>OU343160.1:330950445-333350445 GCA_910595825.1 Philhelius pedissequus
TGTCTTAATGGACTGCTTAAATTCAGTCAAATTCCTGGGTTTCGTTTTGTACACTTCCTGCTTGACATAACCCCATAAAAAAAGTCTGGTTCAGTCAGGTCAGGTGACCTTGGTGGCCAACGGAAAGTGCAGTTTCTGGATATCAATTTGTTTGGGAATTTTCGTTGGAGCTCCGCCATAACGTGTTTGACTACGTATGCACTTGCTCCATCGTAAAAAAACTCCTTCAACATCTTTAAATAACGGTCCCCATTGACAGTTTGTGTTACACCGTTTTCTTCAAAGAAGTATGGCCCGACTATACACCTTGATGAAACTGCGCACCACACAGTGACTCGTTCTGGGTGCAGTTCCGTCTCATGGAGCATTTTTGGATTAAATTCACTCCATATACGGCAATTTTGCTTGTTAACATTGCAGTTTAAGTCAAAATGGGCCTCATCAGACATGAACAAACAATTTATCAATGTGTTGTCTTCTTCGGGTAAAAACGGGCAAATCCTGAGGGTTTAACTTGCTTGTAATTTGGACTTCGTACGGAAACAAGTTTAAGCCATCCGTTGTAATGACCGTCTGCTAACTCCAATTTGGCCCGATAAGTTTCGTGTCGAAACACTTGGATTTGCCTGTATTGCCGATGCAACAGCCACGATTGTATCCTGAATCCGAACATTGGGATCTCGTTGATACGGTCTTCGTTCGATGCTTCCAGATTCGGCAAACATGTTCACCAGCCGCATAATGGTCCATCTACTCGGGGGAGTACCACCAAACTCCAGCCTAAATTCCCTTTGGACGGAAATGACGGACTGCAAAGAATGGTATCGCTGCACTATCCAAGTCCTTTTTTCAGTATCCCAAGCATTCATTTTGATAAATATAAATGGTAGACTATAAAATAAAAAAAGAAATAAGCCGATTACTCATACTGAAAAACAGTTATTACGTTTTATTTTTGTAGCACGATTCGTGGGCCACCTTGTAATGCCCTCCAATCAGTATCCCAGTTATTCTGTAACAGCTACATAATGAATGTTTTTCTTTTTGATTAAATTTATTGAGTTACATGCGGGTTACACACAGTATTTGTATTTGTTAGATATTTTGATTTCTTCATATTATTAAAAATCCATTTTTCCTCAGCTGCCCACCGTTTCAAAAAATCTCATTTTCCTAAGTTCACAAAGCAGATTCCATTTCGTACAGTAATTTGCGAAACACTATTCATTATTTCCCAAGGAGGCGGTATTGTCACAATATCATCTGCATAATGTAAGGCTTTTACTGATGTGCCTTCAACAGTTACTGATTACTTGATTAGAGGGAAGTCGTAGATATTTTTTCCCATTCCATACTGTTGCTGTATTATTGTGATATGGACCGTTTAGAATAGAGAACATTTTTGTAGCTATCCCAAAAAGTGTCACTTTATAGCACAATGCATCTCTGTTTATAGTGCCAAATGCTGCTTTTAAATCTATGAAAAACGCATTTTTTGATAGTTGTATGAGGCAAGAAAGATTGAATATTTGGTCCACAGCTGAATAGTTTTGTCTATATGCAGCTTTGAATTCTTTCAAAATTTGATTTTATCCATTGAATAAGTATATTTTAAAGGACAGTTGTGAACATCTTGTGTATAGTATCTATAAAAGACAGACAGTGCGCAGTAATTTGATATATCATTGGGGTTTCCTTTCTTTAAAAAGGAAACATTACTAATTTTTTTAAAGGAGTCAGGAATGGGATTTTGTATTAAAGATGTCTTAGAATAGACGGTGGATTTTCTTTGATTAAATTTGGGGAAGCATTTTTGTAGGAAGGAATACCATCCATGCCGATTATTATTTCCGGATGCTCTAACTGATGCAACTTCATCCATTTTAATGTCTTCATCAAGCAAAGGTATATAGATATCTATTGCTAATGCATTATATGTCCCCGGGCGATGTTGGGTTGAGTAGGTTTTGGAAATGGCTTCGCACCATGTTAGCAAGTTTCCACCAATCGGTTGTTGCCTTGACTAATGCAAGTTGACTGCCTATGTTTAAGTAGTAGTAAGAATATATTGTATCCTCAATTATTATTCTAAGCTATCCATTTAATTCGTTTTTTTTTTGTTGTTTCAGAACATCGCAATATGGCATCGTACCAATATTTTCAATGGTACTGGTCAGACTTTTGTTCCACAGGAATAACACCATTTGCTACCGAATCAAATGATCTCTTGCCATGTTTTCAAGAAATTTGTTTGCAAATACCAATATATACAATATTTGCGGCTGTATCTTCATACAACTTTGGCTGTTACAATCGCCCAGTTATAAGAGATCAAATTCAAAAACGTTTAATCTACCTACGTATAATCACAACACTGTTCCTAGCTGCCCTTCCAGTTACAAAGATCTTCTTCTTCCACTCTATTGGATTAGATATACACCCAGTGGATGTGTTAGTTGTTAGTATAGAATTTGTTATGTGGATTTTACATTGTGGTAAGAGAATCATTGTTTTGCCCAACAAAATGAAACTTAATAATATTTTATTCAAGGATACCTATTATCATCTAGGAGATTTGGAGAACTCAGCCATCGAGGATCACTTAGTCTTATAGTTTTGTGGTCTTCAGTTTTTGTCTTAGACGTTGTCTGGTTAAGGTCAAGTCTAAAGAGTTCATTTTGGTCATGGAGCTTGGCTACTGTGGTTATGGATGTAATGTATGGACTGACATTAATTCCAAAAGGATCCGCCGTGCCATCATTGCAAAGTATTGATCGGAATAATGTAATATCTTTCTCGTGTTGTACATAACAAAGTATTTAGTTTTACTTTTTTTTTGCAGGAGCAAGAAGCTCTTCTGTCCAATCGCTATGTACACTTCCACTTCAATATCAATGAATTGCTCCTTGGGCATGCTCAAGATGAAGCATCTTATTTATCAAAATTTTTCTTTTATTGGGTTGAACCATTGATTACAAAAGGAGTCGCAGGTAATCTTAAAAGGATTGAAGATCTCTTCGATCTTCCAGATAGTCTAAACATCTCGAGAATAAGCGAAAAACTTAATATGCAAATATCTCGAACAAAATCCACATTTTGGGCGCTTCACAAAACATTTGGACGGGAATTTTATTTAATTGGCTTATTGAGATTCATAGCCGATACATCAGGGTTCGCTGGTCCACTTTTACTCGGTGGATTACTAAGCCAGGCAGCGACTGATCTCAATGGAACAGATTTTAATCCTTATTTTTATGCATTGGGACTTTTTGTTGCAACTTTGTTATGTAAGTTCAATTTATTGTGATAAATTCTTATTATTTTTTATGAATCTTTTGTTTTAGCGGCTTTATGTTCAACGCATTTCAACTGGCGCATGTCTATAATTGGCATGAAAATGAGAATCGGAGTAGTCAGTGCTATTTATCGTAAAGCTCTAGAAGCTAGGGGACTCAAAAATGCTCGTCCTGAAATTCTGAATTTAATGTCAACGGACACTGATAGAATCGTTAACTCTTGTGTTAGTTTTCATTCGTTTTGGAGTATTCCATTTCAGGTTAGTTTAAAATTCAAATAACTCTAAATTGATTTTGATCAAAAAGTATTTTTATTTCCAAAGCTTTTCACAACATTGTACCTGCTTTATACACAACTTGGTGTAGCCTTTTTAGCTGGTGTAGCATTTGCAACTATGCTGATTCCTATAAATCGCTGGATAGCACGAAGCATTGGAAGCATTTCCAAAGACTTGATGGCAGCAAAAGATGCCCGTTTAGCAGCAACTAGTGAAACTATCGCTGGAGCAAAACAAGTGAAGTTGCACGCATGGGAAGATGTATTCATTCATAAGATTAGAGGTATGTCTTAATAAATTTCTGGTTGAACATAATAGATGTTAACAAATTTGATAAAGTTAATACAATATGTATTGGGCCTACTCGTAGCATCTTCTTTGAGTTTCTAATATTGTTAATCTCTTGTTCTTCGTCTTAAGATCTTCGTAAGGAAGAAATCAAGTATCTTGCTAAGAGAAAATATCTGGATGCGTTGTGTGTCTATTTTTGGGCAACCACCCCAGTACTTATGTGTCTGCTTACGTTTGGAATGTCAGCATTGCTCGGAAATACACTTACGGCCGCAACAACCTACACCAGTGTTGCTCTTTTAAATATGTTGATTGGCCCACTAAATGCATTTCCATGGGTCTTAAACGGATTAGTTGAAGCTTGGGTTTCTGTAAGGCGTTTACAAGAACTGTTTGATGTAAGAAATAATTTCAGTTGATGAAGAAAACGTACATATACTTCAATTGAATTTTGTTTAAATTTAGCTACCAAACTTGGACTTTTCATCATATTATCAACCAGTTATAAAAGGTTCTGCACCACAAAAAGTCGACGAAAAGCCAACAATTCTTCAACTAAAAGATGCAACTTTTGAGCATTATCAAGCCCAATCAACACAAGGGGATAGTTTTGTCTTTCGACTTAAGAAAGTAAATCTCGATGTCAAAAAGGTAAGATGATATTTGTACACTCAGTATAATTGTAATCTATTGAAGAAGTAATTTCAGGGTGACTTAATTTGTATAGAAGGACCTCTAGGAGGTGGTAAGAGTACATTTGTTTCAGCGCTTGTGGCTGCAATTGATTGTGTTGACGGATATGTTTGCGTTCATGACTTAACTGCTGGTGAGTATTTTTGATATCATTCAATTAAATGAATATTTGTTTGTTCCAAACATCGGTTTAGTAGTTTGAGTTTTAATAATTTTGCATTTTTCATTTTAAAGAAAAAGTGGATTCCAGTTAGCTACCATATCCATTTCTTAAATGGATAATTTTCTTATCTCGTATATCTTTTTCAAGATGATGACAAAATCAATTTGTTTGCTTCGTGATCTGATCTTGATACTGTTCCACTATAGAGTAACGATCCTATGGCTTGACGATATAAATTGTTGTTGGGTAGCTTTGGACTATTTTCTTTAATTGAAGCCAAGAAAACTTTTTCTATTGGTAATAGCTACTTTTGAGGTTTCAATATTATAGGTTTTTAACATTTGTATTATATTACTTCGTCATCTTTTTCTCTATTCCGTGATAATTCTTTACCAATGTTGTTATAATTCTTTACACATCTTTCTTGTCAATTCTTCAGACAACCCAGCCACCAGCATATCATCGACATTTAGCAACATGAATGTTTTTTTTTTCATTATTTTCCTTTGATGCTTGTTTTAGAGTTGCATTTAGGTAAGCGTGGTTAACATTTAAGTGACGGACATATAAAACTCTCGAATTTGTTTCACCGTATTTTTGAGAAAAACCTCTTGGTACCAGTCTTGCCTTGTGTGTATTTACTCTTCCATCTGCAGCTATTTTGGTTTACAGCTCCCTGGTGACAGATCCACAATAATCCAAACTTAATGTACCTTCATCGACTCAATTTCATCTTCAGCAGCATTAGTCCACATACGTTTTTCTATAACTAGCAGACGCAATACTCCTTCCCATGAATTTAGTTCTTTAATAATTTCAGCTTGGGCTTTATATGACCGACGACAAGGCGGGTTTAACGTTCTGATTTACGAATATTCTCAGTTATTGGCAGTCCTACAATAACATTACCTTCTTCATCGTTTTTATCAGCATTATCATCATCAGAAAACTGAACTTCAGCTAAACCATAAGGTTGTTTATTCTCATTTGACCTCAATTCCACTAAAATATATTCCCAATTCTCTTTTCATGTAAGATCTGGGTTGAAATCGACTAAGCTGATAGTTGGTTGTAAATTTCTTGATAGTCGTTTTGACGGTCTGTCTCTACCATATTTACAAGGTATAATAGAGAGAAGTATCATCAAAATATCACTTCAATTAGTCAAGCAATCGCTTTTGTCTTACGCGATACGGGCCCTGGAGTTTTTTCTTTGTGGTGAGCATCCCATCCAGAATCGATTTGATTTTTTTTTTTAAATTTAACTATGCCTGTAAGACCTAAGTTATTTTAAATGCAAACATGAATTGCACGGCACTAGTTTGGCACAGTGGATTTGAGAACCAGGTATTGACTGTCTCATTTAAACCTATATGCACTATATCCACTGCGCCATTGCCACCCATTAGGGTGGAAAAAACCACTGGTTTTCTTCGATGCATGTTTGAAATAGCTGCAACATAGTCCTTTATAACATATGACTCTTCTTTTTTGATTTTTTTTTACTGTCTACATAGGACCACATAATCATCAGAGTAGACTAATTTTAATGGCTCTTTTTGTTTAGTCACTCTCATTGGGAACTTTGATTGTGCCAGTTTTCCTTTGATGCAGTGTTCGGACAAAAATTGTCGGTGCACTTCTTAACTGTTATACCTGTTACAAGTCCATGCTTAATAATCCACTCAATAGCTACTAGAAGAACATTTTATATCTTTACTATTATATAAAGACGAAACCATTATTAATTCAGGTCAAGCTGGCTTAAGAGCATAATTGAATTAGGCTATTTTTAATTTGTTAAATATGTTTGTTGTATTAGATTGTTAACTTTAAAAAAAATCGTAGACTTTTTTGTCGAGCTTGATCGACATATTCAATTATGCTCTTAAAACTGCGAATTAATAATTGTTTCGTCTTTATATAATAGTAAAGATATAAAATTTTCACTATACAATCGGACATTTTCATTTAGCATTTTAAAATCTTAATATTTATAATTACTGTTCTGTTTGTAGAATACTACGAAGTTTTATTAGATTCCCTAGATGTAAGTTCAGAAAAAAAAAATACTATCGCACCAGACCAAAAAACAGATCCATCAACTGAAAATTGCATTTTTTGTTATCGTGTTAAGAAATATTAATTAAAATATATATATAAGAGAAAATCTTATATGAAGACGAAAAACTTCTTTGGAGAATGTTGTTTGTAAAGCTTCTGTTTATCAACAATTAATAAACAGTCACGGGAAAGATGTTTCGAAATACCACACAAAATGTCTTACTGATTTCTGCAAGAAGTTAAGAATCTGAGAAAGGCTTTAAAAACATCAGGGTTCTTTGAAGCACATTAAAATAGCATTTTCTAGTGCTTGCGCATTTGAGAATAATTTAAAGACGTCTGGTAGCGGGATGGCTGACACAAATTTGTCTGAGACTTAAATACTAATAATAGGGAATATCTGCAGAGTACTTCCATGTGACCAACATTTGATCATATTTGAAAAAAAAAAGTTTTTAAAGTTTGCAGTTGAAAAATGCATTTGAAAATACTTATGTCGTTTTTATTTGGCAATCCGGAAGCCTTCCTGACTCTTCTGAAAGCGTTCACTTGGGATAAAATGACAGTTCTAATTCTGAAAGGAAGATAATTTTGCTTCTGGATTTGAAATCAGAATCAGAACCAGAAGCACTCACACATTCATATGCCTGAACATTTAACTCGACTGTTGTCATTTTTTGTATCATAATTGTGCAACAAACATTTTTTTTGAATTTGAATATTCTCACGTACACAATTATTTTCACATATACAATCTCATTAAAATTCAGAATCGTCAGAATCACACAAAAGTGTTCAGTTGGGATCCCGGATCGGAGAAGAATTCCGGATTGCCAAATAAAAACGCCATTAAATGGCATCTGAGACGCTTAAGGCTGAAAAAAAATCGTCTGAGACCGACATTTCGATAATCAGCAGAATTATTCTGAATTTTTTGTGTATCATTCATTTGGTTATATAAGAAGAGAAAAAGTTATTTATTTATTTATTTATACAGACTAACATAGTAATCTTAAATTGCTAAGTTAGTACTAAGTTTAGAGAGCACAGGCTTCAATGGCTTTCGGCTCGGTATTATAAAAAATACTATATTCAAAAAAAAATTATATTTTAAAATTAAGATGTGTTATTGTTTTTTGAATAGTATCTAAATTTTGAATATTGATATTTTTAAGGATTTCGTAAATGTTGTAATGATTGTTGGGTGGAGAACGGTTGATGTGGTCTAAGAGGTGTTTAATATCTATTGTTTCTGAGCAACTAGAACATGTTGAAGGAGTTTCTCTTATTAGAAGGTGCTGATGGGTTGTTAGAGTATGGCCTAAACGTAGGCGAACAAAACTGGTGATGGATAGGAGGTATTTTATTGTTGTTTGTTCTTGAGTAGTGGTGATTATATGACATCCAGTTATTCATCTGGCAGGTTTTGACTTGTAATTTTACTGTTCGTAAAAGATCTTTCTCACTATATTTTAAACAAGAGCGTAGGAGTTTTGCCAGCAAAATTAGCAGAAAAATGCGTTTGAGGATAATTGAATGACGTCTGGTGGAGTTGGTCGTCACAAATTTGTCTGAGACTTAAATACTCATAATAGGGAATATCTGCAGAGTATTGTCATGTGACCAACATTTGGTCATATTTGAAAAGAAAAAAGTTTTTAAAGTTTTCAGTTGAAAAATGCATTTGAAATATTTAATGGCGCCTGAGAGGCCTAAGGGTGAAAAAAACGTCTGAGACCGATTTTTTGATAATCAGGAGAATTTTTCTGATTTTTTGGGTGTCATTTATATGGCTATACCCCGAACTAAAAAAGTTGAATTTCTTGCAAACTGAACAGCCGTCTGGTGGGACGAAGGCTGAAACTGAATCGTCTGAGACCTATATATTTTTAATCAGTTCACAATCCTCTATTGTATGTATGAAAATTAAAGTGGTTATACCTCTGACAGAAAAATCGAAAAAATTACCACTTTCGAACGCCATCCCCCACCCCCGGCTGAAAAAAAAACTGACAGACGGTTGGATTTGGTATAGCACTGCGTACACCTACACATATCATCATATGAATTTTGGTTATACCAATACTCCAAAAATTTGCTACCGACTCTTGGTCTATCAGTTCAGGAAAAGTCTTGCAGCCCTATTTTCTAAGAAACTTTATTAGACTCTAGACAGTTCAGCCAACCACATCCACCTCCTGAAGCTAACACCGATGATTTATTCGCAAAATAAATCCTCATGTTATCGTGGTATAAGAGTCGTAAAGAGACTTCTATTATTTGTTACGTGATTTGTTGCTCTGGCACATTGTCACTCGCTGTCGACGCAACTGAAGACTTAACATTAACTTCTTTTTGCATAGAGATCTATATCTAAAACAGTCTGCTTTTAAATGACCAGGTTTTTATAGATCTTAAACCCTCACTTTGAATATTTTTACCTGCCGATCACATAGAAACTTCTTGCCCTCCATTCATAACACTAATACCTTCAAGACGCTTTTGATATTCATATAACATTTTTCCCGTCAAGTATTCTATGGTCGAATCAGGTGCCCCAGGATGTAACTTGATACCATCGAGTTTTGTCGATACAATCGAGAATTGGAAGCACCTATTTTGTTTCAATCGAGTTTTTTCTAACGATACAATCGACGACACTCGATTGAACCAAAACAATTCTCGATTGTATCGACAAAACTCGATTGTATCAAGTTGCGTGCTTGAGCCCCAGCTTTATCTCGACCCTCGAGTGTAATAACAAGCCCTGAATATGATTCTGGTAGAGTAACCAATAACACAGAAACAATTTCATCATCATCCACTGTCTTGCTTGATCCTGTGAGTAAACCGGTAAGTCGTAGATTGAATTTATATGTTCAGACAATCTACCAACAGTGTAATGAATGCTTTACAACTTTCTTTTCAAATATAGCCGACTTCCAAAGTTAATGAAAAGTTGACATCTCGTCGTATTTCTTTGAGAAAGCTTCCCAAATGCTGAATGCATTCTCCAGGTGGGCAATATGCATAGGTGGAGCATCCTCAATGCTAAATGTTATGTAAGACTTTGTTTTGTTTTTCTTCGCTCATCCTTCATTCGCATTTAGAGGCTTTGGTTTACTTACCAGATCCCAAAGCTCATCTCATACCAATATCGCCTGCAGCTTTGTCCTCCGTTTAACATGGAAACATTCGCCTTAAGATCCGTTTTAGATGGAACTGTTTTACAAGATTGTCTTAAAAAAAATCTTTACTTTTGCCACGATATACGACCCAGAACCTTTTCCATTTTTTCTTTAAAAAAAAGGCACAACTTTTATGATAGAATGAGAAGTTTTGTTTTATATTAAAGAATTTTTTTTAAACAAGTAAATAAGATTTTACGTATCCCTTTCACTTATAGGATTTGGGTATGTACCACAAACTTCTTGGCTACAAAGAGGTACCATCCGTGACAATATACTCTGGGGAGCTGTATTCGATGAACAGCTCTATAGAAATGTATTGTTCGCTTGTGGTCTAAGCGAAGACCTCGAGGCATTGGGAGGAGATCTAATTGGAGTCGGTGAAAATGGTAGAACCCTGTCAGGAGGTCAACGGGCTAGAGTTGCTTTAGCCAGAGCCGTTTATCAGGACAAAAAAAGTAAGCAGATACAAATTGTTTTCTCATGCTCGTATCTAAACATCTTGTTTTTTGTTTTAGTTTATCTTTTGGACGATGTTCTTTCATCACTGGACGCTCATGTAGCCAATCATGTTGTTAAATATTGCCTACTGGGATTACTTAAAGATAAAACGAGAATTATTGTTACCAGCAATAAAACTTTATTCTTCAATTCAAATCAGGTTTGCCTCAACAAGAAGAACATATTCTTCAAACATTCAATTTTAATCTGTTTTTAGATTCTTCATGTGGATAACGGCGTCGTGACAAAAAGTGATTTTATGTCTGAAAGCATTGACCTCAGTCTCGAAGATGATATTGTTGAACCAATCAGCCAAGTGAGAACCCGTATGTCTAGTGTTGATCTGCTGAGTGATGATACGGCTGATAAAAAAAGTGTAGATAGCGTCATGATGGAGGTTTGTGGGTTATCTAGGAATTACAGAGACTTTAATTCAGTGCATTTGTCTTTTTTAAGGAATCTCGAGAATACGGAAATCTTTCATTGAATGTTATCTCGTGTTATTGGACAGCTGTTGCTTGTCCATTGGGAACAGCTGTACTCGTCTTCGTTGTTCTCATGCAACTCTCAAGAAATGTTTCGGATGCCTGGCTAGCTCATTGGGTTTCTGATACAAATATCAAACCCAATAACACAACGAATATAACTGATGCTCTTGTAGGAAACGACACGATTCCAGAACATGATGTCCGTTACTATTTGGGAATTTTTGCTTCACTCGCGCTAACGAATTCCATGTTAACACTTATTCGTGCTTTTCTGTTTGCCTATGCAGGCATTAAAGCTGCTATAACTATACACGACAAACTTCTCAATAAAGTTCTCTATGTAAGTAGCCTGTCGATAACAGGTTTAAAGATTTTATTCAAGTGAACTTTTTTTCTGTATTTATAGACTAAATTTCAATTTTTTGACATAACTTCTGTGGGACGAATCTTGAATAGATTCTCCTCGGATACTTACACAATTGATGACTCTCTTCCTTTTATTTTGAATATTTTACTCGCCCAGCTGGTCGGACTAACAGGTGAGGAAATTTATTTTTCTATTAAAAAGAAAACAACAATCTTCATATTATTTTTTTAGGAGCACTTTGTATAAGCTTATACGCCATGCCTTGGCTGAGTATAATAGTGGTCCCAATGATACCAATATACCTAAGTTTGCAGTATCGATATCGCTACGCTTCCAGAGACATTAAACGTCTATCGAGCAATGCTCTCTCTCCACTTTATACACATTTCACAGAGACCCTCGAAGGTATAACAACAATCCGAACTATGCGAGCTGGTCCAAGGTTTCAACGTGATTTTCATGTGAAACTCGAAGAAAGTATAAAAGCTCAGTTAACCTCTGCGGCTGCCCAGCAATGGTTAGGTCTTCGATTGCAGATGTTAGGTGCCATTTTAGTTGGCGGGGCTGGAATCCTCGCAGCAATGACATCAGCACATACAACCAGCCCTGGAATGGTGGGTTTGGCAATTTCTTATGCTCTCTCTATAACTGGCCTTCTAAGTGGAGTTCTTAATGCTCTTGCCGAAACCGAACAAGAAATGATCGCAGTCGAACGCGTGGATCAGTACTTGAAACTCGACGAAGAACCTAATGCGGATGGCAGCGCAGATCCACCATTTGGATGGCCAAGTCAAGGTGTATTGTCTTTCAAAGAAGTTCAATTGAGATATCGAGAGCATCTAACTCCGGCATTGGTGAATCTCAGTTTTCGGACTGCAGCTTTCGAAAGGATAGCTATTGTTGGTAGAACGGGGGCAGGGAAGAGTTCAATTATTGCAGCTTTGCTGCGAGTAGCTCCATTAAATGCAGGAGAAATTTCTCTAGATTGTGTCAATTTGAAAACACTCCCACTAAAGAAGCTAAGGGATAGAATTGGAATAATTCCACAAGAACCGTTTCTCTTCGAGGGTACAGTTAGGGAGAATTTAGATCCAAGAAGCAGATTTATTGATTCGGAGATTTGGAATGCAATTACAAATTGTCTTGCAACACCTCTAGTGCAGTCATTGGGCGGATTGCAAGGAAAACTCGAAAAGGGTGGAACAAATTTATCTGCCGGCCAGAAGCAACTTTTGTGTCTTACGAGAGCCCTGCTTAAAAATGCAAAGGTATGTTTTCTCTTCATATAAAACTCTCTAATAAACTTATTTTTAATTTCTATGTAGGTTGTCTGCATTGATGAAGGTACATCCAATCTTGACTCTGACTCAGAAGCTGCCATTCAAATAGCACTAAGAAACTCTTTTAAGAGCTCTACAATTATATTTATTGCCCATCGTCTGACTGGCCTTCAGAATATGGATCGTATCATTGTTCTCGATCATGGTGAAATTGTCGAACAGGGAATACCACGCGAATTAGCCGAAAATACCGAATCATTATTCCATGGTATGCTGCAAGCACAGAGAAATAAAGACTACACCATCAGGGAAGCGGTAATTGGGGAATCATAAACAAGTAATCTAATGGCAATAATATCATGTACATCACAAGACTATTTAATTTAATTTATATTTAAAATATTGTTTTACCTTAATCTGACTGATGAGTTAAGCTGATTGCATATTTTTATACTCAAGCTGAAGTGAAAAGTGAAGTCAAACATTCATAACACACAATTGTTTTTTGTTATAATTTGTATTAATAAAATTGAAATTTATTAAGTTATTAAAATGAATGTATAAACATTGTTTTACTATTTTAAACTTTAAAATGCATATTTTTATTTAACTAACACTATACAGTTTATCTTAGGACTTAATAAGAAAAGTATAAAAATGTTTTAATTTTACACAGAATTTGTATTCCCCTTGGAATCATCGAAACAAACGGAACACAGGTGTGTGGAGGAAGAGTTTTTCTTTTCAATTCTATTTCTTTATGATGAATGTGATTTTTCCTCTTGTATTTTCCATGCTCCACATAAGTATCGGAACCAAATTAAGAACAAATCTATTCCCATCTGTAGCCATGACCAAAATGGCGAAAGTTTTGATCCTTCGATTTCGGTCCAGGTTACAGCAATTTCTTTTATTGGAATATTTAGTTTTTCAGCAAGATAGAGAAGTTCCACATCGAACGCCCTGTAAATAAAGTTAAAACTTTTAAAATTCCGTACATATCTTTTTAATATTTGAAATAAGTTAAGTTTGACATTCATCTATTGTCTTTGCGGATGGTGAATATTGGCAACCGGATAAAGTCCAGTTTATTACAGTTTATTAGTTCCTTGAAAACGTTACAAAATTTTTGAAATTTCGTTCCAAAATAACGATTATGTGCGCCAAATTTATAGAGCATTTCCAGTGTCATCGAAGCGCATAGGAAGTGCATACTGAAGGGAATATCGCATCCGTTCAGAAGTTTATTACTTCCAAATTTATTGATACGTTATGTTCACGACAGGTTCGTCTTTGTCCGTCCACTTTATGCAATAATAATGTGAACCACCCGAGGAAAAAAATCAACAAATCTCAAGTTGCAAGACCACCAGGGCGAGAAACTCCCCGCTGTATATAAGCAGCCAAAACTACCATATGCTACAAACCACCCCTGAAATAGAACTCGTGGTTCGTGGATGAGGAACACCCGAAATTTTATAAAAAAAAAAGAGCTAAGCAACTGGCTTTAAATCCGGATAGAGGGCGAAGCGATCTCTTAAGATAAGGAGGTGATGTTTGATAGGGTACATTAATTAAATCAACAACCAAGTATGAGTTAACGGATGAATGCAGGACGACTGAACTATCAGCTCTATATGTCCCATAAATTAAAAGGACGAACCCATCAATAGACCAAACAAATCCTGGAAAATACCAACTAATTTTAAGTCGAAAATCGTCGTTTCTTCATCGACTTCAAAGCCGCATATGATAACATTACGCGTCAGGAGCTTTAGAAAGTGATGATCAGAGCGCTGCAAAACTGATCCGACTGTTTCACGTGACCCTAAAAAACACGTGGTAATGTAACAATTGGGGAATAATTCCTCCGAACTATTCCATGCATGCTCATGGTTTCGGCAGGAAGATGTGCATCATGTGAATTATCTAATCCTGCTCTTCTTCTTCCACAAATCTTTCTACATTTTTTTTTTTAAATTAAATAAAAATAATTATGATTTATTCATCTCATATTTATCGATAGTATAATTATTGATGATTGTCAAAGATTGTAATTATCCTATTTTTAAGAATAGTATGATGATTTTCAGTAACCAGACAAAAGTTACAAACAACAATTTAAAAGTTTTATTATGAAAATAATTTATAAACAAAAGAACCTTCCAGAAGGGAATACTAATATTGAATGTAAACAAAATAATAAATAAAACAAAATAATAATATAGATGACAGAAAAATCATGTTCTTAAATATTTGCATTGTTTATGAGTAAGCGCTTAACTCAGTATGTACATTCAACACTCCTCCTCGATTACTCATCAATAAATATTGCATAGTTTTCTAAAGTTTTGATGATTTATCAAAGTAAAAGGCTTGGTCAGTATATCAGTAATCATCTCTTCTGTAGGACAATATTTACATCGAATAATTCCTGTTTTGAATAATTCTTTGACCATTTTGTATCTGATGTCCATAACCTTCGTCTTGTAAGAAAACTTTTCATCACTCATCAACTTCATACAGCTCTGGTTATCCTCAAAAATTATAGTTGATTCTTCGATTTTTACATGAAAATCATCCAATAACTGCCGTAACCATTTTGCTTCTTTTGCTAATTTTTCGGTTCAGTAAACTCTCGTACAACACAAATTTCTTCGATTAAACGTTTTGCTGGCTTGCCTTAATTGACACGATCTGATGTTCTTATTGGTTTTATTTCCTCTTGATTACTTTTGGAAACATCTTCACAATCCTCGCTTTATACAATCTCCTCCTGAAGCTCTTCTATCTCAGTTGACAATGGCTCTTCATGTTCCTTATTGGCTTATTCAGAAAAATTGACTGTTGTTACATTATTGTTTTGAAAATCACAAAATTTTATGTCGCGACTTATAACAACTCGCCTTGTATTTGGATCGAAACAACGAAGTGATTTTGACTTTTCATCATACCCTAAAAAAATCATTTCGAGTGCAGGTTGTCTAATTTTCTTCTTTTCTCTGATGGGATGTGAACGAAACACTTGGATCCAAATATATGAAAATCATATGCACTTGGTTTGCAACCGCACCATCGTTCGTAGGGTGTTACGTTTGTAGTTCTGGTTACAACACGGTTTTGAACATAATTCGCTGTAGCAACTGCCTCTCCCCAAAAGGATTTTGACAAATTTGCCTCAATAAGCATACAGCGAGCCATTTCGACCAATGTACGATTCTTACGTTCAGCTTTTCCGTTCTGCTGTGGGCTATAAGGTGCCGTACGTTGAACCTGTATTCCTTCATGCTTGAGAAAATTGTTGATATCTTTTCCGGTGTATTCCCCTCCCCGGTCTGAGCGGATTGTTTTTTGCTTCTTTTCGAATCTGTTCTTACAAAGCTCGATGAACTGCCTTAGAGTTTCACATACTTCAGATTTGTGGGTAAGTAAACGAATAATTGTAAAACTCGAGTAATCATCAATATATGAGAAGAAATACCGTTTATTGGCTTCTGTTGGTTTCTGCATCGGCCCACATACATCGGTGTGAATCAAATCTAATGGAGCGGATGATTCACTTTTGGACTGCTTTGGAAAAGGAATTCTTGTCATTTTTCCTTTTAAACATGTCTCACACATTGTTTGTATTCCACAATCAATAAGCTCTAAGTTTTCAACCAGGCCCTCTGCATGCATTTTACGTATTGCTGTAGAGTGTCGGTGACCCATCTTTCTATGCCATTGATGAATACATTTATCGTTGTGTTCTTGTACAT
Organism: Philhelius pedissequus; assembly: GCA_910595825.1. Taxonomy (NCBI): domain Eukaryota; kingdom Metazoa; phylum Arthropoda; class Insecta; order Diptera; family Syrphidae; genus Philhelius; species Philhelius pedissequus. Next base: position 330,966,813 of record OU343160.1, read on the forward strand.
AACATACCGAAAATGGTTGCCGAAGAATGTAAACGCCATCGACCAGATCACCAACTCCAACTTGTTGCTCTTTGAACATAATCTTACAGTGCTTGCTTTCAAAATGTATTCATTCTTGACGAGCCCTCCGACGGAAATCATGTTTCCAACCAAACTTGGAGCGTAAATAACTTCAGAAACATTAACATTCAATACATCTCCTTTGTCATTAACGAACTTAAGTATGGCTGTGCCGATACCCTCAACAGAAACTGATTGTCCGTTTGCAACTTCGACTGAACTCCGGTATGACTCATCAATAGAATTGAAGAAACGATTACTGTCGACAACATGACGATTCGCCCCAGAATCTATTATCCAACTATACTCTCGTCTTTTCCCATTGGAAATAAAAAATCTTTATTACACGTCGTTGATGGTGTGTCAATAGAAACACAATGTTCGTTTAAAGTGTTAACCTTATGAGATTTTCTTTTATCTTTTCTACCAAATTCGTTAGGATGTTTTGCCTTCCAATCTCTGTACTTCGTACAATTCTTTTTGAGGTGGCCGGATTTCTTGCAGAAGAAACAAGTTACATTATTTGTTGAAAATCATCTGAGGTACCAATCGAATGTGAACGTCTCTCCTATTCTGCAATAATACGCTCTTGTACTATAGCAAAAGTTAGTTCATCTTCCTTGCGAGATTCTAAAGCAGTTATCAACGTATTATAGCTGTCAGGTAAGCTGCTTAGCAGCATTGCAGAACTCCAATTATCTGTAAGAGATTCTTCTCCTATGTCTCGAAGCTTGGTGAATAAGTTCTGCAAACAGTTGATGTGAGCCTTCGCATCACCATCTTCTTCGAGCCTGAGGGAACTAATAGAACGCATTAAATAAACCTTATTCGAAAGTGTGTTCTTTTCGTGATAAGATTTAAGCGCATCCCAGGTCTCTCTCGCAGTTTTCGTCGAACGAATGTGAGGAAGCTGGTCGTCCTCCACTGACAAACCAATCGTGCCTCTAGTAATATCATCCAATTCCTCCCACGCATCAATTTCAGCTTGATTCTTTGCTGTAGTGTCAGCACCAGTAATAACAGGAATTGGTCATCCATTCAAAATAACCTTTTTCCAAAGGTTGTGCTTTCGCAGCAGCAACTCCATTTTGAACTTCCAATTAGCATAATTATTATTGTTCAACTTGGCAAATTTTTGTTTTGCCTCCGCCATTTTTCTTATACTTGACTTGAAACTTTATTAATTGTGTCTGAACTCTAATGAATTGGCTCTGGGCCCATAACCTGATGATTTTCAGTAACCAGACAAAAGTTACAAACAACAATTTAAAAGTTTTATTATGAAAATACACATAATAAATAACAAAATAATAATATAGATGACAGAAAAATCATGTTCTTAAATATTTTCATTATTTATGAGTAAGCGCTTAACTCAGTATGTACATTCAACATAGTATTCACCACCTAGCTTTGAGTGTTACTTAGTTTTAATGATGATTTCAAACCGGTAATGGGAAAATTAGTCAAATCTGATTTCAAATAAATTTAATTTAGTAGAATAATTGATAATTTAAATTCGGTTTCTTGCAACAAAATCGTTTTTATTACTAGCTCGCGGATGCATATTATGTATTTCTAGGGACAATTAAAGAAGAAATTAACTTATTTGTTCCTATGTTGTGGTCTATAATAATTCTAAGGCACCTTGGTGCAATAAACGTTTATCTAAGTTAAGTAATAATAAGAATAAGTCGTATAAGTTATATCGAAATTCCGTTAATGATGTTACACTCCGGAGTAACTATATTTACGTCTTCAGAAAGAATTCCATTTTCTGCATAAATTCTTGTATAAGGATTATTTGGGATAACTTATTGCATGCAGTATTTTAACCATTGCTCGAACTTTTTAACCTTTCTCTTTCCAATGGTATTTTTCCTGATGCATGGCGTAATTCTTTTTTAATACCAATTTTCAAAAACAGATATAGGGAAAATATTAATAACTACCGGGAGATTGCAATTTTGTCAGTTATTCCCAAACTATTTGAAAACAAAAATGGTGCCTGATAAGTTGAGTGTGGAACTAAAGTCGGTCATAAGGGGACATCAGCATGGTTTCTTTAGGGGTAGATCCACAACAACTAATCGAGCAGATTATACCTCTTATAATCTTGAAGAAATTGACAAAGGGAACCAGGTTGATGCGTTCTACACTGAATTTAATAAAGCCTTCGACAAAGTTGACCAATGCCTGCTTCTTTTCTGCTTTATTCAAATTTATTAAGGTGAATAACTTCTTATTTGTCAAAACGTACTCAGTGTGAGGTTCTGTAATTTTAATTCACATAAAATATATGTCATTTCAAGGAAGTCATTTTATCCAACTCTTATTTTTACTATTTATAAATAACTTTCACTTATTGTTCAAAGAGTGCAGATATCTTTTATACGCATATAACATTATTAAATTGTTTCAAAATGTAAACAATTCAACAGATGGATCTTCTTTGCAACATAGTTTGACTCGCTTGCAAACTAGTGCAAAGTAAATGAAAGGAAGCTAAATGTGGATAAACGCAATATAATTTGCCTTACTTATTATTTACTATTACTTTTGACTATACCATTGGCGCACACAAATTAATTAGAAAGGACCTAATTAAGGACTTAGGAGTTATACTTGACAGAAAACTAACTTCTAAATACTCCAAAGCATGTGTATCTGTGATCCAGAAAATTTGACGATCCTTACATTACAAAATCTATTATTCACTGCTCGGCTCTGTTAGAATATTGTAGTGTTGTTTGTTTTGATGTTTATTTTACGACCAGTCTACCAAATCTTATTATCTGCAATAATCCGAAGTGATCCATATAATAAATAACAGTTCTGAGTGGGCGGATGTCACCCCCCTTGAATGTTAATTGCATCATTCTACGACAATCAGCAGTGTTCCCAATAATTTATATCAATTCTAGGGAAATGGGCGGGTAACACGCATGAATGGAAAATCTTAAATTATCGACTTTATCTTTTATATGCTCCACAAGGCCTACCGTTGTGCGAAATTACAAGATTCTACGATGTCGGGATGTTTGATGATATGTCAGTGAGTGAGTGAGTCAGTCAGTTACGGTTTTTGAAAGCTTATATCTCGGGAACCACTAATGCTAAAGATATGAATCAAATCCTGCGAGTTTGAAGTTTCCCCATTTTATTGGTACTCAAGTTTGAGGGGGGTCGCAAATTTGGCTAATTAACAAATTACACAGCCTTCGAACATTTTTCCTAGTGGCTTTTTCGAAATTCAAATATAAAGTTTAAATTTGTTTTAAGATATTCTAATCTAAGACTCTAATAGATTTTGGGAAGGAAGAATTTGTATAGTTTCGAGAACAAAAAGTTTAACCTACCATCTCTCCACATGCATACTCTTGAATAGTTGTTTAGCTGCGGAACGTGTTAGTAGCTTAAATCCACATTGAGTATCCCGGATGGATTTGACTGCAAACAACCAAACCAAAAAGTGAAATCCATGCATTAGGAATGTTCTGCAAAAAAAAGAACTTAAACGTATTAATCGAAAAATTATGCACAATGTGTTTTAAAATGAACCTAAAGAATGTCCTCGTAGCGATTGCTTCATCTTCCATATGTGCTCTGGAGCCAACAATTACAGCATTTGTATTCCAATCAGTTGTAATGGACTTCAAACTATCTTCTAGTTTTGCATAGTCTGAAAACTTTGTAGCGCCATCAGCATCAGCAAATAACAGGGATTTACCTCTGCTGCTAAGCATTCCCTAAAAAGGCAATTGATATTGAAACATTGTACAAACATTTGTAGGCATCGATTTTTTCTTTACAATCCGAACAGCTCCACCCTTCCCCCGATTCTCAATCAGCTCGAGAACTCTCAATTTTTCGGCAGTGTACTTTTTGGAATACTTCAATGCCAGTGACACAGTTCCATCACGGCTGCCGTCACTCACTACAATCACTTCATATGTGAATTCACCTGATTTGGACCGATTCTCCAAATACTCCATGCATTCGTCCAGCATCTTTGGCACTAGAAACACAAAAAAAATCATTTGGTTTAACAAGTCGAGTCAAATACATAGTTTAAAGTAACAACATCTGCTCTCCTCATCGTATGCGGGTATAACGACAGTCAGATCCACACTTGGGTCATCGTCTATAGATGGAAAATCAACTTTTTTGATTGTATTTGGATCAACAAAGTATTTTTCTTCTTTATGGCGTTTGATTATAGGGAATGGAGTAGTTATGGATTTTTGGATTATAACTAGCTGCGGAAATTACATGAAAAATGGATTCTATCTTAATATTTTTTCCAAAACAGAAGCAATTGAACACTTACCGCCAGCACCAGGGACACGAAAAATGCCGATCCAATAAACAGAATCATCTGCAAGAAGTCTGCTAAGGGCATCATTGTTATATTTGATGGGTTGCTTTCAACTTAAAATGGAAGTTTATATATGAAGCATTTAAATTTTATTTTGTTTAAATTGCCACGTAGATTATACACTTGATTTTTTAAATCAAAAAATTTAACTTTGTAAAGCGCGGTGCATGCTTCACAATCAAGCAGCAGCACAGCAGCGTACAGACCGAATAGTGATAAAAATGACAACTGGAATGTAGATGTGTCACCTACGGACAGAATTCCAGTCTCGTAGTTTTGTTTACAAATCAAAATTGAAAAGTAAGGAAGAGGCAAATCGAGAATAAAGTGCAGTCGATTTCATTTTCATTTTCACAAATCCAATTGCATTGAGACAGGGTCGCAGTGAATGTAGATTTCTACTTGCTAGGGCGCATAAATTGATTTTTTTTGCTGCGTTTCTTCCCTGTTCGTTAAGTAAAAACATTGTAGTGCAGTGTTTTTCAAAACATTTTGAGTACGCGACACTCAATTTGTTTTCTGTGTGTATTCACAAAACTGATTTTTAACGCTCGTGAAACCGGGCTCAAAGTATACTACTGAAAATGAGAAAAATGATGAAACTTGACATTTTCCCCATCCCTTTCTTTCATTCTAAAAAATCATCCGTTCTCTTTCATAAATTGATTACTTTTTACGCTCGTGTAATCAGGCACTTAGAGCCTGGAAATAATACTAGGAAAACAAAGCTATTGTGTAGTACTCCTTCGCCTCCATCATTTCATTGCTGGCAATTTGAATTTCAATAAACCTATTGTTTCTATTTTTGTTAATTTAAGCTCACTAATTTTTAATTTTTGTACTATTTGGGCACATTTATTTATTTTTGTCAATTTTTGTTCAGTCAGTAAATTGTTTCATGCACGGTAATCTTTAAAATAATGGGATGGCAGTCAAATTGAGGGGAAGCCCTTTTGGAATGTATCAATAGTATCCAGACTTTTTTGGGCAGAAATTGGTAGATTGTCAAAACTTGAAGAGTGGGGATAAAATTCTCTCATTGAGAAATGAAGTGCGAAAAAGTCTGGAACAGCTTGAGCACAATTTTCTGCCAATTTTTAAACGTTAACACATTTGTTTTTTTTATTTCTTTATTTGCTGTAAATTCACATTTTTTTTCTCTTCAAACTAATTATTTTGTATTTTAGTGTTTCTAAATTAATTTATTTGTTCAACAAATATTTTTCCACACCAACTACGAACCGTTTTTTTTTTCGTTTATGACAAACGTCAGTCTGACAAATGTAAATTTTCTGTCCACAAATTGCTGCCTACAAAAATTTATTGGGCAGGAATTGGCAAGAAATTGTCAGGAAGGGGAACTATTTTACTCTCACAAGAGCGCTCTCTTCTGCCAAAAACTACCAAATTTGTAAGTCTGGAACAGGTTTTGGCAGAAATCGGTGCCAATTTGTGCCAATTGGCAGAGTGTGGATCAGACCTAATATATTAGCCGTGTTTTATTGGGAAATTTATCCGCCGTAAGTTTATCCCTCGTAGCATTTTACATACAATTCGCTACGGTCGATAAAAAGCTAAAGTAGAAGCTACGGTGGATGGCTGGTTGACGTTCAGTCAAGTCTCGATTCTGATTTTGTTAGTTTTGTTGGTACGATTGATAATTGAATTGAATCTCGATGGATGTGTTCATGGAGTGTTATAATTATTAATTTCATTCGTAAGACAAATCGATCTTTTTGATTCTTTTTTTTTAATAGTTGGCCAGTTTATATTTCTCAAATCTTAGATAACTCCATTTTTTAATAAATTATAAGCTGTTCTTCTGAAAAGTTTCTGACTTTTACTATTAAAAACTGTATTCCTTGCTCGTACTTTTCTGAAGTACGTCTAAAATTGCACCTATATTTGCAATTTTGCATACCCCTAATGTCAATTAATCAATTTTAACAAATTTTGATATCCATTTTGAAAAAGAATCCAATATTTATCAAATGAATTCCGTTTTTCTTTTATTTTTGACTAACTTAAGACCAATATTCGTTTTGTGTTTAATTTTTATTGATAGTTATAAATAAACGGAGTTTGGTGAAAAAAAATCATATTTTTATTTAGATCTACAAAAAAGCAATTTGAGAAGACAAACCGCATTGGGTGGAACTGCACTATAGAGGAACTGCTCGACATTGCGCCGCAAAATATTTATTCGTTTGAAATTCTATGGGCTATAAGGCTAGGCGCGCACATATGCAACTTTCAGTTTTGCAACAGTTCTGTTGCTAAAGTGAATACCATGGACTTATATGAGAGTGCGCGCATGCAGTCCGCGATTCGAGCAACTTAAAAGTTCTTCAGTTTGTATTACACCAAACTATAATGTAACTGCGCGCACATTAAAGCAAAATATTGTATGTGCCTTGGTTTATCTCGTTGATTTATTTTAAGTTGATTATGGGCGATATCATCGTTCAACTATTGATTAAACTATTTCGTTTCGGAAAAATTGCATGTGCGCGCCTAGCCTAAACGCACTGAATAACTGAACTTCACAAAATCTGCTTTTCTACACTGTTTAATGGACGTTGGCCATGGACGGTATTCGCAAAACTACATGGACATGGACTGGGCGTACATTTTTGTGATCCCATTGTTTTTTCTCTGGACATGTGCATGGAAATGGCAAACCAAATGTTAACTATTTGTTCCTTACTCCGCGTATGTTACGTGCAGTCTGATGAGTGAATATTGAATTGAAAGCAAAACATACTCAGAAAATAAATTTGTAAATTGACTTGAAAAATAAAACTATAGCTATCGATCTACTCAGAAAATAAATAAAAGCATGAAATATAAAGGGGAAATGTAAGGGGAGTGAACAATTTAAACTACGTTGTAGTGTGCGTTCAAAACCAAGAAACGTTAAAAGGAAACAAGCAAATCTCCGTCAATTTTGTTTTCTCGTGTGAAAGGCATAGACGATTTTTAAAGCAATACAAATGTTGTCCTGTGTAAAAAGAGACTTGACCAAAGTCTATGAACAAACCCATTCACTTATCATTTCCTTTCTATTGGTGCAAAATGAATGTTCGAACTTAAAATTACAAATGGAGATAAAATGAAAACAAGAAATAGGTTTGAAACATAAATTAAATATTGGTACGTTTTTCTACTTTCTATTTTATATGAATAAAAGCTAATTATTGTTCATAATTTTGATATTTACTTAATTTTACTTTGCAAAAGACTCCTTCATTACTTGTGACTGTTGTGCAGGGGTACCATTTTTACAAAAATAAAAAAGCTACGGTCCATGCTACGGTCGATGCGTTTTTTTGGGAATTCTTACGGTACAATGGATAGTTTCCCAATAAAACACACCTATTGCCACGGAGATGGAAAGCAATTATTGTCTTTCATAGATCTGACAATATTGCCATTGCCAAAGCGCATCCATTGACAATATTCAAGGCAATGGCAACCTGTGAGGCAATTTATTGGTTTAATTATTGCATGTGGAGCTCCTGGGTAAAAATTACGTAAGTAATAAAACTTGGCCTTTTTTTCATCCCTCTCTTTAATTCGAAAAATCATTCGTTCTCTTTCTTAAGTTGTGTATTTTTTACGCTCGTGTAACCAAGCACTAATTCTATGTGCCTGGTTTCACGAGCGTAAAAAGTAATCCATTTAAGAAAGATATCAACGTGATATCAGTCTTATGGCCTATTGGCCGTCCAGAACTGTTCTGACCCCCACAAAATGACAGTTGTTACTCTAAACAGAACAGAAAACGTTTCTGGATTTCATTTCAGAATCGAAAACAGAATCACTAATACACTCACAGAATTAAAATGTCAAAATCATCGGCATGATTTGTTTTGTGTAATTTCGATGTGTTTATTGAATTTAAACTACTTTTCTTGTAAAATAAAATAAAAAGATGCAAGTTAATTATTATTGATATAAGAAAATGTGTATCTAAACTGATATCAAGTGTTTTGGAAATTCTTTTTAGCCGATGTGATTATTTTTAAATTTAATTTTCACGAATACAGTGATACATACAATTCAGAATCAGTCAAATTGTTTCCGGTTGTTTTATTGGGGGAACCTGTTCCGGACGGCTAATCGAAAAGGTCATTAAATGAATTTTCACAAATGTCACAAAATGAAATAAAATTTTGGGATTTGGAATTCTGCCAAACTCTTATGAAATATACTAACGAATTAGATATGAACAGATCCATAAGATGGTATTTGAGGAAGAATTGTTTGAGAATCGCTATATTGGTATATTCAGCATGCCGAGAATAATGTGGTTTTCCATTGGTAAGCTGAAAATTGAATTGATATGAACAGAGATGGAGTGATAAGAAATAAAAAGAAAAAAATAAGAAAAATTTTATAAGAGATCATACTCCTGAATACAAATGATAAAATACCTTTTATAATGGAAATCTTTTATCATTCAAAATAAAAAAATCAATTGATGAAAATCAATTAATCCGCCGAAATCGTGGGTTAAAATATTGAACCAAGCTGAATGACGGTTTGAAAGTATGCGCACAATTGTTTAAAAATATATATTTTTAACGTTTTGCTCATATTAAAATTTAATCGATTTTAATATAAAAATGGACATAAGAAAAGCGTTATCGTATGCCAATGGCAAAAAAACAGGAAATCGATTTTATTCACCATTGCGGATTGAGTAGTAACGATTCTTCAAGGTACAAGTAGATGATGGAAGCATATAATACATACATAATTGTCCCATGGTAGTACCTTAGAATCCTATCGGTGAGTTAATATTATTAAACCAGGGATCAAATATTTGCACAAGTGACCCTTATTGTCAAATATACCAAACTTTTGCGTCTTGAATCATTTTTAATTATGAGCCGCAAATACTTTTTTAAACTAATACTAAATGAATTAATAAATTAAAATTAATAAATATATACCTACCTATCAATATCAATTATAAATTTATTTAATTTTATATAATTGATTTCACTGATTCATGCGATGTTGGTTAAATTTTTACCATAAATATATATACAAAAAATGGATTTTAATTGAAAAAAGTAATGATTTTTTTCATTAAAAAGAATAAACCATAAATAAATCAGTAACTTCTAAGATCTAACGGATATTTTGTACAAAAATAAAATGTATATTGCTGTATCTCACGTACTTACTTGCTATCTTTTGTTCGACCATATCGTAAGAAGATTCTTTAGAAAAAACTAAATATATTCAAAGTCTTTTAAATATAATTTTTTAGATATAAAATTTCTTTAAGTGTTTTTTGTATTTAACAATATAAATTTTAAACAGAATTTCATAAAAATCGTCCGTTTTCAAAATATTGAATTTAAAAAAATATATTTTTTGTTTGGTATTTGTAGTATTGTTTATAATTTGAAGGATCTCATACAAATTTTGATCGAAATCCATTGAACCGTTAATGAGGGAGTCGAAAAAATACAAAAAAGTTCTATGCCAGTTATAATTAATAACATATTTTATTAAACATATAGCCAGTTGCATTACTTCCCTTAATCTATTCAACCGCTTAATACTCGCGCTTCTAGGAATAATCATCAGTTTACCCTTGAACCCAATTTCGGACGTACTGTGAAGTACATAGATTCTTTCTTTAGTAGAAAAACACAAATGTGGAATGCTTTACCCGGTTCTATTTTTCCCTTCCATTTTGATATTTTGAACTTGAGAGCCAATGTACATCGGTATCTCCTATTAAATACTTCCCTATTTTCCTAATGCTCGCACTGTGATTAAGCACATTAAGGGTAGCCAAAACCCCTTATTATTAAAAAATGTTAAATTCCAATTATCTCGCAAACGGCCCTATCGATTTTGATAAAAAAATCAGTGTTCCATATAATGTATGGTCTACATTTTGGTCAAATTTGAATTTTAATATTATTAACGGTACTTGCCATATACCTAACCGTTTTTCTCTATTTTCAGCTATTTCATGAATGGCTCAACGAATTTCAATTAAAATGATTATATGCGAGGTTTTTTTGATTAAAAAAAAAAAAATTGGATGGAAGATTTTTTTTTGAAATTGTGTTATTAAATACTCCAAATTACCAGAGAAAAAATTAAAATAATTTTGTATATACAAAATTAAGTAAAAAAAAAACTTTAATAATATAAGGCAAATTTAATGTAAGGCAAGTTTTCCTTCACATATTTTTGTAAATCATTGTATAGTTGTAGGAATGGTGGAGTTAGGATCTAGGAAATCAATATTAAACAAAATAAAATGAAATTACAGCCAAAATCGGTTATACCGAACTCGCCAGGACTGGAGAATTTGTTCGTTATATCTGGCGTTTCGTTATACCCGATTTTCCACTTTTTGTTCTTTATTAAAAAGTGTACAAACTTTTATTTTTGCGAAACTTTTATTTATTTACAAGTTAATTTGTGGTTTTGCTGTCGACATTTTTATTTTATGATTTCTTCTTCTATTTTTAAGTAGAACTCTTCAAAATTCTTCCTAATTTTATCTCGGTCTTTGAAAATGGTAGATTGTTGAAGGCGATACAGAAAACTCTGCCGCCAAACTTTAATTGGAATCACAAGCTATTCGTTATAGGCGGTATCGTCTAAACCGGAATTTGGTTAGTACAATTAGCATGAAACTTGGTCGGGACTTAGAGATTAGTTCGCAATAACCGATTTTTGACTGTATATGTGTATGTTCCGTTTTTGCTGGTAAACTTTTAATATTAAAATGCAGATTCACTTTTAATTGACCACTAAGTGATCGTACAACTTATTGGAGTTAATATGAACTTTTTTTTAATTGGCGTGTCAGTGGGCGAATATTATCTAAAAGTATTTATCATATAGGTAGTACTTTATCATAAATGAAAATTTCATCAAAATCGTTTAGATTTTATCGAGCTTAGCACCTAAATCAAAACAATCAAGAACAAAAAGTTCTTATTAATTTTATTATTAATTCTTAATTAAAAAATAGCATTATGCCAACATTTTTTGAGCGTTGAGTGAATTTTTCAGATTATATTCCTTTTTACTTGCGATTATAACTATATGTAGGTACTATAAAGCAGATTATTGATTCGTAAAAAATTCTAACAATCAAACATGACATTACGATCATATAGAAATACCAAAAAAGCGGGTCTAGCAATTCCGTCTGCTCAAACTCAAAATTTTTAACACGACTTAATCGATTTTTTCGAAACTCCGTATTTAGTAGTTTTTCAAAATTATCTTGAGTAGTTAAAAAAACTATGTTCCTAAAATAAAAACCAACGGTATATACCTCCCATACAAATGTTAAAAATTAGGTTGAAAAAATTTGTTTCTCGAAAACGGCTACAAGATTTTTTATAAAAAAAATATGAGCGTTATTAAATTAGTACAGTCCACTTTTATATATAAAAATATTTTATTTTGCGTACTTATTAACGGTATACTTCTCATAAAATTATTTTTTTTAGTCCCCTAAAAGTGTTAAAAAAACGGCATACTCAAATTTTCTAAGGAAATTTAAAAAAATATTTTTTTTGAAAAATCGATTTTTCAAAAACAAGCCATTGACTTTTTTGGAAATTTGAATTTTTTATGTATATTAATAGTATTTAGTATTTATTTATATTTAATAGCTTCAAAATGGCGTTACATTTTTTTTGTCTGAAAATATTTTTAAAATTTGGTACATAAAAAAATATTCTTTTTTTATAAACCGCTACAACAATTTTTTATTTTCGTATATTCTTATTTCTCCAGGAATTCAAATGGCATCTTTATTTTCCCTCAAACAATTACAAATAAGCAATATAAAAACTTTTTTTAATTGTATTATCCATTTATTTCTACCTTATGTCCTTTTTACGAATGTTTGCCTATCTACCTACTAACAGCGTCAATATTTAGCTACATTACAATTGTTATTGTTTGCTACAAGAGCAAGTTCATACGATCCAGTCGTGCATTTTATTTGTTTAAGCAGCGGAAATTTATTATGATGCTTCTTTATACCACTTAATTATTCATGAATGTTTCATTTGAATCGCTTTGTTATAGTACAAATTTTATATTTATATTAATTATGGCCGTCCTTCCATTTAAACAGCACCACTGTGCAACGGGAGCATGGGCCAGCAAATGATAGCTGCCTTCACAAGAAAAATCCCAAAACAGAGAGCAACCACCACCCTCTCATCCACCCACACCCACCTACACCAAACACAAGTTTTAACGTTAGCAGCCATACACAACACAGGGAAGAATTTTCCATTAAAATTGAATCAGTTTTCCAAAGTCCATCATCAACGAAAATTCATTTTCTTATTTCCCTCATAGAACGAGTGTGTGAAAAATCGATTTTATTTTTGGAAAAATTCAATGCATCCTTAAAAAAATTGAAAATATGTATTTTCGTGGTTAAAATCTGTGATTTTGTTGGAAAATAATAAATTTCCTAGAAGAATACATTTTAAGCAAAAAGAAATAATGATAGTGTTTCCATTTTTATTGTTTTTCTTCGCTGGGGCTGCTCTGGCCATTGAGCAGGCATCTGTCGGGGAGCTATTTACTTTTAAAATAGAACCCCACATGTTCAATTGGACACATCAAGGTCTTAGTGATCAGTATCGGTATAGGCCATCAATCGAGGGCTATCCAGACCTCCCAGTTTGGTTACGGTATATGTACAGCAATGAATATCACTCTGGATTTCTATACGGAACTCCACCTGACCGTTTGGCTGGAAAGAAAATAAGTCTCGATGTTGTTGCCTTAAATCGTCAGAATTATGAAACGCGAAAAAATGTTCTCTCAATCTACATTAACCATAAATTCCCATCGCCAAATGTAATTCAAATGAAAATTGATAATTTGAATTGGGTGCATCTTATGGATCCAGGCAGGGTAGAAAATTTGCGCAATATTTTTCGCAAAGACTTGTGGCCGGAAAGTGAGAATGATTTGAGTTTGGTGTTTATGGAGTCGGCAGTTAATATGGGAGGAAGACTGCCATTAAAGCCACAGCAAAGAGAAGGGTGAGTGTTTTTTTTAATTAGATAAGAATGAATGTGTAATAGCTCTTTTCAATTTTATAGAGTTATTGTTCACTTGGGAAGTTTTGCTCAGTTCTCTGCACGACTCAAGGAACTCCAAGAAGAAGTGCGCCCTCTATATAAACTACCATCGTGTACTTACAAACGTACTTCTGTGCAAAAGATTTTCGAAAATGCCGGGTTTAAGTTGGATTGGTGTGCTTTTAAGATGATTGGAGTTGAGATATCTCCAGAAATTTTATTCCACAACCATGGAATGAAAGGGTATCATGGCTCTGAACTGAGTACACTAAGACGGACTGATCGCTGGCATGGTATTGCCAGAGAAGATGCTCCACAGCGAAATTATATTGATGAGTTCGCTTTTGCTTTTGCCATCCCTGGAATGATTTTTGCTGTGCTGTTAGGTATATTATCGGCTGTACTGTGCTTTCAGCATGAAAAATTGTAAGTATATTTTAGAAATACATTATATGAAGTCTTTGGAGATAACTTTAATGGAAATCGACATCAGGCGTGTCTTTTTAAGCAATGTATATGCAAATGTTAAAATTGCAACAACAACTAATTCTCGTGGCTTAAGTCTTATTCCCGATAAAAATCGTTGTCGGTAGTTTCTATACATGTAAATGCCATTTTTGAAACAGCATTTCTATTCACCGATGTCGTTTTTTCGCTGAATTTTCTTCGTTCCTAAGTCTGGTATTACTCGTTGAAACTAGATGAATGCGACTTTTCGAACAACGTGTGCAAGAGAAAAAACAATTCGAAAGATGAGACGTCAAATTATTGAAACGAATACTTTACCCACTCGACACAGAGCAGTTTATGTTTTCATCTCATCTTTTCGAATTTGTTTTCTCTTTTACACTTACGTTGTTCGAAAAGTCGCATGCATCTAGTTTCAAGGTGTAATACCAGACTAAGCCTAGTACGCTGCTGATGCGAAACGAAAATGTTCGGTGGTCTCCAATAGGAGAGCGAAATGCTAACGAAAACATGAACGAAACAATTTTCAAGAAAAAAAAAAACAAACCCAATCAGAAAAAAATCAAAAATAAACTAGCTGCGATGAAAGAAACAACAAAAAACACGACTAAAAACTGAAATGTGATTTTCTGCACACAATTAAGTGCTCTGGGTAATAAATTGTCTGCGAAAAGTGAGTGGTGACTTTTTAAGTTTCGTTATGGAACAGGGAAAAGCGTACTGCAGAACGAAAAACAAATCGTTTATGATTTCGTTCTGTCATTTTTGTATGGTATTTTTGGTTTCGCATGAGCTGAGCAGCGTAATACGCTTTACAAGAACACTTCTATTGAAAAATGATATCGCAAATATTTTTGACCTGGAGATTTCATGCCACCCTATAAATACAGGAGTATCTAGTAGTCGGATATAATATTAAAATTGTTTAAAATTATTTAAGTACATATTTTTTTTCTTTATTTTTTTCTTACTCAAGATATGATCCTCAGTCAGAATATTTCTTTGCGAATATTTTCCATATTTGCGAGGATAAAAAAGCCAGGTAAAAAACGGCTTAAATTAAAAATGATTTGCTTTGATTTTGTTTGAAAGGCTTTCTGATTTATTAGTAGGCGCTTGTTCCATTAAAACAAATTAAAGAGTGCGAATTGGATTCAGGGTGGAAAATATTCTAGTCAAAGCGTTAAACACATTAAACCTGCTCTAGTTATGTTACCAGATCAGCGGTTGCCAATAGTAGCGCAAAATTTTAAACATTTAAAACCTACTCTAAAATAGTTTTAGAGTTTTAAAATGAAAGTCGACTTTTTGATCATTTTAACGACCAAAAGTATACTTTTACGTTAAATAGGTTTAAAAGCAGCTAAACGATAAAAGTATACTCTATCGAGTTCTCAATTAGTCATTTTGCAGAACTTTTCACAGTGTCTCTTCATCTTTGATATTAGTTCTTGTTGAACTTAAATTTGCTACGTTACGTAGCAGAGTCTATATAAGTTAGAATAGTTATTTAGTGTTTTAAATTTATAAAATAGTTATGTGGTTTTCCATTGGTAAAATAAATTGATTTATTTTACATGTAGATCTGTCAAAATACCGATTTTCCCCTTTGTACTATTGGGCATAATAATATGATTTATTTTTGAATCTAGATAATTTTTGCAAATCAATTTCAACAGATTTACACCTCCTTGAACCGATACAAATACAATTTGCTTGAACAATGTGGTTTTGAATTTGTAATTTGTTGCGATTGTGAAAAGTTGAACAATATATTAAAGAAATTACAAAAATGGAAGCAGTTTTAAATGAACTGTTACTAGTTTCATAGACGAAATTTCACTAATACAAAGTCAAAATAAAATCAATTCCACGAAAAAAAAATCAATTTTTAGATTGAAATCTACATTTACCAATCGAAAACACCATTAGTCAAGGGTTCAGATTTAAGCGAATACGTTAACTAGACAACAACCATCATCCAGAAAGAATACGCTTTATCTAGATAGATGTAAGATAAAAATAGAACAATTATTTTTTGTTAAAAATGTATTTAATTATTTTCCTGATGAAAATTCATTTTTCGTGCCAGCTGATTGCCATTTGACACAAAGTGGAACAAACCATTCCAATTATTTGGGTTCAAATTTCTCTCGTTCCACTGACAGAATTGTGTTTCAATCAGGAAAACCTGATGGCAGACTGGTAGTGAGCATAAACTAATAACTTAAAGACCAGAAACCTCTGCTTTCATTTGACATTTGCCTACAAGCCGAAACACGCACACAAGTAACATTTCTGTTCCTCTCCCAATAGACACATTGATAAGAACGCACACAAGAATCTTTTCTGTTCCTCTTCCTATAGACACATAGACAACACAGCCCTAGTAATTTGTTTTTGTTTTGCTTTTCGATTTCCCATTTATTCATGGATAGAGTGTCAAAGCTACAAATACAACAATGTAAACAAATGGGTTTTGGGGGGTGAAACGTACGAAGGTTTCCAATCTTTATTATGGCTTATTTGTGGTAGTGAGGCTTGTCAACTGACATAATTTTCCTGTTTACTATAAACGACCATCAGGAAAAAATATTCATTTTCATACTGTTTCAATTTTGCCTGATAGCTATACCTGCCCGCTTATAAAGATTGTTCAGTGACGAAAATGTTAGAATAGAGCAATACACAACAGAACAGATTCGTGAGAAACTTCAGAACAATGTAGAACAACTTAGAACAGTCAGTCATCTGACAGAGATTATAAAAAAATATTGTTGTTCACCTATAATTTGAGTTCGTTTTTTCTTGCAGAAAAATGCTGAAAAATATTCAGAAATGAATATGGAGTTGAATTTAATTTAAAAAAAAAATATTTTTCATGAAAGTCATTGCGACACGGAAAGTTATTTATCAACTAAATAAAAATCTAACTTCCAAAAGGGTTTCTTAACAAACAATAATGGTTTGGCAGTTCTTACAAATCTGTTCTAACGTGTTCTATCTAAAAAGCAAGTGCAGAAAATCCTGTTCACCAAACCAGAAGGGTTTAGAACAGAAAATATCTCATTGAACAGCAAAATCCTGTACTTTCCTGTTCTAAAGTGTTCTAATCTGTTCCGAACAGCCTCATTGAACACACATTATATAACACAGATTGACTTGAAAGCTAGTGAATTCTGTGGTTTCGGATTGGCCGGCTCCCAGAAAAACTTAACCAGCTTTCAAGTGGACTACGTTTTCTGAATGTGGCGATTACATGGAACATGTAGTTGTATTGGTTTTGATATGAAATTTCAAATAGTTGAAAATGAAATGTGTTTATAAAATAGGACTGATATACACTCTGCCCAAGCTGCTAAGTGTGTTCCCGTACTTTGTGCACAAAAATGCGAAGACTGTCATTTTTGCAAGAGTGGGGGTAAAAATCTCTAAGAGCGCAAAAAGTCTAACAAACGTACGGGAATGCTTTGAACAACAATCTCTGCAATTTTTTAAACGTCAACGTAAAAGTGTATTTTTGAAAATGTTTATTAAAGATTTACTTGAAATTCTTTCTTAAAATAACCAATTTGATATCACAAATTTCAATTTATTGCACGGATAAGCCCGACCAGACTATAAATTTCATTATTTTCAACATACACTTGGCAACTGACAGCTTATGTATTGTTTTTTATTCCTTTTTCATTCATTTGACAGTCTTCATAATTTTGTCCAAAGAAATTTCTTGGACTAAAATTCGCAGCCTGGGGAAATATTTTACTCTCTCTCTTCTGTGAAAAACTACGAAAATTTGGAGTACGAAAACAGGATTTGACTGTTTTTCGAAGACATTCATAGATCTTCGCAGATTTAGGGAGTACGGGAACGGGTCGGGCTAATTTTCACAATTTAACTCTTAAGAGACCAAAATATTTCCGCTTTCTTACCATTTCTTGCCAATATCTGCCCAATAAAATTTTAAAGGCAGACATTTTTTGGCACAAAATTAATTGTCAGATTGACCTTTGTTGAAGAAATAAATTAATTTCATTGCACTAAAATATTTATAAAAAAATAATGTGAATTTTAAACAAACAAATATATAAAAAAGACAAATGTTGTGTTGACTTTTAAAAATTGAAAAATGTGCTCAAGCCGTTTCAGACTTTGTCGGACTTAATTTTTGTATTAGAGAATATCATCCACACTCTTCAAAATTTGATAAGCTACCAATTTCTGCCCAAAAAAAGTCTGGAACAATGGGTACGTTCACTCAATTATTCTCAGCAATCTGGACTAACTTTCTGTTGTTGTAATGCGTGCAAAACCACATCTGATGAAAAAACAGCTGCTCTCATGAAAGCTATCTTGAGTTATCCCAAAAAAATTGGAATAACTAGCTATCCGAGAACAAATGTATAGAACCAGCTGACTGCAAAATTCGTTGGTATGCGTTTTGCTTTGATTTTTGACAGCTTTCAGCTAACCTATCTGATTCGTCCACAGATATACCCCGATAGCTTGGTATCCGAGATAACATATCTAATAAGTGAGTGATCGCCCGCAATGCTGTTGCTGGTTTAATTTGTTTGACGCATAAAGCCTTTAACCTGCTTGTTGTGTTCCATTTCACTATATTAATTTCAAAATGATGTGTTGTTTGATTTTTGATAGTATAATTTTATAAGAAATTTAATTATCTAAAAATTGGTGGGTTTATTTTTTAGGGATAAAGAGAACCATTCGGTTTCAACAGTCCAAATGGTACAATGTTCTGAAACAAATAATCAACCAACGACAACTTTACGTAGCTTAAAGGATCCGAACTTGCTTTTGGACAACGTCAGTTTGCATTCGCAGAGGTAAATACGAGTATATAAAATATAACATTTTATTTTTGAATACAGTAATACCCTGATAGGTGCCTCTCACTTAAGTGCCTAACCCGCATAAGTAGCTTTATTTTTTTAAGAACCAAAATTCTGAGGATTTTTCATATAAAACTCATCTTATAAGTACATTCCGCTTAGCTACCTTTCCCGCTTAATTGCCTTTTATTTTGTATACTTTTATTGAAAATTTTGATGACAAAAATTCTTTTAAGTACACATTTGAAATTAGCTGATAAAATACAACAGTTTATTTCCATTTAGCGCTTCCTTTTGTTTTATGCTTCAAAATTCTTTAATACAAAAAGTAATAATATAAATCTTTTATAATGATTCGTTAACCAAAGACCGTTAAAATCTATTTTGAATTAATAATTCAACACGTCCGATTAAATATAATAAAAAACACGTTCCTAATTAACTATGTCTGGCCCAGGACAAAATCTTCCAATTTTAATGATTAAAATTTTTAATCTGTTTGGATATAGCAATGAAGAACATTGGTTTCTTGTCAAAAAACCCATGTAAGATGAACTGAACTTAACAAATATTGAGTATTTGTAGGGCATTCACTAGCCAACTGATGAATCGAAGTGAGATAGCCGGGACTAAACGCAAATTTTATCGACTAAAGGCCGTTAAAAGCTATTTTGAATTAAATGGTTTTTTTTTTATCAAAAATGTTTTAATTTTTGTATATGTAAATATTACATAAGTACCTATGTGCACTTAAGCGGGTTTTTTATAACTGCCTAACCCGCATAAGTGCATATTAAAGTGGGGGACTTAGCGTGAGGCACTTATCCGGGCTTTACTGTAGCTTTTTATTTTTGATCGTGAAGTGTACCTTCAAATATGACACGTGCAGACTGTTTTGTGCTTTTTTTATTCATGAATACTTTGCCATTTTTAAAAGAACACGGCATTTCACATTTAATTGCATATTTTCTTATAGCCCAAATAACAGCATTTATGCCAATGAGAGCCCATCGAACACTTATTTGCGACCAAAACCCCCACCGTACAAGTCACCAAGTGTGGGAAAAAATGGCGTGGATATATGACAATCATCTCCAAGGATCTTGTACTGCTAAAAACTAGTAGCAGAAGCTAAAAAGCAATTTTATAGAAAGTGTACGCACATTATCACATTGAACGAATCCATATCTACGGCTTAAGTACTCAAAACTATATTAAAGGAAATTTAACAATATTAATATATTTATATTTCGTTGATTATTATTATAAGTTAATAAACCTCAATTTTTTAGTATGAATTTCATAAAAAACAAATAATAAATTATGTATGTAGATACCGCATCCAAATAGTTAAAGTTTGTGTTCAAAGTTAATAGTTACGTAATACAGTCAAAGTTAAAATTTTGTTAAATAATACATTTTTTTATATTATTAACAATTATAGCAATTAAGTGATGATTGTAGGTATTAAATAATTTTCAAATCGAATTAAATTACATATTCCACAAAAACCTAATTTTTGTATTTGCCTTTGTTCAGTTTTGTTCACTTTAGCTTACTAAAGATTGATTTTATCTTGGTTGAGAATAGTAGAAATAAATTATTTTTCGTCAGAAGGAAATCAAGCGTCTTTAACACTTTGTAAAAATTCAGGATAATTTTTTATTTTAATACGTAAAACGATGGTTACATTGGCGAACTCAACCGAATTATTTTGACGTCTATGGGGTCTATCCTCTCTTCCCCTTTATAGCTAGAGGGAGATAGGCCTAACAGAGGTAGGCATTTTTTAAAAACTCATTGGATTTTTTGACTTGTTGAATTAGTTTGTATTAGTGTAAAACTCGTGATAGAAGTAAAACTTCACTCAAAATCGCTACAAAACCAAAACCTTAAATACGACAACTAAAGTTATTTATTTTTCAATCATATACAATTCCAATTTTAACCGCACTCTAATGATTTAAAAATTTTTATTTTAATTAGTTTATTTTTAAATAGTTCTTAATATATAATTGTATTATAAAATAGCTAAATAATAAAACTTAGATTACAAAATTTTAGTAATTAAAGGACATATTTTCCCTTTTATATACTATCAAAATATGAATTATCAAAATATCAATTTAGTCGTTTCCCAAAACATTTTTCCCAAAAAATTTCAACATTGAAATTTAAGGCGCCCAAATCGACTACTATAAAGAACGTGACAATATACAAAACAAATTTATGTTCAAATTTTAATCAACATTGAATATCTCCATTTTTATGCACTGAAATTTAAAGGTCCAAAGAAATTTTATCCACTGGGCAACTTAATTAAAAATGGTATTAGCTTGATAGAAACTATTTAAGAATTTAGTAATTTTAAGATGGTTTATAACTATCACAATGAACTGATCACATCTTAAAGAGTGATACGAATACCAACAAAACGAACACACCTATTGAATTAATTTTTTGAAATTTTTCTGTTTTTGTATATATCGGGAATATCTTTCACCCGAAATGTTTTTGTTCGTCTAAAATTTTCGAAGCTATTTCGAAATTCGCCCGAATAAAATTTCAGTTCGAATGAGAAATTATATTTCGAATAAACATTTGGTATATTGGCTGGTATACAGGAAGCTTAAAAAAGTGAGACTAGAGCAGTGGCAGATTAACCACTAGGCTCGTGAGGCTCTCGAGCCTAGGACGGCAACTTGTGGGGGGCGGCAAATTTAGTATGTTATTTTATTTTAATCTCAAAGAAATAAAGTAAAAACAAGAAAAAGATTAATCACATTCTATCACATTCAATCAGAAAATACGAAATTTATATCTGATTTTTGAAACACCGGTTCGAAAACACCGTGATGACAAATCGCCCGATAAGAAATTATTGGCTACTTGTTTCCTTGTTATAACTTGCAATCTGCATTATTACGCAATACGCGTAAGGCCCTGGTCATGCAATGAACGGCAAGCGGTAAGGCTGTAAAGCGGAAGGGCGACAAGTTTAAGCGGCAGCTGGCCGTTTAATGAGCGACAATTCCTGAGCGGCTGAGCGGTTAGTTGGGAAAATGACATTGCCCTAAAATTAGTTTACGTTAAAAAAAAAAATAAAATGCACGACTGGATCGCATGTGCTTATATTCGATTACATCGTAAGCAGAAACGGTTGAATATATTGTTAAGTCACGCTTTTTACCAATTTTTTAAATACAAAATGTCTTTAATTTTTTTTCTAAGAACACATTGGTATGGCAATTTATTGTATTTAAAAATGCAAGCTTAAAAATACAATTCCGAAAAAAATCCTCCACAGTTTCCGAAAACCGAAATATTGAATACATTTTTTTTTCAAAAATCCAAAAAAATATTTTTTCAAAAATGTTGGTATCCAATATTATTTAGACATTAGATTACATTACATATTATACTACTCCGTAGATAAATCTACGAAGTAGAGACATTGAAGCACTGGCAATGAGACCATTGGCTTTAAACAACACATACATTAATACAACAGAGAGAGAGACAGAGAAAGAAAGAACACACAACAGAAGAAACACATGTCAAGAAATCTGTCTAGCCGTTAATGAGAAGTCGAAAAAAACAAAAAATTTCAAAATTTGTTTAGACCAAAATGTAGATTTTTTTAAATTCAAATCGTTAGGGCCGTTTCGTGATAATTAAGATGTTAGTACAAATTTTATGACCGGTACCCTTAGTTTTGGTGCTAAAAAAACGATTCAAAAATCTATTTGACTTAATCACCTCAAACGCAACATGAATATATTTTTATCGTGCTGTTTGCAGTTGTTTGTTAGAAGTCACTAGCATGGTTACCTCTGAAAAATTTCCGAAGGAGTCCAAAAAGAGAGTCCTGGCTAAAAAAAAGGAGTCCCTTATAAACTATAAGAAAACACATTCTATCAACAAATATATTTCATAAACAAAACAATCAATACTTTTTTTCAAAATAAATAAAGGTTACAGCTTAAAATAATTCATTTATTTATTTACTCAACTAAATAAACAATTCAGTTCTCTTATAATACTAAACCAAACTAACAAGGTCAGTTAATAAATACAAATCTAAAAATACTAATTGTGGGGAATATTTTGCCTATAGTTCTCAATTAAAACTGGGCCAGGAAACCAATCTTCTAGCTGTTCATATTCTAAAACGTTAAGGGTAGAAAACCTTAAAAATTCTAGCAAGATTGAACAATTGTAGAATGTAGGTAGGTATCTGTATTGTGTACACTGTAATATGTTATAAGAAAGGAATTAATGCACTCGTACACAGACAAAACACATAAAGTTGAATGTCAAATATGAGGAAATGTAGACAAAGATTTGAATGAGTTCACATAGGGCTGAAGTTTTCAATGAAGATTTAGTATTAGTATTAACAAAATTATTTAAATTGTTAAAGAGTCCTGAATTTTCAAGTAGAGCCAATTTTCGACTAAAAAACGAGCCAAAATAAAGCAAAGGAGTCAAAATGAAGCAAAGGAGCCAAAATGAAGCAAAGGAGTCCCAAAGGCAACCCTGGTTACTAGTTTTTCTGCATCATATTGCGTACAACCACTATTACAACATTATTTCGTTGAGTTCTATAAGTTATCCCGGCAAGGCTATACCCGATTACCCAATAGTCTTCGATGTTAGCCCATTCCAATAACGATCCTTGGATATTATTAAAAAAAGGGGCGGTAACCAATGAGCGTGAATCAGGGCGCCGAGAAGGTTAATTGGGCACTGGGCACTGGACTTGAGACTGAGATAAAACTTAAAATAGATGTTATACGTAAAGGAATTTTACTTAATTGTATCATATCACTCACTTCGATCGATTGACTTGACATTTGATTGAGAGTTTTGAGATATAATAAGCGCCAGTAAAAAAAGTGATTATTAAACAAAGAAGTGCGTTTGAAATAACAATCCTTAAGATTTGTACGCATAGTTGGGGCTATCAAAATTGTACATTTTTGATTCACACCGTATCATTCGGAATGTATAAAGCTATGAACATAAATTTTTCCAACTCATTGGATTTTCGTTCACCACAAAACTTGAGTATTTTATTTTATATTTGGCGTATTCTAGCCTCACATTTTGGACAACGCATAACATGCAGGCTAACTAACAAATAATAAAATAAAAATTTTGTTAATTTTTTCACTATTTCGAAATACCTACAAAAAGCGAAAAAAGTTTGGATATAAAAGTAAATTGAAGTTGTTCAAATATATAAAGTGAAACAGTTATTAAACAAACGAAAATATCACTAAACTCCTAGGTATATTGTAATATATTTAAAAATATACCTACTAAGGGCCAATTTTTCAATAGTCATATAAGCAGTCAGTTAGTACATATCCTCCAGATAGAGCAAAACTCAGTTTTTAAACAATCAGATACAACTTAATCTAGGAATAAAGTTTTCTGCTCATCTTAGAACAGAATAATGAGTTATCTGAGGAATAAAATAAATAGCTATTTTCGATGTCAAAAACGCTTTGAAATAAACGTTAAGCAAAAATTAATTTCTATGAAAAGTTCGAAATAAAAGTGACGTTCAAATTAAATTATACTATAGATTGTTTTATCTTGATTGAAAAATTCGATGTTGTTATCCGATTGTTAAACAGTCAAGTAAGTTTATTCCTCTGCCAATTAACTGGATGTTTATCTGGAGATTGAAAAATCGGCTATAAATAAAAAAGAATTTTCTGTACACTTGTTTCAATTTATTCAATTTTGCAAATAAACAACGCACAAAGAAGGACAAAATATCAAAAAGAAATGCCTAAAAATAAAATAAAATTAGAATTCATTTTGTTTAAATATTTTAAGAAAATCACAAAACGAAAATAAATTCATAATTCCAGACTTTAAAAGATGACAACTGATATGCCAGAAGACATTTAAGAGAGCTTTGAACAACATTTCAAGCGCAATGGATTGTCTTAAATAATTTCGCACTCTAGAGCTGCTTAAAGATATTTTAAGGTTAAGAAAGTTTTCAAAATAAAATTATTTTTGGCTGTTCAGTTGAAATATTTCCAAAAAATGAAAATGCTAGATGGCAAAATGTTGCTAAAATTTATTAAAGACTTTTCACAGCTTTTACAGTATACCCTGAAGTTCTCATAAAATTGATAAACAAAATTTAATATTTTTTAGTTCTTAATACAAATTCCGTTGATTGGGCTTTTTTGTTTAATTCTGTCTGACTATTACTACGTTTATATGGAGAATTGACTCGGTATTGAATCAGTATTTAGGTCTTTGTATACTTGAATCGGATTAAAATAGGATTACTCGATCCGATCCCACTAGAAGAGCTGAATCGAATTGAAAATGTATATTTATATACCTGAATCGAGGAATTGAAGAATCGAATTCGCATTTGATTCTTGGTGTGTGTGTTCACCAATAGTGTTTTTTGTGTTCTGTGGGTTTCCGTTTTCTTTGTATTTTTTTCTGTTGCATGTTTTTGTTGTTTATTCTGTAATCTCAAATTGTCACTTCGATTCCATTTTAATTCAATTAGGTCTATTCTGCCACATCTGTTATTCTGCTATGAATTTTCTGTTATGATGCATAACAGATCTTCACCATAAAAGATATTTTATAATTCTTATTCAGGAGTTCGATCTTTTATAAAAGTCTGTTATGTAACTTCGAAAAAGAAACATTTATACGAACAGACCTAAAATCTGCTATCAAATTATCAGCTGTAGTAGGTAAATAAAAACTCTCGGCAGTAGGCACTGACTGTTTTGTTTCACGTAGATAAATAATATATAATCCTTGCAATTTGTACATAACAGTTCCTGAATGTATTATATCCAATATAAAAACTTGTGTAAAACGAACTCCGGCAAGATAAGCGACACTTTCTTTTACGTTTCATCCATCAAATTTGTTCTGTGCTTTCGTGTATTCAAATAATTAGTTTGAAATTATTTACATGATTGTGCTTGTTATTATGTATTTTAATAATATTTTGTTATATTTGTCCTCTTACGAACAATTCATTAACAAAATAAATGTTTGTACTTCATATATTGAAATCTTTTATGATAAAAGTAACAAAAATAGGTCTTTTATTCTTTTATGATTCATAAAAGATTCCATAACAGATTGTGGCATGCTGAATACCAAAAATGCAGTTCGTAAAAGACTTGTTGAGAATTTCGAAGTTTTGACAGCTCATTAGCAGATTTCTTAACATATTCCATAGCAGATTTAGCATGCAGAATACCAAAATTATAATTCATAAAAGATTTTTTGACAGCTTAAACTTGTATGAAAATTCATAACAGAATAGCAGAATAACAGAATAAAAGATCTCGCCGAATAGATCCAAATCTTCCGATTCCACGAGGCCATATACCTGAATCGAAATCTCAATTCGATTCCATTCGATTCCTCAATTCACTCATATAAACGGGGTATATGTAAATTCTATCGTTTTTTGTGTCTAAATATGTATAGGGGGGTGGAGCCAGTGTTCGGCCACCTAACTTTTTTTTACGTTTGACTGTCCCTTAAAATTCAGTTTTTCCAGTGTTTTGTATAAAATTTAGTTTATTTGATATTTTGGAATGTCTAAATTTCGAAATTCTTGTTTTTTTCAGGCATTTTGTCATAAAAAACGAAAGTGGTTGGACGTTGCGTATACAAAATAATGAAATTATTACTGCTAAAATCACTTAGGTCCATGGAAAATGCGTTTATTGAGTACACCGACCAGAAACATTATTGGCCGTTTAATATTAATTTAATAATAAAAGCCGTTTTCGATCGCATCTGGCTACTTTCTGACCTACCTAAGACCTACTTGCCGGGCATAGTTTTAACATAGTAACGAGGCCGCCAGAGGAAGGAACACTAGTTGTACCAAATGCTTTTATTTGCACTGAATACAGAGTAGTTAGCCTCCTTATGGTTTACTAATGAATCATTATGCAATTTGTTGTATTATTTGGGAACTAAGCAAATACCTGATTTCGAAAACAGGCAGAAGGATGTTTCGTTGACATTATCAAAATACATGAAGCGCCTCCCAAAACGTCTTCGAGGCATCTATTTTTCCTAAATACTATTTTAGATCCAGGAACTACTTCGTCACTGTCGTTTGTATTGACAACTTTGAAGATTTTTGAAGAACTCAAGTCTTCATCTTAGAATGGGTTATTGAAATTCTCTTTTAAAATGTTTTTAATAAGCCTGATGATGTTTGGGAAAGTTCACATTTGTCAAAGGTCTATGCACCACTTTAAAAAATTTGTATTCCTTGGTCGCACTAAGGTCTGTATTAGAATAATTTTTTATTATATTTTAGTATTATTATTTCGAACTTGTTGATTACTTCTAGAAAGCCCGAACTCCCGAATTGCCTATTTAAATTGAAAATGTTTATCTAATTTTGTTCAGTACTGGAGAAGGTGCCTCTTTCGTGTAGTTATAAAATATTCGTTTGCTCTTCGTTGTTTACATTTTTAAATTTCTTTGAAACAACATATTAAACAAGTTTTCGAAATTTGTATAACCTATCCATGATCATTTTCTTAGAAATTGTACATGTATACGTTTTATTTATAAATTGCGAGACTTTTTAATAAGTGTCTTACAAGAGCAATTAGGAATAATAATGACGAGTGCAGTGACTTCTTCTTACGAAAAGCAAAAAACTTCTCAATACTAGTGGAGTATGTTGCAAGTTCTCCTTGAGTAAAAACAATGTACGGAAGTTAGTAAATTTTACTGTAAGTCACTTACAGATCTATTAAGAGTAATATTTCTTAAAAAATTAATTATATTTGTAACTTATTAGTAAAACTTACATAATGTAATCCCAGCCTCTATACTAAACCCAATAGGCCGACGTACATAAGTACACGTGTCTTCTATAGTCGGCCCCCCAATATCTCTTAACTTTAACAGGCGGCCGACTACTGAAACGATGGAATATTTTTTGATTATTTTGGTATAAATAAATAGAAAATAAAATTTCCTTTAACTTTGCATACTCAGCTTAAAAATAAATAAAAATAAAGTGGTCTTCCGTAGTCGCCCGGGGGGCCGAGCTCGGGAGAATCGAACAAAATTACCTCTTAAAGCCGGCCCCCCTTGTAAATTATGAACAAACAATATTTTTTAAGTCTTATAGCCAAAAAAAAAACAAATATAAGCTAGAAATAAATAAAAAACAATCACAAAATTCATCTACATTCGATAGTTTGGCGATTTAAGGTCTTTTTAAAAATCACATCCACTTTTTTTTCTATCGAAAAGGCACATTTCAAACGAAAGCGAAAACTTGAGCCAAACATGCGTTTTTTACAAGAAAACCAGTAGCTACAATATAATGAAATTTTGTACCGTGGAAAAAATTTATTAGCGTTTTGGAAAATATTTTTTTGCCGGGAGGTTAAACGAAAACTTTTGCTATTAAGTTGCACTTTACAACGAAGTGGCCGACTACTAGAGGTGGCCGACCTGGTGTACCCTATATGTATATAAAACAAAAATATATAGAATACAATTTTTCAATACACAATTTTTAGAAAAAAAGGCTACAAACGACACGTGACAAGTAATTAATTTTTACAATTAATTAAAAACTTACTTTAATTTTATAGCATATTAAAGTTTTTTAAATTGCACGTCCCTACATCTAACATCTTTGGTTTCACAGTTTAATAATTTTATAAATAAATAAATAAAACGATTTATATACATTTACCAAAATTAGACTCACAAAATATAAATATCACAGTAATGTCGTATATTCTTTTAGGTTCATTGATGTTGTTCTCTTTTGTTGAATTCGAAATAACATTATATCTAAATATTTTTCACAGCTTATACAGTATACTGTATACCCTGAAGTTCTCAGCAAATTGATAAATAAAATTCAATACTTTTCATTCGAAATAACATAATATCAATGATTCACTACTTTCTTACCCAACTGTAGAAACCATTTACTTTTCCAAATTCAAACTTCCAATCAGATTCACTTTACCTACCCCATTATTCCAATTTCCAGTTAAACGTCAAGAAATTAAATTCCCAAAACAAAAACAAAAACACCCTCGCAATCACACACCAACCCAAAATCAAGTTTTTCCACTCATTTAAAATCGTAGCTAACTTCACACCGATAAAATGTTTTGTCTTTTTTTTTTGTTGAACAAAAACAGAAACTGGAATTCTGGTTGGCGGTATGTGGATTGGACACACTGGACAAGTGGAAGAGTGTTTTGTGTACGTTGTCAGTGCGGAATAGTTTTTGATTAATTTTAACGTTTTTCGCTCTAATTTAATTCAAATTTAATCATAATTTTGTACAAAATTATTGTGCATATCTTTCCAGTGAATTTTTGATATAAATTTTAACGAAAAACATCGTAAATCGTTCAGAACAAAAAACTCGACTGAAATGGACGAATGATTTTTTTTTAAATGTTGAACCGCGAAAATAAAAATTAAATTCCGTCCATGAAAACGAAAAGAGCGAAAAAAACAAGAAGTGTCTTTTTTTTCTCATCTTCGTCGCCTTGTCGCCGTGGTTGTCGTGGTGTTGTTCACGGGTATCGTGGAGTTGTCCTCGACTTGAGCTCTGAATCCATTCGTCCAATATTCAAGCCTGATTTAACTCTGAATCTGAAGTGTTGTGGCTTCAAATTAAAGACTTGTAGCTAAATATTCCGGTAGTATGGTCATTTTGTTTAAAAATGCTTTTCGATCTTTCTTCCTTCTTATTGTTTCAATTAACTATTATTTACTCATTTTTTTCTTCTTTTGCCGTAGTGTGTTGCTTTGCACAAATAAAATTTGATTCAAATTCAAATTCCGCACTCATTTGCATTTTGTTTTTGTTTTTTTTCTTTTTAGCATATCTATTTTATTTGATTTGGCATACTTATTTATTTTTCTTGTGGTTTTGTGGTTTCTTTCGTTTTTTTTTATAAAAATTGTTTTTTTTTTTTTTTGACATTTTGATTAACAACGGGTTTTATTCGATAAAGAAAGTTCCTCCCGCTCCACCTTACATGAGGTTGTTGCTGGACAATACCTATCGTTTCGTTCTTAGCCTGTTTTTGTTGCTATTTTTGTTTACGAGAGAACAAAATGAAGCAAACTCTTATCGAAGTTCTGTCAAGAAACTAGAAAAGATGCGGTTGGACACGAACTGGGTTTCTTATCAACTCAGAATTGCATTGCCTTGAGTTTCTTTGTTTGTGTTGTATGAACCAAAAAAATAAACCAAATGGTAGTTCTAGCTGAATGTTTATTCTTCTGATTATTTGTTTTCTATTTTGTTCAACATAGCTAGCTACTGAATACTCAAATTGACAGCGTTATATTTATTTAGATTCCCGCCCTAATGGGTTTAATGTTTTCTTATCATAATTTTGTTTTATTATTGTTTTGTCTGCTTCTGCTGTAATGGCTGCAGTTCGGAATCTAATGATTTCTTATCTCTTAATATATTCAAACAAATTCAATGGATACATGCATGTAGGTAGGTATGTAGTTATTTTGTTAGTAGAAATCATTTTATAGGACACACATACAAATCTTTTTTCCTTCTAATTTTGAGAAAAAGTCTGCAGCTATTGGTAAACACTGCCACTGTTTAGTGGGAAAGTTGAAAACTTCGTCGAAACCGTTTCTAATAAAAATATTTATTATTCCATTATGTTCTAAACAAAGGACGTACCTACCTACGTATGACTTTATAATGGAATAATAATAATTTGTTAGGGTAGGTATATCAGTCCCAAACACTAAACAGCACATGAACATGATAACATGCTTAGATTATTTTTTTTGTAACAATATATACCTACCTAACGATTGAATTTTATTGCTAGTCGATGTCAGAACTGTTAACTATTCTTCCTTATCTTAACAGAGCATGTTTGGGTGTTATTTGATTAATACTCGTGTCCGGTTAATTCCTACATTGGTAGCCACTTAGGTAACTGTCACGTCCCCCAACAGTTAAGGAATATTCACATGAGAACGACCGACGAATAAACGAATAAATTCCATTTAAATCAATTTACGAACCTAAATTCTTCACAAATTCTTAGCAAAATTGTTAAAATATAATTTATATTAATGTTTAAAATAATTGAGAAAAAAATTGGTGGTAGCACAATCAAGTTGTTGTTGGGTATTCAAAGTCATCAAATTATACGAAAAATGGCTTTAAAAAGCAAGTATGTAATCATACAAAAACTGAATATAATATTAATGTTTACGACAGAAAAATTTACATTTTAATCGCCAAAATGAGATAAATTTGAGAAAACAATATTGGTCGTTGCGAATTGCATCTGATTGCTACGAACAATCAAACTATATTCGCGTTCCACATACCATCCACCTTTCAACGAGTAATTTGTTCGCTCGCGTCTAACATCGATATCAGATATCAGATTTTCAACATATATTCCTGACAAATAAAATTAAAGCCATGTGAACGAAATGTCAAAATGGACGAATATTCGTTCATTCGTTGGTCGATCTCATGTGCATATTACTTTACTTAGTTAAGTAAGATACGACTAGATGAAATAATAAAAAAAATATTTTTACTGTACAGTAAAACCTGTCAAATTGGAGCACCCTTGGGACCGAAGAAAAGTGGACCAATTATAAGGTGGTTCGATTGTAGAGGTTCCTTTTTAATCGGACCGGTCCGCTTAGAAAGGTTTTCCCTCATACATTCATGTATGTTAAGGTACGAGTATATAGTATACCAATGTGTATGTATATAAAAATACTACTGCTAGTGCATATACTACCTACAAAATTCCAGAAAATATACAATTAGATTTGTTGATATAGCCAGTGCTTTTGCTTGAAGAATTGTACCACCAGAAATTGTCACATTCTTTTATCTAGCTAAACAAAACCATTTGAATGTCAAGTCATCAGTTTCGGCAAAATATACATATGATTTCATATGTTTTGTACGATTTTTTAAAATGACAGTCCTTCTTCGCGCTCAAAAATTCTTTGGATTTGAAATTTGCTGCAATCAAATTTCTCTGCAAGATCTTTCTGAGACAAATGTGCATTTTCGAAACATTTAATAACCTTCAACCTTATTTTCCAGATCAAGCTTACTGTAATTTCGATTTCTCATTGTACTCTTACTTTGTTTCTAAACTTAGTAGCTTTATTGAAAACCAAAAATAAACACCTTTTTTTAAATTCAAATTGTATCATTTGCCAACTAACGAAATATAAAATTACAAACTTATTAGGAAATCACCAAATACACCAAAAGTAACCGGTGACGTCCGGCGGTATGCGATGGATAAATATTTCGTATTTCATAAGCTTCGACCAATTACATAGGCGAATACATACAGCAGAGCATGTTATCTTAGTGGTCCGTGGTCCGATTAGCAGGTGCCCCGTTTATAAAGGTATTTGCATTTGTAAATAGCAGGGAATGCATAAGCTGCAGTCCGAATATGAGGTGGCCCGATTAAAGAGTGTCCCGATTAGCAGGTTTTACTGTATTTTCAAAATACCGGGCCCATGTTCTGTAACTTTCGAATCGATAAAAGTAGTCGAGAAACAAAAAAAATATGTTTGTTTTGTTGTTAAGATGCCAAAATTACTTTTTCAATTTACGGCCTTCCATTGGAAAATCCCAGTCAAATAAAGTAAATTTAACCCATTTTTTCAGAAGCGTTAAGTGAGGAAAAAAAAGGATTTAAGAGGCCGTAGATCTTACATGCATATAGTTGTAATTACTACTATTATTATTGAGAGATAGATAATGATGTCGATTATATATATTTCGCTTTAATACAAATTAGTACATATGTATGTATATAGATCAAGAGACGGATATTGCAAGTTCCATATATTGGCATGAATTAATAAAAATAAACTGTATTTCCATTAGGCTTCCAGACAGCTTTTTTCAGTTACCTGTACCTATATTCAATAGTTCTTTATAATATACGCGTTTTTCCTCTTAATTGTCTCCGAGCAGATCACTGAGTAGAACATGAGCGAACCAAGTTAGCACCGAGTAGAACATGAACAGAGCTCCGATTTTAATTTGGAAATAAACTGCCATAAATTATTATAGTTTTTTTTTGTTTTTTCTTTTAAGACTTATTTATATGCAGTTCCAAGGCTTTCGTTTTCCGAAATCATTTATGTTTTTAATATGTTTTACTTTTGTGATTATTGTCAAAATTTGAATGAAGTTAGCCGCGCTCAGCTTTTTGCTCCATTTGATCGGTCATATTATTCAGAACTAATAGCGCATGCTCCGATTTATGTAAAAAAAAACACAAGTTGAGCGATTAGATGTGTCTGAGCTAAAATAGAAACAGATTTTTCTTCACATCCCAGTTCTTTACTCGGAGCTAAAAAAGAAAAACGCCTAATGTACTTAAGATGTAAATAAATAAACAAAGTTTGTATGCACATAGAATGTGTTTAGTCCCCAGGCAAGGGCCAATGCTAATTTTTTTTATGTGTAACATTTTCCTCTCGGTTTTCTGTAATCTGTGGGAGTTATTTTGGAAAAGAACCCGAAAAAAGTAGGCCCCAAAACTCCATTTGTCTACTCCTCCTAAAGCGAGTTTCTTCAAACCTGATACATATTCGTAGGTGATAGGCTCGATTTTTTTTCAAATCTTTTTTTAGCCCCAAAAGTATCGGTACCTGATATACAATTGTTTGTATTCAAAATGTTAAATCTTAATTATTACTAAAGCGGATCTAATGATTTTAATTAAAAATATTGAGTGCACTATTATAGGCGAAGTCAACATTCTGGGCCCATGTTCTGTAATTCAGGCGATAACTTTTTCTCACTTAACGCCTATGAAAAAATGGGTTTCTGTAAGTTGAGTCGATACCATAAATTTTTAATTTGTTTGACTGGGATTTTCCAATGGAAGGCGGTAAATTAAAAAAGTCATTTTAGCTTCTTAACAACAAAACAAACATAATTTTTTGTGTTTCTCGATTACTTTTATCGAATCGAAAGTTACAGAACATGGGCCCTGGTCATTCAAAAAATAAGTTTTTGAATTTTTGAAAAAAAAAAAACATTTGGTAAACAATTGGATAATTTTTTAAAATGCTAGAAAATCGTACTAAGCATTTAAGGAAGTATTATGTTTTTTTTTGTTAAATGTCTTCATAAGTAACTTTGTTATTTTTTCGAGATATTGAGTAAATCCTTTTACAACATTTTTATGTATGTACCTGCTTGCGATTTAACATCATATAAGACTACTATAAGCCTCTCTCGTCTTTTTATTAATTGCCTGCCTGTTCCATTTCCTTTCCCACAACGAAAATTCTTTTAATGCGTTTTTGAATATCTGAGTAAAAAAAATCATTTCTTACAACCCACTCTGATAAATTGGTCAAAAAGATTTGTTTGAGCAAAATCGAAATAAAGTTAGGAAGTATGTGTTTAGAATATGGATCCGTCCAATAATGTTACAAATTGACCATCAATTGATCTGAAAACTGTGTTTTCTTAGCCTGTGATACCAGCTTTCACTCCTTAAAAATCCTAAAAAGAAAAGAATTAAGAATTAATTTACACTAGGTGTTCGTCACGAAATCTATGTAAGATGAACTGAACTTGGCAAACATTGCTATTGACAAAGGTTCTCACTAGTTAACTGATGAGTCCAAGTGAGATCGGCGGGGCGAAACGCCAGCTTTTGTAGGACTAAATGCTGTTAAAATATATTTTGATCGATATTTGCAATGAAAAAACTTATGATCTTTTAGTAGTCCTTGGTAAGTGCATCACTGAACAGGACCATTATTATGAAATACGAAACGAACGGCAAAAAAAAAAACAAATCCGAGAAACGATATTAATGGCGTAGAGGGATTATGAGAAAATGGGATCAAGAAAATGTTATAGAGAACATTGAAAAATGATACTTTTTTTAAAAATGTAACTAACTTACTAAGGTGTGAAATCTTTTTACAAATAATATCAAAATGTGAATGTTGGAACGACAGCTGAAAGGCACTCGTAAATAAAAATACGAGTATCGTTTTTTATGATGCTCGTTTCTCGTAATCGCAACTTAACAAATACTCTGCATTAAAAACGAGTATCATTTTTCATAATAACCCCCCCAGTTTTTATGTCATGATCACGTAGTTGATTTTGCCAAACACGCTTGAAAGTGCTTGCGGCTTTCTTCGAAGAAGCAATAAATTCTTCGCCCATTCAGATCTGACTGTTATCTATTAGGCTTTCATTCGTCCAAAGTTACACTCGCATTTAGGCATACAAAATTCATTTGAATCTTAAGATAGTATTCAAAATAGAGCTCTAAGAATTATAGGCGATAGAACTATGATAGAGATATTTACATCTCTAGAACACAGTCGAAACGTTATATGTCTCATTATTGTCTCGCTGTTTTTGTAAACAATGTTTTAGAGAAATAGCTAGTTGCATTTCTCCCCTTAAACTATTCACCCGAAATACCTGCGCTCCTAGAAGGAATACTACCAGTTTATCCTTATGCCAACTTCGGACGTACTGTCGAATACAGAGATTCTTTCTTTAGCCGTACAACGAGAATGTGGAATGCTTTAAACGGCTCTATTTTCCCCTATTCTATTCTCAACTTCAAAACTCCACTGTGCTAGTGCTTGAACATATTATGGATTGTCAAAACGCCCCAAAAATATAGATACGGGTGCCAGAAGAAGTAGTTGACTTCTCTATAAAAAAAATGGCGTTCCTTATTATGTCCACGGTCCATTATAAAATTAATATTAATTCAAAATTTCAAGATTTTATTTCTCTAGTTGTCGAAAACATATATTTTTTTCGCAATAATATTCGAGATTTCAGTATGAGATATACAAGCCGTGTTAGATTTAGTCGGGATTAAGAAACATTTTATTTTATATTATTATTTATAGGCATTTATTTTCTTTTATAAGAAAATTTAATTGAATAATTTAAATACATTTTTGGGCCAACTTATCATCCAATATAAATGTGCATTTACGCTGGAGCAGATTGCCTTGAGATAATAGATTAATAATTGTACCATTAAAGATGAATTGCCAGTACATATAAGTGTCATTAAAAAAAAAGTATTAATCATTCTTTTGAATTATTAATTATGTCGTCAAAATATACTTTAAAATTCCTTCAGTCGAATTCGAAGAAGACTGTCATTTTTTTGCTTTCAATAGCACGTGACCGCTGTGAGAATTTAACTACTTTTTTTCAATTTATCACCTTGCCGCCGCCGCCCACAGAAATCGTCTTTAGCAGATGACTCGCTCACCAATCATTTTTTAGAATTCAATTTGAATTCTCAGCCACAATGGATCCGGCATAAGACCTCCTACGAAAAACCACAGCACTTCGTGGACAAACTGTAAAATAATACCAAAAAAGAAACAAAAATTTAACTTGACCACACTTTAATATGGTATATTTCAATCACTTTGATTGCTATGGTCCCTCTTATGGTGCTTCCCACCCTTTTTTTACATATAGTTTTGGTTTTTGCCAGACAAGTTAGCTTAACTCTGATTTTATTATGAGTCGGTAGGCCCTGCTCGATCCATATGCCTTGACTTAACACGCATAGAGAATTGTATTAAATAATTATGCTAAATCAAATCATGTGCAACTCATCGTTTAAAAAAAAAAATTGTGACGAGATGAGATTCCATACGAATTTAAAATCTTCTGTCTGTGATTATTGTAAAATCTCACCGAACCGGATGAATCACAATTTAAACTAGTTAACGTTAAGATGTGTTGTTTCTTTTATGTTTTATGAAGCCATGTGTGGCTGGTTGTTGGTGGCTGGTGGACGGTGGTTAATGGTTGTTGTTCCACCAACAATCACACCGGCCACACTTTGTATTAGTAGGAGATGTGTTTCTTCTGAACAGCTTTCGCATCTGTATAATCAATCGTAGTAGTAGATTTCGTTTTGTCTTTTGTTGTCAACGTGTGCGGGGAGCGCTCGCGAGAAAAGATTGAATATTTTTTTTACTCTCGGATTGGTATTAAACGTCCTTGAGAACTGGTATCTCTAGATGAGAGAATCAGAGAATGTGCTGTCAACCCAAAAGAATAATAATAATTTTTAAATTGAATTAAAGAAAGGAACCGCTAAATGAATTGAGTGTGCCTCGTGCGTCATTTAGAGTAGAGTGTCAATTAATTCGTAGGCGTTTTTTCGTAAATTGCTTGGGAGTCTTAAATTAATTCAAACTTGCTACATTTTCCCGCTTTTCTATCTGTTTTCTATTGTCGTTTTAACTTTTTCTCTATTAATCTTAAATGATTATAAATTATTATCCCTCTTATAGTAATTAACAGTCGGAATGCAACTTACTACCATTTAAAAAAAAACTCGAAATAAATATCCAGAAATTGAGATTGAATTTCATCTAAAGGAACAAAACAAACAAAACAAAAATCAAACAACGGCAAAATATAAGATAAAAATGAGTAAAAAATTTTCTAGAAATTCAAAACTAAATAAAATGGATAAAATGTCTGAACGTTTGTATGACATTGTGAAGAGCGGTTTGATGGTTAAACGGGCACAAAATAAGAAACGCTTTACACCTGTTAACTATAAACAAAGATGGTTTGAATTAACGAAGCGAACGCTTTCGTATTTTGATATTGAAAATGTTGAGGTAAGTTAAAGTTAAAAAAAATAAATTGCGAATGATTTTTTGTGAACTAACACGACTAACATAAAATGTATACATAAATTACAACAAGCTAACACAATCAATTACCTTAGGTAACAATAGTTGCCCATAATTTTAAACGATTTACTACTAATTCTAATGTCGTTTTCCATTGGTGGTGCGGAAAACTTCCAAACTCTTCTGAAAGTGTTCGATTGGTATCGAATGACAGTTTCTCTCCTGGAAAGAAGAGAAATTCGATTCTGGTTTTGATTTTGAAGTCAGAATCAAAACTAGAAGCACGCATACAATCATACCCAGTAACTGTCAACGTCAAATTCAATGTTGCCCTGAACATGTTTACAAAATAAAATAATCACAAATTTGCTTTTGAAATTTACCGCCTTACACATACACTTACATTGAACTTCAGAATCGAAAATCTAGTGTTAACTTGTTCGATTGGAACAATCGGGGATCCCCGGATCGGAGAGTACTTCCGGATTACCAATCGAAAACTACATAAGACCAACAGCGCTCTTTCTGTCAAAAGATTGGATCTTTTTAAGTTTTCAGCGTTTCATTTCAACAAAAAGAGCAAATCTAGATCAAATCTCAACTCCAAAGATCTGATCTCTGATGGATTGGCAGATTTGTTCTGAATGAACACATACATTTTATTAAAATTCTTTTTTGTCAAGGTTCAAATTGAAAATATTTTGTTATTAATTTGTTGTGAACTAGTGCTAAAAAATTTAAAAAAAATGAACAAATAATGGACGAAGATGTTAATAATTTAGATTTTATAAACTTAGTTGAGTTTTTGATTTCTTTTTTGTTTTTTCTTTTCTTCTTTGTTTTTCATATTATGTTTTTATTTAAATTTTAATTTTATTTATTTGAAGAGAAGACTCATTTATTTTATTTTTTTTACTTGTTGAATAAGAGTATATTTTTGTTACTTTGTTCCATTAAAGCTTTTTATCTGAGAAAATATTGTAGAAGAAGTTTTTATATGAACGTACATTCATTATGCATATAAAGTTCGTATGGCCTACTTCGTTTTCATGAAATTTTGTTGGTACACGTACAAAATATTTTCCTTTGCCCATTCTTTCTTATATCCGTGTTTCTTATATAAGAAATTTTCTTTCTTATATCCGATGTTTGGATATAATAAAAAATCAGATATAAGAGAGAAATTTTTTGGATTTTCATACTTTCTTATATCCGTGTTGCACTGTACTAAAGACAAATCACATGGCAGATGACAAAATGGCTGTCAATAAAAACAGTACTGCCAACTAAACCTCAAAAATATACCAAGTGAAAACATGACAAGTAAATGGAATAACGATTTTCAAGAACTTTATAATTTTTTAAATGACACTAATCTTA
Source organism: Philhelius pedissequus (assembly GCA_910595825.1). Lineage (NCBI taxonomy): Eukaryota > Metazoa > Arthropoda > Insecta > Diptera > Syrphidae > Philhelius > Philhelius pedissequus. The sequence goes on from OU343160.1 coordinate 331,005,791, forward strand.
ATAATTTAATGATTTTGGGTGATTTTAACGCACGTATTGGTAATTACCAAAACTCACATTTGCTGTTTGAACATGTTTCGACTGGTTTCGGGGAGATAAGGGGCGCTCTTGATAAGATGCTTAATGGTTGTGGTAGACGTCTAATAGAGTTTTTGGAGGATTTTGGATTTTTTGTTTTAAATGGAACCACCCGTAATGATTTCAGAGGGGCATTTCCTTTCATTTCTACATTAGGCTCTTCAACAATAGACTACTGCGCTGTTAAAGGGGATTGGTTAAATGTAATTGAGGATTTTGAGGTTTCAAGTGCAAATTACTCGTCACATTTGCCAATTGTTACTACGCTTAAGTTTATCGGTATGTCAGAAAGACCGATTGTTATTTCGGTCGGCCGAGAAAATTAAATGGGTAGAAAGTCGAGCCAATCAATACAAATCAAATCTTGATAGTAATGCCTATGATTCGGAACTAGAGCAGCGTCATGCGAACAGGAGGCTGAGAGAATCCTTCAATTAATCAAACAGTCTTCTGTCCCTAACAACATCAGAAAAAATGGCCCAGTTTCTGAGAAATGGTATGACTGGGTATTTCAACACCTTAGGAAAAAATCTTTTCTATTTTTAAAACTTTATAGAAGAACTAAGCTCTAATTTCTTTAAAACACTTTATCTTTCGGCGAACAAACAATATAAACGAGTTTGCAAAGAAAAGCAAAAAATTTTCTAAACATTGCTGCAAAAAGTCTGGTGTCTTGCAGAGACTCTAAATCATTTTGGCGTAAGGTTCGAGTATTGGGTGGGTGTAAACTCTTCTGTTTCAAGTATGAGTGTGGATACCCTTGCAGCTTATTTCAAAAACCTCCTTTGTCCAGGTGATAATCCCTCTTCCTTCCAGTATGCTCTAACAGATCACTACATAGCTGAACTAGATGATCAGATAACGATGCTTGAACTTTAAATAAGTTTACAAAAAATGAAAAATCAACAAAGCAGTAGGTTTGGATGGAATTCCTATTGAATTTTTTAAATATACCACACCTTATTTTCTTACTATTCTTCTAACATTTTTTAATAAACTTTTAAATGAAGAGGCAATTCCCCAATCTTTTTTTAAGTCTATTATTTGTGCAATATTTAAAAAAGGTGACTGTACTCTTCCAGAGAATTATAGAGGAATTTCAATTTTACCGGCTTTAAGAAAGATATTTACCAATATTCTATATCATAGGTTGGTTAACTGGGTAGAAACAAATAACCTCCTTAATTGTTGTCAAGCAGGCTTCCGTATCTATCAACGATTGATCAGATATTTGCTCTATCTAGCATTGCTAAGCGATACGTCGACAATAACGAGCAGCTCTACACGTTTTTTGTAGATTTTAAGGCCGCGTTTGACACTATTAATAGAAGCTCCCTACTTTATAAACTTTCAAACATTTCATCTAAGTTCCTTAGAATATGCACGCAATTGACAACCAACACTTGTTCTTCAATATATAATGGCATCACTATGTCTGAATTTTTTGACACCACAACAGCTGTTCCATAAGGATGTGTCTTAAGTCCAATTTTATTTGCCTTATTCATTGATGATGTAACTAAAATCTTAGGTGGCGGAGTGAGGGTGGGTGACGAACTTATAAGGATCCTGCTTTACGCAGACGATCTGGTCTTACTTGCTGAATCCCCTTCCTCACTTCAGTAAGTCGAAAATTATGATTTTTGAATCCATAAACAGGAGGATTTTACCACAAAATAATTGGTTTCTTGGTTCAGATCCCATAGAAGTTGTGAAACAATATAAATATCTGGGTGTTTTAATAACAAGCAACTTGGATTTACGTCCTCATATTAAAGAAAAATGTCTGGCTGCTAAAACTGCTATTAATATAATGTGGAGCAGGTTCTTTTGTAATCAAAAAGTGGATTCCTCTTCCAAATTCAGAGTTCTAGACGCAAAGATAAATACCTGACTTTGCTACGCAAATCAAGTATATGGTTTCAGGTTTGTTGAAGAATTTGAAGGAGTGACAGCGCTTCTTTTTCAAACGTATTTTTAGGCTGCCATCGACAACACCTACTTATGCTTTGTATGTAGAATCAGGTATACCACAAATCTATACAAAAAACTTGAAAGCGAATGCTGACTACATAGTCAAAGTAATGCTGCGACCAAACACGAATTTGCAAAAGAAAATAATGATGCATGCCTTGAGATTTAGCCTAACTCCTTTTCGGGAATGGTTCTATATTGCGGGTAAATATGGAGTGGATCTCAGTATATCTAATCAGCCGATTGAATGCTGGCGTGATGCATTTTACAACTGCATTGCAAAAGTAGATGAGCATTTTTATCTACAATGCATTCATAGCGCACAATCCTCTTCAAGTCGGCTGATTTACAGAGAATTGAACCACTCCTTAGGTAATAGAAATTACTTTAATAACTATCTATCCACCTACCAAATTAGTACCATATTCAAAGCAAGAGTTGAAATCGTAGGACTTAACTTCAAACCGCACAGGCCAGAAATTTCATCAATTTGTAATCTATGTAATAGAAATGAAAATGAAGACATTTATCACTTTGTAGCTATCTGTCCGATTCTGCAAGAATTGAGAAGGCTTTACTTTTAAAAGAGCTTTTTATTTTTTTTCTGAAACCAAAGATATTCTAAATGGTAAAAATGGTTGGAGAGTAATTTTTAGTTTTTGCGATCATGCACTTTAGTTTTTGCGATCATGCACTTAGATATCGAAATAGTTTTGACCTGTGATCTCTCTTTTAAATTTTTTGTTAGCCATCCTTAATTATAACTTTAATACCTATAATTTATATTAAATTTTAATTTATTTAACAAAATATTCAATGCAAATTGTTATACAAATAAAAATTTAGTACAAAAATTTAAATTATCAAAAAAAAGTATCAATAGTTCTTTTTCAGTTTTTTTTTTCATTTACAAATTAATCAATATATGTCAAATTATTTTCGACATACGGCACTTGTTGCCATGTTCTATTTTCTTTTGAATATTTCTTTGTCATTCATATATGTATTCTTAAATCTAAATAAAGAATTTGTAATAATAATAATAATAATAACATAACAAGTTATAATTAGTATTTTAGGTTAAATATAATAGAATTTATTGCAAATTTTGTTCTTACGTTTTGCATAAGATAAATGTTGTTGGTCACGTAGAAAATGCTAATTTTTAAAATATTTTACAAATTCAATTAGATAATATTTGCTTTTTTTGTTTGATATATTTATGTGAAATGAAATACTTATAATTTTTCAAGAGATGTAACCATACATACTAATTTATTTCGCAATAAAAAAATTAAGCAAACCTTGAAGAAAATATATACCATATCTGTGTTCAGCACCTTGCCAAATCTCTAACAAGCTCTCAAAGCAAATCTTTCCATCCATCCACAGCGCATGTCTCACAACAATTCCCTTTCCCATGGTTAACTACCACTAAATCAATCAACAGCCCAAAAGAGAAATAAACTTTTATTATTATTATTTATCGTTTTATTATCCTGTATCCTGTTTCTGGATGCAGTAGTAACTTGTTTCGAGTTCTGGGCATATGCAGTGAATTGCCTCCGATGTGGGTGTATACATGTAACATGTCTAGATTATGTTTTTTTTTTTTTTTTTACATGCGAGGGTGTCATATTCGGTTTGCTTTTTTTTAATAAAGGGACAAAATTGTCAGGTCAATTATAAAAGGAATTGTATGAATGTTTTGTAAATAACAAAAAAACTTTATGGCGACAAATCCTAACCTTTCTAACTTTTGGACGAATAAAAAAAAGCCGGAAATTTTTTTTAGTCTCAAAACAAATCAAATGGTTTTTCCAAGTTATTTTTTATCATCTAACTGACGAGCCCAACTATCGTGCCTGGGCGAAACGCATTTTGGACTACAGGTCATTAAAATCATCAATTTGGCTTTAACCCATACAGTCCACAAAAACAAAAATAATATAAATTATTATTTGCGTTTTCTTCAAAATCAAGTTATTTTTTATATAGGGCAAGTTTTGCATTTGAAAAAATGAGAAAAAAATCAAACTAGTGATTTTATATTTTAACGAAATTTCATATTGCGATGATAGAGAACTCAGAAAAAGTGGGTCCCGCAATTGCGCCTGTCTGTCTGTCGATATACAGCTTAAACTGATTTATTCAAGTTTGGTAAGCGTTTAAGGTGATTGGCTCGATTATTTAAGTTCCATCAAATTAGCAGATTAAAAATTAAAATTAAGTGCTCCAGTACTTTTGGAGAAAATTAATGTTCTGCTATCTCGATTTCAAGTTAGCAGAGCAATCACCTAAAATGCTTAAAACGTTGAATTGGAAAATTTAGTTTGGTATAAACCTTAGGTGCTATTTAAGTGCTCTACGAATTCAAAAAAAAATTCCAAAAAAATGTTTTTTTTTTTCAAAAAAAAAAAAATATATTTAAAAATAATTCCATTTTTTTTTTCGATTTTTCTCAAAAAATACTATGAGTTTTTTTGATACAAGTCTTTTTTATTAATTATGTGCCCACCTAATTCGAATTAAGTACCCCATTTTCAGAAGTATTTTCGAAGATCTAAATCAAAAAAAAAATTATTCCATTTCTCATGCCTATATGTCCTGGTATCCTGCTCTTTTTTGGAATTTTTTTTTTGGATTCGTAGAGCAATTAAATAGCACCTTAAGATTATACCAAATCAAATTTTCCAATTCAACGTTTTAAGCATTTTAAGTGATTTCTTTGCTAACTTGAAATCAAGATAGCAGAACATTAATTTTCTCCAAAAGTACTGGAGCACTTAATTTTATTTTTGGGTACTTAATTAGCATCTAATTATGGCATCACAAAAAATGTGTTCCCAACTTGCTCTGCTAACTTGATGGACCTGATTATTTTTGCTAATATTTTTTTAACCCCAAAAATAACGGTAGGTACTTGAAACCTTCCATCGATTTTTTTTGTACCAAAATATGGTAAATCTCAATTATCTCAGTGAACTGTTATGGGAGAAAATATTACACAGTAGGTCGTTCGGATTCTAAATAATATTGCATACCAACATTTTCGAAAAATATTTTTGTATATTTTTGAAAACAAAAAAATCATTTATTTTACTAACAATTCAAAATATACAGATTCTCGCTTCTGAAGCTTAATCTGAGAGTATATGTAATCCGGGGCATTTCAAACGAACATTTGTGATTATAAACAAAAAATTGAATTCGAGATTTATATTTAATGGGTGTGAGTGGGGACGTCCTTCCATAACCAGAATCAAATTTATTTCTAGGAGAAGAACTGTTACTTAATAACAATCGAACACTTTAAGAAGCATTCGGAAGCTTTCCGCACGGCTAGTCGAAAACAACATAAATTCAAGGAACATTTTCGGACTGCTGCACGAAATGTCAACTGTTCTTCAATGAAAATCCCAATGTTGCCCCTGCTACAACATCCTAGAATAGAAGAACGGGTTGAGAGGTTATTTCGAACCAAATTGGGCTGTAATTCTGTATGATGTACATATAATCTTTGAATTTTCAGCACTCCAAAAACATTCCTGCCTTTGCTTGAGATGGAAGTGAGCTAAATCGGATTTGACCATTAGTTGTAAATTAAGACTGTATTCGATTCCAAAAAACGCGGTGGATCGCATTGAAAGCGAAACCTTAATTTGGACCGCTTTGGCTTTGGTTTAAGTGCCAGTTATAGCAATAAGGAACACGCACCAGGAAAAGTTGAAACAGTATGAAAGTGGATATTTTTTTCCTGATGGTCGTTTATAAAAAAACAAGAAAATTTTGTCAGTTGGCAAGCCTCACCAACAGTCTGCCACAAAGTTTTACTGATTGAAATGCACACGAAAAAGTTGTTCGTTGACAAATTTGTGAGTGGAACGAGAGAAATTGGAATGATTTCCATCATCCATTAGAAGTTTTACTTGATTCGTTTTCCTGATCGCTATAATTTGACCCTTATTCCCAAAAGCACGCATGGGCAAAAATATAGTTCCCATTTTTCTATTGGAATTCCAGAAATTTCAAAAATTATGACAGTAATTTCCAGACGAGTTGTTTTTTTTCTTGTGAGAAAGTTTTAGGTTCATAAAACGATTTGTGTATCAAAATATTAATTTTATTATTTATTTCGGCTGTCATAAGTGGCAATCTTTACTAATATATAAAAGTGTAATTTTGTTTCGATGTCAGTTTGTCTGCGTATGACAGATAAACTGACGACTTACCATTTGACCAGCCATAAAAATGATTGTATCATCTTATGTTGTCCTTTAGCTAGCTTATAGGCTATTAAATTTAATATATAAGTTGTGTTTTATATGATGAATTTGAATGCCCAACAACAACTTGAGTGTGCTACCACCAAGTTTTTTCTCAATTATTTTTGGCTGGAATTATAGCTATTTCAGGACTTGCCAAGGTCGATCATCAGATTCCTTTGCTCTTTGGTCTACTTTTTCATTTTAATTGGAAAACTTCTTGTGCCTTCATCGTATATTGAACCATGACCAGCCGCTTAGTATCCAACGCACTTCGCATCACGCCACCGAGCCCACATGATCAGATCCAACCTAATGCAGGTTTTTTCCGTTTATCAAGTGCATTGAAAGACTATCGCTTTTATTAGCCACACAATGTTTTATATGCTTAATACACAAATATTTGCACTTATCTCTTAAATTTATCCTGATTTTGAAATAGAATTTCCAAATTTATATTTTGTTTTGTTTACTTCCGCTCTTCTTATGGATTTTATTACCAAACTAGCAGAAAGTCGCCGGTGTTGTCCGGGCACCCGAGGCAAAAGACTTTTAATGCAATATCTACCAAATGAAATAAAAAATTAAGAAACAAAATTTGTAAGGAAAATGATTTCTCATTTTGTCGTTTATTTAACCAGGATTAGCTTTCTCATTAAATTTAAGAAAGAAGATTTATAATTTGTATTTTTGGTTACAAATGAACTATTCTTCATTTTGAGACTCTTTGTTTTCGTTATTTTACATGTACATTTTACAATATAATACTACGTTTCCACCGAACTTTAGTCTCTTGTAGATTTACTAATCTCAAAAAGTGGTTCCACCGGTCCAAAAGTAGATTAATTTTGACAGCACTATTCAAAATGCATATATCTTTTCATTTTCTCTTATGATGTACTCGTAGAAGTGAGACAGGCAGCATCATCTGTGTCAACCGAAGAGAAAAATTCACTTTCCCGATGAATGTGTTCATTTCGATATGGAAAAAGGGTAGTTCGATTGAAGATTTAAATGAGATTTATTTAAAATCTTCATCTGTGAAGATTAAAATTTGTATGGTAAATCCTTAAGATTTGTAGGAGATTTAGCTAAATTTACTTAAATCTCGGCTTAGTGGTCGGTAGAAACGTTGTTTAAGGCAAGTTATGCATTCTTTGAAAAAAAAAAATTGAGATAATAATCAAACATGACATTACGATGATAGCGAAGACGAAAAAGGCTGCCATTCAAGTGCGACTTGAAAACATTATGCATAGTGTCGGAGAATGTCGCATTAGTGCGGCCTTGAAGATTTCCCATACAAATTTTAATTTCTTTAAATGAAGAATAGAAATTAATCTCATTAAAATCTTCTTTGAAGTAGAAGATTCTCAAAAGAAACAAACCTTATTTCATAGAACGCGCCTATTCGAATGTCATATTTTCTCCATTAAGATTCAAAAACAAAAAAAAAACTATCCAACATTATTTAATTTGTTTTTGTCTGGTATAATTTGTCGTTGTCTTTTTTTCTGTTTTTGTTTATAAATAAGTATAAAAATAAAAAATGCAATAAAGCTACAAAGACCGAAGCGGTCGCTGCCTCGAATTTGTAATGGAAAATGTCATATTCAGAATTTTCATATTCAGAACCCCAAAATGAGCTATTTACAAACTTTATTTTATGTGGAATACAGAATATTTTTGTGTGGAATACAGAACATCTAAATCCACTTTCGTTCCTCAAATTCATATAAAGTGAAATACAGGACATGTGCGATTATTTAGTTTAATCTGAGTATTATTATAAACTCTAATTGATGAAAATACATAAAATAAAAATATAAAATTACCCATGAATGTAGAAAATCTAATTTTCCTTCACCATATTGTAACATGTAGAAAACGTACAATATTAAATTCCTCATATCCTATCTTTATTATATGAAATAAAATCAATCAGATAATAAAACTTAATATTGTGTTACTTTTCTTACTGAAAAACGACTATCCGGTATTCGGCCGGATACAACAAGATTATTCGGCTCCGGCCGGATATTAAAAAGGAGCCGGATAGGCCGGATACCGAAAACCTACCGGATATCCGTCACATCTCTAGTACCTACACAAATTTGTTCGAAATACCTACCTATTTACATTTCAGCATACAATATTGCCAGCCATCCACTTGTTAAATAAAGTGCACAACACATACCTACTACTTCCACTTTGTTATTAAAAAAAATCTAAAGCCTCCTACTCTCCATGTCTACATACTTATAGTACCTACATGTCCGTATGTCCAGACCACCCATTCAATGCTTCCTGACACTACTCAAGCGCAAGCAATACACTCGCAAACAAACTACGTACTACATCAACACCTCACCTCATTACCTTCTCTTCATCATCCCTCTTTACTAGACCAAACACTTTCGGTCCATTAAAAAATATCCAGCCATACAAAATAAAACTACGTAATATAATTTTACTAGGCCGATCATCGATCACCTCCATCCCTTAATGTATAGCGGAAGGCAAACAAAAATACGCAGCTAACAATACCGCTAACAACAGGCATCCGCATCTCCAATAACAGCATAATGAAAAGTCGCAAAAACCCGCTACGCAGTTGCTCTCTCTCAAAATAAAAAAAAATAAAAAAAAAAACAATTCACCCTTTCTATCGAAGGTGACTAACAACACTCTCAGCAAAACCCCATTTCGAGTGAAGAAGTGGAGAAGATTCATTTGTTTTGTTATTATTATTATTCCGTTATTCTAGGGAGAGATACCAAGTACCAGTATTTTAGTATAGAACGGCGCGGAAAAAAGCCGACACAACCCTCAGCAACTACGCATACACAACATACAGCATAGCCACTTGTACATAACCAACCCAAACAAATCAACGGCGAAACAAACTATACGAACCCTCCAAACGACCATTTATCTACAACTAGGCAAAAAGTCTAACCAATGCCCCTGTCCTCCACCACATTCTTGCAACGATAAACAACAAAATTACTCTCTTGCTGAATTGGTGAAAGCCAAAGAGAACCTCAGCAAATTTTCCGGTGTTATTAACTTGTACCCAGAAACCAGAAGCCGGGAAAAGTTAAGATGAAAAAAAAAAGAAATCTCAGGAAAAACCACCCTCAATAACCCAACAGAGAACAGAGAAATTGAGAGGGAGAGAAAAATACAGAGAAAATAATGAAGGGTTCACTGTCCCGGCGCCGGCCGCCATCATAGAGTTTGCTTTGGTTTTACGGTGTATACACTCGGTAACGGTTGCATTTTATCCTATCTCCTTCCGCAAAACAAATTTTCTTTTCTTAAATAAAGTTAAAAGTTATTCTTAAAACAAATTTAAAAAAAATAAACAACTCAATTTTAATAATTTAAACAAACTTAAAAAAAAGTGCTGCCAGAGCGCGTCATAATAATATTCAATTAAAAATATTTTTAATTTACCTATTTTTTCTTAAAAAAAAATGTAATGAATATATTAATATCAAGACAAAGGATTTAAAAAAGGTCCTTAAGAAAAAAAAAACAACAACAACAAAAAGAGTTAAATCTAACACCCTTATGTATCTCTATGATATAGGAAAATAGTTGAAAAAAGACCCCACCCATCCCAATTAGTAGTCAGTACCTATGTAGATGCGGCAAACTCAATACCTACTCGATACTATACGAGCATAGAAAGGATTTTCTTCCTTTTCCTCTTAGTTCTTGCGGTGTTAATTTTTTTTCGTTTTGTCGTTCGCTAGCAAAAAAAAAAAAAGACGGAGCAAAAAAGATATTTCATTTTATTAAAATATAAAAAAAAGAGTATATAGTGAACCTCATTCTTATCCTTAAAAGGAACCCTTTACAAGTGCAAAAAAAAAAGTGAGTAATTTTAATGAAACACGCAAAAGTGATGGCGGCGTAGTTAGCAGATTTTTTGTGTATACTGTTATTCTTCATCACATTAAAGTGGAAAACAAAGCGAACACATACACACACAAAATGATTAAGTTGTGTACTGATATTATTTTCCTTGTTATTATTGTTGTTGCTATTGGAGTTGGAGTTATTTCCTATTCTCAAGCATTCGTTGATAGCATGAATGGATAGATCTTTCGCTAATTGAGTTTTGCGAGGTAAGTAATATAAAATATTCTTATGCCTAATGAAGACGAATTGATCATAAAGCCGCTCATGCTTAGTCAGTCATAATTGTATAAGTTTGATGAGCATATGTTTTATAGTATTTTAATGGTTATTTCTGTAATTGAAGAAGAAGGCAAAAACACATGGCAAAAACACAGAAAAAGAAGTCCATCTTAGACACTTTCTGGGGTTGTTAGACCATAATCAATCTTTAAATAAGAATAACATCAAGTCAAAAAAAAAAACGAGCACATCAAGGACGAAAAAGAAAGAATAATGATTTTTACTTCTATTACATTCATTTCAATCTATTTTATTGTGTAAGCGCAGAGACAGACTATAGAAGTAGTTGACGAGGGCAGTTGGGGTGGGTGATCAAAAAAAAAAAAAATATAGATTATGTAACTGCAACGAGCTGGAAAGCATAAGGCGTTTCCTTATTTTTCTTGTGTTTTTTTTTGTTCGTAGTTATTGTTGCTTTCCTTTGATAGGGATATGCTCGTGGGATTGTGTGTTTTTTTTTGTGGAAGAAAATGATAATGAATTGTGTTATTCTGCACTTTCTGCTTTCTGTTTGGCACGTTTCATAAGGGTAAGGTAAGAGAAATTTAAATTAGGATATAATTGAAGACATGTTAATACAGGGTGGCGCAAGAATCGTGCTACAATAAGAAATTTAAATAACTTTTATTTTAATCGATGTATTTCATTAATTTTTTTTTATTGGATTAAAAATTAAATTTTATTTTAAATAACTAATGGTTTTTAAAGATGATAGACCGCAAATGACCTTAACGCTCATCCACGCATATGCGGCACCTGATCAGAAAATTGTTCATTGCGGCCTGAAGGGTTGAAATTGGGTTCGCCTCAATTATTGTCTTAATGGACTGCCTCAATTCAGTCAAATTCCTGGGTTTTGTTTTGTACACTGCAGTCAGGTCAGTTAACCTTGGGGCCATCGGAAAGAGCAGTTTCTGGATATCAATTTGTTTGGGAATTTTCGTTGGAGCGCAGCCATAACTTGTGTGGCTACGTGTGCACTTGCTCCATCTTCTTGAAACCAAATCCTGCTGAAAGGGATACGTCTTGGCGAAGTTCTGGGTAAAAAACTCCTTCAACATCTTTAAATAACGGTCCACATTGACAGCTTGCGTTACGCCGTTTTCTTCAAAGAAGTATGGCTCGACAATACACCTTGATGAAACTGCGCACCACACAGTGACTGGTTCTGGGTGCAGTTCCGTCTCATGGAGCATTTCTGGATTAGATTCACTCCATATCCGGCAATTTTGCTTGTTAACATTGCCGTTTAAGTCGAAATGGGCCTCATCAGACATGAACCAACAATTTATCAATGTGTTGTCTTCTTCTGCCATTGCAATCATTTTTCGGCAAAATTCCAAGCGAACAGGCAAATCCTGAGGGTTTAACTTGCTTGTAATTTGGACTTTGTACGGAAACAAGTTTAAAAAGTCATCATGAAGTATCCGTTGTAATGACCGTCTGCTAACTCCAATTTGGCCCGATAAGTTTCGAGTCGAAACACTTGGATTTGCCTGTATTGCCGATGCAACAGCCACGATGGTATCCTGAATCCGAACATTGGGATCTCGATGATACGGTCTTCGTTCGATGCTTCCAGATTCGGCAAACATGTTCACCAGTCTCATAATGGTCTACTCGGGGAGTACCGCCAAACTCCAGCCTAAATTCCCTATGGACGGAAATGACGGACTGCAAAGAATGGTATCGCTGCACTATCCAAATCCTTTTTTCAGTATCCCAAGCATTCATTTGGATAAATCTAAATAGTAGACTATAAAATAAAAAAAAATAAGCCGATTACTCACACTGAAAAAAAGTTATTACGTTTTATTTTTGTAGCACGATTCGTGCGCCACCCTGTACATACATAAGTAGTGTTTATGCGGTTCAGTAGGACCAATGATCTTTAACCTTGAGCCATATTTCGGCCAGTATTTTAAACATATTTGCAGACAAATTTTATAAATTGCAATTTCTCTAGTAGGTACTTATGTAGATAAACAGTACTTTTATAAATGGTCATAAATTGAGTTACTTCCATAAATTAAATGTACGAGTAGTAGGTACCTGGGAGACTTAGCTTTCTCGGAATCTTTCGAATTTGACATGAAAATGTTATGTAAGGAAAAAATTGCCTGTGTTTTAATAATACATATAAGGTATTTAGATTCTCTTTATTTATAAATCTAAATTAAAAATATATTTCATTCATAAAAATTAGAGATGTGACGGATATCCGGTAGGTATTCGGTATCCGGCCTATCCGGCTCCTTTTTTAATATCCGGCCGGAACCGAATAATTTTTTTTGTATCCGGCCGAATACCGGACAGTCGTTTTTTCAGTAAGAAAAGTAACACAATATTAAGTTTTATTATCTGATTGATTTTATTTCATATAATAAAGATAGGCTATGAGTAATTTAATATTGTACGTTTTCTACATGTTACAATATGGTGAATGAAAATTAGATTTCCTACGTTTATGGGTACTTTTATATTTTTTGTATGTGCTTTCATCAATTAAAGTTTATAATAATACTCAGATTAGACTAAATAATCGCACATGTTTTGTATTTCACTTTTTGTTAATTTGAGGAACGAAAGTGGATTTAGATGTTCTGAATTCCACACAAAAATGTTCTTTATTCTAAAAATAAAGTTTGTAAATAGCTCATTCCGAATGTGGAATTTTGGGGTTCTGAATATGAAAATTCGTGTTCTACATCCTGAATATGAACCCTTTTTATACAAATTGTTTGTAACAGGTGAGTTTGACAATTCGAAAATGAATTCGAAGTGAATTGGTAGGAGTTGAATCCACTCGAAATGCAGAACACTTAATTTCATTTTAAATGAAATTGAAGTTCGTTTTGAATTAATTTTCACTCGGAATGCAGAACATGTGTGAAAAATACATTTAAAACAGAAAATAAAATAAAAAACGTAATATACAATAGATATTAATTATTAACATTAGTACCAACATAACTAACAGTTTGTTAATTTAATTTATTAACTCGACGAATTATTTTTATGACTTGATATTCAAAGGTTTTTTCAGGCTGTTTTGTTCACTTTCTTCTCTATGCAAATAAAATAACTTTACTTCATTACGCGTTTCGTTGGATTTTCCCAACTTCTTCAGGGGTTGTTTATTTAATAATTTAATATTAAAAGTTTACATAGATTTTTTTAAATTAATTAAATTAAGCATAAATGGATTAATTGCAACTACTAGAAGTCGTTTTTAATTGTTGTTCAAAACAAGATGATAATATTTCTTGCAATCCATTGTTTTATTGTAAAATTAATAAATACTTAAAAAATTAAAGTAAACTTCTAACATTTCGTATCAAAATAAATAATCGACCCAACATAAGCAACGAAAAGGGATTTTAATGTATATATAAGGATCATTTAAATCAAAAGCGTATATGAAACCTAACATGGAGTTTGCTTTATTAACTAGAAACTCGATGTGGTTAGTAAAATGTGGGTTCAAAAATAACTGCAAGATCTTTTGAAATAAATAATAAACGATTACGTTTGTTTTCGTTACGAGCGATGTCAACAACTCTACTAGAAATATTTTTTTTTTAAATCCAGAAAGTAATGTACTTCTCAACTAGCAATCTCAATCTTCATCCAGTATATGAAATGACAGAACATTAATTACAACAAATGCGCCATATATTTGCAGTGTCAAAAGTAAGAATATCTTGTGAAAGTGGAGGAGAAGGAAAAAAACATGTTTATGTTGGTTTTACTTGTACCGGACTGATTTGAGTATCAGACCACCAAACTGTTATACTTTTCATTAAGGCAGATATCCGGCCGCCGAATATCCGGCTATCCGGCCTAGCTGCGGGTGAATATCCGGTATCCAGCCAAAATCACTATTCGGTACAACTCCAATAAGAATGGAAGAAGTCGGTTCGAAATAAAATTGAAGAATGTATGTTTTTTTAAGATATGTTTATTTTATTTATGATTAGCCTATACAGTAAGAGAAAAAATATCTTGTAGTAGCTATTAAAATTAAATTCCAAAGCCAATTGCAACAAATGTATTAAGGAAAGCTACAAACATAATATCATATTGGTATTTACTTTGAAAAGTTTCTCAATAATACTTGAATCTCTTTTCGCATTTCTTTCGTGCCATGTAAACCTCTAACTTCTCTGGGCAATGAATTCTAAATTCTTGCAGTGTTGACAAAAAATTGGAGGTCAAACAACGAAAACGCGGAATCAATATATGATTTGATTGATTCGAATTAAAAAAAAAAGTTGATTGTAAAGATCCTCTGGTTGTCGGGTAAGGAGTACGAGTATATCTGAAAAAAAAACAGTAATTGTGCGAAGCTTAATAAAGTTATCGAAGGTTATACCAAGGAATTCTGACAAATTTGTGAAACTCTAATAATGCCGCATCCCATAAATATTACGTACACTACTATTGAAAACGACATTTAGATTCCTTTTACTTACAGCGTCCAGGTTGCAGAAAATTTTACAACCATATGTAAGCAGCAGCAAAAAGAGAGTATTCACTAAGAGCACTCTAGTTTTAAAAGGGATTATGTGCTGAATGTGCCAAAGCATCCATAATACGCCATACACTTTAGCGACGGTGTTGTTAACGTGAAGTCCCACGTAAGATTCCACATATAAGTTCTCCTTAAGAAGTTATTGTGGGAAGTAAGATAGATCAATTTTGCGGCTACACTCATTGAGACACTTTGATTTCATCTGGTTAAGGGCCAATTTTTCAATAGTCAGTTAACCAGTCACTTAGTACATATTCTCCAGATAGAGCAAAAATCAGTTTTTCAACAGTCAGATACAACTTAATCTAGGAATAAAGTTATCTGCTCATTTTAGAAAGGAATAAGAATTTATCTGAGGAATACAATAAATAGCTTTTTTCAATGTCAAAAACAATTTGAAAAATTATTGCTTTGAAATAAACGTTAAACAAAAATTTATTGCTATGAAAAGTTCGATATTCGAAATAAAAGTTACGTTCAAATTAAATTATTCTGTAGATTGTTTTTTCTTCATTGAAAAAGTCAACGCTGTTATCCTGTTGTTTAACAGTCAATTAAGTTTATTCCTCTGGCAACTAACTGCCTCTTTATTTGGAGATTGAAAAATCGGCTCTAAGTACTAAACCATTTTCATAAGGTCAATCAATTTTAAGTCTTCATCTATGCAGGCTGCAGAATGCTCAATTATACCAAGGGGACAGCTAAAGAACAAACGTATACCGTCAGCGTATATGTGAACTGAACATAGTATTACAACTTTAAGAAGTTCATTAATATATTACATTGAAGAAAGCAGCGGACCAAGTATAGAACCTTGGGGAACACCACAAGTGACAAGCAGAAAGTCTGATAACATAAAATTTAGCTCCACTGTTTGCATTTGATTTTTTTAAATATGAGAACAAAAGCTTGACTGCGGAAAGGAGAATTTGAATAGTTTTTCGCAAAGATAGTTTTTTCGCATGATTCACCATATCGTGAAAGGGAAGGGATTGCATTTATAATATGTTCAGATACTCCCGATAAAGCTGTTCAGCAGATGTGTTTCTTTCGAAATTCAGATTATTTAAATGTCAACAAACTGAATCGCGCAAGAAAAATATTAATTTGTTTTTGAATTACTTTTTCGAAATCATTCGACCAAAACGGCAGTACAGAAATTGCTCTGGGGCCCTACTATGTAATTCGATTCTACAATAAAGTTGTTCGAATTCGCAAAATTTCAACTGGCTTATTCTTTATAAAAGCACTTATTAATTGAAAAAAACAGAGTTAATTGGACATTATGTGGCGAAGAGCTGAATACGTAAACAGTGGATGCTACTTTCCAATACAGTACCACTAAAAAATAGCATTGAAAACAACTTTCAAATAGATGGGAAAGTAGAATGAAGTTACATAGTAGGGCCCCTGAACTCGTCACCACGTGAAGTCTACTTTTCGTTTCCATTATGTAGGAAACTCACTTGTACTTATGATCTAGTTAAAAATAATATGAGTACTAAAAGGCAAAAGTGTGGGAAATAGAACTTTAGAAAAGAAAGGGTCTATTTTATCAAGTCCTATAGCGTTAGACTTGATAGAGAGAAGAGCTTCAAACACATTTTCTGCGGCTATAGAAGAAAAAGAGAAACAATGTGAATTTAAACTTGGAGCTAACAAATTTCTAGTTGAAAATTATTCGGAACCTAAAAGATTGTTGACGGTTGGTTTTTGTGACAAAGCGTTTGTTAAGATCGTTAATGTCTAAGTATTCAGATTTTACACAAGCAGACTTTCCAACACCAATATTTTTAAAATTTGTCGATATTTGTTTTACATCCTGAACCGTTAATGAGTAGAGTATAATTAATTGAGCCTTAGACTTTCGGATTTCTTGAACAGTTTTGTCGTGCAGAGATAGATTTGATATAGATTGTCAATAAGAAAAGTTTGCCTTCGCCTATAGGCCAAATCAAGTTGCTTCATCAAAGAAAAGAATATCTCTAGTAAACCAAGGTTTGTTTTTTGACGCACAGTTTTTGGCATTTAAATTTATATGGCTATTCAACTTGCCTAGAGGGCGAGGGAATTTCTAGGATATAATTGCAGTTAACAACATTTGTATCAATTTCAAGAGTAAGCTTAAAATCTCTATATTCGATCAGATGATATCGTGTTTGTACCTCCTCTTGAAAGTCGAAAACTGAAAAGATTAAGCCATGCTTGGAGAAAACAGGTGCGGACAGCTGATCATAAAGAATAACCTTACCTGGATTAGAGACAATAATATGAATATACCGTTAGTAACATTGTAATTTAAAAAAACTTTATCGAACAAACTTTAGTATACACCTATAATAGTGCACTGATTTTATTTTTTATCAAAATCGTAAGAGCCGTTTGCGAGTTAATTGTAATTTATCATTCAGTTTGGCAGGTAGCGTTAGTTTTTGAGCTTATGTACTATGAATGAATAAAATCGCTTTAACGGTTTAGGCTGAAATCGACCTGCAGGCAAGCAGCCGGTATTGCGAGACCCACTTTTTGAATTTCTCTTGCTCTGTGATAGTAATGTCAAGTTTGATTAAAATTGCAGAGTTCGATTTTTCTTGCAAATGTGGCCATTTTGTATCGATTAATCGACTTGGAACTCATATTAGTTTTCAGATTCATACCAGGTCATGGAATATAGAATTACAGCGGTACCGTATTATAAGCTCATCAAATTCTCATCTTGTCAGAATTGTCAAATGGGGAATAAAAACCCGCGTAGAATTGAATGCTTTTCAGTTTTCGGTATGACCATAACTGACCTCTTTGTGTTTAGGTTAGGCTAAAGTGGCTCCCAGCGCAAAACTCCTTATGAAGGGCTCGAGACTACTAATGTCTGTGTTTACTACAACACTTGGATCTTTCAAATGGATCATGTGTTTTTGCGATAGGCTGGGCCTGTGGATATACAGAGAAGATGAAGAATTTATTTTTTCTCATCTTCGTCCATACAGCTTCTGCAAAAACCGTTTGCAAATACTCCAAGGCGCGTCGTGTGCTTGGCTATAACACAATTTCCGGCGGTATCATCACCGATTATGGAATAGATGTGCAATCTGTTAAGAAATATCCAAATCTACAAAGTATCAGATCCAGTGTTGGCCAGATCTATTTAATAGCCAAGTAAGTTCTGATGGTGATCAACCTAGACTATCCCTTTGGCCCGGCAACCAACAAAGGTGAAAATTGAACTATTGTACCATCTGTATAAGAACGATCGGCAGTTTCGGGCTATCATAAAATATATAGAGAGAGAGTCCAGAGATTTTGTAGCAGCTGTGCTGAGTCTGAGAAGATGCGGATATCATGAGTCGATATCACTTTTTTGTAAGCAAATGCGAGTATAAAACTTTTTAATCGCCAACAGTTCCTCCTAAAACACGCTACAATTGGCCAGGAAGACGGAAGGAGAGACTAACATTAAGTTTATCCCGTCCATGAAATAGCTACATATTCGATGTCACCAAGAACGCTGTTAAATATATGGGTTTTCTTCGAAGATGCAGGAAATTCTTCTACCCTTCTGATCTGGCTGTAATCTATAAAGATTACATTCGTCCACAGCTTGAATACAACTGTCATATCTGGAGAGGTGCTTCCATAACTCATTTAAGTCTCTTGGCCAGAATCCAAAAAATGACAGAAACAATTGTACCTAGTAAACATCATGGTAAAGTTTCACAACTTCAGGGTTTTATGGATAAAGAAAAAATAGACTGTTAATTTGGAAAAAAACCGACAGTTTCATGAATAACTTTTGTATGCTTTATGAAAAACTTTATAGTTTTGTGACCAAAGATTGTGACGCTTTTTTCCTGATGCTGAGGTAATTTCGTCGGTTCCAGGGTTTTTCAGAAAAAAAGCAAATACTCTGATATAGAAGGGAGAACTCGCCAATTTCCAGTTATAATAATTTCATTTATTAAATCAGGTTCTTTTTACGATCTTACAATTTCCATACTCTTATGTGGTTTTGCATTGGTAAAGTAAATTAATTTATTTTACATCTAGATCTGTCAAAACACCGATTTTCGCTTTTTTGTGTACCATTGGGTATAATAATTTGATTTATTTTAGTATCTAGATCATTTCTACAAATCTCGATTTTTCAAATTTTTCAACAGTTGTAACCCTTGTTGTCAGCTTGACAAATGTGGTTTTGATTTTGTTTCGATTGTTTAAAGTTAAACAAAATATTAAAGAAAATTAATCCAAATACAAAAATTGAAGCAGTTTTAAATGAACTGTTACTAGTTTCACAGACACGAAATTACACTAATACAATGCAAAAAAAACAAAATTGCTATTGTATTCCATTCGCCTCGAAAAAAATCAATTTTTAGATTAAAATCTGAATTTACCAATCGAAAACACCATTAGAATAAATAACAAGGTATTACATATATAATTGCAAAGCTAGTTTGTTTGATCACAGGAGTAAACTCAGCCCCAAGACGTTCACTTTGAAGAAGGGCACCTGGGATAGTGCGTTTTATGAATCTAAATTCCAGTCCAAGGCTAATTTAAGCTAAAATTACTTTTTCTGGCCCAAAAAGTTCGCTTTAAATAGCACACAAGTGCAACAATTAAAGTTCACGGAATTGATCACCAACCAAGCTGGCTACTGGCTGCCACGACGTTGGCTGGGATCAATAGGAATATTATTTTTCAGCAATAATCAAAACCCAAATGAAAGTATGCTTTCGAGTGTACAAGTTTCCTCCTTTCATCGTCATATCTTACCTCTACTTGTTGTATATCTTGCTTTAACGCAGTCTGAATTGTAAGTTTAGTTTATTTTTATCAATCGAGTTACATTATTACTCTTACAGGCTACAAAATAAATTTTTTTTTTTTTTTTTTTTATTATTTGGTACTTTATTGATTCATTTATAAAATTTACAATTGTATTTGTTTAATACTAATTACATTTAAGCATGGCTTAGCCGTCTGCCGAGAAATGACAACAAATTTAACAGTTATACAAAGTTATACAAAATTTAAATTTTAAAAGTATTTTTACAAATATTTAAATATGAAAATGTGGATTTGTTATTTATTTCAGAAATTTTCATTAATAATATTTGTTCTATAGTTGAGAGCTGTGTAGCAATATGAAGCAAGTTTTCCCCAATTTTCACTGCCGTTGAGGATACGTTTTACATCTTCAATATTCATCAGATTGACTCCATAATGGTATCGCCTTACTTCTTTCAAGATGGGGCAGGAACCAAGAAAGTGCATCACGTCTTCTTTTTCCCTTGTGTTGCAGAGGGGGCAGATTGATGAACTATCTTTGCGATGGGGCATGTAATTTAACTTGATTAGTTATCCTCTCACTCAAATTACCATAGAAATTTGTGCAGTACTGAGGCCAAGATTCAAATAATTAATCTGTTGATGTTCGAGTTGCCGATACAAAAAACGTGATGAACTTTCAGCTTGTGTTATGCTTTCCATTTTCATTGCCTGGTTCACATCCAGAACGAATTTTTGGGTTCTGTCTTTCCATTCTGGGATATTATTTTCTGTTAGGTCCAGCAGGATGTTGTAAATATATATTTGGCTGTGGTGTTTGTCCAGTCCTTGTAGAACATTGTTTTCGTTCTAAGTGCCTTCTTTACGAGAACCTTCGTAAGTCGTGAATCGTCTTCCTCGTTAAAAACTTTGGTCACATAGTTCATGCTAAGTTGAAGTGTGAAAACATAAAGAGGTGACATTCCACTTTCAAGTAGCAGCATATAATTAGGAGTGGTTGATGGTAGCCGTAAGAGTTTTTTTTTTTAAAGAAACGCAACAGCTTTTCTACATCTTCGTAGTATTTGCCACCCCAAACTTGCCCGCCATAGCATATTATGGAGCGCATAACAGCTTCGAAAATTTTTATTTTGGATGGTAATCCAACCCTAGAGTTAGACATTAGATTTTTCCAAGTTGTATTAATGGCTTTTTTCGAATCAGCAAGTTTCATTTCAAAATGTTTTTTGAAGGAAAGGTCGTGATTTATCGTCACTCCTAGGTACTTGTACGATTTAACAACTTCCAGATGCTCTCCACCATATTTCCATTTTTCGTATCGAGCTAATCGGCATCTCCCTTTTCTGAATACCATGACTTTAGACTTCGCTGTGTTGATTTCTAGACAGTTGCACTTGCAGTAATTTTCTAATTTGTTTATCATAAGCTGTAGAGAACTATGTGATTCTGCTAAGATTACCAGGTCGTCCGCAAAAAGCAATGTGGTGATTTTGATACCTTCAACCATGACTCCTGCTGGCAGGCACTCTGAGATATCATCCAAAAACAGTGAGAAAATTAGCGGACTTAGCAAACACCCCTGTCTTACACCTATTTCAATTCCGAACCAGTCTGACAGCTGGTTTCCACTCCATATTGCCGATTTGTTCGCACTGTATAGATTGATCAGGATATTTGGAAAATTAGTCGATACACCAATTTGGGAAAGTTTGTAGAAAAGACAGTTTCAGTTGATCGTATCTAATGCCGTACGAAAGTCGATGAAAAAAGCATATAATTTTTTTTTCCTTTATTAATTTAGGCTTGCGCTATACTTGTTAGATTAAATATCTAATCTACAGTAGAATAGCGTTCTCTAAATCCCGCCTGAAACTGGCTTAACTTTCAATTTTCTTTAACCCATTTTGTTAGGCGTGCGTTCAATAAGCCACTAAAAATGTTTGGTATAGTGTTTATAAAAGATATTCCTCTATAATTCGGCGCATTATTAGGATCACCTTTCTTGAATATTGGGAAGATTATTGACTTCTGGAACTCCTCTGGTACCTTTGCTTCTTTGTATATATAATTTAAGGATTTAATTGCTTTTTCAAGAAAATTGACTGTAGCATTTTGGATGAACTCATAGGGGATTCGATCTTCACCTGGTGCTTTATTTTGTTTTGCTTTTGGCAACACTTCAAAAAGCTCTTCGATGCTGAATGGTGTGTCCAAATTTCATCAAACACTTGTGGTACTGCTTACATATATGTAACTTGTGGTCACTCAGGATTTAGCATTGTTCGAAAATGGTTCTTTAGAGTGCCAATTTCAACTCGGGTGCCAACTCTGAATGCGTTTCCGTTGAGTTTTCTAGCAATGGTCCAAAAATCCTTGCTACTAGAAACCTCAGCTATTTCACTCGCCATTCCATTAAAATATATGTTTTTCTTAGATTCACAAATTGATTTGTAGTTAAAATTCACTTCAATATACATTTGTTTCGAAGTTTCTGTGTTCAGTTCTCTAAACAAGTTGAGAAATATATTAATTTATTTATATATAAATTATTTATCTAAAAAAATAAAATTTAAAATGTTCTCTACTGTAATGAAAGTTGAAATCAAAATCAAAACGTATGCTATTTATTTCTCTCACACGGCGATGTAAAGGCTCATTCATAGCATAATTGACTCTATGATTCTCTTCTAGAAATAAATTTCTATTTCTAAGGACACGACTTGGAGCATAAAGATTTATTAAGTTAAGTAAATTAAGCAATTGACATAATTAGACAAAATATCTCTTATAAACATAACTGATGACATCTTGCGACGGTTTACAAGAGTATGTAAGCCAATAAGCTGACATCTTGTTTTATAATGAGGCATATTATCTATATTCCAATTAAGTTTATTTATAACAACACGAGTAAATTTTTGTTGGACTTTCTCAATTCTTAATGAATAATAAATAAATATTAATACAATATTCAAGAACTGATCTGACATATGCGACATACAATGATTTCCATGAATATGGATCTTTTAAAACCTTAGAATTTCGAAATAAACGGTGATTTTTTAAGAGCTTGCTTTTTGAAAATTCAAAAAAACACAGAAACTTGTAAAAAGTGAATGAAATTTTTATTTGGATCGATAAATCAATTTCTGCCATTTACTTTTTAAAAATAATTTCACTTAAATGTTGCCCGCGGCTACGCTTCAGGTGGTCCATTCTGAAGGTCCAATTTTGGCAAACTTTTTCACATATTTCGGCCGGAATCTCACCAATGACGCGTTCAATGTTGGCTTCCAAGGCAGCAATCGTGTTTGGATTGTCCCCATAGACAATAGACTTAACATAGCCCCACAAAAAATAGTCTAACGGGGTCAAATCACATGATCTTGATGGCCAATTGACTGCGCCAAAACGTGAGATCAACTGCTCACCAAATTCGCCTCTCAATTGATGCATGGTTTCGCGTGCAGTGTGGCATGTGGCATGTGGCACTGTCCTGTTGGAACCACATGTCGACCGAGTTCAAATCTTACATTTACATCGAACGGTACCTTTCTCCATTGACCGTAACCCTGCGGCCTTCATCGTCCTTGAAGAAGTACGGCCCAATGATGCCGCCTGCCGATAAACCGCACCAAACAGTGCATTTTTCGGGATGCATTGGTAGCTGCTGAATTGCCTCTGGCTGCTCTTCACTCCAAATACGGCAATTCTGCTTATTTACGCATCCATTTAGCCAAAAATGAGCCTCGTCACTGAAGACAATTTGCGTGCGAAACACATTTTTCACAGAGCACGAATTTTGATAATAAATTTCAATAATTTGCAAACGTTGTTCAGGCGTAAGTCTATTCATGATGAAATGGCAAACAATACTGAATCGAAATGTCAAATGTTCGTGGAATTTGTCATGCGTGATCTGTCAAAAATATAAACGTCAAAAACCAAATAGCAAAAAAATCACCCGTTATAAACCCTAACATTGAACTAGCTTTATTAATAATGAAATCAATATGATTACTGAACTTTAAATTTGTGTCGAAAATAACCCCGAGATCCTTTTTAACACAAACTTTTTTAAGATCAACATTATCAATATAATAAACAGACAACAACGGAAATAAGCGACGAGTGAATGAAAAGGATTGACATTTAGAAATATTAAGATGCAGTTTATTTTTACTGCACCAATTTGAAAGCCTATTAAGGTCTTCTTGTAAGAGAAAACAGTCGGACGAATTTTTCATACATGTAATCATTTTTAAGTCATCTGCAAACAAAAGACATGTCATGAACTTAACCAAATAAGCATTTGTGAATGAATCCCTATTTTCTTAAGTTTTTGGGTCAAGAGATTATAATCTACTCTGTCAAATGCTTTAGCAAAATCAGTAAAAATGACATCCACTTGATAGCCCTTTTCAATATTATTTAAGATAAAATTTGTAAAAATGGTCAGATTAGTACAAGTTCACAAATCCATGCTGATAAGGAGATATTAATTCATTAAAAAGGAAATATAGTCGATCGCAAATAATTTTTTCGAATAATTTTGGGATAACAGATAATTTGTTAACTGGTCTTTAGTTTGAAATGATCTGTTTTGGGCGACTTTTCTAAATTGGAGTAATATAAGATAATTTCCATTCAAAAAGAAATTCGCCCTTTTTTAATGAGTAATTAAAGATATAGCACAGAAACCTAGCAATCGAAGAAGAACATTTCTTCAAGACAATAGACGGAATTTCATCAGATCCCCCAGAAATATCTTCATTAAGACGCAATAAAGCTACCTCGATTTCATTTAAAGAAATTTGCAAACTGCCAATATTAAGAAAATTTTCTGAAATATATTACAGATCTCACTGTTACAAGATTGAATTTTGCTTAAATAGTTCGACTGAAAATAATCAACAAAGGCATTACAAATATCAGACAAATTATTGTGATTTGTACCTAAATATTCTATATTTCTTACTATTTTTTTTAAATTTTAATGAAAGTCCAAAAAAAATTTACTATTAGTTTTTAATTTAGATTCACTTTAATAAATGTAATTTTT
The DNA here is from genome assembly GCA_910595825.1 of Philhelius pedissequus. Lineage (NCBI taxonomy): Eukaryota > Metazoa > Arthropoda > Insecta > Diptera > Syrphidae > Philhelius > Philhelius pedissequus. Next base: position 331,030,704 of record OU343160.1, read on the forward strand.
GTAAAGAAAATTATTTAAAACATTAAAACCTTTTCCGAGGAAAACATATTTTTCATGCAAATAGTCTTTAACTCTTGAGAATCTGAGCAATTTGTAAACTTTATTTTTCTTATTTTTTAAATTAATTAATCTTTTATTATACCAAGGTGGCTTAGAATTATTCTTCACTTTAGTTTTAGGAACAAAAATTTCAATTGCATTTTTAAGATTGGTAATAAAAATATTATAGAACAAAGAAAGCTCATTATCACCATTATTTGTTACAGACGGTAACGATAAACGATCCATATAATTCGCTATGGCAACAAAATTTGCTTTATTAAAATTATATTTAAATAAACTAGAATTATAATTTTTAAAATAATTTTAAATTTTAAATTCAAAAGTTAAATCAACATGATGAACAGAATTTGAAAAAATAGGGAATTCTGAATCATTTACTGACATCCATAATTCCTTGTCCACAAATATTAAGTCTAATAACATATTTAAATTATCTTTAATGTAATTAATTTGAATTAAATCATAAGATGCAAAGGTATCTATAACTTCGGAATAATAATCATTAGTGACGTTAAAAGGAATAAGTTGAGATTCATCCGAGTCATAAACCCAATTAACAGTTGGCAAATTAAAATCACCTAATATAATAACGTTCTGCGCCTGACTCAGATTTGATAAATATAACTAACTTACAATTGTTTACATGTTCTAAAGGGTCTGCCATCTAACGTTTTTTTCAACAAGTGCTTATTTCGCGAATGGTAACACTTAGCTCATGTCTGATTTGACAGATAATTAGTTTTATCCTTCCGCTGAACGAATATGGTTGTGTATACGCTTGAACAACGCTGGGAAATATTGCGACATTACTTTGAAAATCATGGTAATGTTGCAGAATGTGTGCGAAAATTGCGTACGAATTTTGGAAGAAGAGAAGCACCGTCAGCTCCGTATGTTCGTTATCTTTTGAAAAAGTGAAAGAAACTGGCATCCTCATCGATAAACCAAAGCGTGAAAAGCCAAAAACAGTTCGTTCACCTGAGAATATTGCTGCTGTGGCAGAAAGTGTGCGTGAAGCGCCATCAACATCAATTCACCGTCGTTCTCAACAATTGAACATTTCGGAGACATCATTGAGACGAATTTTGCATAAAGACCTTGGTATGACGCCATACAAAGTCCAATTGGTTCAGGAGTTGAAGCCAACTGACCATCCAATGCGTTTTCGCCTCGCTAAGTGGGCCTGCGATCGACTTAGAGAAGATGCCGATTTTGCCAAAAAAATCATCTTTTCAGATGAAGCTCATTTTGATCTTGGCGGGTATGTAAAGAAGCCAAATTTTCGCATTTGGAACACAGAAAACCCGTACGCATACATTGAAAAGCCGATACACCCAAAACGAGTCACTGTTTGGTGCGGATTTTGGTCCAGAGGCATAATTGTGCAATTTTTCTTCGAAAATGAGCAAGGAGTGGCAGTTACAGTCAATGGCGATCGTTATCGGGCCATGTTGAACGAATTTTTGTTCACAAAAATTGAAGAGGAGGATATTGGCAATGTTTGGTTTCAACAGGACGGCCGGCGCTACGTGCCAAACAGCCGAACCTACACTCGATGTTTTGCGCCCTGTTTTTGAAGATCGCATTATCAGCCGCAGAGCTGATGTCGTTTGGCCACCTCGGAGCTGCGATTTGACACCGTTGGACTATTATTTGTGGGGTGCCGTAAAAGATAAGTGTTACGCCGACAAGCCAGAGACAATTGACGCTTTAAAGGACAATATTCGTGAAGCCATTGGTGAAATACAGCTGCACACAATCGATAATGTGCTTACAAATTGGACCGATCGTGTAGGCTACTGCATGGCCAGCCGAGGCAGCCATTTGAATCAAATTATTTTCTATTATTAACCGGCAGGATTGTACTTTCAAATAAAAGAAGAAATTTGAGAAAATATTCAGTAGTTTTTTTTTATAGTATTTTCAAAAAAAAAGAAGTTATTTGGCGGACCCTTTACATTAATTGAACTTTTTGGTGGAATATAGCTTAACATTATATAAGTTAACTCAAATATTATGGTGGTAGTCAGGTCGTATGTTGTTGCTCGAGTATGTTGCTGGTAATTGCACTCCAATACTGTCGCAAAGTGGTGCTATTGTTATCTGCCTTATGGTTATGTGGTTGTCGTGCGGAATTGCTGTATTGGTTGCTCGAGTATAATTGACTGTTTTGGCAGTGGTCGGTAAATGCTTAGGATTCGGCATGGGATGGGGTGAGTAAAATTATCTTTCATGAGAACAGAATTTATTCATTAATTCTTTTTAATAAAACAAAACAAATTAGATCGTCGCTCCTTAGGGAAAATTTACTTATCACTGCTGTAAATTTTCTTACACTAGTTTCTCAAAGCGAAATCACGATAATCTCATCATCAACATTTGTTCTACCCAATTCTACAAATTTCCCTAAGAGATTTTATCATCAGCCTTTAATGGATTCTACAGTATCCATTAAACTCCATTAAAATTCTATGTTTAACTAAATTGCAAACTTTTAAAACCTTCTTTGCCCCCAACTGTTTACAGCCTCAAAACCAACATAAACTATACGAATATTTCCCACCCCGTCCAATAATGTCTTGCGCGCTATTCCTACTTCCATTAAATAATTTGAAATGAAAACAAAGAAAAGAAACTTATTTAGGTCTTCCTAAGATAAATCCCCATGCAACTGCTGTAGGAATACTTCCGTGGGATTCAAAAATACTATAATCCACTCCAGTATTCCTATTCCTACTTTACTATCCATCATAGAAGCTTCACTATATATATTCGCGAACTCTGGACTTATTTAACTAGTTTTTGTTCCTCAAAAAAAAAAAAAAAAAAATATATATAATGAACTTTATCTCTTCCCGCTAGAGCTGCGACGGATTGGGTGAAAGAGGATTAACACAAAAAAAAACTATGTCATCCCCGCTGCGGGAACTATTATTCTATTTACCAATCTCAAAACCAAAAAAAAAAAGAAACAGCTAAAAAAATAATAATACTTCTCAAAATCGCTCCGGAGAAAACAGTGGACGCGAGCAGGAGGAGGATCCTTGGGGTAGTTTCGTGGAATTTTCCTAGTCCTTCGTCAAGGAATCTGATGGCCCAGATTTGGTTTCTTCTTCCGACTGCGCCACCAAACTGTTTTTTTTTTTTTATTTCGTTTCGAAAACGGGTATACTGGTGTGCATTATATGCATTGAGTGAAGGGGTTGAAATTCAATTTAACCCCGGACCGAACCCTTATACCCACACGCGCTCGATATTAATGGGATGGGAAATTTACTTGGACATTCTATACATAACAATATGTGTGCAGCAAAAACATTCTTCCGAGTGCATAGCATACGATGCGAATAATAGGAAACAAGTTTATAGTTCGGATGGTTGATGCATGCTGTATGGTTTGGTGTGTTGTGTTGTGTAGGGGGGAAGTCAAAGGACGTCAGCAGCCATCCGATTAAAAACTAAACAGAGTGCCTGCCAAGTATGTCTTTGATTATTATTTGTTTCAGATGAAGGTATGTATAGTTTCGTTTATGTTATGTGCGTGCACGAAGTGGCAGAAAGACATAGTTGACTTGACATACAGGGTGAATGAACTAACTCACTGACAGGGATGGCAGCTACCATATCAACACATGTACAAGTTTATCGATCAGATTTAATTTTGTTTGTGCTTCTTAAGTGCGATTCTTTTCTGGGGCCTTAAAAGTTAAAATTAAATTTAAAAGAAATAATTTGATTGCTCGTGAATGACATTTTCACAGCTGGGTTCTGTTTGTTTGTATAGTTTGACATTAGTTGACAGTTGATATTCTTTTCGAATTTGTCAAAAATAGAATTGTGATTGACATATAGTTTTGTTAGGAATATTGAGCACAGGCAAGAATTTTTTTTGTTGGTCTGTCAAGAACCAGATTTTTTTCAATGATCCGTCTAATTTATGATTTTGGATTTCAGAATGCAATAAATATAAAATTTATTTTTATTTAAAAAATATTTTTATAATTTGTCTTGAATTTAAACAAAAAAATGTATAAAGTTTAATCAAATTAAGAGAATAAAACGGGAGACGGACACAATCCCGAAATTCGGAATCCTGAAAACCCAGATTACCGAAAAAAGAAACAGAAAAATAAAATACTTTTCAAAATTGCCTTTTCACTGAAACTTTGATGGAACAGAAAGTCATATATAACAAATAGAAAAAAAGAAGTTTTTTTTTTTGAATTTTGAATTTTATTTGTCCCAATGGCCATTGAAAATTAGTAATATTTTACATTTCATATTTCAATTACATTCAAAAACTGTTCTTGGAATTTCAAATAATAAAAGATTTTGCATATACAAAATTTTGATTTTATTGATGTTTCTAATATTTAGTGGAAGATTGTTATAGGCCTGTAGTCCCATGTATAATATACTGGCTTGTGCCCTAGTTGTTCTGGTTCTGATGATGTTAAACTCGTCCACATTTCGCAGGTTGTATTGAACTTCTCTTCTTGCAGGTATACTTGATTGAAGGTATTCAGGACACATATTATGTTTAATTTTAAAGACAAATATCATTGTCATCATATATAGTCGTTGATTTATATTCAACCAATTTAGTGATTCAAGCATAGAAGATATTGAGGTATATCGATCACATTTTAATATTGCACGCATAGCTTTTGATTTAGCGAGAATGAAACACAAAATTCGATGTGGACTGTATCACAATTTATTAACGAATGAACTTAAAAACTAACAGAAAGTAATTATGTATTAGCTATGACAAGGTAATAAGCATAAAAGAATCCAGTTAAGGATAGAACCGTTGTTTTGTGTAGCGTGATGCGCCTCTATGTACAACAAAAAGAGCAATATATATAATAATTAGTGTTGCTGCCTTGTTATTATAATGAGTAAAGTGTCAATCAAAAAAGGAGTGATAAATTTAGTACTGAGTAATAGATAACAAAAATAGTAATGATTATATTCTTGAACTGCTTTGTTTTGGAGTTTTTGAAGTCTTGCTTTTTGAGTATTGTTAAACAAATAAAGAAGACTTGCACATTATTCAAAATGGGGTTTTACAGTCACATTATACACTTTTATTGCACTATTTTTAGATATGTTTTTGCGTGTTCTTCTAAGAACACCTAGTTTTTTTGAAGCTTTTTTGCAGATGAGATCTACATGTTCATTAAATGATAGTTTGCTATCTAACACAACACCGATGTATTTAATTGAGACTATTTGTTCTATTTGTGTATTATTTATTAATAAATTTGTTTGTTGTTGTGGGGAAGGATTATTGAGTATTATAAATTTAGTCTTGTTAGTATTTAGGACAAGCCTATTCATATTTAACCACGTATATATTGCACTTAAATCTTGTTGTATTTTGTCTTTTAGTGTGTTAAGGTCTTTTCCAGTTATATAAAGTAGACCATCATCTGCAAATAGCACAAGCTTAGAGAATTGTATTACTCTTTCCATATCGTTTATATAAAGGATAAAGAGAAGGACCCCCAAGATCGTTCCTTGTAGAACTCCTACATTCACTGTTGCCGGGTTGGACACATTGTTGTTAACTGTTGTTTTCTGGGTTCTGTTGTACAAAAACATTTTGAACCACTTTAGTTCTGTATTTTTTACACCACATTTTTCCAGTTTATTTAACAAAATAATATGATTTACTGTTTCAAAGGCTCGTTTAAGGTCTAAGAAAACGGCTATAACACAATTTTTACTATCAATTTCACTTTTCCAGTCACTAACCACAAAATTTATACAAGTTTCACACGAATGATTCGAGCGAAAGCCAAATTGGTGTATGCTTATTATGTTATTATTGTTGAGATGTTGTTGAAGTTGCTTCCATACAATTTTTCTACAACTTTTTCATATAAAGGGAGCATATTTATGGGACGATGATCACTACACTTAATTGAATTGGAGACTTTCTTTTTTGGGAGAATAAGAGATTCTTTCCAAGTTTCGGGGAAAACACCAGAGATGAATGAAGTATTTACAATACGGATAAGGACAGGACCCACAATTTCTAAAGCATCTTTCAGCATTTTCACATTCATAAAATTAAAGTCATCTTTAGAGTTTATCACAGTAAGGGCATTGCTAATATCATTGGTATCAACTAAAGTAAACTTAAATTCTATATTGCATTCTTCTACTATACTAATATATTCGGAAAATATCACAGAATTGGTTATATCATTCACGCTTTTAATGAAGAAATTATTAAGTTTTTCAGCGATTGTAGCAATACTATTTTCTATATCACAGTGCTCAAATTGCACATCAGTTATTTCATTATTTATTTTATTATTTAACTATAATAAATAGCAGTCAATAATAAAATTATTAAATCGAATTCTTTATGTGATCTTATGTAATTCTTAAAAATGTTTGAATCGATTGTGGGCTAAAGGTCGGAAAGAATAATGCTGTTGTTACTAGCTAGCTGTTGCTGATTTTTAAAAACCAAAAAGTGTTAGAATGCACAGTATTTTTTGATATAATTGTTTGTTTTTTTGCCTGATGACGAGCATAACCATGCTTGAAACGTCGCACGAAATCTAACAACAGCATTATTCTTTCCGACCTTTAGCCCACTAATCGATTCAAACATTTTTAACATAAAATTATCATTTAGTTAACATACATTTATACTGTATGAAATTGCTTTTAAAAAAATTATTTGCGAATGTTCAAAGAGATATTGGCGCAAAATTTTAGTCGATTTAGTAATATGTTAAATCATTTTTAGTATGATACTAGGCTAAAAAGAGGATTTTGTTAATTTTAAACCAGTTTAGTATCGTACTATTTTCTTAACATTTTACTAAAGTTAAAATCACAAAATGGTACTTTAATTTTTTAATATCGTACTAAATCCATATGCCACTTTGACATTTACAAACTTCAAAAAGTGTTGTTCGCTTACATTTTTGCACTATTTTAGGCGTGTTTAGTTGTAGTTTATTAAGAAAATAGATTTAGTATGATGCTAGTTAAAAAGTGTTTAAAATTATTAAAATATTAGTAAAGTGCTTTAGTATTAGCAAACTGTTAAGTAGTATCATGCTAAGCCCTTAATATCATGCAGTTTAAAATTTTTCGACATTGATATTATTTGAGAACTAAACAGTACCTAATATTGATTCAAAATACCTTTTAACGGCATTTAGTCCAAATTTTATTTTGAATCAATAATTCAACAAGTCCAAAAGTACCTAATATTGTTTTTTATGCATTCAATCCTTAACTTAAGATTATTTGTCCGAAATCCCGAAAAATTATAATTATAAAATAAAAAATTTGCGCAAATTTTGCATTTTATATAATTTTTATGGATTTCGGGATCCCATTCTGGATTTTCGGGATTCTGGATTTTGGGTTTTCGGGATTTTGCTTTTCAGGATTTTGACCCCAACCCGAAAATAAAAACAAATTATAAGATTTTTTCTCTATTAATTTTTGTTTTTCAAACAGTTGACAGGTTGAAAATGAGAGTTATGTCATTTTCGAATACAAACAAATTTACTTTTCAGATGCTACAGAATGTAACTGTTTACATAATTATAACGAAATGTCGTCTTTCGTAGCATTTATCACTCTTGACAATTAATCCGACAGAAAACTGTACATATTATGTTAACAAATTGCAAAGAGCCAATTAAAGAATTCAGAATTAATCAGAGTGAAAAGGGAGTACTACGAGCGTCGAAACGATCACGACATTATTTGCCTTCAAGCTTTGTTTTATTACTTGCGAATAGGTAGCTACTATAGGGGAAGCATTTGGAAAAAAATTCAAACTCGAGATTTTAATCAAACTTGACATTACTTCAAAAAAAGCGGGTCCGGCAATTCCGTCTGTCTGCCTGTCTGTAGATCGATCTATAGCCTATACGGCTAAACTGATTTTATTAAAACTTGGTACTTAGGCGATTTAGGCGATTGTCTAAATTAGATATGTTTTAGCCCCAAAAGTAAAGGTACTTTCCATTAAAATTTGTCTACCATCTCCATTATATCGAAAACGGTTCTGACGATTTTGATAAAGTATGTAAGAGAAATGCAAACACAAAAACAATACAAACGAATGTACATACGTAGGTATTGCTTTTGTTCTTTATTTTGGGCATTCAATAAAAAATAAAAAAAGTATTTGTACTTAATACTTTAGGTATGGTCTACATTTTGGGCGATAAATGTTGTTTACATATTTTGTAATTAAGGGTACCTGCCATACAAACATTTTTTTTATTTTCGACTTTCTCATAAACGACTTCACGGATTTCAATCAAAATTTAAATATAGAAGGTCCCTCGAATTCTAAATAATACTGCATACCAAAAAGTTCGAAAAATGTTTTTTTTTAGATTTTTGAAAAAAAAATGTATTTTTTTGAAAACTCTATTTTAAAAACGGTTGGAAGATTTTTTTGAAATTATGTTTTTAAATTTATATTGTAAAATACTTTATAATTGCCATATAAAATTTGTTTATAAAAAAAATTAAGGAAATTTTGTATAATTGTATAAAAAAATTAAGTAAAAACGACTAAAAAAAATATTTAGTCGTTTCTACTAAGAAGCTGGTGCATACGATGTGATCGAATATAAGAGCAAGTTCGTGCGATCCAGTTGTACATTTTATTTTTGCAACGGAATACATCCGTTGCGGTTTGAAGCAAAAACGGTCTCATTTGGTGAAGAAAAAAGTTCCTTTTCACCAGGAAAATACACCGGCGCACAAGTCCGTTGTCGCTACGAACTCCTCCCTCATCCAGTATATTCCCCAGATTTAACCGCCTGCGACTATTTCTTGTTTCCAAACATGAAGAAAAGGCTCGTAGTTAAGAGATTTAGGTCGAATGAACAGGTCATCACTGTAACAAACGTTTATTTTAAGGGGCGCGAGAAATCGTATTATTTGGAGGACGTCAACAAATTTGAGAAACGTTGGAAGAAGTGTATCGAGCTAAAAGGACTATGTTGAAGAATAATACTTTTTTATGCAGAAAAAGAGTGCTCCTTATTAAATTTTTAGGGGCTTTGATACACCAGGTGCAACTTATTTATTCAGCCATATTTTGAAATTCCAACGAATAGCTAATGCGATAAATATAAAGGGTTATCCATTTTGCGTTTTCAAAAGTAAACGTAAATAAGAGACATACAAACATTTTTTTTTCAGGAGATTTTTTTTTATTATAAAGTTTGAAAGTTGACATTATTTGTGAAACACTACATCATTTAAATGACCACCACGCGAATTGTTGTAAGCATCGATTCTTTTGAGGTAATTTTCAACCACTTTTTGACACATATTGATCGGTATCTCAGCCATAGCTTGACGAATGTTGGTTTTCAAGTGCTCAAGAGTTAAAGGTTTATCTGCATAAACACGGTCTTTTCAGTAGCCCTACAAAAAAAGTCCAGCGGTGTCAAATCGCATGATCTTTGTGGCCAGTTGATATCGCCACGATGAGAAATTACGCGGCCAGAAAATGTCTCTTCCAATAAAGCCATATTCGCGCTCGAGTTGTGTGGCACCATCTTGTTGAAACCACATATTCTCCAAGTCGTATTCTTCAATAGCAGGCAAAAAAAAGTTATCATATGACCATAACGCTCCGAATTGACGGTGACAGTCGTTCCATCGTCGTTTTCGAAGAAGTAAGGTCCAATCACACCACCGGACCAAAGAGCGCCCCAAACAGTAACTTTTTGTGGATGTAATGGCCTCTCTGCAATTAAAATGTGTTTCGTCGCTGAAAAAAATTTTGTTCGAAAAATCGCCGTCCACCGCATGTTGTTCAAGCACCCATTCGACGTATCTGCGACGTTGTGAATGGTCAGCTGGCTTCAGTTGTTGTGTGAGCTGGACTTTATATGGATGTAGGTGTAAATCCAAATGCAAAATACGCCATAATGTGCGGCAAGACAGTCCTTATTCCTGAGAACGACGATGAATCGACACATTCGGGCCTTCGGCAACACTTACACTTACAGCAGCGATATTTTCAGTGGTACGAGCGAAACGATGATGCACAGGCCTTACAATATCTGTAGGCCAATCCAGTCTATTCAAATTTCTTCACAATTTTGCCAATTGCTTGCGTAGTTGGACGATTGTGTAAACCATAATCTCCTCTTAAAGCACGATATGTGGCTGTGGCAGAATCACCATTTTTGTAGTAGGTTTTAACAATTTGTATGCGTTGTGCGATAGTTAGCGATCCAATTTCGTAAATGTCAGACTTTCAAGTGAACAAAAAATTGGTTTAACAACTTAGTTTGACAGCTGTCGAATTCCAGCCCTATACTTTTGAAACCGCAAAATGGATAACCCTTTATCTATTCATTCGAATGAAATTTGTATATTTTCACATCCGAGCGAATAATATTCATTTTCAGCCAATTGCACAAAATGAACTTGAATGAATCTTATTTTCAAAGTCAGCTGTTTTAAATTTAATGACATTTATTTCTATTTGATTTAGTATGACCAAAGTGACTTTTTTCGTAGAATTTTTTTTACTAAAATAATTTAAAGAAATTAAAGTAAACCTTATGTTTTATTCGCTTAATAAATCTAAGTACTTACAAAAACATCAATAAAAACTTTATTTTTTTTATTTTGCGGCATTGATGAAATAATGACCAGTTTATTCATACGAAAAATTTTTGCTTAGTAAAATACTAGATTTTTACTGAGATCTAGTTTCAATTTAATTGTGTTTAAAAAATTTTGACAAAAAAAAGAAAACACTTTTATTGTCAAAACAATTCGCTTGTCGACACAATTCTAAATTATTTGAAGAAAAAGATAAGCCGATTTCATTTGTTTTTCGTATGAAAAGTGAAGACGGTGAGGAGCATCTTTAGAGTATAGAAAAAGGATAATGGATGCAACAAATCTATTACAGAGTGAATTTTTTTTTTATAAAGCCATAGGTTATCCATGAAGCCCGAAGCACTCGGGACAAAATTGGTGCATTACTTTAAATAAAAGTGTATACATTTTACATTTACATATCAGACTTTTATTTCGGTTTAAAACTAAAATCAATCAAAAAACATGAACAAATCTTTTTCAATTAACAAAACGAAAGAACAATTTTTAATTGATGTATCAGCTGTATCACTGATCTGAATCTCTGAATTTCTTTTTGCTCCAGGTTAGTCCAATTCGCATGCCAATTGGACTAATTGGGACCTTTATTAAAAAAGCCAACAAATAACTCATAAAAGCAATTTATTTTAATTATTTTTCAATAAAAATAGGTATCCAAAATCACATCTTTTGTGAATTTATTCGTCAGAAAAAAAACTGAACGAGAGAAAAATGATATTTGATTCGAATGATTTTAAAGTCAAAATTTGCTTAGTTTTGAAGAAAAAAGGAAATGTTTAAGTGAACTTTCAAATCATTCGGAACTCAAAATACAAATAAATCATTCGAATTCGACTTACTTTCGCATGAAAGTGAATTTCAAAATATGGATGATTGTGTTCGATTAGTTATGATTTTTATTGAGTTTTTCTTGCGACTTTTAGTCCAAATTAATATGCGTTTCGCCAAGGTACTACAGTTGGGCTCATCAGTTAGATGCTGTAGTAGCTTACTAAGACGCAATATATTAGTTGATGGCTACTGACACAAATAAAACTTACAGCTTTCAAGCACTCTGATAATTACATTCCACAAAATATGGAACAAAAACAATACCTACGTACGTAAATGCGTTTGTATTACTTTGGGTTTTTGCATTTATTCTGAAAATTCGATTAGTTAGGTACTTCAAATTTTAACGAAGTTTTAGTTTTAGAAATGACCATTCAATTATAAGACCTTTGGAACCTTAGGCAATAAACACTTGTCCAAACACGCGATTTTTAGGGAATACAGAATGTTTTTGTAAACGTTATGTTTGGGTTAGGTTATCAGGAGCGTGCAAAGCTCAAAGGCTGTTGCATACACTACGGCCTATTAGTCCATACCTCACATGCGGGGATGTTCCTAAAATAATATTTAATAAAGACTGGTTACTTTACGAACCAGTCCGTAGTCTCTATATTTTTTGTTCGCCAACAAAGCTGTATCTGAAGTGGTGGAGGCAATTTGATTGTTGATTTTGACAATCGCAGAGCATGGTTTTAATGGTTTCCATTTTTTAACATCTTGATAGCTCCTACAGAAATCTCGTGCAAATACACCTAATCTGGTATCCATTGTACCGATGGCACAATGTCCTGTTAGTACAGTGGATTCCCATTTCATTAATTCCAGACCATAAACTTCTAGAGATAACACATTAGTTCCCCGATATCTAGGAGTATCTTTCTTTTAAATACTCCAATAGGGACTTCTGGACCCCCAACTACTACTAGTAGTAGCAGGAAGTAGTAATATTGATTTTTATTCCATAATAAATTAATTTAAGCTAACATAAATTACAAAAATCAGTATAGCATGGCACTTGCCGTCTGCCAGATTGACAACTAAAATAAATTAAATTTACATATGTAATAAAGCTTCCGATTAAAAAGTATTTAAGTAACAATATTTATAATTTAATAAGTTATAATATTGGAGGTTTAAAAAATAAGATTGCAGTTTTAGATTTTATTAAATTTATAAATGAGTATGATATTATTATATTAATTGAAACACATGTAACTGAACAGCATACACAAAATTTTGAATCAAGTTTCGTCGAATACAAACTAAAATGGATACCAGCACTTAAAAATCACCGAAAAGGAAGGGCTAGTGGAGGAATTCTCATGGGTTTTAAACATAATCTTAAAGGCGTCAGTTGCAAATACAAGCAAATAGGAGACACACATTTCATTGAAATTAAAACTGATCGATCCTTACTTAATCTCATCCCTATATACTTAAATTGCAACAGCTGGGAAAGTGACTTCACTAAGCTTGGAGACATTTTATTTGATATGGATATTAACAATTTAATGCTTATTGGAGATTTCAATGCCCGAACCGGAGCGCTAGAAAGTGAAAGTAAGCTTATAGAATATAGGAATCGTAGTTCAAAAGATACAACAATTAAAAGAGAAGGTAAAAAAGTTATCGATCTATGTAATTCCTTTGGATTGAGTGTTTGCAATGGTACTGCGGAAGGAGACAAATTAGGTGAGTTCACTTTTATAGGACCACAAGGAAACTCAGTAATCGACTACGCAATGGTGTCAGGAGACTGGAGTGCTATGATGGACGATTTTGAAGTCATAACAGAAATATATTCCGATCACCTCCCAATCCAACTAACAATCAATTTAAACAGAAACCAGAGGCAACCAGAAGACTTAGTAACTCCGGGAAAATTCAGGTGGAAAAATGTTTTTGCCGAAAGATACTCACATTGTTTGAATAATAGTCTTTTCCTTCAAGCGACATCATCTTCAACATTTTGTCTTAGCTTATCGGAGCTGGACAATATTGTCCTTAAGTCTATTCCGGTGCAATGTCAGGTAAAAAACAATTTTATCCATTCCCACGAAAAATGGTTTGATAATGATTGTATGGTAGCTCGTGGAAAATCTTTTCCTTGGCTAGGATTACTAAGAAGTTTTCCAGAGAATAACTTTTTTAAAACGCAATATCTTGCAGTTAACAAACAATACAAAGAGCTACTAAGCTATAAACGTCAAACCTACTCAAGAAAACTTGCTCAAGACCTTGCAGACTGCAGAAATGCTGCTGAGTTTTGGACAGTAGTTAGAAAAATTAGTAAAAAGCGTAACAATCAAGTTATTTCACCCATTGAAATCGAAGACCTTGCTAAACACTTCAAAACGTTAACAAAAGACAATTTATCTTCCACATTCCAATTTGCCAAACCTTTTTATGAGAACGAAGAGTTGGATGCACCTTTTTCCTGTGCAGAGGTTCAACTTGTATTGAAAGAGCTCCAAAACAACAAGTCTCCAGGATCGAATGGCATACCTCAAGAGTTCTATAAAATAGACACTTCTATTTTTATAGTGGCTCTAACAAAAGCTTTAAACCACGCATACGATTCAGCTTATTTACCGTCCTATTTCAAAGAAGCCATCATTTGCCCAATTTTTAAAAAAGGTGACAAGGAAGATGCTGCCAACTACAGAGGAATATCATTGCTGAATTCATCTATGAAAAATTTTACGAAACTTCTCTGCAAACGGCTTTATGATTGGGTTCATAACAACAACTTACTAAGCGAGTCGCAAGCTGGGTTTCGAAAGAATTACTCGACCGTAGATCAAATCTATTCGCTTACCAATATAGCTGAAATCTTTATAAAATCTAAAAGAAAACTGTACGGCTTTTTCATCGACTTCAAGGCGGCATTCGATACCATAGACAGGAAAGCACTTATGCTAAAGCTGTGTAACAAAGGAGTATCGTCAAAGTTTTTGAACGTTTTGGAAATCCTCTATAACTCAACAACTTCTGCAGTCGCTTTTGGATCCAAACAATCCCAACAATTCGAAGTGGAAATAGGAATGAGGCAAGGATGTAATCTGAGTCCTTTATTATTTGCTCTATTTATAGATGACTTAGAAGAGGTATTGCAGGGTGGAGCACGTGTTTCAGCGGATCTTTTAATCAAGGTACTAATGTTCGCCGATGATATTGTGATGCTAGCGGAGTCGCCTGGTAGTCTCCAATTGATGCAATAGATTGTTCGAGTACTGCAACAAATGGAGGCTCCAGGTGAACCTAGAGAAGTCTAAAGTCATGATTTTTCGTAGAGGAGGCGGCCGAAACGGCCGCAGTGAAACCTGGAAATTTGGAGCTCAAAACATCGAAGTCGTAAATGAATACAACTATCTTGGTATGCGGGTATCTAGAAACCTGAACTGGCAAAATCATATGATTGATAAGTTGGCCAAATCGAAGCATGCATTAAACGGAACATGGAGGACTGTGGTTCACTGTAAAGATGTTCACTACGAATCCAAGTATCGTATTTTTGAAACCACAGCGAAAGCGATCATGTGTTATGCAGCTCAAGTTTGGGGCCATAAGGAGTTCGATGAAGTTGAGCAGCTTCTGCGCTATTTCTTAAAAAGAAGCTTGAAACTACCTAATAGTACTGCGAATCACATACTAATGCTAGAGACAGGTCTACCATCTTTATTTATTTCAACTCTGAAAATACAGATAGACTATATTTTAAAGACTATAGCAGTGGATGATAGGAGACTACCAAAGAAAATTACGATGCTTGTGATATAAAAACAAATATCATGGTTCGAGTCATGGAGAGATCTAGCAGAGTACTGTGGACATCCACTATTACTCCGAAGCGATAGGATGGAAACGTGGAAAAGCGAACTCTATAGCCTCATATCGTTAGTGGACGAAAGAAAGAGAGAGGATTATACTATGAAAGCCAGAAGTTCATTACACAGGGACATATATGCAAGGCTAAACTATAACCTGTTACGAAATAACTACTTCAGGGCGGAGTATCCAACCGATCTCATGTCACTGGTTTTAAAAGCAAGAGGGGAGATACTTCCCCTGAACTATGTTCCTCATAGGAGTGATTTGGAAGAAATGTGTGGATTATGTAACACTAGAGAACGCGAAAACGTGTTCCACTTCGTGGGAAGATGTCCTGTTTTGGTGGAAACCAGAAGGAGTACACTTGGAAAAAACTACCTCAGTGAAGAGGAAGTCATAGATGTCTTAAACGGAGTTTTAGACTGGGAACCCCTTTACAACTACACCAAGCTAGCACTTAACTACAGAAAACGGATCTTAGAAGAACTTTTTTAATTTTATGTTTCAATTTTGTATATTAAACAAAATTTATTAATTAAGTATTAATAATTGTCAACTGACAGACGGCGTAAGCCATGTTTGAAAAATGAATGATACACTAAACTTTTGTAATTTGTATGAAATAAAATCATTTGGAACCTAACCTATTTATAATTTAACAAAATTGAACTAAGCACACATTGACACATCAAAAATCTTCATTGATTATATAATTTAGCGACATTCATCTCATTCAACATATTAATAACTTCTTCTTGTGTTAAAAATTCATTTTCAAAAATACTACTCCTAGTCTCTCTTAACGTTGGGCATCTACCAATAAAATGAATGATACTCTCTCTTTCTCGTAAGTTGCAGATACTACATTCAAGAGGTAAGTCACTCCTGTGTGGTACGAAATTCAGGCTTAATAATTCGCTTCGAAGCTTGACCATGGTAGCAATCACCTGAATATTATTTGAATCACAGAAGTAGTTTTCCTCTGCAAGATTGTGATTGAGTCTACTGTATGTTGTTCTAAATATTGAACCAGAAGCTTCAGCTATATATTCCGTTCTACAGTTCTCATCTTCTGCTGATATAATTTCGTATAGCATAGCTTTACTGCTCGAGACATTATCAACATCTAAATCAAAGTTTAAGTTGCATGCTTCTGCAAGTCTGACCCACTCTCTGTACCAACTGTTGTGATCTTGAATGGCTTTCAGGAGGTAGTCCGCCTGCAATTTCAACGTTTTTATATACAGAGGTTTCATACCGGTTTCCAGCATAATAACATAGTCTGGCGTGTTCATTGGTAACCGAAATACTCTTTTTACATAGTATTTTAATAGTTTCTCAACCGAGTGAAACTTTTTGCAACCCCATACTTGCGAGGCATACAAAAGAATACTCTCTGAAACTGCTTCAAAAACCTTGTTTACTGCTGTGTGCAATATTATTATTCGAAAAGGTGTTCTGTTTATGTTGGCTCCGTTGTATAGAACCTGGTTGGAATTATATCTTGTGTACTCCGACTCTGGTGTTCTGTGTAATCCAAGGCAACGTCTAAGACATTGCCTCTCAAACACCCGAATCTTTTCCATTTGAGATGGGGCAACGTTGAACCACACCTGGCATCCGTAGGCAATCATCGGCCTGATAAGGGCCATGTAGCAAATCACCTTCACCCTGCTGTCAAGACGGCTGCTATAAAACAGTCGTTTTGTCAAGGCAAAGGCTCCCCTAGCCCTGGCCAGAGCAGCACCTATATGTCTGTCGAAATACAAGTACTGATCCAACCAGATGCCAAGGTACTTTACTACACTTTTACTCGCCAGTGGATGTCCATGTGGCCCTACGATTACCAGCTTGCGCCAGTTCTTTCTCGTATCCCTTGAGGCGCTAGACAACGGAGTCCTAAACAAAATAGTTTCTGATTTCTGGAAGTTGATTTTCAACTTCCAGTCATCACAATATCGCTGAATCTTGTGGAAGTCACTCTGCAAGAGACTTTTGATGACCTCAACTGTATTAGCTGTTCTGTACGCAATTAGATCGTCGGCGTACGCAATTGAGTTAGACTACCTATCAGATCGCTGGTGTAAATGCTGAATAGAATCGGCGAGTTAACCGCTCCCTGCTGAAGACCATTATTAATATTAAAAATTGCGGTAGAAGTTACATTGCCACTGAAGTTACATTGCGGTAGAAGTTACATTGCGGTAGAAGTTACATTGCCAGAAGTTACATTGCCATTGGTGTCGAAGGCCTTCTCCAAATCAACCAGACAGGCACCCGTACACTGCTTTTTAGTTTTGTTCCATTGGATATCAGAAACTACCTGCTGACTTCTTTTTCTTTAATAAATTGGAGATGAGCTCGAGTTCATTCTTCGAAATTAACAAGGGACTGGGCCCATTTCGGTCGGCGATTATGGCGTTTGCAAAATCTTCATCATTAAACCCGGTAAAACCAAGGTTCTCAGATCGCCATTCGGTTATATCGTTCCGGAGCCATGAGTGATGAAGCAGAGCTCTGTTCTCCAGGTCATGATTCGGGCGAATGCTAGCATTCACCTTGTACACTTGCTGGAAAGCAGCCCCCACAGCCTCCACTCTCTCCTGCGGATCTTCGACTATATAGAGGTCATCGTCCAATACGGCATCCTCTGGGTCTATGCCTGCTGTCAGAAGTACGTCTCTGTTCTCTGTCGTCCTCTGGAGCTTAAGACACGGAAGATCGTTTTGATCCTTTCTTCTAAAAATCTTATTAATTTTTGGGAACATACTTGGATCGCTAGAGTTAACGGCACGAATTTTATTGTCCCAGAACAAATTAATATATACTTCTGTATATTCACTTCTAGGTTCCATAGACAACTGTATTGGTACACTCTGCTTATCATGAGTTGCAACGATTCTGGGGAATACGCGGATATAACAAAATCATCTGCAAACAGCAAAGCCTTAATACGCACCCCCAACTAATACTATCCCTATTTTATACTGAACTCTTCTTGTCATATCATCTGCTTTATCGTTCCCCTCTATATTGCTATGTCCAGGAAGAACGTCGACGGTCTTTATCAAAACTAAAACCTATAGTTCCCTGCTAACATTAGACCTAACCTTTCTGCATCTTAAAGAAAGAGTCTAATTGTCTATAAGTAATTTGTGCATTATCTTGTCTAAATGACCATATTTCCGCGAAAATATTACTCAGCGTAATGGAATTTGAATTCGAGTTTGGCCACCCACTTAGATACTTTATAATGCTTAAAGCTGAAACATTCCTTATAATATCTTCTCACACTTTGTTCTTCCATAGAGAAACACGTCATTCAAAATCACTTTGCAATGACTGCAACAGCAGCCAGGTACAGGTAGGTGGGTCCCAGATCCTCGTCTAATCCGGGATTCATAAAGAGTGAGAAATACGCTCAATCGACAAGGATCATATTTTTTCCGAACGACCATCCAGCCAAACTACTGATGCTGTTCTACACTGCTGGGACATGCACATGAACATCCGCATTGTAGGAGCCTCCATTTCCTCCTCGCTTGGTCCAAATATGACTTAATCTGCTATCCTATAAAGTTATATACTTACCACACTGTTTTTTTTTTTTTTTTTTTGTGAACTGATAGCCACTCTCGAATTCGAATCCGAAACAGAAACAGAAACACAGAAAAAGACGAGCATTATAAATGTCCGCACGTCAATTGACCATAAAGTTTCTGTGTGCGCGCGGACTTTTATCGTTTTCCAAGTAATTTCACACAGTTTCATTTCAATATTACTCGTATGTAGTGCGACGCTGGCAGTTGCTCTGAGTTCTGGGACTGTGGCATGTGGCGTGTGTGTGGGGCTCTTTGAGACCAGCTTCCTATTTTTATTATTTCTGATTCTCTTATGAAAATTTATTGGATCCTAAATGACCGAGAGGATGGGTGTATGCAACTATTTTTATGGGTTTCCATTACATCGAATTTACATGGAATCGAATGCAGTTAAGTACGCCACTCTATATGATTTCACTTCTAGATGCGATATGTCTTGGTGTTGTTGTTGGGTTGCATCTGGGAATAATTAGCGTGGCTTTTGGTAGAAGGTTATTAATCTATTCAAAGTGCGTCTTCTTGGTTCCTTTTTTTTTGGTTCTTTTTCAGTTAATTTTGAAGTTTGATGGCGGAACGCGGAGTTATGGACATGGATGATTATTTAAGAGTTCCAACAAAGATGAATGGGATTTAATCTGGAATTTTGTGTTTATACGATTTCCTATGAAACCCATAGAGGTTCAGTGCAACACAAATGATGAGCGAGGAATTAATAATTGAGATGTGATTTATTTTGAAGGTAAAAATTCCGTGTAAATCGGTTACATGGGTGGTGACCCCTTTTACGACTAAAACAATAATAATAAACTGAGTTTTTTATTATTAAGACTTGGGCACATTCTATAATCAATTTCTTTGTTGTCAATAATTTACACAATTTTTTCAGTAAATCAAATGAAAGAAATTAATTTTTTTTGGTTAAGTAAAAATAAAATAGTTTTGTAAAAAATTTAAAAAACTTTACATGGATTCTTAAGTGAAATAAATTAATTTGTTAGACACCAAGGTTTTACTGGCCACATGATCTGAAGACAGAATTACAGTGATAGAGCGCCATATAACCATTTTTACTTGCGATATACGTAGATGCTATAGGGCCAGTTTTGCAATTAAAAAAAATCGAACTTGAGATTTTAATGAAGCATTACATCTACCAACCACCACCGTTTATTACAATAATACCTACTACCTGCCTTTGCTTACCAGATGGTAGTGTTCAGTATGAAATATGACTGCATACCAGTTTTTCTGTGAACATGGAGTTCACACTCAGTTCGTACGGAAATATGTACACGAACAGCATAGAATCGAGTACTATCATATTAGTAAAAGTGCCAATCTGGAGTACTTGGTAAAATTCACATTTTGAAAGACTTGGCGCAAAATTTTAAACGATTTAGTAATATGTTAAATCATTTTTAGTATGATACTAAATTAAAAAGAGGATTTTGCTAATGTTAAACGAGTTTAGTATCGTATTATCTTCTTAACATTTTGCTAAAGTTAAAAGCACTAAATCCACATGTCATTCTCATACGCTTTTGCATGCGGTAGGCCCAGGTTCGAGTCCTGCTGGTGTCAATTTTTTTTTATTTTTGTAAATAATGAAGTTAAAATGATGAAAATATAAACATCGAATAATTATTTAGAGCACATGTTGGGTTTCTATCAACATATAATCAACTTACAAAGCATAAACACAATAATTGTGTTCATCAAAATTCAAATCCTACAAATGCTTTGTTATCTGTTTAATTAGCATTTTACTAGTTAACAAAATGTTTAAAATTTATGAAAAGTTAGTAGGCTACTATGTATAAGTAAATTGTAAACTAGTATCGTGTTAAGGCCTTAATAGTAGGATGTTTAAAATTTTGCGCCTTTGTTTCCAGAAAGGACAGTGGAATCCCAGGTTAGTTAGAGAAATCTGCTATCTCAGATTGTGGTTTAGTGTCGTCTGCTATCTCATACTGTGGTCTAGTGACGTCTGCTATCTCAGGCTGTGGTTTAGTGACGTCTGCTATCTCAGGCTGTGGTTTAGTGACATCTGCTATCTGAGATTGAGGCTTATTGACGTCTGCTATCTCAATCAAAAGATTATATAAATTCGGAATTTTATAAAGCTAGTTCTAAGATCAATAAAGTACATATATTAAAATTGTATTTTGAAATAAACTAAATGTACAAAAGTATATATTGTAAAATTGTATAAATAAATCCGAATTGCAAATAAAAGAACCTCAAATACGCTAAAGTTAATTGCTTCTTTAGTAAAATCCTGGATCCGACGAGTTTACCCTAGCCTACGACAAAAAGCTAAATTCTTACAAGATTTTAATCAAACTTGACATTACCATGATAGGTAACACAAAAAAAGTGGGGCCCGCAATTCCGTAGATCGATCTAACTAGAACCTAAACGGTCGAAGCGATTTTCTTTAAACTTATTACTTAAGCGTTTTACGTGATTTAAAATAGATTTTTGAATCGTTTTTTTTTTAGCCTCAAAAATTGCGGTACTCATACAATTTTTTCTACCATCTTAAATTTGTCGAGAACACTA
This sequence comes from Philhelius pedissequus, assembly GCA_910595825.1. Taxonomy (NCBI): domain Eukaryota; kingdom Metazoa; phylum Arthropoda; class Insecta; order Diptera; family Syrphidae; genus Philhelius; species Philhelius pedissequus. The sequence goes on from OU343160.1 coordinate 331,052,240, forward strand.
TTTTTTAAATTTTTACATTTTCAAATTTCGAAAAATAATTGTATCTTATCTCTATTAATATCTTTGAAAATTCAATATTTCGAAAACGGGTACACGAGTTTTTTTAAATTCACTTTTGAAATTTATATTATTAAATCGAAAAAAAAAGAGATTTTGTATATAAAAAAAAATAACTAAAAAGACTAAAAATATATTGATCTGTTTCTACTAAAAATCGTGTGCTTAAGATGTGATAACATATTAGAAAGTACGTGCGAGCCAGTCGTGCATTTTTGTTTTCAATTTCGACTATCTCATTAACAGTTCAACGGATTTCGACCAAAATTTGTATACAGGAGGTATACATTTTTTTTGACATTCAATATTTCGAAAAATGAGGGACGAGTTTTTTTTTGATATTTGGTTTTAAAGTTCTTAAGATTGCCGTGCCAAATTTCTTAAAAAAAAAATTGGACCTACTGCAACGAGAGCCATACTGCGGGTCATCTATCTCTTAAGAAAAATAGTACTTTAGCTGAAAAAAGTTGCGATCCATTTTGAAGTTCGGAGGGAAAATTTAAATAAAACACATTTATGATTTAGATTTATATCAAATTTTTATTTCAAAGTATTGTTTGGAAAGTCCATTTGAGAATGGAATATATCTTCTTTCAAATGAGTGTTCATACATGACTCAATTCTACCATGACAAATATCAAGCATTAACATGATCATAACTTGACGAATATTCGTGTATTTCTCTCAGTCTATTCGATTCGCTTTTTTTTCAACAAATGTTGCCTATATCACGCGGTTATTTCACCTTAACCTGCTCGTAATGCGCTTAAAATGTACTGGGCCTGTACTTGTCATTGTCATAAAAAAACCGTCAAAAGACGCATAAAATGACGAGTCTAAACTTGTCCTGTTTGTCAATGAAAGACAACGGATATGGAAGACGAGTGGGAAACGCTGAATTGACAAACGAAATTTCACATTGTCTTTAAAAAAAAAAAACACGTAAATATTTTGTCTAACGCATTTCATCTTTTGAATGAATGGCAAAATTTTAAAGCTGATTAAACTCAAATTAGTAGTGATTTTCAGGAGTTTGAGGAGATGAAAATGTTTCTGACAACAAAAAAGGAAAAGACGTTAAGAAAACTGCAAGTTGCGTTCCAGAAATAGATCATATTTTTTTTTGTGTTTTGCTCTCTACTTTTTCATGTGTCAAAACTCAGAGACCATTGTGTCACACATGGCATCGATATAGCCATAAGCATGGGTCAAACTGCTAGTTGCAATATCGGTGATTGCTTCTTTTAAATAACAATTTAAAAATATCTGTTACTGGAACCAATAATTATGGAACGAAAATTGTCAGTAAAATAACAATTTTAATACAATGGGGCATATTCATAGTCGCTGATAAACCCAGGTTTTACTAAACTACAGTTTAAGACAATTTTGGCTCAATGAATACAGACCGACTTTACTTAAAAATTGTTGGTTTTATATTTTTATTATTCAAATATTTTGGAATCACAAACTTAAAAATATAAAACTAACGTCCGAAACGTCAACTTAACCTAGTTAACTTAGACACAGCTTAAAAATGACTATGAATACGCCCCAATATGTTCTAATCGAATTTTACAGTTAATTATTCTTGAACTTATCATCTTTATTACGCTATTCGGTTCGATCAAACTAAAAATTGTAACAGCTATTTTCAATCTGCTATTATGTCTTACTGAAATATTGACCCATCCCTATTTGTTTGTTGAAAAATCAGAGTGGATGTGTCAAATCTCAGAAATTTCGGTGTCATATATGACAACCCAATTTTGGCAACATGCGCAAGAGCATACCGTGTAATAGGTCTGATCCACACTTTGCCCAAAACTGCCGAATGGCACCAATTTCCGTCAATTCATGTTCCAGATTTACGAATTTGGTAGTTTTGAGCAGAAGAGAGCGCTTTTGATAGGGTAACATATTTCCCCTTCTTGACAATTTTTTACCAATTTCGGCACAATACATTTTTAGGGGCAACAAATTCTGGGCAGAAAATTTAGATTTGTCAATTTAAAGTTTGTACTAAAAGGAAAAAAAAGTCTCTTAGGTGTTGTGGGAAAAAATTAGTTGAACTAATAAATTAATTTAAAAACACCAAAAAATGTGTATTTTAAACAAAAAAAAAATATTCTGTCGACGTTTAAAACTTTGCAGAAAATTTTGCAAGTTGTTCCAGACATTTTTCGGACTAGCTATCTTTAAAATTTCATAAGTTGTCAATTTCTGCTCAACAAAATACTGGATCAGACCTGTGTAATATGTGTACTGTGCTATAATAATTGTTCATTGACAATAAACGTCAATTCTGAAAATACAAATTGATAGCTGTCATTGAAATGACATAATAATTTTTCAAAGTTTGTTTGGTTAAAATAATTTTAACCAAATAATTTTTAAAATATTTTAATTGGCTTTAATCCACACAGTCCACAAAAACAAAAACAAAATTAATATGTAAATATTGTTTGCGTTTTCTTCGAATATAAAATAATTTTAGCCAATGAAACCCACAAATGGAAATAAACTGTCGATTAGGTATGTGTATGCCAATCGATGACCAACTCGTGAGCTGTCAAACTTTGCCGATTCAAAGACAAGTGGAAACCTAGCACAATCTTAACTCGATCAGCGATTGCAAATACAGTACAGCCTCGCTAGTCCGGACATATATGGTTTCGACAATGTCCGGAATAGCAAAATGTCCGGACTATAGAGAACAAATTAAATAAAACAAATTAAATTATATTCTGTCTTCTTCGTCATCTCCATCAAAATTTTGTTGAATTTGTAAAGAAAAGTCGTAGAAGAGTTTATTTCATCTGTGGAAGTGCTACCATTTGGATCAATGCTTCTTATTATGCCATGAATTCTGTTTAAATCAGCAAGCGAAGAATCCGAGTCAATTCGTTGGTGTAACTGTGAAAGTGGTATAAGGTCTTCATTATCCCATGGGGATACCAGTTCTGGCCATAATATTGACGAACTCTTTTTAAGTTTTCCAAACTGAATCTAAGAAAGAAACAGCATCTCGCAAATTGAATTTTTTTCAAGACTGCTTCAATGTTTTTATCATCTTCCAGTGGAATGTGGGTCATCAGCTGCTTTCTATATGCTACCTTTATATTCTGGATTAAATTTTGATCCATTGGTTGCAATACTGCTGTACAATTAGGCGGTAAGAATAAGACTATGAAGTTGGGATCAAATTTATTTCGTCCTCTTTAGGATGAGATGGGGCATTATCCAAAACCAAAAGTGCTTTCAACGGCATGTTAATCTCTGTCAAAAACTTTTTCACACTTGGAATAAAATTATTCTTGAACCAATCAAGAAAAATCGTTGCATACATCTAGGTTTTTTTGGTAGCTTTATATGCTACTGGAAGCCTTGAGATTAACGGATTTTCCGGTAACTAAGGGGGGTAACTAATGAGTTCCTGCAGCGTTTGAACATGGCATAAAAGTAACGCGATCTTTGGATATTTTTCCGCCAGGAACAGATTTTTCATTGGCATGAACCACGTCGTCTCCGGAAGAACCCTCCAAAAGGCAGCTGACTCATCAGCATTATAAACCTGTTCTTCACTTATGTTCATTTCTTGAATCACTCTTAAAATTTTTTCTTGAAAAGGCTTAACAGCAGCAACGTCGCTAGATACTTTTTCGCCACAGATTTTAAGACATCGAATTTCATTTCGCAATTTAAATTTTTATAACCAACCAGAACTTGCTACAAAATCTTCCTTACCTGTCATCTCTTTGTAAAAGTATTTGACTTTGATGTGAATCATATCTGTTGAAATTGGCACATGATGATTTCTTTGTTGGATGAACCATGCCATCAATGCTTCTTCTACCGCTGGGTGTTCACCTTGTCTGAAATTTTTCGCTGTCCTTAAAGCAATTGTTAAATGTAAGTCATATTCTTAGACCTTAAATTTTCAGCTTACGTGATCCTTGGAAAGTCTTAGATACAAATTTCCGAATTTTCCTCTTGTTCATTTTTATATCAAAAACAGTTAAATTTGAGACTTTGAAAATGCTAGTTGTCTTACTGATTTGCCATTTTCAATATCATCTAATATTATACATTTCTCAGAAAGTGTCAAAGTAACATGCTTTCTTTTCTTTGCGGAAGCCATAATAAATAATAACTTGTGTTTTAAAAGAAATTCACTGAGAAAGAAAGTTCACAATTAAATGTAACACAGCATGAAAAATCAACGACCACAAACGTAAACTTCCAATTAGTAAAATTGCAACGGTTCAAATGTCTAGATCTAAGAGCCTACTACAAGCGAAAAAACTAAAAGGGGATTTCCCGTACCTAATCGTATGAACAAACGTGTTTCCAAAGAACAGAGTCAAATTATATATGCACATTGTACATACGCATTTTAATACGCTGGCATTGTCCGGACTGCAGAGGTAAAATTTTGAAAGTGTCCGAAACACAGAGGTGTCCGGACTACTGAAGTGTCCGGTTAGCGAGTGTCCGGACTAGCGAGGCTGTACTGTATATTCATATTTTCAAATGGCAAACCTTAACCTTGCAACATACACACATAGATATATTTATAAGCAGTCTCTGATGACAGTTCAGTTTCACATTCTCATGCGATTAAAATATGGATGTCATATCCAGACCATGAATTGAATGACTCTGTCTACGTTCATTCCGAAGCAAATATCATACTTGCAACCTTATGCAACAAACCCTGCTTGTTTTTACAACAAGTTGTATAATAAAAAAGAATAAATGTGTATATGTTTATATATAGATATTTGTAATCAACCATACTTGTCGCTTTGCCCCAAAACCATTGAACTCTCAAATCGAACAAAAGTCTCTGGTTAAAAAAAGCGCACTTCTAAAAACCGCACAATAGTTGTTAGAGAGGCCAAAAAACTTTTTTTTCCGTACATGACATTGAAATATAAATTGTGGTTTCTATTCTACACCGAGGAGGATGCACTTCATAAAATTAGTTTTTCTTTTTTTGTTGTATCCCATCTTGGCATTGTGCCCAGAAAAGTTTGTCTACGAGTTCTGTGCTCACTCGAAATTAAATAGAAAAAAAAAATGTGACAGAAGCACGACTGTGACTGTCCTCTGCTGATGTCCTAGCCTTAACAACTATGACTCTGAAATATATTTTACCAGGGAACCAAACTCGTATATGAACCTTAATTCCATTTACCGATCAACACTGTTCTGTAAGGCTTTACCTTATGCTAAAGAAAATCCCCATCTCACGCATTTAGTTTATACAATGTTATCTGAGAAGCGAGGAAGCTATGCAGCAAAACAATATGAAGAGGAAGGCAGAAGTCAAATCACGCCCAAAGGCTCTATAATTAGCGACGGATTGATTATATGTTTCTTAAGTTTGGTTACAAAAATGAACAACGCACCAACAAAACAAAACCAAAAAAAAGAACCATTGTGGGCTTGCACAGAAACATCTTTTATGGTTTATACCAATTTGTGCAAAATAGGGTGCTGTGAGTTTGTTGATTAGTTTGGAAGTGCAAAAAAACTAACTCACGTCCTGTTTTACAATTTCAATGGAGACATCACGAAAATCATAAATTTTGCTTGTTGACTTACTAAGCACTCTATTCGTTTTTGGCCGCAGGAAGAGTCAACAAATTCCCTAGGTTGGCACAGTAGGGATGTCCACAAATTAACTCAATGATGACGTCTGGTTTCATTAGCAGATTCATGACTCCCAGTTTAGATCTAATGTCACGTGAAGAGTGCGGACGAAAACACTAAAATACGCATTTGTATAACATGTTAGTGGACGATACCAAGAGAAGTCAGACCGTTTCAGTTACTGAAGCATTCATTAAGGTTCATAGCTTCACAAATTGTTGATCTACTAAGGGGTATGTTAACAAACCAGTGATTGTGTATAACTCAAAAGTGAAATCTTTTGAAAAAAGTCTTCAACTATAAATGTGTTATTTTTAGAATTTCTGTAATTTACTGCCAACGGAAGAGATAGCGCTATAGGCTAAATTTCTTCAATTGACAGGCAACTATCTTAAATCCATGTTCTATTTTTCCAAATTCACGACTGGATCGTGGTCTTATGTTCGATCACATTGATTAGAAACCGCTAAATAAAGGGTTATCCATTTTGCGGTTTCCAAAGTAAACGTAAATAAAACACATATAAAATATTTTTTTTTTCATGAATTTTCTGTTTTATTATAAAGTTTGAACGTTGACATTATGTGTGAAATACTACGTCATTTAAATGAACACCTCGCGAACTGTTGCAAGCATCGATTCTTTTGAGGTAATTTTCGACCGCTTTTTGACACATATTGGGCGGTATCTTGACGAATGTTGGTTTTCAAGTGCTCAACAGTTAAAATTTTATCTGCATAAACACGGTACTCGTATTTCGCCTAGCCCCACAAAAAAAAGTCCAGGGGTGTGAAATCGCATGATCTGGGTGGCCAGTTGATATCGCCACGACGAGAAATTACGCAGCCAGAAAGTCTCGGGCAATAAAGCCATATTCGAGTTGTTGAAACCACATATTCTCCAAGTCGTATTCTTCAATAGCAGGCAAAAAAAAGTTATCATATGACCTTAACGCTCCGAACTGACGGTGACAGTCGTTCCATCGTCGTTTTCGAAGAAGTAAGGTCCAATCACACCACCAGATCAAAGAGCGCCCCAAACAGTAACTTTTTGTGGATGTAATGACCTCTCTTCAATTACTTGAGGATTCTCATAACCCCAAATACGACAATTTTCTTTATTAACATACCCACTGAATGAGAAATGTGCTTCGTCGCCGAAGAAAATTTTGTTCGAAAAATCACCGTCCACCGCCTGTTTTTCGACGTATCTACGACGTTGTGAATGGTCAGCTGGCTTCATTTGTTGTGTGACCTGGACTTTATATGGATGTACGTGTAGATCCAAATGCAAAATACGCCATAATGTGCTGCAAGACAGGCCTAATTCCTGAGAACGACGAGGAATCGACACATTCGGGTCTTCGGCAACGCTTTCACTTACATCAGCGATATTTTCAGTGGTACGAGCGAAACGATGAAGCACAGGCCTTACAATATCTGTAACCAATCCAGTCTCTTCAAATTTGTTCACAATTTTGCCAATTGCTTCCCTATTTGGACGATTATGTAAACCATAATCTCCTCTTAAAGCACGATATGTGGCTGTTACAGAATCACCATTTTTGTAGTAGGTTTTAACAATTTGTATGCGTTGTGCGATAGTTAAGCGATCTAATTTCGTAAATGTCAGACTTTCAACTGAAAAAAAAATTGGTTTAACAACTTAGTTTGACAGATGTCGAATTCCAGCCCTATACTTTTGAAATCGTAAAATGTTTAACCCTTTATATTTTTAAAGATGTTTTTTTCTTAATTTTGTATATACAAAAGTTCTTTAGTTTTTTTCTATTAAAAAATTTGGTATGGTAATATTTTTTTTTAAGTATTTAATAATATAAACAAAACCAAAATTTAAAAAAAAAAGAAAAAAATCATCCATACGTTTTCGAAATATTGATTTTTTTTTTAAATCCAAAAAATATTTTTCGATAATTTTTCATTTGGAATTTGAGCGACGTCTAGTATAAAATTTGTGATCAAAATCCCTCGAGGAGAAAAAATCGTTATATGTGTGGTACCGTTAATAACATTTTAATTTTAAATATTTATTGAACAAAATGTAGAATGAACCTATAATAGTGCACTGCATTTTTTTTATTTAATAAAATCGCTCAGTTCAATGACGATGTCTTGTTTCATAAGGTGTGGACAAACAAGGAAACATTTCAAGAAATATTGCTTAAAAACGTTTCTGAAATGTTTCGCGCATTTGTTTAAATAAACATTTCAAAACATTCCAGAAACATTTTAGAAATGTTTCTGATTGTTTTTACTTTTGGTGTGGACGCTTAGAGAAACATTTATGAAATGTTTCTTTGTTTCCCATTTATGTATCCAGTTTTGTGCGCCGATTTGGATTGTAAAGAAGTAGCACTGATAACGTCGCATTTTTTCATCATGCATTTTTTTTACCTAATCTTTTTCACAATTAGTGTTTTCGGTAATTTTAAAAAAAACCATAGGCTTTTTTGATTTTATTTTTAAAATTTTCGTCAAGTAGTTCCCACACAACTTTTTCCGTTTCATAAATGTTAAATAATTGGATAACCTCCTCGTTGCTCGGCACTTTATTGAACAACCACTGACGTACTATCTACCTTTGTAATGCTTCGGAAACAAGGAAACTGGCATTCGGAATCGGAAACAGAGAAGCATTTCAGAAATGTTTCACGAGCGTCCAGGCCAGAGTAAACATTTTAGAAACTGTTAAGAAATATTTAAGAAACTTTTCAGAAATGTTTTTCTATTTCCGAAATAACATATTTGTTAAATGTTTCAAAAATGTTTCCTTGGGACACACACACCTATAGACAGACGTATGATTCCCAGTTTATATCTAATGTTACGCGTAGCCATTGTAATGTTCATCTGTATATCAAGTAGCTGGATGATCCCTTACATGGGGTCTCCACGATCAAGATTTTCTAGTAAGTAAGGTCGCATTCTATGAAAATTGCTTATGGAGACCACAAATAGCATTCTATAAAACATTTCATACACATTGAACAGCTCATATCATTCTATCGATATTATACTGCCATTTTCATTTTGTGGTTAGCGTTTGTGGCTGGTGAACGTTTGTGGTATATGTATTGTAATAATTCCATGTTTTTTTTTATTTAACAGCTTTTTTTGAAGGTTTTTAAGTCTTCTAATGCTACTAGAGCAAGAACACAGCGATACGTATTTGTGCAATCAAAATAGTATGCCATGAAATACCCAATTCCAAATTTTCTACCATTCTATTTTTCTTTCATTCTATCAAAATGACAGATATTATACTATAAAATATAGAAGGTGGAGATACAGTGTTAGGATCATGGGGACTTGTAATCCTCTTAAGGTGTGCTTATACAAACCAGTAATTGTTTATGACTTAAAAGTGATGTCCTTTGTATAAAGACTTAAACTAGAAAGGGGCCATTTTTATTATTCATAAATAACAGAATTTGTGTATCTACAGAAGAAACCTGTTCCATTGTTTCCATCTTCACAAAAAAAAAAAAAAAAATAGGGTATCATTCTTTTGCTTTGCAACATAGTGCAGCAACACACATATTTTTGCTTCAATTTTTTGATTTTCATAAAACGGAAATTGAAGATTTCATTAAAATTGCTCATTGGTGGTGCAACGAAAACTATAAAAAAAGTAAAAAGTAAAAAAACACATAAAAACAAATGTGCACAAATGGCAGCAGGCTCGTTCCAACTCAAACTATACAACATCGTCATAGATCCCTCGGGGCATTATTCAACACAATAATGACGAAGAACGACCAAGAAGACCATCTTACAAAGAATTAGATGAATGGAGTATAAGAGGACTTCTATAATCCTCCAATAGTGTATATGATTTCCGTTCCCGTGTGAACGCTAGTAGGTATAATGATTGAAAAGTCTATTTATGCGCGCTTCCAAAGAGATGCACAACATCCATTTCGTATATTTTATGACCCAACATCAATTTCGAATCACAAAGCCTATACAACATGTAGCAGAAAATCCAAATTGAGGAGCTACACATCGACCAGAGTAATTTCGACGAGATAGCTGCTGTGTTTTCATTTCGGGTTGACGTTGACACATGAGTAATGTGCATTTTTGCGTGTGTGATTCATGAGTTTTAACAAAAGAAACAAACTCCATGATAGCCCTTGCCCTGTTGTGGATACTGTACATCCTGGGATGTTGCTTATTGCACAGATCGAAACTAACCGCAGAGGGGTCAGTTCAGTGTAATGCTGCACGCTTATAATGAATGAATCATTATTATTGATATAAAAATGCTTTCTTTGACAGAAACGAAAGTTATACACTGTTCGTTGCAATTAGCTATGACAAAACATAAAATATTAATGAGAAACCGTTAAACACGAGTGTGCTATGGCTTAAAATTTCCGGAGCCAAACCTCTATCTCGTTCGAAGTGAATGGGATATGGTTTTTCTTTGTTTTTGATGTAAATATTTCGACTGTCCACGGTTAAAGTTGTTCGGTTCTTAGAAGAAGAATATCTTGTTGGAAGACAAGACAAAAAAAGAGGGAGTTACTGCTCGTTTCGAAAGAGGTCTACATAAATTTAATTCGATGGATAAATTCAGCAATTGATGTTTATCATCCTCAAAGGCAGAATGACTCATCGCAAAATTCAATGAATGAATGCGCGTGCCTTTGAAATGAGGTTTCCAGGTAGACGAATTTATGGTTGATAGTGAAAGAAAGAACAGGAAGTGCGTTCAATTAATGAATTTCAATTAAATACCTGTTATTTTTTTTTTGGTTTTGTCTTCCTAAACAACAATTTGATGATGAAGATTCTATATTATTTCCATCTTATTTATTCGTTTTTAAGTAACCCTGTATGTGAATGATATTAATCAACCATCATCTGTTTTTTTACGCATCTTTTGTCTGCCCCACTCATAGACAACTTGTCCGTCTCGTAAACACATTTTCTTCTGCGGTTTAGATTGTGTGAGGTACCGTCAACGGGTCCAGAGTTTTACCGAAGAAAACTATAAAAATCGGTATGTGATGATTCAGAACTCCATTTAACTGTCAATTTTTATTCGACTTTTAATATTACAATAATTTTGTTTATAAATACTTTAATAGTGGAATTCATATACTTTACAATGCTCTAACCGAAGCTATAACCCAAAGTTTTATGGGTTAGAGTCCTCAGACCTAGTGTAACGGATGGTTTTGTCTTACAAGGGCCTTTGCTGGCATGCTGGAAACCATCCTTAGCTCGTCGGTGGGGGTGGTTCTTTGACCTATCAAATCCATTACAAAAATTAATCATGCCAGTCGTGGCCTCAACCCACCCTACCTTGGTTGTTTCCCTCGCTAGAACACCCCCTAAAATTGGCATATTCCTATCTTCCAAACCTCATCCCCGTTAATCACTCCTCCTCATCCTCTCCTTTCAAATAAAATTTAACTTTCCATTATCTTAGACAACGTTTAATTTTGTTTATTCATAGTCAATTAATTGAGTTAATAATTAAAAATTCATATTTAATTGGAGTTTATTTTCTCTTTCTTCAGCTTAGTTACAAATTTTAGATTTACGTTAAAGTTAATAAAGAAAATCTATTTCAAATTCTAAATCTCCTCATTTGTCTTCCAAATAAGTTTTCAATTTCCCCAAATTCAAATATATATATCAACTTAAAAGAATTTAAATATGTAATGGGTTATCCATTTTGAGGTTTCAAAGTAAAACACATAAAATATTTTTTTCATGATATTTTTTTTTTATTATAAAGTTTGAACGTTGACATTATGTGTGAAACTCTACATCATTTAAATGACAACCACGCGAATTGTTGCAAGCATCGATTCTTTTGAGGTAATTTTCGACCACTTTTTGACACATTGGGCGGTATCTCAGCCATAACTCGACGAATGTTGGTTTTCAAGTGCTCAAGAGTTAAAGGTTTATCTGCATAAACTCGGTCTTTCGCGAACAAAAACAAAAGTCCAGCGGTGTCAAATCGCATGATCTTGGTGGCCAGTTGATATCGCCACGACGAGAAATTACGCGGCCAGGAAATGTCTCTTGCAATAAAGCCATATTCGCTCGAGTTGTGTGGCATGTGGCACCGTCTTGTTGAAACCACATATTCCTTAAGTCGTATTCTTCAATAGCAGGCAGAAAAAAGTCGGTTATCATATGACCATAGCGCTCCGAATTGACGGTGACAGTCGTTCCATCGTCGTTTTCGAAGAAGTAAGGTCCAATCACACCTCTGGATCAAAGAGTGCCCCAAACAGTGACTTTTTGTGATGTAATGGCCTCTTTTCAATTACTTGGGGATTCTCTCGGTCTGTCAGTCTGTCCGTCTGTATGTATAACGAGCTACAGCCCAAACGGCTTAAGCGATTACCTTCAAATTTGGTATTTGTGATTATTTTGGCATTCTTCAGAGGCGAAATTGAAATTTTGTTTTTAAGCCTAATAATAACGGTACCTGCCATATGACCTTGGCTCCAACGATTTTGATAAAAAAATTTAAGAATTTTTTTGTTGGTAATAGCTATTGCCGGCCATCAAATAAAAGTGCTACTCTATGCAGATGACTTGGTGCTGTTGGCAGACAACCCTTTCTCGCTACAACTCCAATTGAACTAACTGCAATAATTCTGTAAGACATGGGACTTTCAAATCAATGCTATGAAAACAAAAGTGATGATTTTCGCAAGTCGTCTATTGGTAATTTCGCAAGCCGACTATTGGTAATGAGAGAATCGAAGTAGTAAGGAACTTCAAGTATCTCGGTGTAATTCTTACTTCAAATCTCAACTTTGCCACCCACGCTAAAGAGAAAAGTCGGGAAGCTAAACTTGCTCTCAATATGATGTGGCTAAGTTCTTCGCAAATGTCGACATTGATCTCGCATCTAAATATAGAGTATTTGATGCCACTGTGAATACATGCTTGTGTTACGGAGTACAGGCCTTTGGGTTTATCCCTTTCGAGGAATTTGAAATTGTGCAGATGTACTTTTTTAAACGATTGTTCAGACTACCTAATTCAATCCCAACGTATGCTATTCATGTCGAATCGGGCTTACCTCCTATCTACTCGTATGTGCGAAACCTTAAAGCTCATTCAGACTACCTTATCAGAGTAATGCGAATGAATGAAAACAGTCTACACAGATCAATCTTAGAAAGGCTACTCCTCACCAACGCTTCTCCATTTAGGGAGTGGAATCCTGTCGTTATCGGTATCAAACTTAACCGAATGGAGTGATATATTTGCAAGGGTGATCGCAAAAGTTGACGGTCAAATATACAATCAACACATCGCACGAGCATGCTCATCAAATTCCAGATCATTATATAAAAACTTAAACCATCAATTGCTAACGGAAAGCAAGTACTTCAATGACTGCTATTCTACCGTATTAATAAGTACCATTTTCAAAGCGAGAGTCGAGATATTAAATCTTAATTTTATTCCACACAGATTAGATCGGCAGCAAACTTGTAATCTTTGTAACAGAAAAGAACTGGAGAATGTCCAGCACTTCATCGCAATATGCCAAATTCTGCAAGAAATCAGAAGGCTACAACTTGTAGAAAGCTTCCTGAATCAAAGTCGTCTGTACGAGGTTCTCAACGGCAATTGGGGTTGGGAGTGCTTGTTCAACTATTGCAAACATGCCCTAACATATCGCAACAGCTTTTAAATATTCTATCTTTTAAATCATGTGAAAATTAATCGTTGAATGTCGCAAATCATTAAAAGTGCCCAGACCTTAATTCCTTCGCTCTTCCGTCCTTCTTAACAGTCAGTTCTCAATTTTTGCTTAAACAATAGGTTCAAAAGTATCAAAAAACTTGAATTTACTTGTAAATGACTTAAACTTTAACTAGTTTCCTTTTCATTATTAAAATACATTTTCTTTATATTATTATTAACTATAATGGAATGTCAATTCCGGCAGACGGCTTATGTATAAAAAAAATAAATATTGTGCTTATTACTGAGAAATAAAGAAATGTATCTATCTATCTAATAGCTATCATTTGATATGAATCAAGTTTACGGGAAAAGTCTATTAACGGTACTTTTCATATAACAGTTTTTTAAATGTTTGGCTTTCTCGGTAAATGTTCATTGGATTTCTGTCAAATTTTATATCTGAAAAGATCTAGGTAGCCAAACTAATTCTGCATATTAAAATTTTACATAACATTTTTTATATAATTAAAATTAATTTTTGAATTTATTTTTTGAAAAATCAATATTTTTCAAACTAATAAAAAAAATAATTTTAAATTTTATAGTCATATGTATATTAATAAACTCTAACAAAACTGCATACCAAAATTTCAAAAAAAGTTTGTTTTCAAAAAACTAAAAATGAAAAACCGAATTTCATAAAAATCCGTCCTATAATTTCCGAGATACTTTTTTATAAAACTTTCATTCATCCGTGGCATCTAATGGCGTTCTTTATTTTTTCAAGAAACTTATTGAAGTGATCGTTTTAGCACTTTTTATCAGTTTAAAACACGATTTTTACCCACCTCTACACCATTCACTTTCATTTTTATACATATGTATAATATATACATAAATATGTACATATATTTACATACCTAGGCGCCATCTATGTAGGTAGGTACACATTACCCTCCTAATTTACATAATTAAAATCTTTTTAAATATACATTTGTAGGATGGTACCTATGTCACCATTGCTTTAATCAAATGCATTCGACAATTCATTATACTAAGAATCAAGGTAATCTTACCTACTTCGGCTTTAAACCTGCACAGGATAACTAAACTAGACTACCTACACTACATCAAAAAATTGTACGTACAGGTGATTCTTCAAAAGGAAAGATTAAATTATTTAAAAAAAACAGCTTTTGAACCATTCTTTTTTCATTTTTTATATTGTTTATTATTGTAGAACTCAAAATAAAACAAACTTAATTAATACAAACTTCATAGAAAAGAAAAAACTACAAAAAATTATACAAAATAGTAAATCATAGGTCAAAAAATTGCACGTACAGTGATATAAAATTTATTATATTCATATTTTTAGTAGCGAGTGTGATAACCTTTCGCTTTTATCACACCCTGAAGGCGATTCTTCATAGAGAGAACAAGTTTTGAAGTGACTTCCGGAGAAATTTTGTTCCATTCTTCCAAGATAACGGCTTTGAGTTGGTTTTTATTGGTAATTTTTGATTCTCGGACACTTTTCCCCAAATAATCACAAAGATGCTCAATGGGATTAAGGTCTGGGGATTGGGGAGGATGAGGCAATGTTGATTTAACATTATAGAGCAGCCACCCTTTTACTATCCTTGACGAATGTTTGGGATCATTGTCCTGCACTAACAAAAAGTCGTCTTTTATCCCAATTTTTAAAGCGCTGGCTTTCAAATTGTCCCTTAAAATTAGTAAATATTTGTTTTTATCCATTGTTGTATCTATAAAAACCAAATTTCCCACACCATTGCATCCCATAGCTCCCCAGACCATAACATTTCCGCCTCCATGTTTCACCGTTGATTGCACATTCTTCACATCTAATGCTGTGTTTGGTTTCCTCCACACAAATCTGCGACCGTCGGACCCGAATACGTTAAACTTGCTCTCGTCGAGAAATAATACATTCTTCCAGAAATTATCTGTTTTCAAAACGTATGCCTTTGCATAGTTCAAACGTTTTAAAACGTTTGCCTTTGAAATATAAGGTTTTTTTTTAACCGTGCGACCATTATATCCCTTGAATGCATAAAGTTCCGAACAGTTTGAAGGTTAAGCGATATTCCATGATTTGCTTTAATGTCAGCAGCTATTTTTCGAGCACTTAATTTGGGATCAGCCTTTACCATTCTTTCAATTTTCCGATCCATATGATCATCCAAAATTTTCCTTCGACCTCTTCCTGGAGCCACTTCAAAACTTTTATTTTTCAAATAATTTTTTAAAACATATTGAACTGTTGATCGTGGTCTACCAATAGTTGCTGATATCTCAGCGTAACTTTTTCCATCGTTTCTAAGTTTAAGAATACGTTTTTTTTACCTCAAGATGAACTTTTTTATGCGTAGCTTCCATTAAAAAAAAAAAAAACTTCACAAAACTAAAAAAATCAATTAAATAGTTCAATACACCACAACGGACTGAGCTTAGATATCTCAACATCATGTTCAAATTTCATTTAGGTACTCATTTTACATTTCAAAAAGAACCGTTTGGCGTTTTTCTTTTTTAGCTCCGAGTAAAGAACTCAGCTGTCGAGAAAAGATCTGTGTTTCTGTTTTAGCTCAGACACATTTAATCAACTTGTGTTTCTTTTTTAAATCAGAGCTAAATCGTGGCATGAACCATTAGCTCAAAATAAAACGACCGATCAAATGGAGCAAAGTGCTGGGCGAGGCTAACCTTACTCATAATTTTAACAATAATCACTAAAGTAAAACCAATTAAAAAAAAAATGAATTCGGAAAACGAAAGCTTTGGATTTGCTGGTAAATAAGTTTTAATAAAAACAATTATAATAATATATGACAGTTCTGCGCTTAAGTTTATTTCAAAATTAAATAGGAGATATTTGACCATGCTCTACTCAGATCTAACTCGGTTTACTCAGGCTCTGCTCAGAGATCTGCTCGGAGATAAAAAAGAAAAACGCCAGTTATATCTATTTTGTTAGAGAAGAGAGCAGTGTACGTACATTTGTTTGATGTACAAACAATTGTTTGGCATTCCTGGAATAATTCTACTAACAGTAAAAAAAAAACACATGAAGCAAAACTCTAATATTTTGTTGCAGTTTTGTTGCATATACTATTATACATAATAATTTTATCGAAAAAAGTCGATAAGCTTACATCTTTGGTGGTAAATTCATAATATAAAGGAAACACGTCTATTTTCAATTTCTGTACGTGCAATTTTGTGATGTAGTGTATACCTTCTAACAACTTCAGTGGTTAGCTACTACTTTACACTAAAGTTGTTAGCTACAAGAGCAAGTTCGTACGATCCAGTCGTGCATTTTATTTTTTATAAATATACACGTTATGCTTCTTATTACAGTTTTAATAAATTTAATTCATGACATTAATTATTATTTATGGTTCAATAAAACAAAAAATTGTCTTTCATATATTTATCCCTGTATATGGTGTGAAGGCAAATATTTATTAAATTTTATTTGGCGCGACAATAACTCAAATTGTAAATTAAACAGATTTGACAAAAAAAACTGTTCCAGAAAAAATAAATTGTTAAGATAATTATCATGCTTTCCTCTTTCTTTTTTTCTCCTTTTTGTTATTCATCGCTTATATGGTTAGGTTGAAGTGACTGTCAAGAAAACGACTAACACATTTAGACCTTAGATATGTCCATTGTGATGAATATATCGCTTATATACTGCAACTTTTTCTATTCGCAAAAACAAGATGAACAATATATAGGAAAGAAAGCAGGCATGTTTTGTCTCTCTTGTTTGTGTAATATCAGCTGTACTTCTTGCACTTGCATTCATATTCATGATGTTGGCAGTGACGAACGATAATGTTCGACTTCGAACAAAGAAATAGAAAGAAGAAAAACCTAAGCCCCAAACATAATTTATTTATTTATCTCGTTAATTAAAAAAGTATGTTTCGTTATTTGAATGTTAAAACGTAGAAATAGGAAACCAAAAAAACTATTAGTCGCAATCTATTAGAATTTTGTTTCAATAAATGTTTATAAAAGTAATCGGTTTTTCCTTTCTCCACTTTGAGGTTGAAATTCTCCAAAAAGAATGGATTTTTCCAATTATCTCTTATAGCCTATTCACACCAAACTCATTTATCCTTTTCGTTTACCAAAACGAGTAGAGCGTTCACACCGAACATTTACTTGTTTTTGTTTGACATTTCAGTTGTTTTTGAAAAAGGCTGTCAAAACGTTGATACAACATGAATGCTAAGCAATCAAATATTCTAATGCTGCATAAAAAGATAGCAAACCTAAGTATGAAAATTTTAACCAACTTTATTTTTGAGCCAGAAGTATCTACAAGCAGGATCTTCTTCATTGGAAAATAAAATAAAAAATAAAATCTGGATTTCTTGGTGGTTAAAGTCCACTGGCCGACCCTCGAACGCTGCCACCATCTCTCTATAGATATGGCCATTTTTCCAACTTCCTCGGAGGCCCGGCTCGTTTTCAGTCCAAAGTTCGATCAAAAACTCTTCGACCGTACTTCCGCAAATTCGTTTAGTTTTTTTCTTTTGAATTTCCTGTAAATAAAAAGAACTCATACATTAAAAATTTATTACAAATAAGTATTTGGAAAAATGCCCTTCCCGCTGTCATAATTGTTTGAACAATTTGAAATTAATTTTTTTGACATCAACCAATCAGCTGCTGTTATTTTTTTGAGGGCCTATTCACAATCATATCAATTTCTCTTGACGGAAGAACTGTTCGTTTAATCTTTGAATTGCAACTCGTTTTGTATTGGAAAACGAGTAGTTTTGAGAATTCGCTTTGAGGAAAACGAGTAAAATCTCGTTTATGGTTTGCTGTGAATAGCCTATTAGAATGCCACAAACTAATTTGATACCATAAAGATGTGTTCGCATTGACCAAGCACAAGTGATTCATTTTGACGTATGAATGTGTTCTTTTTGATGTCTTATAAGTTTATTATACATATGTACGTGCCATGCTCCTAGAATAATTGCTAATAACCTTAACTTACAAAATATAAGATTAAAATGAGTGAATGAAAAATACCAAAAACCACATGAAAATTATTCGAATTAACAAATGTCAAAATAAAAAATACGTGGAAATCATTCGAATGAACAAGTGTCAGAATACTAAATGTCAAAAAAAATTAAAAAAAATTAATATTCCTGCCTCACTTCGGCATCTCACTCTAACTAAAAAGAGGGAGAGAATTTGGGCTCATAGAAATCAAAATAAATTGGTTTTATGAGGCCGATGTGAAAACTTTCACCCCCAGTCTCACAATTCAAGTTTAAACTTAAGATCAATTGAACCTTAAATTGAGTTTAAATTTTTTGGTTTAATTCGTCCGGTCTCACAGTAAAATCTGATCTTCAGATCAGTTGAACTTCGTTTAACTACATTTTATGAAAAATAGTTGGCAGCATTTTTCTTGCTTCGTTCTCCCTTTCTCTCTCTGACACAAAAAAACACGCGAAACAACGAGAATAATAAATAAAATAAAATCACAATAATAACTCATAACATTTTAACACACAATTTTTTTTTATTAAATATATTTTCTGAAAAAAAAAACAATACAAACGCTGAACTGGAAGCTTAAATGGCAGAATAATCTCGGGTCACTTAAACTACAAATTGAACTCAGGTCAATGTTTAAACGATACTGTTAAACCGTATAAATAGCTGATCTGAAATTTAAACCAAAAGTGGAGTTTAAACTCGCACTATGAAGCTGGGTCATAGTATACTCGAATTTTCCTGTCTTACTTACTTGCTGTGTTCCCGTAGCTCAAAAATAATCAAGCTATAATTTTTCCAAATATGGGAGTAAAAATCTCATTGAAATACAAATTTTCACAGAAGTACAGAAACGCAGCTTAGCTATTTTCTTAAAATCAAAACAAAATCGCACTTCTCCAAGGCTCATTGGTGCGCTAAACTAGAGTTAGCTGATCCTGCAAATTAAATGTTCCACTGCTTATTCACTAAGCAATATTTTAGAAGGATATAAATGCAGAAAGGCCTAAAAACTTACATGATAAAAAAACACCGATTTTTTTTCAGTTAATCCAATGCTAACCCAATGTGTTTGGTGAGTTAACTCAGGTTTAACTTTAATCTCACACTGGAAAACTGGAACTAAGTGTTTGATAAAAAGTTTCTCCTGAAAAGTGTTTAAGATCAACAATTTGCTTTCGCAAATATTAATTCATTGCACAAATAAGCTCGATAGCAAGATAAATTCAATAATTTAAAATTTTTTTAATAACAAACTTGAAAACTGACATCTTATGACAGCTCTTTTCTGGGAAAACTACCTATGAACATTTGGTGTGCGGGAACAGGATTTGACAGTTTTTCGTAGAAATTCGTAAAATTTTGCTGTTTTAGCATGTACGGGAACACACCCCTTTTTACACTGAAAACTTGGCATCACCTAACCAAACTGTATTAGCTATTATTTCAAACCACCTGACATTGGCATTGACACTAAACATAAAGTCATCTGTCAAAATTATGCTACCAGCAACCAAAGGTTTTTTGAAATTTATCTAACTCCACCGATTTACTTTGCTGTCTCAAGTAAACATCTCGTTCCCCCTTGATGAAGAGATAATCTCACTTAACCGTGACTTTCTCATCATTAAGTAAAAGTGGTAGGCGATATTTGAGACGTCAAAATAAGTCTGTTAAGTGAACATAATTAGAACAAGTGTGCTTAAAGAAGTCATTCACTTTTATTACCCACATTCAACACGTTTAGTTTTCCGCTCGTTATAACATACCAAGACATAATAATAAATTAAAAGTTAGATAACAGAACAGATATACTACCGCTATATTTTTTTATTATATAGTATAACAGGGGGTGCATAAACATATATATGAATTGAATATTATCTTTTATATCTTGAACTTGACATTATTTTCATTATCTGTCTTTGACACTCTGTAGATGTTAATATGAAATTATAAAAAGACGTTGTAGTATATGATGCAAATACATCCTTACGAATGACAGATGTAATTATACCCGCTTAATAAAGTTTATTCAAACAACCGAATTCATCAAAATGCACATTCAATTTCAGATAATTTTGCTTCATATTCTTCTAAGGACTTTCAATGTACCTTCCCCAATCAGATATGTATTCGATATACCCTTACTGCCTGCATGTTTTATTTAAAATAAAAATAAAAAAAGTAAATATGACAGCTGTCATTATACTCGTAACTTCAAATATTGAACTCGTTTAATGATTTGCTGACAAGTCTATAACATCTGCTGCATATTTTTAATGTTATACCCCAAAGTCTATTGGAAATCATCATCAATTTTGTTGTTCGTAATAGTAAACGTATTATTACTGAATTTAATTTTAATGTCATATTAGACGTCTTTTGACAATATTTCAATTATATTTTTTGACGTATCATTAGGCAAAGAAAGCCCACGGGCGCGACATTTGGTGGTATTTGAGTAGTGTTTTTTTTTTCTTGGAAAATAAATAAATAGTGCAAATAAAACAGAGGGAAATTAAATAAAAAAAAAGATTAAAATGTCACTCAGGGGAAATTATTTTAATAGAATTCTGTATGTTCACAAATTCATACGCTCATATAACTCTGATCAACATCATACGACTTCCATTGGGATTTGTTCGTTAAATTGTATTGAAGTAGATAATCACACTACCAAAAATTGGATATTTAGACCAACAAAATAGGAACATCGTTTAAGCCCGAAATTGTATACTTTCAAAATAATAATTTAAGTAATGAAAAACAATGCGGAATTAACAAACGGTTAATTTTATCCCTTACGAAAAAGGTGTCGCCAACAGATGGCGTTACGCTCTAAGAGTCAAGTTTGAAAGTATATTATATTCGTCGTACCACGGCCGAATACGTCCATAAGACAATCCTCGATTGTGGATCCCATTTTTTCCAAAGGTTATGTTACAGGCGTTGAAAGCTATGCAGAATTTCCTGACTCGTTCTTGAATGTTTAGTTTCTATTTTAGCTTAGGATGAAAAACTGGAGGAGAGTGAAAGTTTTTGACCGTTGAGTAGAGCCAGAGTGAAATGATGTATCTTTGTCCTGGTAGTAAAGAACATACGATCAGTTTTGCACTTCCTCACGGAAGGTTGTCTCTGTTGACCTGCCTTACATGTATACGTGCTGAGTGTTTTCAAGAGGACGCCAATCAAGGATGTCTCTGATATGGTTCTCTAGGAGGCGCTCAAGAGTTTTCGATACGAAAAAGGAAATGCAAATTTTATTTAGTATTGTGTTAACACAATCACACGAAAAACAAAATGTTAAAAAAGTAGCCAAGTTCTTCTAACGGGTGATTTTTTTGCTACTTGGTTTTTGACGTTTATATTTTTGACAGATCACACTTGACAAATTCCACGAACATTTGACATTTCGATTCAGTATTGTTTGCCATTTCATCATGAATAGACTTACGCCTGAACAACGTTTGCAAATTATTGAAATTTATTATCAAAATTCGTGCTCTGTGAAAAATGTGTTTCGCAAGCTACGTCCGTTTCAGCGACGAGGCTCATTTTTGGCTAAATGGATACGTGAATAAGCAGAATTGCCGTATTTGGAGTGAAGAGCAGCCAGAGGCAATTCAGCAGCTACCAATGCATCCCGAAAAATGCACTGTTTGGTGCGGTTTATGGGCAGGCGGCATCATTGGGCCGTACTTCTTCAAGGACGATGAAGGCCGCAGGGTTACGGTCAATGGAGAAAGGTACCGTTCGATGATAACAGATTTTTTTTTGCCGAAAATGCAAGAATTGAACTCGGTCGACATGTGGTTCCAACAGGACGGTGCCACATGCCACACTGCACGCGAAACCATGCATCAATTGAGAGGCGAATTTGGTGAGCAGTTGATCTCACGTTTTGGCGCAGTCAATTGGCCACCAAGATCATGTGATTTGACCCCGTTAGACTATTTTTTGTGGGGCTATATTAAGTCTATTGTCTATGGGGACAAGCCAAGCACGATTGCTGCCTTGGAAGCCAACATTGAACGCGTCATTGGTGAGATTCCGGCCGAAATGTGTGAAAAAGTTTGCCAAAATTGGACCTTCAGAATGGACCACCTGAAGCGTAGCCGCGGGCAACATTTAAGTGAAATTATTTTTAAAAAGTAAATTCCAGAAATTGATTTGTCGATCCAAATAAAAATTTCATTCACTTTTTACAAGTTTCTGTGTTTTTTTGAATTTTCAAAAACCAAGCTCTTAAAAAATCACCTTTTATATACAAAAACCCTTACGTTACAATTCAGCAGTGAAAAGTAGTGAGATCTAAAAGTACACCAAGTTCTAAGTTTATTAATGTTAAATATCAAATATTTTAAGTAGAGTTATATGGAAGAACCTCAAAATTATGAGAGAAATCTGTTATTTAATGATTACTGACTTTAATTGTGTTGGAAAGCTGACTGCTCTACCAAATTTCATAAACCTGGACTAATCGGCGTGGTGTTTACTACGCACGCTGAATGTAAAATCTAAAATTTTTATTTTTTCCTTTGTTTGCATGTCAAGTCCTATCGCTCTACCAAATTTCATAATTTTACGGCAATCAGTAGTTCTCTACATAGTTAATATCAATTCTATGCAAATGGGCGGGTGCCACGTCCTGAATGTGAAATATCAAATTTTAAAATTTTGCCTTAAAAATGGGCCTTACCACGCCCCCTGAATCGTAAATTTTAAATTTTCGTTTTTTTTCATTGTATACACCACAGGGCCTACCGTTGTGCGAAATTACAAGATTCTACGATGTTGGGAAGTGCTCCATAATTTTGATGATCTGTCAGTGAGTGAGTCAGTGAATCAGTCAGTTACGGTTTTTGCGTTTTTGGCACTCATATCTCGGGAACTACTATTGCTAAAGAATTGAAAATTAGTGAGTTGCCTAAGCCATGATGGTGAGCTTAGCAAATGCTGCGAGTTTGAAGTTTCTGACTTTATTGGTACTGAAGTTAGAGGGGGTCGAAAATCGCCTGAGTTTGTTCCTGTAAAAGGGGTGTAGTGCCAGAACTTGGTTGGGCACTAGCGTGCCCTTTGGGTGAGTGAACCACAAGCACATTTGTAGGGTTTGAATTTAATGAACACAATTTATTGTTTATGTGCGGTGTAAATTAATTATTTTTTGTTTAATAGAAACCCAACATGTGCCGTAAATAGGTATTTATTTTATTTTCATATTTTTTATCACTAACTCCATTTTTTACAAAAAAAAAAAAAAATTATGGCCAACAGCAGGATTCGAACCCAGAATTATATTGTGCCATATGGCTCATCGATCAGACAATTAGAACCAACAAATTTGGATCAAAAACCCCACAATCATAATATGAAATTTGGAAATTGAAGATCGATTAACGAAAAAATTCATTCATCGATCAGTAAATCGACAACCGCATTTGTGGCCACTATCATTATGAGTCGCCAAATAAGTTCTTTTCTCATTGTTTAAATAGAATAATAATTCTGAACCTATGATTGGGGTTAAGATTATGATTAGATTTAATTCTCAAATGTAAAAAATCTCTATTGAGAAGCAATGTGTTCTATTCGAAAACATCGCTTCGTTGTTCTTTCTTTAATTTTTAATTGTAAAACTACAATTAGACGGTCAACGTATCCGTCATTGCGTTGACTCTCTGGCGTAAAAATGACGTCGAAATCTGTCCTAATTGTCTCACGTCGTGTGATGGGCAACGAAAATTGTTGTCAATGCGTTGACAAGAAAGTTGACACCTACGTTGACTCGAATTTGTGGGTCAGCGCATTGACCCACTTCGATGACGGTGTAATGACTGTCACCGTAATTGGGACGCGTTGACAGAGTTTTTAGAAATATTCGTCTTCACATTGACTGTATCCCAACATTGACACTGCACAATTTTATATACTTTGAGATTTGAGATTGACACAATCGGTTTTGTGTATAAAATAAAAACAAATAATATACACACACTCGTATATTTACTAGCTGTTTTTTTTTGTTATTGTAATTTCATATTACTGCATCTTAAATTAATTTGGTTTATTTTGAAGATATGTTGCGTGATTTAGAAAAAAAAACTAGTGAATATTGCAAGAAATTGCTATCTCTGAAATCCGAAAAAGGTACTGCAAGGAGCAAAAATTCTTTTTTTGTAAATTCATTTTTATTTATTATTAACTTAAAACTAACTTAAAGCTAGACAAAAATGTTTAAAACTAGCCTAATTATCAATAACTTACAACTAACTTACTGGCCCTTTACGGGCGCTCTAGGCTAAGCTATATCTCTTAATATTAATGTCTTTCGACCTAAAAAACTATTTTAATTAAATCTATTTATTTTATTTTTATGTTTATTTCACCAAGAAAACTTTTTCAACAAAAAATTAGTTACATTATCTTTTTTTTTTAATTTTAACTTATAGACTGCTTAAGGCTAGACTAAAAATAATTAAAACTAGGTAAAACTAACTTATACTAACTAAAAATAACTTAAACTACTTAAAAACTAGAACAGCCACAGCAGCAGTTTTCTGACTGTCCCTTACCTAACAACCCTTAATTCTATCTAAGTCCGCCAAGACATACCATCTAAATCGACTTTATGTATCATAATGCTGTTCAGAGAGCCACCAGAACTGGTTCTCTTGTTTCGCCCTATCCCTTTGGTCCCAATCGGACACAGTCCTACTGAACCGAAGGCGCTCTTCTCCACCTTGGGCGATGACGTCCCGACCATACAGGAGTCGCCTATCTACAGTCTCGGCTGACGTGGTAGATTAGCGGAACCGCCATTCCATCCTGTATCAGCCCTCGATTGTCTAAATAGAGGAATGTCTCGGGAGGGATGTAGCCACTTAACCGCGCACTCTCAAAATATTCATTATTAAGGTAGTAAGCCCCAAAAAATTAAGCCGTTGGTTGAGGACATCACTCTTGCAATGTGACCCCGAATCAGCTTAAACAAAAAATTATCTATTCGGTTTATGTTGGCTCCGTTGTATAGAACCTGGTTGGAATAATATCTTGTGTACTCCGATTCTGGTGTTCTGGGTAATCCAAGGCAACGTCTAAGACATTGCCTCTCAAACACCCGAATCTTTTCCATTTGAGATGGGGCAACGTTGAACCACACCGGGCATAAATAGGCAATCATCGGCCTGATGAGGGCCATGTAGCAAATCACATTCACCCTGCTGTCAAGACGCCTGCTATAAAACAAGCGTTTTGTCAGGGCAAATGCTCCCCTAGCCCTAGCCAGAGCAGCAGTCTGAGCAAAAATTCTCTCCAGTGCACTATGGAGTAAATGCATGAAAAAACGAGACAAAATAATTTTTTGGCTTCAATAGCGAGATTTCCATCTAAAACGATATTGTATGACATTTAAAATGCATTTCATTTTTGTTTTAAATAATAATACATGCATTTTGATTTAAAATAATGTTTATTCAACAATTTTTAGATTTTGTTTAAAATAATTTGTTATTCTGAAAGAGACTCTGAACAAGATTCACTCTCTTCGTCAGAATTATTATTTTCTTCTTCTTCAGAGTCATCTAATGGAGAAGGAATCGGATGCTCAGATATCAGCATTTCGATTGCTTCTTTCGAAAAAGATTTTGTTTTTTTAACAGGAAGAAGCCTGAGGCTAGTTATAAGAGGGTCAGATGTTAATAATAAGCGATTAAGAATGTCTAAATTACAATTTTTCCTGGAATGTTTTCTTGAGTAATTAAGGCGGTACAGCCTGAAATGCTTATTTCGAGCTTCAGGTGCTTCTTCGGAAAGTTGTCCAATTGGTAAAATTTTCAATCACGGTTGATCCATGGATTAATATTTTGTGCAATGTTGGTGTCATCAGATGACAAGAATATAAGTCTACATAAAGTTTTGCTGTATCGAATGCATATTTTTAACCAGTTTCGCTTTTCCTGGAGAATGTGCTATTTCTTTAAGGACTTTTGCAGATACTGCCTTACCAGACTCCCGCAATTTTATTTGGGCTGCAAATGTTAGTTCTTCCGTTTGATGAGATCCACGAAGTTCTTCAGTTCGTCTGCATTTACTACGAACGCAAAGATCGTCAAACGATTTAGAGGGTCGACCCAATTTTTTTTAACTGAAGCTTTATGGTTAATTTTATCATTCTACACAAACAACACAATGGAATTCGATGGAAACCAACAAAAAAATGATTAAGAATGAAAGAACAAAAAACAAAAAATTACATTCCAATAGGCATTTCTTAATTAAATCACAAAAAAATATTAAAACACAACTTTTTAACATGAAATTTAATGAATATATTAGAACCTGCATCTGAATTATACATGTTGAAAATTTAATTAAATGTTGCGATATATGAAAGAAATAGTTAATAGAAACTAACAATTTTTTTTCTTTGATGATGCAAAAAAATTAATGCTTTCGTTTTCACTGATTTTGAACTAGTGCTGTGGCTAACTTAGTTGGAATAGAAAAAAAAATTATACAGTTTGTTAACCTATAGGAAGTATACTAGCGTTTGGTAAAAACTTTACTTCTTAACTTTGCGATTTTAAAAATCGACTTTTGTCTCGTTTTTGCATGCATTTACTCCATAGTGCAGTGACCAAGAATCGCTGTGTGAGGACCAATCGTACCTCGGCGGATATGCTGCATATTTGTGTGTTTTTTTTTTTTTTTTTGTAAAAATTACCGCCCTTTCTTCTGTCAACGCATTTGAATTTGGTCAACTCGTGTGATCGTCAAAGTTTTGAGTGTCAACGCATTGGCAGTGACGAATAAAAATTACATTGACACACAAGGCACGTCATTGCATTTTGGGACATCATTGACCGACTTGTGTCATTCGTGTGATCGTCAACGTTTGACACTGTAAACATTGACGCTGAAGTGGCACTGTCAATATTAGTTTTGTGGTGACGCCAGAGAGTCAATGCGATGACCGATTACGTTGACCATGTAATTGTAGCTTGATTGATTACAACCCTTCTTGAGAACAATTTTATATTCTTGTTACAAATCCATTTTAAATTCCTTTAAAACAAATTCTTATTCTTTAACTGAACTGCAATCACTTCCCATACAACTATTTGGACTTTCATAAAATTAAGCATTCTTCCCACCCTAGATACTGATGATAGAATTTGATAAGAATCCTTTTTTGCTCATTAAATTAATATAATCAAATTTCCTTGCAATTCAAAAGCAATTGCAAATTTTCCAAATGACACAAAACTCATTTCGCTTATCATCATCCATCCGACAATTTATTTAGTTGCAGAAATCTCGCTCTTAAATTAAAATGATGGGTCTGTTCCTCGAAAAATTATGCAAACAATGCTTAAAATGCAAATTCCTTGTTGAACATCCTGCTTGGATGCATTTCGTTTTTGTTTCTCATTTCATCTGATTTTCACTTAAATTCGAGTAGATACTTTTTTTCTTTTGAACAAAAGAACATCGAAAAATTAATTCTCGCTGATTGTTCTGGAAATGGTGATGGAAGTTCCTTAACCACCCACCATATATTTATGTAAGATGAATTAGTTAAAAAATACTAACCAATTTAATAGTTTATTTTTAGTGGTTTTTTTTTTATGGAAGAAATATTTCATTAATTGTGATGGCAGCAGTGGCAGCTTGCCACACCGGTAGTTTAGGTAAAACAATTCGAAATAGGTAAGGTGTGTCCAGGGAAAATGTGTGTTTTACCCACGTGATTCACTCACGTGGAAAGTTTAAGGATAGACGACGAATTATAATATGTAATAATAATAAACCTCACTCTTTTAGAGTTCTGTATATGAAAGACGCGTCGCGTCGAGTTGGATTGAAATTAATTTTAAGGAATCACTTTGCTACCCAGCCTTTGGAAATATTTGTCTGGGATGGGCTTTGTTTGCCGTCTGTCCAAGCGTCCATCGCTGATGATGGTAGTCGTCCCGTTCGTCCCAAGGGTTCAATGATTTATGTGTTATTCTCTTCAATTGTTAGATTGGAATTCCATTCTAAGCAGCAGAACGAACCAACTTCGGTCGATCTTCGTCCTACGCACGTGAAATGCATTTCAATTGCAACTGCAGCCCGCACCCGCCTTCGGAACTTTTTATATTATTAGATTCGTTTGATGATTTTATATCCCGTCTGTTTTTTTTTTTTTTTTTTTTTTGTTGGAAGGTTCGTTCTCTTGTTTGACTGATAGCGATCAGAAGAGCATTTGAAAGATCACATTGTGTCCGCTGTCAGATGGACTGTCATAATTTATTTTATCATTTCCCCTCACGAGTTACAGCCAACACATGGTTGGTCGCGTCGACTTGTACGACTATAAGAATGAACAGAACCAACAGAGTTTGTCACGAATGTATACCTTGTGGGATGTACTGGTAGGTGATCTGCGAGTGGTGTACCTCAAGGAGACTATCTCTGACCGATGTTCTTTTGTTTGACTTATCGGCGAGTTTATTGTCGAAAAATTTCCCTTTTATGACATCCAAGTGATTTTTTATGGTCGATTATTCATGTATATTATACCCCGTTGTTTCTTCTCTTTTATTTTTGTGAGGGGGAGGTTTGGTGGTGTGTATATCTTATAAGATAGATGATGGTTATGGTAGCATGGGATCCACTTAATGTGAATGTACTGTTGCCGCCACACATGATCAATCAAGCTATACCTACATTTTACGATGGTTGCGCTGCTCTGCGCCAGCCGTGCCGCCACAGAGTGTTGATTGTGTGTGAATGGCAAACCCTATCTGTCATGATGGCATATAACAGTGAAACGTGATAGTTTGAAGGAAGAGACGAAGAATCTTCCTTCCACCAATATCTGATGTAACTTGGCTGCGGGTGATTAAACGATTCAAGTAAGATGACATGAAATTAATGAAATTCAGATTGAGAGAATTCTGTGGGAGAAAGTATTACAAAGTGCGATAAAAAAAAAGCAAATAAAATGAAAAATTCCAATTTATCTTCTTAAATGGAATCTGAATTATATTTTCGTGGAAATTGTTTTGTTTTGGAAATTAAATGTTCGTGTAATAATATGATGATAGCGAGAGAATCCGTGGTTGATATTTTTTTTTTTTTTGAAGACAATAAACGATTGGAATTTCTTGTTAAATTTTGTTGGGGGCAAGAAAGAAA
Organism: Philhelius pedissequus; assembly: GCA_910595825.1. Lineage (NCBI taxonomy): Eukaryota > Metazoa > Arthropoda > Insecta > Diptera > Syrphidae > Philhelius > Philhelius pedissequus. The sequence goes on from OU343160.1 coordinate 331,081,897, forward strand.
TTTGACAAATTTCGGTGGAACGAATAAAATACATTAATTTTGTGATTTTCAGATCTGAGAAAATGAAATTTAACATTAAAAAGATCAAACTACGAATGCGGGTCAATAAGTCCGTGACTTTTGGAATAAAACAGATTTTTTGATAAAAAAAATCATTTTATTTTTCAACGTAGTCTCCCTTGAGCTCTATACACTTTGTCCAACGCTTATCCAATTTTTTTATCTCTTCCAAAAAAAATGATTTGTCGAGGTCCTCAAAATAGGCCTTTGTTTGCTAGATGACTTCATCATTGGAGTCAAATCTTTTTCCACCAAGCCATTTCTTCAGGTTTGGGAACAAGAAGTAGTCGCTCGGAGACAAATCTGGAGAATAGGGTGGATGAGGGAGCAATTCATGGATTTTTGCCATGGCAACTGCACATGTGTGCACCCTTGCATTGTCTTTGTGGAAAAGAACTTTTTTCTTGGCCAAATGAGGTCGGTTTTTTTTCAAATCGTCATTGAATCGGTCCAATAAATTGGCATAATATTCCCCATTGATTGTTCTTCCCTTTTGAAGGTAGTCAATGTGGATTATCCCGCGTGCATCCCAAAAAACAGTCGCCATAACTTAATTGGCTGACAAACCCACCTTGGCCTTCTTTGGCGCCGATTCACCCTTAGAAACCCACTGTTTTGACTGTTGTTTAGTCTCTGGTGTGTTGTGATGGATCCACGTTTCGTCCACGGTTACAAAACGGGGCAAAAACTCCTCCATATTACGATTAAACAACGCCAAACCTTCCTGTGAAGTTGTTACACGATTGCGTTTGTGGTCGACTGTGAGCAAACGCGGCACCCATCTTGCGGAAAGCTTTCTTATGCCCAAGTGATCATTCAAAATTGAAACCACTGAGCCATGCGAGATCCCTACGGCTTCCACAATCTCTCGCACTTTCAATCTTCGGTCGGCCAACACCATATCGTGAATTTTTTCGATTGTTTCGGGTGTAGAGACCTCAACTGGGCGTCCAGGACGTTCGGCATCTTCAGTGCTTTACGGCCACAAAGAAATTCAGTAAACCACTTTTTTACCATTGAAATCGATGGTGCAGAGTCCCCATAGTATTTATCAAGTAGCCCTGGTCTCGGTAATGGTTTTTTTTCGCAAGAAATAATGCTTAATAAGCACACGAAATTCACTTTTTTTCATTTTCTCCTCAAATTAGTGAGTAGTCTGATACAAATAGCTGTCAAACACAAACTAACTGACGCAGCAAGTTTAAATTTTGACAGGAGTCAACTGACAGATGCCTGTTGACAGGAGCAGTGTTGCTGTTTCAGTAAACGGACTTATTGACCCGCCCTCGTACATTCATATGTGTGTTGTTTTAAGAGCTTGAGAACTTTAAATAATAATAAAAGAGAGATATTGTTTGAATGAATTTTGTATTGTATTTGTATTTGTATTTTATTATTTTAAAAACCGCATACTAAGTAGGACGTACATACGTCTTATAAATTATTGCAAGTCTTAATATAAATTTTACAAGACAATTTAATTTGTATACATTACAATTATTAATTTAAAAATGAATAATTTTAAAAATTAAAGCATTTTTTTTGAATTTATAAAATACTAGCAGATACCCGTGCGATGCTAGGGACCCACGAGAATCTAATGAAATCATCTACACACTTACAAAACTTTATTCAATACCCTTCAGTAGGCACAAACGACGAAAATGCTCGCCTAGCATACTCGCGCTCGCTGTGCTGGTCTTGTATGTGGGCTGGTTCGCGAGCCGCTTGCTGTTGGCCAAAAATTTAGATGTTGTCGTGTTCGTTGGCTTCGATGTTCGTCGTGTATGGTCATGTTCGCAAACAAAGCGATTTGATTCGAAACGTAAGAACTACAAAAATAAAGTTGAGGCATGAATGCGGAACAAACAACCAAGTATATATTTTGTTCATCTATAAGCCTCTCCCATATAGGCTTAGGAACTGTTCGGTTCCATTTTTCGGGATAAAATTGACCTATGTGATAATCGAGTATGTGTGTGTCCATGTGCCAAATTTTATCCAGATCCGTTCAGCCGTTCTGGCGTTATTTAGCAAAAAACATCCATCCATCCCACCCATCCATCCAAACTTTTACACTTATAATATCAGTTGGATTATCCGAAATTTTCCAGGCTTCACAACGAATTTTCCACCTTTACGTTGTCCAAAATCATCAAATCATGCTTTAAATGTATCTATATATCATCGAAAAAAAAATGTTCGCGTTTTTCTAGAATTTTTCGACTTTTCCACTAAGAATTTTCTATTTTTTCATTCGAAAAGCCATTCCGGAACATTTGCATACACAATTAAATACAAAAAATAAATTTTAGATTTTTAAGAATTTCCCGACTTTTCTGGAGGGTTTACCCAACATTTTCTTTCGCAAAAACCTTCTCCTGGATTTTACAAACAACTAAAAAAGAGTTCGAGCCAAATCGGGCCATTCGTTCTCAATTGATGAATTACAATACATTTTTTCACACCATTTTTAATAGCAGATGCCCGTGCGTTGGTATACGGACTATCTATCCCACGGGAATCTAATGACATCTATACACCTACAATTAAAAACCGTTCGGTCGTTGAGGCGTGTGAAAGCGGAACAAACACCCAAGTATATGTATATATTTTTTCATATTTAAGCCTCTCCCATAGGAACCGTTAATTTGTTTGGGGATAAAAATGACCTATGTGTGAATCCAGTACCCCATCCATCTACCAATCAAATTTCATGCAAATCCGTGTGCTTCTATGCGCCTTGTGAATAACAGCTATGTTGGCTATTTGTAGAATGAGCTCTATGAAAAATTAAAACACACCCATCCCACGGGAACCATACATTTTTCCGGGATAAAAAGTAGCATGTGGCCTATTCCAGATAATAATCTATCTTTGTACCAAATTTCATTCAGATCCGTTCAGCCGTTCCGGAGTTTTTGAGCAACAAACATCCATACATCCATCCATCCATCTATCCAAAGTTTAGTAAGATTTCCTTACTAACTTTAATTGATTTGCCTAATAAGTAAATCGGTGATTGTTAAAACAACATAAGCGACATTTTTATTTTTTTTTACAGGCGAGACAAAAAACGTTTTATTTTTGATGACGCGGCGGCATTGACAATTTTAACTTTAAAATCTGATTAGGAATAGTTCTGTGAGTTGTAAACAGTTAAAAGTTTCAACGACGGAGATTTATAAAAAAACTAACTTTATTTTGTATGTTGTGTTAAAACAGAAAAACTTCACAACGGAGTTAAGTAGCAAGAGAACAAGTGGGTAGGCGAAACAATAAACTATACACTTAACATAAATGCATTGAAGTGGTACACGGATAGATGATAACGTCTAAGCCTGTAACCAATTTTTCAAAACAAATCGGACAGTCCACAAACATTTTTCAGGCGGAAGTTGATGCCATAACAAAATTTGCGAATAAAAATATTGCCACCATGTCGGACAGTCAAGCCGCATTGAAAGCGTTAAGCTCTTACGTCATTACCTCCAAATTGGTGTGGGAATGTGTAGTCAAACTGAACGAACTAGGCTAACACAATAAGGTCTCACTTCTTTGGGTACCTGCTCATATAGTTATCCAGGTTAATGTGAAGACAGACACCTTAGCGAAAATAGGGGCAAAAATGCTCTTAACGGGTCCTGAACCCTACTATGGAATAAGAGAGAATTTGATTAAAAATAAAATACAAAAAGAGGCAGGCAAAACAGTTGATTGATGAATACAAACAAAAACAGTTCACGGTCCGCATCAGATTAGCTATAAACAAACTTAGAATCATAACCAGGTTCCTCAACGATCACTGTAGCCCTAGAAGACATTGAAGTATTCATGGCATAGTAGATAGTGACACGTGTAGATTCTGCCAGGACGAGTACTAAACTCCAGACTTGCACTAATACACTACAGGAAAAACACATAGGTTATAACCAGGTAGACGAAAGCGAGCTATCCTCTAAAAATGCACTAAACCTCTTACAGCTAGATCTTTAGGTCGCAGTGCGCAACACCCCCATTTATATATTAATTCATTCATAATATCCACATGTTCCATATTTCCTTTGAATAAGAAAAGTCACGGAAAGGAAAAATGTTAACTACTACTTTTTTTCTCATTTGCCAAATTAAAATTTTATAGCCGTAAATATAAACGGTAACGAAAAACAGAGAGAGACAAAAATGTTTATACCAATGCATAAGAAATGCATTCAGATACGCTACCTAACTGTATCTCGAGTGATTAACCAAACTGTATTCGAGAGCCGAATGATTACTATTTCTATTATTATTTTACTAGTTTAATCGAATGATAAATGCTACAGAAACAGAACCTCTAGTTAACATTATCATTTTACTTAAAGAGTATTAGTACGATTCGAAATTGAGAAGTCCCATGTATAAGAGATGAGATATCATTCGAATGATGAATGGAAATCATTCGAATGATTTCAGATGAAGTATCGAGATACCAAACGTTTTGTTGAAAGCCATAAGTACTTCAAGTTATGCTGTTTTAATACCTTACCTAATAACACCTTATTAATAATGGGTTATCCATTTTGCGGCTTCAAAAGTAAACGTAAATAAAACACATAGCGTAAGTGATACAATTATTGACACTGCAAAATTTCAGCCTAGCTATTGACACCCTCTTCTTACAGAACGTTTCATTGCTACAAATCTGAACGGTTCCCAGTTCTTCCCTGTTTCTTATTCTCAAACTCTCTATTTTTATAAAGTTAGGAGCTAGTCAGTTTTGTTGTGAATTCCGAAACCTAAACATTACAGTGTATTTTATGAAAAAAGGTCTGTATTTCGATAAGGAATCCGAACATGTTAGTAGATAATTTTATTATATTTAATACAAGCTTGATCATATTAGTTTATTATAATGAAATATAATGCCCTGGGGGAGGATTTACCTTATTTTTTTATTGTTTTTCTGTTGATATATATTTAACAAAATGGGGTGTCAACTTTTGTGTTAAGATTTTAACAATTCCTATGATTGACACCTCTGTGTCAATAACTGTCTTCTATAGGAGTACAAACATTGACACTGTTACTATAGTTGTATATAGTGTCAATAATTATATTATTCTTTTAAATTAATGTTCAGCTGGAAAAATGCCCAAATGTACTGAGAAATATACCGAAAAGGACCTCGAGAAAGAGCTTGAAGCTGTGAGGACACAAAAGATGTCCAAAAAAGCTGCAGCCAAATTTTAAAATATTCCTCGAATTACACTTGCCAACAAAAATTCTTTACTGTCTTTCTATTCCTCCTAACTAGTGCCGTGCAATTCAGGTTGCATTTAAGAGCCCTTAGGTCTTACAGGCATATTATAGTTAAAACTGTTAAAAAAGAACTACACTTATAATTTCGTTGAAGCAAGGCCTAGTACACAATCTGTTGTGTTCGCTTTAGAAGAAAAGTGTTTGGAACAATGGATAACCACATCCCAGCGAAAAGTTTTCTCGAAGAGAAAAAAGGATGTGTTTCATGCCGTCAAGGATTTTCTTAGAGAACACATCCTTTTGGGTCACAAAACATTTCAGGGAACAGCTGGCTTAAGGCGTTTTTGAGCCGACACCCTTCAATAAGTTTAGAACACCAGATCCGGTTAAATCGGTCAGTGCAACCGTTGGATTACCAGACATAAAATAATCGTTGTTTTATTTTAATAGAAAAATATTTTGAGGAGCAGAATATGTTGGCCATTTTAGCGATGCTACCAGAGTTTTAAATAGGGATGAAATCAATTTTTTATTGTTCCCAAAAACCAAAAGCGTGTTGGCAGCCTACACAAATGAATTTAAGTGTTATTTTTATTTTTTTAAGGTTTACAGTTTTTGTTTTTTTTTTTTAAATTTATTAATAAATCAACATACAGGCTTAAAATAATGATTTAAACCAACTTCAACCAAACGATCGCTATTTTCGTTCTTTACTGTAAATAATTGTACAAATATGTGTTGTCAATAGTTGTACATAAGTGTCAGTTACTATATATTTTCATAGGGTCTTAGAAATATCAAAATTTAACAATATCACGAAACTCTAACTCGCTTTTAATACAAATAGCATGAAAATCAATTGAATAATGTATTTAGAAATGTACTCAGCGTTTCATATATCCATCTCGAATATATTTGCCAGCCGTGTCAACTGAAAAAATCGTCACGAGTGTCATTAACTGTATCGCTTACGCTATAAAATATTTTTTTTTTCATGATATTTCTTTTTTATTATAAAGTTTGAACGTTGACATTATATGTGAAACTCTACACATCATTTAAATGTACACCACGCGAATTGTTGCAAGCATCGATTCTTTTGAGGTAATTTTCGACCACTTTTTGACACATATTGGGCGGTATCTCAGCCATAACTTGACGAATGTTGGTTTTCAAGTGCTCAAGAGTTAAAGGCTTATCTGCATAAACACGGTCTTTCACGTAGCCCCACAAAAAAAAGTCCAGCGGTGTCAAATCGCAATGTCCTGTTGGCCAGTTGATATCGCCACGACGAGAAATTACGCGGCCAGGAAATGTCTCCTGCAATAAAGCCATATTCGCTCGAGTTGTGTGGCATGTGGCACCGTCTTGTTGAAACCCCATATTCTCCAAGTCGAATACTTCAATAGCAGGCAAAAAAAAGTTATCATATGACCATAACGCTCCGAATTGACGGTGACAGTCGTTCCATCGTCGTTTTCGAAGAAGTAAGGTCCAATCACACCATCGGACCAAAGAGCGCTCCAAACAGTACCTTTTAGTGGATGTAATGGCCTCTCTTCAATTACTTGAGGATTCTCAGAACCCCAAATACGACAATTTTGTTTATTAACATACCCACCGAGTGAGAAATGTGCTTCGTCGCTGAAGAAAATTTTGTTCGAAAAATTGCCGTCCACCGCCTGTTGTTCAAGCACCCATTCGACGTATCTACGACGTGTGAATGATCAGCTGGCTTCAGTTGTTGTGTGGGCTGGACTTTATATGGATCTTTATGTAGATCCAAATACAAAATACGCATAATGTGCCGTAAGACAGTCCTAATTCCTAAGAACGACGAGGAATCGACACATTACATCAGCGATATTTTCAGTGGTACGAGCGAAACGATGATGCACAGGCCTTACAATATCTGTAACCAATCCAGACTTTTCAAATTTCTTCACAATTTTGTCAATTGCTTGCGTATTTGGACGATTATGTAAACCATAATCTCCTCTTAAAGCGCGATATGTGGCTGTGGCAGAATCACCATTTTTGTAGTAGGTTTTAACAATTTGTATGCGTTGTGCGATAGTTAAGCGATCAAATTTCGTAAATGTCAGACTTCCAACTGAAAAAAAAATTGGTTTAACAACTTAGTTTGACAGATGTCGAATTCCAGCCCTATACTTTTGAAACCGCAAAATGGATAACCCTACAGATTCGCGCTAGATTCGCTTTCGTGTTTACTTCAATAAGTGAATTCGTCGAATGAACTGTACTATCGATTCTTGAACTACCTTATCATTTTCCGAACTATATTGTCGCTGCTGTCAGGTGTTGACATCTTAAACGTCACACGCAATCTTAAATGGGAGCTAAAGGATTAAAGTAATTTTTGTTGATCGAAATAAAAGAAATAGAAACTATTGAATATTTTATTTGAATTTCCGGGATCATTCGCAAAGGACTAGTCGGATGGGTATACGCTTCCAAACCAGGAGTATATTTGATATTTCCGATATATTGAAATGCGAATCTTTTAAGCACACCAGCTGGACCACATCTTCTTCAACTGGCGGTAGCAAATGGTTTTCGCTTTCTCCACCACCTGGACCTCTTGTTTGGGCAAGTTTTGTGATTGAGGACTTGTAGTCAGACAAAAAAAACCCATTAAAAGGAGGACCCAAACCGTTTACTGTTTTTTAAAAGTTTTTCCAAAACTCTTGCTGTTGTTCTTGGGATTTATTGGTTAAATTATTGGCAATGTCAGTTTGCATTTTCAGTAATTCCACCATATCCTTAAGGTCTCGGTTCGTTTTCTAAAAAAAAGAAGACAATTAACCAACTTAATTAATACAAGTCCCTAGTAGGCATATATTTATTAATTCAGAATTAAATAATCTAATTACTTACTTTTTTGTGCTATCCTTTATGATTTTTGGACAAAAAGAACATAAATACAAGGATTCGCGGCACAATTGGCGCGGAAATAAAATGAGAAAGTTTGTATGAACTGTGAAAGGTTTGCGGATTCAGTAATACCAAATTAGTTGAACAAAATGTCGGTGATGCAGGTAATTTTACCGACATTCGTTCAATTTACTTTCGATGGATTCACTAATAGCATCAATTGGGAAAATTAGTTGAGTTGGTGCTATATCTCTATATAAACAACATTTAGCTTGCGGCTAGTCGCGTAGTCCAAGTCACAAAAGATTTCATAAAGCAAAACCGCTTTTTTATAAGCAGAAAGCAAAACCGGAAGTTAAAGAGATCTTGCTAGTAGGAGTTTAGTTTATATAGGAATGAAACTTTGAGTGACCCAAAGTACACGGAGGCTTCCAAAAACTTTTTCTATTGCACTATTTAGATAATCGTTCCATGTTAAGGAACGATTGAAAACCATTTCAAGATTTCTAGCGTAGCTGACATATTGAATGATTTTATCCTCTAGCTTTAATGGATTAAAGATTTTTTTTTTTTTTTTAGTTTAGTTTAGTTTATTTCATCAATCTGAGATTAACATTCTCTTTAAGATTACATAAGTATAAATAAATATCGAAAAATAGTAACTTAAAGATATAATAAATATTTAAAATAAATACACATAAAATACAGAAAACATAAATTTAACATATATCACAATGATTAATGAAATAACAAAATTAACATTACATGTTTTTTAAAAGTTTCTCGTGAACTGTGCATACAAATATCAATCTTTTCAATTACAGCATTAGTTTCTCTGATGCAACGCATAATCGGTACATTTCTACCATAATTACTTCTAGAAAAAGTCTCCCGTAAATGAAAGCCTATACGAAGGCCTCTACTGGGAAAATAAAAGTTTATTTGCTCTAGCAAGTAAGGACACATAATGTGACTACTTACTATATCCTTTATCATCATAATAGAAAAATACTTTCTTCTGACCTCAAGCGTTTGCATACCAAAAAGCAAACATCTCACATTATGTGCAGGCATAATAATGTTCCAATTTAGCTTAAAAAAACAATATCTTGTGAAACTTCTCTGAATCCTTTCAATTCTCAATGAATGATTTGCATAGTACGGATTCCAAACCACGCAACAGTATTCCAGGGTAGATCTCACAAAAGCCATATAAAGAGATTTAAGAGCATAGGAATCGGAGAATTCTCTAGTGTTCCTTTTTAGAAAACCCAACATTTTATATGCTTTATTAACTATATAGTCGATGTGACTACTAAATGTGAACTTCCTATCAAATATGACTCCTAAATCCTTCTTTTCAGTTACTTTATCTAATGTTATATTATTGATAGTGTAATCAAATACTATTGGTGCAATTTTCCTTGAGCATATAAAGCTTTGACATTTGGCTACATTTAAGAAAAGAAGATTTTTATTGCACCATGATGCAAGTTCACATAAATCTTCTTGCAATAAATAACAATCGATTAGAGAATGTATAGTTCTGAATATTTTTACGTCGTCAGCATATAATAAATAGCTGGAAAACTGGAAAATGTCAGGAATATCATTGATAATCAAATTAAAGAACAAAGGACCAATGTGACTTCCTTGAGGGACGCCCGAGGTTACTTTTATGCACTTAGAAACATATCTGTGTATCTTAACGAATTGGGTTCGATCAGTAAGATACGAACGTATCCATTCTAAAAGTATGGAGTGAATACCAAGCTTGGACAATTTATATAATAATATTTCGTGGTTAACTCTATCAAATGCCTTGGCAAAGTCAGTAAAGATGATGTCGGTCTGGAGACCACTTACAAATCCACTAACAGCTGAATCACACAAAATAGTGAGATTTGTAGCTGTAGATCTGCCGGAAACAAATCCATGCTGAGAATCGGATACTATTTGTTTTGTAAGAAAAATGAGCTTATCACATACAATTTTTTCAAAAATTTTAGGAATAATAGATAACTTACATATTGGTCGGTAATTACATATTTTTTGCTTTGCTCCAGACTTAAAAATCGGAGATATGTACGATGTTTTCCACTCATTTAAAAATTCAACTGTTTTCAGAGACTTATTGAAAATTAGCAACAAAGGTAACGCAAGGGACGTTGCACATTTTTTGATTATCTTGGGAGATATACTATCTGGACCAAGTCCTTTGTTTTCATCAATCCCATTTAACGCTTCAAGTACATCTGATATTTCTAACTGAATAATTCCTATATCAACTACATTAGATGGAGTAAATTCAGGAAGCTCGCTAGGAGACGTAACTGCGTAAACAGATTCAAAATAATCTGCAAAAAGATTACAGATAGTTTGCAAATCACAAGATATAGAACCAGAAAACTCCATACAATTTGATAAACCACTAAATTTTCTTTTGGAGTTTATAAAATTCCAAAAGCTTTTGCTATCCTTCTTAACTTTGGATTCAGCTGTTGAAACATAATTACCATACAAAAATTTATTTAAGACATCAAAAGACTTTTCGATTACAAGATAGTTCTGTCTGAAAACCAAATTATTTTTGTCTTTTTTGTAGCGTTTATATGCTTTATTTTTTTTATTTTTAAGCTTAGAAAGTCTGTCATTATACCATGGTGGGTTGGAATTCTTTGTACTTATTTTTTTTGGAATAAAATTTTCAAATGCTTGTTTTAAGTAAGTTTTAAAAGATACGAACGCTTGGGTCAGATCTTGGCTTTCTATTATGGACTCCCACGGTAATGAGTTTAAAAATAAATTCATTGCATCGAAATTACCATGCTTATAATCAAAAAAATAATCAATATCATTAGTGGTTTGAAAATAGGCTAAGATCTTACAATCTATGACTAGGTTAATATGATGCTGAGAATTTTGAACCACCGGTGAAAGAGCTTTGTCAACGCTCACTTCTAGCTCATTATCAACAAATACTAAATCTAATATGCGATTCAATAAATTAGGAACATTATTTTTTTGCAATAAATTAAACTGGCTGTAAAAATCTATTACAGAACACTCAATTTCAGTTTTAACGTTAAAAGGAATTAAACATTTATCTTCAGCATCAAATTTCCAATTTACATCACCGATATTAAAATCGCCCAAAACAAATTATATGATCAGATGGATTTAAGGAATTAAACAAATTACGACAATTTTCAATGTGAATTTTATATAAATCTAATGGGCTTCCAGGTGGAATGTAGCTAGCGGAGATATATAAATATACATTTTTTCTAAGATGCACTTTAACAATTAATTGATCAATATCGAAACAAGTGTCGTTATTGCTTGAGTACAATTCAATTTGGTTCGAAATAAAATTAGTTTGAATGGCGATAATAATTCCACCACCTCTATTAAGACCAGTTTTCGTTGAACTACGATCTTTCCTATATACAGCATATTGATCACAATTAAAAAGTTCTGTTGTATGATGGCCATCATTAAGCCAGGTTTCAATCAAAACTATTATATGATAATTACAAGTAGCAAAATATAAAAATAAATTATTTAATTTAGTTCTTACTCCACCAACATTTTGATAATAAATATTAAAATCACCAAAACTAAGTAATTCTTGATCAAAAACAGCTTCAGCAGCAACATCTACGGCGACATCCACGGCAGCATCGTCAGCAACAAAAACTACTCTTGAGCGTAATTCATTGGCAACAATAACATCAGCCAAGAGATCATCTATAACATCAACGTTAACCTCGTCGATAGTTATATCATTATCCACAGCATCAAAATTATTTATATCTGCATCATCAGCATTCACATCATCAGAGACAACAACAAAGTCGTCTAAAATATCAACATCACGAGCAACAACATCAGCAGCAACATCATCAACGACATCATCAGAAACAACATCAGCAGCAACAACATCTTCAGCAACAACAACAACTTCAGCAATAACATCGGCAACAACAACACCAGCAAGAGCAATACCTAGGTCGTTTGAGTTCTTTCCGATGGTGGATCGTTTTTTGGCTTGTAATTAAATGGACGAATACGAATACCCTTAGGCCAGAGCTCAGAGTTGTATATCAAATGCACATTCATTCATATATCCATTGCTTTGCGGTAGATAGGTATAAGGCATTTGACTTAGCAATTTGACAATGTGAGATGAGTAGCAAATCCTCGTTCATTAGAGCAACTGCTTCATTTCTTGCCGATATAGTAGGTCGACTGATAAGAAATTGCACATCATCAGCATATAAGTGTATTTTGCAGTTCTTTACTACAAGTGGAAGTTCATTGATGTATGTGTATTGAGAAAAGAATTGGTCCAAGTATAGACCCCTTGGGCACACCTTTCAAAACATTCATAAAGCTGGATGAGCGACTATTTGCTATAACACATTGTTGTCTTCCACGAAAGTACAATTGAAAAACCATAAACATTTTTAAATTTTTTTGCATAGAATAGAATTGTTGACAGTGTCAAAATCCTTTGAAAAAAATCTAGGACGGTTAAAAGTGTTATGTGATCCTCATATCGGTAACTAGAAGTAAGGCGGATTTACAACTAGGTTGCGGACGAAACCGGACTGGTAAGTGCTAAGCATATTGCTGGAAGACAGATAGTTTTATATCTGCTTGCAGGAAGACGCTCTTTTCAAACGGTTGGGACATCGGCCACATACCTGAAGTTTTCTTAGGAATGGGAATTGTTTTAGCCTTCTTCCGTTCCAATGGAAAAATAGAGGTTGTAGGGATAGGTATAGTATTAGTAGGGAAGTAACCGCTTGATAAATGTTGGGTGTATTAGGTCGAGACCAATAGCATTTGATTTTATTAATAGTATTGCGGAAGCAATATCCTCTTATTGTAGTCGTATTAGTATAATCTGGTAGATAATTTCATCGCATTTATTTTCTAAATATGATTTCCGGGATATCTCCCCCGCAGCTACGATTTGCATATTCCATTCGATCAGTCTAATTGTTTACTAGTTTTCCCAATAAATCCAGCCGTATGGCGTCAATGCAGACTTGAATATTGGCTTTCAATGCTTCGAAAGTTGCTGACTTATCGGCATAAAGCAAAAGCAGTGACTTAATATAAAGTAGTCGAGATGCTTTAAGTTGCACTAACGTGGGGGCCAATTATCAGGATCAATTCTGGAAATAAAGCTGTCACCAAATTGATTTTGCAGTAAATGTATGGTTAAGCTCGTTGTATGGCAAGTTGAGCCGTCTTGTTGAAACCAAATGTGGATTAATTTTTGGAAACAAAAAATCAGTCAGCATAGCTCGCCATTCACCGAAACAGCCAATTACTTTCTTATCAACTCCCGCGGTCCGCTGCAACATGTGGCAAATGTATATATATATATATGTGCAAATTACGGTAGGTTCGGCTTATAAAATGTTACGCATGTTATGTATGGCTGAGCATGAATCAAGAAACCAACAAAGTTACCCATTCTGGCGTACAAAGTTACCCATGTTACGGTAAACAAAATACCAACTGCCAAGTTTGAAATTTAAGTAGGTATTTGAATATGTGACTGCTCCTTGTTTCGATTCTGACTTCAAATCTTGGAGCAAAAATTTCTCTTCTTTTCAAAATCAGAACTGTAATTTTTCCCATTTGAATACTTTCAGAAAAATCCAGAAGGCCAAATAAAAACGACACAAATCATTCGTCAAAGATGGTATGATGTGAATTCGTTCATTCACCACATTGTGGGAATATACAAAATGGCTGCCGATTTTGCAATCTATCTATCTCTATCTTTTTTTTTTAACCGTACGTAAAAAACAACAACTATATAACTCAATACGTTAAATACGGACATGTCCACTATTTGGCATTTTCGGGTGGCTTTCTACGATAAACGTCATAGTACAAATCAATTCACCACACCACAAGCAATTAAACAACTTTTTGAAAGCTCGAAGTGTCAAAGTTTTTGTTTGGTTCTTAGCAGCGGGGATCAGCGATTTTAATGTCGAGAGTTTAAGATAACATTTTTTTTTTTTTTTTTTTTATTCATTTTTATTTCATTTTAACTTATAACTATCTTAAATCTAGACAAAAATGTTTAAAACTAGCCTAATTATCAATAACTTACAACTAATTTACTGGCCCTTTACGGGCGCTCTTAATTAAGCAATAACTCTTAAAACTAATGTCTTTCGACCTAAAAACTATTTTAATTAAATCCAATTTTTTTTATTTATTTTATATTTCAAGAAACTTTTACAAAAAAAAACTTGGTATCTTATCATTTTTAAAAAATTTTTTTTTTAATTTTTTTAATTTTTTTTACTTATAAACTAAACCTTAATATATATTAAAAAACTACTTGAAAACTAGAACAGCCACAGCAGCATTTTTTTCGTTTTTTAATTTTTTTTTGTTTATTTTTTATATATGCATGCAGACATGCACACCAACATGCAACCCACCCATACATGTACATACGCACATACATATACGTACGCACATACATGTACAGACACGCAGATACATGCACGTATGCCCCGCATACATACATATTTTTAATTTTTTTTGGTGCCACCCTGACTGTTCCCTATACCTTATGCCCTAAATCTATGTAAGTCGGCCAAGATATATCATCTTCATCGACTTTAAATATCACGATGCTGTTCAGAGAGCCACCAGAACTGGTTCTCCTGTTTCGCCCTATCCCTCCGGTCCCGATCGGACACAGTCCTACTGAACCGAAGGCGCTCTTCTCCACCTTGAGCGATGACGTCTCGACCATAAAGGAGTCGCCTATCTACAGTTTTACGGCTGACGTGGTAGATAAGCGGAACCGCCATTCTATCCTGTATCAGCCCTCGACTGTCTAAATAGAGGAATGCCTCGGGAGGGATGTAACCACTTAACCGCGCACTCTCAAAATATTCGTTATTGGGGTAATAAACCCCAAAAATTAAGCTGTTAGTTGAGGACATCGCTCTTGCAACGTTACCCCGAATCAGCTTAAACAAAAAATTATCTATTCTGTTTATGTTGGCTCCGTTGTATAGAACCTGGTTGGAATAATATCTTGTGTACTCCGACTCTGGTGTTCTGTGTAATCCAAGGCAACGTCTAAGACATTGCCTCTCAAACACCCGAATCTTTTCCATTTGAGATGGGGCAACGTTGAACCACACCGGGCATCCGTAGGCAATCATCGGCCTGATGAGGGCCATGTAGCAAATCACCTTCACCCTGCTGTCAAGACGGCTGCTATAAAACAGTCGTTTTGTCAAGGCTAAGGCTCCCCTAGCCCTGGCCAAAGCAGCACCTATATGTCTGTCGAAATACAGGTACTGATCCAACCAGATGCCAAGGTACTTTACTACACTTTTACTCGCCAGTGGATGTCCATGTGGCTCTACGATCACCAGCTTGCGCCAGTTCTTTCTCGTATCCTTTGGGGCGCTAGACAACGGAGTCCTAAACAAAATAGTTTCTGATTTCTGGAAGTTGATTTTCAACACTTACATTGCCACTCTTGACAACAAACTTTCTACCATTTAGCATGTCATAAAGCATATACAATAGAGGTTTACTTATACCTAGTCTGGTTAGCTTTAGATAGAGACCTTCTAACCATACGGTGTCGAAGGCCTTCTCCAAATCAACCAGGCAGGCACCCGTACACTGCTTTTTAGTTTTGTTCCATTGGATATCAGAAACTAGTTTAGACGCGGCATGAATTGTGTCGTGTCCCGCCATAAAACCGAACTGATTATCCGGGATGATATTTTTGTCCTCCGCCCACCTGAACAGGGCTCTATTAATAACCTTTTCAAATACTTTGCTGATACTTGGAAGAAGACTTATCGACCGGAGATTCGCCGGATTGGAGTTGTCCTTTCCCTTTTTTGGGAGAGGGTGCACCACAGCTGTCTTCCACCGCACTGGATAATATGCATTATTCAGCGCGTTGTTAAACAGTGTGGTATAAATGTCAACTGCTTCTTGAGGCAAATGTCGTAGTACAACGTTGGATATACCATCGACTCCTGCAGACTTCTTTTTCTTTAATGAATCGAAGATGAGCTGGAGCTCATTCTTCGAAATTAACAGGGGACTGGGCCCATTTCGGTCGGCGATTATGGCGTTTGCCAAATCTTCATCATTAAACCCGGTAAAACCAAGGTTCTCAGATCGCCATTCGCTTATATCGTTTCGGAGCCATAAGTGATGAAGCAGAGCTCTGTTCTCCAGGTCATGATTCGGGCGAATGCTAGCATTCACCTTGTACACTTGCTGGAAAGCAGCCCCCACAGCCTCCACCTTCTCCTGCGGATCTTCGATTATGAAGAGGTCATCGTCCAAGACGGCGCGCGTCATCTGGGTCTATGCCTGCTGTCAGAATTATGTCTCTGTTCTCTGTCGTCCTCTGGAGCTTAAGACACGGAAGATCGTTTTGTCTTCTAAAAATCTTATTAATTTATGGGAACATACTTGGGTCGCTAGAGTTAACGGCACGAATTTTATTGTCCCAGAACAAATTAATAGCCAACCTATAATTTTCTTTGATCAATTGGTTGATGTTTTTGATGGACGACTTCAGTGTCCTTATCTCCAGATCTCGTGTGTCAGTAAACCGTCTGTACAAGCGTTTTAGTCTTGTCAGTAAGCCACTTTTTTGTCTGTGTAGTGGATCAATTGTCGCGTTACGGTACATGTCAGTTGCGTTACGTTCTTTGTATTTCGGCATTGTTCAGATAACATGTATGTATGTATGTGCTCATAGTTTAATAACAAAAAAAAAACAAACAACATAAAATGTGTATCTATCCATCATGTTAGCTTTACACTATTCGTATAATTTTGCCACATTCAAACTTATTAGTGTAGTTATCTATATTATATATGATAAGTATGTTTGTGCTCATTGAAAGTGTGGTGAAAAAAATTAAAAATAAAATTGTCGCCCGAACAGGGACTTGAACCCTGGACCCTTGGATTAAAAGTCCAATGCTCTACCGACTGAGCTATCCGGGCTGTTAGAAGAAACTTAAGCATTTACAGCCAGCTTAAATAAGTAAAATAATAATAATTAAAATTAAAGGGTAAATTGGTTTTTTTGAATGCATTTCATTTGTATTGAGATTCTGTGATTTAAAAATGTATGGTATGTACTTAAGGTTATGTAGTGAAAAAAGAAATTCTGGATCTAATTTAAAATTTACATTACGAAAAAAGAAGACACAGATAAGTGATGGGGTCCAGCAATTTT
This sequence comes from Philhelius pedissequus, assembly GCA_910595825.1. Lineage (NCBI taxonomy): Eukaryota > Metazoa > Arthropoda > Insecta > Diptera > Syrphidae > Philhelius > Philhelius pedissequus. The sequence goes on from OU343160.1 coordinate 331,099,370, forward strand.
GTATGTATGTAAATTAGAGATTCTTGGCGTATCTCTTAATTTGCGATGCCATACAAACATTATGGAGAGTGTGTTTTTTTCTCGAAAACGAGTCTTGCGATTTTGATAAGGTTTTTTGTAGTGGCGTTTTATTTATGGTCGAGACTAGAGAAATGCAAATTTTTTTGTTTTGCAAATTCCGAATTGTGTGTGTGGGCGGTTGGAAGAAACAACAAAGTTGCTCAAGATTAGCTGATTTTGCAAATCAATTTGAGGCTAGAGTTGTAAATTTTCAACTTGAAGTTTCAACATGCATCATCGGTTAAACTCTCTGAAACTCCTTTTAACTTACCTACCAAATTAAGTATAAAATTTAGCATGGTAGCCGACCGTAAGTGGTGGTTGCTGATAGAACCATCGGCCCGGATAGCTCAGTCGGTAGAGCATTGGACTTTTAATCCAAGGGTCCAGGGTTCAAGTCCCTGTTCGGGCGATTTTCAATTTTGGAATTTTTAAATATAACTTTAACTAGAACGGGACAATTCTATAAAAAAAGAAACAATTCGAATGCTAGGAAAATTTAAGTTTGGACCGAAATGATGAGTAAAAAGTAAATAAAGTAATAAACAAAATCTTTAAAATCTTTTTTTTTCTTTTTAATATAACAAAAACCTCTGTTTTAAAGCAAATTAGTGGCCTACAGAACTTACTGTTCAACAATCAACTAAATTTCCCATTATAACCAATTATTTTGATATTGGCAAATGTCAAAGTTATTTATATTGATGAAACTAACATTTGCTTAGATGCATTTTGAGAACACTGGCATTGTTGAAATATTTTTATATAATTAGCAATCATTTTTCCAATTTCTATGTTCATAACTACCCACAGTTTTAACGCCTGAAGCGATTTTCTTCAAACCTTATAATTGTAGCTTTATCACTAAAACTAATGGCAAATCCCAAAAAACGGTTATGAAAAACTATATTTTTCTCAAAAACGGCTATGGCGATTTTAATAATAATAAAATGCACGACTGGGTCACACGTATTTGTTTTTATGTTCGATCACATCCTAAGCACAGATCAATGTTTTTAATGTTCATCAAAAAATAAATTCGGTATGTCAATTTTATGTATTTAAAAATAAAAATTAAAACAAAAATAAATTATCAAAAAATTCGCCCACCGTTTTCGATACTTTGAATTTTTAAACAAAACGTTTATTTTGTTCTTAAAAATCCTTTAATCATTATTAGGAATTGAGGGACCTCTTGTATGCAAAATTTTATCGAAATTGTTAGAGCCATTAATGAGAAAGTTGAAAATAAAAAGCTTTTATGACATTTTTCATTTTTAATAAAAACCCGTTTTTTTGACAGCTCTTGCGGGCGACCAACTTCTTCCGCCATTTTAATTACATCACATTACCATAAAATACATGACTGTGCTTAGCAATTAATTGAGAATTTTAAGAAAATGTCTTTTCTCTTTATAACTTTGACATTTGAACAACAACAACAAACATCTATTCTATGAAATGAGAACAGGTTTACTTTTCTCGGTGTTCTACATCTCAGCATTTATTCCATATTAAACTTTTCTACATTGACCTATGGTGGAACTTTCTAATTATACCAAGCTCATTGAGAGTGCTTCTGTCACATGTAACTTTTATGAAACTGTTTGATGCAAAATTCCAAACCGAAAAAATAAAAGCTGTTTTTTTTTATAATTAAATCAGTTTTTCTAATTACAAAAGAAAAATAACTTTTAATAAAATATCTCACTCAATGTCAGCTACATCAAAATGAAAAAAACTGACATTTGTTTAATGCCAAAAAAATTTATATTTTATAGTCGTTTTTCTTTTTTAGATACGAGTAAAGAACTCAGCTGTAAAAAAAGATATATGTTTGGTTTTTAACGCAGATACATCTAATCGTTCAACTTTTGCCATTAGCTCATAAAAAAATGACAAATCAAATGGAGTACAAAGCTCAATCAATGTTCAGAAAGGCACAGTTTACACGTAATTTTTTGATTACGTTTCATCATTTCGATAAATTATCGATAAATTTTAAGAGAAAATTGAAACTTGTTTTTTTTTTTTAAACAATATAATATTTATTCCATCAACGATCAATTAACCAAAATATTTTAACATTTATATTGAAAGGGGCTATTATTTTGATCTCCCAGATAATTTTTTTAAACCTATTCGGCAAGAAAAATTAATGAAAAACATCGATATATAAAATATTTACAACAATAGTTTTTTTTTTTTGGCTTAGAACTCAATCACTTAAAGGGAATTTTCTTGTCAACATTATCTAAAAATAAACACGACTAAATATTTTTTCTTGATAAAAACTGAACGAAGATTAGTAATTACTTTAAAAAACATCGATGTTTCCGGTTCGATAATCGATGTTTTGATGTTTGCTCTCAATATCGCTCATCTCTACAGCAAATTTATGACAGTTCAGCCCTTAAAGGCTGATTTCCAATATCGCATTCCCGTTAGAGATGGACGCTTACAGACGCTTCGACATGGCAGATGACTTAAAGCGAAAACCCACAAGATGCATAATAACCCAAATAATTATGAAGTGGAATTGGAAATTTTCATCGGATGTCAATTAGCTTGGATGTAGAAAATGAGTGAGGAATAAATGCTGGTATGTAGAACAATGATATGCTCGATTGTCAAAACGTGCGCGAATATGTAACACTTTTAATAGCGAACAACTGTTATACAAACTGTTAGAAATTATCATTTCTCTGCTCTCGTTTTACCAGTTATATAACAGTTGTTCTCCATTAAAAGTGTGAATTATGTTCTTCATGAAGTTTGGAGGGGACGATATAATAAAAATTTAAGTTTCGGAAGTCGAATAGCCTTCTGACCCTGCGGGTCCGCATAAACTCTAATTTATAAACAAAACTGTTATATATTGACATGTCTATGGAGTCACTTCCGAATATTTACGCGAATTGGTGCTTAAATCATGTCTGCATTTGGTTACTTTTTATACAGCTTTAACTGTTTCATATTTCAAAATAAATTTATTGTTTTGTTTTGTAAAATGTTATAATTCCGATAACTATTCTTTTTACTCACATGATTTCTGTCAACGCAATTTATTCCTACCTTATCTCTGTAGAATTCCTATAAGTTCCATGTGTTTTTTATATGTTTCATAATATTGTCCAGTTTATTGATGAGTTTCTATTTAAAAATACCAAAAATGTAAATCGCCCGAACAGGGACTTGAACCCTGGACCCTTGGATTAAAAGTCCAATGCTCTACCGACTGAGCTATCCGGGCCGCTGGTTCTATCAACAATACCGGCTTTTAAACTCTAAAAGATAAAAATTCTTAATGGTCAAATCAAATTGTAGCTATATTCAGCCATGAGTCAGCCGTCGCGTCGTCGGTCTCGGTTGGCTCCGGCATCTGTTACGTTCAATATCCGCGCTGCAAAGCAAAAAAGGGCGACGCGACGACACGTCACACATGACTATATGTTTTGGCCAGTCAGCAAACAAAAATGTATCTAAAAATAGTGGTGGGTTGGTGAAGTGCGACAGAGATATTTGTATCTTTTGTTAATTGCAATCTATGTGTTATGATTGCCCTGTTGTTCCCCCTTCTCTATGTTATGGTCAATAAGGGCTTTTTTGTGTTGTTTTATTTTCCAATGGCAACTTTATTTTTTGTTTTTATTTTGCATTTTGAACTTGAACACTCGTAATTATCCAAATTCAATGCCTATTTATGTATGTTTGGTCTTTAGGAGGTTAAATCGAAAACATTATATCATGGATTTTCGTTCCGTTTTCCTCATTTCGCCTTCATCAGTGAGATGTAGTGAGATTAGTCTACAACCATCAGCATCACCATAACATTAAGCTTATAGAGAAGAAGAGGATTTGCATTGTTAACTTGATTTTTAAAGAAATTTATTGATTTGTTATGACATTTTGGCTTTATATATATATATATATTTTATTGTTTTTGATAAACAACACGCAAGGTTAATCTGATCAAAGTGTCAATGATTTCAGAGTAAAAACCAAAGATTATAATATTTGTATGTATTTAGTTTTGATTGCAGTTTTTTTTTTGTAATTTATTATTTAAAACTGGAAACATGAAGTGGGAGTATGCATGCACATAAAGGTCATGGTCAGAAGCTGTCAAATAAAAGAGAACAAATTGATATTATAAAACTGAAATGGAATGTGCAAAATAATTTTTTTTTAAATTAAAATTTCATATTTTAAACTATGACTCTAGGCATTTCATCACCCACAGAGTCTCAAGGCACTTTGGAACTTCAAATACCTAACAATTTAACTTTTGGTCAAATATCTCATTTGCTTGCTAGAAAGGTAGTTTGAAGATTTTTCATATAAATTATTGACTATTCTTTCTGTTTTTGTTTTTAAACTGATTTATAGCCAAATGAACATATTATTTACTAAAAGTCGATAAAACTGATGGTTAGATGCCGGAAACAGCAGACACAGACAGATTGAAGGGTATACAACATTTGAAGTTCATCACAATACGTACTGTAATATTAATACATCACTATACCTATAGGGGTATAGGTATCATCTCAGTCTTGAAGAGGGATTCGTAGTAAATCTTGTATTATTTTTTCAAATTGCCAAGTTCTTCTATATTCTGACGTAATTGCTATTACTGAAACTTGACTCAATGCCACAATAATGAACATTTGATCAAAAGTTCTTAGTTTCCTGAAATACCATCGTACATATGTACAACTCTAATTTAGTAGGAGAGGGTTCCGGTAAGTGTACTATCGCCTCTAGTCACACCAAATTTCTCTTACAAACACTTCTCAGTTAGGGAAAAATCAGAACCGTTTGGCAATATGTGAAAGCTAACTGGGCCGGTCTCAATAATTTTTTTCAAGAGCTTTAACTGGTCACTATGCTTCCTCGGTAGTGACGTAGATTCCAGCGCAAATATGATAACAAATTTAATTCTTCATAGACGAGAGGGTGAATCTATCAAACCGAAAGAAAATATATGGTTTGATTTGAGCTGTAAAGAGGTAATTAGGATTAGGAAAGTAAGTTTCCTTAATTATAAAGCCAAAGCCCATCGCTCGTCTTTAATGCAACCCTTTTTGTCAGTTCTCTTGAAAAACGCAATTTGCTTGCAGCGCAGTTCGCGGCCAATTCGACGCTGCTAGGAAATATTATGGCTCCTCCAGTACTTGAGAGCGTAAACGATTTCATGTTGACGAATCTTTTTTCGCACTCGTGCAGTAATGCTAGAGTCCTTAAAGATCTTGATATACAGGGTGGCGCACGAGTCGTGTTACAATAAGAAATTTAAATAACTTATTTTAATCGATGTATTTCATTAATTTTTTTTTATTGGATTAAAAATTAAATTTTATTTTAAATAACTAATGGTTTTTAAAGATGATAGACCGCAAATGACCTCCACGCTCATCCACGCATATGCGGCACCTGATCAGAAAATTGTTAATTGCGACCTGAAGGGTTGAAATTGGGATCGCTTCAATTATTGTCTTAATGGCTCCATAAAAAAAGTCTGGTGCAGTCAGTTCAGGGGACCTTGGGGGCCAGCGGAAAGTGCAGTTTCTGGATATCAATTTGTTTGGGAATTTTCGTTGGAACTCCGCCATAACTTGTGTGGCTACGTGTGCACTTGCTCCATCTTGTTGAAACCAAATCCTGCTATAAGGGATACGTCTTCGGCGAAGTTCTGGTTAAAAAAACTCCTTTCAACATTTTTAAATAACGGTCCCCATTGACAGTTTGTGTTACACCGTTTTCTTCAAAGAAGTATGGCCCGTCAATACACCTTGATGAAACTGCGCACCACACAGTGACTCGTTCTGGGTGCAGTTCCGTCTCATGGAGCATTTCTGGATTAGATTCTCTCCATATACGGCAATTTTGCTTGTTAACATTGCCGTTTAAGTCAAAATGGGCCTCATCAGACATGAATAATCAATTTATCAATGTGTTGTCTTCTTCGGCCATTGCAATAATTTTTCGGCAAAATTCCAGGCGAACAGGCAAATTCTTGCGTTTAACTTGCTTGTAATTTGGACTTTGTACGGAAACAAGTTTATGTTATCATGAAGTATCCGTTGTAATGACCGTCTGCTAACTCCAATTTGGCCCGATAAGTTTCGAGTCGAAACACTTGGATTTGCCTGTATTGCCGATGCAACAGCCACGATTGTATCCTGAACCCGAACATTGGGTTCTCGATGATACGGTCTTCGTTTGATGCTTCCAGATTCGTTAAACATGTTCACCGGCCTCATAATGGTACATCTACTCGGGGGAGTACCGTCAAACTACAGCCTAAATTCTCTTTGGACGGAAATGACAGACTGCAAATAATGGTATCGCTGTACTATCCAAATTCTTCTTCCAGTATCCCAAGCATTCATTTCGATATATCTAAATAGTAGATTATAAAATAAGAAAAAAATAAGCCGATTACTCATACTGGAAAAAAGTATTACGTTTTATTTTTGTAGCACGATACGTGGGCCACCCAGTGAACAAAATCGTTGGCCCGGGGCTCAAAGCTGGCAAAACCACTGCGTAAGCTCGTCCATCTGCTCTACTCTACTGGTGTCTTTTCAGGTGGATCAAAAAAAGAATTTGTCCAGCCTGTTCCTAAAAATAGCGTATCGTCTTCACCCTCCAACTACCTTTCAACTGTATTTACGTCCCTTTTTTCCAAGGTTATCACCTCAAGAAATATCTTGAAGAATGAAAGCTCCTTTATAATCGGCAGTATGGCTTTCGTATAGCAATAGGTCCACTGGTGATATGATGGACACAGTCCAACTGAACCGAAGGCGCTCTTCTCCACCTTGAGCGATGACGTCTCGACCATACAGGAGTCGCCTATCTACAGTTTTCGGGCTGACGTCGTAGATGAGCGGAACAGCCATTCCATCCTGTATCAGCCCTCGACTGTCTAAAAAGAGGAATGCCTCTGGAGGGATGTAGCCACTTAACCGGGCACTCTCAAAATATTCATTATTAAGGTAGTAAGCCCCAAAAATAAAGCTGTTGGTTGAGGACATCGCTCTTGCAATGTGACCCGGAATCAGCTTAAATAAAAAATTATCTATTCTGTTTATGTTGGCTCCTTTGTGTAGAACCTGATTGGAATAATATCGTTTGTACTCCGACTCTGGTGTTCTGTGTAATCCCGAATCTTTTCCATTTGAGATGGGTCAATGTTGAACCACACCGGGCATCCGTAGGCAATTATTGGCCTGATGAGGGCCATATGGCAAGACGGCTGCTATAAAACAATCGTTTTGTCAGGGCAAAGGCTCCTCTAGCCCTGGCCAGAGCAGCACCTATATGTCTGTCGAAATACAAGTTCTGATCCAACCAGATGCCAAGGTACTTTACTACACTTTTACTCGCCAGTGGATGTCCATGTGGCCCTACGATCACCAGCTTGCGCCAGTTCTTTCTCGTATCCCTTGAGGCGCTAGACAACGGATTCCTAAACAAAATAGTTTCTGATTTCTGGAAGTTGATTTTCAACTTCCAGTCATCACAATATCGCTGAATCTTGTCGAAGTCACCCTGCAAGAGACTTTTGATGACCTCAACTGTATTAGCTGTTCTGTACGCAATTAAATCGTCGGCGTACGCAATTGCCTGAGTAAGACTACCTATCAGATCGCTGGTGTAAATGCTGAATAGAATCGGCGAGTTAACCGCTCCCTGCTGAAGACCATTATTAATATTAAAAATTGCGATAGAAGTTACATTGCCACTCTTGACAACAAACTTTCTACCATTTAGCATGTCATAAAGCATATACAATAGAGGTTTACTTAGTCTGGTTAGCTTTAGATAGAGACCTTCTAACCATACGGTGTCGAAGGCCTTCTACAAATCAACCAGACAGGCACCCGTACACCGCTTTTTAGTTTTGTTCCATTGGATACCAGAAACAAGTTTAGACGCGGCATGAATTGTGTCATGTCCCGCCTTAAAACCGAACTGTTTATCCGGGATGATATTTTTGTCCTCCGCCCACTTGAACAGGGCTCTATTAATAACCTTTTCAAATACTTTGCTGATTCTCGGAAGAAGACTTATCGACCGGAGATTCGCCGTATTGGAGTTGTCCTTTCCCTTTTTTGGGAGAGGGTACACCACAGCTTGGATAATATGTATTATTCAGCGCGTTGTTAAACAGTGTGGTATAAATGTCAACTGCTTCTTCAGGCAAATGTCGTAGTACAACGTTGGATATACCATGGGCTCCTGCTGACTTCTTTTTCTTTAATGAATCGAAGATGAGCTGGAGCTCATTCTTCGAAATTAACAGGGGACTGGGCCCATTTCGGTCGGCGATTATGGCGTTTGCCAAATATTTATCATTTAACCCGGTAAAACCAAGGTTCTCAGATCGCCATTCGGTTATATCGTTCCGGAGCCATAAGTGATGAAGCAGAGCTCTGTTCTCTAGGAAGACTTTTAATTCATGTCTTGGACCCAATAATTTCCTAATAAGTAAGTATATCTTTCTCATCATCAAGTGAAATCCATACGAACCCTTTTTAGATTTTCGTTCATTTTTCTCGCAAGCTTTTATAGCATTTAAGTGAATGCTTATAAGCCCAACATTTCCATATAAAGTATCTCATATGTCATCTTAAAAATTAACTCTTCTCTTTGACAACAAAATTTAATCTGTTCAAGAATTACTTTCGCAATTTTCAACCAGCTACAAACTATAAGGCAAAATTGATAATGAAACCATTCGTGCTTTCATGAAATGCCGGTCTTGGGATATTTTTATTAAATGCAAGCTACATGATGATGCATTTTTAATGCACTTCCGACAGCCACCACAATGAACAACCAAGACGAGAAAAGTAGTATATTAAATTGACCTTAATTCCCATGATGGTATCGATATTACCAGCAGCGTCACTACCATCACACCCAAAACTTTCAAACCAAAGAGATGTCATTCGTGCTGAAAAAAAACTCCCATTGCACACTGCACAGTGTATGTAGAATCGTGGGCGTTTTCACACACAATTCAATGTTCTTCAATTTTCACTCATTCATTTTTGGTATCACAAACTATCTCTGCCAAATGACAGGAGGATACATGAACACACAAATATTCTTTCTCATTTCCAGGCAGTGATATATTCGACAAGCTCTTTCTTACAACTACGTGCGAATATAATATAAGTGGGTCATTAGTACGCGTAACTGATGTCCTCAACATAAATACACCAATCAGTAGTTGGATGTGTGCGGTTTTTTTTTGTCTTGTTCTCTTTTGTGGAATGTAATTTTTTCAAAACATTATGACAGCTGCAGGAGGCTGTTGTAAGATCACTCTACAGTCTCCACTTCACTGCTAATGACACAATACAATCATAAACTCAGACATGACTCTTAATGATGGTCTTGCGTTCATGTTGCAAAAATTGTCATCTGTCAAAGTGACAGTTCTTACATATTTCATTTATTAGCTCGGCGAGCGGCAACAGTAAGTCGGCTGGCGTGATTGAACTGACACTTCAATTATTCCGCAGTGAAAGTATCAATTAAAGGACCATAACTCATGTGGGGAATTATATATGAGAGAATCTTTCATAAGTCATTTGTAGTTATAAACAAAAAATTAAAATGTGTCAACAAAAAGCTTTCCACACGAGGAGCATTCAAGTGTGGTAATGCTATCATTCAACCAACTATCTGGATTTGCATATTGTGGGAGAAGTTTTTCCATTCAAGTGGATTAATTTTGTATTCCATTCCACATTCAAACTATGCCACTTTTCACTTTTTGATTCTATTTTAAAAAAAGTTCAAAGTGGCGCCCAACAGGCAGTGCTAACAGCTAACAGCATCAATTTGTGTTTTTTTTTTATTTTGTTGTTGCATACAAGAATCATTATTCAGGTTATGCACATCAGCAGTGAGGGCCGGAGCAGCCGAAGGCACTTGAAAAACTTTCTCAAAACGACAAACTTTTCACAAAACAAAGGATCACACAGAATGATTAGAGTTTCGTCACCCTGCGACTTATCAATTGCTACGGCTATTATGGGTTTTATTTTGTTTTCCTAACCCGAATCGGAATCGTTGAATTAGTGATAAATGTTTTTTGTTTTGTTTTTGTTATATTTAACGTTTTGCTAGTGTAAATTATAAATGCACTTGAAGAGGAAGATTGTGGGCGGGCGCATGGAATGTTTACGTTAATTAATTTATGCATTAATGGCATTGCAAGAGAACAGTGGAAAAATATGTTGTTGCAGATAAACTGTGTAGTGGAAGAATATAGCTTGGAACTTTTATTGGTAGGTCGACATCGACATGAAATTAAAAATTATTATTACTGCACGTGTTTTAATTTGAATTACATGAACAATGAAATGATAAAGAACAGGTATTTATTCAATACAGAAATGAGTAAACATAAATTGACTTTAAGATGTTACAAATTATTTTAATTGATATGTAGGCTTGACAAATTTATTAAACTAAATAATACATAATACAAAAGATTGAGCAATGACGTGAATGAGCGAAGTACTTTTTGGTGATGATCTTTGATGACAACTCTCTACGCGCTACACATTACGTTGTCAAAATGGCATGTAACATTTTCCTGACAATTTCCTGGTCTTCAATGTAACATTTCCAATGGTGGCACAACTTATTTGCTTTCGGCATTAGCTGAGCGCAGACAATTTTCAGCGAACAACTCTTATTCCTGAGAAAACTGTGTTACCGACTCGAATTACCACTTTACTATTAATAGATTGTAGGGAAATGTCAAATTTTTTTGTATAATGTCGTCGTTGATTCGCCATGTCGATTTTTTTCATTTAATTCTTCTCGCGCTTACAAAAAACAAGCCCGTCATTACTAATATAGTCAATTCAGCTTCAGTTCACCAAAAAAAATTAGTTGGCCAACTTTGCAATTTTTCAGTTTCTCAATAAAGCTTCCCCAAAAGTAAATTTACACTTTGCAATTTTTCAGAAAAGTGTGGACTAATATTAAAAAGATAACTTTTTAATTGTAAATGTGTTTTGCAAGAATGTATGTACTTACTTACTTAGATGGCGCCACAGTTCTGGACGAACCTGGACCTCAACTAACATGCCTCCCCAGCTAGCTCGGTCTTTGGCTAGCTGCCTCCATTTACGCACTCCAAGTTGGTTGAGGTCATCTTCCACTTGAGCGCGACGTCTTAGGCGAGGTCTTCCTTGAGTGCGTCTTCCCTCTGGGTTGGAATCGAAGATCCTGCGAGCCGGAGCATTGTTGCCCATACGCTCTACATGACCTAGCCATCTTAAACGTGATATACGTATTTTTTGTACCAGGTCAATGCCGCAGTACAGCTCGTATAGTTCGTGGTTGAACCTTCTCCTTCAAAGCCCGTTAACGCAGATAGGGCCGAAAATCTTGCGAAGAACCTTACGCTCGAAACGACGTCTCCGCGCCATAGAGCAGGACTAGGATCATCAGTCTTATAAAGAGTCTCCTTTGTTTTTCGAGAGAGGGCTTTTCTACTCAATTGCCTCCCTAGCCCATAGGAACAGCGATTGGCAAGAGTTATTCTTCGCTTTATTTCTAACGAGATGTTGTTGTTAGATTTTATAGCGGATCCGAGGTAGACAAATTCCCTAACTACCTCAAAGTTGTACCTGTCTATTGTGACGTTTTGTCCAATCCGCCGGTGTTGTGTGTCCCTTTTTGTGGGCAGCAGGTACTTCGTTTTGGCCTCATTGACTGCTAGTCCCATCTTAGCCGCTTCAGCTTCAATGTTAGCAAACGCTCCAGTGACGACAGCTCCCTGGGTTCTGCCAATGATGTCTATATCATCAGCGTATGCTAACAATTGCACAGACTTGAAAAAAATTGTGCCAGTAGAGTTAACTTGGGATTTTCTTACAATTTTTTCAAGTATTAAGTTGAAGAAATCGCACGATAGCGCATCACCTTGTCGGAATCCGTTTTTGACATCAAAAGCTTCTGTGAGGTCAGTACCAACATTGACGGAGCAACGAGAGTTCTCCATCGTCATCCTACACAGTTGGATGAGCTTTGTGGGGATGCCAAAACCTGACTAGGCTCTGTATAGCTCGTCTCTATAAATGCTATCGTACCCGGCCTTAAAATCGATAAAGAGATGGTGGGTATCAATTTAAAGTTCTTCTGTAGTTTCCAGGATCTGCTGTAGCGTGAACATTTGATCGATTGTGGACTTTCCTGGCCTGAAACCGCACTGATAGGGTCCAATCAGGTTGCTGACAAATGGTTTCAGACGTTCACATAATACAGCAGAAAGGATTTGTACGCGATATTCAGGAGACTTATTCCTCCATAGTTGGCGCAGTTTAGAAGGTCTCCTTCTTTGTGGATCGGGCAAACAATGCTGAGGTTCCAGACTTTAGAGATGTGTTGGTGTATGCAATGTACCAGGTCATCTACGGCTGCTTTAAAGAGTTCGGCGGGTTGTTGTTTTTTAGTTTGGATATTGCTATCCTCACTTCATTTTGGTCAGGTGGACGGAAGTTTTGTGTGTCATCGTCCATATTGAATGGTTCAAGAATGTATGTATGTATATACATGGATATGTTCACAATTAATCGACTTACGTTTATCAGTTATCAATTGATAAATACCGAAATTTGATATTTAAAGGTTAAATTTGTTAAGAAAAATATCTGATCATCTGTTTATTGAACATTATCAACTTGTGTTTAATTCACAATGGTGTGCACAATACTAAATTTTCAACATTTTTATCAGTATGAATTTGACTATTTGATGATAAAGATTTGAAACAGCAAAACCTGAATTTCGGAGAACAAAATTTGTAAAGAAAGTACTGAATTAACAATAGAAGTCTTCTACATAAGTTTGTGTATTCACAATGGAACTTTGGCGAAATTTAACGAAATGACATTTTCAAAAATAAATTGTAGAGTTGCAAAGTGAAAAAGTGGTTACGTGAAATATTGCCCCAGGTTTTTGGAAATCTCCGTCATTTCGGAAAAGCACATAATTTTAGTTTTTTCACTAATATACAGTCTATGATGTGCGAACCAAGCTCTCAGCAAGTAAATTCAGTATATGTGAAAGCTACATATGTTATCTGCAAAGGCTCTTCGATTTCCAAAAAAAATCTGGTGGAACAGTGTTGATGTAAATTAGAAAAAAGTAGTGGTCCCAGAACTGAACCCTGAGAAGCACTTGAGCGCATTACTAAAAATCCCATTCTTTAACACCCTCTGTTCCCTTCCAGTCAAATACGATTTCAACCATTCATAAATTAACCCCCTAAAACCAGCGTTATAAAGCTTGCTTAAGAGAATGTTATGGTTGACCATGTCAAATGCCTTTATGTCATGTCAATAAATAATGCCATCGTTGATTTACTATCATTAATACCCTTATATAGATCACAACAAACTTTTAAAATTGCATCCTCCGTGGATCTTCCTGATCTGAAACCAAATTGGTCTTCGGGGAAAAAATGCGTCTTTCCAAGAAATAAAATCATTCGTGATTTAATAAGTTTTTCAAACAGTTTCGAAAACGTAGGAAGCAGCGGGATAGGCCTGTAATGAGCTATGTTTTTACGATTGCCTTTTTTAAAAAGAGGAATAACTTCAGCAATTTTCAGTGAATTAGGAAACTTTCCGAATTTGACACTTAAGTTGAATATATAATTTAAGATGCCCACAATTTCCGAAGATATCTTTTTTAACATTACAGAAGATATGCTATCACTGGTAGAAGAATTTTTACTTTGTAAACTTTGAATACATATATGGATTTTACTAGACGAGATCTCTTTAAAGCAAAAAGAGATATCGTGATATGGCACAGAGGGTTTCAAAGTTTCAGTAATGTTAACAAAATATTCATTGAAACTGCATGCTATGAAAAGCGAATCAGACGTACTAATATCATTGCATACAATATTTGAAATTTCATGAGACTTAATTTGTTTCCCTAAAATACTATTAACAACTTTCCACTCATTTTTTGTATTGCCTCTGAAATGATTTAAGCGGTTTTTGTAATATGAGTCCCGTGATTCAGCACTTAAATTTTTAACCCTTATGCTAAGTTTAGAATAATATTTTTTTAGAGTTTGGTGGATGTTTTTTGCAAAGCATTGCATTCATTATTTAACTATTAAGTATTTTTTGAACTTCGTTTATGTACCTACTGTTCAATTATGGGGTTGGAGTGCAGTGGTTAACTAAAAATTAGTTTTATAAAATATGGACAGAAAGCTGTTTTTAGAATCGCAAAATAGGGGTAAATACTCGTGTTTTGACAAAAATTATTACCGCAACAAAAAAAAACTTTTATATTCACTGGTTGGTCAACGGTCAACTCGACTCTGAATTCAAAATGACGTGAGATCGTGAAAATCTGGTTTCACACGAAAAAAATTTGATATTTCCGACAGGGCAATAAACTATATTTTGAAATATTTTAAATGTACTTCTTGCCAAATTTCGTCGAAAAGCTCTAAAATATAACCCTTATCCGCAGATGAAATTAAATCTGAAAATTTCCAATTTTTGGTTAAAAAAAATTGAGATTTTTTAGAAGAAATCTTAACAATCTTTCAGTGGAAATCGACAGTTTATGTCTTGTACGTCTTATAAGTGCACTATCGATAACAAACACTCACGTACTGCTAATGACTGCTTATTTATTTCTAAATAATAGATATGCACTGACTTGCTCCTTAAATGCTTGTTGATATTCCAATTTAAGAGCTTTGGTAGGTGGCGCTACTCAAGTTTTAGTTACGTAGTTCATTTTTAGGCAATTTGACAGCAGCTGACACAAAGCCACTCAAACATCTTTTATTAAAGTATCTTTGATCTGACAGTTTCGCACGAATAAACTTCTACTGAAAGTGGAAGAGCGACCCCTACCTATGCTTATTAATGTGATTTATAAAGATTTAAAAATAAATTAAAGGTACTTTTAGCCTAGTTCGTTGCGTTAGTAATTTTTATTTCGTGTACGTGAATAGGTGTGAAGTAATTTTTTTGAGAAAAGAACACATACTTAACCAAAAATTATTGATTTTTGACTGCTTTCATTTAACGTTTCCGAATCGTACACAAATATATTCGTATAGCTTATTATCGGAGATAACTTATCTCATAAATGGGTGAACGTGGCCATTGACAGAAAGAAGAACTCTACGAACAAAGACTTCGAGATTCATCAAATACATCTGAAAAACCAACTAAACAACATTATATCATTCGATACTCGTAAAAATGTCACAAATCTATCCAAAGCTGACTCTTGCTTTTACTCTTATCGAAACTTGTATTTGTATTGTGTGTAAATTCTGCTTTATTGCGGATAGCTTTTGCCAAAAGAACACGGCTATTGTCAAGTACTCAGAAGGTAACTCTACCGTACTGAGCATTAACAGAGATATTTTTTAATTTTTTAGATACGGGAAAAAATGTCTTCAAAAAGAAATGAAAAACAACAGGTTAGTTATATATATAATGGGTTTTCTATTTTGCGGTTTCAAAAGTAAACGTAAATAAAACACATATAAAATATTTTTTTTCATAATGTTTCTTTTTTATTATAAAGTTTGAACGGCGACATTATGTGTGAAACACTACATCATTTAAATGACCACCACGCGAATTGTTGCAAGCATCGATTCTTTTGAGGTAATTTTCGACCACTTTTTGACACATATTGGGCGGTATCTCAGCCATAACTTGACGAATGTTGGTTTTCAAGTGCTCAGGAGTTAAAGGTTTATCTGCATAAACACGGTCTTTCACGTAGCCCAAAAAAAAAAGTCCAGCGGTGTCAAATCGCACGATCAATTGATATCGCCACGACGAGAAATTACGCGGCCAGGAAATGTCTTTTGCAATAGAGCCATATTCGCTCGAGTTGTGTGGCATGTGGCACCGTCTTGTTGAAACCACATATTCTCCAAGTCGAATTGTTTAATAGTAGGCAAAAAAAGTTATCATATGACCATAACGCTCCGAATTGACGGTGACAGTCGTTCCATCGTCGTTTTCGAAGAAGTAAGGTCCAATCACACCTCTGGACCAAAGAGCGCCCCAAACAGTGACTTTTTGTGGATGTGATGGCCTCTCTTCAATTACTTGGGGATTCTCAGAACCCGAAATACGACAATTTTGTTTATTAACAGACCCACTAGTGAGACATGTGCTTCGTCGCTGAAGAAAATTTTGTTCGAAAAATCGACGTCCACCGCCTCTTGTTCAAGCATACATTCGACGTATCTACGACGTTGCGAATGGTCAGCTGGCTTCAGTTGTTGTGTGAGCTGGACATTATATGGATGTAGGTGTAGATCCAAATGCAAAATACGCCATAATGTGCCGTAAGACAGTCCTAATTACTGAGAACGACGAGGAATCGACACATTCTGGTCTTCGGCAACATTTTCACTTACAGCAGCGATAATTTCAGTGGTACGAGCGAAACGATGATGCACAGGCCTTACAATGTCTGTAACCAATTCAGCCTCTTCAAATTTCTTAACAATTTTGCCAATTGCTTGCGTAGTTGGACGATTATGTTAACCATAATCTCCTCTCAAAGCACTATATGTGGCTGTGGCAGAATCACCATTTTTGTAGTAGGTTTTAACAATTTTAGTGCGTCGTCCGATAGTTAAGCGATCCATTTTCGTAAATGCTGAAACTGAAAAAAAAATTGGTTTAACAACTTAGTTTGACAGATGTCGAATTCCAGCCCTATACTTTTGAAACCGCAAAATGGATAACCCTTTATATTCAATTTATCTTTCTTTTACTCAGAAACAGATGTGGAGGTGCTCCATCGTACTGTTTTTCGTTTGAGATCGATAACCAGAATGCAATTTTGTTACAATCAGCCTCGGTATTTACACAATTTTTTTTGTTACAAAGCTTTCATTCATTTTATTTATTTGATAAATCTTGAAGATCTTTCTTTTGACATTTCAATATAGGTTTGACAGTTAAACAAAATTAAAATTATCGTTTAGTAAGTTCGAAGTATTGCCAGAAGCGCTTAATCTTTTAGTAGAAAATATTAATTTAAAGAATAAAAAAGAAAATAAATTCAAAATTAATATGAAATTCTACAAAGTTGTTGTTCTTAAAACATCGACTTTAATAAAAGAACATGCCCTTCTTTTATAAACAAATCCAATCTACCTCAAAAGAGTAATCTTCCCAAAGAATCTTCAAAATACTCCTCCGCAACTTTTTCAATCTTTTTTACCTGAATTCATAATCGGACACTGACCTCTCATTCTAAACGAGATATTTCAGCTTTTAATTTTCATAATTAAGGATTAGGTACTCGTACATACCTACAAGTATATTCTGTTTACTTACTACCCTAAGGCATCCTTCCCATCCCAAAACAACCATATCAATAGACAAATATTCTAAAACTTCTCCCTCTCTCTCGCATTGTTTAATCAGACTTCTTAGAAAAGCAATCCGACAGTTTCCTTTAGAAAGAAAAAAACGAGACTTTTATTATTCATTAAACCCATCATCATCTAAAAAATATTTATCTGGTTGTTTTCATTTCAGCTTGTTTGTTGTTTCCCCAAGTCTGACCGAAAAGTACCACTGACTAATTTCAAGAGATTAATGTCTAAAACCTTAAGGTGCAGAAGTCTCACAAAAAAAGAGGTCAAACAAGTGCAGCACCACTTCTGGGGGACATAAAACCAACAACAACAACAACAGCACTACAAATTGTTGACAAAATATTAGTTTCCCTTTTGCTTTTTACGGCCGGCGTAGAAGTTGCCTTCTCACTTCTTTTTATGTTGAGTGCTCTAACAGGTCCTTTCTGTTGAGTTGAGGGCTTGGAATGAAGATTCGTGATATTTTTCTTTTTATTATGACGGCAATGAATTTTTCTTAAAAGAAATTATGTACCTTTACTTGCAGGGAAAATTAAGAACATGAAAGGAAAAAAAAATAACTCAATTACACTTGGCTATCACTATCAGTTTTGAAGAGGATTTAATCCCTTTAGGGTCCTCTTTCCGAATACTCGTAGGTATCTTGTGAATAGTCTTTTGATTTTGAGTTTTTGGCCGCATAGGTATACACTTGTATTTTGTCTGTGATGTTTGTTTTATTGTTTCTTATTTCCTTTTTTGTCCTTGTCAGACTTTATTTTTGTTCTACGTCACTTTTTCAACTCTGACAACCATGAAGAAATAAAAATTAAACAAAAAAAAAAAAGAAAGGAGACAATAACGGTCATCATCTTTTCATTCATATTTTTTATTTTATTTCTTCATCGTAATTCCTTTAAAGAGGATAACGGCGCGGCGGTGGAAAATTGAAGCAGACTTCTTGTTCTTCTTCTTATCCGGCATGAGAAATGAATATTAAATGAAATAAACAATGCCAAACGAGAGATGGAAAGACTCATCGTCCTGATGGTTGATAATAAATGACATTGGTGAAGTGGTAGGCTTTTCAGACAGCGACAATGACAACGACACGTAGAAACGTTGACGTACGATCAAGATTCATCATCCTCATTATTGTCGTCTTCGTCGTCATCGTCATCACTTTGCCGCAGATGTAAAATCCTTTTTCTTACTTGACATCATTACCTTTTTTTTTTTTTTTTGTGCATAAGAGGATGTGGTATACGATTCAGGATGTTAATGTGCTGGAAGTAGGTGGGATGCGCATTCATTGCTGGTTGAGTTTAAGGGGTCGCTCTTTTAACAAAAAAAAAAAACTTAAGGCATTCACTCAAAATAGTGACACTGCATAATTTCAAGAATAGATTTTCCTGTTTTTAAGAGTTTTGACATTTGTGTGTATAAAACAAATGTCATTTTTTGACAGAAAAAAATTACAGGTATTAAAAAGTGATATAACTTTAGGAAGGGACAAATGTCGAATTCTAAACAACCATTTCAAATCGATTTCAGATCGATTTTTTTGTTTGTTGAAAGGAACTTGCAAAAAATAGTTTACGTGCAAAGTCTATACGAAATCTTGCTTAAAACGCAAAATCTATTTTGACTTATGTATTTTGTTTAGAAATAATTCGATTGTGTTCAGAAAAAAATCGAATGTTTGGTGTGGACTTCGACATAACTTTGGTTTTACGAAATGTCTGTACGTGCATTGTACAACGCCACCTATGTTTTTTTTAATTTTTTTAGAGAACAATTTTATGTAATGCTGCCCGTCTGGTTGAAATCACATCAAGGCGATTCAATTCAGGAACGAAAAGGTCGATTCGTGCTACAATAAGAAATTTAAATAACTTTTATTTTAATTTTTTTTATTGGATTAAAAATTAAATTTTATTTTAAATAACCAATGGTTTTTAAGGATGATAGACGGCAAATGACCCCCACGCTCATCCACGCATATGCGGCACCTGATCAGAAAATTGTTCATTGCGACCTGAAGGGTTAAAATTGGGATCGCTTCAATTATTGTCTTAATGGACTGCTTCAATTCAGTCAAATTCCTGGGGTTCGTTTTGTACACTTCCTGCTTGACATAACCCCCTAAAAAAAGTCTGGTGCAGTCAGGTCAGGTGACCTTGGGGGCCAGCGGAAAGTGCAGTTTCTGGATATCAATTTGTTTGGGAATTTTCGTTGGAGCTCCGCCATAAGTTGTGTGGCTACGTGTGCACTTGCTCCATCTTGTTGAAACCAAATCCTGCTGAAAGGGATACGTCTTTGGCGAAGTTCTGGGTAAAAAAAAAACTTCAACATCTTTATATAAGGGTCACCATTGACAGTTTGTGTTACACCTTTTTTTCTCAGAGAAGTATGGCCCGACAATACACCTTGATGAAACTGTGCCTCACACAGTGACTTGTTCTGGGTGCAGTTCCATCTCATGGAGCATTTCTGGATTAGATTCTCTCCATGTACGGTAATTTTGCTTGTTAACATTGCCGTTTAAGTCAAAATGGGCCTCATCAGACATGAACAAACAAATTATCAATGTGTTGTCTTCTTCGGCCATTACAATCATTTTTCGGCAAAATTCCAGGCGAACATGCAAATCCTGAGGGTTTAGCTTGCTTGTAATTTGGACTTTGTACGGAAACAAGTTTAAGTCATCATGAAGTATCCGTTGTAATGACCGTCTGCTAACTACAATTTGGCACGATAAGTTTCGAGTCGAAATACTTGGATTTGCCTGTATTGCAGATGCAACAGCCGCGATTGTATCCTGAACGCGAACATTGGGATATCGATGATTCGGTCTTCGTTCGATGCTTCCAGATTCGGCAAACATGTTCACCAGCCTCATGATGGTCCATCTACTCGGGGGAGTACCGCCAAACTCCAGCCTAAATTCCCTTTGGACGGAAATAACGGACTGCAAGCAATAGTATCGAGGCACTATCCAAATCCTTTTTTCAGTCTCCCAAGCATTCATTTCGATAAATCTAAATAGTAACCTTTAAAATAAAAAAAAAATAAGCCGATTGATCACACTGAAAAAAAGTTATTACGTTTTATTTTTGTGGCACGATTCGTGGGCCACCCTGTAGATTATAGTTATGCCCCCGATCTCCAATGAGTCTATAACTCGCGGTGTCAGAGAAATTAATAACGCTTCGAGTTAAATAGATTTTAATTTTCATTTTAGTAGAAGTGCGTTTAAAAAAATATGCTAGGCTTATAGACTATTTAGCAAACTAATAGTTATAGACGTATGTTAATTATTTTTTATTGTATATTACGTTTTTTTATTTTCTGTTTTAAATGTATTATTAATTAGTCTAATGTGAGTATTATTATAAACTTAATTGATGAAAGTACATAAAATAAAAAAAATTAAATAAATGCAGAAAAACTAATTTTAATTCACCATAATTTGTCTGTAGTAAACGTACAATATTAAATTGCTGATATCCCATCTTTATTATATGAAATAAAATAAATCAGATCATAAAACTTAATATTTTGTTATTTATTTTACTGAAAAAACGACTATCCGGTATTCGGCCGGATATAAAAAGATTATTCGGCTTCGGCCGGATATTATAAAAGGAGCCGTATAGGCCGGATACCGAATACCTACTGGATATCCGTCACATCTCTAGTTTTTAGCCTCGTATTTACCAATAATTAACTATGGTCCAAGTAGAAAAATTGTAAGCTATGTCGTTGATGCAGGAATTAGATGAATTAATGTTTTTTTCTTTTTTTTTTGCAAATTTCTGGCATTTCAACTTTTCGGGAAAGACTCATATTTTTTAAAATAATTTTTAATTTAATCTCAACACCATATGTGGAAGTACTCCATGTATGTTCCCCTATTAAAATGCCAGTGCTCCCTCATTCGTCTTAATTAAAATTTAAAAAAATAAGCGACTATGTTTATTTACAACATGTTGCTTCAGTCATAATCCATCACCAGCCAACCCTTGAGTCGCATATCCTTGCACAACTTCAAAATGCATACCTATGCATAACTATTTCCCTTGCATAAAAACAGAAACCTCTTAAAACTTGAAGTTTTTTTTTTATATTTTTTTTGTTGATATTTATAAGAAGCAATCCATCTGTTGATCCTTACGAAAACCCTTCAAAAGCAGGACTCTTTCTTACTTTTGGTTCGAAATAACTTAAACCACATTGGCGTGGCAGATGGTATTAAATCAAAAAAAAAAAAAAAAAAAAAAAACCATCAGCAAAAACCCCCAAAATAAACTGCATGCACAAAAATCACCCTCATTTTTATGTTAACCACTTGTATCCAACTTCAGACGTATTAATTTCAAATATATACTAAAAAAACACAGCTTTTTCTTATATTTGGCTTCTTTTCTCTTCCTGTTTTTCAGCGTCGTCGCGAAAGGGGTCGAATACCAGTCAAAGGAGTACGCTTAGTGGAGACGGCAACAGTCAACGGCGAAGGCGGTGATCCATTTGCCCCAGATGTAAGTCTTCATTCATCTTTACACTTTTTTCTTAAAAAAAAAAAAAAATAAAAAGGATTCTTTTATCCTGTTTTTTGTTCATCTGAGAAACACGAGGCAAAATTTCCTTTACTTTCGTTTTATTCATTTTTGTGTACCTACATACATTATTGGTGTGCTAAGACGTAGGGTCCTTTTTTTTTGTCTTCAAAACACAGTGATTGTGTATAATATTGATTTTTTTTTTCAGGGATATCCATTTCAAGTTGGTTATTGTGAATTAGATGATCAAGCAGCTGCAAGGTCCGTGCCCCAGTACACATTGTATTTGGTCGCCAACAGTGAAAAGGAACGAGCTGAATGGATAAGAGCTATTCGTCAAGGTAAGTCCTTTGTATTATGGGTGGTATTGATGTAGGAGCTTCGGCACAAGATGTTGTTATTTATTACATTTTACAGTCCATAAGACAGAATAACATGGATAAGGATCAAAAAGTTGAATGGAATGATTCAACTTCGATTTGTAAAGCTTTTCAGTGAAAACCGTCTCAAGAGTTAGGAATTTGAAAAGAATTCGATTTGAAGTATTCTTAGGAAGGATGTTGTTTGTTATGATGAGTTTTATATTGTGCATTATGATGTGATAAGTTTATCAACAGAAAGGATATCTTATAATGATGACCTTTATCTACTGGTCGGTCGGCACAATTTGACTCCGTTGATGCAGTATGTACGTATATACTCGTGCTTTTCCCAAGGTTTTTGATATACTGAATTCGATTTCGACATTAAAATTGCTGTATTACATCAGGCTTTCGAAATATTTTAATGTAAAGGATCTTTCATTAAGCGCTTCCTCTCTTGTGTGAGATTTCTGCGAACTTTTTTATTTGTTTTAAAGTTCTATCGATGCCATTAGTTTCTCTGTGTGGCGCTCAGCCAAAATGTCAAATTTTCCATAAGTTTAAATCAAGCTGAATTTGATCAATCGCGATGACATGGGTTATGTTATAGCTTTGAAGGCCGCTGTGGTTTGTGGCTTATTCGCAAACATCTGCGACTTCAGATAACCCAACCAGAAAAAGTCTAACGGGTCAAATCCCTCGGTATCGGCGACCAGTTCACATCACCTCTACGTGGGATGACCATGAATTGCCCTTGCAGAATTTTGAAACCATATACCGTTGGTGTCCACATCATCCAATTCAGGCCAAAAGAAGTTGGTAATCATCGACTTATAGCGCTAGTCGTTGAGAGTGATGGCCTGCTTGCCTTTTATCAAAGAAATATGCATCGATAACGCCGCCAGCCCAACATCTATACTAAACAGTGACTTTTTCAGGATGCCTTGAACGCTCTTTGTTCTTATGTAGATTGGTATCGTTCTTAATTCGTACCCATTCGTCCTCATTGCTGAAGATGATTTGTCAATGACAATTGGCATCAGTTCCCAACCGTTCCTTGCGGCGCATATACATCGTTGTGTATGGTTGTTTACCTTCGGCTCCTGGGTCTGTTGAATTTTGTACGGGTGCATGCCCAAGTCAAGATGCAAAATTGACAAAGCTGTGGTCTGCGAAAGGTCGGTTTTTTATGACCGTCGCGAAATCGGCTGTCGACGAATTTTCTTTCAAGTCAGTTAAAGCTGTAGTTTTGAATCAGTTGTTCCTCAAATTTCGAAATGAATCCAATAATAGTCAATCATTTTTGGCTAGCTTGAAATTTGTGTTTGACAGCAGATGCTTATAGTTCAACAGGTGTTTTTTCAAAGACATTACAACAAGGCAAATCAAGTTTTTGAATGCAATATTCGTCGGCATGAATAAATGACAGCTAATTTGGCAGATTTAGTTTTTTTTTATAACTTTGCACCCGCTCAAGGGATTATGAATACCCTTTATATGTTTTTCTTAACACAGCGCGGGCATCCGGTGGAAGAAGAGAAAGAAGGATAGGAAAGATGTGTGGCGCGATGTTCTGAGACTAGAGCCGGTTGATGTCTCAGAATTATCTCCAGGGATGGCGGCTGAACTAATGCGGAGAGAATTACCGTGGATTATTTATTTATGTCCCTTATAATTCGCATTATTTTATTTATTTCTCTGTCATATTTTATGGGTATGCTAGTTTACTCAATCACATGTTGTTAGTGTTATGCCTAAACAGCATGCAATGAGCAAAGCAGCAACTTATTTTATGACAATTTTGAGAATTGGTTTTTAATGGAATATATGAAGACATAGACAACGGCAGGAATCGAACCTGCAACCACGATGTTGGCAGGCGAGCACGCAGCTATCGCGCCACGCCCATCCCCAATTAACAATATGGCCGCTATCAACTGGAAGATCTTTTAGAAGGTTGTAAAAACAGTTTTTTATGTTTATTATACAAAGTGAAATAATTGTGTTCTTTAATATTCTCTATTTCATTTCCCCCTTTAAATGGTGACAGTGATCTAGTCTCCGCCAAATAAATTAAACTATACGCGTAGTGTCTACTATGTATTTTCGATTCATTTCTTAGCAAACAGCATGTTGTCATTGTTGTATCAGGAAAGTACGCTCTAACTCTAACAGACTTAATGCAAACTGCTCTGAATCCACAACAGAATTGAGCAAAAAAAATGTGGTATGGGTATAAACCCGTCCAAAACATGAATTGTCATTTTGACTTGGAAATATAAAATTCCCCAACTTATACATCCATCAATAAATGGTACGCCATTGACTTTGTCATACTCATAGTTCATAGACAAAAAGCTAGACTGGAAATCCAATATACAAGAAAGAGTAAAAAAAGCAACATTGGTACCCTTCTCTTGCAAAAAAGCCATTGGGAATGAATGGGGATTATACCCACATATTAGCCACTGGTTGTACTGGTTGTACACAGTGGACGTCAGACCGACACTTACTTATGGGCATTGGGCAAAGTCACACATTTTGACAAATTAAATAAGGTCAGCCGTTTTATGTATCAGTGGATCACTCTGCTCTATAACCTCGGCTGCACTAAACATATTAATTAACCTTACACCCCTCGACATTTTCAGCAAACAAGTGGCCGCGAGTATGCAATCTATTTGTCTCTAAGCCATCTCTAAATGGTCTAGCAGTTCGATAGCCCATTCGAATATTGTGATCATTGGGTGGCAATGGCGCAGTGGATAAAGGGCTTGATTGCTAACTAGGACGTGTGGGTTCGTTTTCCATGCTAGGCGCATTCTTTTCTATACCTCCAATTTAAATTGGATGCCGCCCATGGGTTAAAATGAGACAGTCAATACCTGGTTCTCAAATCCGCTGTGCGAAACTAGTGCCGTGCAATTCAGGTTGCATTTAAAAAATCCGACTACACCACACACCAGTTAATGTTCGCCAAGAACTTCCGAATTACCATCCCACCAAGATCTGCTTGGGAGGATGAGACGTTCTTAAAAGATGAATCAACTCACTTCTTTAGGGTCGGTTCAAATACCGAAGGGAGAGTGGGTGGCGGTGTGTACTCAGACAGCTTAAATCTTAGTCTCCATTTTAGCGTGTTCCAAGCGGAAATTCTGGCGATTAGAGATGTTCTATCCTGGCTTAGGGAAAACGTGATATCTACGTCGGATATCCGTATCTTATCTGGCCCTGAAATCACTTGGCGCTGTTTCCACAAACTATAACTGCCAGCAACTATCGATCATTTCTCAGGGAGATGGCAGAACAGTTTAACATTTACCTGATTTGGGTGCCGGGACATAGAGATATGTTGGGAAATTGCAAAGCCGATGAACTCGCCAGAAATGGAACCTAAATACCAATTCTACCTAAAAGGGAAGAAATCGGTATGCCTATCGCTACACGCAAACTCCTGTTACATAAAAACTCCAGAAAAGGAAAAAGTAATAGATCCAAGACGCCCAAAATATCTACTCTCTTTGAGCGGGAAACATCTTGCCTCCGTAATAGGTGTCATAACTGGACACTGCTTAATTTTCAGACACGCCATAAGACTTGGCGTATTCTCCAACAACTTTTGCAGATGTTGTATGGATGAGAAGGATGAGGAGACTATCTCCCATCTTCCTTGCTCATGCCCTACTCTCTCCCAAGGACGTAGATTACACCTGGGAACATGCTTCTTCGACGACCCCAGTGATCTAACACACTTAGAGATTCATCAGCTACATCGCTTCATTAGAGGTTCCAAATGGTTTAATTAAAGAGCTAATATCTCTTCACGTGGTAGCACAATTGACCTATCTGATGTCTAAGTTTGTCAGCCGTTTTCCTGAAAGACACTTCAACCTAATCTAAACAAGCAAACACCATTGGTTACTACTAAAATTCCAAATGGAAACATTGTCGTCACACTTGTTACCATTTGCATTGACGTAGAGTTATATATGTATCACACAGGTATTAAAAAGAATGAATCAGTTCCTCCTATCTTCAAGAAGTAGCCTGTCGTCATCCAGCAGTTCCATCAGAGTTATTACTTGATAAGCTGGGTGCCCCTTGGGTCAGTAGAGGTTTTAGAAAAAGATGTGGTCTCAGGCCCAAAACAATTTTCATTAGATGTAAGCAATCATGGTAAAACCGATTCTGATTGCTCTGACTAAGGCAGCACCAAATGTCATGAGAACTTTACCAACTACTGCCCTTGAAATGCTTTTTCACCAGTCTTCTATTAATTTAACGGCCTAGTAACAGAAAAATCGTTCACTGCAGTTAAAAATCCATTATTTGTCAACTTTACTGGCGTAGACATTCCAACAAACCCAGATGTATTTTTAGCCCTAACAGATATCCCTAGGAAAACTGGGCCATAAATGAAAAGTATACAGTCAGAAATCTTCTTAAATAATCAACCCCCGAGTAGATCAATAAAGCTTCTTTGTCTTTCTAGCGGAGTGCTGGCAGTTTGGAAGACCACAAGAAGTTTAACCACACCGAAACTAGTTACCCTTCGATGAAATATATGGACAAAAATTGAGGGCCGCATCCATAGCGAATCCTCGGTTCTTAGATATGCCAATGGAACAAACAAAAAGTAGAATGCAACAGAGTTTCTTCAATCTCTCAATGATAGTTGGTTAAAAATTGACACCATGAAGCTATGGCCGGAAAAATACATAATATTTACTTATTAATGGGAGACCCCATTAGTAGTATGGGTAACAGAAATTTGGCCTGTGTCGATTATGTGTAGGATTAAGAGGCGGCGTAGGGATCATCTCACTTTCTCTGTGAATGCCTAACTAGAACCAAGAAAACAGCCATAAGAAACTATTTATATTACTATCAGAATAGCGCAGAGAGCCAAGCCATCATAATTAATCCTCCATTAACTCCCTTTCTTAACCCTCCAAGCACAATATAGCTATTGAGATTCAATTGAGATGATACGACATAACGAATACTCACCGCTCTTTAACTTAACCTAATCTGGTGTGCTAAAAATTCGCATTGACCTTAAAAAACGTTAGCAATTGCTGACCAATTAATGAAAACCGTTGGCCTCTTATGTCCAATTACTACCCTTTTAGATGAAAATTTTTCGAATATCCCACTTCCAAACTTTTTATTAAATTAAATTCATGTTCTCTTCTCCGCTTTCTGTTGCAAAGAATCAAAATAGTATTAAAAAAGATACTTCGACAGCACTGGTAATACTACTATATACTGCGTTTATATGCTTTGATCTAAAGATCGAGTTGAATTTTGGTTGGGTCTTCGACTTATAAGGTATCCATTTGGAATTGAGTTGCGATGACATTGCTCAAAAAAGCATAATAATCTTTAAAAAAAGTTCAGCAATGGCTTGCGTTTGGGAGCAAAAATCCGAGATGCGATACAACATTCAATACTATAATACGGAATCGAATTTATTTCCTTGCAAAAATATTTTAGCGGTGTTCCAACTTTTTTTTAACAAAACACAAATTTCAACTCAACTCCAATCTCTAGCTTGAAAAAAGTTGAATGTCTATTTTCACCTAACATTCAAAATGGCATTGTGTCAACCTTATAGCCTTTGCCATTAAAAACGTAAAAGTCCATAGTTCATACCTTAAATCTCCTTAACTAAATTTGCAAACATTCAATTTGTTTTCTTGTGGTCGATATGCTTCAAAACATTAATAGCCAAAGTCGTTAACATTCGTAACACTTTTGACCCTAAACAGAAAAATTAACAACAATTTGCCCCATCGAACCAGCGAACGCTGCTGCCACCGACCGTGCTCGTCGATCTCCTTCCATTATAATCGTCCAGTTCATAACACAAATTTATTACGACCACAGGTTCATTAGGCGAGGTCAGTGTTATACAATGAAGATCATGTCCACGACAATGCTGATGGTCAATGTCTTCCCACCATACCATACCATTCATCGCCAACCAGACTCCAGCATCATCTAGTAACTTTTTATCGCCATCACCATCAATCGGCTTAAGGAATCAACAAAACACAAAACTTATTAAATTTACTCAGGTGATTTACTGTTAATAAAGAATAGAATCCTTGTGGTCTCAAAACGACGCACGAATGAAGTAAGCCGGGGTGTCGATTCAATCAGCAACTGCTAATCTCACACAGAATCACCACACAATACCTTCCCAATTTCCCATGCTGAGCAAACCCATCAAATCTACAGCTATGTGCTGTGGAAAATACCTCGGCCTAAACTTGCGGTTTTTATAGGTTAGTTGAGTGCTTTCGTAGTCGATTTATCTGCCAAGTGCCAAAAGAGTGGGAGACTGACTGTTTTTGTGTTCTGTTGTAAAGAGTCGTGCGCTGACGCTGCAACGTTATGCAATGATGGTGGCCCAAGGTCATTTCAATGAGGTTTTTTTTTCTTGTGGTTTTCATAACACGCACAATAGATGCGGCAGGTAGATAGATTCTGTTTTGAGGTTAGTATCCATTGAGAAATTTCCTATGTCGGGTACTTATTTTGTATGTAGCTTCATTATAACGGTATCGCCAGAATATTTCAAGAATTCATCAAGATTTTTTTTAATGAATTTCTTCTTTCAGTTTGTGAAGATACCAACACACAGAAGTCATACCGTTTTCATCCGGGCCTGTGGTCAGGCAAGAAATGGTCGTGCTGTAAGGGAATTAGTCGAACGACTTTTGGATGTCAGGCGGCAACACATTGGCGTGAAACCAACAATAATCCAAGTAAGTTTTATATACTTTTTTGTATCGAATTTTTACAAACAAGCCCTTATCCCGTTAGTTTTTTTCGAAAAAAATACTTCCTATAAGTTCTAATGTATTTTTTAATGACTTGGCAGCACTTTTACTTCTTAAAATTGTGATATTTTACCTGCAAAATAAAAAGACAAAAAAATCAACGCTGTTCTTTGGAAAATGTTATTTCTTTTAAATAAACCATTTTTTTTATTATTTAACGAAAATCGAGCCATACATTTTTTGTGTCGAATTTAAGCTTACGAATGATAACTGTTACTACATAATATGTCAAATACTTAATGAAATCATTCAGCTAGTAAAACTCAACTTTTAGGTGAAAAATTACAAGTTAAAAATATATAATAAACTTTAGCTAAAAAAGTAGGTTCTTGGTAGATTTTTATTTTAAATTTGCATTCGACTCCTTATAGGTCACACTCAGTTCTACCAGAAAATACACCGGGTGTTTTTTTTTAGACGTGTGGTTTTCAAGAAGAAATAAATCGCATATAATTTAATGTTATGGCCTGTTTTCTCTTATTATAAAGATAAGGTTTGCCATTATGTTTTAAAAATGATTTCGGTCAAGTAACCCCACAAAAAATAGTGTAGCGGTGTTAAATCGCACGATCTTGCAGGCCACGCCACATGCCCACGACCTGAAATAATGCGCGCACCAAATTTTCCTTCAATAAATTCATTGTTTCGTTGGCTGTATGGCATGTAGCGCCGTCTTTTTGGAACCAAAGGTAGTCCACATCAACGTTCTCCAATCTAGGCACGAAAAAGTCATTAATGATGGCTCTATAGCATTCCCAATTGACTGTTACATTATAGCCAGCTTCATTTTTGAAGAAATATGGACCAATGATTCCCTCTGCCCGTAACTCCAAATACCACAATTTTGCTTATTAACGGACCAATTTACCCAAAAGTGAGCTTCATCGTTGAACAAAATTTTCTTGTGCAAATTGGGATCGGTGGGCATCTCGTTTTGGGCCCATTCATCGAACGTGCGACGCGCTGGATGGTCGTTCGGCTTCAATTTTTGAAATGACAAACCAAACTGAGCATAAATCAAGTGATAGATGTAAAAAAGACAAACTCCGAAAAAAGTATGGCCAGATTGAAAACCAAACGTCTAAAAAAAACACCCCGTAGTATGAGGTACTACTTTTATGGAGAAAAGTCACTTGTTTGAGCTAATAGGCTCGAATTTAGCGTACAAGGCAATTGGGCACGAGTACGATAACTCAGGCGCCACAAAATAATAACGGTTTTTTGGAGGGGTTTCATACAAGGTTTTTTTTAATATGGTGGTGGTGGGGGCGGTCTATCACCCCCCCGTTTGGCCGGGAGGGGCAACTAAAAATGGGAAACAAAATATTTAAAAATAACTGTAATACTTACAAATAAGTGTTATAACATTTTTAAAGCCAATCTATAAGCTACTTTTTAAATCAAGTGGAATCTATGCACAGTTTTTGAAAAAAAAAACGTGTTTAAACTCGAACTTTGGGAAGAAAAAGATAAAAAAAAATGTTTAAAGTGTAATTTTTCAAAACTGTAAAAATATATAAATTTTTTTTCATTCGTAATCAAAAACTGAAAACTATATGATTTTATGTGTTCTGGTTTTTGAGAAAATTGAAAATTTCTAAAACAACTTTTTTCATGAGGTTTTTTTTTGAATTTACGATGATCTCACTTTGAGAGGAGAGTACCATAATTACGGTGCCCAAAATAATAACGGATTTTTGTAGAGTGGATTAATACAATCAATTTATCCTACGGAAGAGGGGGTCTATCTCCCTCTTTTTAGGCAGGAGGGGCAATTTTCTAAAAAAATGGCTTAAAATAAAAAAAATTAAAAACAGCGACAACACTTACAATAAAAGAATATAGGTTTTCTGAAATTCAAGAACTTGTCCTCTTATCATTTGTTTCAATCAAATTATTTGCGTTAATAGTTTTTTGAAAAAATACCTTCAAACTCAAAATTTATCAAAAAAAAAAAAACATTGAGGTATGCATCCTGACACCCCCTGCCAGGCCACACTATAGGCTTTGGGGTGGGGTGCGAGGTTGGGCGTATTCAAGGTTTCTTTTGTATTGCAGAGTCTGGATTTAAAGAAACTTTGAATTTATCCTCTATATCCAACATGTGATTTCTAAATAAGTATACCTACATATAAAAAAAACAAGAACTAAGAATCTCATAAAAAACAGTTTTGTAAATTTTTTATTTAAACTAAGGACATAACACCATCTAGTTTTCATAGTTCAACTTTAAATATTAGGACATCTAATAATTAAAGCCAATTAGCACTTAATTTCGCTACATAAAAAAATGTTTGATAAATTTTATGTTTGAAGTTATCGTACTCTCCCTGGGTAACTGAAATTGTCTGACCATTTCGTTGCTCAGTTCTCCCCGACTAGGGTAAGGAATATTTGGTTCAAAGCATAAACATCTTAATTGGCAGCAGATGCTTTATTACTTGCTCATCTGTCGATGCATATGCATTGGCCGTGCCATTTACTCCACGGGCCTAATACCTGCTGATCTTTGTAAACGCCAAAAGCATGGTTCCAATTACAAATAAGGGGAACCAAACACCGAATACCAGATCTTAGGGAAAACTTGAGGCCAGAAAAAACTGCTGAAGGAGATAACTAATGTTATCAGATACAACATCAGGTGTAAATAAATTGATGCCTAGACTGTTTCTATGAGAGATTATTTATTATTAAATAAAACACTTGTTTTCAATAAAGATTTGTATAATTAAGATTTAAGGACCTTCCTTACTGAATTTGTGTGTTTTCTTCAGATCGACCCTGGAAATCCGACGAAGAAAACCTCGGCTGGAGAGCAAAAAGCGCATCACAATACTTACTTTCACCCGAGCAATATTCACATCATCTCTAACTGTACGAGGCCTTTCGACACGCGGAAGATCACAGACGGCCCTTGTTGTTGAAACAATAAACCAATTGGTTAATTTTAGTACTACTGGTACATTTCGAACATTAAAGAAATTTCATATTGATATTTGCGTCTGTATTATTTGAATGTCGACTTTCAAAATAAAATTAAACAACTTTGGTTCTGTACAAACATAGTTTTATCATCCTGCTAATGGATGGTTGGATGTTTGTTACTCAATCACGCCAGAACGGCTGAACGTATCTGGATGAAATTGGGCACCGAGATAGATTATAGTCTGGAATAGCACATAGGTTAATTTTTTTCCCGGTAAAATGTATGGTTCGAGTAGGATAGATTTGTTTTAATTTGCTTATAGCACTTATAACATATCTGCTCATTCTGCAAATAGCCAACGTAGCTTTTATTGACTAGACGCCAAAAAGCACAGAAATACACATATGGAGTTGCCGTTCCTTCTTCTAATCCATTGTTCCAGTAAACCAAGGCATCACGAAAGCTCTACACCAAATCAGTCGTACAGAGTACAGACAAGCAAGATGTTTTGTTTTAGTTCAGGCACGCATATCCATAAAACCAGTGCCAGCGGGGCGCAGCTAGTAAATAATATATACAAATAAGATTACAATAAATTCGATAAATCTTATTCTTTATTCTATATCCATTTAAACTAAAATGAATGACAACATTAATTTAATGGAAGTCTATACAAGATTAAGTGATAGGATTATGCTACCAGAGCGGCAGGAAATTTTTTTTTAAATCTGGATCTTAGATTGTGGATTATTATCTTAGAGTCAATCCTTCTGAATATCAAATATAACATTTCTAAACATGAAGTTTTAAGTCATATATAAAGATAATAAAAATAAGTGGCCCAAAATCACTGCCTTGAGGGACACCTGAGAAGATTATTATCTCCGAAGTTAGGACACTTCCACTTGTTTTGTTTTTTTCCCTTCAAAATCACTCATAATCCTCCAAAATTCTCAAGATTATATCGAAGGATACTATGTTATGTTGAACACGGCCGAAGCCATTCTAAAAATCGATTTAGATGGTATAAACTTGTGAACGCATTTCTATAAGAGTTAGATGGACAATAAACCTCTAAAAAATCAAGGCTGGTTCTCAGAAATGTGATTTTGAATAAACCACTTAGGTAATTTGATTTTTATTACCTTATCGAAAAATTTAAGAAATAACTGCAAGTCGTACAAGTCATTCACAGTTTTTAACGTGACCTTTTGCATCCGATTGCAAATGAACAACAATGTCATTATTTTGGCAATGTTCTTCTGCCTTCTTTTGATTTTACAAAACACCCGAAAACTCGACCAAACTAAAAATTTTATGATGAAAATCATGTTTTCCGGGCGTTCGTGGGTGGCCAAGTAAGTACAAGATTTAAAAAGTGGCAACCCTAGGTGCTGGTTGAGAAATAATGTTTCAAATAGGGTTTGCACGGAATCATCTTATGAATTAATGAGCTCATAAGCTAACTACGTCATAGTCTAACTATGTAAAGCCTGTAAATCAATCTATTTATCGCAGAAAAAAAACAAGTGTGCTGGTTGTGGACAATATTACGTATATAGTGCACAAATTTAAAGTTAAAAATTAAATCTCCATAATTAGAAACTACGAATGTTAAACCCTCAAAAATTGTCTATTTTAATTTTAATAAATACTTGAACTCAATTACGAGTAAAGTTATTTTTTCATGATTAAATATCCAAGATAAAAATTAACATTAAAACTGCTTAAAATAAACATGCAAAAGATTCTTAAACCCTTTTGTTACTTCGTTCATTTTATGTAGAATTTATAATTTTATTAATCTTAAGCTTATAAGTTTAGTATCGCGTGAGCATTAAGATGAATATCCATTTCCACGGACATAGGAATCTCTATCTTGTTCCCAGCGCTCTCTGAGAAGACAAAATCTTAAAGATTGAATAGCATGAGGTGTGGCTAACATGATTTGAATTTTAATTTCACTTCGCGCTTTTCAAAAAAGACCCCTTCGTGAATGAACGAACGGGCCTAGATTTGTAAAAAAAGAACTATGTAAATAAGTGTTGAAAATTAGTAGTGAAGTTATGAATAAAATGCTGATAATATTATGAATGCACATCGTGTAAATGCAGCTTTTGAGATGTGCTCCGATGTGCACTGGTTTTATTAATTCACTTGTCATGTTCAATATAAAATGGGGTGTGTCGGAGGTCGGAACTTTGATTTTTATGGAGATTTATTTCTAAGTTTTTGTGTTTTTTTTATTTTATTTTGTTTTATTTATTGCCCATAAACAAATTGATAACTGGTTTGAAAGTGGGCTGTTCAAGTATTTAAATAAATCGATTGGGGAGTTTTTGAATTCGATTTGTTTGGTGGGAAAAATAGACCCAGCAAATGTAAGAATGGGATATGCAATTGATCTATAATTCTAATTTTTTTTTTTGAAATTAAATTGAATCACTATCTTAAATTCAGTTAATATACTTCATAAATGCATTTGTCGTACAACTATGTACATACATACAGTAAACAACATAGACAGTTAAGTGATAGATATTTAATTTATGCGGTGAAACATATTTGATTTGCACTAAATTTTCCAACTGAATTTCTACTTAGTGGAGACTTTTCTTTTTTAAAATTTTAGTTTTCGAAAATTTTAATTGAATTCAAAACAACGGCAACTTCAAACTGATGAACATAAAAAAATAAAATAAATGAGAACTCATACGCAATCATAATCATAATCATTGTCTAGGTAGACAAAGTCCAAAATACGAGTACCTTAAATATTTATCTGATTTACTTTATCGGTTTTAGGGGTCCTTTCTTTATAGAATAATAATAAAATACCGTTTGATTTCTGGATCTTATATCGATTTTTTTATGCAACAACATTTACAAATAAAATGCACGACTGGATCGTACGAACTTGCTCTTGTAGCTAACAACTTTAATGTAGATAATCATTGAGGTTTAATTAGTTAGGTGTAGTTATCCTATGCAGGTGTAAAGCCTATGTAGGTAAGATTACCTTGATACTTAGTATAATAATGAATTGTCGAATGGATGATTCAAGGAATAGTTACATAGGTACCTACCTACAAATCTATATTTAAATCTAAGTTATAGATTTTAACTAGGCAGCTATATGCATATAACTTTATAATTTTAGTGCACTATGCATACATAAGAATCATGTGATTTTCAGACATATAAAGGTCCCGCCATCTAACGTTTTTTTTTTTGAAGTAGTGCTTATTTCGTGAATGGTAACACTTAGCTCATGTCTGATTTGACAGATAATTAGTTTTATCCTTCCGCTGAACGAATATGGTTGGGTATACGCTTGAACAACGCTGGGAAATATTGTGACATTACTTTGAAAATCATGGTAATGTTGCAGAATGTGTGCGAAAATTGCGTACGAATTTTGGAAGAAGAGAAGCACCGTCAGCTCCGTATGTTCGTTATCTTGTGAAAAAAGTGAAAGAAACTGGCATCCTCATCGATAAACCAAAGCGTGAAAAGCCAAAAACAGTTCGTTCACCCGAGAATATTGCTGCTGTGGCAGAAAGTGTGCGTGAAGCGCCATCAACATCAATTCACCGTCGTTCTCAACAATTGAACATTTCGGAGACATCATTGAGACGAATTTTGCATAAAGACCTTGGTATGACGCCATACAAAGTCCAATTGGTTCATGAGTTGAAGCCAACTGACCATCCAATGCGTTTTCGCCTCGCTAAGTGGGCCTGCGATCGACTTAGAGAAGATGCCGATTTTGCCAAAAAAAATCCGCCGCAGAGCTGATGTCGTTTCGCCACCTCAGAGCTGCGATTTGACACCGTTGGACTATTATTTGTGGGGTGCCGTAAAAGATAAGTGTTACGCCGACAAGTCAGAGATAATTTACGCTTTAAAGGATAATGTGCTTAAAAATTGGACCGATTGTGTAGGCTACTGCATGGCCAGCCGAGGCAGCCATTTGAATGAAATTATTTTCCATTATTAACCGGAAGGATTGTACTTTCAAATAAAAAAAGATATTTAAGAAAATATTCAGTAGTTTTTTTTATAGCATTTTCAAAAAAACAAAGTTTTTTGGCGGACCCTTTATATGCATATATAAATGTACGAGGGCCTACATTGTATTTAGTAATCAGTGATGTAGGCAAAAATTCGTAAAAAAACGAATAATAATAACGTAGAAATAAATGAATAATACACACACTTAAATGTTTTTATATTACTTATCGTTATAGTTTGAGAAAAAACAAAGATGCCAGTTGAATTCGTGGATAAATAAGAATATATAAAAAAAAATCAAAAATCGTTTCAGCGGCTTTTTAATAAATTAGTTTTTCAGGTATAAAATTTTGAAAAAAAATTCTGTGACTGGTTTTTGAAAAATCGATTTTTCAAAAAAAAAATTATTATTTTTTAAAAATCGAAAAACTTTTTTTTTTGAAAATTCTCGTATGCAGTGTTATTAAAAATTTTAGGCGCCATTTGTATAAAAAAAAATATTTTAATCGGTTCATCCAATGTTGAGAAAGTCGAAAATACGAAAAGTGGTTCTATGGGAAGTACCGTTAATAAGTACGCAAAAAGATATATTTTTCTATTTAAAAGTAAAAGTTAATTTAAGAACACACAATTTTTTTTTATAGCAATTCTTGGAGCCGTTCTCGAGAAAGAAATTTTTTTCTTAACGGTTTTTTAACAATTGTATGGGAGGTACCGTTGTTTTTTATTTTAGAAAAATAGTTTTTTTTAACTATTCAATGTAATCTCAAAAAACCACTAAATACGACGTTTCGAAAAAATCTATTTAGTTGCTTTCGAAATTTTGAATTTTCAAAAAAAAAAATTATTTCCAAAAATATTTTTTTGGGATAAATTTTGTTATACTAGTGTTTAAACTTCTGCGTAAAAATTTCAAAAAAATCAAATTAACCGTTTCCGAGAAAATCGAAAACCAAAAAAATGGTTCTACTAGAGGTACCAAAAATATCAATTTTTTCAAAAAAAAAATTATCAAAAGGTACCCTTTCCCCTATTTTTTTTTGTAAAAATCGTTGGGGCCGTTTTTGAGAAAAAATAAGATTTTTGTTTTTGGCCAAAACAAATGTATGGGAGCTACTGTTAATTGTCGTCTTAAAAAAAATGCAAAAAACGTGTGGGCAGATTACCGAAAAAACCATATGTATCAATTTTGAAGCAAATCCACCGAACCGTTTAGGGTGGAGACTCGAGGACAGATATACAGACAGAATTGGGGAACCCACTTTTTTGGTGTTATCTATGATCGTAATGTCATGTTTGATTGTTAGAAACATTTTTTTTTACGAATGCATAACTTGCCTTATAGTACCTATAATCGGAAGTAAAAATAATGTTACAAATGTATCAATTTTGGGGACTTCCCTTATTATAATAATGAATATAACTTTTCATTATGATGTCCCATTCACAGCTTAAGTATACTTAACGTTAGCTTTGAAGTAGACGAACAATTTTCTCATTCACGCGTTTCTTAATTTTCAGGGGAACCCTTTCTGTTTTAGCTGTTGCTTTTTATCCCTGTTATATATAGCCCCGGTCTCCTCTACATAATATACACCAACACCTTGGTTCCATCTAATTAAAATCTATAATTTAGCTTGAAAGGTTGGGTTCGATATCCCACTTTCTATAATCCCGTTTTTTTAAAATCCCCCTTTTTCCCCTGCTTTTTTTATAATCCCTCTTTTTATTGCCCCGAAAATCCTGTTTTTTGCATATTTTTTTTTAAATTCCCGTCTTAGACAGAAGGTGTAAAAAGGACGGGTGCGGGGGTCATACTGCCCATGCAGCTCCCCTGATTGATCCAATATAGGAAATATTAAACATGGAAAGAGGTATTAAAATAAGATTTAAAAAAACGGGATCCCGATATGCTACCTAGCTTGAAATATAGGTATCTACATAAATATTCCTTGAATCATCAAATCGAAATTCATCATACTAAGAATCAAGGTAAATTTATCTATATCGATATTAATCCTCCATAATGATTACTACGTCAATTTTTCGCTACACTAAAGTTGTTAGCTACGAGAGCAAGTTCGTACGATTGAGTCGTGTATTTTATTTTTGTCAAAAAATATAATAAATATTAAAATAAATGAAATTAAAAAAAAATAATAAATATTTGAAAAAAATATAGGGAATCACTTAAGACGGTAGAGTACCGAGTTGTAAAAGAAATAGCTTCAGTGGCTTAGGCGGTAGCGAATTCGATTTTTTACCAAGTGCAAAACTTGACTAGCCTAAATGACTGGTAAAAAAAATGACGGTGAACAGGGAAATAATACCAAATTACAAAATTGGGCATTATTTCACTTTGTGGAAGGAACCACTTTCCTTACTGTTTTCAGAATTGCACCCCAGAAAATATACTATTGACTGGACTCACACATAGTAATTTAAACGAGAACCTACTTTTGAAAATCCCGTTTCAAAAAATCCCGACAAAAAATTCCCGTTTTCTAAAATACTGTTTTTTTTTTAATTTCGCTTGTTAAAATGCCGGAATTTTGAAAGATTTCAACACTAGTGCTGACGACAGAGTTTTACTCTATACTCTTTCCGGTAAAATTATACTCCGCCATTCTAATCAAACCGACGAGCCTTGTAGTGATTCCAAAGCTTAATCTTGGAACGTAACTCATCTATGCAGATATTCATCATACGCGGCCTTGGAATCGATGAAAAGGGGCGGTGAGTGCCGTTTTGAAGTTCCTATGGTTTTCCAGACGTAATTAAATTATTTTGCCGACAATCGACTTCCCTGGACTAAAATCGTCTAAATATGAACCTATAATTTTGCTGAAGAGCTTTAACCATTTACTTAAAGTGGGAGTAAGATCTTTATTTTGCCACTTCGTTTTAAACCCTCCAAATTTCAGCATTAAACTTGAGCCCAACACTTTTGCACTATAGATATTATACAAGTTCAAAAATAAGCGAGAATACCACTTATAAAGTAAAAGATTTACTAATTTACTAAAAAAACATATCATCTTCATACCTCCTTAGACTCAGAAAGCATCTTCAAGAATGCCCTCTTTGCCATAAAATCTTGTTTTCAAACAAATATTATGTCAGTTTATCCCCAGGTTCCCTCAAATGCTTCATCCTTTGACATTATACCGCCGTGGCAGAAGAAAAACACTCACTATCAAGAGAAAACCTTCCAAACTACATATTCCCTTGGTATAACTAACACTAATCAAACAAACATTAACCACTTATTTGTTCCGTACAACTGGGAGAACTTCCTAGAGAAAGGGCCTTTGCCTTGTGACAAGAAAAACCGCCTTTCCTCCGCACAAGCCAATATAAAAGCAAGCAAACATCAAACAAATAGTGCTTCAACACGCGTTCACGTGTAAGAACAACCCAAACGGGTAAACATTGACGGCTTCCAGAGAAGTCCAGGTTAAGAAAGAAACTTACAGAAGAAGAAGAAGGTATACCGCCTCAAAGTGTCATTTGCCAGTCATATCACAAACTATATATTCCTCCTTGTAACTAAGAGTAAATATATATATGTACACCTTAGTTTGTCGAGATGTCTCGTAGACAAGGAAGAATAGTTTGGCGGCATTATAAGTCATGCCTAGCCACTTTTTCAGCAAATGCATTTTGTCACAAGGCGGAAAGCCAAACAAATCAGCGAAAAGACCAGGAAAAGCCGCCTCAAGTGTAAGCTTCTTTATTCAATTGCCAAAGAGGATGATACGAGTATGATGTCTAAAGCTAAACAAAAATATTGTGGTAACATCACACGTACATAGCCAAGCAACACACTAACTAACCGACGAAGAACATAACACTATATGTGTCTGGGGTTTTTTGTGTGAGTTTTTGCGGAGGAGTCTTTTTCAGCCACAAACTTGTCAAACAAAAAAAAAATTAAACTGGGCAAGAGGTTCGTCCCCAGCTAATAGTGATGGTGTGTCTTTTTTCCTCATCCAGCCAATATGCTCTTATATTCCAACCAACAAAAACTAATTTCAACATAAGACTCCCAACCATCAACCAACCGACTTTGGGGAGACTGTTGGTTGTCGCCGATGTATAATATACATAAAGTTTTCCCTTGTTTGTTTTGCAGTTTTTTTTCGGCCTGAATGGCATCATATTTTTCAAGTTGTTAACACAGCAACTTAATTGAAATTTTTGGGGGGAGAAGATTTTTGGGGGTTGCTGCAAAGGATGCCTGTTTACTTTGATCCTTTTTTTTTCGTATACAAGAGTGAATTTCTTTTTAGAAAATTTAATACGATTAAGGCAGTGTCTAGTGAGTTTAATTTAATTGTGTGTCAAAAGAGGAACTATTAAAGGGGCGTCATCGCCGGTGCACATTGTTACTGGTTTTGAAAATTTGAAAATTAAATTTGGAGCTGTGAATTGTAGTTTAGAACAATGTTCACAATTGATTGTTCGTCAGTATATTTAAATCAGTTTTAAAAATATACAAATGGAGGGGGGGGGGGGGGGTGTTTAGTGTTCAATCAATTTCCCGAGTTAACGTAACAAATTGATTAGTTAAAAATCTGGATTAACTGAAAAGATATTTTTGACAGATGCTTGTCAAAAATATATTGTAATCGATGTGTGATACTATATGGAAAGCGCAATTTCTATAGCTTCGCTCTCTATATTTCCATCGTGTGGCATATTGACCTCAATATATTTTTCACTGAGGTTTAATTTCCTTGATTATTTAGAACAAGTTGAAGTCAGCCATTGTTGCAAAAGACAAAAATAAAAGACTCCGCACCCCTAGCTAATTGCACCGATCGATGGCACAAATATGGACGCTGGAGTGTGTGCAGGTTTCTTCTCAGATACTCAACTAGTCAGTTCCCTTATGGGTTTTTCGTTTGGTAACAAAAATAAATTTATTTTTAATTTAGATCTGTCAAAAAACTGATTTTGAGAATGTTTGTCTTCGATTGGCCAAAGAAATAGATTTATTTTTTGATCTTAAATCAAATTTGCAGATCTAAATTTTTCGGCGGATCTACCCCTGTTTTACTAACACCACTATGCATCATAATTGACAGCCATCTTGTTTGCTAATAATTTGTTTCGGTTGCAAGAAATAATTAAAATAGTTTTGAGTCAAATGGAAACAGTTTTAAATGAATTAAATTATTCTTCCAGCTCATTTTCGGACTGTCGAGTTAATATTTGGCATCTGATACCGTTAGCTGGTTCACAGACATAAATATGCACCAATACTCTAGCTTCTAGCAAATAAAAATCAATATGAAAACGTTTTCGATTCGTTACGAATAAAAATCAATTTCTAGATACAAAATATAAATTTACCAACCCATTCGACTCCCTGATCACAGTTATCAACTCGAAGCTTGTATTATATTGTTGCTCAGATTTGATGGCTCTTGACAGGCAGCTGAACATTAACCCAATAGATGGTCCCGAGTCAAAGTGATGTACCGGGCAATGAAAGAGCTAGCGAGGAGGTTCATCACTTACTCGGATAGAGCCGTCGATTAAAATCGCATCGGTGCTACTAAATGGAATAATCGAAGAAGATTGTTGTAAAAATCAATGAAATGTCGAACTAACTCGACACCTATTCTACAACCATGGCCCAATTTCGGTAAGAAAAGGACCGAAAATATTATCCGCTTAAACGAGAATTTTCTTCGAACTGTTGTAAGCATAAAAATCGGACACAATCTGCTGGGCTTCTTTAAAAGAAAAGGAACCAGTAATGATGACCTATGCAGATGTTTCAACGACAAAGACAATCAAGAGGATACCTCTCATTTCCTCTGTCATTGTCAATCAATCTGTCACTTCAGCAGCTATTTCTTCAACGATTTAGAAGATCATGATTATCTATAGAACTCATAGGTTATACAATTTTTCAGCGTATCATAATGGATCTATTTTGATCTAACTCTGACGATAACGTGACTAACTGTCAGCCCATTAACCTATAGTAACCTAAGATAACCTGCATTCGTTTCTTTAGCTCTCTGGACTGTCATGACTTCCCAAATGTTGGATTGGGTAGACGATTTCATGGAAAAAATCTTCCCAAGATCTTAATAATAGATCCTCTGGTTCGAATACTTTCCCCGCTATTTCTTTAAATAGGTATTCTTCCTCCCCTGCAAAAAGCGTAAGCTTTCCATCTAACCTATACTCTTCTAGTCTCTAGCAGTTGGCTACCCTTTAACTACCGACCGCTTGCACTGACAACACTTCTTTCCATAATCTTGAAAACTTTTAAAAATGTGGGACGAACTTTATTTATGGTCGGCTTCTCACCAAACAGTGAAGTAAATCTTAACATCATTTGGAGAAAGTAAGAATATTGGGCTTGATATTTCTAAGGCTTTAGATTGTCTGGCATTTTGACTGTTTATCGAAAATGTTTGCATTTGGTATCGATGGATCTCCTCCGCGGTTCTTCTTTTCTAACCTCTATATACAAATCTTAAACCCACAACATACATGCTGGTGTACGTCAAGGTTCCGTCTTGTCTCCGACCCTATTTTCTTATTTTTATAAATGATCTTCAGTATGCATATTCAAATGACATCGTATGCATATCGCCGTTTCGTGTTTTTCCTTTATTTACGATATTTATAGGGGTGTTGTTCTTGTGGAATACGGAGTTACATTAATCTCTTTCAACAATTCAACTTTAATACACCCGTTCTTGGGAATAAAAATTAGTTTACCTTCGAATCCAATTTTAAACATACTGTCAAATACGGAGATCGCTTCTTCAACCCAACTACACGAATATTTTGCACAACTATGTCTCACCAGTGCACCCATTGCAAATGTCCGAAATGGAATATGAAGCGAAATTTTTCAACATTTTTTTTTTCTTTCTGGTAAACCTTAGGATTTATACAAATACGGGGACTTAACATAATAGAAGCCTTTCCACATCAAACATTAAACGCAGCCTTGAACAGAAAAACCAATCTTAAAACATTGACTAAAATTGAGAGATTGTCGTGCATTAGCACAACTAGAGCCCTTAGAAATTTACCAATCGTAGTGCTAGAAACCATCCCTTTACTAACCGACTCGATCTATTTACGAAAAAAATGGCGCCCAAAAATAGAATGTAGGTACAAACCTTAATAGTTAACCAAGCACGCTGCCCTAATTGGCGCTGGAGTACTGCGCTTTGATAAGTAAGGTGATAAGAAGGATTGAAACTCTTCCGGCGGATCCATCCCCACAGAAACCCGGATATAGAAAACAATATTCTAAACTAGGAATTCTGTTTTTTTTTTTGTTGCCCTGATGTCTGAGATCCGATCTGTCAGAATGAACATCCATACTGATAAGTTTGGGAGCGACAACCTGGCGATTCTCCAAATGCTAAATTCAGCATGACGTGAAG
Organism: Philhelius pedissequus; assembly: GCA_910595825.1. Lineage (NCBI taxonomy): Eukaryota > Metazoa > Arthropoda > Insecta > Diptera > Syrphidae > Philhelius > Philhelius pedissequus. Next base: position 331,142,988 of record OU343160.1, read on the forward strand.
TCGCGGAGTAGATTGTCGCCAGATGTCTTTCTCTGTTAAGTAAGGATATGGTTGGGGCTGGCAACGAGACGAGACCAGGCAAGAATTTTGTTGGTCTCGTCTCGGTGTCGTCAAAATCGAAAAATTTTCTCTCACCTTTTTCTCGTGAAAATTGTAATATACAGTCTCGGTTTCTGTCCTGGTCTCATCCATAATGGTCTGATAACATACAAAATAGGCTGTAAAGTAATGTTATCAGCCACCTGTGAAGAGCCATCCTTCAATGGATTTTGACAGTTCATGTTTAGACAAGTAGGCAAAAAACTATATTTTGACGTTTCGATAATATTTTTTTCCAAATGTCACCTTAAAGTCTTAAAGTCACCTTTTTCCGGAGCTGGAAACGTAGTCTGAAAATGAGCGATTTCTATTCCAGGATGTATTTTTGTTGTGTTTTATAGTGGACTCAGTTTGCGGTTTCAGAATCCCGGGGCAGGAGACAGTCAGGACTGTCAAACGTCCTAAAGCCACTTTGCCTCATTAAGAAACGATATTTAATCATTAAACTTCAATTCTGGATGTTCGTTAATGTCATTGTAGAAAGTCTGTCTTCTTCTGACCAGATCGGGACATTTGCAGAGGAACACTTTCATTTTCTTGCCAATCCTCATAACTGCGACAGTGTGTATTGCAGCAGAATATTTACTGCAGATAAGCAGAACTCATCTAACCCTTTTGGTTAGAATCCTAACAGATTTCAACCCAACGAAAGCCCTTAGTAGCAGAATGTGCATAAACGCCTTCGACTTGAGCAAAGGGCTCTACCCATGTTCTTTGTGATTGTTCCAGCCTAGCCCGAACTCGGAGAATACTTTTTCGACGATCTCGGCGACATGACACCATAGACACAAAAAAATAGATCCTGAAATGCACTCAGAATGGATTAGTGACGGATGGTAATTCGGCTGATACATCGTCAACTCGTCTAACCTAATCTAACCTAACCTGTGTCCCTCTTGATTGAGACATAAGTCCATAATTATATATTCGAATTTTGTCCCTCAAATTATTTATCTTGCTTTTGAAATGCATATTTTCCGGAAAATGTTGGCTACTAGAAACTTTTTCTACCTTCCTAGAAATTTTGCTTTCAACAATAAATGTTGATAAAAATTGGAGAGAAATAAATATTACTGTGATCTTACCCAAATATCAATCTCTTGACAGCTTCTCTATCCCTTTTTCAAATAAATATCCTTACGCTTTGGAAAATTACAGAGCTTTTCTCCTAAAAGCTTTGCCAATATGACCGAACCACACAACAAATTTGAATGGAACACGCAATATAATTTTATTGCTCGCAATATTTGATTGAAATTCAATTTTTCTATTTCGAACTATTCAATTTAAATCTATTCCAATAGATACCCGCATTTTGTTCCTCTTCTTTTCTGAAAGAAAAAACAAAATCTAATTGATTCGTTCATTCGACAAGAACCAATAAATTTCCCCATTTAAAACTTTTAAATCTAAAATTTGTAAATAAAAAAAAAGAAAACAGTTCTCTTAATTTGTGCAGGGACCATTAACAGTAATTATCAGTGCTTTTCTGTGGGCTTATTTCGAATGTTTCGCAATACGTTCGGAAATAAAATTTAATGAAAGAAATACAATTCAAACTAAAATGCCAACTCTAAGAAAACAATAAACATCTATTTTAATCCCTCTCGCCCATAATAATGGAAGAACAAAAAATAAAGGAAAACTCCGGAGCTCCAGAGTTCCAGAACTGCAAACTCACAAAGAACACAGAACTAGAAAAAAAAGGAAAAACATGAAATAAAAAAAAACTACTATAAAACAAGAAGTAGGTGTTAACGAAATCAATAAATGGAACCGTCACGCACAAAACATCGCATATATCCAATCCACCAAGTCCAAGAGCGAGCTACCCTAAAACTCTGCCCGAGAGATTATACTTTGCTGCAATTCAGCAGCAGCAGCAGCAATAGGACGCTCTGGCTGGAGGCGAAAAGAAAAAAAAATAAATCATGCATTTTCTTCTTCTAGCATGCAATGATGCAATGCTCCTGACAAAACATAACAAACGGGTGCCAAGAAGCCGAAGAAGCAGCACTCTGGCATGCCGCACCAATATGCATCGCACTCCCCAAACAGTGAGCTAAAAATATCCCCAAGAAGAATAAGAATGGCATAAAGTAATGGGATGGAGGGAGGATGGTTCTGGTGGAGGATATGGCTCCAAATCTGTATAAATGGAAGAAGGGATTGCTTTTGTTTTGCTGCTACCATATCGAGCCTGCCTGTGTTCTACAGAGGTGAGGTGCTCCAGCTCCTGCTTGGGTTTCCTTTCCTTTTTGTTTTGTTTGGAACTTTGGACTTGAATAGTGGATGGATAGACGACGACGACGAAACTGGAAGATGGATTTTTCGCGTGTTCACTTTGTGTACAGAAACAATAAACTGCATCCGTAAGTCATTTGAGTTGTATGATGCACAGCACTTTCTTCTTTTCCTTATGAAGGTCTCGACATCGAGATGGTAGTCATCGTCGTCGTTGAACTGATTCGATTCGGTCATTGTTACCACGACGCGACGACGAGATGATGGTGATGACGCAGACGTGACGGGAAGGCACACACATATCACATGCACCATTCAAACCGAACATACACAACAGCCAATCGCTTGATTTAACATTGGAGGAGGATTTAAATAATTTTGTATTGCTTTTGTTTCATTGGAAGCAGAATTGTGCTTCCTTAAGTGTTTGGCTTAAAGTGATGAGCGAGATTGCGTGCGAAATGTGAGAAAACATTATAATGAAGAATTAGCTGAAGGTATTTGCAACAAAGAACTCTGAAGCTAATTTATTATTATTATTTTTTTTTTTTTTTTGAAAAGATGGGTGGTACTTAAGAGACTTGTTTAAAATATCAAAGTCAATCAACAATTTAATTTTCTGTTCTTGACACTTCTGTCGGATTTTCAATCGAAACCAAAACAAAATTACCTGTCAAATACCTTTGTTGATCTCGATGAAATGTCAGTTGAGAACTAAAATGCTCAAGTACTTTGAAGCCCAGTTTTTTACTGCGAGATTTTTCTAGTCTTTAAATCACAGACGAGATAAATTCTAGAAGACGTTTTAGGCTTAGTATCCGAGAGATACTTCTGAAAACTATTAAAACCGATTCCCATATTGAAGCCATCTTGAATTTAATAATGAAAATGCATTTTTCATGGTGGCGCCATCTTGATTTCATTATTTTTTTTTGATAATTAACTCTTATTTCATTCTGATTTATTTCAGCATTGAATAATTAGCCCTTAGAGCAATGAAAACGAAACATTCGATTTACTTATAGCTGAGGTAGTTAGCTCATCAGGTCAAGAATCTTATCGAATAGTACAAGAAAACTCGGCTACTGAAGTGCTCAGAACTCCAATCGCTTGTGAGTTGTATTCAACGTATTAATCTTACAATCGAATTGAACTAAAATAAGTAATAGAACACAGTGTTTCAAACACCTTACAAAACGTTTACCTAAGAAAAACTAGAGGATACTTTGTTAAAAGGGATATAAAGTCCCCGGCTCTTGCCGAAGCTAAATCCTATACAGAGTGAGATAAAGTTTCCAGCCCTAGGTTATGCTAGACCACAAATTATTAAAAAAAAATCCGAAATTTCTGGCTGGTGTTAAGTGCACCAAGCACTCAGCAGTGCATCTCTTTGGTACTTCTCCCTTGTATACTAGAGAATGATACGCTCAATACTGGTAAAACCAGAAGGCGAAATTTCATGCAATTCTTGCGGGAGCGTATGGGAATTACACTCTCTAAAATCCCGCTTTTTATAATCCCGAAAAAAAGTTTTAAAATCTCGCCTTCTAACATTCAGCTTTTTTAAAATCCCGAGTTTTAAGATCCCGATCTGTTATAATGCCGCTTTTTAAAATCCCGACTTATCCCGTTTAATCCCGACAAGCTCGTTTTGTATTTTGTTAAATTTTACACAAAAAACTTTGATTAAACCCAAACTCGACCCCACCCCAAATCAGATATTGGGCCAAGTAGGGGGGTGCAGAGGGGCAGCATGCCCCCTTACACGCGCCGTCCTTTATGTACTTTGTGTTGATTCTATAAGCGGAATAAAAAAGAATGGGATTATAAAAAACGGGATTATAATAGACGGGATTTTAAAAAGCGGGATTTGAAAAAAAGGGATTTTAATGGGGTTTTAAGAAAAAGGATTATAAAAAGCAGGATATCAAACACAACCCAATTTTTACTCTTATAAGTGTTTCGGTAAATAGAAAATGTGAATTATGTGAACTTAGAAAAATACATCATCGATATCATAATTGGGTGTTAGCGGATGCTTTTATTTAGTTTAATTCGAATTTCGAATAAGAACCGCTGCAAAAAAATTGGCAATAGATGAAATCACGGTCGGGTGGTTGAAGACATTATTTTTTACCAAATCGCATCTGCAATTAAATCAAGCAATTCTGTAAATGAAATGACATTTTCTTTTGTGAAACCAATTGTCAGATTGCAGAAGTTGGAAACGACTCTAAAAGTTGTAAAGTTTGGTTCTAAAATTGTAGGTTTGTGCAATTTTATAGAGCACGTGTATAATCCACTGCTCTGATTTATTTTTAACGGATTTCATACAAGATTTTAGATGCAAGAAGCGGTGCTATTGAGGCGTAAAAGAAGAATGTGCGTTGAAGAGAATTTTGTATCGGTTGGTTGAGGCCTGAGTTGATCAAAATATCTTGGTTTGAAGACTTATAAGATACAGCTCACGTAAGAGTTCACTTCGCCTACCATCATTTAGAGAGTTGTCCAAACATTAACTGACGTTGAATCCGCTGTTATATGGCTGTGTAATATTTATATGTGCTTATATGGAAAACGACTGCTGTTGGAATAGTCAGTGGTGTTGACTGTCGAACTTGGGAATGCTGAAATGTATCATGAATGTTTGGTTGACTTATACTTTCTAAGGATGTGTTCATAGATAATGTACTTGTCTGCTTTTACACCACGACATTTGCTTGCATCGTTACTATTTTGAAAGCTTAAATTTAGTATTTGAGTTGAGAGGTACACATCTTCAGCGAACAAAAATCAAACTTTTGTCTTACAGTACATAATTATCTGTGAAAAATTTACATCACGAATTGTATCGATGCCGGTAATTTATTTGACTTGTGTGAACAGTAATTTAAAAAATTAAAATTTAAGTCAACAAACATGTTGGCCTGAATAATTAATAAGAATTTAATGAAAGAATCTCCATTTTATTTGAATAAATCACTTTAAATCTTAAAAACAATTTTTTTTTCAGCTAACAGTTGTTTTCTGTGGCCAATTCTTCACACCATTCTTATGTCAAAATTTTAATTTATTTAAATTTCATCATCTTCACTCACAATACCAAACAAATATTTACTTGTTTTTATGTATTGCCTATACTTTACTCAAGCCTACTTCTACATTACCCCATTAATTTAAAAAAAACTTCAATCGAGTCACATCAATCATGCTCAAAAATTGCAGCGTGAAATTGATTATGTAAAAGAAGTCTTCAAAACTGAAAGAGACATTTGGCCAAAGTTAGTTCAGGTGCGGGTGGCTGTATTCAATTACAAAGTTAGACGTGTCAGTTCTAGCCCTAATCTAGGTAGCATTTTTTTATATATACCTACCCAGTTTAAATTGGCTGTCACCCGTGGGTTATAATAAGATCCCCTGTACAAAAAAAAATTCTTTCCCCTTCTATTCTGTCTAACTACTGCCGTGCAATTCAGGTTGCATTTAAAAGACGTTAGGTCTTACAGGCATATAGGTACAATTAAAACAAAAAAAAATAATTTAGAAAACTTCACTCGACAAATTGCAGGATTAAATGCATGTTGTAAAAATAGATTTCTAAAGAGAAAACGACTTTCGATATAGCGTGCGAACACACCCCTAAGTTTATTTAATAAGTGAAAGATGTTTTTGTTTTGTTTTCGTCGCCTATAAATTCGTTTGTCAACAAACAAATATGGAAAAGAATTGCATTGTTTTAATGTATAACATTTTTTTTATTAATAAATAGTTACAAAAAAGTGCTTGAATAATGAGGAATCGAGGGCTTTTTAACAGTTCAAAAGTAAGAGTTTTGCCATTTACACTGCACGCTTACCAACTTTGAAAAAATAAATTGAAATTCACTGTTCGAGTGACTAATGCGTTTTATTGGTATTTTATTGCTGGGCTGGCTTTCCGTTGTTGTGGAATCCTGAACTACTTCCATATACTTGTCAGTAACGAAGACAAAGCCTTAATCTCTAGCCTTAGTGCCCTCTTTTGGGACAATTAAAAAATGGCTACTGATTCCTATGGTTGGGTGGGTAATGGCCTCGCTGCATCAACATCCGCAGTGCCTTAATGTGATGATAGTCCGCCCGTTTCTCTCTCCCTTGTTTCCGTAGGCCTGATAAGTGGTCTTAATTGCAGGCTAGGTTAAGTTTCCGGGGGCAAGATCCCCCCGTCCTACCAGCACACGTCGCGTCGATACGAGTACATGTGCAAGTAGGCTGCGTCCTCGGAATTTAGCATTCTATCTCTTTTCTTACCTGTTTCCTGCCATTCTCCTAGCCCGTCCTTTTTCCTAACTATCCACACACCCGCCACCTATCCTCCACTCCTCTTGCCCTAGAACACCATTGACCAATAAAACGCGGCTAACATCAATTACTGAAATTAACAAATATTCTTGGGGTATTTTATGGCTTATTGGGTAATTTATGGCTTTTTCTTTCGACCTCGAATTTAAAAAAAAAATATGTCAAATGCAAGTCGATACTTGTACCTAATAAATAGGTCTATAAAATACTTTCGGTTTGAAAAAATAAAATGGATCGCACGTACTTGCTCCTATGTTCGATCACATTATATGCAAAAGATTCTTAATGGAAACGGCTAAAAGTATTTTTAAAGTCGTTTTTCACTTAATTTTTTTACATATAAAAATTCTTAAATTTTTCTAAAAAAGAAATTGGTATGAACATTTTAAATATTTAATAATATAAATTTAAAAACAAAATTTCAGAAAAAATCGACTACCCGTTTTCGAAATATTGAATTTTCAAAAAAAAAAATATTTTTTTTTTTCAAAAATCCAAAAAAACTGAATGCAGTATTATTTAGAATTCAGAATAGATCCAGTATAAAAAATTTGATCGACATCGGTTGAGTCGTTTATTAGAAAGTCGAAAATCAATAAAATGGTTCTATGGCAGGTACCGTTAATAACAAAATATTTTAAAATTTTTTTCGCCCAAAATGTAGACCATACTCAAGGCAGTACTCACACTATAGATAATTAAGATGGTAGAAAAATTTGTATGGCAAGTACCGCTATTTTTGGGGCTAAAACAACGATTCAAAAATCTATTTTGGACAATCACCTAAGACACCTAACCACCAAGTTTGAACAAAATCGGTTCAGCCGTTTAGGCTGTAGATCGTTCTACAAACAGAAAGACAGGCAGATGGAATTGCAGAACCCACTTTTTTGGTGTTCTCTATCATCGTAATGTCAATTTGGATTAAAATCTCGAGTTCGATTTTTTTCCAATTGCAAAACTTGCCCTAGTACCTATATCGCAAGTAAAAATGTTGAATTAAATTTAACAACCCAACATCGACTTCAAAACTCAAACTTATTTAGTAAAAAAATTTCTGTAAATAGAAACAAATTTTTAACAAATGCATCTACTTAACAATTTGTCGTAATTATAGCTACCTACTCCACTCGACCACCACAATTATTATAATAGGTATCCCAAGCCAAGAAGGCATTTAAATTATCCATTTGACTGCTGCCCTGAACAAGATTGCATAGAATTTTCTCACAATTTTTCTCACATTGTAATATTATTAAATTTTATTTTTCAACGCCGAATGAATTTGAGGAATTTGTTTTTTAAGGTGGAAGTTGCATGAAAGTTGCTGCTGCACAAATCCGGGTATCCCTTGTTTTGCACCAAGTCAAAACAAAACACTTTAATTATGTGCCCATAAGCCCCAGTAGCCATATGAATATTATAACTTCTTATATTGGTACCTTTTCTGTTTGACTTGTGTAGGGGTTCGATTTGATATCGCACCTGAAGACATTCACACAATACATTCTGTAAAGCAAAACAAACATTAAACTTGAAATGAAAATCATTTAGTGTAACAAGGTAATTGGCACCAGATAATTGAGAGTGATTTGTGCACTTGCACCGTCGCGTTGCGTCGGTCGGTCGGTCGGCCGGGTAATGTGATAGGTTAGGTAGGTTCGTGTATCTATAGTTTGTGGATAATATTATGGGTTGCAATTGTAAGGCAAACATATCACAAAGCGTGATGTGAAAATTTTGCAGGTTTGACCAATTAATTTATCTAAAATTGTAAAATTAGATGCATTTGCCGGATGTTTTTATTGTGAAATTGAAACTATTGTTTTTTTTTTCTATTATTTTGTTTTCTATTATTTTTTTACAGTTCAGTAAATTTTGTTATTATTTTTGAAAGGAGATACTTCTCGGTTTTTGGTTTTATTTAAAATATTTACAAATAAAACTTATTTTTAATAATGCATTTACAATACTACGCAATAAGCAGCCAATATTCGACTATATTTTACTCAATTGTGTGCTTACTACCCCAAGTGTTAAAGAAATGAACTAATCCATGTGTCACCTAATTCTACTTTATCAGTCTTATTGTAAAATACCACAAGTGTAGAATGAAGCATTGACAATGTGTGCTCTAGACAAAATATTTTGTTAGTGAAAACGGTTTTTAGGAATTGTCAAAATTGTCACAAGACGTTTTTTCATATTTTTACTTGCGAATAGGTACTATATGGCAAGTTTTTCATTTGGAAAAGAAATCGAACTCGAGATCTTAATCAAACTACATTACGATGATAGAGAACACCAAAAAAGTGGGTCCCGCAATTTCGTCTGTCTATCAGTCTGTCTGTACGTACAACTCTCTAGACTACAGCGCCCTAAACCTGAATTGCACGGCACTAGTTTGGCACAGTGGATTTGAGAACCAGGTATTGACTGTATCATTTTAACTCATGGGCGATCATCCAATTAAAATTGGAGGTAGAGGAAAGGATGCGCCTAGCGTGGGTGATAACCCACACTTCTAGCAATCAAGCACTTTATCCACTACGCCATTGCCACCCACTTTTTGTAGGCCCAAGACTAACGTTACCTGCCGTACACTTTTTTCGACCATCTTAATTATCTCGAAAGCGGCTCTAACGATTTTAATAAAACAAAAATGTGCTCACTACTACATTAAACCTTTTTTTTCCTTTTGGATTTATTATAAATGACTTAACGGATTTCAATCAAAATGTTTATGTAGGAAGTCCTTTGAATTCTAAATAATACTGTGTATCAAAATTTTCGAAAACTTTTTTTGGATTTTTGGAAAAAATTCAATATTTCGAAAATCGGTGGACGATTTTTTTTTGAAATCGTGGATGCATTCCATAAACTGGAGGCCTATAAAATATTCATTCGAATTTAACCTTAAAAATTCATTTTGCTTGTATATATTTTATGACAATCCGCAAATGTTAGCGGCAAGCAAAATTCCTCATATGAACGTAATATACAAATTTGCCACAAATCGCAATTCGTTGGTCATATCTGATGGGAAATTACATTTCTGTTGACACCTGTGGAATCTCAGTTGATTCGATGCTCGTTTAAGGTTACAACAACAAGGTTATACCTATTAACTTTATTTTTTTAAAGTTGATCTATTGCTAATAAAAAATCGAATTAATCAGTAAAATTGTCTATTGAAAAGCAAAAACCGTAAAATTACCAAAAGAATACACTTGTGTTAAATTCATGGCAATGTTAATCGCAGTAATAAATGGAACTCTTGAAATGTTTAATCGTTTTATGTTACATTGTTTTAATCTATTTTTGGCGAATATAACATCGTGTCGAGCATATAGTGAAAATAAGACAAATCTATTAGCAAATCTTATTAACCAAAATCGTTGAGTTACATAAGCCGACGACTGCATTGCAATCCAATATCAACAAAACGCTTTCTTCGCTTGAACACTCAATTTAAAATTATATGTCAAAGTTGGTACCCGTGTCAGTGTAAACGTCAAAATTCTTACTTTTGAGCTGTGAAAAACCCTGCGATTCCTCTTCATTCCAGGACTTTATTGTAACAAATTAATAATAAAATAAAAATTAATAAATTAAAACAATGCAAACTCGTTTAAAAATAGTTACTTCTTGTGCATATTTTTTTGTTAACAAACAAATTATAGTCGACTAAACCAAAGCAAAAATATCAGCTTAGTTTGCGCTTAAGTCTAGAACACTGGTAGCGCTAAAGTTTTGCTCTCACTTTTTTCTCAAAAATGGCCTAAAATTCTGGCGAAACACTGTGGAGAATTCATCACAGATTTTAAGTGATTTATTCAAATAAAATAGAGATTCTTTTATTAAATTGTGATAAAACTTTTACCACAAAATATTTCTCGACATACATTTTTATTTACGTAAAGTTATGTTCACAAAAATGACAAAAATTAACGGATTCTAGCAAATTTGAGCTTGAGAATAATGTACCGAAATAGTATTATATTATGTGTTATCCATTTTGCGGTTTCAAAAGTAAACGTAAATAAAACACATATAAAATATTTTTTTTCATAATGTTTCTTTTTTATTATAAAGTTTGAACGTTATGTGTGAAATACTACGTCATTTAAATGACCACCACGCGAATTTCTGTAAGCATCGATTCTTTTGAGGTAATTTTCGACCACTTTTTGACGGTATCTCAGCCATAACTTGACAAATGTTGGTTTTCAAGTGCTCAAGAGTTAAAAGTTTATCTGCATACACCCGGTCTTTCTCGTAGCCCCACAAAAAAAAAGTACAACGATGATGCACAGGCCTTACAATATCTGTAACCAATCCAGTCTCTTCAAATTTCTTCACAATTTTGCCAATTTCTTGCGTAGTTGGACGGTTGTGTAAACCATAATCTCTTCTTAAAGCACGATATGTGGCTGTGACAGAATCACCATTTTTGTAGTAGGTTTTAACAATTTTTATGCGTTGTGCGATAGTTAAGCGATCCATTTTTGTAAATGTCAAACTTTCAACTGAAAAAAAATTGGTTTAACAACTTAGTTTGACAGATGTCGAATTCCAGCTCTATACTTTTGAAACCGCAAAATGGATAACCCATATGTTAAATAAGAAAGAAAAGTTTGATTTTTATTAGCTGGAAATGCGCACCTCTCAACTGAAATGATAAATTTTATCTTCTAAGAAGAGTCACGAAACAACAAAAGTCGCCGTGTAATAGCAGCCAAGTACAGTATCCACGAACTGATCCTTTGAAAATAAAAGCCCGCCAACATTCATCACACAAACAATTCCTTAACAGAATTCTTAAAAACCTACTCAGCATTTCAAAGTTCAATAATCAGACGTATTATCTTTTTACTTGCGATTATAGGTACTATAAGGCAAGTTATGTATTCGTCGAAAAAAAAAGTTTTGAGATAACAATCAAACATCACAGCGAAGACGAAAAAAGATGGTCTAAAAATTCTTTCCGTCTGTATGTCTGTCTGTCAGTCTGTCTGTCAGCCTGTCTGTATGTATGTATAGACACCTACAGCCCAAACGGTTGGGCCGAATCGCTTCAAACTTGTTATATAGAGTTTTTTAGGTATTGTACAGAGGGGAAATTGAATTTTTTTTTAGCTAAAAAAATAACGGTACCTGCCATATAACCGTTACGTTCAAACCTATTTTTCTCGGAAACGACTCTAACGATTTTGATAAAAAAAATCAGTGTGTGTTTTTAGCTACGACCGATCATATAGTTGGAAAAATGTCTAAAAACGCTACTTTCCATAGGACCGTTTTTTTTGCTTTCGACTATCTTATAAATGGCTTAACCGATTTTTTCGAAATTTCACAAAAATATAGGTTTAGGTTGCACAAATTATACCGCGTACCAATATTTTTAATTAATATTTTTTTGTATTTTTAAAATCATTTTTAATAAAAAAATTTTAAAAAATTACTATTCGAAAACTGCTCATCAAATGTTTTTCAAAAATTATATTTATTTGTATTTTCTGAATACCTATGCATTGGGTTTTTGAATTTTTTTAAAAAAATATTTTCAAAAAGTTTACAAAAAAAAACTTTTTTTCTCAAAAACCGCTCCACAGATTTAAAATTTTCATTTTCATAAATTCAAATTTATCCAAGAAATAAAATGGCGTACTTTTTTTTAGCTCAAATTAGTTTAAGTATTTATTTCAGAATTTTGAATTATTTTCTTTGATTAATACGATTTAATTTTTTGTTTTTAAGTTTATATTATTAAATATTTAAGATTGTCATACCAATTTTTTTTAGAAAAAAATTAAAGAAACTTTGTGTATACAAAATAAAGTAAAAAATGACTTTAAAAATATATTTAGATTTTAAATACAAATCTTTTGCATACAATGTGATCGAACATAAGAGCAATTTCGTGCGACCCAGTCGTGCATTTTATTTTACTTGACTTCTTGTTCGACAGCACACAGGAGTTGCGTTGGAAAAATCAACTTAAAAGTAAAACACGGCTATAAAAGTGAAAAAAAAATATTGTGTATAGTGTTTTTTTAATATAAACTTGAAAAATGATTTTAAAACTATTGTTGTACCGACAATCAGTATTGAAGTGAATTTCAAATTTCCCCCACAAAACTTTCGTTACATAACTAACCATTATGTATTTGACAGCTTGAATAAAAATCTTGTTTCATTTTTTTTTATTTTCGAAGGGACAAAACCCTCTCTATATATTTTGAGGATTAAAGACACATACCAATAGCCTTTAGAATAATCCAAATTATGTGCTTCTTACTCATAAATATTAATTGTATCTTTCCTTTTGATATAATCCTATTTAGTAACTAAACAACCACACCACCATCTTTCTTATTCAAAACAATAATTTTAAAGTGTCATTTTGTCGCCCTAAGTTTTAAAAATTCAAAAACAAAACACAAAACTTTTTAAACCTTTTTTAAACTCATGTCTCATTAACATTTTAAACCAAAGAATGTATTTACGAAAGATATTACAATTTCTATAGATACATATGTATGAGCTTAAGTTAGACCTCACAAATTGTGTCCAACTTAAGTGTAAACTGTTAACAAATTTAGGAATAAATATTTTGTATCTGACATTTGAATAATAAGCTTTCAGAAAACATAATCCAGATAATCTGTTTAAAAAAAAAGTCCAAATTCTATGTCTTTCAATTTTTCATTCATGCATATTTGGCTGTGCGATTTATCACGTTTTACTTAGAAACTTAAGAAGAAGACAAAAAGAGAAAAAGATACACTGACAGAAAGAATTAAAGTCTAAACAACAAAATACCCCAGTGTCCAGAATTCAAAAAGGCAAAACCTAAAAATTACGTCAAACTTTTTTTTTTTTAATTTTTTAACAGAATTCTTGAACATCAGTAATCATCCAAAACAAACGATTAGCCCTCCGATGGAAATTGAAGTTTGTACACAATGTATATATGTATGTTGCGAGTGTTAGACAAATTTCCCGCGCATTAATCTTTATCCGAATAATCGAAGCCAGTTAAGCGAGTTTTATTGAATGCTTATTGATTTTGAATTTGCATAATTTTGGTATTGCCGAGCTTCTTATTTAATGACTTCCTTAATACTTATATGTATGTATTCCCACGATAAGACATTATCAAATTAATACCACAACAACACAAAACAACCTATCAAACATTCTGAAATGTAATTAATCATTTCGAGCGTAGCTCGTTAACAATCAGAAAGTTAGTTTGACTATAACTCAATTGACCAAACGATAAGCTGTGGAACTTTTTTTTTTTATTTTTCTGTTCTCCTGTCTCACTATAATAATGCAAACCATTGTTAACCAGGTGCTCCAAAGAAATGGAAAAATACTGCCTACTTTATAAAATAAAAACAATTTATCCACAGGGTCGACTTTGGGCACGACCCAATCGATACAATTATACGATCATTATCGTAATCTGGGTTTCTCGCGCTCATTTCGCATTCGATTCGATTCAATTCGAATTGAATTTTCCATGCTCTCTCAGTTCGGTGTTCCATTCCTCATTTGTGCCCCTTCTTTTGTTGAACATGAATCGACATGATATTTTTGCTTTCTTTTTACTCCCGATATGTACATTACATATACAAAAGTACTTTAAGGGCAAATTGTGCATTCGTAGAAAAAATTCATTCTGTTAAGAAACGACACTGTCAGTATAGTTTAAAAGGTTACGCTTTAGGCACCCACCCCAATGAATAACCACCGTTGAACCAGTAGCCCAAACCGACCCAACCAACATCATGTACTCGTAAATGATCATACTACCGAATTGTGCAAAATTTGTTTACCTGCGATCAGCAGCCATCAACCAACCGACTTACCAATCGATCACAATGCAGCTCGAACATAGAACTGTTCGACGAAGTTAATGTCTTCACATCAGCCAAACTGAAACATTTCATTCGCTGTCTCTCAGTTCACACTAGAGTTTGTCAAGAAATACTATAAGCAGAAATGCAAGCATATTCGAAGCTTATCGGGTTGTGATGTTTATTGTTTAAGTTTACAACATTGCCAACTGATATAGCTTAAATTTCTGTTGCTATGGGCATGGTGATTAGCAGCAAAATAAATCTCTTTGGCATCGCTGTATCTTTCTTCCCCGTTTACTTACATATTATTTTCCCCTCTTGCTTTTGTTAGTTTGGTGCTAGTTTTACCAATTACCTAACTGAATGTTTAACTGTAATCTATAGAATCGCTACTAACTAATGTCGTAACCAGTTAAACATGAACCAGACGAGATCCCAGAGTGATATACGCCCTGACCACCGGCCAACATTTTTCTACAACTCATACCGCTTGATCCATTGCCCGAAGAAAATCATTGACTCAAAATTTTTCGACTATTTCGAACTAATTTTGGAATTGAAGCTTCTGTGTTGGCGATTTATTAAGTTAAACTGAAATACGAAATATTAGAAAAAATCACGTACACCATAAGTCTGGGCGGAAGCGTATCGGACTCCCGCTTTTAAAATCCCGTTTTCAAAAATCCCCAAAAAAAAGTTTTAAAATCCCGTCTGCTAAAATACTGTTTTTCGTAAATCCCGATTTTTTAAAATCCCTCTTATTTAAAAACCCGATCTATTTTAATCCCGCTTTTTAAAATACCGTTTAATCCCGCTTAGCCTGTTTTGTAGTTTGATAAATGTTGCACAAATAACTTTGCACACAACCAAACTCGACCCACCGCCAAATATTATATTTGGCCAAGCAGGTAAGTTTTAAGAGGGCAGCATGTCCCCTGACACGCCCTTCTTTTTGTGCGCCTTGTGTTGAATTCCAAAAGCGGGAATTTTATAAACGGGATGGTAAAAAACGAGAAATTAAAAGTGGGATTATAAAAAAGCGGGATATCGAAACCAACCCGGTATGGAATTACTTCCTATTTAGAAAGAACACTGGGGTCCTAGGACTTCTGTTTCTTCCTTGGATTTTTCCCTGCCACAGTTTTTTCGTCTGCAGTCTCGTGGGAATTCGATCACAATCCCACACATCTTATATTTCAAAAACCAATATCTCTAAAAGTCAGAAAACCCATAATCCTAATGTTGAAAATAAAACTGCCAAAGATTTTTTTTTTTTGTAGCAATTTTTGGGTTTTAAGAGTTTTGTTTTTCGGGGACTTTTGGTTTTTAGGGATATTACAAATTTTGGGTTTTAAAGATTTGGTGTTTTGGGGATATTTGGGTTTTGGGATTTCGGGTTTTGTGGATTTTAAAGATTTTGGGGATTTTGAAAATTGTTTGGATTTTGCATTTTAGAGGTTTTGGTAATTTTTTGTCAACCATCAGTTTTTCTATCATTCCGCGAGCACTCCACACCAAATCCCACAAGACAATTCAGTCAATCATTCGAAGAGCAACAACACGCCACACAGTGCTGTACCTTTAATTTTATCTTATATTCCATCGTTCCTAACCTCATTCTTAATAAAACGCTGATTTGACTCGTCAGTCGTCATATCACATATGGATTTGAAAAAAATGCACGCGTCACGCGCGAGGAGCGCACTGAACTCCGTAGAACATAAAAAAAAATGATTGCGTTCAGTGCCACAACCCAGAATAATAACTCATAACAATTACACATCCATCTACATAATCATGTTATGTTAATTTCTTATATCAACCTAAAAGAACGAAACGTATCTATCTACGAGTATGAACAAAGCAAAACGAAAATTTACTGAATTTCTTGGATCAGGGAATGTATTGGGTCGTGGGGGTAAACGAAGTGGTGAGCCGTAGAAAATCCCCAAAGACCCTAAAGCGATCACTTGTGTGTTGTGTGTTATGAAGAGACCCCAATAGGTAGAAGATGAAAACAACGACGAAGAACGACGGCTACGATTAAGCTAACGATCGCTAACCTACCTCTTCGGTCGGTTCAATGCACGTGTTCGACACACAGTCTTAACTTAGTGGTTTTTTTTTTTGGATACCAAACAACATGGATCACCCTCAAGGGTCGATCGGTTGGGGAACGATGATGATGACGATGGCGACGTGACGTGAGTGTGCTCTGCTGCGGTGTGTTAAGAGTTGGTTTATGTCGCGCACACTTTCAGCAAAAAGCCTCAACCATCACCTCACTCACCATACCATTTGAGAGCCTTTAAATGGGCCTTACCAGTGTTGGCTGTGCTGTTTTTGCAGACTCTTGGGTTGTGGCAAGGTATTTAGCCTCCATCGATAGCTCGCGCACGTAAAAAAGTTCACTTATGCTGTATTGTTGTACTCTTTCGGGCTTCACTGAAATAATAAAACTGGTTAAGCGTTAGAGGCTTGAAGGTAGTTATAGTTAGTTAGTTGGTTTTTTAGCCAAATGGTCAATTGTTTCTTTGTTTTTTTGTTGTTGTTGTTATTTGGTTGATTTTGGACAATTAGTGCACCTGAAATTGTTATGTATTCATTTTGGTTTACGGGATAGTTGTGGGTGCAAGCGCTGATGCTTTATTTCGAATACAATAGAAGAGATATTTGCTCCAAAATAGCATGTCGATCTTTTCTTGGACAACAAGATTTATGTTGTACAGGTGGTGTTTTTTTTTTTTTTGTTTTGTTGCGAAAATCTTTGCAACATTTTCAGTTTGTTCGCATCATGGGTGATAAATATGAAGATTTAAGAGTAGTTTAGTAGAAGCCGTTTATTACTCAAAATAATGTTCGGTCTTCTTTGTTGACTCAAACCTGGGTGCTGAAATTTGCTCAATGTGTGCGAGTAGACGTGTTTTTGGATATTGGCAGCCATTGCTTTCAAATACCGATACAGCATATTGAGTGCGACACATTATCTAATCATCAATTCGCCGTAGAATACCAAGTATTAATCGAAATAATTTTCTTGCGAAAGCGAACCATTCTAAAGTCGTCGAATTGTCTCCAAGCTCGGCCTGGTAGAACAGGGAGTATAAAAGTTCTGTAAACAGGTAATTTTGTCCCAAGAAACAAAAGTAGTAACATTTTTTCGGACAGTTTTCCAATAAGGTGTCAAGAGTTATTGCTGTCAGCTGTGATGTATACTGAGTTGTTAAAGGTCGCGTACCTTAAAAGAGATTAAAGTAAATACACGTGATAGTTTGTTCATGGTCATTGAATAGTTCAGAAGAGTTATTATTTCGGTGCACATTGTAATATCACGTTTGAACCAGATGAATCAGTTTAAATTTCATCCCCGAGTTCTTCATCAGCATCGGCGAGATAATCGGGAATTGCTCGTAGCCGCCTTCAACAATTAACTTTACCTATCCGTAGGTGCCCATCCCAAGGCTTCGGGAGTCCTGGTCCACGGCATCAGCATAAGCATGGTCTTCCAATTTGTTGTTTACCATGAAAGGATATATAAACGACTTTCCAAGTCGGTTCCTTTTCGCGCACGAACTAAGTGATTTGCCCACAGAGCTTTATATTTGTCACAATCTCTGCTTCGAGGTAGATCGCATACAATTCGTGATTTTCGTGTATCTGGAATCGTCCTTCCTCACATACCGGGACAACAATTCACCGCAAAACTTCTCTCGAACTCGGTAAGAGATCGGAGTGCCTTTTACTAAGCTTCCAAGTCCCAGATCCATATTTGAATATTGGTAGGGCCATGGTCCTATATAGCAGCAGTTTAAAACTTATAGTTAGATTTCTGGGATTAAAAAGCATTAAAATACTAGTGAGTTTCTTATTGGAGTTGAAGATTTGCACTACTTAAAATAAATTTCCCTCTCCTGATTGTTTCACCAACTGTTGTTCTTTGGCTAATGTGCAGCCCCCTAATTGAGTGCCGTTCACTCGATCCAGATGAAGGATTTTATGATGATGATCTCATGAATCTCAATGTCATCTCTGCGTATGCCAGTATCTCGCTGGACCTGGTGACTATGTTCCAATTTTGCTCACTGACTGCTTCCTCCAACGCCAACATCTGGATATGAATCCGGCTTTTTTACCTTAGTTTGTTATATTGGGCATTTCTTATGTAGTTCTTGTCAACTTATTTGAGGAGCCGAATTCTCTCATAATTTTATATAGTTTTACCCTGATTATGTTGTCATAGGCGGCCTTAAGGTCTGTAAATAGGTGGTATGTTGGAATGTTAAATTCAAGGATTTTTTGCCATCGTCTGCCTGAGGGTAAAGATTTGATGAGTTGTTGATTTGCCTGAGATGAAGCCATACTGACAATTTCCGATGATAGTCTTAGTCCATGGTCTCTATCCGTTTTTGAATGATAGAGGACAGTACCTTATAGACGGTACTCTACAACGTACTACCTCTATATAGGGTGCACTTTGTGACATCTCCCTTGTTATGTATGTGGCATATGACTGCGTCTGACCAATCTTCTGGCATTTCTTATGCGTCAATACTCGCGCTCTAATTTCATGAGTTGCTCGATGTATATGATCACCAAGTTCGACCATCGCCAATAGAGCTATCTGTCAATGTAATCATGTGCGGCTATAAAACGGAATGAAATTATAATGGCGAGTCTGTAGACCCATTGTTATACCATGGAGTATTGTAACATCTCTTTAATAAAACTTACGATATCCATTTAATATCAACACATTTATAGCCTTGGCTAAAGTTCATCAGGATGTATTTGGTTCTAACTGGTTTGCATCAAACTATTATCCTATTCTTGCCAGCTCGCTAGTTACCAGGTATTAATTTAGCAATTCCTCGCTACTGTAATTCACAAGCTATACCTGGGTCAATAAACACCGCGATATCAGCTTCTGATATTACCATAATTGAGGCCTGTTTGGCAGCCTTTATTACTGCTAATGCCTCAGCTTGGCAGACGCTGCTGTAACAAAAAATGCTAGCTTGCTATGTGTAAAGCTAATTTTTCATTTCCAGTATTTGCTGGCTAACCTGGCTTTCCATTCGCCAACGGCGACTGATCTTCCGAAATATTGTTCTCAACCGATACTTCTAAAGCAGGAAGATTCCCTGTTCGAAAATTTTCAACACACACACGAGAAAATGCTCTCAATTCCAGATTTCGCCATAAGTTATGGAAGAAAAAAGTTTTTTTTGCATTTCTACAAGACTGCCCTACTAACATTTTAGCTGCTATAAGGTTTCGGTAAATACTTATTAAACCTAAAATGCCTTACCGAAGTCTTATCGAAGCTGAAATATTAGTTGGAGTTCTCCAGGATGTTCAGGGCGCAGGGAAATAGCCTGGAGAACTCTAAATAACATTTCAGCTTCGATAAGACTTCGGTAAGTCATTTTAGGCTTAAGAAGACTTTACAGAAACATTATAAAAGCAGAAATGTTTTTAGTAGAGTCTTATAGAAACGATAAACCTTTTTTTTACGTGAAAACATTACTTTTTCTAGACTTCTAATAAACACACAGCCTTTTAAACTTAGTTCTAGTTGAAAAAATTTCAAAATAAGAGCAATTGGTTTGACATAAAATTGAAGTAAATCATAAACACTCTCTCACTTAATCATACTCTCTTCAAAATCTGACAGGCATTAATCAACACTCAACATCAAACGCTTCCATATGCCAACACAATAGATAACCCCCTCTGATTCTTAAGCTAATTGCGTATACACTTTGGCCACTTTCGCAATTAAATTCCATTCGCCTTGGATTTGTTGTTTTTTTTTTGTTGTTGTTAAGTTTTCTGTATCCATTCAGCTCTCCTTTAAAAAGTAATTGTCCCTGAGTATCGCTCTCTCTTTCACTTTTTTCTTTTTTAATTGTAAACTCTGCTCGCATAGCAATTACATCGCGTAATCACAATGCTCCCGGGCTGCTATATATATGTAGCTATACCCATGCACATATCTGATGAAGAGGCACAGAACTCTTGAAGCGAACTTCAAGCGTATAATCACCAAGTGGGATCGTTGCAATGGGGCATTCAGAGTGCGTTTTCAATTTATCATCCCACGCCTTGAAGACTTGAAATTGAGTCGTCGTCATCGTCGTAGTTGTCGGAATCGAAACAAGTCGCCACTAGCACCGCATACATGTGGATGTGGAGCGTCATCATCGTCTGCATCTGCATCCAGCAATATCAACATCGATGCATCCTATCACTGCTGCTGCTGCTGCATTGCATCGTCTGCCTCTGGCTTCGGTGTCTGACTTGGTTCCCTCGGAGATATGATTCCGCTGTCGGCCCCAAAGTTACTTCTTTGTCTCTAGGCTGTTTGTTGTTGTTGTTGCTTTTGTTTCACCCTTATCGCTCTTAAAATAAAATTACAACGTTGCTATAAATTTATGCACATATGACAGTTGACATGGGTTTTGCATTTCGCCGAATGCGCTCAGCAAATAAATATAAAGCACAGCCTTTACCAGCATCGCATAGCATGGCACCCAAAGGCAGGATCTTCTTAAAGGAGAGAACTTTTCCTTATTCTTTTGTGTGTGCCATCTTGTGACGGATTGTGTAATGGAGGTTCTGTGTGTTCAATATGGCGACGCGACGCTTCATAAAGTCGCTTTCTAACTGAGGCTCGCATCATACTCATATATATGTATAGCGGTATGGTACAGTAATGTTATGAGGATGAGGAGAGACAATTGATTAAATGTGCCCGTCATTCGATTCGATTAATTATTTGCTTTGGTTTGGTTACGCGAGCGTTCTTAACTTCTGAGTTTTGATACTTCACTTCCATGACTGAGTGAGGGTGGACCAGGGGATGATTGATAAATCTCAATAGGGTGCACATCAATGGCGGCTATTTTTGTGGTGGGGTTTTCAATATATCTCTCAAGATGAGTTTTTCATTATTTTGTTTGTGTTGTTTTATCAATTTTTTTCTTTTTTATATTCGTTTTGTTTCTTGATTGAAGAATCTGGTGTCAGATGACATGCAACAATATTGTATTCCATTTTGTGGTTTAAATTGATTGTGGCTTCCAATTTAATTGGAAAGTAAATATTTCAATAGTTTACAGATTTTGTATCAGCGCAAAGGGGAATATCATCGTATAGTCGCCATTGTCGCTGGTGGCGTCCGACGACGTTGCAGTTAGGAATTTTAATAAATTTAAGAGACAATTACGTCAAAACCAGATGTAGGACGGAAGTGGAATTTAATTGACAGATGGATTTTTTTTTGTTGATCACATTTTGGGGGGGAATTTGAGATGTCAGTTTATGTCATTCATTGTTAAAGGGATTGATGAAGTGCTTTCTATTTATCGTACGAGATTGGAAAATACATTTTTTTCTTTGGTTGAGAGTTCGGACGGAATATATTCAATTAAAAAAAAAATCTTTTGAATAGAACAATTCGAGGGAAATTGAATTGGCAATGTGTGTTGTGTATGTATCATTAAATTCAATGCCTCAGAAAAACATAAAATAAATTGGGAAAATGACAAAATATTTCATTGGCTTTTAAATTTGTTCATTCTACTAAAATATATAGTAGTGAATAACTTGTGGAACGTATTCATATTTTATTTTATACATCTCCTATGAAATACAAACCTAATGGATTTTACAGTTGTTCTAATGTTTAATTAGAGGTGGCTAATCATCTATACTTGAAATGAAAATCGAATAGAGTCCACAATTTTTCACATGCTGTTGTTAATCTCAAACCAAACTTCTCAGCCTAGTTTTGGCAGTACATTGTGTCTTTCGTCTTTTTTCTATAACTAGAAGGTACACAAATAAAATACTTAGGTCCCCGTGAAGTTTTCAATTTTACGTTCCACAGCTACTATCTTAATACGAAATGAGTTAATTTACAAATGTTTGACTTTTCCACTCTACTGATGATTTTTCCATTTAAAGTTTATGATCAGAATCAGATCGTATTAGTATTATTATTCCCTATAGGTTTTAGAACTCCAAAATTTTTCACTTTACTTGAGTTGAAGGCATACTAGACTTAACTTGGTAAATTGGTTCCACAATTTTTGTCCACCTATGTTCTTAAATTTAAAGTATTTTTATTATACTGTGAAAAAGTTCGATTATTTGCACTTAGTTGGCGTTTCTTAAATGTGCCATAATATGTGGAACGTATATTGGTATTTTCGCACAGGTTTTATTTTGATAAAAAAAAATACTATTATACTTAAGAAACTTTTCCAAACTCCTGAAAGAAGTTTCATCTCTATCCATCCTTTAATTAATAAATATATTTAGCGTGGAAAAAATTGTGGATCATATTAATCTAAATTTCATGCTCAGTTAATACAAGGCATAAACGAAGAGAGACTTAATATTAAACAGATTCTTTGGAATATGAAACATCCATAGCAAAATTTCCAACTTTATAATTCACCAATTCTTTTTTGTTACAAAGAACATTTGTACAATTAGAATTTGCATATCTCAAAGAGACACATTCAATACCATCATAATTTTTCAAGTTTATAATTTCAATGTATGTAGAAACTCACTCTCACAAGAAAAAATACATAAGTGGATGTTGTGGAACTTAAATTTCGCATAAAATTTATTTTGTTTTAATATAGATAGCATTTACTAAAGTCATACTTAGATTTGATCTTTTAATTCACTTACATAGCTTTATGTTCAATAAGGTTATGTTCCACAACTGTTCCCAATGCTGTGAGCTCTGTTTAACTGTGTAAAAACAATTTCCACGTGAAATTTGAACTCAACAAACTTATTTTTTCAATCGCATTTAATTGATTGTCAATTGTAATTATTTCACATGATTTTTTCCCGTGTGGATCGTATCCTAAAAGTTCAAAGAACACATGGTGGGTTGTCGTTTTTGTTTTCCTTTTCACGGCCTTGCATTAACAATTTGTAACTTGTCTCTAACTCAGCGACTTTGTATTAGACATTCAATCTTATCTCAAAGCACTTAGCCGCATGGCAGCCCCAGCCACAATGTGATTAAAATTCAACATGAATATTATCTTCCCTCAACCTACACTACATTCTGGCTGGTTCCTTTTGACTACCTGCAATGGGATTCATATAAACCGCTCTCATTTGTCAAACAAAAGTCAAACTCATCCCACGCAATGTTGTAACTCCTTCTATACGCAATATTCCAAATAGCATTAGGTACTATTATCATAATCTCTTGCCACATTGTATTGTCATCATCGTCTTCCTGTTCCACAAGTTTATTACAACATTAGTCTGTGCAGTGTAGAGTTCAGAGTACAGTGTACGAACTACGACGAAAAGGATCAAAATATCATATCATTAATTTGCCACTAGTCACACTCATTTATTTTAACGTGCGTATGCCGCACTTAAAGGTTTATATCTATGCTATGCTATGTAGGTACCTGCTTTTGTGTAACTTATTTTCGATTAAGGTCCTCAGCATATATTCACCTGAAGTGAGTGAACAACTGGAAAACTCGATTCAACTTATTGTGGGCCTTGTTTTTTTTTGTTTTTTGTTTATTTCGTGTGTATGGAAGCATCATGGAGCCACTTTTATTGCTACACCATAATAATTGTGCAACCCGTAGACACTTCAAATCACACAATATACCAAGGTTCCATTGTACAGGAAGGTATCTACCGGGCGAATAGTTTCCTGATAGAAAGGCAAAAAAATGCTAAAGGGAAAATTCTAAAGAATCCACATAGAACCAAAAGACGATAAAGCAAATCTATTTTACCTGTTGCTAATAGGTTGTCTGATAAAAAAAATAAATATCACACACACAAAAAAAAACAATATCAGCAGGCTTCATTGGGGAAAAACTGAAGTGTAATATACCCTATTGTTGTTTTTTCAGTATCTGCTAGATTTTCCATTGTTTGCAATCTATGTATATCTTTTAAAATATTGATTGGATTTCATTGAAATTTTTTACTATTTGAATGGAAAATAACCTTGTTAAGATTTAGAGCCAAACCATGTTTGCGAGGTAAGTCCACAAATAAACCACTGTAACTCACTCTGCATAGGAGAAGAAGAAAATATTTCATTGGAATCAATTTCGGGGCGCTGAAAATATGGAAGAAATATTCAGCAGACTTTTTAACGGCGAAAAAGTTTAACATACCGCTGTTAGTCAGGACGAACCCTTCAATTTAGACGATGATAGATCCACATGACCAACACAAAGTGAATATAGCAATATCAAATGGGAAGTCTTATGAAGCAGATGGTCCTACGAGCCGAAATGCTTTAGGCTGCGGTTCCAGTGCAAGCGAATTTCACTCGCGTGAATAAGCAAAGTTCGCTAAATTCATTCAAATCTACTTTTTTTCTATGTTGTGGTTTGGGTGGAAATGTGTACATTTCAATGCATTAAGCGAACTTTGCGTATTCGCGCGAGTGAAATTCGACATTCGCTTGCACCGGAATCGCAGCCTAAAGCAGGTCTAACAGACTTGATAGTTTATTTTTACAATGTGGAGGAAGGGTGTATGTATGATGAATGGAACCTCAGCATCGTTTGCCCTATTCACGATAAAGGAGACACCATCAACTGCGCCAACTAAAAAAGAAAAAGACCCAAGATCTTTAAATCGATATTACCATCTGAACTATTTTAAATCTGATTATGACATCTTCTACCGGATTTAGACAAGGCGATCCCCTTCTTCAACTTCGCTCTGGAACACATTGTGCCAACACCTATGAGACAATCTACCAGAAGTCGGTATCTGCATTGCTGATAACATTGGGAGAACTCAGCAAGCTGTAAGCGGTGCCTTTGCACAAAGATTCACAGTAGACATTCTTACCATCGAGATAGTAAGATTCTAAGTCTAATTATCCCAGTCTCTAAGTTTCTGAAGCATGGAGATAATCGATGACGTAAGAAAACAATAATCCCGTATTTCATACTAAGAAATACTTAGCAAAGAAGCATGTGTCGATATAAGTCATCTAACAAAAAAATTACCATAATATACGATGTAATAACTGATCGCTCAGATTTTGAAATAAATGCCTTCAATATCCTTCAACAACATCGAATTCTATAAAAATTATAGAAGTCATTGTTATACCCAAACAAGGTAACCCACCAGCAGAAGTAACAGTCTTCGAAAAACTGCTCGTCAACAGGCTTAGCAGAATTGTAGAAGAAAGAAGTTTAATTCCGAACCATCAGTTTGGATTTAGAAATAAACATTCCAATATAGAACAATTGCATTGAATTACTGATTATGTATAAATTGCACTAGAAGAAAAAACCAAGTATGTACTGCTCTATTCTTAGATGTTGCTGAAGCCTTTGACAAGGTTTGGCACTTGGGACTTGAATACAACTGCATAGGAACTTCCCAGGCATTACGGACCGTCTCCTAAGAGTATAATGCGACACATATTACTTGGAACTTCAGAAAATTGAAGCCGGAGTACCACAAAAATGTCCTATGATCAAACCAGTAACTGATATATATACTAGGGATATTCCATTGGATAACTACGCTAACATGGCCCCCTTTGATGGTACTGTAGTATTGGTGTCATATCCGTTTTTTACAAACTACAAGATAAATAATGTTCCAATTCCAATAAACTGTAGAAATGTACCTTACACTACTACTGACAAATACCTTGGAATGACCTATACAAATCGCAGATGGTGGTTTTGGTGCGGTTAGAGTCCAACACCTCTTTGTACCGAAAAACAAAACTAGCCGACGAGATAAATTACATTTGGCGATGTATTGGAATTTACCTCGATTTTTGACTTTTTTTTAAGGGACGAAAAAATGCATCCCTCTGTTATGGTTGTTACAATTGAAAAAAAGTTTAATCAATTTATCAACTATCAATTGACAATTGTAATAATGAAACTAAATCTACTGAACAACCTTAACTGCCTTACCAACTAAATTTACCCTATAATAAATACAACCAAATAGAATCAGAAGGAGCTAGCTATTCGTAGGGATATTTTGTATCTGAACTGTTCGTTTCCATAGGTCTTATGTCTTGTCTAACTCAGGTCACTCGGATATGTGTATTTCGTCCGACGCGACGTGTGTCTTCTTCCTCCATCTAAGTTTATAGCTTTGTTTTGGTTTTGGGTCCGCACTTGCGTTTTAATGGTCATTCAACGAGTGAATGAGTTATCTAGGCTCCAGCCAGTCAACCTAAGCCACATAGAAGACCCAGGATGAAATGTGAGGATGAGGACCAACAGCAATGACGACGACGACGATGACTACGACTGCGACGACGACGAAGACGACAACGATGTTGATGATGATTGTACTGTGTTTGCTTGTAGTATGGTATCAAAGGTGAACATAGTGCGTTTTCTAAACCAAACTGATGTTGATGTGCATCTTGAAGTTTTTTTTTGTATGGTGTGCTCCTTCTGAAAAACCTAAAGACTAGCTGCTCTTAAGACAAAGTGAAACATTGAAATAGATGCAGAAGTACGTTAATTACTACCATATATTTTTCTCGCAACGGGAAAACAGGAATTCCTATTTTTAGTTTGTTTCGAGTCTGAGAGTGTCCTTTGTTGGGGAGGCGAATATACTTCCTGGTTTGGTTTTTTTTTTTATTTTTTTTTATAACCAAAAGACTTTTGGCTTAGCAAGCATTTTAAACTCCTTCATTTTCTGTGAATTAAATTCGTTTTGAATGTGGGTCGTGACTAATCTTTTTTTGTTTTTCTTTCATTTCTTTTCAGGTACGTATACAAAAAGTTAAACACAAAATGAACAGAAACTCTTATTTTGAATGGAATGAGGTGAGATTGTTGAGTTGAACGTTTCAGTTAACTTTGAAGTTTTCTAGCAAATGCTTATAAAAACTTGAGTGGATACTTATATTCACCACTTATAAATACTTAGATTTAAATATTTCAAAGGACTAAAAACCAGAGAGTTTATAATTTTGAAGTTCAGTTTAAATAAGAAAAACACCAGCAGAAAAATGATCGCGTTATTTAAGCAAATTTAGAGACAATGTCGGTAATTAAATACAGTTTTTTGATGAATGAACTAAATTTTTAGAAATTCGATAAGTATTTTCTCTAGAAGTGCTTATTTTTCTTAAGCGCAAAACAACATGGCGAATTACCGACGCCATTACAACAATAAATTGACATTTCCACATACTTTGTCGATAACAAAGAGGTGTTTCGAGCCGGTAACACAGTTTTTGTCGGAATACTAGTTAAGCGCATGTTGCATTAAACATGTAAATTGTGTTGTAAATACTCAAGATTTGTATCCAATTTTTCTTTGGGCTTGAGAAAAAGAAGACGCCTTCTAAGAACATGGCATTCAAACTTTTAAAAAATTCGTGCTTAACCAAATAGTGGGAAGAATCGTAGTTTTTTTTTTATTTACAATATATTTTGGTAATGTTTTATTTATTAGTCATTTTTGACACAAAGGGATTTTTTTTTTGTTTTTAAGAAAGCGGGACGAAATTATGCGCTTTTTGTATTTCTTACTTTCCTGTTAAATTTAACATAAATGTGCTATGTGCCACCTATTTGCGAAAACAAGAACCTAATACCGACATGTCATGACATCAATTCGTGTTTAGATCTAAATGTTTACCAAATTTCTATACAACAATGCCAAGGTTCTACATAAATGCCTTACATTATCCTTTGACATTTTATTTAAAGTCTATTTTTACTTAACAAACAAAAATTTACATCCAGCATTATGTTGATGTATTTGAATATATTAGACACAACTGGAAATAAATAGAATTCTACACGTGCTATCTAACGAATCCACATATAGTGCATCCAAAAACTATTCTCCAACATATGAAAAACTCTATTTACTAAAGAAAACTGGAATCAACAATTTTTTTTTGGTAAAAGATCAACAAAAAAGGAACCTACGAAGACGACAACGACAAAAATAAACTTTAAAATAAAAACAAAAATAAATAAATGAAAAATAACCAAAACCAAAACAAGAAATTAGATATAAAAAAAAAAAACATCAACGAAGAAGAGACCCGAAAGAAACCTAGCGCAGATTATTAATGTGGACAACAATGTCGGACATAAATGCTTAGTCGTACGTGTTAATTTCAAATTTTAATTCCGTACATAGCTAAATGAAAAAGTTTGGTCTAAGAGTTGTTGCTAGTGGGACACCTGCTGAAATATATATTAGTTTCTAAAATTCTTTTTGTACCATTCCAAAAATAAATGTTTTTGTATATACATTCGAGATAATTAACTCTCTATAATAAATTTTGAGTATATTATTGTACTTTAGTTTGAAGTTTAAATAACAAATATTTGTTCGTAGAAAAAGTGTTGACACAATTGTTTATTTGTTTCATGTAATTGTAAACAAAAAAGATTAATAATGTCAAAGGAAAATTAACTACTCTGCTGAATGCCCATTTGTACACTAATGGACGTGTTTTATTGGTAATTGATAGCAAGTTCCAATCAAATTCTTTGTGCTTTATATTTTTAATTTTGGGCAGATTTGTTCACAAAGTATTCTTATCTCTTTGTTTCTACACTGGATAATTGTTATCCACGCGACCAAAATTGTTCATTTAAAAATCGATAACATTAGTCAACCAATCGATTAACCAAACCAATGGATAAAAAATGTGAATTAAGCTACGATTGTAGTGTCAATGTAAATAGTCAACTCGTTGACGTTCTTAATCATGTTAATTTGTGTCCCATTAATGGCAATTGCAATAACCGTCATTGCATCGCATTGACGGCGGGCTTGATACTTCGGGTGACACATGGGTTGAGACTTGGGTTGATACTATTACGTTGACAATTACGTTAACACTTGCGCTGACACTTGCTGTGACACTCGCGTTGGCACTTGCGTTTGCACTTGCGTTGTCACTTGCGTTGTCACTTGCGTTGGTACTTGCATTTAAACTTGCGTTAACACTTGCGCTTACACTTGCGTTGACATTTACGTTGACACTTGCGTTGACACTTGCATTGACAACTAGATTTACCATTTGCAAAGACATGGTTTTAAGAGTCAACGTCATACTATCATATGAAGTTGTCAACAAGTTATACAAGAGTTTCCATTCTTTTAAATGTACTGTTTTCGTGAAAAAACAACAACAAAATTTGCTTTAATTTTTATTTTGGTACAAAATTATTGTTATCATTCAGTTTTGAAAAAAAAAAAATATTATGATTTTCGGGCAATTTGCAATAAGAGGGCATAGTTGATCGACCATTACGATATAAAGTGTCAAATTTGATTGGCAGATGTTTACGATGCCGAATGATAAAAAAAATCTCTAAAAAATGCGAATATTTGACAGTTTCCTCACTGCTACGGAAAAAGCAGAAATTAATCATATTTGAATGTACTGACTCCGGTATCCGCCCACCCCGTTTTAACGATAATGTATCACCTTCAATGCGTTTTGTAAACGTTCAACGCGCGCGGACAAGGTCAAATCCTGTAATTGACATTTATTGAATGTCAAAGCATTGACTGACTTGCCTAATCCATTAACGCTATAGTGTCAGCGCTTAGAATGTTTGACGCGTTGACATTAACCATCTGTATGATTTGCGGTTGACTGGAGTTTTGTTTCAAGGAGTGTGCACAGTAAGACTGCTTTTACATCATGCAATTACAGCTTGCGATTTTTAAGCACGTGGATGACGGACGTATGTGGTGGCCGGGGTAGGCAAAATTACTAAGGTTGAAGAATTTACAGAGTTATCGTCCTTTCTTCTTTGTAAATTGTCTTTATAGTACGATTGAACTTTTCTAAATTAAGTGTAGTAAAGAGTCCGGATATATGTTTTTGAAGAAACTTAACATCTATTAAATACCTCAATGTATCTTCGCATCTTTGCAACCGAAAGGATTCAAAAACAGAAACATAGAAAAAGTCATCCTGGTGTAAAAGCAGTCTCATCAGATGAGAAGTATTTTACCAAGGCAAGAAACACATATTCTTAAAGGTGGATGGATTTCTGAATATTCACCATAAAAGATTAAATACCGATCCACTATCGTTCTGTTGGAATGTTTCACATCCGGAAACGGTCGAAGTTCTAAAAGAAATTATAATGAGTGGACCAGTCTTCGTAAAAGAGGTATAATTGTAATTTGATAAGGTGTCATTTGTCTAAAGAAGAAAACAACATCTGTCACGATCTGCTGAGTGTGTTCGATTGCTTATAGCCTTTTGTAAGGCTTCCTTTAAGGCGATTCTTTCCCGATTCTCAACGACATTCAATCAGTTTGTATCTACTCTCTGTTTCCAAGCACCTAGCTTACTACTAAATTGTAAAGAACTGGCGACAAATCACCACCCTATGGTGTTCCTCTTCTACCCACCTTGCAGAAAAGCTGTCTAGTTTTCGGGTAATAACCCTTCTTGTCAGTTAATTAATTCACCAAAAAATCCATTTATTTTCCCAGAACAGAACAGAACTTTAGGCTCTATTGTACAATCTTGCCCCACCCCCCTCAATACCACCCCTTTATTTTTTTTATTTCCGCTAGAAGTGTTGAACAGTTCAGTTCTTTGTCAGAAAAATAGTTGACCATTCGAAATAAAGTAGTTTAAACAGAAAAAAATATTTTGGGGCGGGGGGGTGGTGGGGGGGGGGGTCAAATCACC
This sequence comes from Philhelius pedissequus, assembly GCA_910595825.1. Taxonomy (NCBI): domain Eukaryota; kingdom Metazoa; phylum Arthropoda; class Insecta; order Diptera; family Syrphidae; genus Philhelius; species Philhelius pedissequus. The sequence continues at coordinate 331,174,247 of OU343160.1, forward strand.
AGCAAATAATATGCTAAACATTTTGTACTAAAAACAATTCTGCTGATTCTCCTGTAACTTTTTCGACAAGTTAAAGAATTTCAATTAAAAATCTACTACATGACCTTAATGTTAAAAATAAAATCCGAAAAAAATGATATCTACCATCAACTTATTCCACAGATGCATCGTTGATTGTTGCATTTTGCATTAAAAAGAAAAACTAAAGTTAACTTGTGTTCGATCGCCTACTAAGAGCCTGCTGCTTGCCACCAGCCACTGTCTGGTGTGTTTTGTCTCCACTAAACCAGCAAAGATCTGATCGTCTATATAGCCCCCAAAGTATCTATATATAAATATATGTTAACTACATAAAACCCAGGCTAAGCAGCTCAGCAGTCAGCCTCACCTCAGCATAGAACACCACAACACAATCAACCAGGGAATTGGTTGGTAGATGGAACATCAACTAAACCGAGCAAACGGACGACGACGGACGCGACGACAACGATACCAAAATCAACGACGATGTTTTTCTTTGCCTCCTCCATTATGGAGAACCGACCTTTTTCAGTTTGATTCCAGACTTGGTTAGAGTAAGACGCGCGGGCAAGATCGATGTGCGTTCGTTTGTTTGTTAAATGTATCTAGATACTCGATTCTGCACTGTTTTTCCTCCAATTTTTCTCTGTTGTTTTGTCTTTCATATATTTTATCGTGTTTGTTGTTTATACTTCTGATGCTACTGCTGGGGGTGTTGTATCTCAAAGATACCATTTGATTATAATTCAATGTTTTTGTTAGTCTACTTCACATCTAAAGAAGTTTGTATTTTTGAAAATTGAAGTTTTATTTGTTCCCTTCGCGTGGAAAATATACATCATAGATTAGTGCGTATATCGCGACGGTCTCCCAAAATATCTCGCCAATGGTGGTGCTTTTGAAGTTTTTTTTTTTTGTGAAATGAAAATCTATTGAAATGTGAAAAAAAAAATCAAAAAGATACAATTTCTTGTTAGAAAAAAAAAATAAATTAAATGTAGGTACATATATTCAGATCCTAATGAATATAAAATTCTGTGTGCTTCGTTAGTTATTGGATAGCGATAAGGTGGTGTTCGAACCGAAGGAGTTGGTGCAACTTTCGGATAAAGTCTAAGCAAAAAAAGTAAATATCAATTTTATTTTTGTTTTTGTCTAAGTATCTTTCTCCTTCAAAATAAAAGTCAAATTGCATTTTTTACTTGTTTTTTTTTTTTTTTTTTAATATTTTAAAAGAAAAAACTATAGGGAGTTGCGAGTATAAGTATCTCAGCGAGGAAAAAGTATCTAAGTCGAAAAAATGAGTAAAAAGATTCGCCTAAGCGCCGTTATATTTTGCCCGTTAGCATCTAGGTACTATGAAGGCTTACAAATGAAAGAAAATTGCAAAAAAAATCAAACAAATTTAAACCTGTTTTTGCCTAAAGTGTGCCTTTTGCAAGATCTTGTTCCGTGTATCTTTTTGCATTTCGCGACTCTTGCATGCTGGGACTCTATAGAGAGTAGGCTCGAAAATTTAAGTAGAAATGTGTAAATATTTTTTTGGGTGTATTTTTCTTTTATTTTGTTTACCAATTCAAATGAAATGCAGGGAAAAAGTGTCGATAAATCAAAAAGGGAAATAGTTAGACGTGAGCTCCCCATTGTGCCAATAGGTATACAACTTGAATCTATAAATTGTATTTTAAATCGTTTTGAGATATATTTTTCATTTCTTATACGTATTACATCATTAGCTAGATCAGGTATAAATAAATTGATATTTGATCGATCAATCAATTAGTATGAAAGTCAAGACTAAAAGTTTTTTTTTTTTGCTGTTTTATTGAATTTATAAAAGCAGGGGAGTCTGTGACAAATTGCTTAGGTAATTAATCTGTGAAGTCGTGAGATTAAGTTTCAATGAAGGAAGTTTTTTTTTTTTCTTCAAATGTTTAACTTGTGGGTGACAAGTTTTCTATTATTTATTCAAGCGGATTTCAGTTAGAATAGCTAATTCTTAAAATTTAGCTTATAGGAAAAATATTTATACAAAATATTTATTTTTTGTGTGTTTTAAAGACTGTAGGGTTTTAGTTTGTACCTAGTTTTTGTGGTTTTGTAGGTTTTTATTAAATATACACATACAAGAAATGTTTTGTATCAGCAAACGGGCCTAAAGTTCCGATTAATTAACCGTCACATAAATACTGGCACAATTTCATAAGTATAAAGTTACAAATTATTTTCTGCACCCCTTAAATGGTTTGTAATTATGTAAAACGATCTTAGTTGAATTCATGTACTCATATAAAGCTAAGCCTATAAGACCTTTGTGGCTAATTAACTTTATTTAAATAAACATAGTTGTGCTGATTTTCGGCAAATAAAATTGGACCAAATTTTGTTTAAATATTTTTCTAAGCCTAACCCTCTTTGGGTACAACATTTTTGAATCATTATGCATGTTCCGAAAGAATGTTCTAAATGCTTCCATAAGTAAATGTGTATGATTTTAGTTGTATACCTACATATGCCCGTAAAAATAATTTCTCCAAAAGTCTGTGTTTTAAATTCATTTGAAATAAATCTTTAAATTAAAAATTATTGTTTTTAAAATGCTCAAAATGTTGATTTTTCTCCTTGATAAAGAAATATATTCATTTCAGTTCTGTATTAAATTTTGGAATTCAATCGAACTCTTTTTTTTTAAGTAAAACTTCTTTTGTGGCCTTTTTGGTGGTCTATGGTTTAACTTTGGAGCTATCACTGATATGTCAAACTAGCACGTTTTCTGTCAAAAAACCGGCAGAATTTTTCGCGAGAGATTTTGGTCTAGCCCTCTAGACCAATTCTTTCCCACCAGTAAATATTTAAAAAAGACAAATGTTTATACCGAACGAAAATCACAATATCAACCGACACAACATTTAAACACATATTTTCATTAAAGAGCTACATGAATTATTTTTTTTTTTAAATTAAATTCATCACACATCTTTCCTATCATTCTTTCTCTTCCTTAACTTCACCCCCGCGTTCTGTTGAAACATTTAAAGGGTAGTATAATCCCTTGAGCGCGTGTAGATTATAAAAAACAAAAAAAATCGAAGAAAAACCACCAGAACCAACCAACAACCATTTCCATTTACAAAAAAACTAACAACAAACATCTTTTACATTTTTTTTATGCAAATCAATAAACAATTTATTCTAAAAACACTTTTCATTTTGTTTGTTATAATTTACTTATAATGTAATTATTTATGTATGTGCTGCAAATTTTATTAGAGTCGGTAGTCATCGACCAAAAAATAGTGCATCTTAGAAGGACACGATAGCATCTAACTGATGAGCCCAACTATCGTGTCCGGGCGAAACGCATTTTGGACTAAAGGTCATAAAATATTTCAATTTGACGTAATTATTTACTAAAAATTAACCAATAAATTTTCCTAAAATAAAAAAACTGTCATGTTGACAAACGTAGGACAGCATTGCCATATACGAGGTATCTTAAGTCCGCTGACAATTCTAAAATAACATTGTCATGAATTTGGAAGCATTCCCAATATTGTTTTCTTAAATCTCGTTGTTAAAAGTTTCGTCCCACTGAACTAAGCGAATATTTTTATACTTACAAAATTCTAACAGTTAATCATGCATGGCACAATCTCGTTTCATTGCCTTACGCATTGTGAGTCGTTCTTTTTTGAAATCTCGTACCGATTTCGGAGATTTGACAGGTAAATTGTTGAAATTAAATCGTTGGGTTGAAGTCGGTGAGTTGAAATTGCTAAACCACGGATACAAATTTAAACCAACGTTGAACTTCACTTAGTTCACATAATTCAGTGAAATAAAATTGCTGAGCCACGGTTGTAAGCTTGAACGACTGTGACTGTGAAAATTTCTCATCAAACCACCCCAGTTTCTATGAAATTGATGCTTTTCGATAAAATTAACAAACAGAACTAACTAAACTGACAGCAATTTATTTTACTCACTTGTGCTGTCAATTCTTCATTCTGACATTTGTAAATTAAACAGATACAAATTAAACGTCAAAAAAAAAACATGAATCGCTTGTATAACTAAATATAAATACATACTTTTTTTGATTGACACTTCGCCGCCATTTGTAAAAAATATAGAGTTTGAACTCATGCACCACCTTGTATATAAAAAAAAATCGGTTTCCTTATAACTTTTTGGGGTTTAGTTTTCGTTTGCGCTAGCAGATATTACTGTGCGTCAGTCTTCTTTTTTATTTTTTAATAAATATTTTAACAGATTTCAAAGATTCAATAGTTAATTGTTTTTATTTTTGTTTTGTTTTTTTATTCTTATACAAAATTTTTTGTGCTTCTTTTATATCGCAAATATTTACTATCAAACGTATTATTGTTTACACAAGTGAATTTTTCAACATAGAAACCAAATACAAAACCTATTCTGTTCTGAATTTTGGGATTTTTTTTTGTTTGCAAATATATACTTTTTTGTGTTGAGTGTTGACGCGGTATGGTGATGATGTCAGTTTATAGCTTTGAATCTTTGATAATCACATAATTTTTTTTTTAAACCAATTTGTGATGAATACAAATTTTTTTTAAGAACCTATCTAACTTTATTATGTTGACTTGAGTGAACATTGTTTTTCATTATTTTTCTTAGTAAATGTTTTGAGCCGGAAGTATGTACAAATCTACATATATTACTTTCGACTTAATATTGTCAAGAAACTGATTGTGGGAATACACATATGGTATTTTTTAAGGTCTTGGAAATAAAGGAAAAATCAAGTGTTTTGAAAAAAACGTTTTAGTCAACGGAAAATCAAATGCTTATATTGGATAGGTTTGAAATTTCAGACAATTATTTTTTTTACTTTTGGAAAATGTAAAGGGTTTTCCAATAAGAGGTGTTATTTTGATATTTAAAGAAAAATGGCATTTTTGGAGATAAATGATCGGATGTTTATTTCATTATAAAGAGGAAGGTATGCCGTTAATAATGGAACACAACATCAGCCAAATGGCCGCCAAGACCACGCTTACAGGACCATATCATTTTCATGAAATTTTCCATAACCAAATCGCAAAGTGGCTGCCCTATGTCCTCGATAGCCTCACGAATTTCATCTTTGAGGTCTTGAATCGACGCTGGGCTGTTGGCGTAGACCTTATCTTTCACGTGGCCCCAAAGGAAGAAGTCGCAAGGTGTTAAATCACAAGATCTCGGTGGCCAATTGTGATCACCTCTTCGAGAGATAACACGGTCCGGAAACTTTTCCCGTAAAAGATCGATGGTTTCATTGCTTGTGTGGCACGTAGCACCGTCTTGTTGAAAGTAAACGTTGTCCAGATCAATACCATCCAATTCAGGCCATAAAAAATCATTAATCATCTCTCGATAGCGCAATCCATTGACCGTAACTGTTGCTCCAGCCTCATTTTCGAAAAAGTAAGGTCCAATGACCCCGCGGGACCATAAACCGCACCAAACAGTCACGCGTTGAGGATGGAGAGGCTTTTCAACAATAACTCTTGGGTTTTCCGAGCCCCAGATGCGACAGTTTTGCTTGTTGACGTAGCCTCCGAGGTGGAAATGGGCCTCATCATTCAAGATGATTTTTCGATGAAATTCCGGTTCATTTTCATGCATTTCAAGGACCCAATCAGCAAAGACACGACGTTGTTGATGATCAGCCGGCTTGAGTTCTTGTGTTAACTGAACTTTATAAGCCTTAAGACCCAAGTCTTTATGCAAAATACGGTGTAATGACGTTTGTGGAATGCCTAATTCCAAAGAACGACGAGGAATGGACAAACCTGGGTTTTCTTCAACACTTTGGGCTACAACAGCAATATTCTCAGTTGTTCTTGAGCGACGTGTACGGGTTTTATTCTTCACATCACTAACTTGTCCCAACAGCTCGAATTTGTCCACCAATTTCTGTATTGCGGTCCGACAAGGTGCTTCACGACGACCCAAAAATGTTTTAGTTTTACGAACCGTCTCTGCCAAATTTTCACCATTTTTATAGTGAATTTTAATAATTTCAATGCGTTGTTGAAGCGTGTATCGTTCCATTTTTATTAATAGCGTAGTTTCTACTTGTCAAATGTCAAAAAATGACAGCTTAAAAAGTGACAGCTACCGAAATAGCGGGCTATTCAAAATAACACCTCTTATTGGAAAACCCGTTACCTATCGTTTTTAATAATTTCTCAAAAACTAAGAAACAGTGGTACTTATTATTTACAATTTTGAAAAAAAATCAGTTTAAAGAAAATGTTTCTAAAATTTTGAATTTGACATTTTATTTACAAAGGAACTTTTCCTTACAATGTTGACAGGAACCATGTCCCAAAATACCATGCACGAATTCAGGAACACCCTACTATTATTATTACTTTTTCATTTATAAAGATGAATACATTTTTACAGAAAACATTTGTCACTTTCCGCCTAAAACCTATCTGAAACTAGTACCCACCCATTATTTCATTATTAATACACAAAAAAAACTTCTTCGGTTTTGTGAAATCATACAAGAAAAAAACCCTATGTTCTAATTAAATTTCCCAAAATCGCTCAAGAATATAATTTATTCTAAATGTTCCTCCCATTCCAGAAGCAAGAAGTTTCCCTCCTTTGTTTCATATTCAAATGCCATGAATTTATTTTTATCTTTTTTTTTTGTTCCTAATTTTTCAATCTGATATACTCCTCTAAGTCAAAGTCGCCGTACACAATTTACTTGTAAAAGGTATCTATTCGAAATCAAGCCCAAAAAAAAAAAATAATGCCTTTAAATAAGATAAGTGGCGATGCATGTTTGACACATTCTAGTCTCAGGGTTGAATTATTTTATTTTAGATTTTCTTTGGAAAATAAATTAACCTTTAGTGTTTTAATACATTTTTTATTCAAAGTCGTTTAAAGTAAAATAGAATTTAAGACAGGAAGAAAAGATGTAATTTTATTATTTTGTGTGTCAAGGGGTGAACAATAAAGGAGTTCTCACAGAACATGAATTTATGTTGTAAATAAACTTAATTTTGTAATTTTTCATGGAAATTAATTTGGCTTTCCGTAATAAATTTGCAAATGGAAAATTATTGTTTAAATTTAAATAAAGAATATATTTTACAGCTGAGATCAATGAGTTCGGACTTTTTGCTGGAATCATAACTGCCATTTTTTTACTCAGGGGATATGACTACCCTTAAAATGTTTACACACAGTGTGAGCGGTTAGTTAGAAAGAATAGAAATATAGGAAAGAATTTTTGTTAGCACTGTGGATTTGAGAATTAGATATTTACTATCTGATTATAACCCACGGGTTACATCCAATTAAAATTGGAATTTGAAAGTATATAGAAAAGAAAAATGCTGCCTCGCCTGGGGGTCGAACCCATACGTCCCAATTAGCAGTCAAGCATTTTACCTTTTATTTCTGACTTATGTCAGTCATTTAAGAATCAGAATAAGAAGAATGCTTTTTAGAATAAAAATAGTTCTAGCTTTCACTAATGATCATCAAACAATCATCAGCCTTATTTTGAAATTCATTTTCATGCGAAAGTAAGTCGAATTCGAATGATTTGTATTTTGAGTTTCGAACAATTCGAAAGTTCACTTAAAAAATCGAAAGTTCATTTTTTCTCCAAAACTAATACTACGTTCCCACCGAACGTTAATCTAGATTTATATTTAATAATCTCAAATAGTGTTTCCACCGCTCCGAAAGTATATTAATTTTGACAAAACTATTCAAAATGCAAATATTGTTTCATTTTCTCCTATGATGTAGAAGTGAGACAGGCAGCTTTATCTGTGCCAAACGAAGCGAAAAATTCACTTTCCCGATGAATGTGTTCATTTCGATAGGTTAGTTCAATTTGTACATCTATTGGCCAATCAAGATTTAAGTGAGGTTTATTTTAAATCTTCATTTGAGGAGATTAAAATTTGTATGGTAAATCTTCAAGATTTGTAGGAGATTTAGCCAAATTTACTTTAATCTCGGTTTAGTGGTCGGTGGAAACGTAGTATAAGTGCTATTACACGTTGAAACTAGATGCATACGACTTTTTGAACAATGTAAGTGTAAAAGAGAAAAAAAATTCGAAAAAATGAGACGAAAAAAAACTACCGTGTGTCGCGTGGGTAAGTTTTCGTTGCAACAATTTGACGTCTCATCTTTTCGATTTTTTTTCTCTCTTGCACTTACGTTGTTCGAAAAGTCGCATGCATCTAGTTTCAACCTGTAATACAAGACTTAGCTAATTTTGACTTTCGAATCATTCCAATCAGTTTTTTCTCTCTGGCGAATAGATTCACAAAACATGTATGTTTAGATATTTTTATTGAAAAATACTAAAAAAAAAAAAAAATAAATTACTTTTATAAGTTATTTTTCTTACAAAATTTTTTTCAACGAAAGCAAGCGACTTTACTAATGGTTTTGACAATTATAAAATGTGTCCAGGTGTGTGTAAATTTAATAACAATACTGAAGTTGTTTGTTAAACAACTGTTTTTGTTTTTTTGTTAAAAAATTTTAAACACATTACCCCCAGTTTCACAGTGGGAGTTTAAACTTTAGATCAGCTGAACCTTAAACTGAGTTTAATTTTTTGGTTTAACTCGTTCGGTTTCACAGTGAAATCTGATCTTCAGATCAGTTGAACTTTGTTTAACTAGATTTTATGAAAAACAGTTGGCAGCATTTTTCTTGCCTTGTCTTCCCTTCCTCTCTCTGACACTAAAAACCCGCGAAACAACAACAAATGCGTTTTGCTGTTAACAAGCGAGGGAAGATTTATTCTGTTTCAAAATACTGTCATTATAGCGAAACTAGAATAATAAATAATATAATATTCAAAATCACTTTCACAACTTGAAAACATTTTAATACACAATTTTTTTGTTAATAATATTTTCTGCCAAAAAAAAAAACAATACAAATGCTTAACTGAAGTTTAAACGGCAGAATATATCGATATTCTGATTCAGCTTTTCAATTTGAGCGTTTTCGAAGGAATTTTTCCAGACAAATTAAAATGTGCCTATGTCTTACCTCTTTTCAAAAAAGGGAATAAAAAAGATAAAAATAATTACAGGCCAATTTCGTTGCTCTCTCCTATATCAAACATTTTTGAAAAAGTTAAAAAACAAGAATGCTGAAATATCTCAAAAAAATACAACTTTTTCAACGATGCTCAGTTTGGTTTTAGGAAGGGTATCTCTACTAAAGATGCTCTTCTAGCCTTCAGTTCCAATATTTACAAGGGGATAGATGACAGGAAATTCCGTGCCGGACTCTTCGTCGATATTACAAAAGCATTTGATATGGTAGACCACGATATCCTCATAGATAAATTATATCTTGCTGGTTTTCGTGGCTATATGTTGTGTTGGCTAACTTCTTACCTCAAGAATAGGTCTCCGAAAGTCAGAATAAATGGTCATCTGAGGGATTTTGTGTTTATTAATAAAGGAGTTCCCCAAGGTTCAGTCCTTGGGCCTTTATTTTTTCTTATTTTCATCGATTCCTTATTCTCTCAACGCTTTAGAGGAAACCTAACAGCTTTTGCGGATGATCTAAGGATTTCATACGATTCCTCAAGCGCTCTTGATTTGCTTACTGATATTAACCACGATATTCTTTTATTAAGTGTCTGGTTAATAACTCACAAGCTGGTGGTCAGTAACAAAACAAAACTTATGTTTTTTAACCTGCGTAATATAGAGTTACCGATACAGATTTTTGTTTTCACTCTTGAAGTTGTAACAAATTTGTTTTTGACTGCAATTGCAATTGTAATGATGGTAAAAATAAAAGTAATTTCTATGATAATTTAAGTTGTGTGTTAGGTTGTTTTACTATTGAAGTAGTTAGTAGGTTTAAATACTTAGGAGTATTCATTGATCAAAATTTGAATTGGTTAGAACACATTTTATATTTGAAACAGCATTTTCTTATTTCTTTTCGCCACTTGTTCCTTTTAAGAAAATATTTGAATGATATATCTTTAAGATCGGTTTATTATGCAACTTTTCATTCAAGACTTCAATATGGTATTTCTTGTTGGGGCGGCACCTATACGTCTTATCTTAAAAATCTACTTTTAATTAAAAAAAAAAAGCTTTTAGATAACTTGCTGGAGCCTATCGTATGAGCCCGTCTATGTCCCTTTTCAGGAACTTGAAAATTCTTCCATTCCATTGTTACAAAGTTTAAAAAAAAAAGTTTTTATAAAGAGTGGTTATTTTCGAAGCAGTTCAGCTTGTTTGGTCAATATACCCACGTTTCGAACTACACATTTTCCAAACTTTTATACTGTCGTTGCTTGCAAATTGCATAATACAATGCCTTCAAATTTGAGGCTTCTGCGAAATCAGTCTTCTTTCTTAAAGCTAGTTAAACTTTGGCTTATGGATTTTATTCATGATGAAATTATAAATGCGCTGCCTTATCTCTGCTAATAGTTTGTTTTTAACATCTTAGTGAAATTAATTTAATTTTGTTAATATTATTATGTTTATAAATTATTATTAAAGCTTCAAGAAATAATTTTGAATACAAATTAAAAAACGGTACGCCCCACAATAAGAATAATAAGAAAAACAAATAAATAAACAAAAAAAAAATTGAAATATTATATTTAAAAAAATACTATTGTATCTATAGCAAGTTAATTATACTTTTGATGTGATATACACACTAATTTATTTTAATTAACTATATCACTACTTATTCATCTTGCATTTATATGTGTTTACATTAAATATGAATTTTGTATATATGTTTATAATGAATAATGAATTAAATAAATAAATAAAAATAAAATAATCTCGGTTAACTTAAACTACAAATTGATCTCAGTTCAAGGTTTAAACGACATTGTGAGACCGAATAAATTGTTGATCTGAAGTTTAAACCAAAAGTGGAGCTTAAACTTGCACTGTGAAACTGGGGATTAAAGTGAAACGAAAGTTCAGAAAAAATCTAGTATTTTATTATATAAACGTTTTATAGTTGTTTTGATTCTTTTTCGTATCAATCAATTGACCATTATTTCCTGAATACTTCAAAATAAGAAATAATTATTTTTATTGACTAAATTAAATACTTAGATTTACCAAGCATAAAACATAACTTAAATTTACTTTATGTTTCTGTAATAATAAGGATTTATTTTCCGATCAATTTTTTAGTAACAAAAAATATACGAAAAAAAATCAGTTTGGTCATACTAAAGCAGGAGAAATTTCAGTAAATTTTAAACAGCTGACTTTGAAAATATGATTCATCAGTTAATTTTAAGCAATCTTTTGAAAATGAATATTATTCGTTGGAATGTCAAAATATAAAAAGTTCATTCGAATGAATAGATATATTCTATCGAATTAGCTATTCGCTCGAATTTCAAAATAAGGCTGAATATTAATTTAGAATTTAGTATGGTTTTGAGAAGTTCCACATTGTGAAATTTCATGACAATTACTCCCTTACCTTAACCTTATTCATACCTCGTTAATATGTTTAATAGCCCAATGAATCTATTCGAATATGAATGAGATGTGTGTTAATTACCGGATTGCATTTGGTATCGATGAAATATCGTCTATGTTGGATTAGAAATTAACTTTCGGATTGGTCAATACAAGTTGTATTGGACATTTTCAAATCTGAAGTTCAGAAAATAAATGCCGGTGTGCTGCTTCCGACCCTTTCTATCATTTTCATTAAGAATCTGAAACTTCTAATACACTTAATTGTTTTGACAATAGTACTGTCAGCTTTTCATATTAGTTTTCAGATTGATCTTCTTGTTCTTCGGATATGCAACTGCAAAGGAGGCTTATGATAAGCTCATTAAATTCTGATCTAGATAGCATTATCCAATGGCTGTCTTCTGTCGTTAAATCAGAACCCACTCCCATGCCGCTATCCATGAGCGGCACTTGCATTGAAGAAACCGATCAGCTTTCAGTACTCGTGATGTGCGTCACAGACCACCTCGCGTGGAATGACCACATTCGATATCGCCAAAAACGCTGTAAAGTGTTTGGATGCAAGAAATTCTTCTCCCGTCTGATCTGGCTGTAATCTATAAGACCTTCATTCATCCAAAGGTGGGCCCATGTTCTATAACTTTCAAATCGATAAACGTAGTCGAGAAGCAAACAAAAATTTTGTTTTGTCGTTAAGATGCCAAAATGACTTTTTCTATTTATCGCCTCCCATTGGAAAATCACAGTCAAACAAATTGGGGGCTATCGTGAAGAGAAATTTTTCTGGAAATTTTTCTCCAATTCGAATCTTGGGAACGAGAATGATGCTCAAAAGTTTCCCTAGGAATTTATTGGTATCGGGAATAAACTTGCCCAGGGGAATTTTGCTGTCATTTCATACGACTTTTTGTTTGAGGGAAATTTATTCCATCTGAGATTCACGATCGCAGGTAAAATTTCGAGGGAATAAAATATTCCCTGGGAAACAAAATTCCCTGGAAGATTCCCGATAGGGCCCATTAAAAATTTTAACACGAAGAAACCCATTTTTCAGAGGGGTTAAGTGAGGAAAAGTTATCGCCTGAGTTACCGAACATAGGCCCTGGAGTATAACTCTCACATTTGGGCAGGAGCTCCCAAAACTAATTTGAATCTCTTGGATGTGATTGAAAATAAGAATGATAAGCAATAGAACAATACCTAATGGAAATATTTACATCTCTAGAATATTTACATCTTTGAAATGTTTCATGTCTTTCATTATTGTATCGATATTCTAATAAACAATGTTCTAGCAATATACCCGATTGAATTTACCCCCTTTAACTATTCAACTGTTAACCTAGATCCCAACTTCGGGCGTACTGTCCAGTACAGATATTATTTCTTTAGCCTTACAACACGAATGTGGAATCCTTTACCCGGCTCTATTTTCCCCTACAATTTTGATATTCAGAAGTTCAAAACGAATGTGCTCCGATGTGTCCCTTAAATCCTTCCATATTTTCCCAACGCTGGCACTGTCCTTCATCATTTTAAGGGTAGTTAAAATTGTGGCTCAAGCCTATCTCCCTCCCACCATGAAAAATGAGTTTTCTATTTTTAAATTGAAGTCCAAATTTATTTACAATTATGTATTTCAATAAACAAGATCTATCTAAACTCAAAAAAACTGTAGGCACGTCTTAATGTCTGTCTCTATAGTATACCCTGTTTATATTTCATAAACAACTCACTCTAATTAGCTACATTAATTCTGTTTGTTTTTACAATGCTCATTCAACTCCTTTCACTTTCATTTGAAAATCACTACGTGTTGACAGTTTCAACCTTTTAAGTTGTATTGTGCTAAATAATTCCAAATTAAATTACAATTTACAATGTAAACGTTTTTTTTTTGTAAACTGCTAATAATTATATAAGAAATATTTTATAAATCATTTAATTTATTTTGATTTTAATTGAAATTACACATGTAGACAATTATTTATTGAGTATCATTATTTAAGGGTAATTTCAAAATTGCATTTTATTGCAGCATAGTTCATCGAGCCTTGACAGACAATTAAAGCTTTTAATAATGATGTAGTTGGCAGCTGTTTTTATTTCTAGTTTATCACACAAAAAGTTAGAAAAAGAAAATAAAAAAAAAAAGAAAAAAAAACTCAATTACTTCTAGAAACGTGTGAGAGATTTCAGAAAAGATAAATAACTTCACAGATTATATTATGCGCCGGTGAAGTTGTAGGCTTAAAACAAATTATATATAATAACTGTTATGGTGCGTTATAGCAACATGTGTCTTTTGAACTTTTGCCATCTGACAAGTTTGTGTTTTTTGTTTAGTTGTACTGCTCTGTTCGTTCATCATCATCTTCAAAGAAAGATATTTTTTCGTTTTTTTTTTTGTTTTTTTTTTTTGATATGGATTGCGTGCAGCATTTAAGGGCTTAATGATGCATAAAGCGAATCCACATGAATGATGGAAAGAATATTAATAACATACCACACCTAATTTGTATGATATACTGTTTTTTTTTTGTCTCTCATTTACACCAACAAAATTGTGGTAAAAATTCGCTTAAAAAATGTATTTCCTTTTAGAAAAAAATTCAAATAGAAAGAAAATTGAGGAAGCAGTTTTACAAACAAATTGTACATTATGTTTCGCTGCATGTACTTAATTTTATAATTGATAATGGCCTATAGTTGGTAATACTAATCTAGAAGAAAATGTATGCCCGAGCTTGGGAAAATACAAAATTCTCATTCATTTTTTTTCGTCAAGTTTTGAGGCGGCATTCACTTGGTTTCTGGAGTTATTGGTCAGAATCGGAACATCTTAAGCGATATAAATTCCACTTCTCAGTAATATTGGTCTGATGGTCTTCAAGTAGTCCCACTCCCACAGGACAAATTGCAGACCCACCTCACGCCAGAGAAAGAAAGAAAGAGTGAGAGAGAGAGAGAGAGAGAGCGAGAGAGAAAGAGGGAGAGGGAGACAAGGAGAGAGCGAGAGATAGAGAGGGCATGTACAAGTTGCCTTAAGTTAGTCATTGAAATGTGTGCTACCTGTGTACTACAGGTCCGTAGTATGTTGAAACCCCAAATTAGTGTCTCCGTTTAATTCCTGCAATTTGAGCCCCAATTTTTAACCAAGGAAACAAATATAAAGTAATCAGATAGTTAATTTATTTTCTTACTTGTCCGACTTGTCTTTTTTTATTATTTTATCATTTATTTCTGAGAAAAATTTAATGTCTTCACCATTTTAGAGTAGGTATCAACCATTTGTCTGTCATAAACCGTCATTTAAAATGTTGCCCTTTTTTGCTTCTTTTTTCCATTTATTTTTTCCCTGTGTTGACCACACACAATTAGAAGCCATTAGAAGCCAATTTAAAACACGCACGCACATTCTTTTCACCTGGTTTATGTACATATTTTCATTTTGTTTGGAAATTAAACAAATGCATTAAATTATAAAACAGATATGAATCTTAAAACATACTTTCACACAGTTCTGTGTCATAGATAATTATAAGGGAAATAAAAATTAATTTTAAAGAAAAATGATCACAAGAATATTTCTTAAAGAAAAACCTTTCTCCCGAACGAAATTAAAATTTAGTTAATTTAAATTGAGATATTATGCTTTGGGACATAATTTTTTTGGACTTGGCTCTTAAGAAAGGCACAATGAGAATACTAAGTTACGATTATGTGTCATGGTTGAATCTCCAAACTTGTTTATGCTTTAAATGTTGCACGTTAAACCTTAATGTATGTATGACATGTATTGAGTTAAAACAATGTCCCAACTCTAATTTCGTTTAACTTGTTTTTATACCGAATTCGAAATTGAATGAAAAACAGTAGGTTCGTCTACACTATTAAATTGTTTAGCTAAAGCTTAGTGTCACATCTACATAAAATTTCAGAATTATATCTGCCTTATACGATGATTTGGCAGATACAGCGTAAATAATTTTCATCAAAGTTAATTTAAAATTAATTTTTCCCTATATATTATTCAATAATTTGACTAATGAGATATAGACTATAATGATTGGACTTTAGAGGAATTGAATATTGTCCAGACAAAAATGTTATTGTGGCTGGCACATAGCTCTGGGAAATAATTCCCACTTAGCCTCTGAGATTCCGCAGAAAACTGTAGGCCCCTACGAGCACCTACACAGGGGAAATTGGAAAATTGACTGCTAGGTATTTGCCATTTATTGCAAAGAATATAATTTCATTGTTATCATGTTTATCAGCGACTATTTCGGCAAAAATAAAAAAATGCTACTTAGCGCCATCTGTTATAGATACAATCTTTATTTTTTATTTTTTAAGTCAAATAAACTAAGGTCATCTAATGGTATTTCTTATAAAAAAGCCTGACCATCTATTGTTTATAGAAAGTTAATAAATTGATGTAGTGCTTGAGCTAGTTCGTTAAGAAAAATATTCTAGAAAGCCATCGAAGCTATTCCGCAAATTGTAGACTGAATTTTAAGAAAATTAAAGGCACGACTGGATTGAACGTATTTGCTTTAACGTTCAATCATATTGGGAGCACAAAAATTCTTAGTAGAAACGGCAAAATATATTTTTAAAGTCGTTTTTATACACAAAAGTTCTTTATACAAAAAATTTGCTACGGTAATTTTAAGTAGGTAATTATATAAACTTAAAAACATATTTTCAAAAAATATGTTTTTAGATTTTTAATCGAATTATAAATAATTCTGCATACATACCAAACTTTTCGACAAATATTTGTTTGCATTGTTGTGAAAAAAAATAATTTTTTTTTTTTTTTTTTTTGAAAATTCAATATTTCGAAAACGCGGGGATGATTTTTTTGAAAATTTTGTTTTCAAGTTTTTATTATTAAATATTTAAAATTGTCATACCAATTTTTTTTAGAAAAAAATTAAAGACATTTTGTATACATACATATATAAAAAAGGTAGTTTATAAGAAAAAATTAAAAATATGATATGATGCCGAGTTTTTTTAAAAATATGTTTTCTTGGTAAAATAAAAATAAAATAATTAGAATTAATTAAAATAGATTTAAGGTCGAAAGACATTAGTATTAAAAGATATAGTTTAGCTTAGAGCGCCCGTAAAGAGCCAGTAAATTAGTTGTAAGTTATTGATAATTAGGCTAGTTTTAAACATTTTTGTCTATCTTTAAGATAGTTATAAGTTAAGATTAAATAAAAATGAATGTAAAAAAAAAAAATATATATATAAAGAAATAAGCAAAAAATGACTTTAAAAATATATTTAGATTTTTACTAGAAATCTTTTTCATACGATGTGATGGAACATAAGAGCAAGTTCGTGCGATCCAGTCGTGCATTTAATTTTAAAGGAAAATGCAGACCATACCTGTAATATTGCACTCAATTTGATTAAAATTGATAGAGACTTGAATTTGAGACCAGAATTTGTTAAAATATACAAAAAGACAAACAAACATGTTGTTAAGACTTATCCTATATGCGGGAAGGTTGTTACATATTGAAGAAATTGGCAGCTTATCAAATTCTGAAAAGTTGGTAAGAAATTCGCTCAAAGAGAAATAAAATGTAAAAATGTGTGGAATGGTTTGATTATACAATGTTCTTCCAATTTTTAAATAACTGTTATAATGTATGTACAATATTTCCCGCTTAAGTGGACCTCGTTTTATTGACCTTACCGCTCAATTGACCGAAAAAATTTCGTCAATTCTGCTAATTGAACCCCATAGGGAACAAACTAAAATCATACACAATTTTCGGCTAATTGAACATACATTGTGCTAACTTGGAAGCACTGACATTGACAGTACTGATCACAAATACACTGAATTTTAAATTTAGGAAACCTCACTTTTTTTTTATAATATACACGCCCTCAAGGGATTATACTACCCTTTAAATGTTACAACACCAGCGCGGGCGTGAGGTTAAGGAAGAGAAGGAAGGATAGGAAAGATGTGTTGCCATTTCTGTTTAGCTACAAATTTAAAGTACAAAAAATGTTAACATTTTTGCAAAAGTATCCGTTAGCTTGGCTGCTCGGCTTTTGTATATGTGTAGTGTATGCATTTGTTTCCGAAGTTTCCCTAATAATTATATAAGTTGAATGACACTAAAATTTGTAGTGATTTTTAGATGATAAGTAAATTTACTTGATTAATTTAACCATCTGAAATCTGACAATATGGTCATTGCAATTAAGTGGTGAATACAGTAAAGGCTCATTTGTACTAAGTCGAAGAATTCTGATGTTGGATTCGAATTTAAGGTATCGAAGACCTTTGTAAAAAAAATGTTAAATTTCCCCGAACATTGTTAATATTAATATGTAAAATTATATACAGATTTAAGGACATATTTACTTAAGGCAAAGATCTAGTGGCAAGCTACAATTACACGTTCAACGTATATAGTCAACGCCTTGATTTTATGACGCAAAATGGACGTCAAAATCTTTTATTAAATCGCTAACTTATTTCATTGTTGAGCACACACTAGTCCAGCAACGTTAACAGCGTCGTTAAGCCAAAGTTCTAAAATTTTGCTGTTGCAGGTAAAATGCTGACAACTTTTCCTCTAAGATATTCAGTGGAAACATACTGTAAATAAAATGGTGTAGATGTGTATGTTCTGATACAAAACAATGCCTACATACCAATCTGTTTGAAATGCCGGTGCTGGTTGCATTGTGTTTCCAAAAATGTTTCCCGGCTGTTTGTTGTTGACGATTTAATCTGTCTTACACTTACGAAAAATTCTTGTCAATGCGTTAACGAGAACGTTGACACCTGTGTTGACAGGAATGTATGTGTCAACGCATTTTCTGTGTTGACACCGACGTTCACACTTATAATTTTTATAGGGACATATTTTAAAGCATATAGAACTTCCTTTAAACCTCACGTTCACTCTTCTTTAACTATGGGGAAGAGAAGGTTTTTTGGTATTCATAAGGTATTCATTAAATAACTGCTCTTACACAACATTTCTATTCAAACGACTTTCCTTTAATTTAAAAATGAATTCGCACATAGACAAACCATTCAAAAGACCCGTTTCAGCCATTCCACAAAATCAGGTAGCAATATTTAAATGCATCCTTCCCTTACACAAGTATACTTTTCCATTTAAAATAGCTGAGCCCAAAATAATTGTCTCCTTCCGTGGTTAAACTCCCACCTATTAATCACATGCCAAACTAAACTACGATTCCATTTATTTTCTCGTTTTCCAAAAAAAACGCAAACTTTTGTACCTTTAAAGAATATTGCATTTTCCCTCTTTGATTTGAAATTGCTGCTTCTGTGTGCGCAAGACTGGACTTGCCCTCATCCTGTTGCAACAACAGGTCATATCCTCTTCTTTTATTCATAGACCAAACAAAAAAGAAAAAAGGAGATAAAATACCTGCAAGACTAATGTTCTGAATAAAGAAGACATCTTTTTTTCCTCAATAGCCTAAGAAAATAAGAAAAGACGTCGAATAGGACTTGTTGTTTGTTTTGTTGTTTTCTCTGTGAGCCTTAAATTCACCTGAACTTTCTTTCTTTATGGTCCCAGAAAATATAAAAAAAAAGGTCTACCACACTCTTGAAATTTTGAAATAGCAATACAATTGATATTTTTTTTTTTTTTTTTGTCTGCTGGGGGTCTGTTTCGTCACCTCGAAATGAAGAACCATCCTGCTGACATCGGCCTTGGTACATTTCGAGAATATTAAAATGTGATTATAATGTATTTTCCCGTGTGGCGGCGTTTCAGTGTGTGTGTTGTTTGTCTTCTTTGAATGGTGAGATTCTTATCAAAATTCTCGAGAAGTCGAGGAATTCGTTTTGGTGAATTTTTGTTTGTCTAACTTCACAAATAAGTGAAGTTGTCAACAAACAACAAATAATACTATAGAAACAAAACAACAACAAAGTGCATATAATTTACCTATCTTGATGTCTTTATGTTCTTCTACCTGCCACTAGAGCAGTTATTGTAGATTATCATGGTTTTCTTGCAAGCATTGTTTTTGTCGTATACGTAATTTGAATCTCTTGAGTTTTGATGAAGCAATACAAATTTGAGGTAGTTCACAGGAACGACCGGATGGAATCTGAATATTAATGCGCAAGATTTTATTATTATGTTTAAATTTAATATAGAAATCAGAAATACACATACTATATGCAATAAACATGTGCGACTTTGAATTAGAGGGAGTATCATTAATTAGTTAATTAATGTCTTGTTCAACACCAAATAAAACAGGCAATTAAAATGGTTGCTTCATCGTTTTCGTCAACCGCGAGTGTGGATAGGTATGTGTGTATATTGATTTGTAATTAAACTTATTAGATGTTGCACTTCAAAATTTAATAAAGAGAAGCAAAATTATAAACGAAACAAATCGGTATACTTTTCATTTTTCATTACACTGCTGGTTTGCTATCAAAAGTAGGGATGAGTCACTATTTTAGTAACAGTTATTCAGTAACATGAATAACGGAATGTGTTATTTTCTTCACTACAAGAAGAGATTTTGGGATTGACTTTTGATCTGTCAAAGTGATATTTCGTTTAATAAATAGCTCTGCAAAAAAGTCTTTTAAATTTGAAAAAAACAGTCCACGAAAAAATACAAAAAACCGGCCTAAATAACGTCTTGATTGTCAATTTTACCTTCCCAGTAAAAATTTGGTGTAAGTCTTACCAATTAAGATAAATAGATTCTAATTTAGTTTTAATAATAAACATAACCTCAATAAATGCATAAGAGAGGTCTGCTGGAAATCTCACCCGACCAGCACAGAGAAGAACGTAGAACCTTTTTAGTAATGGAATCAGAGTCAACATCCAAACGTGCCGAAAATACGAATGAATCATCTCCAGTACTTTCCATCGAAAGTTTTAAACAAATTTTGGAAGAAAGCAATAGGAAACTTGTTAGCGAACTTGCTTCAAAAGCCGATCTACAAGCAATTTGCACAGAAATAACAAATTTAAAAATTAAGTACGATGAAATTTCTGCTAAAGTTGTTCAACTTGAGCAGAAAAATAATGTCTTAGAAGATCAAATGGAAATATTATTGAAGAAAGTCTTGGAGTCGAATGTTATTGTGCACCTGCCCATTGAAGCTAACGGGGCGGCGACATGATAGAAAAAGCTAAATCTCTATGCGCGGACTTGCTGGATACTGTTGATGGAAGGGCTGTGATTGATCATGCGCATTTGGTATCCAATCCTAAGGCACGTACTGGGATGATTGTAGTAAAAATGAGATCTAGGAATGCTGCTTGGGCAATACTTCAAAACACCAGGAAGCTTAAAAACACTGAATTCTCCATC
Source organism: Philhelius pedissequus (assembly GCA_910595825.1). Taxonomy (NCBI): domain Eukaryota; kingdom Metazoa; phylum Arthropoda; class Insecta; order Diptera; family Syrphidae; genus Philhelius; species Philhelius pedissequus. The sequence goes on from OU343160.1 coordinate 331,195,156, forward strand.
CATAAAGATCTCCCGAACAACACGAGGCGTAGAAAGAGTAGATTTCTCCGAATTTAAAAAACAAAAAAAAATTTCTTCACTACAAGTTGAACTCAACTTGAGGTTTTTTATTCTTAACGTGTGATTTTGTGTTTCTTCACTCAAAGTTGATAGTTTCAACTTTCGATTCTCAACTCTCGAGTTGATCAACTTCTGGTTTTCTAAACTTCCGAAAATAGTAAAAGTTGAGAGAGCAAGCTTGAGAGTTTTCTGTTAAATTGAAACTTGTAATATATTTGGTTGCATCTTCTGTCAAAAATTATTCTCGGTTTCAGTTTGAATATAAGTATTTTTTAAATAAATTATTCAGAGAAAATTATTTTTGGTAAAATCATCTATCTGCTTCTGGAAGCGAAGAAGATGTTTCCACGGATCGGATTCGAAAAATGGGAGATCATGATTTTATCTACCGATTTCGTATTTCAAAGTGAACCACAATTTTGCTCTTGGAATTGATAGAGGCTAGTTTGCCTTACACTGAAACATGGTACGAAATGAAATATATTGAATATTCTTTAGCTTAAATTACGAATTACGAACAACTACCAAATTATTGATTGCTGAGATATTATGCACTGGGGTCAATTCATTTGACCGTTGCTGATTTTATTGGCGTAAGTATTTAACAGTCCATCGTATTGCGAAGTGAGTGTTGAATACAATTACCAACCCAGCATTCCAGTTTGTTTACATGCCCGAAACAAAAAGAGAACGGTTACAAGCAGCAAGAGAATATTATGACAAGCCAAATTTCCAAGAACAATTGGGACACAATCATACATTATCTAATCAGTGAATTTCTATAAAACTGTAATTTTTTTGTATCATAACTGTACAACCAACATTATCTTTGTTTTTTATTATTTTCACGTACACAATTATTTTCACATATGTATATGCAATCGCATTAAGATTCAGAATCCTCAGAATAAAAACTGTTCAGTTGGGACCCCGGATCGGAGAGTGATTCCGGATTGCCAAATAAAAATGCCATTGAGTTTGGTTGAATGGTATGTTTTAATTTTTTGACGTTTGTCACGCACTCCACCGTACAGTCACCTAATGTAATTCACAACATATTACATCTGTACAGAATTTTTAAAGAACTGAATAAATCTCCTTTGGCAAACTCATGGTGTCGAATCCGTCGCGTCGGACCCAAAATTATATGGTTTGCCGAAATGATCGCATAGAATAAATTCAAATCTGAAGTTGAAACATATATGTCCCCTTTCACACAGGGAAACCAGTTGCTGGAGATTTTTTTGACGTTTTCCTATAATTGCCTTGTACCTTTCACACGAAGAAACTGTCACCAAAAAACTGAGGAGGAAACTGGGAAGAATTTGTTGGGCTGATTGGAATGCAAAGCAAAACGTCAAAAAAATCTCTTCAAATCATTGACCGGGGAGATTTTTCTCATTCCCCTTACTTCTTGCCCTTCTCGCCCACAAACTCCCAGTTGCCGGCAACTCAGTTTCCTTGTGTGAAAGGGGACTATGTATCTGTTGCATGTTGGCTAACTTTTGATTTTCAGTTCTCGAGTTGAGATTTAAAATAGTGAAGAAAAACAAATTTCAACTTGTCACTCAACTCCCAAGCTTGTGTCAACTCTAGAGTTTGCCAACTTGAGAGTTTGCGGCAAGCTGACAAATAATGAAGAAAATTACCCTAAGTACAATATTCTAACTCCTTGCGAATTGTGGTTAGCTGTCAAAAGTTGGGATGTGTTAATATTTCAGTAACAGGTATTCAGTAACAGATAAAAGCAGATAACAATAACAGCTTGTTATTAATGATCGAAAATACTTTATAATCAAAATAATAATTTTTGAAATTTTACAAAGTAAGGTTCTGGTTAGATCTATTGATCTCAGTCATCGACCAAAAGTTGTTATTATCTCTACATACTCGTATTTTGCCTACATGTGGTTCAAGTAATTAGTGATTTTAAAGTCATCGTATAAATTTTTTTGTTTCAATTTCATTGTTAATATTAAATATGCATATCTGTGACTCTAATTTAATGGTGATTTCTGAGCATTGGTATAAATTCGAACTCGTTAAGTTTGGCTTATGTCTAGTCACAACTTGTCAATTGTGTATTTGACAGCTGACAGAATTTTCCACAAATGTTTGTCCGCAGTGGTTTTCGTTTAAATTTCACTCTGCATTTGAAGACTGCCGGAACATTTCTTTTCGCATTAGGATTGTACCAGGGCTTAAGCTGTATCTAGACGTACACTCCGCCTCTCTTGATTATGAACAGTTAGTTTCTTATGCTTAATTTTAAGTTTTAATGTTTAATTATTGTTTAAACCAAAAGCAATATGAAAGAAGGATATTTTATGTTTATGTAGGAAAAAGTTGAGATTGATTTGTAATAAATTCAATTTTTATAATCATTTTCCCAATAAGGTCTTTTTTTCACTTGATAACTTATATATATTTAAAATAAAATAAACTATTTTTGGAATAAACCAGTCTTGCTTTAAGGTTTTAAATTTCTCTCAAACTTGTTATTCTTGTTTTTCTACTCGCGCTCAAGGGATTATACTATCTTTTAAATGTTTCAACACAGCGCGGGCGTTAGGTTAGGAAGAGAAAGAAGGATAGGAAAGATGTGTGGCGCGATGTTCTGAGACTGGAGGTGGTTGTTGTCTCAGATTTTATCTCCAGGAATTGCCGCTGAATTAATGCATAGAAATTTCCGTATCTTATTTATCTATGGCCCTTAGAATTCGCATTGTTTTTTTCATTCTTTGTCATATTTATCGGTATTCTAGTTTTAATCAATCATATGTTGTCCGATCTATGCCTAAACAGCATGTAATGAGTAAGCCAGCAACTCGTATGACAATTATTTTAGAATTGTTTTTTAATGAAAAAATAAGAGGACATAGACTACGGCAGGAATCGAACCTGTGACCATGAGGTTGACAGGCGAACACACAGCTATCGCGTCACGGTCACCCCCCTTAGGCGCATTTTCGTATTGGGAATGCCACCACTGTCCACCATATGATCCACAGAATCTGTGGGAAAGTCCTTTTCAGTATCAACTAGATTATTTTGAGTTTTGAAAGTCAAGCTTTTCAGTAGGTAATATTTTATTGATTTATAGAGCATTGGTTCACCTTCTTTGGTGTGTCCCATTTGGTCTTGTGTATTTCTTTGAAGAGGATATTCTTAACTATCTTGACACTATATACAATATCTTATTCTATTTAGTTAGGAACAAACTAAATGTAATAACTGGCCACTGTAAATTGAACATGCAACTCAAAGTCTTGGGATTGAAGAGCAATGCTCTCTGCAGGTTCTGTAAGGTGTACGGGGAGACACCGGACCACATACTAGGGAGTTGTGAAGCCATCATTCACCAGAGGTGCAAATTTCTGGAACTACCCTTTATTAAAATTCCACAAATAATAAAGTTTCTCAAAGGAATTAACTTGGTGGACGTACTGTAAAATGAGAAATCTTATCCAGTTCTGTAGGGAGGCACAATAGATATCAAGGTCGCAGTGCATCAATACCACAAATTCATTTATTTATTCATTCATTCATTCAACACTATCTTGTTAATTTAAATATTCTTGGAAGACTGCTCCCACACAGTCTTAGGACATATTGACTTAACAAACATTTTTGGGACCCTAACTGTTTGGACCTTTGCTCAGATACACCCGGCGGTATTTTTTTTATCCCTCTCAAGTTCTTTTCTCCATACCCGAACTGTCATTCTGTCAGCCCAGCCGATAGAAGTGTTAAGTTTCGAGTAAAATACAACTTACCCAGATAATATAGACGCCCTGCACACCACACCATAGTGTATGGTCTTCGGATGAAGTAATCATCTTCCTTAGATATATCTACTCCGCTTCATATGTCTTGAGAACTTTGATCTTCCGATAAATTGGTGGACAATTTTTGAATGCTCCCGTGCTCAAAAGCCATTCAAACCTGAACCACCTGCCTTGTCCCAAGCGAGGCAGCTATGTACTTGGCTAGCCTAGAGGTGAATTTATTTTTACCGGCTCCCACAAAGTGTACAATTAGCCACTGGTCATAAAACATACTCTGCGCACATCAGCTGACAAAGTGCCCACATTTTTCCATAAAGCCTCATTGTCACGTGAGGAAAAACAATAAAATCTGTGGTCTTCTTTTCTGAGAGTTCGTTAAGGTCATGATAGAAAGTTTCATTAAGTAATTGGCGTCTTGACATATCTAAGACCTGACAATGGCAGAAATAGTGAGGAACTGTTTCGTTTTCTCGTTCTTCTCTAAATTTTCGGCACTAACCTATATTTTTCTTCATATCTTTTTCGAGTAAAATAGCAAAAAATAATAAATAATCATAAATTTAGTACTCGTGTAAAATCAGTAAAACAAACTACTACAATCTTTCTTGTCTCATCTAGAACTTCTGTTTACTTTGACAGCTAGTGTTGTCGTGGTGTCAGTTGCGGTGACACTTTAAACGCAATAATCTTGTCACTGACAATTCCATAATTGAATTTTTACCCTCACCTCTATTATAAGTAAAAAGTATATACCTACGCCTTACAAATTCAAAAAAACAAACAACTAAAATCATTCATCTATGACAAATCAAACTGAATTCACATTTTATTAATAATCGCTTATATAACCCGACCGACATCTAAAGCAATTCAATAATTGAAATCGCCCACGAGGCGCCGCAATTTGACACCTGAACGTGTCACCCGTTGCTCTGGTGTCACGTCTTCAACATACCGGCACGTTTAACTTGTCACAAACCACTCATATATTACTCTTGACTTGCATCCGAACATAACTTCTCGAGTGGGTCACCTCACACTTTAAGCAGCTTTGTCATTGTGGGTTAACATAGCAGTTAGTATATATGTTGATCTCTTTTATAGGTGTAACTACAAAGGTATGGCAACAATGCCACGCCATGTTGCAAAGCAATTTTTGCAAAACTTCAAAATCTAGCCTGTGACTGAATGACACCTTCGCGGCGCGCTATTGCGGTTGCTGAAAAGAGCAAAAGCTTGTAATTTATTCACACTTCATACCTATATACTGAACATCAGCCCAGTGAAGCCCCAAAAATAGAAGCACACACCATGCAACAAATTTTGTTGGTAAATCGTGTTTGAGACCTCCACCTCAACTATCTGCATCCAAATTTAAACAAAAATAAAAAAAAAATCCATCTCAATCTCTCAAACTAACCTTGACTGACGTCGCTATCGTCTGCTGTGCTGTGCAAATGGTAGAATGGCTTTTTGTGTTGAAAATTAATGAGAGTCAGTGAGCGGTATTTTTAATCGACTGCCACGCCCAGTTTTGTATTTTATAATTTACAATCCGAGCCGTGTCGTCCGCCGATGCTATGCACATAACATTTCTGGATGATAAATAATTTTCTTTATATATTGCACTCTGGGGGCAAAATGTAAGCAAACGATCATCAGCAGCGATGAAGAATCGTTATCAACATGTCTTCCTCAATTCTAACGGTACCACGGCCAAAGATTTCAAAATTTATTTCCATTTCAAAGATGGAGCCTTTAATACGTGCCAATATATCTACATCCAAGATTCAAGGCGGAGAATGTCCATGAAATTTACCATCCGCAACCAAAACGACAGAAAGAAATATAAATAAATAAAAAAAAATAAAAACATAAAACGGAAAGGGCGGGGAGAGTTTGAGTTGTTAGTTGATTTGTACACTCCACTGCAATTGATTGAGTACTGATTTTATTGCGGATTTTGATTGCCGAATTTAATTCAGTGCCGAAAAATTGAAAAGTTATTTTGGAAATTTCGGTACAAATATTTCATTAATGTTCATTTGTTGTCATTTCATCATGCATTCGTCAATGACATGTCAACGCTAAGAACCTGTCATATTGTGGCTTGAGTTTTAAATAAATATTTCATGTAACGATTTTTTATAAAATTTTCTTTTTCATTTGGAGAAGTACACTGTTTGTATTAAAATGCAATGAAATAAAAAAAAGTGTTGAATACTCTGCATTCAAGGCTGCGATGTGTATACACCTTGGTGTGCAAAGTACCGTATATAGAAAGGTTTATACATTACAAAAGCTATGTACCTTACTTTTTTCATAAATACCGTAATTATTAATACAAAACAATTTGTATAAATCAATAATTTTTATTTAGATCTATTTTTCTAACAACGAGAATCATGCAGTTGACAAATCAGAAACGTCAAAGTTCAACAGGAAAATCTTGAAATTTCATTTGTCTTTTTGTTACTTCCTTCACTCTATATCGGTGTAGAACACCCCTCACTTAATCTGAAAAAGAGAAAAGACGCAACTACCAAAAAAAGTAATCTTGGAAGTCCGCTTTTACACGACTGCGATTTTTAAGCGTTAATCCCTTTCGGTTCCAATAATGCTTTTACACGAATGCGATTTAAAAAAAAATTAATTGTAGGAAACGCAAACAATATGTTTATATTATTTTTGTTTTTGATTTAGTGGGCAGTGTGGATTTAAAGCCAATTGAATGTTTTTGTGAACTTAAGTCCAAAATGCGTTTCGCCCAGGTACTATAGTTGGGCTCATCAGTTAGATGCTGTAGTACCTTTCTAAGACGCATTATTTTTTGATCGATGTTTACCGACTTTAATTTACAGCGATTTAAAAAAAAGTTAACGTTGCCCAAGTGAGAGGAATAGCATTTCCGCTTTCTACTCCACTCGAACGTAGGGTAGTTCGTTGAATAATAAGAAAAAGCACAAGGAAGAAGAAACGATAACTGCAATTTTTTCTATCTCAGCACGTGCGTAAAAATCTTCTAGGCTCAAATTGCAAGGTGTAATAGCAGTCTATTCTGGTTCGTGTATTTTCTTCGTACATTTTTTAAAATGGTTGGTGAATTTATGAGGGGATGTTTTCAAATGTAAAAACAATTTTAAACAAAATAACGTGCGTTACTTCCGAAACGTAATTTTCAATTTTACACCTGCCGAGGGCTGAGATGCTTACACATCAAAACTTTTACCTATTAACTGAAGGGACTAGATTAATTATAACCTATTGATTGAAGGGAATTTTGACGACTAGATTAAAGACAAGTGGAAATTGAGAAACACAATTGACTATTTGTATGTATTTGCACTTGAACATTGTGGTTGGGTTATATTATATTATTTGGTTAAACTTAGTTTTTACGATTAAACCTAGTGGCAAATTAAAAACGAAAACGTTCCACAATCTTCTTGGTGATATATGTAGATTGATGTTCCATCACATTTGAAAATGCTTAAATATCGTGGAAAGTTTTTCATTTTGTCAATAAATTCTTCTCACAATGTGCAATTGTAAATTTTGCCCTGCGGTTTTTTTTTAACGAGTTCTTATTTTCATACGAAGTGTACATGTTTTGAGAACAAGAGTTTCACGTCACCGTGAAATGTTTAACTTTCACATTCTGCAACTTCTAATTTAAACCAAAGGTTAATGTTTTGGTAAATGTTAAATTATTCCACAAACCATTAGGTGTTCCCCTCATTATGTCTCAGTTATAAATTAAGCGCTTTAAACAAATGTGGAATGTATTCGTTTTTTTTCACAATATTTTGAAATTTTTTTAAAACTTCAATCTGTTGATGTGGAGTGTATATATTTTTTAATATTGAAATCACGAGATTTGCAGAGTGCTGCTGCACTTGCATAAGTAAGCATGTGTCTCAGGTTTTTTATTTTAAGCTTGATGTGTGTACATAGAGGTATTGGGTATGCATTTAATACGCGCATTTGTAAAGTCAAAGAACTGGTTCTTAGTAGGTACGATTATATGGACATATATATTGGTAGATACTTTTTAAGATGCTTGTTTTTATTTTTCTTCTTTAGGTTGAAGATAAAGCAATGCAGATGGTAGATAGTTTTTTTTTTGAAGGTAACGAGATATTTTTTTTTTTTGGTTATCGCATGTCTTTCCAAAAAGTGTGCCGTATGTGACCAGGATAAATTGGTTAAAGCACTTAAAGCTGTTCCTCCAGAAGTTGTTGATTGTATTGAGGTTGGGAAGGTTAACAATGGAGAGCGGTTTTTTTTCAGTTTTTTTTTATGATTATTATTTTTTGGCACGGAAAATAAAACGAGTTCAAGGTCAAAAACGTGGGCTTAGTTTTCGTAGCCTTTGATTTGATGTTTTTTCCATATGCAAACACAAATGACACATAACGTATCTACTTAAACAGAAACTGTTCCAAGGATGAACCGTACAAATTTTTCGGAAAAATATCAGATCCGCTTTAGACAGTGATTCGAGACGCAGTTCCAGATGAGATGCGAATTAGCGCTTGTTGACGAGAACTTAAAAAATACTTTTCTGTTAAGTCAAGTTTTTTTCGGCACGACTATTACCCAAACAAAAGCCTTAGGTATATAGTTTATAACAATTTCATGTCCATAACTACAAAAATAATAATAAGTCTTTTAGTCGTTTTGTTTAGTTTTTTAAATTTTTTTTTGACGTTTCATACTTCGGATTTTACATTTTGAATTAGATTTTTTGCATTATGTCTACGTCATAAGTGACAGCTGCATATTTGAAGAAACTGTCAAGTTTAAAATTTCGAAGAAAAAATGAAAGGAGTGACTAGACATGCTAATTTATAAGAATATTTTTTATGAGAAGGACATACTATAACCTAGTTGTTTTTTTCAGTCCAATCACAGCCGCGCGGTGTATATCTCTCTTTAATGGCGAACAAGTGTTATAAAACTGTTATAACTCTTAAGAATCTGTGTTTTTATCGAGTCTTGTTCAAAAATAAAATTAGGTGGGTACATATATCGTAAGCAAGAATGTCAGTTTCGCTAAAGTGAACAATTTGAAGTTTTTGGAATAAACTAGACCCGGATATAGTACTATTCGAATAAAATAATTGATTCTTGCATTATCATTTGAATGATTACAATTTATGACTTTCATTATCATAACTCGTTCTCACTTCACGATTTCCATACATCATACATTAGGCTCTTTTTCACTGCTTCTACTACCTGAGTGTTAAGACAATTTCAAGAGCCAAGAAGTATTGTGATGTGCGAGTGTCTACCCTGGTTTAGATTGCATTTAAGTGTACATGTAAAACTCCAATCCAGAACATTTTATTTATCTGTTTCTGTAGCATTCACCATTCGAATGAAATAATAAAATAGTAATAATAAATAGTAATCACTCGGTTCTCGTACTTTTTGTTTCATCACTCGAGATACAGGTAGGTAGTGTATCTTAGACACAACAAAATTGGAAGAATCGAATGATTTCAATTACTTTTCTAAAGTTGGATGTGGGCTTTGTAGATTTGAGCATTTTGTATGCATATACAATAAATGGATTAAACTATTTTGTTTTATTATAAAGGGTTATCCATTTTGCGGTTTCAATAGTAAACGTAAGTAAAACACATATAAAATATTTTTTTTCTTGATATTAATTTTTTATTATAAAGTTTGAACGTTGACATTATGTGTGAAACACTACATCATTTAAATGACCACCACGCGAATTGTTGCAAGCACCGATTCTTTTGAGGTAATTTTCGACCACTTTTTCACACATATTGGGCGGTATCTCAGCCATATCTTGACGAATGTTGGTTTTCAAGTGCTCAAGAGTTAAAGATTTATGTTGCCGTGTTTATGGTCTTTCGCGTAGCCCTACAAAAAAAGTCCAGCGGTGTCGAATCGTATGATCTTGGTGGCCAGTTGATATCACCACGACAAGAAATTACGCGGCCAGGAAATGTCTCGTGCAATAAAGCCATATTCGCTTGAGTTGTGTGGCATGTGGCACCTTATTGTTGAAACCACATATTCTCCAAGTCGTATTCTTCAATAGCAGGCAAAAAAGAGTTATCATATGACCATATCGATCCGAATTGACGGTGACAGTCGTTCCATCGTCGTTTTCGAAGAAGTAAGGTTCAATCACACCCCCGGATCAAAGAGCGCCCCAAACATTGACTTTTTGTGGATGTAACGGCCTCTCTTCAATTACTTGAGGATTCTCAGAACCCCAAATACGACAATTTTCTTTATTAACATACCCACCGAGTGAGAAATGTGCTTCGTCGCTGAAGAAAATTTTGTTCGAAAAATCGCCGTCCACCGCCTGTTGTTCAAGCACCCATTCGACGTATCTGCGACGTTGTGAATGGTCAGCTGGCTTCAGTTGTTATGTTATGTGATCTGGACTCTATATGGATGTAGGTGTAGATCCAAATGCAAAATAAGCCATAATGTGCCGTAAGACATACCTAATTCCTGAGAACGACGAGGAATCGACACATTCGGGTCTTCGGCAACACTTTCACTTACAGCAGCGATATTTTCAGAAGTACGAGCGAAATGATGATGCGCACGCCTTACAATATCAGTAACCAATCCAGTCTATTCAAATTTACTTCACAATTTTGCCAATTGCTTGCGTATTTGGACGATTATGTAAACCATAATCTCCTCTTAAAGCACGATATGTGGCTGTGGCAGAATCACCATTTTTGTAGTAGGTTTTAACAATTTTTATGCGTTGTGCGATATTTAAGCGATCCATTTTCGTAAATGTCAGACTTTCAACTGAAAAAAAAATTGGTTTAACAACTTAGTTTGACAGATGTCGAATTCCAGCCCTATACTTTTGAAACAGCAAAATGGATAATCCTTTATTTTAAATAAATTAAAACAAATTTCAAGTATTAATTTTACTTCTTTATTTAGAAAGAAAAAAATGTATGCACTTAAAATCTTAATGTTTAAGTATCTATTGTCATGTGAGTAGTTACTCAAACGAAATATGCCACATATTCCTAAATTAAAGATTTTATTTTAACAACTCAAAACACAGATTAATTATTTTGCTTATATGCACATTTCGGAAGCTATGCTTCCATCCTCAGTAAGCTCTATATAAAAATGTGCATGTAAGTAAAAATAAATAATTTGTGTTTTAAGTTGTTAAAATAAAATCTTTAATTTATAATAAAAAAACACATTAAAAATCTCCACTATCAATTTAATACATGTTTCTAGTAAAAAAATGGACAAAACTCTTTCATGATTCGAATGAACATTCGATTATTTTGATCACTCGAATACTAATATCTCGATAATTGAAAACATTCGATTTAGTTTAAGGAGTGTTCCTTTCCAAATTTTAAAGTGTTAAGCAAAATCAGTTAGAAATTTTTTAAATAGTTTGAATAGAAAGTGATAATTTTGACGTTTGTGAATAAACTACAGTGGGAGATAAAAATTTTTAAAGATGATCTATTGACTTACTATTTTTTGCAAATTGCAAGTTGTAAACGAATTCATCTCATTTTTTTCCCCATATAAAAACTTATGAAATACTTTACTAAATATTGTGTTACTGTCGCTAAATATTTATTTTTTTCTAAAGGTTTTAGTTGAATAACCATAAGTGTTTTTATTATCATTAATTTATTATATTAATTTAGGGTGGCCGTGGCGCGATAGTTGTGTGTTCGCCTATCAACCTCATGGTCACAGGTTCGATCCCTGCCGTAGTCTATGTCTTCTTATTTTTCCATTAAAAACCAACTGTAAAAATAAATGTCATACAATGAGTTGCTGGTTTACGCATTACATGCTGTTTAGGCATATAACTAACAACATGTCATTCAGTAGAATTAGTATACCGATAAAATATGACAAAGAATAAAAAAATTAATGCGAATTATAAGGAACATCGATAAATAAGACGCGGAAATTTCTCCGCATTAGTTCAGCCGCCATCCCTGGAGATAAATTCTGAGACAACAACCACCTACAGTCTCCGAATATCACGCCACACATCTTTCCAATCATTCTTTCTCTTCCTTAACCTCACGACCGCGCTGTGTTGAAACATTTAAAGGGTATTCATAATCCCTTGAGCGCGTGTAGATTATAAAAAAAAAATCTCTGGAATTTTTAGGATTCTTGAAGTGTACACACATATTTACATTTAAATTTAACAAATAGATACGTTAGCTATGAAGTAGATTACAAATGACAAAACAGTGCTACCGCACATCGTCAGTAAACGAAAAATTCCCCCAAATTGTTTTGTCATTCAGCTGTTTTCTGATCAATATTTAAATAATATTTACACAATCTTTAATGTTTACTTTTGACACAAATTCGCATTAACTTTTTTTCTTGTCAATTAAAAAAAAAATTGTAATTCACTTAACTCGAAAGAAAGTCTATGTAATCTTTCTTAAAGTTCCATTTATTCAAAGACAAAAAAAGAACAAAAAAAAAAAAAAAACATTAAAACCCTTTCTATATTCCCTTTGGCAATGTTGAAATGTCCTGGAAACTTAAAAATCCTTCTACAACAACATTAAATGCTTCAAAAAAAAAAAAATAAAATTTAAACAAGTGTACATCAACAAAAACATCAGGCAAAAAAAAAAAACGGAAAGACTGAAGAGTCCGGGAAAATAACTAGAACGCCAAGTGCTTCCTATTTTGCAGCAAAATTCCATTTTCATCAAAAGATTTCATTTTAAATCGTAAACATCAAGTAAGACAGAGGACGAAGCGTTTTTTAACATCCGTTGATGACTTTGCTCCATGAGTTTAGTGGGTGTGGAACAGAAGGGGGTGGGGGGGGGGAAGATATAATATGGATGCTGGTTGGATTGAAAAAGAAGGTTTATAATAGAAACGCTCTAGTTATCCTTCTATTTGCATTCAATCTGTGCTGCGGCCCAAACTATTTCCGCTCCACCAAGTAACTGCTTATTCGTTTTCCTCCTTTCTGTTCTCTTTCTATTCTACCCTACTCAGTTCTATTTTTTACATATATTAAATCCTGCTTGAATCTAAATCTTTATTCTAGGTTTTTTGTATAAATTCAGCGGAATAAGAACAAAAAACTTAATTTCCTTTATGACAGAATCAGAACATGGACTCAATTTTTTTTTTTTTTCAAAACAAGAATAATAATCATGCAAAATTTGAACAAACAACATTTTTTAAAGAGTTAGTAAAGTCAATGCCACTCTCGCTCTCTTTTAAGCACACCAGCACACCACATTCAAAAAAAAAAAAAAATAAAAAAAAACGGTAACAAAAATTGAACAAATATGACAGAAAGCCAGAATGGCACTGACACGAAAGTAACAGTTGGTAAATATTAGCACTTCCAATTGACGTAAATTGACACGTTGTCGGTGTGCCATAACAGCTTTCGATTTCGTCAACTTTTTTGGTGAAGGGGCAAAATTTGTGCTCTTAATAACAAAGGCGTCTCTTTACTTCTTTTTTTTTGTGTATTTTTGGTCCAATTGAATAAAAAAAACAATATGTTTTTTTGTTTTGTTGCGAATAATGATATTTATTCAAGTATTTTTAATAATTGCTTGCAGACATAGATGGCGGTAACAAAACCATTTCCTGTACCCCAATGATGGTGGTGAGGGAATAAAAAATTGAAAAAAAAAAGAAAAATTGTCGAAAAGAAGAATCAAGTCTTCTTCTGTTGACATACTTTTTTGGTTTGTTTGATATCGGTTACTGTTGTTGGTAAGATGTGAAAGCATAAAAGAAAGAAAAGTGAAAATTACCCAAAAATGGGTTGAAGAACAAAAAAAAAAAAAACACAAGGAAGACATGCAACATAAACGTGATTCAATTTTTGGCAGTATTATTAACTACTGGTTTCCCCAGTTATAAATTTATGTTGATTCAGCTGAAGCTGAATCTCAGATTGTGAGTAGCAAGTAGTTAAGAGTAATAATTACTTTCGCATGTGGTTTTATTTTTTGATATTGTGTTGTTCGGAATTGAAGGCGAACAAGCGATAAGTAGTCATTTGAGCCGATAACTTATATACCACTTATTACCTTTAAAGGTAAAAATTTATTAATGGAAGACCTGAAACAGAAGGCAATCAGTTTTGGGTTAATTGACAACCATGAATAATTATGGCAGGATGAATTTTATGTTTAAAGAAATTTATAAATATATAATATGCAAATAGCGGTACATTTTTAAGTGGGCGGATCAGCAATTATTTGAGCTTGAACTCGTTTATAGAAGAATTTTTTAACGAAGGTTTTGAATTGGGGAGTAAACACAGATGAAGGTATCTACACAAAAAAATCAATTAAAAAGGGAGAAGAAATGCCAATGAAGAACCTTAGTGGAGAGATTCCACTGATTTGGACAAACTCTTCGAAAAAATCGCTATAGCTCCTATTCGAAGTCCATCATTGAGATTCAGCTAATTCGAAACATCAGTGAGTGAGTGAGATGAGGCACTCTTGATTAAAAATCGATTCATCTAGTAAAGTTGAGGGAGTGAATGACTGAAATGAAATTTCGGCAGTGAGTGGCGAGTCATCTCAGTTCACTCGCCAAATAGCTGAATCTCGGTGCATGTCTTGAGTTCTGGATTTTGTTTTTTCATTGTGCACGCACCAAAGGGGTTTTGTTAATTTGACGTGACTAGAGAAATACCAATTAAGAACAGCTGTTCCCTATTAGAAGCTCCAAGTGTTAAGTTTGGGAAGTCGAAAGCCTTTTTGACCCTGCCCCGCATAAACTGTACTTTTTTAAACAGAACTGTTATACATTTTCATGCTTGGAGTCATTTCCTTGAAATTAACTTAATGTTTTTGAAAACAGTGTTACCGTCAGAGGAGCTACCGGTGCACTTCGGATTTAAAGTTCTGAAGGAAAAATATAGTAAGTGGATTATTCCGCATTCGTGTAGTGCGGTTAAAGACTCTTTGTATCGAATTTTCAAAACGTTAAAAAACTGAGCTCACGGCTAGAATGAGAGACATTAAAATCAACTCTTTCCATAACATCATTTTGGAAGTGATTCCAGACATTTCAACCGTGTAACAGTGTCACAGTTTTCTTCGGATTTTTCGGATTTAAGTATGACAGTGTGGCCATGTTACAGTGTCGGATATACATATAGTAAGTTTTTTAGTAAATGGTACTTTATTAATTCGTGAAATTATGTACATGATTTTACAAAAGATTGTACATTTTAGCATGGCAAATATATATATATATATATTATTTTATATATTAATTCTTACACATCCCTATTACAGTGTGACAGTATGACAATGAGACTTTGTGGTAGTCTAGCAGTGGCAGTGTAAAGAAATGTACAAATTGTTTATGTGAACCTCTTTGAAGTATTCAGTTTTAAGTCTAATACTGTATTCGGTTTTAAGGGCGATAGTGTGGGAACAGGCAATGTGGAAGTGTAAAGTTCTAGAAAGAAAGATTCAAAGATTGACATGGTGATATAGGTTTTACGTTAACACCTGCCTCGCCTTGCTTATTTCACTCAGCTTACTCATCATAATAGGTCCCATACTAATCATGTTTCACACAAACTAGACTACTCCCGATTTTTAACTGAATAACAGTTCTGCTAATACCTTGGTTTGGTAGCGTTTTTATCTAACTACTGTGTCACCTTCCAATATCATAGTAGCTGGCATAGTTGCCCCGGCGAACTATTTATTTCATAGTTCCAATCTTATTTCATTGTTCCATGCGGGCCAGTTATACGATGCTGCCTTATAACTATGCATCACAATTTCTGATACACTTGAGGGTGTATCACATAAAATTTCTTATAGAACCTGCCGGCGCACCATGGGATATACTCACAGTATCACAGATCTTTCCGCCGCTACTCACCACGCGGAGGGAATAATTTATCACGTCCAATACTCCAAAGCTAATGTATGATCCATCGCTGAAGCGACCCCTATACTGGCAAAAGAAGCAAAGTATTGGTCGACCAGCAGACATGTTGACAGTATGACACACCCTTTCATACATTCACACTGTCAAACTGTCTCCTTTAGACTGTCACGCTATCTATCTTCTAAACGTCCAAACTGTCACTATGCCCACTTTTCATACTTTAACCTAAAATACTGACAACCTTGCACACTGTTTCTTTTTCACGCTGTCTCTCTTTCACACTGTAACTCTTAAACTGTCTCTATTGCTCTTAACACTGTTTCTTTTGCACTTCGCACTCCCATTCTTCCACACTCTCACTAAAAACCTCACTAAAAACAGAATATACTATATACACTTTCATAATGCCACACTGTCACAATCATCATTTCTATAGCTTTCTCAAATATGAGAGAAGTAAGACCAAAGAGGCTAGCAGAAGAGAAAATTTCTTACATCGTCGAAGGAACTCTAAACATTTAGCAAAATTTTTGTCTATAACTGTTCGAATTTTTCGTTGCAAAATGCAGCTTATGGAAAGTGGAACGACGTTAATTCGGTTTCAACCACAAAAAGACAGTACTGAATTTTAGAAAGCATTACATTCTATGCGGCTTTGATTGCTATCTAAAAATGCTCTTGAGATCAGAATGTTACGGGCGAGACGCTTCAGAAAAAAAAATATCATTTATGAATATTTAGAAGACTGTGGAAGACAATATGGGGCCCTGGGGTACAAAAGTATTTATTTTGTAAAATTTAAACTTGACACTTAAATTGAACTGATCGGTATGAAAGGAATCCTCCTACCTCCTCCTCTTATCTTATCTGACTGGGTTCCCTTGAAAGTGAAACATAACTAAAAGGCTTTGAACTTGGATAGTCATTTCCAATGAAATGATTTGTAAAATTTTGCAACCCTTGTTCCGAGTATGTTATCATTCGAAAACAGCTTTCAAATATCAAAAATGCTTTTACTTCCGTTGTGAACCATCTTGGTGATCCACTAGGTATACAATTAATTCTAAATTTCATGCTTTCGATCTCCATTGTGATATGCGGATAAGCCAATTCCTCATGTTGTTGATCTCGATGTTCATTCATTGGGTACTAAACCATCCCGAATTCCCAATCAAAGAAGTTTTAATTCCTGAAAATCTGCAGTCTACAGAAGTTGTTTACAAAATCGAAATATAAGTCTTTGAAAAGACCTCCGAAAATGGGGTTACTTTCCCAGCTTTTGATTATATTCTTTAAGCTTAGAATACAGAAAAGAAAAATATATAAATTAGGAGAAGTTTAAATAAAACAAAAGATAGGATTAAGGTTAATTGAAGCCTTAATTTTTATCTGCTTCTCTGTAACGAATCCTCGACTCCGACAAGTCCAGCTCAGCAATAAATCATCACACCTTTGTATAGAAAATATCTTCACCTCAAATAAAATTCCCCATCCGTTAGATTAAGCTGATTTCATAGTACTTTCGAGTATACAATCCAAAACAACAATTAATAATTTTATTTAAGCTCACCATTAATTTAATTTTAATTCGTTCTTATTACATTGTGATTACGCCACTTAAAATACAACTACAAAATTTTATTGCGATTTCGTCAATTAAAACAATCTAACCGATCATCAAAACAGAAGCCACATTAATAACTTTGTCGCTCAATTAATCACTGTCAGGTGATTCGAAATCATTTACAGAATTATATGCCAAGAAAACATTATTCCCATTTGACACTTAACTTTCTTCGTTTTATATTTGGCATTGTTTTTGTTCCCATAAATCTATTACAACTTGAATTTATTGGTATTTTGTATCCAATTTCAGATACCAATCTATCTTAGATAGTTTGGATTTTAAGTCTTGAAGCCAGCAGCAGTCAATATTGAAGGAGTTAATTTTTTTTCTATTTTTTGCAAATACAAAAAAGAAGAAAAGTGGGACAAGCTGAAAATGTAGTTGTAAGATACTTTTTGTATCTTTTGTGTTTTGGCTTTGGCCGATGGCTTTATTGAGTACTCAAGTTGTTGAATTCCACAATATTAATCCTTTGAATTGATTCAAATATAGGGTAGCGGGACGAATCAGTGAGTGAGTGTGATGATGGCAACACAAATAGTCGAAACCAAACGAACAACACAACAACAAAAAAAAACTACAATAAACTACTGAAAGCAGCTATATTTTAGGGTCGATTGAAAAGAGTTAGTTGCTGTCTTTCAGGTACATGCCAGATAAAAGGAAAATTAATTACATGACCTTTTGCTACTCAGCTCGTCGAGATATTATTAATTGTTACAAAATGAATGAACAAACGACCGAAAGATGGCTTAAGGATAGACAGATACGATACGAGTATTGAAGTTCAAAAGCGCGGAAATTCTTTTGTGATAGAGGGACAATAATTGAGTATTTCTAAGTTGTTGTTCAATCTTTTGTTGCAAGAAATTGATTTTTTTTTGCAACAGAAGTGATTAGAGTTCTTTTGAACTAGAAAATATTGTTGAAGCATATTTTCGTTGTACCTATTAAGAAGTACAAAAGGTAGGTTAATAAGGTTAATTGAAAATAATTATTTTTGTGAGCAAAATTATAGACATTCATGGATGAGTCTCTTTCAATGAAGCAATAAATGGAAATATTCAAGCTAATAGGATCTTAAATGGAATATGGAGCGCTATTGAATTGTACAATCTTAAGTGTTCATTAAAAGTCCTTAGAAAAGAGGTTCAGAATTGATATTAGCTAATAATTTTTAAGTGATCGGACGAACTGTAACATTCTAACATTGGATTGAAAAAGTATATGGATTTAAAATTTGATATTGGTAGTTTTTTTTATCTTATACCACGGAGGAGAACAGTTTGCAACCCTATAACAATTTCTTCTCGACATCTTTAACAAAAGCCATCGCTCGATTAAATAATTGTTGTTAATTGTTCTCTCTATCGTTTCTTACCTTTTGGAAACGATAGAGACAGCTATCGTCCAAACTATCAGAAAATTGACTCATGGTTGAGTTTTTTGCCAAAAAATTCACCTAACTTAAATTGACTATTGTATGATTTTATGTTAGTTAAATTAAATTAACATGTTTTAATTTTCAAAATTAAAATTACGTTATCTGAACCTAAATGGTTTATTTTTGGAAAAAAAAATTGGAATGCCAAATTATAGTATCAATCATTGCACACTGAAAAAATTAAGCCATTTTGTAAACATAAAGCTTTCACCGAAAAAGTGTATTTTTTACATTGAAAACTCCTCGTTTTAATTTGAGATACTATTAAAAAGAAATTACGAAAGAGTTTTTTGGATAAAAAACAAAATTTTGTCCATACAAAATTCTGTACTGTTTTATGCAATAAGTTCAGATTTTGTTTGCACACAGTATACATTTCCTCAACGAAAAAAAAAACAATATGTATTCATTTGACTGTTATTGCGCAAAAAAAATGTGTGGCATTAATTTTTGTCAAATTGTGAATTATTCTCAGGAAAAAAATATACGCACAACGGATATTTTTTCATGCTAAAAATGTCAGTGATAGTGTGCAAAAAAGTGTAATTACCACAATTGTTTTTCTCTCAGAAAAAAGAATTATTCCTACCACAATTTTTTTGTTTTTCGTTAAAGGGAACTATATACTAAGCTCTTAGAAATAGAAATGGGCCACCAAATTAGTTTGGAAAAAAGCAGAATGAAAATGCCTGGTTTTCTTTCCTTTAAGAACCAACATTTTCGGCGTTTTCGAAAAAAAACCTGAAAGAAAATATTTGTTTCCGTAAATAACTGAATTCAGGTTGGCCATTGTTTTACCTTTTTGACTTGTTTACATCGAAGACTTCAAATTTCACCCTAAATGCCAAAGTCATCGAAGTCGGTTCGTAGGAACTTGCTTGTCTAGTGCGAAGTCGCTGTACAGCTCGCATTGTTCTTCATTGAATCCTCTCATCCGCACCCCGCCAACAAATACGGGAACGTCGATCTTTCAAAAAATATTGCTCGAAGTGACAGAGGGTGTTTTTATCTTTCTTCGATAATGCGTGGCCAATTACAAAATATTGTTAGTTCCTTGTGACAGGGCTTTAATAATCAATTGCCTATTTAGCCCAAGCAAACAGAGATTGAAAAGAATGTTTCTTCGTTCGATTTACTGTCCGATTTTTTTGTCAGGCATTACAGCGCTTGCGAGATATTCGAAGTCCCTTATTGCCTCGAATTCATAGGGGTCTACTATGAAGTTCTGGGACGCAAGTCATTCTACCGATTTCTGGAAGAAATGTCACTGGTGTTGACATTTGATTTTCGCATACCAACTGATGCTAAAAAAGTGTATCTATCGCCCTTTCTGAATCCTGCAGATGTTGTCATAGGTCATACGTTTTTAAATCAAAAACAAATAACTTGGATATCGACTTGATCATCTGGGGTCTTCCACAGGATCTGCCGGGGTATGAAAATTTGATCTTTTGTGGACTTTTCTTGCCTAAAACCACACTTATAGGGGCCATTCAGGTTTCACAAAATATGACATATAACACGCGATATTTAAAAGATTATTTCCCCTATAGATGGAACAGTTAAGGCTATCTACTTTCTTGTAGACCATCGGGCAACTATGGTGAGATTCTATTTTTCAAGCATACACTTTTCTAACCAAATATTAGCAAATAGTTGAAGTGTGTTCTCTGCCATGAGATTTCCAACTGCCCTAAACAATTCGTCTTGTGAATCGCAAGGGTCAGCTGCTTTATTATACTAACCTATGGATATTGCAAACTTCATTTCGTATTGGCCAGGTAGATAACAGTTTTCTCTATTATCGCTGACAGTGGTATATTGAACTTCTTCGCTGTTAAACAGTGTGCAGAATATAGTTTTTCAATATTTTCATCATCGACTGTGACTATTATAATATTTCATTCTTCATCTATAAGTTTGTCTTCGTTGTTCATTTTTGTGATATGTCCTAGGCCCGGAGTCCCTCAAGGTAGCCACTTACGGCCACTTCTTTTCACTCCTAATGGTAATGATATTCAAATATTCATCAAATACTTTCATATCTCTATACAATACCAAAGTTTTCAATACAGTTTCTTCGAAACCTCACTCTACTCTCATCCAACTTGATCTTAATAATTATTCTGCTTTGGAGTCTCAACGACGGCCTGGATTTAAATATAGCGAAATTTCATTTTTTAACGAAAGCGTAATAAATTTTCTCGCCGTCTTAATATTTTTCACGGTCCAACAATTTCTATCTATAGTCCAAGAAATTCTCCAATGAATTTTGACTCGATCCATCTAAACAACATTGATCGAATATCAAGTATGCTCTCCAGTACCCTGTGCATCCACAAACAATAATTTCTTTCAGAAAATCGAACATGCAATGGAAATTTCCAATGCAGACGACACATTTCATGAAATAAATCATTTTGCGAAATCGATTTTAGCTTTTTTTTTTCTTACCATCTGTGCAAATAAATGAAAAAATAATTTGACTTTTAATGTTAGTTCGACCAACATTTGTGTGCTTTTTACCTTTACATACTCGTACATTATGTGTATATTGATGGATCGAGTTGGAATTCCAGGCCGAAAATGTAAATACAATAGGTGTTGTTTGGTTGGCACTCTGATTGTCAATAAGATTTCATGCAATAATTTGCCCACTGAAGGAAGAAATGAAAAATTCTGCAATAATTGCTGAAATAAAAACAAACATGGAAATTGCTTGTGGGGGCGCAGGGTAATAGCATATTCGCTAGAATTGAGCAGTCAGGGGACTGTCCTGAAATAATTCTTTGATACCTCGCCCCTGTCAAGTTACCGCCTTAAACTAATGAAATTAAATTCACTACAAGTAACATTTCTGAAATTTTCTTCATTTATCGACTTCTTACAGGTTCTCTTGATTACAATACTCTTTTTAACGCATTCTCTTTCAATGCCAACCTTTATAACACTATTAATATCTTAGTTTTTAAGTTATAGCAAGCATAATCTCGTATTAAGCCGAAAAATGGAGTTAAATAAAATTTAAAACTTCGCAACATTTTTCCTGGAGTATCACCTTTATAATTCTCTACATGTCTGGTCTTATTTCCAATATATTTTAAGCTTTTTCCAAAACTTGCTTTTTTGTGTTCTCTTCTATTTTTTTTAAATACAAAACTTGATAATGCATTTTATTCTGAATATTGGACAAAATACACGGTTTCTTGACACTTTTAGATATGCCGATATCTCGATGTCGTTTATTTCAAAAAAAAAAAAAAAAAACTAGTATAATCTCCTTTTTCAGTAACGAAAAATTAGTCAAATCAATGGACCCAAACTCCCGAAAAATATAGAAAAACTCTTGCGACGAAAGCTTTTCAAAAAGTTTTTGTTTTGTAAATGTTAAAAATTATACCTGAGAAAATCTGCATCAAAATCACTCAATCAAACAATCAACAAAAATTAATTAAAAAAAAAAAATTAGTAATAATATTATCGCGTGTTTTAAATAAATTCACCTTGAGAATACAGATTAGTCAATAAATTGATTGTTGAAAGAATGAAATACTATCGAATTATATCTGACATCTTAATGAGTCAAACGTTGAAATTGTGAATTGCAATACCAGGTCTCATTAAGCTATAATAATTCCGTTTCCACGCTTAAGTGGTTCCTATAAGAGATAAAAACGATTCAATCAATGCTAACTTTCATTAGAGTAAAACAGGCATCCCACTCTAAGGCAAAAAGCTTAATTAGCATTTTAAATACCCCGACACGACAACACCAAAGATCGAGTTAAATTAACAATTTTATTCGACAACACAAGAGATCGAGAAGAAAAAAAAAATGCAATTTGGTTTTTAATTGAAGGAGAATTATTATTATTCACTTACAGGTTGCAGTGCATAATATTATGTATTTGTATGTGTGAGGCTGCAAATCTTAACATTTTTTTTTATTTCAACTTTTATTTTCTTTTTCTTTCCTCTAGGAGTTCTTTTTAAACTCGAATCCAATGAAGTTGTTACCTATTTCGTTGCAACTTATAGCATTTTGGTTAAGTCTTAAATAAAAAAAAAAAAATTTAAATAATTGTGCTAAATAATAAAAAAAAAATTGTAATTGTGGAAAAAAATTGCTAATTGCAAATTATCGTTGTGCAAAAAAAGAATCATTTTAAATGATTCCCTGTGTCAGTTTAACCGAAACCAGTGTACTGGGCAATATGAAAGAAAGAGTCAAAGAAATGAAGGTCTTCGGATGCCGTTTAAATTTTTGGAATAACATTGGACACAGCCTGACGAGTTCTAAAGGTATTTTTTTTCAAATATTTATCCCTATTATAATTACTTCATTTTTAAGTTTGTTACTCATGATCTTCGGAACTACTGAATTAATTTAAGTGAAATAAATTTTATCACAGTTCGTTAGACCCCGAAAGTGCTTTAAGGTTTTTTTTTTTCTTTTTGCAAAACTTGCTGTTCAAAAAACTGCTTTACAGTTAGTCGTTTTTATAACTTCTATAACTCAAGTATGCAAAACTTTGGTGATTATTTATTCAGAATACTTTCATATTAATCAACTATTAATTAATTGGCAATACTAATAATTTATTTAACAAATGCTTATTGATATACGTTTTTTTTGCTATTTATTTAACTATTTTAATAAATTTTTTCGTTATGCAAAAAAAACAAAAATTCTACAAAAACCAGTTTAAGCTAAACAATATTTAAATCAGCAATATCATTTCTCATTTGTCACTCCTGGGTGACTATAAATTTATTATTTTTTATTTATTGTTTAATAAAATTCCACCGAAATGCACAATATTAAAATATTTATTAAGCTCCCTTGTTCATTGGTATAAGATTAAATAATGAAGATTGTTGATTTATGATTGTTGACGAAGGTAAACATTAGGATTAGTTGTACAGACAGACCTGCATTGTTGTTTAAAAAAAATATTTAAAATTGTTGAATGTGATTGTCGTATACCCTTATATTAATTTTTTAGCCCTACAGTTTAAAAATATACATATATTGGAAGGGGAACGATTTTAGTCTAAGTGGACTGCATTCACTTATTCAAAATGGATTACCCAGTTTTATTTTTAACGTAGAAACGGGTTCAAGTCAGAATCGGGAATCTCAAAATCCGGAAATTTATTTTCTGAATAATTTTTTTTTTTTTGAAGTAAAACTTCTTTTGCGGCGTTGGGGGTAAAAAATGTCTATGGATGCAACGGCAACGGCATCGACACAAATTTTTTTGGTTCATTTTGTTGATGCTCATACATTAGTGTATATTGTGTTGTATTAAAGTGTGTAATGTTTAAGTCGATGATCTCGTTGCTAGTGCTTCAGTGTATCTACTTCGTAGATTTATATACATATACAGAGTAGTATAATGTATGTAGTGTAAAATTGCTGAACCATGAGTCAAAGTTCGAATTGATGTATTTTTAAAAGACCTTGTCAGCCATCCTACCGACTGCACCATGATGTATTTTTAAAAGACCTTTTTCTTTATTTCAATATATAATATGTTCTTTATTAAAGTTTCAAGAGTGAACTGACTTAAACTATCAAAGAGCGAGACCACCTAGCCGATTATGTAATATTATTTACTATTCCATTTTAAAGTTCATTCGCTTAGAGATGGGACATTAAAAATCACGAATGATGCAACCGTGAAGTTTGTACAACTGGAATATAGAGTCGTTATGGGGTATGTATTTATACAATTACGGGGCTGGTATCCAAAACTGTCAACTTCGTTGTTCTTTGACCGGTTTCCATAAAACTGAAATACATATACATGCTGTAGCGGACTTAGAATTACGAAAGAAAAAATTGCTTCACATTAGGAAAGTTTTACTTCTGGCTCTTTTTTTTTAATTAAAAAAGTTTGCCAACAGTTTTCTTGAACAGCAGTATCTTGTCCTGCCTTCTTCGTTGGTTCGAAGGTTTTAAAATATAGTGTTTCAAACAAAATCCGAATCTTCAAACTATTTGGATATCCGGGCATCGGAATAGATATCGCTAATTTGCTATAAGAACGACATAACTTTAAATATTTAGTTAGAAATGACTCCGCTTAAATATTTAATACTCACGCAAAATCTGTGCGAAATCGCCAGTAGTGCAAACGGATAGATGTAACTATCCGGATATCCGACATTATCCGGATAGTTCTTAAAGTTTGGATTTCCAATCCTGGATCGGAATCTGTCTCGAATATTTGCTTATCGGAACGAGACAACTGCGATCCAATTTTTTGGAAAGTGTCGGATATCCGAAATATCCGGATACTTTGCAGTGCAATTCCGTTGCTCTGCTTTGGGTTTGCAAATCCCCAGACAACAGTACATTCTAATAACTGTATTTTAAGTTTTATGGATTCAGATTTCGGGGCTTCTGGATTTTATATGTATATTAGATTTCGAGATTTTGAATATCATTATAGTGTATGTTGCTCTGAAGTAGAAACCTTAAATTTCGAAACGAAATACCTTTAACATGCTCACATTCGGTTCTGAAATCACTTACACTGTCACCTTATTTCTCAAAAAAAAAAAAAAACACTAACAAATATTCGTCCATTTTGACATTTACGTCCAATTTCTGGTTTACATTATGATAATAATGTCTGAAGTGTGGATGGTATGTGGAACCCAAATAGAATTTGACAGTTCGTAACACTCAGATTGAAATTCATGGCGAACAATTTTTTTAAAATCAGATTAATTCGTTCATTCGTCAGTCTTCGATGCTGTCATGTGAATAGGCCTTAAAGGCGGAAGTTGCGCGCAGAACGCCATATACATTGTCGTCGTGTCTTAGGGTGCGACAGATTAAAACTCTAGCTGCATCAACATTGTCAGGTGATTTTGATGAAACTAGACTTGATGTTACGAACACAATGCTGCAGAGAGAGATGAAATCAGCTAAAGAGAGAGCTGCATTTGGCATGACTTTCCGCAAGATTTTCAATGATAACTGTCGAATATTCGCCTTTAGGGCTGCGAATGTCTTTGGCTTGTTGGCATTAACCCGAAACTTAAAGAAGTCCCAAAGATCGAAAATTGGGACGGTTGTTGGGCGATCTTGCTGGGCCTGCAAAATCGCCATACAAGAGATTAAGTGACCAGTAAACGCTTCCTTCGCAATGTGGCTCGTGTTGGTGTGCAGTTGCACCGCCTTGATGAAACCGGATGCTCACCAAGCACTGCTCATGTGAATACAGCAGTAAGAAGTCGTTTATCAGCCCAGTACGCGTACGCCAGTAACAGTGACCTTATTGCCGATGGCGTTGTCAAAAAAAAAAATCGGCCCACTCACTCCTTCCATGTGACAGCCGTAACATAGTTGCAGGGATTTTCTTATTGACGTAACCGCTTAAGGGGAAATGCTTCTCGTCGCTCACGATGATTTTTAACACACAATGGTCTTCTTCGTTGTTGAGATTGAGGATGGCTTTATAGTAATTCACACGCGACGGATGGTCAGCAGTCATTAACTGATATACTGTTTGCAATCTGTACTGGAGCCTGTGCAAGTCTTTCGCCAAAATTCGCTGTAGGGTCCGTCTGGTGATGCCCAATTGCGTGGACCGTCGCGACGTTTGATTGATGTTGTTCCAGTCTGTTCGAGTTGAGTAGCTAAGAGCCGGAATGTTTGTCCAGTTGGAACGAGACGAATATAAAATCGACGTCACGATTCACGTTGCGGTTACACCACCTTCCGATTTATTGGTCGACACAATTCGACACAATTATTCCGCGCTCGTGCTAAGCATAACGCTCCATTGCGTGTCTCTATATAGATACATATACTGCAACTGTCTTTTTCACAACTGTCAAATATGATTGACGTATTCCGCCATTTACAAAAATTATAACATCTTCCGATAGACTTTACTTTGCGCCACCTAGTACATCACGTACAACATTTTTTGACAGTTGGTGTAACTGCATTCCAGTTCCAGTTCCAATATTGACTTCTACGTGATGGATATTTTTTGACACTTACTCTCTAGATATTTACTTGCGCTCGTATACTAAAAAAAACTACGAGTACTATCCAAAAATATATACTATATATCTGTTTAAATTATTTTCCATTTCCTCTGATCAAAACGTTATAATTAATTCTTCTTCGAGGGCACATATGTGTTTTGATTTGTCAACTGCGCTAGACATCAATGTGAATCGGTCTTGTTGGCATTACTTTTTTTTGTTTTTAGCTCGAACAATAGCAGGCGGACTGGATATTTAGGTCAAAATAAGTCGATTGAATGAGTTTAATGTAAACATCGCCAAGAAATTCTTAAACGACATTGAAGCTGCGACTGACTGTCATGCTGTTAAAAATGTTAAACATTTAGTCAATTTACAATCCGACAATACCTCATCTCGCCCCGTCGACGCGACGTAAAGTTTGATAAGTAACATTTGCGTGACGTTATTAATGCCATTAAAATTGTAGGCATATTGTTTAACCTAAATACCAACACAATGATACAAATACGAACTTGTCAACCACATTGCCGCACAAGAAAGCCGACTTCAGAATGCCAATGTAAATCATTTAACTGTGGTGTGTGTGTTTTATTTTTTTTTTTTGGTCATATAGCGGTTCATATAAGTTGATTGTGATTTAGTCGGAAAAAAACCAGTGTAAGGTCAGATTTTTTTTTAAACGAGTCTCAAATAAAAAAAAATCAGATAAGTGCGATTTCAATTAAAAATGATACATGATTATGACCAATCAAATCTTTTATGGGCACACATACAGTTATAGTAATTTAAAAACAAAAACAAAAACAATTGCTTGAAAGTTAAATAAAAAGTGTGGATTGTCTTCACTGAAATAAAAGAGTACAATTCTTAATTTATGTGGAATGAGATTTAGCACAAGCGGCTTACTGATTTAACGGGATAGTCATAAAGCTTTGTAGCACAATTTTTATCAAACAACAAAAATATATATAATTGGCATAAAAGTCTTTTTGTTTTGTTCTTGTGTTGTTTTTTTTTTAAGAAAATTTTATTATTCATAAAATGGGGATAGGTAAGTCAAGAGGCACAGGTAATATTCACGGTTCTTGAAGTCACCGCCTTAACAGTAAATTTGTTTTGCTTAAATGTCAATCAGATTGGATAAGTTGGGAATAATATCACACTTTTGCCAAAATCCATTTCGAATCAGTGTGCAAAATCTATTACAATATTTGTGTCTTATGGAGTCGAGTCCGATCTAATGCCGGGCTACGACATTTGAGGTTACCTATTCTATACTTACTAATATTGAAGGAGATCTGTGCCCTTACCATTGTAGTCGACAAGTTTTGACTTTTTAGACAAATCGACACATTTATAAAGCTTATAGAGGTCGCGATTGTATCTTCTTCATTAGCCATTCGCCATTTTTGAGAGAGCCCGGTATCAGTTCACCTTTCCAGTTTATTGTCTAGCATTTGGCTCGGTAACTCAAGACTGGATGTATAAGTGTTTTGTAAAGCGCCCACTTAGTCTTCGGCGAGAGGAGTTTTAACCCGATTTGTTTAGCTAAAATGAAGTAACAGAGCTGTTTGCTTGGTTAATTCTTCAGCGGATGTCCACTAGGATGTCATTCGTGGAGTTGATATTCACTCCATGGTAGATGAAGTCCTCAACTTCCTTGAAAGTGCTACTATCAATTAAGACGATTTGTCCTTAGCGAAAGACAGAACAGTAGATTTTGTTTAACATGTATACCGGCCAGTTACGGCATAATTACACGGTGGGCCTACCCACATACGACCTCAATGAGAAAGCATGAGCGAAACTTGCAACAATACTTTTATTTACCGGAAACCCGATAGTATACACGAATTGTATAGCAACCACAGCCACTGCGAGCTCTCCGAAGAGGCCATTACAAGACTTGTATTGTCGGGCATTAGGTGGAAAGTAGTGGTATACAAGTCCCCGCAGTACCGAATTACGGTATTACTGGAGTCTTCATTTACCTAAGTGAAGAATGCACAACCAGGTTTTCTTTGGCGAATGTCTACCCCATGAACGATAATCCTGCCCTTTTTTATGTTATTTGTTGCTCAACTTAGGGACAATAGAACCTTATGTAAAAATTATTCCTCACCATCGAGATAATAGATCATCGTATTTCAGCTAAAAGCAAGGCCATATAGACCATGCCACATGGCTAGTATCCCACAACTAGCCATATTAAACTTTCGTTCTAAACTGGAGCAGAAGTAACTCCCAAGTCAAGACTTGGTTCGCACCTGCACTAAAAAACCATCTTTCGGGAATAAATCTCGAATGATGGCAAACGATATCCATGAGCCGAAGCTTTCTCAAAGATTTCATGTATTTAAAGAAGATTAATATACACCCTTACTTGCGTAAGACGATGATGACGCAAGTGCGATTCATTTATCAATCTTCTACACCTGTTTTCTCTTACATATGCAGTTTCAGCTACACACTCACTGCTGTGATTATAGAACCACGTACTAAACTGCCGCAGTAGCAGCTATAAACACGCTACCACTGGTAGTCACCTACGATTTACTAAGGTCCACTATGTTGACCGGAATCAACCAGCTTCACCCAGCAATCTCACAATTTAACACGGTGGTGCTTATTTCGGGTTTACAGTACATCCTCCCTAAGGAGTTCACTTATCTACTTACAACGCCACTACTCCACTAGCCTTTTGCTCCTGACTTACTGTCAAGCAGTGCCACCAATCACACCTACCGTTGACCTGATCATCCCACTCCCCTTTCAAAGTGTTTTACCCCACCATGCCAGTTCATGAAACTGACCTTTCTCCCTCATCTTGGTAAGTAGATGCTTCGCCTCCCGTTCCTTAGAACCTTCCGCTTACCGCCACCACCTCAGAGAAAACACCATTAACCAGATAGATTAGCCGCCCAGTGCAGAATAGCCTCATTAAAGAGAGCTAAACATACCTTAACGTTGGGCGTCTTTCACCATGAGGAGGGACTATCTTGCCCTTCACGAAGGACCAGGAAGAACGTTTCATTGCAGAGCAACTGCCCGTATATTGCCTTGATGTCAATCGATCCGATTTCTCGAAAGAATTAGCGAGGGGCAGATGATTGGTTATTTGTTAATAGCAGGTATTTGGTTTGTCCCGCTTACTTCAAGATCAACAAATTTCGACTATTCTTCAATCGTGCCTGGATCAGTTTTCTCAAAATCCATGTCCGTGACATGCAATTAACTTTGAAGTCGATGAATAAATAGATGGTGGTTCTCAAATTGAAATTCGTTGGTGTTTTCCAAGATCTTGTAACGAAGCGTTAAAATATCCCTCAGCGACCAGCGCACCGCATCCAATCCACCATCATTACTGCTGATCCACCATACGACCAGTACCCTACCCTAACACATCACAAGTCACACATATTACATGCTAGCCACCCACAACGCACCGAGTCAACATCATCAGACCTCGTAATGTGGTTCATTCGTACATTTTAAAATTCACAAGAGGATGCAAGAAATGATGATTCTGGGCGAAATTTATATACTGAAAGTGGACCATACTCTCGATTGGCATTTGCTGAGGACTAAGTTTTCCATTGATAATAAGTGGTGGACAAGTTTTTTATCAATTACGATACTTTATTTTGTTTACTCGTGTGCCGTTTAAAGTGGACATATTTTGGGTAATAAAAGTTAGTTGTCTTTCCCTCAGCCCTGGGCTACGATTAGATTCCCATGGGCTGGGATTCGTTTACGCCGTTTTCCCTGCTTGCTCCTTCTGAGAGGGATCATATAAAATACTGTGTTATTAAGTTTAAGATTATATCAAAATTGAAGATTATAAAAACAGTATTTTATATGTAATACAAATAATCGGGCAGAGTTCCAGCCTTTCTTCGGGATATTTTGGTCACGACGGGCTTACCTCAGGCTTAGGTAAAAAACTTCACAATCTGCTTTAGTGTGAAGATTTAGTCTAACAAATTTTTTCTTGTAAAAAGTGAGGAGGCGAATCAATCAGTACTGAGAATTTTTTTTCAAAAAATTATGTTCATATAAATGAGATTGCTCAGATCTCTGAGATCTTATTCTTCTGAACTCGCCTATTCCAACTACTGGTATCAATTACCCTCGGTACTTTTTGTACACGCAGTCGATGATATGTCAGTTTGACACAGAACGTTGTTGATCAGAACGTTACATGAAATTAATTGAACAATAGCGTTAAAAAGAGCATCTTCAGCATAAGTTTCTATGTAGCGATAGGTATACCGATATTTATCCTGTTTGGTAGAATAGGTGATTCTGTTCCAATTTTAGTGTCAGCCTTATAATTTCCTGGCATATTCCCTATGGCCCTGCACCCGAAAAAGGTGAATATTGAACTGCTGTGCCATCTCTATAAAAGATGATCGACAGCTTCAAGCTGTTATGGAGTTTGTAGAGACTGAGTCCAGAGATTTTATAGTCGATATGAGAAGATGATGATATCATGGGTCGAAATGACGTTTTCTTTAGGCCAAGATAAAACTTGCTTTATCACCAAAAGTCACGTTCTCTCATGTTGATCTGGAACGGATGGCAACTAAGAAGTTTTTGTCGAAGTGGAACTGTGTGTTGGTGTAGTCGATTTCAGAATAGTTGAGTCCCTATTCCTTCATTGATTGAAGAAGCTTTAATACAGATGGCTGTACTTGCTGCCGTTTAAATTTTGAATTGAATTTTGTATTTCCTGGAAAAGAGGGCAATTTTGGTTTTGTGACGGTTAACGCCTAGTCTACACTGTTCTGCCAGTGTGCTAACTTGTTTTAATTATTCTGAAAGAGTTCTTTCAAGACATTGGGATGCTTAGCAACATCATCCGCATATCTATGCAATCTCAGCAATCAATCTGTAACTCTTCGCGTGCGCAGGAATGTATTTAGTACTACCAAGTTCCAGAGAAGCTGAGATAGAACACCGACGTACCTTTGCTAAAAGACCTTCTTGCAGAAAAGCTGCCCAGTTTCGAATTAATAAATCTTTCTAAGTCTCCATTTGATTTATCTATCTAGGATCAAATTTCAGATATGACAGTGCAGCTATGATAGCTGATGTTAAAAATACTCTCTATAAATCTAGGAAAGCAACCATTGTGTACTCTTTATTATGCATGGAGTATTCGATGTTTCGTACCAACGTGATCCATTACCACCAATTCGTTTTGGAATACACAGTTTTGAGCCCGAGATAGAAGCCTGTAGAATCATATCGATCAGACGTTCAAAAGTCTTGACAATGAATGATGATAGACTAATAGGTTTGACATCTTTCGGATTAACATGAGAACATTTACCTGCTTTGGGTATGAAAACCACTTTAACCTCTCTCCATATCTTATGAACATATGGGCCATAATTCAAGGAGCTGTCGAAGATTGACTGAGTTTTTTTACCGGAAAAAAGTTGTCGCTCTATGTAAATTTAACATTAGTGTTGCGTTGGTTTGTTTTTGTTAAACGTAGCTCTTTTCTGTTCTACCCAAATAACTAGTCACTTCCGGATAGCTCCATTTGAGCCAAAACAAATTCAGAAAATATTTAAGAATATTTCCACATTTATAATAACTGTCGAAGGGTATTCCCAGGCCCCGATGACCTCCATATATATTCTTAATAGTTATCGATACTGGCGTCCAAACAACCAAGAGATGTATTTTATTACATGGGAAAAAACCCGCAAAATTGATCTTATTTGTGGAACAAATGATAGCAACGGCCTTAGAAGGGTTTAGCTTGAGTTTATTTTCACTTACCCCCAGTCGATATCGTTCAAGACCTTTATTAGTTCGGACAACAGCGTCTTCCATCACCCCAAGTAGTCTATATGTGTAGATTAAAATGTCATTACATACATGTCAACTACGCAATCTTCAACAATATCCAGAAAATTATTGATAAAAAGGAAAAAAAGAAGTGGTCCCAAAACATAACCCTGAGGTACTCCAGAGTTAACTAAGACTAGTTTAGATGAATCACTCTTATCTTCATCAGTTTGTACTCTATTGTTCAAGTAACTACAAAGCAGGCGAACACAGTGTTAGAAAACTGTTTTGAACTTTAGAACTGAGAATAGAATGACCTATACAATCAAATGCCTTTGAGAAGTTCACCAGCACCATCGAACGAAGGTAGGATGTAACTTTAGTAACTGCTGACTCGCAACTATGATGGATTCTAAACCCTGACTGCCATTTGGAGAGTTTTTGATGTGTGCTCAAGAAGGTTATTATTTGATTGAGTCATTAGTCTTTCAAAAGCTTTCGAAAGATATGATAAGACACTAATTATGTGTGACATCAGATGGGACACTTGGATTTGTTTTTTTGGGATCGGGGCTATTTTTGCGCTCTCCAATCTCTACACGAAGCTGAGAACTATAAATACAAAAATTTACGATGTAAACAATTAATAGCAGAATTATTGGTAAAATAAATTTGATAAACTTCAGCGAAATCTGATCACTGCCAAAGACGTTTCATTTGACTGATTGAATTGCTTCAATAACGTCGTTCCATTCACACATTCAAAATGAAGAACTCTTTCATATTTTGCAAAAGTTTTGTTATTAGATTGTTTTTCCATTTTTTTGTTTGTTTTCTTCCATTTTACTCCAATCGTCTTGTGATCTCCTAATTGGAAGCATCCGGTTCATGTTACACGAATGTCATATCATTTTATAATAACAAGCAATAACCATAAACTGCCATTACTATTAGCAATGACATCTAGTGCGCAATCTGTCAATAAGACGACAATCCCGATTTCGTGTATCGATTTGACTTAATCAGTTGTTTATTCCGTCATTAATTACTTTCAAATTGTTTACATTCTCATGACAAATTATTCTAGCAAAACATCAATCAGGTAGCATTAGAGAGACAGTGGAATGCATTTTCCTATTACATGATGGCATCCGCTTTGAAGTTGTATCCATACCAATCGATGTACCTCAATTCTAACAATATCTCAACAACAACAAAAATTACATCTCAGATCTAAGAATTAATATTCACTCAATCTTCCTCATCGACTGATCGGTAATGTCGTCTTATAATAACAGAAAATATATAGCTGAACGATAAGAATGCGCATATTTAGGTATTACGAAAAAAATGTATCTCTGCTCTTTGAATGCATTCATCCGTCACTGTCAAAAGATATAGATGCCAATTAATTCGACTGTACCTACACACACAATGTATCTTCGAACACTTTAGTGCGCTTATTATTTTCAAATATTTTCCATTTAACTGACAGGGCACAGGGGGTCATCGGAGTTACGAACCGAACCCAGACATCGTCGCGTCTCGTCACATCGTCGTCGTCATCGTATGCAGATGTTGATGCATTATTTTTTCTCGTTCTATACAATACAATGCATGCATCAGCATTAAACTTATTAGAGAATTCAATAAATCTGATTGACAGATTGATTCTTTCGACTTTCGAGTCGTCTGTGTCTTCGGGGAATTGTGTGTACCCAAGCGGGGGTTTCGGTCTTTAATAATAATTACTGTGACGCAAGGATTTTGTAAATGTTGCGCCTTGTAATCGATTGAGGCACGATAATAATTATTATTATTCAGGGAGGAGTACCTTCCTTTCACTCTCTCTCTCTCTCTCTCTCTCTCTCTCTCTCTCTCTCCTCTCACTCTTTCTCTATCCTATATCGTGTCGAATGAGTATGAAGTGAATTCAGTGCTGGAAGGCTCTTTTGTTGTACTTAATTAGAGATTACGCAAAGTTATGTAAGATATGAGCCATCCCACCCTCTACACCCCTCCCCGTGTCTGTCTGGTGGTCTGACGGAACTGAGCATTAAATAAGTTGATTTGTTGGTTGGATACATATACTCGTATGTACAGTTTATTGAATCATGCGGGTAGGTGCAATCATTTGATAAATAGGGGGATTAAAAAGGGGCTCGTGGGCTTTCATATTAAATGACGCATAAAGATTAAAGGAGAATTGCTCAACGCATTAGGCGTGTAAATATGCTTTAGGAACAAAGTTGCAAATTACGGAAACTATTCATTCAAATTGTTATAGAAATAACGAGTTTAGTTTTAGTTGAAAGTAGGGTGTAATGAATGCGTCGTACATATTTACTTGAAAATTTGTTGATTTATACTAATGGTGTGTGCATTCGAATGAAATAATTGATTCTTACTTTGTCTCGATATATCTCGACACTTCATTTGCAATCATTCGAACGATTTCCATTTATCATTCGAATGATATCTCATCTCCTCAAATACTATTATGTAATGTGCGAATGAATTAATAACACAATAATAGTAAAAGTATAATCGATGGATTTTCGCATACAGACTATGTGTATCTGTTTTATTGTGGTATTTATCATTCGAATGAATTAGTAATAGTCATCACTCGGTTTGTTACATATTGGTTGATCACTCGAGATACAAGCAGTGTATCTGAAATATTTTTTTTATGGAATTACCGAATGAAAATGGAATAGTCTAATGATTATATTTGCTTTTATGGAGTTGGGCATGGTGAGTTTATTGACATATGAGTAGTAAGCATTATTTATTTGCGTGACTTTCCTAAATTCAACGAAATATGGAACATAGGAAACAAATTTAGTAAACTATTCCAATTTTCTTAGTCTTTCATAATTCGAATGATCATTCGATTATTTTGATCCCTCGAATACTAATATCTCGATTATTGAAATCATTCGATTATAATAATTTATATCTGTCTGCTCTCTCCTCCTTTTGTACAAAAAGAAGTAGAAAACATTTTAATTAAAAATATCAACAAGAAGATTATTTGAATAAAAACTGAATTTGCCTCAAGCGGAAGGAGCCCAATATTAGCTACTGCAAAAAATATCCATTAATATTAGCCGTGCTCTTTTGGGAAATCTATCGACATCAGAGCAGGATTTTCTAAAAGAACGATCCCCAGCGGCCTGATTTTTTGTAGTTATTTTTAAGTTGGTATTACCGACCAAGTATTGATTTGTTTTTATTTTTTTTAGATTAAAGGCATATAAGAAAACTATAATTAAAGGTTCAAAATAAAAAGGAATATATATGAAGCAGTAAGAAATAGCAAAAAGTTGAATTTTCCACATCTGTGTGTTCCAAAATGTTGATTTTCAGTAAATCAGATGTTATGCCAATGAAGGGTATGTTCGCATCGCCATTCCTTGCAAAAATGATCGCATTCATTATTTAGCTATTAAGTATTTTTGTGAACATCCCTATATGCGGTTCAAAGATCGAGTTGGAGTAGAAAGGTTAATTAAAAATGAGTTATATAAAATATGGACAGAAAGACCCTTTTAGAATCTCGTAATTGGGGAAAATAGTCGTGTCTTGGCAAAAAATAATTAACGCAACAAATAAAAACTTAAATTTATTTATTGTCTCTTTTATATTCACTGGTTGGTCAACGGGGGCAACTCGACTCTGAATTCAAAATGACGTAAGATCTGAAAATCTGGTTTGACACGAATACAATTTGACATTTTCTGACTAGGCAATAAGCTAAATTTTGAAATATTTAAAATGTATTTCTTGCCAAATTTCGCCGAAAAGTTCTAAAATATTACCATTTTCCGCAGATGAAATTAAGTCTGAAAATTTCCAATTTTTGGTATAAACAAATTGAAATTTTGTAGCAGAAATCTTAATAATCTTTCAATTTGAGTGCAAAAGTTTATGTCTTTCACTTCTTATAAGTGGTGTATTGATAACACACTCATTCTAATGAGTGCTTATTTATTACTAAATAATAGATGACTGACTTGCTCCTTAAATGCTTGTTACTATTAAATTTAAGAGCTTTGGTAGGGGGCTGCTCAAATTTTAGTTAGTTCATTGTTTAGGCAATTTGACAGCAGCTGACACAAAGCCACTGAAACATCTTTCATTAAAGTATCTTTGATCTGTCAGTTTCATACGAATAAGCTAACTTGAACTTTTACTTAAAGTGGAAGAGCGCCCCTTACCTATGCTTATTAATATGATTTATAAAGCAACATAAATAAATAAACGGTACTTTCAGCCTATTTCGTTGCTTTATTAACTTTAATTTTCTGTACATGAATAAGTGTGCAATAATTTTTTTTAATTAAAAAACACATACTTCACCAAAATTATTGATTTTTGACTGCTTTCAGCTAACCTATCCGAATCGTTCACAAATATATTCGGATAGTTTGGTTTCCGAGATAACTTATCTAATTAATGGGTGAACGTGCCCATTGATAGGAAGAAGAACTCTATGAACAAAGACTTCGATTCATCAAAGTCATCGGAACTACAACATAATATCATTCGATATTCAAATGAATGTCACAAATCTATCCAAAGCAGACTTTTGCTTTTACTTTTATCGAAAGCAGGTTCTTGTATTTGTAAATTTGTAATGTGTTTAAATTATGCTTTGCTGCAGATATCTTTTGCCAAAAAAACACGGCTATTGTAAGCAAATTGTTTCTAAAACACAACTGCAAAAAATTTATTTAAAATTTACATTGAAACTCAACACAATCACGAATTTTTTTTTTAAATAGTCTTGGACATTGAAACGGAAGAGGTTGCTTGTCCTACAACTCTTCCAACAGGTTGTGTTTTTTTGTTGGAGATTACAGAACCTACACGTCATACTTCTCGATGTTTAAATGCGCTCTAAGCTTGCGCTGTCCATTCCACACCCCCATTATGATTCTAAAGTTGTCAAATGGTTTTTGGTTATGATTCCGAAGTAGGGGCTTGGCCTGTCTAAACGTTGATAGTTCTCTCCATATTTTTGATCTTTCTTCTATTTTCTTTTGATTTTGTGATTAATCATATTTTCTCCTATTCTGCAATAGGGTTCAAACCCCTTTAGGGGAGTCATTGCTTATATCTTGGCTAAGGAGTCTGCATTTTCGTTACCTTGTATATTTCCATGGCCTGGTATCCAATGGAATGCTTAGTGCTTTTGTAGCAGTTTGTCTGTGTGACATGATAGCAATATTTTGATTACGGTAATTCCTCCCTACGAATTTTCTATGGCATTATCTTCTTCCCGGAAGATGCTGGTTGGCTTTCCCATCTGTAAGGAAGTTTTGGGTCCAGCTTAACTCCATTTTAAGGGTTTTATTGAAGTTATATTTCTTAATCATGCTCGCTTGCTATGTCAAGTAGATATTTCAAAGGTTTCTTGGAGAAAGAGTCTTTGATTCTCGTGCTAACTATTTTCACTGGCAGCATTTTCTGTCAATACATGTAATGGGGTCAAATCAATAATGACCTCCATTTTAGCTGCAATTTTTCATTGCTCCTGGTGGATGAGTTAGTAATCACTGAATTTTTGGTGCCGGTGCACAATTCACACAATTTTCTATTTGATATCGTCCCAAGTAATTTCGTCAAAAAATAGGCCTCGTCGCTGAAGGTTTTGTTTTCTAATTTGGTTTCTTCTTTCAAGTGCTACAAATTCCTGTGATGGAACACAGGCACTCTGTGTAACTGTTGTCGCCTATCCCACTCCTATCCTGGAGACCGCAATGGATCCAAGAGTGGTGAGACGTCTTCCTGTTTCACAATCCCTAATCTAATCTGTCTGGTTTAATCTAGCTCGTTTAAATTTGACTCTTTCTCTATTGGAAATCACTTAAGATCCACTTCGACTTAATGTACCATAAGGCCAAAATTCTCCTTCGATTGAAAAGTGAAAAACTTTTGTTCACATTCTTGAATCGTCCAGACAAATTCAAAACATGAAACCGCCTCTACCAAGTTATACAAAAAAAATCCTCAAAAAATGTCTACGCACCAGACATACCGAAGTAAATATAATTATAAGAAAAATAAACAAAACAAAAAATCGTCGCGTCATTTACAAAAACAAAAAAAAATTAAATCCCCTCCAATAAAATGTAGAGCCAGCTGAGCTATGTTTATATTGCCACCCAACCTGTTTGAATTCAAAATTCGACGGCGGCGACGCACGTCGACTCTACTGCCGAATCCAATCGAACCGGTCGAACTTGGATGCAAAATTTTGGCTTAAATCAATCGAAGGTTATCACAAAAAAAAAACATGGTTGACAGTAAACAAAATAACAAAAAAAAAAAAAAATTATTTCCATTTTATTGTACCAATGTGTATATTTTTTGTGTAAATTTAATGATTACCTCATGGGGCTGCTCGCGTACCCTTTGCCTACTCAACTGCGCGAGCGCGCATTCTTTGATTGACAACCAACTAGTTGTTGGTTGTGTTGTTGAGCGTGTAGGCGATTTATCTTTGAAATACTTTTTTTTTTCTGAGATGCTGGGGGTATTGAGCGCTGTGCTTGGTATAGTCTAGTAGAGGAGTATAGCCCAGAGTCGGAGAACCAAGTGAAAGGTTATATAGCTACCGGCGGAACCTTGAATTATGGTCTGCAAGATACATCGATGTCAAGTTTTAAAGGAGGCTCGCTTTATCTGGTGCGCGCGGTGCAACGGTTGTAAGATATCGCAAGACTGAATGATTTATTGCAGGCGCAAACCACAAAACTATATCGCGAAGCTTGTATAAAGGACTTGTTGGCAACGCGGTGGCGGCCGTCGTTCTGATAAACCACAAAACATGAAAACCGCACTCACGCAATGGGCAGCTCTTTTACCACGCCAACAACGATCGCCGCCGCCGTCTAATGTCCCTCTTTATCTTCTTTGTGGCTTCTGATCTGGTGATCCATATTGTTCCAACACAAGAATTGTATTCGAGCGCTCTCAACACGAAAAGGAAACCGCATTCTTTTAAAGCTGGTGGCTAAACCCTTTTAGCTAGGGCCCTGTTTAGACGAATCGAACGCCGCCGATGCCGGTGATGTCTTTTGTGGTTTAAATGAACGCTTTACTTACCGTTCTACCAGTACCAGATGTCGATCAGTCAATTTATCCGCGGCCAGTTGTAAGGCGGCTTAAACTCTGTGTGCTGCCAAAAATTAACAGCAAACATATAACTAACTAACACCACGTGTGCGCACACTACTTTACATAATTTGACGATAACTTGAACGTGTTAATGCCTTGAGGTTAGAAAATGTTGTTATTTTTTTTTTGTTTCTTGTTTTTTGTTTTTATTTTTTATTTGCCCTCTTGCGGGAAATTTGTGCAATTTACAGAAATTAATCGCTAGAGGCACAAATTGTATATTTGCAATGAGAATTCGAATTGTTTTATCGTGCTGCTGCTGCTACTTACTCGTAGTTTGCTGTTTTGTTATTTGCTGCATTGACAATTGCAGGTGTTTTGTTTGAGACGCGTGTCTGTACAATAGTCGTACTCGCTTAGGTGACTAATGAGGCGAGAAATTTCAAAAGATTACAATGGATACATTAATCTGATGTAGGTTTTTCCTTCAGTTCTCTTAATTATGACTAGTTGAATAGAAACAAAAATACAGACGTGATATTTAGAACTAGCCGAGCTAAACTTCAAATTACAATATTTTTTTTTTATTTGTAAGTCTGATGCAGTGCAACTGCAATAATTTTCTTTTTCTTTTTTTTTTATTAAATTCATTCCACAAGAATGCAAATTTTTGTTTAAGCTGATTCGGTGGCACGTTGCAAGAGCGATGTCCTCAACTAACAACTTAATTTTTGGGGCGTATTACCCAATAACGAATATTTCGAGAGTGCGCGGTTAAGTGGCTACATCCCTCCCGAGGCATTCCTCTATTTAGACAGTCGGTGGCTGATACAGGATGGAGGGGCGGTTCCGCTCATCTACCACGTCAGCCGGAAAACTGTGGATAAGCGACTCCTGTATGGTCGAGACGTCATCGCTCAAGGTGGAGAAGAGCGCCTTCGGTTCAGTAGGACTGTGTTCGATCGGGACCGAAGGGATAGGGCGAAACAGGAGAACCAGTTCTGGTGGCTCTCTGAACAGCATCATATTTAAAGTCGATGAAGATGGTATGTCTTGGCCGACTTACATAGATTTAGTGCAATTAGGTATAGGGAACAGTCGGGGTGGCACAAAAAAAAAATTAAAAATATATATGTATGCGAAGGCATATGTACATGTATGTATGGGTTGCATGTGTTGTGTGTCTGCATGCATATACAAAAATAAAAAACAAAATTTAAAAAAAACGAAAAAAAAAATACTGCTGGGGCTGTTCTAGTTTTTAAGTAGTTTTAAGTGGTTTTTGGGTATTATTAGGTATTTTAAGTAGTATTGGTTATTTTTAGTTAGTATAAGTTTTAATTATTTTTAGTCTATCTTTAAGCCTAGTCTATAAGTAAAAAAGAAAAATATGAAAACATACCGAGTTTTTTTACAATAACTTTTCTTGGTTTAAAAAAAAATAAAATAATTAGATTTAATTAAAATAGTTTAAGGTCGAAAGACTTTAGTTCTAAGAGTTATTGTTTAGTTTAGAGCGCCCGTAAAGGGTCAGTAAATTAGTTGTAAGTTATTGATAATTAGGCTAGTTTTAAACATTTTTGTCTAGCTTTAAGATAGTTATAAGTTAATATTAAATAAAAATGTTTAAAAAAAAAATATATATGTATGAAGTAAAAAAGATATTTATATTTTATTTCGTACATGGTAAACTCTCAAAATAAGAGTAAATATGACGTATCTCGCTCGAGACATGCCACAACAGTTTGGCAAAAATGTAGAGATTATTATGCGACTCCTTAGGCTAAGCGCGCACATGTAACTTTCAGTCTTGCAACAATTTGGTTGCTAAAGTAAATACCATGGACTTATATGAGAGTTCGCGCACATGCAAAAACTATTCAGTCCGCAATTCGAGCAACTTAAAAGTTTGTGTTTTGGCACAAATCAAACGATCGCCCAAATAAGTTCTTCATAATTATTGTTTGTGGAGGCGCAGGGTAACGGAGAGCATACTTGATATTCGATCAATGTTGTGTAGAGGGATGCAGTCACAAATGCATTGGAGAAATTCTTGGACTATAGATAGAAATTGGTGGACCGTGAAAAATATTAAGAAGGCGAGAAAATTTATTACGCTTTCGTTAAAAAATGAAATTTGGCTATATTTAAATCCAGGCCGTCGTTGAGACACCAAAGCAGAATAATTATTAAGATCAAATTGGTTGAGAGTAGAGTGATGTTTCGAAGAAACTGTATTGAAAACTTTGGTATTGTATAGAGATATGAAAGTATTTGATGAATATTTCAATACCATTACCATTAGGGGTAAAAAGAAGTGGGCCTAAGTAGCTACCTTGAGGGACTCCGGGCCTAGGACATATCACAGTAATGAACAACGAAGACAAACCTATAGATGAAGAATGAAATATTATAATAGAGTCACAGTCGATGCTGAAAATATTGAAAAACTATATTCTGTACAGTGTTTAACAGCCAAGAAGTTCAATATACCACCGTCAGGCATATTGAACCATTCATTTAGATGATGATAGAGAAAACTGTCATCTACCTGGCCAATACGAAGTGAAGATAGCAATATCCAAAGGTTAGTATAATAAAGCACCTGACCCTTGCGGTTCACAAGACGAATTGTTGGCAGAGAGCACACTTCAACTATTTTCTAATATTTGGTTAGAAAAGTGTATGCTTGAAAAATGGAATCTCACCATAGTTGCCCGATGGTCTACAAGAAAGGAGATAGCCTTAACTGTTCCATCTATAGAGGAAATAATCTTTTAAATATCGCGTGTTATATGTCATATTTTCTGATAGGATATTACTTACCTTGTTTAGATATATAACCATCACTCCTGCAATTTTCCAATTATGTGGCATAGTTTAATGCATTAATTCATTTTTTGAAGGTTAATGATGGAATTTCTTTCAAAATCTGAGGAGTCATTAGATCGTACTATGATGATTTTTTTGTTAGGTGACTTATTTTAACACATGTTCCTTACTTCTTTGAGCATGACGAAGGGAACTTTACATTCGTCGCTTCTATCAACAAACTGGTAGGGAGCGCTGTATTTTCTGGAAATGGCTTCAAACATTCCCGAGATGATCAGTGAAGATGTCAGCCTTTTGTTGCGGGTTGTCAATCCATTTACCAACTTAAGATTTTAAATGCGGTTTAAGGACTACTCGGTCTTATTGCCTGCGAATCTCATAGTTTGCTATTTTCTAAAAGCTCTTCCTTATTCTGAAATTTATTGCGACAGGATATTTTATTTTACGCTCTTTAGAGCTCGAAATACAATTTATTGCTGATGTGCAACATGTTTCAGAGGAAAGTTCTCAATTTCCTCTCAACATATTGCACAACAGCAATAAATTGTTCTACTTAATGATCAATTTGTTCAATTGTTTCCATAGGGGATCTTATGCTTAAAAAAAGTCAATAAGTCCTCGTATTTTCTTAGGGTATGGTGACGAACCAGAGGAATATAATTCGGAGTTGTAGAGCCTACATTCCCAGCGGGTTTATTTAGCATTTAAATAGCCACCAGCAATAAAGATATGTCCCAACAAATTAACGGATTCTGCATGGTCTTCTTAAAATTGAGACCGCTTTGGATTGGAGGTAACCGTCAAACTAAATTACAATCGATATTCTTATTTAAAAGGATTAAATGTAGACATCATATGGTAAACCTTTTAATTAACTACATAGCACATGCTTAACAACGTGTATTTTTAAATGAAAATCTTTACATTGACAATGTTAATTTAACAATAAGATACTTGTTAAAATTTTACGTTATCTTTTTCTCTGAGTGTATTGATGGTATAACTCAATTTTCTAAAACTATTATTTAATTAGCTATTAAATTACCCTCCATCGAAAATTCAAATCCGCATATTCTCATAAAATCCAAATTAACTTTAAAATTAACAAAATGTATGTATTGTCAAATGAAACATCACCGAAAATAAAATAAAATAAAAAAACAAACAGCGTAGGTAGTTTGACGGATTACATTATTTGATAGCTTATTAATTTTTCGCATCAATTGAGCTATTCAATCTTAATGATTTAACACTTTGGCATACCGTAAATGGTCGCGAACAGATCATAGACAATAGGTTGAGATAGTCAAATTTATTAATGATGTCTTTTACCTGCGATGACATAAGACTTTCTCACGCTTTGTATCTCTAAAGTTTAATAAACTTTAGATTTTTTTTGCCAAAATTTGTATTGGACTTTTTTAGGGCCGGTCATCTTCTAGCCATTGTGAAAAATAGCAAATTTGTCAGCAAAATATTTTTTTAAGATTAATGTTTTTATTTTTTTTTTGGAAATGTGGGGGAAAACCAGATAAATTTTTGGAGCCAACTATAGACACTACAATTAGTTTGCTTTTGTCTGACAGGTGGCAACAGCCACTTGATCAAATTTTAAGTGGTTTCAAATTAATTTTTTTATATTTTCATTTATAAATGTCGCAATCGTTTGTTTGATTATTATACAATAAAACTTTCCACTCACTTAAACAAGAGCAATAGCTAAATGTTTTTTTTTTTAATAATGGGGTAGTATAATAGATTCAGTAAAAAAAAGAACTAACATTTGGCAAAAAGTAAAAGTATCTTAAAAGTTCAATTTGAGTTAAAACTTGGACAATTTTGTTTATGATATTTTTATTAACCACGTCGTGTGGGTTTTGACAAGTCTGTTAGCCATAACTTGAACATTATTGAGTTAAGATAGATTTGTGGTTTATTTGCTGTTATTCGACTTTAATGTGAAAGGAACAGCTTATTTACCAATTGAACATTTCTGGCATTATAGATAAATATTTTAATTCAAAACACTTGGTAAAACAAAAAATAAAAAAATTAAATGCACAACTGGATCGTACGAACTTGTTCTTGTAGCTAACAACTTACAAATTGGTAAACCAGTTGAGGTGTAGTTATCCTATGCAGGTGTAAAGCATATGTAGGTAAGATTACCTTGATTCTTAGTATAATAATG
This sequence comes from Philhelius pedissequus, assembly GCA_910595825.1. NCBI lineage: Eukaryota > Metazoa > Arthropoda > Insecta > Diptera > Syrphidae > Philhelius > Philhelius pedissequus. The sequence continues at coordinate 331,239,972 of OU343160.1, forward strand.
AATTGTCTAATGGATGATTCAAGGAATAGTTACATACTACCTACAAATCTATATTTAAATCTAAGTTATGGATTTTAACTATGTGAGTTAGAAGTGTAATATGTATCTACACACATATATAGATGGAAACTAAGTATGTAAACATGTACATATAATAATGAAAATGAGGGATGTAGGTGCGTAGGCAGCTATATGCATATAACTTTATAATTTAGGTGCACTATGCATACATAAGATTCATGTGATTTTTAGACATATATATGTATATATAAATGTTTGAGGGCCTACATTGTATTTAATAATCAGCGATGTAGGCAAAAACTCGTAAAAAGGGAATAATAATAAGGTAGAAATAAATGGATAATACACAAACTTAAATGTTTTTATATTGCTTAGTCTTACAGTGCGTGACAAGAGATTCGGTCTACTCAATTAAAAGTTCTTATGAATTTAAGATAAGGTAAATAATCTGGTTCTAGAACAAACTGATGTTTTAGTATCTTATGATGTTTTATCATTATTTACTAATGTTCCTGTACAACTGGCAGTAGCCATCATTAAGAAAAAATGGGAGACAATTAGTAAACATACACAGTTGAGCCAAACGAAATTCATAGAGTTGTTGGATTTTTATCTTAAAGAAAACAATTATCTTCAGTATAATGGAATGCCAATGGGAAATCCTCTTTCTCCCACCATTGCCGATTTAGTTTTGGACAACCTTTTGGACAATAAATTTGCCGATAGTAACAAACCAAAGATAATCGTCAAATATGTAGATGATATATTTGCAGTTGTTAATGAGGGGGAGGTCGACAATGTTTTACGATGCCTTAATTTATATCATGAAAAAATACAATTTACCGTTGAGAGGGAACAAAACAGAGTGATAAAGTTCTTAGACGTCAAGATTCATCGCATTAATAATAGACTTTCTTTCAATTGGTATCAGAAAGACACAGCATCTGGAAGACTTGTCAACTTTAGATCCAATCAAGCAAAGCATATTCTTATTAATACAGCCTCTAATCTAGTTCAAAAAGTCTGCGTTGAGTGACCGGGAATTTCACGCCGCAAATGAGAAAATAGTCACACAAATTCTCCTAGATAATGGCTATCCAATGGAAATCATACGGAGCTTGATACTTCGCCAAAAACTCAAAGCTCCTGTTGATATTCGGCAAAAAGAGAGAGAGAAAACTTTAAAGAGACGGTAAAAAATAGTACTAATGGCGTCAGTTTAGCGTACAAATCCAATAGGACACTGGCACCTCTTTTCACCAACATGAACACAAAAACGGAAAAGGATAAGTGCACAGACGTAGTCTATAAAATTAACTGTCGTGGCAATGCGGAAGAAAATTGCAATCTTTCCTATATCGGTACAACGAAACAACTTCTTCGTCAACGAACTTCCAACCACAAATCCGACATTAATTTAAAAAGCACTGGGAAGACAGCATTGACCTTACACTCCATTGAGCGTGGACACAAACCATATTTTGACAGAGTGGAAATCCTGGAAAGCGAGAAACATGTCTCCAAGCGGTATACTCTAGAAACGCTTCATATTATTAACAACAAAAACAATATGAATCGTACACAAGATAGCCAGAACATTTCATCGGTTTACTGCTCTTTGGTGACTAAGCAGAATCCGTGACAATTTAAAGCCAACTAAACTTCAATCGAAGTGTTTTTTTATCAATTTTTTTTTTTTAAACATTGCTTTGTATTTGTCTTTCATCGTATTATTTATGTTTATCTGTAATACGTACTAAATGTAAGTTTGCCAAAATTTTCAACTAAATGTTCTTATGTGTATAATATGTTCATTTTATTTTTGTTAATAAAAGATCCCCCGAAGAAGACCGCAACCACCGTCGAAACGTCGGGAAATGAAATGAAATTGTTTCATTAAAAAAACATTACGACCAAAACAGCCGAAAGAGATATATTTAAATCTCGAACACCTATAATAATAAGTAAGAATATATCAAACAAAATTTCAAAAATCGTTGGAGATGTTTTTTTAATAAATTAATTTTTTTATGTATAAAATTTTGAAAGCAATTTTAGAGAAAAAAAACTTGAAACGCCATTTTGAAGATATTATTAATATACATATAAAATTAAAATTTCAAAAAATTCTGTGACTGGTTTTTTAAAAATCGAAAAACTTTTTTTGAAAATTTTCCTATGCAGTTTTATAACAATTTTAGACACCATTTGTATAAAAAAAATATTTTAATCGGTTCATCCAATGTTGAGAAAGTCGAAAATATGAAAAGTGGTTCTATGGGAAGTACCGTTTATTTACCTACCTTTTTAACAAATTGCAATTTAGTACCTCAACACGATCTCACCAACTCATTATACCTCGCTTTTCGTGTTTAGCCTCAGAAAGACAATTTTTTATCGACACCATTCGTCTGTGGAATTCACTGCCAAGATATGCTCGGGAGGTCGGTGGCACTATCAGTTTTCGGGAAGTTTAAACCTTTTTCATTCAAAACAGCATTTAATTAAATTAATAAATATAAATATAAACGTAGTAATATATAATATAATTTTGAAGCTCAAACTAAAAAATTTTAATTGTTTTTTTTTGTTTTGATTTGTTAAATAATTTTTTACAGTCGTTTTTTCGAACATAATATAAAAAAAATATATACATAATATAATATATAATAACAGTCAAATTAAAATAACATAATTAATCATCACTATCTATAAGAATATCTATTTTCTTAATGTGTATGACCCTTAATAAATAAATAAATAAATAAGTACGCAAAAAAAATATTTTTATACTTAAAAGTGGAATGTACTAATTTAGACAAACACATTTTTTTTAAATTCTTAGAGCCGTTTTCGAGAAATACATTTTTTTCTTAATGTTTTTTTTAACGTTTGTATGGGAGGTACCGTTGGTTTTTATCTAAGGAATATAGTTTTTTTTAACTGTTCAAGATAATATCAAAAAACTACCAAATACGAAGTTTCGCAAAAATCCATTAAGTCGTTTTCAAAATTTTGAAAAGTTTTTTTTTTTAATTTCCAAAAAAATTATTTTTGAAAAATTTTGGCTTACAATAGTGTTTGAACTTTTCATGAGCTTCTGCGCAAAAAATTTCAAAAAAATCAAATTAACCGTTTTCCAAAAAATCGAAAACCAAAAAAATGGTACTACTAGAGATACCAAAAGTAACAATTTTTTTCCAAAACAAAAATTACTAAAATGCTCCCTTTTGCTTCATTAATGAACTGATTTTTTTTGTATAAAAATCGTTGGAGCCGTTTTCGAGAAAAATAAGTTTTTTTTTTGTCCAGAAAAAAATGTATTGGAGCTACTGTTATTTGTGGTCTTAAAAAAATGAAAAAAACGTGTGGGCATATTACCAAACAAACAATATATACCAAGTTTGAAGCAAATCCATCCAAGTGTTTAGCAGACTCGCGGACAGACAGACAGACAGACAGACGGAATTGGGGGACCGACTTTTTTGGTGTTCTCTATGATCATAATGTCATGTTTGATTGTTAGATAATTTTTTTGCACGAATCCATAACTTACCTTATAGTACCTATAATCGCAAGTAAAAAACAAAAACTAAACAAATTCAAAACAAAATTCGGATTCAATGTCCATTTTGAATGTATCTCACATTGCATTCTTATTTTCACATAAATCACATGAAATGAATTATTCAAGACTCATGGATACAGATAAGGTAGCGCAGACATAACAACAATAATAAAATAACAAAAATAACAACAACAAAAATCAACCAGAAATTTATAATGCAGCAGGTTATGTGCTCCAAATGGTTTATGATGATAAATTGAAGAATTAATATGGAAGGTCTTAAAAAAAAAACAGAAACAGTGTGACTTTATATGATATTCTGGGTGATGATACTATTTTTGAATTTAGAATTTATTTAAATATTGAGAGAATGCACTTGAAATATTGATGACTTTGAAGGTTGTCTGGTTTTCATGAAATGGTGGGGTTTTGACTACCCTTCAAATTGATTAAGAAATCAAAGCAAGATATAAGATGGGGTCATGATGTACAGTGCAAGTTTGCAGGGAGGTGTCTGATGTCAACTTCAAGGTGAACAAATTCTACCTTGATTGGAATTCAAATTTGAGTTTGGGTTATATGAATTTGTTGTTTGAGTTTCATTTGTTCGAAACTTATGGCGGCTTATATAGATAAATTCTTGTTGCTTTAAAGTTCCAAAAGACTGGACATGAAAGTCTGGTTTTACAGTTAAAAATGCAAAATAAATTATTGTGATTATATAATCCTCTCCCGCATAATTTGTAGGTCTTGTTGACTAAGGAATTATCATATTCTATAGAAGTAGTGAAGCAATATAAATATCTCGGTTTTTTGATATCGAGTAACTTGGATTTGTTTAGCTGCCAAAACTGCTATTAACATTATGTGGACCAGATTCTTTTGTAATCAAAAAGTAGATTCAAGTTCCAAATTTAAAGTACTAGATTCTACGATAAATGCTTTACTTTGTTACGTGAATCAAGTCTTTGGGTATAAGTTTATTGAAGAATTCGAAGCGGTACAATGTTTATTTTTTAAGCGCATATTCAGGCTTCCATCGACAACGCCAACATATGCTTTACACGTAGAATCGGGTATTCCACAAATTTTCATTAAAAACTTAAAAGCAAATGCTGACTACATAGTCAAAGTAATATTAAGGCCCAGCTCTAATCTACAAAATAAAATAGTGAAATATGCGTTTAGGTGTAGGCTTACTCCATTTAGGGAATGGTACGAAATTGCTGGTATCTATGGAGTGTATCTTACTCTATCTAATGAGTCGTTTGAATGCTGGCGCGAAGGATTGTATAACTGCATCGAAAAAGTAGATGAAACATTTTATCTACAATGCATCCATGGCGCACAATCTTCTTCAAGTCATCTGATTTACTGATAACTGAACCACTCTTTAGGTAGAAGCAATTACTTCATTAAGTGTAAGCTAGAGTAGAAATCCGGGGACTCAATTTTAAACCACACATGCAAGAAAAAATCTCTTCAATTTGTAACTTATGTAAACGTTTACCACTTCTTAGCAGTACGCCCAATTTTACAAGAGTTGAGAAGACTTTACTTTAAAGTCTAAATGGGAAATATGGATGGAAATTAACTTTTAGCTTTTGCGAACATGCCCTTAGATATCGAAATAGTTTTGAGATATAATAACCATGTTACCAAAATATAATAGGTAATAATAATAATAAAATTTATACATAGACAATTCGAATTGATATACAAATTTTATTGATAATTTATACATGAAACTTCTAATTATGAAAAAATTACTAAAAATTACTTATAGTTGGGAACTTAGTATCTAAGAATTGCTAAGCATTTTTACTTGCGATATAGGTACTATATCGGTGCAAGTTTTGCATTTCGAAAAAAAAAATCGAACACGAGATTCTTATCAAAGTTGACATTACGATGATAGAGAACACCAAAAAAGTTGGTCCGGCAATTCCGTCTGTCTCTCTGTCTGTAGAACGATCTACAGCCTAAACGGCTGAACCGATTTTGTTCAATTTTGGCGGTTAGGCGATTTTTGAATCGTTGTATTGGCCCCAAAAATAACGGTACTTGCCATACAAATTTTTCTACCATCTTAATTATCTCGAAAACGGCTCTAACAATTTTGATAAAAATTGGTGTGTGTGCTAACTTGAGTATGGTCTAACTTTTGACCGAAAAAAATTAAAATATTTTGTTATTAACGATACCTGCCATACAACCACTTTATTGATTTTCGACTTTTGTATTTCGATCAAAATTTGTTTACAAGATCTCCTTCAAATTCTAAACAATACTTCATTTCAAAATTTTCGAAAAATAGTTTTTTTTTTGGATTTTTGAAAAAAAAATATTTTTTTTTGGAAAATTCAATCTTTCGAAAACGGGTCGGCGATTTTTTCTAAAATTTTGTTTTTAAATTTACACTATTAAATATTTAAAATGTTCATACCAATTTTTTTTTAGTAAAAATTTAAGATTTTTTATATATAAAAAAATGAGTGAAAAACGACTTTAAAAAAAATTTTAGCCGTTTCCAATAAGAATATTTTGCATATATTGTGATCGAACATAGCAGCAAGTACATGCGATCCTGTTTTATTATTGAACTTTTTATGTATGCAAAAAAAAAAACAAAAAAAAACTTAATACTATTATACAATATACATTCTTCTATTTTTATATCTAATGAATATGTCAAATTAATTTCGACAGACGGCAATTATTGCCATGTTCTATTTTCTATTATTAACCTCTTTTTATATAATCTTATTTAAAATAAAGAAAGCTTGTGATAATAATAATAATAAAAGACTAAGGTACGCTAGCGTAGGTTAGACGGGGTGATGATACAACAAGCCGCGAATCACCTCAATCGCATCTTAATGCATCTATTTTGTTCCGCAGAATATATGGAGTACCAACTTGAGTTCTGAGCGAATTTTTGAATGTTCTTTGGTGTCATTAACGAGATGTTGCCCAGATCGCCAATAAAGTATTCTTCCAGTTGCGTGCTGATTTTCAAGTTGTCGCTAGGATGGAAGCATATATAGAGCAACTGAGCAGAGCCTGGTCATCTTCATCCTGACACCCTCTTTACACAAGTCACACGTGCTGATGCCCATTCTGCTCATGTGCCCTGTAGTAAATTTGCTTTGTAATTCTTCAATCTACTAATCCAAGATTTCTCGAATGCTGGCATGCCTCTACTACTGACCGTCTAATCTGTCGTAGGTTTTGAAAAACCCCTCTGGTGAAATCTGTTATTTTCTTGCGTTGTGCTCAGATCCTTTTTTGGCCAGTGCATCTACGTTATCTTTTTCGTATATCTAAGGCACAAAATTCGTGAGATACAGTCCCCGGCCCTGTTCGAAACTAAAGGCACAATATGGTGGGATGGAGTCCCCGGCCCTGATCGAAACCTAGGGCAAAAAGTTCGTGGGATAGAGTCCCCGGCCCTTGTCGAAACCCAAGGAAAAAAGTTCGCGAGATAGAGTCCCGGCACTGGTCGACTACCACTACGCGAGAAACTGCGAAACTCCTAGCTAATGAACCACGCATTCAGCAGTGTGTTCCTAGGCACTTGCTTTGTGCTCACTAGATTCCTTTACTTAGTACATAATTTTCCACACAAATGTTAGCTCCTCTTGATATATTTTCAGTAACAAGAAAGTGTGAATTGTAAGAGAGCAGAAAAACTCATCCCACGTAAATCAAATGGCATGATGTTTGAATTGGTGATGATGTTCTGCTTGCTCTATAAATCGTATAGTCATGTGTCTGCCTACTGACGATGCTTTGCATATCTGCTCTTTTACGATTATAGCTTTTGTATTTGAAAATTCAATGGATGTTGAAGTTGCAGTTAGCTCATCGATTAATGCGATGTGTGGTGGAAATTGGAATGTCAATTATTTGGTAAGGTTGAATTTCTAACTTAGTTACAATTTGACTATTCCACATGTTGCCAAACCCTTTGCAACCGTTAAAACCGTAAGCTTGAAAGATGCTGAGTAATTGGAAGCTTTATTCATCTGGTTAAGCAAAGTTTCTAGGGCAACGATTGGTATAGTTCTCATCAACCAATACAAACCAGTCTCTGGATTTTAGTCATGGCTTCAAGATTTGTGGCTTTGACCAAGACTGACTACCAAACAAGACCTATGAGCCCATCTTTTTCCAAGATTTCTACTGCACGTGTAGAAAGTTATTGGAGCCTTCTTGTCTCTTCCTTTCATGCTCTCCTTATACTTTAGTTTAAGACTAATCACTAGACCAAAATATCTTACGGTCATGTGTAACGGTTTCCTATTTATGGTAGATGGTTTATGTTTGGAATATATCGTTGTCTCGTAAATGAAATCAGTTCTGTTTTGCGTTAAAATTAAGTCCGTATCTACTGGTCCAAACCCTAATCGTGTTAAGGAATGCTTGTAGGAGCTATCAAAATGTGGAAATCAATTTGCCTGAAGACATAATACCAGTTGTTTTTTTAAGAGCTTGAGAACTTTAAATTATAATACAAGACAGAAATATTTTCATTTACTATTAGAATCTGGTAGGTAATGATTTCGGCTTAAGGGGCCTTAAGTCGCACGAACTAGGGGTTCATTTGAAAGGACTATTTCTTGAAATAAAGCTGTCACCAAATCATTTTTTTTATAGTTAAGCGCGCTGAATGACAAGTTGCGCTATCGTTTTGGAACCAAATGTCGTGGATGTTTAGCTGATTAATTTTTGGAAACAAAAAAACCAGTCAGCATGGTTCGACAGCGCTCTCCATTCACAAAACGGAATCTCTTTTTCGAAATAAATAAGGACCGATGATGCCGCCAGCGTGTAAACCGCACCAAACAGTCAATTTTAATGGATGTAATGGTGATTAGTTAATGGCTGGAGGATTGTCTATGCTCCATATACTGCAATTTGGCTTATTGACGAGCCATCTAACCAGAAATATACTTCATCACTACACATAATTTTTCGGTAAAAATGCTCTTTGAACTTCGCGAACAGATTTATTTTTTTTCTAAGTAAATTTCCACAACCAAACCTTACTCAACAGAAATGTCAACAGAATTTGACATTCTCAACTATCAAACCATAGACAACCACCATCAAAACTTCTCATGCAGCTAAAAAAAAAACACCCTTTAGACACCCTTTAATGTAATAAAATCGATTTACGACAAATTTACGACTATAAAAATAGGCGTTCCTTTAATTTTGAAGTGGTAGTGTTAACTTGACACACGTCGATTATTTTTTCAACTTTCTCGAACTTTAACGAAACTATCTTTTCAATCCCGAAAATCTTAAAATCTACGAAAACCCCTAAATAAGTATTTAAATTTTGAAATTTTGGGTTTTCCGAATTTTCGGTTTTCTAGATTTTTGATTTCGGGGTTGTGCTCGATTTAAAAAAAAAATCGGTTTTGTTAATCATACAATTTCCTTTGAGGTAACTAATTTTAAATTATATGCTGAAGGATAAAGTAAACAATAAAGTTCCGAGTTGAAAAGATTAAATCTGTTAAATTTGAATAGCAATAATTATCATCATTGCATTACAAAAGTTTACTACTATTACCAATACTTAAAACAGAGCTGTCAATTCTATGCGAAAAAAAATATACATAGTGTTGTGGTAGAAATAAAAACATCTAGATTCAACCAAACACCTGCGGAAGATCGTGTGATAAGGCCCATGATGAATGAATTCACAAGGTAAACAAATGAACCAAGTATCATCTTATCATCTGCCAGATGTTAAAGGGGTTTGGCTTAAAGTTTAGACAGTTTTGCAATGCCGAGAGTCAACCTATAACATCTAACAACATATGTTCGCAAGCTTGAATGGATTTTGTGGGAGTCATCATTATTCAGAGGTCTCACTGTGTCTGTGATAGAAGCTTAACCTTCTTAATATGTTTTGTGTATTCGCCGTTTTATCTGTGATTACTTTAACTTTAACTGAAAATAACAAAGACAAAATAAAAACTAACAACGAAGACGTAAAAACTGTGATGACGATGATGGCAGAAGAGGATAAGAAAATCTGAAAGGTGGTGATTTTTGATTAGGCATAGGCGTTGAACGTACATTGATGCTGCTGCTGCTGATGATGATGTGGATGATGATAATAATTATGATGCAATCGCATTTTTTTTAAGGTGTGTGCATTATTAGTGAGCATTGTTTGTTTTGTATGAGAATAATTTTAATCGAAGTTTGGATATTTTTCTCAGTCGTAAACCCGATTTTATCTAAGGATGTTTGCACAATTAGTTATTTTCGAAGAAATGCATTTAACATATTTTAGAAAACATGTTCAAATTAATCTTCAAGTTGTTTATTGACGAACATGATTGTTATTGAATTCATTGAAAAAATTTATGGAAATAGCAAGGAGCAATGCATAAACACATCAGAGTAACTTAACATAAAGGTTCTGTTACTGAATTATAAAACTGCGTTTCAGACTTTTAGACAAAATCCTCATGCGTTAAAAGAAGAGAGCATATGCAGCCTTCCTGCTCAAGGAGATGGAAAACTCAAGTATTCGAAATGACACCCATAAGTATTATTAATAAGCCAAGCAATTGGCTGCTGGGTTCAAGTCTGGGACGCAGGTCTTTGTTAAAGCGAAGGCAACCTAGTCACCGACGTGACGGTGAGCGCACTACCAATAGTTGTTAAATAGAAATCAAAGCAAAAACAGAACCCACTTTCAATCAAGCAAGACATAGTTCTCCAAAGAAGCATAGAACAGATGAGTTAACTATTAATCAAATGCACGACTGGATCGCACGTACTTGCTCCTATGTTCGATTACATTGTATTATATGCAAAGTATTCTTAATAGAAACGGCTAAATGTATTTTTAAAGTTGTTTTTCACTTAATTTTTTATATATATACTTCAATTTTTTAGAAAAAAAATTGGTATGAATATTTTAAATATTTGATAATGTAAATTCAAAAACAAAATTTCAGAGAAAATCGTCCACTCGTTTTCGAAAAAACTATTTTTCGAAAATTTTGAAATGCGGTATTATTTAGAATTTGAAGAAGCTCCTGCATAAGAATTTTGATAGAAATCCGTTGAGCCGTTTATGAGAAAGTCGAAAATCAATAAAATGGTTGTATGGCGGGTACCGTTAATAACAAAATATTAAAGAAAAAAAAAGGCTAAAATGTAGACCATACCCATAGTAGTACACGCACTAATTTTTATCAAAATCATTAGAGCCATTTTCGAGATAATTTAGATGGTAGAAAAATTTGTATGGCAAGTACCGTTAGTTTTGGGGCTAAAACAAAGATTCAAAATATAGTACCTATATCGCATGTAAAGAACGAATAACAAGATCACCGACCGATGCCGATGGAATATCAGCGGAGATCTTTAAGTACGGAGGAAATGTGTATTGAAAGGACGCATGCCCGATTACTGGACCATCAGTTCTATATGCGTCATCTATACAGAAAAGCTGATCCTAAGTCTTGGAAGGGCTCTTAAGGCTATGCCTACTAAAATTCGTATTGAAGATCCTATCTATGGTGCTGTGTTAGCGTTCTCCAACACTATCGGGAAATATCCACAACGGTTTTCGGGGCTGTGCAGTTCATCCATAAATCAATTCTTAATAATAATCAAAATACTGGAAAATATCAACGAATTTCAAGTCGAGGCCAACCTCCATATCATAGTTTTGTCAGGAGCGCCATGTAGCAAAGGGCGAACTCAGGATTCCGAGAAAACTGATCCAGTTGTGTCGTGTGACTCTAAAAACTCATGTACAACAAGAGAGTAGTGTTTCCGAACCATTCTAAACTTCTCAAGACCTTCCACAAGTAGATGTACTATCAAGTGACTTCTTCAAAAATTCTGAAACAGAAACAACAAATCCATCCAGCTACTTGGTTGTGTGGATGATATTTGCAACACGATCATTACTGCAATTGAAGAACCGTCGAATTTTGTTTGCCCTAAAGTAAATGAGGACAAGACTAAATACCTGTTTTTAACAAACACACAAGCATCTGTCCCTCGCTTAAGACAAAACTTCATTTATACTCGTAATTGTTGAAATTTCGAGGTATTTGAGGTGTTCATATGTCCGGGAGTGAATACTAAGCGAATGACACCTTAGGGGAAATCCGGTGAAGAATTACTAACAAATGGGTCCAATAATCTTCTCGCGAAAGACTAAGTGTATGATCTACGAAATTATCTTGCTTTATTGAACCGAGTTCTAGTAACCAGAAAAAAAGAGATGCTACTGGGTTCAAAAGACATATTCTTCGACTGATATTTGGTCGTTTTCGAGAAGAGAGAATGAAATAGAAAATACAACCGCGATCTCTATCAGCTGTATAAAGATGTGGATGTAAATCCTGATCGAGAAAATGGACAACAAAGCCACTTTCAAGACAATAGAGTTCAAGCTATAGCCGAAACCATTGTACTTGGTCTGGTTCCACATTCGACGAACAATATCGTAGATCTACCAACGAAAATTAAAAGCAGAATCAGTTTAACGAATTCGAAGTTTCATACAAAATATCATTTTTCAAATAGAGTGGGAGACAAAGAAGAGCCCTGAGGCATACCATAATTTTTTTTTTTAACTTAGACTAGAACCCCTCCAATACGACTTGTATCGGAGAGATCATGTCTTTCTTCCTCTCAGAAGAGACTAGTAAATTAGGACGCATGGCAAACATTATGCAATGATTTTGCCAGTTTTGAGGAACACCTTTTCAAAACAATAAGGCTTTCCTGCCGGATTTCTATATATTAAAATCTTCTAGAAAGAAAGATTGTCCCCAGAAATATTTTATAGATTGAGTCTTAAATAACACTGGCTAGAGGGGAAATTGAAATTTTTGTTAGCTAAAAAAATAACGGTACCTGCCATATAACCGTTACGTTCAATTCTATTTTTCTCGGAAACGGGTCTAACGATTTTGATAAAAAAAAATCAGTGCAGCTTTTTAGCTACGACCGATCATATGGTTGAAAAAAAAATTACAAAAAGGTCTAAAAACGGTACTTTCCATAGGACCGTTTTTTTTTTGCTTTCGACTATCTCATAAACGGCTCAACCGATTCTTTCGAAATTTCACACATATATAGGCTTAGGTTGCCAAAATTATACGGCGAACAAATATTTTTAATTATTTTTTTTTGTATTTTTAAAATCAATTTTAAGAAAAAAAATTATATTTCGAAAACTGCTCATTGTATTTTTTTCAAAAATTATATTTATATGTATTTTCTGAATACCTATGAATTGGCGTTTTTAATCGTTTTTTTTAAATATTTTCAAAAAGTTTGTAAAAAAAACTTTTTTTCTCAAAAACCGGTCCACAGATTTAAAAATAGTTTTTTTCGTAATTTCAAATTTATCCAAGAAATAAAATGACGTACTTTTTTTTGTGCTCAAATTAGTTTAATTATTTATTGCAGAATTTTGAATTATTTTTTCTTTAATTAAGCGGATTAAATCTTTTGTTTTAAAGTTTATATTATTAAATATTTAATATTGTCATACCAATTTATTTTAGAACAAAATTAAAACAAAATTTGTATATGTATATACTAAATTGAGTTAAAAATGACTTTAAAAATATATTTAGATTTTTAATAGAAATCTTTTGCTTACGATGTGATCGAACATAAGAGCAAGTACGGGCGATCGAGTCATGCATTTTCTTTACTTATAGATACAGACACAAAGATCTGTTGAAAGAAAATAATTTTCTTAAAATCCCAACTAACCCATTTTCAACTAGAATAAATAAATAAAAAGAAACCACTCATCTTCTACAGTTACCAGAGATCACCCAATTTAAATACACTTTCCTTTTAGTTTACGATTGAAATAATTGCCTCCAATCAACCAAATCAGTTAACCCAAATCCAATTCCCCCTAAGCGCAATGAAATTCTCAATTTAACCTTAACCGCAATACCTGGTTCCCATTTTACTCCTCTGCCCAAAAATCCAAAAAAAAAAAAAAAAACATCCAATGAAACAGATCATGACCCTTTCTTGAGTAGAAACCAACTACATACAACGTTTCCAATTTCCTCATCATTCAAATACAACAACAACACACACACAAAAATAAAAAAAAAACCAAAAGAGACAACGAGCTGCTCGTACATCGAAACGTTCCAACAGCCAGAGCGTTCACTTTCGAAATGCATGACTAAACAGAAGTAAGTGAAGTCTCTGATGGGAGGATGTTTGGCTGTTAATGGAAACTTCAGGAGGAGGGCAATTTATTTGATTTCGCCCAATTTAGGAATAAGCACGGAAATGTATAGTGTCACAATTTAACATCATGATGATAATGATGATGATGATGATACCATGTCATCGTCATAGTGTAATCATCCAGCTTTAGTCTGGAACTCGAGTTGGTGGGGCCATATTCTGAATATTGTCTTGACTTAACCTAAATCGTTTTGGTATTTGTTTTATGATGGGGAAATGAGTTTTAATTTCATTCTTCCTTTCACCGATTCAATTCGATTTGTTTAATATCCTACCATTTTATAAAAGTCCAATTAAATTAATTGATTCAAATTAAATTAAGTAAACTTATTTAAATTTAATGTCTCATCAGTGGATTTTAATTGCTTGGTGGTGTTCTGCTTGTGGTAGTGTGTCAGGCAGAATAAATTCAATTCAAGAACAACTCCCCTTTGATGGAGGAAGATTTAAAGAAGAAAATACTTGAAATGCAAGCGTGTACCGCGAAGTGTGATCTGTGGATTCCAGTCACTTAAGCACACACACACTTATCTTGCAAAAAAAATGATATAATTAATGTTTTATTTGTTTTTATTTTAATTTTTTTTATTTAACTAATTGCACGAAACTAATGGTTTTATATTTTCCTTCTTGTCTTTGCAGGTATGTACATACATTCGCACAAAATATGACTTAATCCGAGAGTCGGTAAAGTATAAAACACATACACATGTATGTACACTATATAGATATTATTTAACTAAGGAAATTCAAGATTTATGAATTTTCGTGACTTTGAACGAGTTATAAAGTCTCAGCGTTTGTTTAATAGGGTGGTCCTCATATATAATTATAAAAAAAATAAGTTACGTTTGTTTTTGTGCCTCAATATGAAACAGGCCTAACAGAACCACGTTGGGCGCCAATTATTACAATATTTTCTCCACAATATAGGTACCTAATATATATATATTTTTAATACCCGAAATAGATTGTATATGAAGATTATGAAGGCGAAAAATAAAACTATAAACGGCCGACTAGGATTCTACAAATCAAATTTTCAATTAAAATACTAAGGCCATTTTGCTGATACACAACTCAAGCATTTAAGTTCTACTTAAGCACTTATGTAATAGTTTACGCAGAGGTAAAAGTAGTAGCCCATAAGCATTTTAAGTTGAACATAAAACGGGCCTAAGCGAAAGGGAAACATTATTTCCGAACGAAATGAAAGTTTGGGATCGCACGAACTTGGTCGTATGTTCGATCACATCGTATGCAAAAGATTTCTATTAAAAATCTAAAAATATTTTTAAAGTCGGTTTTTACTTAATTTTTTATGTATACAAAATTGCTTTAATTTTTTTTTTCTAAAAAACATTGGTATCCCAATCTTAAATGTTTAAATATAAACGTAAAAACAAAAGATTAAATCAGTTAATCAAATGAAAAAATAATTCAAAATTATGAAATAAATACTTAAACTAATTTGAGCTCAAAAAAAATACGCCATTTTATTTCTAGGATAAATTTGAATTTTAGAAAGAAAATGTTTAAAATCTGTTTAGCGGTTTTTATACGAAAAATTGTTTTTTTCTTAAAAGTTTTTGAAAATATTTTTCAAAAAAAAAATACAAAAACGCCAATTCATATAATAATATATAAAAGAAAGTCGTGTTAGTTACAATTTGAATAACTCAAGAACGGCTGAACCGATTTGGCTGAAAATTGATAGGGAGGTAGCTTAGAACCAGGAGAGGGACATATAAAGGTTACTTTTTATCCCATTCGACCGCGTTCAATGAAAACGTTAAAAAGAATACAAGTCACTATAAAACGTGGTATATTGGTTAAGTGTGGTCTAAAATTTAATAATTATAAATTTTTTCAGAAATCAATAATCAGTAATAAATCAGTAATTTGTATTCTCTTTAAATCACTAGAAAACGATACTCATTATGTAACGACAATCATTAAGCCATTATCTCTGCATCTCCAAGTCAGATACGCACATTATTTGCTATCATCATTTCGACATGCTTTCCATCGAACCCATCTAACCTGTAGCACAAATACAAGGATAAAATATCAGAAGATCTTTTACATCAAATTCGTGTCAGTTCCAAAAATCACGATCTTGAAATGAATGAGAAGATACATAATCGGGCCTTACTCTTGATCGATGACATGTGTTACCTCATGTACAGTAGTTTATTCGTCAGGTTAGGAATGCCAGCGCCAAATCGTGAAATGAATGAAGCATTTAATCGAGAATTGGAACGCGAACGTGAATATGATCAACAAGAATTAGATTTAGTAGTTCAAACGAATGTACCCCTGTTGAATCCCCAGCAGAAGGAAGTGTATGATACATTAAGGCAATTGATGATGGTTTATATTTCCTGGATGCCCCTGGTCAATAGTTTTAGCCGCACTGTTCGTGCGAGATCCAACATTGCGGTTGCAGTTGCTTCTTCTGGAGTAGCAGCCACATTATTAGAAGAATGCGTACAGTAATTATTAAATGGCCGTTAAATGTTCAAACAAATTTATTAGAAGCACTTAACCGAGCATTGAAAGATCTACGCAATGATTCGAGATGTTTTGGAAAAGCAATGATTTTACTATCTGGCAATTTCCGCGAAACACTGTCAGTAATTCCAAGTCCAACGGCTGCCGACGAAATAAACGCTTGGCTCAAATCATCGAATCTATGGCGCTATGTGAAGAAACTTCAACTGACAACAAACATGAGAGTTACATTGCTTCATGATACATTTGCTGAAAATTTCTCTGAGCAATTGCTATCAGTAATGGTCGAGTACCTGTCGACGAATCGAGCTGATTGATTTCATTTCCTCATAATTTCTGTAACTTTGTCTCATCGAAAACCGAACTTATCAACAAAGTATTCCGTCTTGCATTCGCCATGACCATTTACAAATCACAAGGCCAATCCTTGAAAGTTTGTGGTTTGAATCTGGAACATCCATGTTTTTCCCATAATCAATTTTATGTGGCATGTTTACTGGTCGGAAGATCATCTAAATTGTTTGTTCTTGCGCCTGATAATAAAACCAAAAATGTCGTGTATCACAAGGTACTTAACTGAAGAGTGCAACCTATGCACCAAAATACATGAACAATCAAGAATCATCAAAATACTTTTTTTTTTTTAAATCTGCTTATCTGCCGGGTCAGCTAGTATAACTATAATTTTTGACAAAAAATTTAATAAGCTGTTTTCAAAATATAAATTTTTTAAATTATTTTTTTTTGTAATGCTTTTATTTATTATTGGGATGCAGTATAAAGTTGAATCAATCCGGCCAAACCGTTTGAGCTGTAGGTGTCTATATATACATGCAGACTAACAGAATTTTTAGACCATATTTGTTCGTCTTTGCTATGATTGTAATGTTATGTTTGATTGTTATCTCAAAACTTTTTTTCCACGAGTGCATAACTTGCCTTAGAGTACATATAATTGCAAGTAAAAACATTAGGCGACTTACGTCTCGGTATGGCAGCTAAGTGTTTTGTATTGGAACTGTTATTTCACTACAACTGTAGACCTTCGCGCAGAAATTTAATGGAAGATAAACTCATTTCTATATGATTTTCTTGTTTAACTCCGCCAGTTTATTGTGGACAAATGTCAATACTAATTTTACGTTGGTTTGAGATATAATTCGCAAATTGTTGAGATTAAATAGTCGTGTTTTGGTAAAAATTATTCACGTCGCAGAAATAAACACTGAAAAAAAGGGTTATGTCCAGTTTTATATTCACTGGTTGGTCAACTTGACTCTCAATTCAAAATGACGTAAGATCGTGAAAATCTGGTTTGATACGAATTTTAGGGCCAAGTTGATTTTCTACAACATCCACCAATAAAATTCGACGTTTTGTAAATAGCCAAAAAGCTTTATTTTTAAATGTTTAGAATGTATTTTTTGACAAATTTCTGCGAAAAGGTCTAAAATATCACCTTTTTCCGCAGATGAAATTAAATCTGAAAATTTCCAATTTTTGATATAAAAAAAATAGATTTTTTAGAAGAAATCTTAAAAAAATTGTCTTGCATGCATAGTGCTTTATCGATAACACTCACTCACGCACTGCTAATGAGTGCTTATTTATTACTAAGTAATATATATGTACTGACCTGCTCCTTAAATGCTTTTTGCTATTCCAATTTAAGAGCAGCTGACACAAAGCCACTGAAACATCTTTTATTAAAGTATCTTTGATCTGGCAGTTCCGCACGAATAAACTAACTTTAACTTTTACTCAAAAGTGGAAGAGCGCCCCTAAATCTTATTAATATGATTTATAAAGCAACCGAAATAAATAAAAGGTACTTTAAGCCTAGTTCCTTGCGATAATAATTTTTATTTCGTGTACGTGAACAGGTGTGAAACAATTTTTTTAAAAAAAGAACACATACTTATTACTTAACCAAAAATTATTGATTTGTGACTGCTTTTAGCTAACGTATCTGAATCGTTCACAAATATATTCGTATAACTTATTATCGGAGATAACTTATATCATAAATGGTTGAACGTGGCCATTGACAGAAAGAAGAACTCTACGAACAAAGTCTTCGAGATTCATCAAAGTCATCGGAAAAACCAACTAAACACCATAATATCATTCGATACTCGAATAAATACCACAAATCTATCCAAAGCAGACTTTTGCTTTTAATTATATCGAAAGTAGGTTCTGGTATTTGTATTGTATGTAAATTCTGCTTTGCTGCCGATAGCTTTTACCAAAAGAACACGGCTTATGTTATCAACTAATTTTATCACAAATGGCGTCATGTTAATTTAACTATGTATAAATATATGTTTGCTTACTTACTTTTCTTACTCGTTGAAGATTATTCTAAATGACTTATGAAAGAGTTTAAGGCCTATAATTGAAACTAAGTTATCTCTATAAATAGCTTAATTGTGCTTTCAGATAACTATATTCTCCCAAGATAAGAAACTTAAAAATTCCCCTAATTAAGCTAAATAATTTGACATTTACACTCTGAACTTCTCTTAACATAAATCAATTCAATAAAATGCAACTGACTTCCTCTACACTCTACTCAAATTCTGACAGTAAATATTACAGGCGGCATTTATGTCATACTGTCACAAACGCAATTCCGGTTAATTTTCATAATTAAAATATTTCAAACAAATATGCTATAAATCTCAATTTAAAAGCGTGACGTCGAGTGGAGGCCGGCGCGGCGTAACTTCGTCGATGTCGTTGACAAACAACTAAAGAAAAGACCTGTTTGTTTCCAAGCAAATTTGTCACATCGCAGCGGGCAGTATCAGGCGTGTCAAAAGAACAACTACGAGTATGTATTCTCTAACACGCCCGTCGTCTGCAGAGCGTCTTGTAAACAGGAAATTGCAATTTGACAACTCCAGTAACACACAAACAACCCCGAGCCTCAGCCCGACACACTTGAGAACGGGGTTAATTACACTCACACACCGTTCGTTGTTCATATCGCCGGCCGCCATTATTGTTTTGAATCCACTTGACTGTGTGTATCTAATCAAAATTAATGCTCCAATTGGCCTAACGCAGTTCAAAATCGCTAAATTTCAGATACGATTTGAATTTTTTTTTCTCAAGCCCGCCCATATAAGTGCATAAATGCACTCGGCTTAAAGTGTTTAAATATGAAAAAAAAATGTCCGGTGCAGTGTTGGCAGGCCAGCGAAACTAATTCAAGTCATTAATAGTTTTTTACTCCGAACGCCTAATTGCGCCCATAAAACAAAACACTGGGGTGTAAGACAGACTTGTAATTGATGTGAAGTGATGTGTACTCACTTTCAATGTATCTGCTTCTATTCAGTGTTTTTTTGTATGTTTCATTGCGTTGCGAGATATTTTGCAAAGCAAATCTAACTAGTGATATATTACAGTTGTGCTAAATTGAACTCTTACATGGATGGTTGATAGGGTTTAAGAGCTGTGGGAAAATGTGTTGGCTATATAGTTGGTTGGTCTTGGTATTAATTAGAGTAATCTTGGGTAATCGTAGGCGAGAAGTGTTTTAAGTGATTGAATCAAGAAAATTGCACAGATTAGATACTTTTGACGTTCATTATGCTCGTAGAATAGAAATGAATTGGGACAAATTGTTCGGAGTGCTTGAGAGTTGATAGAGTCTGATTTATAATCTAGGCTTAGAGAATCAATTTTCTGTTTGCTTTGTAATCCTTCGACTTATTTAACTTCTCTAATGCGCCGCCGCTCTATTTACTCAAGCGCATCTAAAACGATAAATTTTACACATCATAAAAAAAGAGATACATCATCAAGAAGAAGATGAAGATAAACAAGTCCAACATTTACATTATTAACATGAAGATCTTGTTTTTTTTTTCCTAAATATGTATCTGGTTTGCCATGCTTATAACAGCATCTGGCTGCATAGTATGCTTGCAACATTGTGCACACAAAGCAGATGGAAACAACTTTGTCCAGGCAAGATATTGTGCAAAGACAGAAAATCATTTTCTAACCGCGAGAAGATACTTCCTCAATCATTGATGCATATCAAATTTAAAGCCACATTTGCATTTTTCTTAATAATAAGAAAGATTTTGTTGCCTTCAACAAAGTCTTACGACAGACGTATGATACAAACAAAAAATATCTAAAAATACAAAATCACATATATGCGTATGTAAGTAAAACCGAGTATAACTAAAGATCAGTTCTTTATAGTGAAGCAGCGTGACAATATCATTGCCATTTGATCATATTATTCAAAACCGAACTGCTAAATTGCGAATGGATGCATCAAGCGTGCAAAACGCGGTCCCTTTATTTCATTGGAGAGATCCTAAATCAATTTGAAATTATCTGCATTTGCAGATCTTTTGTTGGATCTTTATGCGCCATAAGAATAATGTTGAACCATTTGGTAATACAAAGAGTCTTCTTAGAGTGGTGGTCTTGGTTTGTCGAAAGATGCAAAGTTGGCAGAGTATTTGCGGCATTGGCAATTGCAAATTTCTATATGGATGGCCGTCTATATAATAATAAACGCCGAAATTACTTTGCAGTGCTTAAAGCAGTTTCATAATGTTTAAAAAAAATAAGTTTAAGGATGAAAAACTATAAAGCTAGTGTTGCCGAAATTTATTCGTGACGAATTAAAACAATAAATTAATTAGATAAATACAATTGCAAAACCGACCGAACCGACCACAGAAATTGTTTTTTTTTATATAATCTACACGCGCTCAAGGGATTATACTACCCTTTAAAGTTTCAACTCAGCGCGTGCGTTAGGTTAGGAAGAGAAAGAAGGATAGGAAAGATGTGTGGCGCGACCTTCTAAGACTGGAGGTGGTTGTTGTCTCTGATTTTATCTCCAGGGATATCGGCTGACAAATGCGGAGAAATTTCCGTATCTTATTTATCTATGTCCCTTATAATTCGCATTATTTTTTTTATTCATTGTCATATTTATCAGTATACTAGTCTTACTCAATCCCATGTTGTTAGTTCTATGCCTAAACAGTATGTAATGAGTAAACAAGCAACTCGTGACATTTATTTTATATTTGGTTTTTAATGGAAAAATAAGAGGACATAGACTACAAAGGGATCGAATCTGTGACCATGAGGTTAACAGATTTTGCACCAGGAGAGAACAGAAATCGATTTGGCCAGTAAGTTGGGCAAAACGTAAAAATAAAAAAACAAATGAAAGCATACAAAATACTGCCACCACATCTTACAGCCAGCTAGTTAAAGGTGTACAATCACCAAACGATTTAATTGAAGTGAATACCTACCGCTTTACCAGATGTCATCATTCCACGACGGACAGTAAAAAGTTCTCCAAACAAATGTACATATGTATAAATTCTATGAAAATGGATGGATACCACGCCACCTGAATGTAAAATCTCAAATTTTAAAATGTTGCCTTTGCCTGCACTTTGAGTCCTACCGCTGTACCACATTTCATCAATCTACGACAATCAGAAGTGGTTCAAATAATTTATTTCAATTCTATGAAAATGGGTGGAATCAAGCCCCCTGAATGGAAAATGTAAAATTTTTGATTTTTTTATTTAGAACACCAAAAAAGTGGGTCCCGCGATTCGGTCTGTCTGTCCTCGAGTCTGCAGCCTAAACGGTTCGGTGGATTTGCTTCAAACTTGGTACATATTATTTTTTCGGTAATATGCCCACACGTTTTTTTAATTTTTTTTAAGACGACAAATAACAGTAGCCCCCATAATTTTTTTTTTGGCCAAAAACAAAAATCTCATTTTTCTCAAAAACGGCTGCAACGATTTTTATAAAAAAAACAATCAGTTCATTAATTAAGGGAAAGGGTACCTTTTGATAATTTTTTTTTTGGAAAAAAATTGTTATTTTTGGTATCTCTAGTACAACCATTTTTTTGGCTTTCGATTTTCTCGGAAACGGTTAATTTGATTTTTTTGAAATTTTTTACGCAGAAGCTCCTAGAAAGTCTAAACACTATTGTATACCAAAATTTTTCCAAAAAAATTATTTTTGGAAATTAATTTATTTTTTTGAAAACTCAAAATTTCGAAAACGAATCAATAGATTTTTTCAAAACTTCGTATTTGGTGGTTTTTTGACATTATCTTGAATAGTTAAAAAAAAAAACTATTCTTTTAAAATAAAAAACAACATACAAATGTTAAAAAACCGTTAAGAAAAAAATTTATTTCTCAAAAACGTCTCCAAGAATTTTTTCTAAAAAAAATGGTGTGTTCTTAAATTAGTACAGTTCACTTTCAAGTAAAAAAGTATTTTTTTTGCGTACTTAATAACGGTACTTCCCATAGAACCAATTTTCATATTTTCGATTTTCTCAACCGATTAAAATAATTTTTTTCACAGAATTTTTTTGAAATTTGAATTTTATATGTATATTAATAATATCTTCAAAATGGCGATTACATGTTTTTTTCTAAAAATGTTTTCAAAATTTTATGCATAAAAAAATAATTTATTAAAAAACCGCTCCAACGATTTTTGAATTTTTTTTTGATATATATTCTTATTTAACAATAAATTCAACTGGTATCTTTTTTTTCTCAAACTATAACGACTAAGCAATATAAAAACATTTTATTATGTGTATTATCCATTTATTTCTACCTTA
Organism: Philhelius pedissequus; assembly: GCA_910595825.1. Lineage (NCBI taxonomy): Eukaryota > Metazoa > Arthropoda > Insecta > Diptera > Syrphidae > Philhelius > Philhelius pedissequus. The sequence goes on from OU343160.1 coordinate 331,263,011, forward strand.
TTATTATTCCCTTGTTACGAATTTTTGCGTACGTCACTTAATACTAAATACAATGTAGGCCCTCATACATTTATATATACATATGTATAATATACATGTATATGTAACTATTGCTTGAACCATCCATTCGACAATTCATTATAATAAGAATTAAGGTAATCTTACCTACGTAGGCTTTAAAGCTGCATAGGATAACTACACCTTACTAACTAAACCTCAATGGTTAGCTACATTAAAGTTGTTAGCTACAAGAGCAAGTTCGTGCGATCCAGTCGTGCGTTTTATTTCCTTTGTTCCAAGGCCTACCGTTGTGCGAAATAACAAGATTTTACAATGTCGGGAAGTGCTCCATAATTTTGACGGTTACGATTTTTTACAATTTTTGCAAGAAGAATTGAAATTTTGTAAGTCGCCTAAACCTGGTGAGCTTAGCAAATGCTGCGAGTTTGAAGTTTCTGACTTTATTGGTACTGAGTTAGAGGGCTAAACACCAAGATCTTTTAAAAAATAAAAAAATGCAAGGAAGTCTTGAAAGTAAATAAGATAGAATGTTACTCTTAGACCCAAACGAATTAAAACAAATTAAAGCACGACTGGATCGCACGTACTTGCTCCTAAGTTCGATCACATCGTATGCAAAATATTTCTGTTAATAATTTAAGTATATATTTAAAGTACTAGTTTTTTCACCTAATTGTTTATATATAAAACTTCTTTAATTTTTCTTCTAAAAAAATTTTTGTTTGCAATTTTAAATATTTAATAATATACATTTAAAACCAAAATTAAAAAAAAAATCATACACGCTTTCGAAATATTGAATTCTCAAAAAAATATTTTTTTGTTTCAAAATAGCTTTTTAATGGCATTTAGTCCTACAAAAATTGGCGTTTCGTCCCGGCGATCTGACTTGGACTCATCAATTGACTATAGTGACGACCTTTGTGAATACGCAATTTTTGACAAGTTCAGTTCATCTTACATAGATTTCGTGAAGAACATCTAAAGTGAACTATTTCCAACAAGACTAGAATTACTAATCATTAAATTATATTCATTAATTTATATTTTTATTTTTTCTAAAATTTTGGTAAGCAGTATTATTCATAATTCGAAGGACCTCATATATAAAAAAATTGATCAAAATGCGTAGAGCCGTTTATGAGAAAGTCGAAAATAAAAAAAAATGGTTGTATGGCAGTCACCGTTAATAAGAAAATATCTTAAAACAATGTTTGGCCAAAATGTAGAATCTAACTAAAGTAGTGCACGCATTTTTTAAAAATCACAATAGATAGAGCCGTTTTTGAGATACTTAACATGGTAGAAAAAATTGTATGGCAAGTACCGTTATTTTTGGGGCTAAAAAAAAAACCATTCAAAAATCTATTTGAGAGAATCGCCTAAAACGCTTAAGTATGAAGTTTGGAAAAAATCGCTCAGCTGCTTAAGCTGTAGACCGTTCTACAGGCAGACAGACCGACAGCCCCACTTTTTGGGTGTCCCGCATCGTAAAGTCAAGTTTGATTAAAATCTCGAGTTCGATTTTTTTCTAAATGCAAAACTTGAAAGTAAAAAACCAAATTACAAAACGGGTGGCGTTTCCCAAAATTTCGGGAACTTTGAATGGAAAAAAACCCAGACGGTTATCGAAAAATCGAATCGATTTTATGCTTCGAAAAATTAAAATGCACAATTTGTGAGAAAATTTAAACCAATCAAGTCCAGTATATTTACTTAGCTTTTTTTCTGCCAACGTGTACTATCATAATCAGAACCACTATTCTCTTTTTTTATTATTTATTTTTTTATTTATAACTTTTCTTACTTTAACACTTAATTTTTCTTTTCCAAATTTCATTTCTATGTCTCATGCAAATTTCATTTGTATGTCTCATGCTTTTTTTTAAACGACCCTTATCTTCCCCTTGCCTGGACGATCTCTTCTTTATTTTCCAAAAACCCAGTGCTTATGGCCAATCAGTGACTGTGGATTTCGGTCGAGTCATTGTTCATCAACCCTCAGCATATTTGCGTGAAGCAGCCAACGCAATTGAAATCTATCGGTCTCTCCTACTCGCACTTTAATCCGCCAGCTTCCTGCAAAACGTCATTGGATTCGCCGTCATCTGGCTGACTTCAATGGCTGCATTCAGCCACCTATAATCACCAATACATTACTAAAAAAGAAAGTTTATTTTATATTTCGACCGTTTTTCCCCACCATGGATTTTTCCAAAATACTTACTAGAAAAACTTAAGGTAAAACCAATTAAATTGTAGCACGCTAAGGAAGATTCTACTGCATATCGTTAGGCGTTTGCGCATATTTCGGACTATTAAGGAACTAGCAATTAATGTTACATCTTTTACTTGGACACTCGGGACTCGGCCATTCTTATTACGCTGGAGACCATGTGTCTCTCGCGCTCTAAGGCTGTCCTTCTCTCTCTCTCATTATGCTAATGGAAACACCTGAAAAAGATAAAAATGAAAAGTAACGGAAACAAAGATAGGGAACAGAAAGAACAAATCTTTTGACGACAAATTTTAAGTTAACACTAGAAGTAGTCTCTGTGTAAGTAATAGTTTTAAAATTGAAGGAAAAACTGTTGCCAGTTTTATATATGAATCTCGTTTTTCAACGCTGCTGTAGGCAAAATTCACAGTTCTTACTTTATTTATAGAAATGTTGCAACGTGCGTATTTTGCCTTATCGTACAGCTATTATTTTGAAACGAAATGATTTTATTCGTTATATGCACGGTTTTACTATTCCCCAGCTGAAGGTTTGATCTAGAATTCCCAAAATACTGAGGTTGGTGATCTTCATATAGGCCTCTTTGAAGTCGACGAAAAGATGGTGGGTCTCGTCTTGAAATTCGTTTGTCCGTTCTAGGATTTTTCTTATTGTGAATATTTTGTCTATGGTCCATCTGCCGATCTGGAAACTACACTGAAACTTGGCGATTATAGTGTTGCATAACGGCTTAAGACGCTCACAGAGTACGCTAGATAGGATCCTATAGGCAATGTTTAGCAGGGATATTTCTCGATAGTCCTTATAAGACATAGAATCGCTTTTTTTGTAAATAGGGCGTATGGAGCTTTTTGTCCAGTCATAGGGCATACTTCCTTCCACCCATATTTTGTTGATGATTTATTGCATGTGTCCTATCAAAACCTCTCCCCCGTATTAAAAAGCTCCTAGCAATCAGCTGGCACGAAAAATGTTTTTTTTTTTAATTAAATAATTTTTAGTATTTGGTATACTAAATTCGCTGGTATTCCATTAGGATCGGTTTCCGGCCTTATTGTTCTTCAGCTTTTTTAAAGCTAGGTGAACCTCTTCTATACCGGGTAGTGTAAATGGAAGGTGCATTCTTTTCTTGACCTGAGAGTCACTAAACATGGTTTTTATTTTACAGCTGACGGAAATGCTGAGTCAATACATCTACTCGTAATATTTCATGCGTGTTAGTGTTTAGGTTACCGTCACTGGACAGCGAATAGCCTTACACTCAAGAAAATATCTGTAGACATTGCAAACTCTAGATTTGAACTTTAGGATTGAAGTTGCCGACTACAAGTTTGGCATCGTTCTCCGGTCCTTAAGCTCCGTCCAGAAGGTCATAAAACTCAGCCTTGCTAGGGTCTTCAGCTTATGTGCTAGGGCCGTGTGCACATATGTATTTATGTATCCTATATTTCCGAAAGTGGCTTTAATGTAGATTATACCCACGCGATCACTTATCGCTTTGAAGTCCATCACTTTACTTATTAGACAATTCCCCACTACGAATCCTCTTTCAAACACGTGCAATCTTCTACCACAGCTGTAATAAATATCGGAATTGTTTCACTTCTTCATATAGTATCTCCGGGATCACTGTAATGCCTGGCTTATACAGCGTGAATACATACTTTTGGAGTAACACCTGGAGTGTAGAATGTACATACCTTGATATTCCAAAATCTTGAAATTATATTAAATGAAAAAATTGCGCATTTTGGGTTTTCGGAATTCTGGACTTAAGGGATTATATTCGTATTTCGGGTAATTTGTATCCAAGGATCCTCCTGTTTATCTCATACCCGATGAGTTTTACGTAGTATACAATTTAATGGCACAATCCCCTCATATGGGGGACGAAAACCTTGTTTTACATTACTATAACAGAATCAGATGCCATTACCCCACGACCGACGGGGAGTTGATCTGGCCCATAAAGGCTACATCTGCCACCTGTTTTTTAATAGCTTGTCTTCTACTGAAAATTCTTACTGACCCTTCAGGTATGTCAGAGTAGCACCTTTAAAGTCTCTGTCATCCAAACTGTGACACCGAAGACTATAGACAGCCAAATTTGAAAAGTCTTAGTGGTGATATTTTTTCTTGAGCTTGCGTTTAAAAGTCCGGTTCGACGAGACAAATACCATGTGGTTACCACTTGAAGGACAAATAGACAATATTGGTGTTTGGTTACTTATACGGCCAAATAGAGCTTTCCCGGTTCTTACAACACTCAACCACCCCTTACCTAAGAACATCAAGTCCATATCAAAACCAGAAGAACATCCGGTTTGTTCTTTGGTCAAAACATCTTACAAGATTGTAAATTGTATATTCATGGAAGCACTTCTTTCACGAGCACTCAGCTGTGTGAACCTAGTTAATTGTTTCTAATAAACTTGTTGAATAATAGGTTCCCAGACAACTCGCTCACTTAAATATCATACCTAATTATTCCTCTAACCAATGTAAAGATTTTTTTTTTTGTATTTTCCAATTCATAAATAAAACATTATTTATGTTTATATGAAACTAGAATTATTCTCTGCCATAAAGTCGACTGATTGATGTTTTTTTTTTTTTAAGTTAAATTAACGTAAAATAAAGAAAAAAAACTGGTTCACTAATTAACGAGTTGCTTATCTTAAAACAAAAACAAAATTGAACTCGAAATAAATATTATGTCATTATACTTTGAGGAGAAAAATAAAAAAAATACAGAAGCTCGATAAAAAGTGGTAAGAAACTTCATCATCAACCGCTCAACTTAACCACTTAAACAATTTGCCTAAAACAAAAATAAATCATGAACCAAAATTCGGTCAAATAAAAAAAGAGGAACACAGCTTTGGAGTGGTGCTCAAAATCAAAATAAATTTAAATTGATAGCAAAAAAAAACCCTTGAATCTGGAAGAGAAGAAACTGAATTGAATCAAATGGTAAATATTTAAATTAAAATTGACACATTAACGTCTCCTTGCACTTCAATGAGTACTTCGTCACACAGACGTTGCGTTGGACTGCTACTGCTCCAATTTAAAGTCTCGCTTCTTCTGTTTTGAGACTTTTTCTTTCTGCTTGATGATGTACGAGTATATGATGCCGGTGTGGAGTGTTGCCATTGCATCTATACACACTTCAATCTTTCAGCAATGATGGCTTGCTGCTCTTTGCAAAACACCCAAGAGCTTTGAAAAACACTCGGAATTGAAAATTTCATCGCTTCGAATGGCTCTTGTTTGCATTGCCCTGGTTGTTGGTCTCTGGTCTGAATTTCTCTCGTAATTCGTAAGTGTGTAGATATTTTGTGTTTTTTTTTGCTGCCACATCCAGTTAGATTGCAAAAGTATGTGTGTTGGTGTGTATCCATATGTTGTGGCGAAAAACCTGACTCTGAGATGCATTTAACTTCGGGCTACTTGAGCACAAAAAAAAACTAAGCACCGAACAACAACAATTTCACTGAAAAAAAAAATATCATGGAGAACAAGTGCTTGTACATAGATGGATTGCCAAGAAATACACACAGGTGGAGATATGTTTTCATATATACTCGTACACAACCTATCTCTCATAGATACAAACCACACAAATATAGGTAGGTTTGTGAGTGTGTGCTACTGCTGGAGTAGTCTTTTGGTCGTTGTTGCTTTGTAATTGCTTTTTCATATTTTTTTTTATGAAATCTAAGCTAACAGTTGAGCACTCCACTTGTCAGATTGGTTTGGGTTTATGCAAAAGAAAAGTTGCATTTCGCACTACGACGATGACGACGGGTTCTTTTATCATAAAAATTAAAAAAAAAATGTTACGTATACGCCACAGTGAATATATATTTTTTCAGATTTAGAAAATTGATTGATTTTGACAAGATTTTAGCGTGTTCAAGTTATTGGAACACTTTTACAGGCGTTTAATTAGGTTTAACAAGAAATGTTACGTATACGCCATAGTGACTGGTTTTATATTTCATTTTATTTTGTTGCTTCTATTAATTTAAAAATTTGAAATTTAGTAAATACATTATACAGGGTGGCGCACGAATCGTGCTACAATAATAAATTTAAATAACTTTTATTTTAATCGATGTATTTCATTATTTTTTTTTTATTGGATTAAAAATTAAATTTTATTTTAAATAACTAATGGTTTTTAAAGATGATAGACCGCAAATGACCCCCACGCTTACCACGCATATGCGGCACCTGATCAGAAAATTGTTCATTGCGGCCTGAAGGGTTGAAATTGGGATTGCCTCAATTATTGTCTTAATGGACTGCTTCAATTCTGTCAAATTTCTGGTTTTCGTTTTGTACACTTCCTGCTTGACATAACTCCATAAAAAAAAGTCTGGTGCAGTCATGTCAGGTGACCTTGGGGGCCATCGGAAAGTTCAGCTTCTGATGATTTGTTTGGGAATTTTCGTTGGAGCTCCGCCATAACTTGTGTGGCTACGTGTGTACTTGCTCCATCTTGTTGAAACCAAATCCTGCTGAAAGGGGTACGTCTTCGGCGAAGTTCTGGGTAAAAAAGCTCCTTCAACATCTTTAAATAACGGTCCCCATTGACAGTTTTTGTTACACCGTTTTCTTCAAAGAAGTGTGGCCCGACTATACACCTTGATGAAACTGTGCACCACACAGTGACTCGTTCTGGGTGTATTTCCGTCTCATGGAGCATTTATGGATTAGATTCTCTCCATATACGGCAATTTTGCTTGTTAACATTGCCGTTTAAGTCAAAATGGGCCTCATCAGACATGAACAAACAATTTATCAATGTGTTGTCTTCTTCGGCCATTGCAATCATTTTTCGGCAAAATTCCAGGCGAACAGGCAAATTCTGCGGGTTTAACTTGCTTGTAATTTAGACTTTGTACGGAAACAAGTTTAAGTCATCAAGTATCCGTTGTAATGACCGTCTGCTAATTCCAATTTGGCCCGATAAGTTTCGAGTCATAACACTTGGATTTGCCTGTATTGCCGATGCAACAGCCACGATTGTATCCTAAACCCGAACATTGGGATCTCGATGATACGGTCTTCGTTCGATGCTTCCAGATTCGGCAAACATGTTCACCAGCCTCATAATGGTCCATCTACTCGAGGGAGTACCGCCAAACCCCAGCCTAAATTCCCTTTAGACGGAAATGACGGACTGCAAACAATAGTATCGCTGCACAAAGCAAATCCTTCTTTAAGTATCCAATCATTTCGATAAATCTAAATAGTAGCCTATAAAATAAAAAAAAATAAGCCGATTACTCAAACTTATTACGTTTTATTTTTGTAGCACGATTCGTGTCGCACCCTGTGAGTGCACAGAAATTTAAATATTAAATAAATTAACAACCAATAAATTTTGTTTAGATTTAGTTGGTCTCTTTTGAATTTAAGGATGAAAACAGATAGAGATTAAATATTTATAAAAACGGCAAAGGATCTGCAGAAATCGCACTTGAGTAAAAAGTATTACAAGACACTCACATGTTTCAAAATTAGGAATAAGGTATTTTTAAAGATGCTTCTTTTTTACTTGTGATATACGCTGTCAGACAAAATAAAGCGCAAATGCACTTGCATCGCTTTTTCCTTGTGTGTGTTTATTTTTCATGTAAATTTTGTTTCTTTTCTTTCCACTACACCATCCACAAAACTACATTTTTGTATCATGAAACGTGATCTCGATAGAGTGCAAAATCTTTTGTAATGCATGTTTTTTTGATAATCCATAATGTGGTTCAATTCTGATAATACAAAACGACTAATATTGTACAAAATGATATTACATGTGAATCCCTCATTGGAAAATGATTTAACTCTAAGTAACTATTTTATTAACTCCGCCTTTAAAAGTCACGTGCGTGACAAGCCTAAAGATCAAACATCGAACACATCTTTTGTAATCTATTATCAGGTTTACCAACAGCAAATACACAAAAATAGATCAGCGCCCTCTAAATTTGAACAGCACAAACAAATAATGTCAAGTAACAATTCACTGGAACAAAAAGGTAAAGTAGATCCCAGTTGGTTTTAGTTGTTGTATCTCTTGTTACATTTCGACTGACTGAGTTTCTTTTTCTCACCAAAAACCCGCCTATTGTTACTTTTTACCCTGCAAATATATGGCTCATTTGTTGTAATTAATATTCTGTCATTTCATATACTGGCTGAAGATTGAGATTGCTAGTTGAGAAGAGAAGTTCATTACTTTCTGGATTTAAAAAAAAAATATTGCTAGTATGGTTGTTGACATCGTATACGAAAACAAACGTAATCGTTTATTATTTATTTAAAAATATCTTGAAGTTTTTTTGAACTCAAACTTTATTAACCACATCGAGTTTCTAGTTAATAAAGCAAACTCCAAGCAAAACTCTCTTTGATTTAAATCATCCTTATACATTTAAATCCCTTTGCGGTGCTTATGTTGGTTCGATTGTTTATTTTGACACGAAATATTAGAAGTTTACATTGATTTTTTATTAAGTATTATTAATTTTACAATAAAACAATGGATTGCAAGACAATATTAACATCTTGTTTTGAACAACAATGAAAATCGACTTCTAGACGTTGCAATTAATCCATGTATGCTTAATTTAATTAATTAAAAAAAATCAATGTAAACTTTTAATATTTCATGTTTTAATAAACAACCCCTGAAGAAGTTGGGAAAATCCAACAAAACTTAGGGTAAAAATATGAAGTAAAGTTATTTTATTTGCGTACAGAATAAAGTGGCCAAAATATCCTGCAAAAACCTTTGAACATCAAGTCACAAATAATTTTTGGAGTTAATAAATTAAATTATCAAACTATTAGTTATGTACTAATGTTAATAATTATTATTTATTGTATATCCTTTTTTTATTTTCTGATTTAAATGTATTATTAATTAGTCCAATTCCATTATTAATATAAACTCTTATTGATGAAAGTACATAAAATAAAAATATAAATAAATAACAATACCCATGAATGCAGAAAATATAATTTTCATTCAGCATATTGTGGCTGTAGAAAACGTACAATATTAAATTGCTTTTTATTATATGAAATAAAATCAATCAGATCATAAAACTTAATATTTTGTTATTTTTCTTACTGAAAAAAAGACCATCCGGTATTCGGCCGGATACAAAGATTTTATTCGGCTCCGGCCGGATATTTAAAAAGGAGCCGGATACCGAATACCTACCGGATATGCGTCACATCTACAGTAATAATATTAAATGTGAATTAATAAATTTTCTGCATCAAATTTAATTTTATTTGCCTATAGCCTTGAAATGAAACAGCTATCGGCCGAGTTGAAAAATTGTAAGTTTTGGACCGTCAACGTGGGTTGACATTCCTTAATCTCGCTGAAAAGTATGGACTGTCCATATCTGGAGCAAGGAAGGTTTGTATAACTTTTATTGAACGCGGATTTGCTTCCAGTTTTAGAAGTCAGCGTGGAAGGAAGGGGAAAATGTCAGCAGCTGATGACCGAAGAATAAAAATTGAGGCCCGAAAAAATCCATTATCTTCAGTTAGAATTATCAAAGATGACCTGCAACTTCCCATAACACAGCGAACAGTTCAAAGGCGATTAAATGAAAGCGTTTATTCTTTCGCCAGATAAATATTAAAAAACGACTTGCTTTCGCTAGAAACTATTTGGCAAAGCCGCAAACCTTTTGGGAAAGCATTATTTGGTCCGATGAGTCTAAGTTTGAGTTTAAAAAACTCAGAATCTAGAAAAAGAAAGTTTGGTGTAAACCCTCTGAAAGGCTTGACCAAAGGTGCATCCAAAAAACGGTTAAGCATAGTTGAAGGTCTCTTATGGTCTGGGGTTGTTTTTCTTTTAGTGGCGTTGGTAAGATTGTCAAAATTGATACCTAAATGACAGGTCCTCATTACGTAAACATTATGAGAGAAAACTTAGCTTCTTCGGCGTCAAAAATGTCGTTGGGAAATTATATTTTCGAACAGGACAATAACCCGAAACATACGAGCAAAGTGACAAGCAATTTTGAAGTTTTAGAATGGCCACCTAAATCCCTAGACCTGAATGCAATAGAGCATCTTTGGTCCATATTGGATGCCAGAATTCCCCTAGATGAGCGCAAAAATGTATCATCTTTTTGGGAAAGTCTCCAGTATGAATGGGAGAGAATTCCATCTTATATTTTGGAAAATCTGGTCCCTAGCATACCCAAGCGACGTGCAACCATCACACAAAAGGGGACCCACAAGCTATTAATTAGCTTTTTTTATATTTTGGTTAGTTAAAATTTCGAAATAGCACTTTATTTTGTCTTCTTTTTTTTTTGCTAAATATTTTAATACTTTATGTTTCTTATTTTAGTTTGGCTTATATTATGTTTATCATTTATTAATTTGTTGTCGATAAATCGATGTACAATAAACCTGATAGTATAAGAAGAATGATTTTGCACTTTATTTCGTCCAGTAGTGTTGGTGGATGCTATAGGGCAAGTTTTGCATTTCGAAAAAAAAAGTCGAACTCGAGATTTTAATCAAAGTTGACATTACGATGATGGAATTCTATATAATACAGCATTTCAAAATTTTTGAAAAATAGTTTTTTTTTGGATTTTTGAAAATATGTGGACGATTTTTTATGGAAGAAATGTTCATACAAATTTTGTTTTACAAAAAATTTAGGAATTTTTTTTATATAAAAAAAAACTAAGTGAAAAACGATTTAAAAATATATTTAGCCGTTCCTATTAGCAATCTTTTGCATACAATGTGATGGAACATAAGAGCAAGAGCGATCCAGTCGTACATCTTATTTTTAAATGTGCTTCCGACTTTATTCCTGCCTCAACTTAAAGTAAAGAGTGTCCCTTCAATTTTAAAAGATTTATGAAATTGGTCATCAAGAGACGTTATTTTAACAACTAGATTCAGAGTTAAAGATTTACATGTTTGTAATTAAAGACGGTCGTAAAGGGATCGTAAAAAAATGTCGTAAAAAATCCATTTTATTTCAATGGCTTTTTAACCTTCCTTGTACTTTGAGTCAGTTGTAGTGGAATATTAAAATTATTTGAAGTAGTTAATTATTTTTTAACATAAACTTCTTGATAATCCCTTTAAGTGTTTTATTGTGAACGTTACCTACCGCAAATTTAATTAAAAAAGAACAAACTATGATCCTAGTTGTTAAGCAAACAACAGGTTATCTGTTTTAATAAGAAAGTTGTATATTGTTATATACATTAATATATAAATATTGTTTATATTTTTTAATGGGAATATTTGTGGAATAACACATCCGGTAAATTACCTCCATAGTTTTACCGGCACATACGCACATTTGTCGAAATGTACCATGGCCAATTTTTAAAATTTGGCTCAATATCGTTGACGATGTGTTGAATTTCCTTTTTTAATTCACGGGTGGATATGGGTTTGTTGGCATAAAGACTGCTCACTTAATTACTGGAGGTGGTTCTATAGGCAGTTGTAGACCTGGGCCTCAACCAAGAAGACTTTGTCAGCTAGCTACGTTCATTGCTACCTGTCTCCAGTTTCGCACGCCAAGTCGGCTGAGTTTCCGCTTCGCATCAGTCGCCTTGTTGCGCTGGTTCTTCGGGTTGGATTAGAAGGCTTTCCGGGCTGTAGCATTGCTGTCCACCCGATCTGCATGACCCCGACATTTCCGTCGTTTTGTGACCTTACCTTTTTGACTAGATCTTTGTCCTTGTAGAGTCCATACTGTTATATTTCCTTCTGCACTCACAACGTATCCATACGCAACAAAATATCAAGAGAATATTTTCTCAAAACAAGTTAAAGCTTTTTCATCATCATTTTGAAAGGGTCCATTTTTCTGCGCCATAAGTCAGAACTGGGATTATAAGTTGTTTCCCAATTGCCTTCTTAGCTTAAAAAGTAGCGATTGGCGCTACTGGCTAGTATAATTAACTGACTTTATAGCGGATCCTAGGTGGACAAAGTCGTTGACAGTGCTCTATATAGATCGCCTTTTGAAATCTATAAGTATTTGGTGGGTATCCATCTGAAATTCTTGGGTATGTTTCCAAAGTTCTTGTAAGTCCTTCTAAGCAACGCCGATTGATGATTTTGTTCGCCGCCAGCACTCAGTTAAACCAGGGTTTTCTTTGTGATGGTCGTGTGAAACCTAGTACGTCTGATGGATTTGTGATGGCCCATGTTCTCAAAAGTGGATGTTGTTGGTATGTGATTGAAATTGACTCGATTGAAAGAGGACTTGGTGATCTCTTCCGATGTCAATCTTCCCCACAATATTTCCTTCTTTTGGCGTTGGTGGGAATATCTGTCCCATACCTTAGTTACAACGAAGTAGTTGTCCGAAACGATGTTTGCTACTCGGAACGTTTGGACATGCATAATACTGGAAAACTGCCTTATATCGAAGGCAACGTGCTCAAACTTGTTTATTGACCAAAGATATCTTCAAGTTGCATTATAAATGTTGAGGTGTTGGAGCTCGATGCTAGCGGCAAAATCGATCAGTTTTCGTAGGTGGTGTTGCGCAGGCTGTGATTTCCGATAGTTCCACCAAAGATGTATTCTCTTTCTAGCTTGGTGTTAAGATCGGCATAGAGCGCTTGTGCTTCAAATAACCCTGAAAAGAAACCAATAGTGTTAAAACACATACTCTGGAAGGGCAGTACTGATCTCAGTACACGCCCGGAAAATGTCTCATACGGTAATTGAAGTATTCCACAAAAAAGTACCAGCCGAGGAGGTCATTTTCGGAATACAATATTTTCAATAAAAAAGACAATATTGAAAGACAAAGAGCTGTATTTAAGCCTACCTTGAATTTTGGTGCACCCTCTACAGAGCCCTAAGGTATTTAGCTGCCAAAATTTTCATTATTTAGTTTTTTTAGGCTGGTACACGCCTTAGTTTTAAGTGACCTCAATACATTTGATGTCTTCTACGTTCCCAAAAATAAGCTTAACTATCGTAAAACTGGGCGTGCCAGTGGGCAGATTTTAGTTAATTTACTTTCTAAACCTTCCTCCAGCCTCAATATCTGAAGGAATTTTCATCATTTTTTGTACTTAAGCGCCTTAGGTGATTGTCTATATTCTTTTTTGAAATTTTTTTAAGCTCCAAAAATAACGGTACCAGCCATACAATTTTTTGTACTAAAAATACTAAATTTTTAAATTACATATTTCGAAAACGACTCTAATGATTTAAACTACAAAAAAGAAAATTATGTACATAAAATGTTATTAACCATGTCATAGATCTTTTTATTTTCGACTTTCTCATTAACGACACAATGGATTACGTTCAAAATTTTTATACAGGATGGCCTTTAAATTAACCAAATAAAAAAAAATAATTCTTTTTTTGAAAACTGGTGACCTATTTTTTTTAAAATTATGTTTTTAATATTTTATTTTTAAATATTTAAAATTATCATACCAACTTTTAAAAAACGATTTTATTTAGCCTTTTCTACAGAGAATCTTGTGCTTTTTGTTTTGTAATTTATTTTATTTTATTTTATTTTATTTTATTTTATTTTATTTTATTTTATTTTATTTTATTTTATTTTATTTTATTTTATTTTATTTTATTTTATTTTATTTTATTTTATTTCATTTTATTTTACTTTATTTTATTTTGTATTATTTTATTTTGTTTCGTGTTATTTTAGAGTTTGTATTTTTTTAAATTATTGTTTCCCTCTTAAAATCTACATACCTGGATACAGTTGTGTTTAGAAATACTCTCCAAATTATTTACACATTTTTTTGTCTTTGCTTATAAATTGTATAACCAAAGAAAACAGTCTTAGTCTTAATTCCAAGTGACATTTTATTCATTTATCCATGTGGATTGTGGATAACATCTTAGCAGACAACCATTTAAAAAAGCGGAAGAAATATGACGTTTTTTTTTTGTCGAAATGTTAATAAAGTCTCTGTCTTCCAAACAAAGAGTTAATCTAGATCAAGTACCCCATTAAAAGGTCAATTTCCCAAACATCCAAAATGAAACCCTGAATGTAGATATACCTTCTCTAATGAATATGCAAAGTTCATCCAACACCCATTGCACCTATGAATCAAACTTCCACACTAAAAAAAACCCTTACACCTCTCACTCTCCACCTAAATCCAAATCAACAAACATCAGGCAAAGACGAAGAAAATACAGAGATGTGCCAGTAATAAAAAAAAAACATCGTCTTCAGCAGACACACATACTTGCATTACAACCTCAATATTAGACCATGGCTCAAGTCTGCTGCTTCAAAAGCCATCTTCCTCGACGCCAGATAGTTATATACGATTACACCAAAAGAGGCCTAAACCAAAGCCGTCCGCCTCCAACCCAACTCTACCTTCCTACGATTATAAAAAAAAAAACAAAAGTAAAATCTAAAAACGCAAAAAAAAACAACAACAAACAAAAAAGAGTTAACTAACTTGTTCGTCAATATATCATTTTCCCAAAGCCAAAGAAGAGCGAGTTGTGAAAATTGTTAATGTTAATGCTGTTGCTGCTACTACTACTACTGTTGGTGGTGGCCCGGTTAACGCAGCCAGCTGCTGGGTACTGCCTCAAGTCGGTCTGCCAGTTCAAGTCAGTCGAACGTTTTACTCTCTACAATTGCCAAGTGTTTTATATTTTGCTCTCTCCTACTCCGGTGGTGGATTCATTTGTTTTATTTCAATTGAAATTTAAAAAATTAATTCATTCGTTGTATTTGCCTTCGTTTCTTAATCGTGATTATATAGTAGTTTCCCTGTGGGAAACCTTTTTAAATGAGTTCTTTTTATATATGTATATCTCCTAGATAGATCTCCAAAAAAAAAAAAATAGCTACCCACCCTGAAAACGATGTACGAGTAGAAGGACAGATCACGATCGTTATAAATGTGTGTCGCTTCGTTAAGTTAAAATTTACAAAAAAAAAAAAAAAATACAACAACAAAAAAGTAAAGTAACTAATTAGAAAGTGTGCCCAACTTCAAAGTGGCCATTGCCTATTTCAGTTCTCAGTCCCTGATAACCCTACTGTAATTGTACTAGATTTTTCTAGAATTATATCTGAATGTAAAGTTCGTATTATCTTTAATTTATCATTCCAAGCCCAAAAGTGAGAGTTTTTAATGCAAAATACAAAAAAAATATGTGAGTGCATTGTTGCCAATTTTAAGGTCATTCTAGAGATGTGTAAAACAGAGGAAATGTAAAAAAAAATTGCTCAAAGTGAAAGTAACAGTGTGCAATTTATGAGTATCTGTAGCTTTTCGCGAGAAGATAAAATAAAAAAAATTAATTTAAACCTTCGAGTATATACTTACACTCATTTACGCATACAAAAGAAAAGAAATATATAAAGAAACAAAATCAGAAAGTATAACCCACACATCAAACCCACAACAAACGAATTAAAAACAAAAAAAAATCTGAAGTTGAAAGGAGCGCATCTCTAACGAACCAACAACCATCATCATTGCATCGAACTATGATGCTTTTGTCTGCACTCAAACTGGGTATGTTTGTTTGTATTAAATTTATTAAAAAAAAAAAAACTAAAGTTTCACCATTAATTTTTACACGAATGTGTGCAACAATATTCATAGATACAACTTGTCTGTACTTAAATCATAAAATGGAACAAAAAATTATTGCAATATCTGTTTGTGTGTTGTTGTTGTTTTGCGAAATGCTGTTCTTCCCAAGTATGGTGGCATGAAGACGATTTTCAGCTCAATTGTTGAAGTTCATCGTTAGGTATTTCGTACGTCTGTCTAATGTGACGTTTAATGATTGAATGCTGTGGTGGCATTGTGCTGAATCGAAATGGGAATAGGGGCATGGGGATGAGTTGAGTATATGAGTATTTAGATTAAAATGTCAATACCGGAGGTGGTGGTGGTACTGGGGGTATATCTGCATTAACATATGGGTTTCTGATGATGAAAGATGGGTAATGGGGGCTTACAGTTAGTTTTTGTATTTTAAATAGGCGCTTTAGCATGCGAATGTATTTGTTTTTTGTTTTTATATTAATATTTTAGGTATGTGTATATATTTTTTGTGATGGGGTGTCGCAAGATTCCATATTGGGGCCGATAATGTTGCTTAAACTATGCGTGCTGGTAGTTATATTTGAGTTTGAGTTTGAGTTAAAGAAACTCATGGCTAAGTGACAGTTATTATAGACTTCAAGGCGAAATTTCGTAATAAAAAAAAATGGAGCTTAATGAGGGCGGAACAATGCGATCTATCGGAAGTGACATATATTTAGTTTTAGTTTTCTTCATAATTTCGATATTAAAAGTCATTTCCAAGGCTATTAAATTGAGATGAGTGAAGTCTTATGATAGCTATACATATTCAAACATGAATGAGTGTATTCGGCGAAAGTATTTGTCATCATGTTTTTAAGTTTTTTTTACTTGCATTTACATTTGGAAAAAAAAACGAACTCGAGATTTTAACCAAAGTTGACATAAGGATGATAGAGAACGCCAAAAAAGTAGCCCCGGCAATTCTGTCTGTCTGTCTGCTGTAGAACGACCTACAGCCAAAACGGCTGAACCGATTTTGTTCAAACTTGGTGGTTAGGCGTTTTAGGTGATTGTCCAAAATAGATTTTTGAATCGTTGTTTTTGCCCCAAATTTGTCTACCATCTTAATTATCTCGAAAACGGCTCTAACGATTTTGATAAAAAATATTTTGTTATTAACGGTACCTGCCATACAACCAATTTATTAATTTTCTACTTTCTCATAAGCGGCTGAACGGATTTCGATCAAAATTTGTATACAGGATCTTCTTCAAATTCTAAAATATTACTACATTTCAAAATTTTCGAAAAATTGTTTTTTTTTTGGATTTTTGAAAAAAAAAATATTTTTTTTTTTTTTTTTTGAAAATTCAATATTTCGAAAACGGGTGGGCGATTTTGTCTGAAATTTTGTTTTTAAATTTATATTATTAAATATTTAAAATGTTTATATCAATTTTTTTTAAGGAATTTTTAAGAATTAAGAATTTTTATATATAAGAAATTAAGTGAAAAACTACTTTAAAAATACTTTTAGCCGTTTCCATTAAGAACGTTTAGCATAATGTGATCCAACATAGGAACAAGTACGTGTGATCCAGTCGTGCATTTTATTTCTATATGAAGAACAAATTTGATTCCTGCGATTTTTGAAGTAACATTTCTTTAGGCGTTGGGGGTTAAGATTTTGGTCTCTAAAAAAATTTAAACCAACAATAAATATTTAAAAAAACATGTTTTTATATCCAAAACGAATGTTTTTGGCAAGATAGTTACAGAGATTAACCGGCACAAGATTTTACAACATATTTTTATTACAAACTCAAATGGAAGTAGTTTTTTTTCTTAAATTAAATTCAACGAAGAACCAACCGCCAGAACCATAACGAAAAACAGTTTTTATTTCCAAAAAAGAACACTTACAAACATCTCTTTTTTGTAAATTTACACACTTAATTCTTAGTAATACTTTTCACCTTTTTTATAATTTACTTACAATCTTACTTTGTACATAAAACCACCAAATACAGTTCATAAAATTAGAAAAACACAAAATAAACATAGAAATTTTCTTAAAATAAAAAACGCACAAAATAAACAATGCCATATACGAGGAATCCTAAGTCCGCTGACAAATCTAAAATAGCATTGCCATTCATTTGAAAGAATTCTTTTTTCTTGAACAGAATGGATGCAATAAGTGTGATGACGCCAAACTATGACGAGGATACACATAATAAAGCATTTAATGTCGCTATGTTACGTTCAGTTAATAGATCACGTAATTTAAAATCAGTTACCTTCTATATTTTTTTTTCTTAAATTTTCATCATGAAAAGTTTCTTACCATTAAATTGAGGAATGATGTAATAAATCGCGTAAAGCTCTGATCTCCTTTTCGTCCCTATTTCGAAGAATTTACTTAAGTAAATCGATGAGATTAAATCGTTAAATTGAAATTGCAGAGAGAACCACCGATACAACTTTGAATGACACACGGTGACGTTTGTACAATTGACCCTGACTGAGTGAGGTTCAACGTTGGTTCAAATTTTGATCCGTGATTCAGCAAATTTAAATTAACAATGTTGATGGATTTACTGAGGCCAAAGATGTTTCCAAGTTTAATTGTGAACCTCAATGAACTTGCTTAACTACGGATCAAAATTTGAACCAACTTTGAACCTTACTTAACTCGACTGATTTTGGTTAACTAAAATGGCTGAACCACGAATCAAAGCTTGACCACGAAGTTGACTTTTGTACAATTGCAAGATGGGGACGTTATCGGGGATGTATTTATTCAAGTATTAGGACGGATTCAAGAAATGTCAACTGTGTTGTTCTTTGACCGACCGGTTTTCACGAAATTGAAATATATATGACATAGAATTATGAAGATAAAATGATTTAAAAATCTGAAGGGTCGAAAAATGTAATTTTTCAAGAAAATGATGAAACGTGTTCTACATACATAATATGAGAATTTTTAGCAAATTTTGTTTGGATTAGAAGTGGTTTTTAAAATCTCTTAGAAATCTTTTTATTTAAAACTCAAAAACGCTTCTATCAACAAAATATATTAAATGTTTTAAAATATCAACGTTTTGTCCTAACTGTTTCAAAAATTTTGAAAGAAACTCATACGAATGTCATGTCAAAACTTCTTACTTGATTTGGATTACTCAAACGGTTCTGAGTTTCAAATTAAGTTATGTAATGGGTTAGTGGTAGGACCCAACAAATAAAATGGAGTTTTACACTCTATTTGAATTTTGCAACATATCATTGTTCTTTGATGCACTAATTATATGATTTGACTTTACTAATAGCATATTTAGTCAGATCAGAACAGTAAAATTTCAAAATGTTAGCTTCGTGAAAAATTGCTAAGGATTTTATTGGTATTATGGTCGTTTATTCACATTCAAACTTTGATCTAAATTGTAAGAGCGAATCTCTCCCATTCCAAATTGCTACTCAATGGGTGTACCATTGCAACAAACATTTACACAATAATTCAGGTTTATCAAGATGGCTATCTTCACAGACCATACATCACATTCATTGTATGATGATTTTGACAGTTTTGTTGTATTGTTGATTTTTTAATGTTTGTTGTGTGATTGATGTCATACAACATACCCCGTGTATACCGTTCCTCCTTCTGTTGCTTAATTTTACTTGTGAACCGATAATAATTGGATATTTTGTTAAAATTAAGTTTTTTTAAAGACAAATAGTGCGTCGTAGTCCTGAATTTTTTAAAATAACAAAAACCATCATACAATTCAATCAACCGTCAAAATCATACAACACAACAATTATTACTACTAACATTTCAGCTTCTATAAGATTTCGTTAAGGTCTTAACAAAGCTTAAATAACTTACCGAAGCCTTATCGAAACTGAATTGTTAGTTGGGACCCTATAACACTTCTAAGCAGTAGCGGTTCTAGGATTTTTCGGGTTTTTGTTTTATACTTTTTTGCTTTCCATCGGTCAGCGGCTTTTCAAGCCAGATATGTTCAATGGGATTGACATTTCTTGTAAGCGGGTTTGCTTACAACCTCCACCACATATCTTTTAAAATCTCCAAAAATACAAGTTAAACACAACGAGTTGCATGGAAAAAGCAGATAATCTTTTTTGAATTGTTCACGGAGATTATGAAATAACATCTCAAGTAGAAAATAGAGCTAAGTAAAGCGTTGGACGAATGTAGCCTTTATAGAGGGTGTCCGCGGGAAGGTATACTACTTTGTTTATAATTTTTGATTAAATGAAAGAGAATGGATTTTTTATTGATAAATGTTTTATTTAATGTCGGCAATTATGTATGGAATACAATATCAGGTAAATGACCGCCTCTGTTAGTGTCACATATGCGAACCCTTTTGACCATATTTTGCATATTATTCTCACACGATTCACGCGGTATTTCATTAATTTCATCACGAATACTTTGTTTGAGTTGCTCAAGCATTTCTGGTTTGTTTGTATAAACCTTGCTTTTTAGATATCCCCACAAAAAGAAGTCCGGATCAGTCAAATCAGGTGACCGTGGAGGCAAATCAAAATCACCCTATCTTAAAATAACTTGTTGTGGAAAGAGGTCTCGCAGTAATTCCATTGTAGTCCTGGCTGTATGCGATGTGGCAACGTCTTGTTGATACCACATGTTAATCAAGCCCAAAGCATGCAGTTGCGGCGTTAAAAAGTTTTCAATCATATCACGATATCGCTCCCCATTCCCAGTTACCGTTACGCCGTTTTCATTTTCAAAGAAGTAAAGTCCAATGATTCCTCCTGATCAAATTGCAAAGGTGACTGATGAATAATTTAAGGGTTTTCCCTTGCCCAGAACCGACTATTCCGTTTATTCACATATCCATTCAAATGAAAATTTGCCTCGTCACTCATTATGATTTTTTCATGAAAATAGGGGTTGTTATGGGCTAGCTGTAATTTACATATTGGCATATGTACGGCGGCGTAAATGGTCTTGTGGAAGAAGCTCTTGTGTCAACTGAATCCTAAATGGAAACAAATGCAAATCCTTGTGCAAAATTGTGGCCAAAGTTGTTCTTTGAAAACAATGCTCCTGAGCACAGCGTCGAATTGAGGTTGATGGATTGTTTTGAACACTTCCTTGAGCAGCAGTAATGTTTTCAGCCGTTCTTGCAGTACGTTGTGGCCCATGCTTGGCCCTATCACCTACAGAACCTCTTTCTGTAGGTCTTTCGAAATCATTCACTACACGATAAATAGTGCGTTTTGTTGGAACGTTGTTTCTCCCAAATATTTCAAGTAACTTTCTCATCGTCACAGTAATCGATGATTGATTTTGATAAAATGTTTTAACGATTAAAACACGTTGGTTTATCGAATATTTTTCCATAATAAATTTGCCATGTGTCTACTTCACGACTGCCAAATATGAACTGTCAAGACTAATGTTTACCAAAATGGCGGCAAAACAAAGAAGTATACCTTTCCGGCGGACACCCTGTAGATAACAGCCAGATCAGAAGGAGAGCAGAATTGTTTTCACCTTCGAAGAAAGATAAAGTGCTTAGCCGCATTTTTGCCAAGACCGAATATGTGATGTTAGACCGAATGACTAACGGATGATCGGTTTTTTCCATGCTTATGTATAGCGGCAGTGAATTGGTTTCTACTTCAACGACAGGTCGAACAAATTTAAAATCATTCAAAAGTTCTCATCACTATCAACGGGAGGCACGTCACAAAAACTGAGATTTCAGATTAACCGGTTTGCTTTTTGTTTACTAGCATATTTTTTGACAAATGTAAGACAATGATCTATCATTTTTTATTTAATATCTTTATTTAAAAAAAGAAGAAAATTGTGTTATTTTGTATTGAAATTTCATTCAAGCTCAAGATCAAAAATCATAATGCCGGCCACATAAAATGGAATGGTTTAAAGTAAACAGACGTCTAAAACATGTTGTAAGTGAGAAATCAATGATTTTTTTGTTTCATTTTAAATCCCACTCAATCATGGATTATAATGAATTTGAGCGATTTCTATTGACGAAACGGTTCCTTCGCTACTTAAGAAAACAACTCTTAGATTATGATTTTTTATAATAAATTGTTTCTACTGTAATTTATTTCAATATTCGGTGATTTTACGGACAGTGGCGATTATTGAAAAAATACTAGATTTTCCATGGATCATCTAGTCCAATTTTACTAAGTTGTAAACTAGTATTCCGTCATTCTGGAGTCTGTGATACTTTTGTACTGACTTGAAGGAATGCATCGATTCCTAAATACAATTTAAAAAATTCACTTCAAGCAAATGTGCATGAAACTTTCCAAAGAAATTTTACTGGAATTGAAATGTCAATGGCGCAAAATTTTAAACAACCCATTGTTAAGGGCTTAACATTTTACTAGTTAGCAATTTCCTAAGTGCTTATACCTTTTCTAAACTAGTAAATTGCTAATTAAGCAAAAAGCTGAGCATTTGTAGGGTTTGAATTTTAATGAACACAATTATTGTTGTTATGCGTTATAAATTAATTATATGTTGATGAAAACCCAACATGTGCTCTAGAAAGGTATTAGTTATTTCTATTTTCATCATTTTAACTTCACTATTTACAAAAAAAAAAACAAAAAAAATTGTGCACCAGCAGGACTCGAACCTGGGCACCCCACGTGCAAGGCTGATATACTATCAGATTCCATAATGCATTTAGCAAATTGCTAAAAGTTAAAGTAGCCATTCCGTGATTTTAACTTTAGTAAAATGTTAAAATCGTTTAAAATTAGCTCAATTATCTTTTTAGCTTAGTAAATTGTTAAAAATGGCTTTAACATGTTACTAAATCGTTTAAAATTTTGCGCCAATGTTTTTTTTTTTGTTTTCTCTTTACAGTGGAAATTGACAACCGTAATATAGAGAATTAATTCTTGTTTTATTTTGCATTCAATCAATCCTCCGTCGTTAATTTCGGTTTAAATTTTTTTATCTATATTCCTAAAAATATGTCTAGCTCAAGTCAAACACCCTTCCTAACGACATAAACATATATGTAGCCTGCAGCGTATTACTGTTATACAGGAAATACCCAAATTGAACTATCCCCCTATTAATCACTTTTTAAGTATAGGCGTGATCTAAAATCAAATTTAATTACATACAAACTCCTAACGTAAGCATTTTTGTTTTAAATCGTAATAAATTCAATCTAAAATTTAATCGCTACCAATTTTAAAATTACTACCTGTAGTAAAAATTTGTTCAAAAAAACAAGAAGAAAAACAAAATAACTCAAAAAAAAAATATGAGGAAATGGCAATTACAAAATACTTCTTTTCCAATTATTGATTTTCTGTCTTCCTCTCTCAAATCCGTCACTCGATGTGATGGATGGATGGAGTGGCGAAAGAAAAAACTTTCTATTTTTCTTACGATTGTCGCGTGAATAGTTGGGCACAATTTCTTTATGCGCCGCCGGCCGGCCGGGAGCAAAAAATATATTGGAAGTAGATAATTCCACGCTTTTATGTGATGAAGAGGTTTTTCATTGCAAGATAAATGCCGGTTTTTTTTTAATAGAGTAAAAGTGTTTTCTCCGTGCTTATGGTTGAAAATGAATGAAGAAAAACTAACAGGTTCAAAAGGTATGAAAGTAAAAAGAAATATTTCGTCGTCGCGACAACGTCGAGACATAACACCACCGACCTACCAACCGACAAGAAGCGACGCCATTGTTACTGTTTTGTATTAAATGGTATTTGATGATAAATGTGCGTGAAATGGTTCGAATACTTCTTTTCTTTCTGTTTGCATCTAATTGAGAGCAGAAAACGTGTGAAACTGGAAGTATGTGTAAAAAAGGCAATCGGAATGGAAACTTTTCCTCTTACATTTTTTTAAAAAATTTTATCTTGATGTGCTTCGTTAGTAATTAGGATAGGCATTAGTGAAATGAAAAGAACTCATTTAATTGGAGGATGCTTAGGTGTAATTGAATGAAATATTGCTCTCCCTTCATTAATGAGATCTTTAAATAGGTTACGTTTTTGTACACATTTAAGAGAATTTTCATAAAACTAAAATAAAGGGTTATCCATTTTGCGGTTTCAAAAGTATAGGGCTGGAATTCGACATCTGTTTTTTTTTCAGTTGAAAGAATGACATTTACGAAAATGGATCGCTAACTATCGCACAATGCATATAAATTGTTAAAACCTACTACAAAAATGGTGATTCTGCCACAGCCACAGCCAACTACGCAAGCAATTGGCAAAGTTGTGAAGTAAATTTGAAGAGACTGGATAGGTTACAGATATTGTAAGGCCTGTACATCATCGTTTCGCTCGTACCACTGAAAATATCGCTGCTGTAAGTGAAAGTGTTGCCGACGACCCGAATGTGTCGATTCCTCGTCGTTCTCAGGAATTAGGACTGTCTTACGGCACATTATGGCGTATTTTGCATACACCTACTTCCATATAAAGTCCAGCTCACACAACAACTGAAGCCAGCTTATAATTCACAACGTCGTAGATACGTCGAATGGGTGCTTGAATAACAGGCGGTGGACGGCGATTTTTCGAACAAAATTTTCTTCAGCGACGAAGCACATTTCTCACTTAATAAACAAAATTGTCGTATTTGGTGTTCTGAGAATCCTAAAGTAATTGAAGAGAGGCCATTACATCCACAAAATGTCACTGTTCGGGCGTTCTTTTGTCCGGAGGTTGGATTGTACCTTACTTCTTCGAAAACGACGATGAAACGACTGTAACCGTCAATTCGGAGCGTTATGGTCATATGACAACCGACTTTTTTTGCCAGCTATTGAAGACTACGACTCGGGGAATATGTGGTTTCAACAAGACGGTGCTACATGCAACACAACTCGAGCGAATATGGCTTTATTGCAAGAGACATTTCATGGCCGCGTAATTTCTCGTCGTGGCGATATCAACTGGCAACCAAGTGCATGCGATTCGACACCGCTGAACTTTTTTTTTGTGGGGCTACGCAAAAGACCGTGTTTATGCAGATAATCCTTTAACTCTTGAGCACTTGAAAACAAATATTCGTCAAGTTATGGCTGAGATACCACCCAATATGTGTCAAAAAGTGGTCGAAAATTACCTCAAAAGAATCGATGCTTGCAACAATTCGCGTGGTGGTCAAACTTCAAACTTTTTAATAAAAAAGAAATATGAAAAAAAATATTTTATTGATATAATATTTTATATATTATCTCATTATTACTTGCGTTATAGTTACATAGTTACTATAAGGCAAGATATGCATTTGGAAAAAAAATGGGATTTAAGATTTTAATCAAACTTGACATTACGATGATGGAACAACACCAACAAAGTGAGCCCCACAATTCCGCCTGTCTGTAGATCAATCTACAGCGTAAATGGCTAAAGTGATTTTCGTCAAACTTGGAACGGTACTTGCCATACAATTTTTTCAACCATCTTAATTGTCTTGAAAACGGAAAAACAAAATATATGCACTACCTTAGGTATAGTCTTCATTTTGCTCCAAAATTTTGTTTACATTTTTTTTATAAACGGTACCTGTCATACATACAACAATTTTTTTGATTTTCGACTTTCTCATAAACAGTTCCAAGTATTTCGATCAATTTTTGTATATAAGCGTTCCTTCGTATTTTAATTAATACTGCATACCAAAATTTTTGAAATACAGTTTTTTGGATTTTTGAAAACAAAAATAGAAAAAGAATCGTGTGCTTACGTATGTTATATATGTATATTTATATTTATATAAAAAATATCTTAAAAATCCTAAGTATTGCAAAATAAAGTTTAAAACCCCGTTTTGAAAATATTGAATTTTCGAAAGAAAATTGATTTTTTAAATAAAAAACAATTATTGTTTCTTAAATTTTAATATGTCGTATTATTTAGAATTTTTACAAAAAGTAATAATTAAAAGATAAATAAATAATTTATCGAAATTGGTCGATCCGTTAATGAGAAAGTTAAAAAAATGCGGCCGAAAATGTTAGCAGATTTTCATTTATCAAAATCGTTAGAATCGTTTTTGAGATAATTAAGTTTTTTTTTGATAACGGTTGTGTGGTAATTTTCAGATCTAAAAAACAAATTTCAATTTGTCCAATATGAATTCACCTATAGACTATTATAGTCTATAGTCACTAAATAAATCATTGAAGACTTTTAAAGTAAGCTAAATCTATTACATTCGTTGTTAAATTGACAGTCGTTAAAATGACATTTGTGGTATATATTGATTTTATAATGGCGATCAGGATATAATTTTGGCAAATGTGTCACAATCACATCGAATTAAAAGCTACAACAAAATTGATTGACTAATTTTCTTGTTTATTTTAATTCAAAATGAAAAGCATTAATAGCAACACCACAAGTGACAGAGACTAGACAGATATAATATATGATTTTCTTTTAATATATTGTCAGAATGATAACACAAATATAACGTTTACAATAAGCAACAAAGTTAAGGATACGTCCAAAAATTCGCTGCAAAAATCTACTACAAAAAGTATATATTCTATCTTTTTCTTATTCTTTGGTTCTGTAAATGATTGCCAAATGTCAAATTTTATTCCTTCACCAAATCAAGATCTTCGGTGGAAAATATGAAATAGGAGACATTTTGTTTCAAATGACAGTTTGCACTTAATACACAAGTTAAATATAAACAGTCAATAAACCGTGATTTTTCTTGGAGACTACTTAAATATTTAAGTCGAGTGTAAAGACCATTTAAAACAACATTTTAGTCGATTTAGTAATATGTTAAATCATTTTTAGTGTGATACTAGACTAAAAAGAGGATTTTGCTAATTTAAAACCAGTTTAGTATCGTACGATATTCTTAACATTTTGCTAAAGTTAAAATCACAAAATGGCTACTTTATATTTTTAGTATCGTACTTAATCCATATGCCACTTTGATATTTACAAACGTCAAAAAGTTTTGTTCCCTTAATTTTTTGCACAATTTTAGGCGTGTTTAGTTTTAGTTTATAAAGAAAATAGATTTAGTATGATTCTAGTTAAAAAGTGTTTAAAATTATGAAAATATTAGTAAAGTCTTTTAGTATTAGCAAACTGTTGAGTAGTATCATGCTAAGCCCTTAACATGAGACTGTTTAAAATTTTACGCCAATGTAGTTTAACTTCGGTATATTAATGTACTTAATGAACACCGAATTAAAATTAAATAATTTAGAGTATGACTGAGTTCAAAAATGCATCAGATGCCCATTTAATTCAATGGCGTATGTTCCGAAAATGTAAAAAGAAAATGTCGACAAAGTCAAGAATTTCTAAACGCATCCGAAGAGCTACCATTTCCATTTTACTGCTTTTTATTTTGACGTTTGTTCCTTTAAAAGTCGCTAAGGACTAGTGAGTAGATGAAGACAGAAATCTAGTACTATCGTTTGTACATGAACCCATGTGCGAGTGTAATAGTCTATTATTTATGAAATATAAAGCACAAGAAAACGTCTGATACAATTTGAGATATTTTCCATTCAAATTTGCTTGTATATTTTAAATTTGTTATTTTTTTGGAGAAATAAATAATTCAAAAAATTTAATGGCAAAATGTAATGAGAATGCGTCCAAACAAGTTGGCAATTATAAAAAAAGTAGAGAATTCAGGTTAAAATCCGTTATCATAATACTCTTTTTGAGCTGCCAGTGTGCAGCTTGAAATGCGTTCCGAAATTCAGAAATAATGCAAAATAAAATGGCTGGATCACCATGAACGCAGACACAGGTGCTCCTAAGAAGAATTCACTGCAAGAGATCACAAAATTTGCCTGGAACGGGCGTTTTTACAATACTTTATCATTAATCGCTCTCCCGATTTCGATCACTATTTGACTTCTCTTGAAAACAAAACCTAATATTTTTCATTTCCATTAAAATTACAGCACATTATGTCATTCAGTTTGACCCACCTTGTATTTACATTTTTTTTTTAAATGAATTTAAATAAAATCCTACAGACATAATTCGCACATTATCTTAAAATTTATTGAAATTATGACAAATGGCTTTCCTCATTACAATTTCCGTTTGTTTTTTGTTATTGTTTTGTGTTGTTATGCACAAATTCGCACCGCATTCGACTGGTATTTAATTTGACAGCCCCACACACGTGAAACAATAAGGCATTTGTATTTTTTTTTTCAACTTAGTGACACATTAATAACAAGACAGGTGCATGCATAGTTTATCAATCATAAAAAACAATGTTTATGACGGTTTTTCGTTTCTTCTGTCAGCGACAGCAGCGATAACTCTGTGCTGCTGTAACCGATTATGATCGCGTGAGGGGAACTTCAAGGATTTCCCACATTTCAATATCACGACAGCGACACACGACTGAAGCGGCCGGCCGAAGCTTAGATTGAATTTGTTGTTGCAACAACTAGCAAGGCAGTAATATACTTGCGAGTATACTAGCACAGCAAACTGACAGATTGCTATGAGATTTTTACCTCTGACTTCTCCAGGTAGCAACTGGCGCTGTGAGACTGTGAAGTATAGCAATACCTGTGTTAGTCTAGGAATGATGTTAATTTGTCACTATTCAATTTGACATTCAAAAAAAGGAAATGTCATTAAATTTAAGAATATATTGCAAAAGTACGATTTTTGTAGGCGATCATGTTTCTATGTTGACAAGATCTTATAAAATTCTGGACTTTTTCAGAATTTATGTCTTTTGCCATAAGACGTAGTTATTATTTTCATATAAATTTTCATTAACAAGTTTATAATTAAATTAATTATTTAAATGAAGTTGTTTTTGTTTAAAAACGAAAGCTACATGTAGTAAAGTGTATGTGCTTCAAAATATCCGGCATGTCAGGAAAACTTAGTTCGTTGCACCGTTTTTATTTATGATCGCCTCTACACGAATTGTGTATAAAAGATAGGCGTCAATGAAATAATATTTATTGCAAATCGTGGCGTCTGGTTTAGAAGGCATATGTAAGTCAGGGAGAAGAAAATTATAAAATATGGAAATAATTCTGCCAAAGTTCGATGTGCAATATTTCAAGTTAAATGTGTGTTGGGTATAAAAGTTTTGAGATTTTAAATTTGTGTTTTTCTAACAGATATCAAACTGTTGGCTTAGATGGAAACACCTTTAGTAAGTTGGGATTTCGTTCTAGTTGGAGTACCTCAAGGTTCTATAGTTGGTCATCTTCTCTTCTTTTTTTGTTTACTTACTGTAATGATTGCCAGGCAAGCTTACAGCCCAGCTTTTATGGTACGTATACTAAGTTGGATTAATAAGTCCCCAAAAATGTTCTCGTCACCTTAAATTTATAACTTTTTTTTGCCAAGAATCAATTCAAATTTTTAGACAGATCTCTTAAATTGTTTCGTTGTTGCAGCCATTTTATATAGACGCCTACTAGCATTTTCGTTAAAATGAATATAGAAAATTAATTTGTAGAGTTCATTGAACACAATTTTTTGCGAGAAAAAACTATCACGCAAACCAAAGAAAAGATTGACAAATGTTATGAGAACACTTTGCCATCGATTGGAACGATTTACTACTGGTTTACTCAATTGCGGTGCGATCGTTCAAGGACAAGTACCGAACGTTCTGCTCGCCCAATTGATGTCACCAAATCAGAAACCGTCGACAAAATCCATGGTTTGATAATGGACGATCGGCGAGTGTAGAGTTCAAAGGATTATCACATGGCTCAGTGATTTCAATTTTACAATTATATTTGGATATTAAGAAGCTTTCCCCAAGATGGGTGTCGAGTTTGCTTTTACTGGACAACAAACGCATTCGTTTCATAATTTGAAAGGTGTGCTTGGTGATGGTCCAGAAAAATTGAGTTTTTGAGACGTTCCTTAACGGAAGATGAAACCTGGATTCACCACAACACGCATAAGAAAACAACGAACAGCCAAAACAATGGACTTCTCCTAGATAATCGAAACCGAAGAAGGCCAAGGTAGTCTTGTCAGCAAACAAGGTCATGACCACAGTTTTTTGGGATGTACATGCATTACCTTGAGAATGGTAAAACGACCACCGGCCGGCGGTCCATATTACGCAGAACTGCTAGATCAATTCCAAGCTGATTTGAAGCAAACACAGCCGCATTTGGTGAAGAAAAAGGTCTTTTTTACCACAGCAACGTACCGGCCGGCGCACAAGTCCGCAGTCGCAATGGTAAAATTTAATGAGTTAGGCTACGGCGGGTAGGAGTGGTGCAGTGGATATAGTGGGATATAGTGCTTGACTGCTAACTTAGACGTATGGGTTCGATCCCCACGATTCGCAGCAGTTTTTTCTATACCTCCAATTTTGATTGGATAAAGTAAAACTATCAAAGAAATTTACCACAGAATGGTGATTTTTTATTGTCAATGGGTACTGTCAGATATTCACAGTAAACATTTTTTTTTGAGGTTCTGATTGGCCAGCTGTCATAAAAAGTTGGATTTCTGAACTCAAAGATTTTTATTTTTTGAACACATCCAATAGTATTATGTGGTTTTCCATTGGTAAATGAAGAATTTGATTTTTTTCGTGGCGATTGGAATGTAGAGGGCCAAAAGATACGGATCTGCGAATTTGATTCAGAATCAAAAAAATATTAATTTTTGTTGCCCAATGGAAGGATTTAATTGTCAAAATCCATGTTTTGATAGATTCGTATCAAAATCGAATTTGATTCTTGTACCAATGGAAAACCACATTAAATGGACCAAAATAAGACTTTTTTCATTTTTAAACGAAAACATAATGGAATGTGTACACAAGAACATTTGTAGGGCTTGACCTTGATGAACACAATTATTATTGCTTATGTGCGGTGTAAATTAATTTTGTTTTTGTTTTTATACAAACCCAATGTGTGGTATATATAATAAGTATTTGATGAAAATATTTTTTTTATTATTTAAACGTAATTAACAAAAAAAAAAAATGGGCACCAGCAGGAGTCGAACCTAGAATCCCGGGTCGCATTGAACCAATTCGTTCATCGATCAGCAAATGAGCAACCGCAATCAGGTCAGGTTTTTTTTTTTTTTGTTATAACTTTGCACGCGCTCAAGGGATTATGAATACCCTTTATATGTTTTTCTTAACACAGCGCGGTCATCCGATGGAAGAAGAGAAAGAAGGACAGGAAAGATGTGTGGCGCGATGTCTTGAGACTAGAGCTGGTTGTTGTCTGAGATTTATCTCCAGGGATGGCGGCTGAACTACTGCGGAGAGAATTACCGTGTCTTATTTATTTATGTCCCTTATATTATATTATATATTTTATTTATTTCTTTATCATATTTTATGGGTATGCTAGTTTACTCAATCACATGTTGTTAGTGTTATGCCTAAACAGCATATAATGATTAAAGAGCAACTTATTTTATGACAATTTTTAGAATTGGTTTTTAATGGACTATAAGAAGACATAGACAACGGCAGGAATCGAACCTGCAACCACGAGGTTGGCAGGCGAGCACACAACTATCGCGCCACGGCCACCCCCGGATGGGGCCAATATTTACCGTGAAATGATAAATCGCTGTCACTTTGAAAAAAGGATTGCCAATTTTGCCAACAAATCTCTTACAATGACATCATTGACATTCTTATGTGAAGTTAGCACGTGTCTAGATTTTATAAATGTTCTGTTCATTAAATTTTGTAAACGTTTTTTTTCGATACAAACCTTGAACTCTTTGTCAATGTATATATGTAAAGTTTCTTCATGGTCTGCATTTACTTTCCCTTTCGAATAACTTATTAATTTGAATAAATGCAAATCTAGACCTTAACCAACAATTAGCTATTTTTTATAGAATCGATTATCTATCAATTATATCTTCCATGGACTTAACAAGCCAACAACTTATTACAGAGCGGCAACTATTTCCAGAAATTCAGTCCACAAAGTGTCAACACTGCTTTACCAGTTGCACCTGTTAGAAAACATAACACAACAAGTGGGAAATGATTTATTTTAAAGCTAAGAGCTATATATGCATATCCATTTGCACAACTTAATTTGCAAATGTATCATAGTCAAGTCAAGTCACACTGAAAAAAAACAACAACATCACAACCGTCTAGAAAGTCGTGGAGCTAAAGCAACAACAAAAACAAAAAACATTCGTCAACACTTTTGTCCGACTTACTTTCCGATTTTAATTCCGTTTTATTTATTTGTTTACACGATCGGTAATTAAATGCAATCGTCAAAACTGCATAATTATTTGTCATGGATGCCACTCCAACTGAAATTATCCTTCCAATATTTTATAAAACAAAATTTTTAGTTATTCTAAATTTATTTCTCTTAATTCCAGTTTGTCAGTAAGTGATAATTCTATTTGCTGGTTTGAATACTGAAACAGGTTTTTTAATCAACTGAATTAAAAGACTTTTCTGACAGTTGAAGTGTCAAAAAAATAACTATCGAAATTGATCCGAAACTGTAGAACTGGTGTTTTCCATTGGAATCAAGTACAGTCAAAATTAATATATTTTTTTTTTTTAAATGGAGTCAATGTTACTGTGCTCTGTCACTTATGTTTTCGCCAGATAGAGAATTATTTATAAGAAATAGGACGACTCACGTCTATAGAACACAATAAAATAACCGTGTTTTTTTATTTCTAACAAAATTACTGTCAATTTACATTATGACTAGAGTTGTACCGAATAGAGATTTTGGCCAGATACCTGATACCGGATATTCGGCCCGCAGCTAGGCCGGATAGCCGAATATTTGGCGGCCGGATATCTGCCCAAATGAAAAGTTTAATAGCTTTTAACGGCCTTTAGTCCAACAAAAATTGGCGTTTCGTCCCGACGATCTCACAAGGACTCATCAGTTGACTAGTGAGGACCTTTGTCAATACGCAATTTTTGCCAAGTTCAGTTCATCTTACATAGATTTCGTAAAGAGCATCTAGTGTGAACTATATCCAACAAGACTAGAATTCCTAATCATTAAATTGGAAATTTTTGTTTTTTGCCCAAATTCTATATACTACTGAAATACATCAGCCAAGTAGAAGACTTAGCACTATAATATTTCGACTTTGGGCAAAAAACAAAAATTTCCAATTTAATGATTAGGAATTCTAGTCTTGTTGGATATAGTTCACACTAGATGCTCTTCACGAAATCTATGTAAGATGAACTGAACTTGGCAAAAATTGCGTATTGACAAAGGTCCTCACTAGTCAACTGATGAGTCCATGTGAGATCGCCGGGACGAAACGCCAATTTTTGTTGGACTAAAGGCCGTTGAAAGCTATTTTGAATCAATAATTCAACAAGTCCAAATATTATAGTGCTAAGTCTTCTACTTGGCTGATGTATTTCAGTAGTATATAGAATTTGTATTATTAAAAAAAACTTCTTATAAAAGTTTAATAGTTTGGTGGTCTGGTACTCAAATCAAACTTGTACAAGTAAAACCTTAATAACTTAAACATGCTTTTTTTCCTTCTCCACTTCCACAAGGTATTCTTATTTTTTACACTGCAAATATATAGCGCATTTGTTGTCCTCAATGTTGTGTCATTTCATATACTGGATGAAGATTTATTATTATTGAGAAGAGAAGTTTATTACTTTCTGAATTTTTAACAAATATTGCTACTAAGTACTAGTTTTGATCACAAATAATTGTTTGTTTTTATTGTTGGCAGAAGTGTTGTTGACATGCTATACGAAAACAAACGTAATCATTTATTATTTATTTAAAAATATCTTGGAGTTATTTTTGACTTCAAACTAGACTTTATTAACCAAATCAAGTTTCTCGATGATAAAGCAAACTCCATGTTAGGTTTCACATATCGAAGCGTTTTTGATTTAAATGATCCTTCTACATTTAAATTGGATAGTAATAAACTAAATGTCTTCTTATAAAGTAAGATGTCAGCTTCTTGGCATTCAGATATTGGAAAATCATCGCAAGATGTTCGCTTCTACATTTGTTCATGACATTTTATGTTTCTTGTAAATTGTCCTGATCTGTTAGCTTTAATAGATCCATACGTCCCTTCCCTTGCTTTCAGAACACGAACATTGTTTCATGAGATTGCTCATTAGTTATGCCTCCAATGAGCCTATAACTCGTGATGCCAGGGAAATCAATTACGCTTCGAGTTACATAGATTTTAACTTTAATTTTAGTAGAAGTGCGTTTAAAAATATGCTAGGCTTATAGACTATATTTAACAAACTATTAGTTATGAACTTATGTTAATTATTATTTATTGTATATTAAGTTTTTTTATTTTCTGTTTTAAATGTATTATTAATTAGTCTAATGTGAGTATTATTATAAATTCTAATTGATGAAAGTACATAAAATAAAAAAAAAAAAGTACATATGAATGCAGAAAAACTAATTTTCATGTACCATAATTTGGCTATAGTAAACGTACAATAATAAATTGCTGATAGTCCATCTTTATTATATGAACTAAAATCAATCAGATCATAAAACTTAAAATTTTATTTTTTTTTTACTGAAAAAACGATATATCCGGTATTTAGCCGGCTAGAAAAAGATTATTCGCCGAATATTATAAAGGCAGCCGGATAGGCCGGATACCGAATACCTACCGGATATCCGTCACATCTCTAATTATGACATTAATTTTGCCTCGCCTTGTACTTGCTAAAAATTTACAAAGCTCCCTAGAAAATTTACTAACCTGGTAACCATGCTTATACCTGTCGGAAAATAATATAAATCAAAGTTGAACTTCCTCTAATAAACAATGTATACTGCAGTTTACTAGTACTCTGAAATGCATGAATGGAGGTCAATATTGGTAAACTGCATTGAAACTGTAAATTGCACTAAGTGAAATAGTTTTTTCTCATTTCTGAAAATAAAAAAAGCAAATCACGAGTTAAGAATTCAAAATGAATCACAACTAAATGCAGGTTGATTGGTTGGTAATTTTCATAAATTTATTGCCGGCTTGGCTTTACCTGCCTATACGAACTTGGAAAATACGAACTCGTGCGAAATTAATTGGATCACCACCATAATTATTTTCATTTTCTAATGGTCTAAATGTGATATGCTAATATGTCACTATTGGCACGTTCTATTGTTTCAAATAATTGTAATTCGTTTGTTCTGTTTTCGAGCTATGAAATTCTTTAATTACCTTCAATTTTGTACAATTAGTTTAAATAAATATATATGTACATAGATAGCTGGAAGGTGTTTTAGATATTGAGGTTGACTATTAGATTTGTTTTATATTTCAGGTGATTCATGGTAGTTGACTTACTTGTGATTTATAGACTTGACTCTTTGATTGTGGCTTTGTAAGTGAAAAGTTGAATTAATTCGAATTGCCATTTTAAGTTGCGCTATTTAGAAAAAATTATTTTAAAAAAGTGATTATTTATAATAAAAGTTTAGAAGGCAAGTTTTTTTTTCTTTTTAAGATTTTTTTTGACAAATTGATCTATTAAAAATATGGAACAAGTGATATGTTTGAACCAAGTGCTTATAGATGCCAAAGCAAGCTCGTCAGTATTCATAGTTATTCCTTTCCAAACCCTCCTCTTTCAGCGGAATAATTAATTTCACCATTTTTTGAAGTCTTTATTTAATCAGTTTTAAAAATCATCTCAAGAAAATAACGCCCCGTTCTTCAAACACTGAATTAAGCGCCTCTTGGCTTGTGTTATGCTCATGACTCTATCAGCAAAGCAGCAAGTGAGCCTATGCGGTTGACATAAACGACCTTTTTTCATTAACGGGATCACGACATGTGGATGGTCCCTGCCGGAGACACGACACTCACCCATCCTCCTCGATCCTGAGCACTCTGATTCCAGTCATAAACAAGTGATCTGGCACCCTCAAAAGCTTGGTTTCTGAACGGGAGATTCGATTTTCTTTGTCGTCTCGAATTTGCTGTGATTCGTAGATTGTTGTTCATTTCCTCGACAGCAAAAAATTTGTCAAAGAATTTTTTTTTTCTTATTGTCCAGTACTCGAATTCGTAAAGAAACGTGCACTTTGTCCTTGGCGAGATGAGTATTGAAGACATTTTTGTTTCGTTAAACCGAAGAAGCAACAATTAGCTAGAGTTATTCTCCTTCGGGGTTCCACAAAGGTGTCAATAGTGGGGTTAGTATACATCTCACTGTAGGTGAAATCCTTAACTACCTCGAAATTGCTGATATCAATAGTGACGTTCTGTCCTGAGAAATGGGCAGTGAGCAATGGTATATTGCACCATGTGTTTTCTAGTGTCAAATGGATCAGTTTTCATAGAATCCGCGAGTTCACCCAATGCCATATAGAGCTATTGACGATGAATCCTACCATATGCAGCTTTCAAGTCGATAAAGAGATGTTGCGTCTCGACTTGAAAATCGATTGTCTTTTTGTGGATTTGTTTTTGTGTGAAAATTTGGTATATGCTCAATCTGCCAGACCAAAAACCACACTTATATTTGCCAATTCAAGTGTTCCAAAACGGATTCAAACGTTCACCTAACATGACAGGAGCTTTAAAGCAACTCCAAACAAGGATATGCCTATAAAAAATTTAAGAAATTACGACTTTAAAAGTACTTTTAGCCGTTTCCAATAAGAATTTTTTGCATATATTGTGATCGAACATAGGAGCAAAAGTACGTGCGATGCAGTCGTGCATTTTATTCATAGATGGTGTAAATGGAGTCTTTTGTCATCGAGCATGAAGCAAGTGATTGATGATTTCACACATACGCTTATTAAAACTACTCCTCCGAATTTAAAGATGGCAATCCATCCGGACCGATCGGCGCGTCTTGTTAGCTGTTAGCTGTTTTATAGTTACATTAAGATCTTCTATACTAGGTAGTGAACCTTTCATAATCCTATGATTGTAATGAAAATTTCAAGTGGCCAAATCGGACTGGGCCACAATTTTAAATCACTCAGTAAATAACTGTTGCTAATTTGGAAAGGCATAGACATAATTCATTAAAACTACGAATATTCCGAATAAGAGCATTCTCACTTGAATGATCCGAATTTCAGAATTGGTAGTAATTTTGCCTCACCCTTTAAGACTAATACTTGATTTAAAAGTAATCGACGAAAAGCAAGGAGAATTTTTGCAAAATAAAAGAATTTATTTACCATTACTGATATTTATTTTAAAGTCGGTTGAGTTGAAATACAAAATTCGGTTATTTAAAAAACAAATCGCGGTATCTTTCACATCATTATTATTAATATTTATAATTTTTAACCATATGACTGTAAAAACTAAGGTCTTTTAAATGCAACCTAAATTGCACGGCACTAGTTAGAAGGAATAGAAAGATAGGAAAGTATTTTACAAATAATTTGTACAAGTGACATTTTTCAACTTACTTATTCAGCTGCTCGCTGTACGTAGAACTAATAGTTAGCACTTCTTCCATCAATCTTGAATCCGACAACATCTTTTAAATGTTGAAATTTAATTTTTCATTTCATTATCATGAGCTGGCCCACGAAATATTTCTGGGCGTGCCCACTTATCTGCAACTTTGTTTACTCTAAATCAAACCACTTAGTAAGTAGTATGCTGTTTTGACACCAATGATAAATCTAAAAATCTACAAATGTAGGATTATTTGAGTCAATAGTTAGGCTAGAGGGGACCCAAACAACTAAGCCGGATTCCCTCAAATAATTAAAAAGAGAACATTTTTTAAAACTTATATTCTGTTGATTTTTCATTTACTATAATGAGACTCACTCCTGGTAAGTCTCAAATTCATTTCCGAGAGTTGTTATGCTCTAAGTGCCTTCAAATCGGGTTCAATAAAATAATTTAAAAAAATTAATAAGTTAATCAGTCCGCCCCTGTTTAAAACTAATTTTACTAAAAATTCCATTTATCTTGAACTCTTCATCAATATTTGCCACTGCATTTTGGCTCCAAATAAAATTTTAATAAATTTTCTCCTTAAAATTCACAATAGGTTTTTGGATTTTTAAATCACAATCGCATGCAAAATTAGGTCCGTTTCCTTACTGTTGTTTTTCTTCCTAAAACTTACTGGATGTTTTGTTTACATTTGCAATCTAGCATATTGATTCAAGCAGTTGCCCGTGTTTTTTTGCATCTGGTATGTTTCCACTACCAGTACTTTGTATCTGAACAACACGGATTGGACGTATGTCAAAATAAATCTTTCGACTATGACCATTGTGAACACCTTCATGGATCGCATTGTGTTTTACGCAGTACTTTTAATCTTACAATGCTTCCTTTTTTCCAATTTTTACAGTAACTTCAATCGAGGTAGACAAACTAGTTGGTCTAAAATCTAAATACTCTCATTAAATACATCACTATCAGTAAAAAGCCGTTCCTGCAAACAAAATTTCTTAATTTTTAAATGCTTCTTTAAATTATTTCAAGGCCCCTTAAATAAAAGGATCCCACGTCTAGAGCATGTTTTCTAAGGATATCCATTCGGATTGCAAACTAAAAGGCCGACATTTTTGTTTTTTATTTTATTTCTTTATTTTAAATTGAAAGATTTATTGGGAATTTCACTGTGGACCAGCAGTCGAATGGATTCTTTTGCATTCCGTTTTTTTGTTTTTTTTTTTTTTACGAATCTGAGGATAAAAAAAGGCACCAGCAACTGTTTGTGATGGGAAACATAAATAGAATTTATAAAAAAATGAAAACAAAAAAAATACTCTAACAAACAATAAACAACATTTCGTGGAATAGGACGCGACAAGAAACCGATGCCAATGATGATGGTGGATGGTGGGAATGAACAGAAGTTGCTCTCAGAAAACTAGGGACCAACTTTTTGCCATGAGAACCATAAATCTGTATATATGAATGTTTCTTTTTTCTATGGCAACTAACGCCAAGTGGTTGTTTTTTTCTTTATACTGGCGAACTCTTATATTGCAGATGCTTTAAAAATAAATTAGAATAAAGGGAAACTAAAAAAAATGTCAAGAGTTCTTTGCAGCACACCCTATTCCATTCTGCAGATTTTCATTAAATCCACTGCAACTTTTGTCGAGTAAGAAAATTACCTAATTGCAACCTCTCGTCACTATCTGTCATTTAAGCTGTCAACAAAATGTGACATCTGTCAAAGTCTTGGCATATAACAGTTCAATGGTGAAATTTAAGTTACTGTCCGCACCGTTATTTTATTTTCTCTGTGCATTTAGTATCTTTTTTTGACTGGTATAAACTCTTAAAAAAAAACTGACTAATATAAACTTAATAAAAAGTGACTGTTGTAAACTTAAAAAAATAATGCCTTTCGTACATGTAATTTGATTTAGTAGTGAAGAGTCGGAAAATTCACGTTTTTGACCCACTGATTGGTATAAAATAAAACACAGTGAAAATACCCATGCAACTATGGCAAGTAACACAAAGTGGTTCACTGGCGAACTTTTATAATGCTGATGCCTTAAAAAAAAATTAGTGTAAACGCAAACTAAAACTATATGTCATTTTAGCTGGCAACAAAATGTGACAGCTGTCAAAGTCTTGGCATATAACAGTTCAATGGTGAAATAAAAGTGACTGTCCGCAATCTTGGTTCGAACCTTATTTTATTTTCTCATGTGCATTTAGTATCTTTTTTTTTTTGACTGGTATAAACTTAAAAAAAGACTGACAGGTATAAACTTAATAAAAAAATGAATGGTATAAACTTAAAAAAATAATATAACTTTCGCACATGTGATTTTATTCAATGTGAAGTGAGGCTGCCTGTAGTGAAGAGTAGGCAGTTTCACGTTTTTGATCCACTAATTGGTATAAAATAAAACACACGGCGAAAAGGCCCATGCACGTACACAACATACCCTATTTCGTTTGCGATTGCGAGGACAAATTTCTGTTGATGGTGGCTTCTGTTAATTAATAAGCATTGTTTTCCTTTTTTTTGAAAATACATCCCTTAATTAGTTTACGTAACTTAACGTTATGTAACTCAACAGAGAGTTTAATATTTTTTCTGGAGCAAGTATTGTGTAACTATGCTCGTATACGCACCTTTTTTCATAATAATTACTTTAGTGGCAGTTTTAAATCCACAGTTCGTGGCCACATATTTCACGAGGGAATTTAAATAATAGCAAAACAAAAAAACAATGGCTTGGCTTCCAAAAAGTTAAGTGCGTGAGGCAAGTATATGTGTGTGTGTGTGTGTGTTGTCGTTTTGTAGAGACAATGACGGTAGCGGTGTCATTACAGCCTACCTTACAGCACACCTTTTCGTTTTAATTGATTGTCTGTCAGTTGGAATATTATATTCATATGACGTGCTCTGTTCATCTTCTCAAGTCCAATCCGGACGGACCGAACGTGGTCATCGTGTAATGTGAGCTGATGGAAGGGCTTTTGTGTTGCAAGTAATTCAACCTGCATTTCGATTGCATGCGGTACGGGGTTTAGTTTGGGACAGACGGATTCACTCCCATATTAAATGTGATATCATTTAAACTGAAAGCTCTGTCTTACGAGAGCCGCTCGCCGGCCGGGCCGAAACGCATACTGGCAATTCGTTTCGCTGACAACTTGTTGTCCTCATTTTCTTG
Organism: Philhelius pedissequus; assembly: GCA_910595825.1. Taxonomy (NCBI): domain Eukaryota; kingdom Metazoa; phylum Arthropoda; class Insecta; order Diptera; family Syrphidae; genus Philhelius; species Philhelius pedissequus. Next base: position 331,303,510 of record OU343160.1, read on the forward strand.
AAAATCTCAACTTGGTTGCTGTGGAAGGTGGAACAGAGAAATAATTTGTTGGATTTTAATTTCAAAATGTGCGTTTTATTCGTTATACGAGTATGTATTTCGTTCCAACCTTTTGTGTAGCCCTGGTGTGAGTTTAATGACAGTGGTAGAAGATTACAGACGTTACACTTGGATAGATGGATTACGATTGAGCACGCACGCAAGTGATTGATTAGATTCAGAATCCGATAGACTATAAAGCGCATTGTTCTGTTTCGGATGCAACTACTGCATACGAGTATATCTCTTTTCAATGACGGGTAGTTTGGCAGAAAATGTTCTTGTTAAATGAAGACATGATCAGAACATGCAATGTATTTGTTGTGTTGTTCTGGTTTATGAAAGTTTTTTTTATTTAGATTTTTTTTTCTTACTGCGAACTAGAATTGCCTACATAATTCACAGGGAGAGTTCATACGAGATTTTTATGTTAAGTACATATTTACGGCTTAAACCCTGATAAAGAAATAGAACTAAGTGGGGATAAGGTCTCGACAGGAAACGAATGCGATTATATTATCTGAATAGACTAAGTTTAATGCAAATTTTGCAAGAGCAGGCGGTTTCCCGTTCTATAAAAAAAAACTTCTAGAGGTAATAATACAGTCTCCGTCGACTGTTGTGTATATATATGTATTACCAGCTTATACAGGGCCTTTTTATGTTTCAAATTGATTGTGTTTGGTCGCCATTTCGATTTGAATGGCATTTGTCAACAAAATTTAAATTTTTACAGTGGGCTATAAATGGGGCATGACCACAACCGAAATTTGGTTTATAACATATTTATTCGTTTATTGTCAAATTAAATTTCCTGATGAGCACGCTTCTAGAATAGCCTCAAGGTCCTGGACTTGTAAAGAAACTAATTACCAGGTACTCGCCAGAAAAATGTGAAAATAGGTATGTTCAAAGTGAATCAGGTATTTGGGGAGAAATGAATGCGTTTATTTTGCGTTTTTTTAGGTTTTTTTTTACGGACGTGACAACATAGGTTTAAAAGTGCCGTATATAGTTCTCTTTTCTGTCACACTGACGCACTGTTGGCATGTCTCGAGTCACGTTTCTTTTTTACATGTCAAAATCTATTTTCAAAATCGGTCAAGGTGATAATTGGGTGGGCGTTAAGTCACTATTGTGAAAACTAATCTTAATGGCTTAGAGTAGACTTATACTACTAGTATTGTTAATTTACCAGTTTTGGCTTCTTATCATAGATTTGGGTTTGAAATCATCAACATTCTATTTGGTTTAGCTTTACCGAAAAACAACACCCGAAGGAGGTATTTTCAGCTCTCTCTTAATGAACAAATTCAATCCGGGAAGTTGAATGTCAAACTGACAATACTCTAGACTTGTTTATTGCCGTGATAACTGCAATATAGTCGTATCAGTAGGCACTTTAGACCAAAATACAATATCGACAAATTTCACATACCAACATTTGACAGTGGAAGAAAACAACAGAAAATTGTTTGGTAATAGGAGAAGGCCCACTGAGACGGTCTCGGCGAATCCGTCTTGGCTTTAAGGACACTTCGTTTGTCAGCTAACTTTAAAAGGACAGCTTACTTGAATGATAGTTTGGTTTTAATTCAACTTTTTCAGAAAGTATAACGGCTGCTACAGACCTCCTGTACCAGAGAGTTCAAATGATATCGTGCATGGGTCGAATGTTCTTTGACAGTTGCAGTTGCTAAAGCCCTCAAAGACTCGATACACATAAATCCGCTGGCTGTGAAGTGCTATCCTTTCCTTTTACATCTGTCAGACTCTACAGTTCTCCTTCGGAGTGGATGGAAAACAGCTCTTGTGTAGCCTGTTCATAAAAAGCACGTTTCTTTTTAACATTTTAGCTAACGTCCAATTGCACTTACGGGCCTTCTTTTCCAGGTCATGGGAACCCTGATTATAAACATTGTTTTGGAGAAATTAATATTGCTATGACATGTGATAGCGTCTGGCATCTTGCCCTATTATCGCATATGTTTTCAATGAATCTCTTCTTCGTTGGATTACCTATAAACTTCCTTTCGAACCATTTCGTAACTGGTCATGTGTACTGGACGACTTCAGGCCTGAAACCTACAACACGCTGGTGTACCTCAGGGTTCTGTCTTGTCTCATACCCCATTTCTTTATTTTAACAAATGATCTTCCGTCTGCAACCTCTTGTTTTTGTTGAAAACTTAGTGATGTCTCTTGTCTTTAAAGCAGAACTTATATCCTAATGATGATATCTATGAGCGGAACTTACATTGCAGAAGCTGAACACATTTTGTGGGATGATCACGTATTCGAGATGTTGCTAATTTTTTAAGGTATCTCCGGAGATGCACGAAATGTTTCTTTATTTCTGGTATGGGTATAATCTAAGAAGCATACATTGGTCCAAAGTTTGAGTACAACTTTCATATCTGGACATTTTCTCCACTAACTCACATGAGCCTCTTGGAGAGAATTCAAAATAGAGCTTCAAAAATGATAGATGATAGAACAATAACGAAAACATTTACATATTCTGTCTTTCATTATTATATCGTTTTTTGAATAAAGATAGTTTTAGCAACCTTTCATCTCGAGTCCACACACATATCAAACATAAGAACTTCTCTAACTTTGTACTCATAAATTTAATTTCCTTATGCAAAGTAATAATTTAAAACATATAACAAGTTACTGGCGTTACTGCTTCAACGTTGATTCAGTTTTGCACTTTTTTTTATTTTTCTTTTTTTTTATTTTTTATTTTTCTTATTCAACTATTATAAGAAAAAATTAAATATTCTTATTACAATTTCATAAATATAAATCTAATATATTTTTTTTTTATTTTCAGGTATGTAATACAATTTTAATACCAACAAGATGGTAAGGATTTCACTTCTATATTCACTAAATTACTGACGTTTTTATTGTTGTTAATAAATTTCAATAAAAAATGCTGGACCATTTCAATTTCTGCAAACTAAGTCAGGTATTACACAGCGCCTGACTATAACGCGCAAGTCTTGGTTATTTTCTTTTGAACTTCTATTGGGTAACGCTCGTGTTATTATACGAAGCCTTTTCTCATTTTAAGTACTGCGCGTTTATTTGACAGCTATCTTTCATTTTATATTCTTTGCCCAGTGCAGATATTGGAACTAAAAATAATTCTTAAAATAAAAATGGAAGGCAAAGTTACTTATATAGGTATTCCGGATGACAAAGACAATGATTGTACAGAATGGGGTTCATTTTGTAATTTAGAATAAGCTCTGAAGTTTTTCCTTTGCTCCATTTAAATTCGTCAGCTATTTGGATTGGTGTTTATTCATCAACATCGAAAATTAAATGAAGCAAATACGAAAAAGAAAGAAAGAGAAACGTCAAAAACACGGAGGGAAAATCCTACCCGCGCATGTTCAGATAGATTTATTTCTGTTTCACCTTTTCGTTCTTTCGTTCTCTTTCGCACTTCATTCACGCAGGGGTAAACACGCGCTGCGTAATACCGGACTAAATTTAATTTATAAAAGTACGATCATCAATACAGAAAGATCATGAAAGTCGGTAACATAGTTTGAACATTTATTCATATATTATTGAATACTCAGCAAATCCGCACTGCAGTTATTTTTTAACCTTTTAATTCGGCACTAAAGTTGCTGTGGATTTTAATGCTTTTATTTGTTAATATTCATAATAAAAGGCTTAAGTTCTGGAATACAGTTTTCAAACAATAATTTGAAGCCAGTTTGAGAAGTTGATGGAGTTAATGAAACGCGAACCAGATAAGACGATAAATAGAAACGTCATTTTAGTATTCAATTTTTTGAATGCAAAACTTTCTATTCCTCTATGTGTATTCGAAGAATGTTTTTTTTTTCATTTAAAAAAGAGGAACAGTTCCGAAAATTGACACTGTTTATATTGGACTAACTCTTCTACAGATACACTTTAACTTTTTTTTAGTAAAAGTGATATTCAAAAAATTACGATATGGATTTGGAACCAATACTTTGTTTTAAATTAAATACTATTAATATCACTTTTCGATTATTCTCACATTTTATATGTATGCGTTTTGTTGACATGGTTACGATGACATTTCTCCTTTCGAATTTGAATGTCAAAAACTGACAGTATTGATAAGAAAGTTCGAATATGATAACGTTGTTCTACGAAACGATAATATAGTTCTTCCAGTGGAATTCATAGTTGTTTGTTTAACCGTGGAAGGAAATGGACTGTGTAATCAACAGAAATAAATCATTACAATTTTTTGTACGTAAATTTAAGAGTAAAATAATATATTGGATGTCATTTGGAAGTGACGTCAATGTGTTAATTGCCAACCCAGAACTAATTTGGCATTGGTATTACCTTAGACACTTCGCGCCGTTTTTAGACGGAATTTAATAAAATTATCAGAGAACCGACGCATAAGAAGGAACATGTGTAAACCTCCTCAAACTGATTACCAACACAAGTAAATATACATTATAAATGCATTAAATAAAGCCAACAAAAAATAATTATCATTGAAATATTCCTAAAGCGTTCCCAATTCATATTTTATGCAAACGTTGAATTCATCCGTGTTGACACTTTGGTTTTATAATAATATGTCAGTTCGTTAACCCTTTCGTTGTCGTTCAACACATTTAAATCCATATATCACCATCATCGAATATGGTTTTCCACCTTAAGCTATACAAAGGCTATAACGTGCCTGTAGCTTTACCCACAATTCATCATACTTATTTACTACTCTTGTCGACTTCCAATTGACTGACACTTCTCTCCAACTTACAAACGACACGTATGGAAGCAAATAGAAGAACACACAAAAAAAAACACTGTCAAACAAAACTGACAGAAACTATGTAACGAAATGAAAGCTAAGTTACAAATCATCAACATAAGAAATATGAAGGGGCAAACAGTGGGACATTTATACACAAAAATTGATAGTTTTTGTTTTTAATTTTTAAATGCCAAATGGAAGTAAAAATCAGTTCTCGAAATATGTGAGCTGTCACCAGATCAGTTAACAAATTGTATGCAAGGAATACACATGCGATTTACGTTGCATGACTTTTGTTCTACCAAGAAATATCCTCTAACAAAAGCATAATGCAAACTCTTGCGACTTTAACGGTTATGACACGGATGCTACTACTTGTCTTTTAGTCGCATGAAATAAAACGCACAATTTTAAATAAATATGCAGACGTATGTGATTTTAAAATCGCTGCGATTTAAAATGATAGACGGAGCCGTATTCATTTTTGCCTTTTAAATTGTTGCTATGAGTTTATCACATAATCGCACGACACAAAGCGCCAAGAGCCGTGTATGATACTTCTATGTCGCGACTACTGTTTTTTTCGCACTTGTGACTTAGATCGCGCGATTATTTAGTCCCCAGAATATGGAACACACGAATTTATGCGAATAAAACTTAAAGGTGTCCGAAAATGATACATGGCGGTAGTTGCATTTTTTTGTCGCACCGACGAGACGGAAATCGCATGTGCGTTCTTAGACTGGCGTCTTTGATCGCACGATTGTTATTTTGCGAAAACTGGAACTCAATGAGTGTGCTTTCGATTTTAATCGCATGATTTGTCACATAGAATGGAACACATACATTAATATGCAAACGAAAGCACATGGTATGAATCGAATGTACGTTCCTAGCTTAACTTTCTTAATAGTCCACTCTCAAAGTTGTATATTTTCATGTTGGATTTTTTTCTTCTTTCATCATCACGACCTTTTAGTCACACAGTGAGGGAATGGAATCTTGACAAAGGTTCTAAAAATAAATTGAAAAAAAATTATTAGAAAGCTTTTGGTCCATAAAATACAAATTTTGATTAATATCTTATAAATAGATTATGCTGCTAAATTATGCTCAGGATAACTTAAGCATTAGTTAGACCGAGTAAATGCTCATTTTTATTCAATTTATGAAAGAGTATTTGTATTTTAATTGTAAATTATTATTAAACACAAAAATATTAGACCAGTTTATACCAATGAGGCAAGTTTTTTCTTCTACCAATCAAGTTCGATTTTTTTAAATTTTCTTTTTTAATATTTATGAATTATTTTTTTGTTAATTTAAAAGTCCATCTTTGTCCTAAATGTCACGCCAAGTTGTTTTGTGTAAATGGTCCACTGTCAAGCGTAAGGCAGATTGATGAGGGCTGAAGCAAAATCTCAACACAAAAAAATAAATATAAAACAAAAAAAAAAATTATAAAAATATTATTTTAATTTTCATAACACGTCATTGGCGCGGTAATTAATTCGTTTTGACATGACCGGGTGCCGCATAGCTTTATATCTTTAACTCTTGGCTGGCTCAGCTTGAGACTCTTGAATCTTGAGGGGATTATGCAATTGAAATTCAACTCGTATGCGGCTGAACAGCACTGAAAGTTATGTCATCAGCAACGGCAGCAGCAGCAGCAACACCAACAGCAGCTAAGAAGAAGAATGTCTCTGGTATAAATCACACACGGATATGTGTCCTAAATTTAATATAAAAAAAATGAAAATTTGATTTGAGGTTGCCTTGCTATATTGTGACTGATGTTCGGTTCGGTTCATGTCAGGTCACCAGCAGGGGGGCTTTATGTCTGAATTGTATGCATGACGTGCAAGCATTGCATTCGCAACGAGGGTATTTCTTCTATCGAGAAGAACAAAAAGTCAAAAAAAAAGTGAAGGCGCATGCAGCAGTATACACGTGATTGGGACAAGAGGACGAAGTTCGATCATTAATTTTTTTGCAAAATGTCAATTTAAGTGGTGGCACAGTTTAAAAACAAAAACAAGAAAAAAAAAACTGGTTGTGGTTTTTTAGAGCCTTTCTGGTTAATTATAGCTATTGCCGTTTTGAAAGTCCAATCAGTCTTCACAAGTGATGGCAATTAGTAAATTTGTATGATACTTTGCTCAAGTGGTGGTGACTTAGGTGTGCTCTTAGATGTGAAAGGATGGTTTCATAATATACTACATACATTATATAATGAAATGAGAGTTGATGAGAAAAAACGAACATCGTAGTTTAAGTTAATGTTTTGGCCATTTAATTTAAGAGACAGAACAGTGATTAAAAAATTATTAATAAAATAACAGAGCATTACATTTAAGTTTCTTGTGATTTTGATTGTTTGAAATGGGCACAATTTACAGAAATTTTAACTTCTTTCGAGAGATATGGTGGTGTCCTTTAAAAATAGGATCATTAAGCTAAGTACAGATTATTGTCTGAACTACAGTTTCGTCAAAAAAATCAATATCAAGCCATTGGATGTACAGTATCTGGCAATCATCTGAACACTTCTAAACATACCATTTTTATTATAGTCAAATATTAAGGACTTTGTCAGACTCATTTAAAATTGTCGGATATTGTTAAATTGTCAAAAAAGTTTAACCGCATTCAGACGCGAAAAAGACTTGTTGCTGAAGAAGTTTGTCGGACGTGGGATATTTGGAATACAAATTGCCCAAAGAGTTCTTGTTGGAGAAAGTCGCCGACGCCATTCAAATGTAAGGCCAAATTGTAGGATCTTCGCACCACATTGCCGAAAAAAAACTGTTCTATTCATTTTCCTGGAAATATTTTCAGCAAATGACGTTCCTTGAAGCGAACACACAATCGACAGTTGATCGTCCCTGAAAATTAACACAAGTTGTGTCGTCGTTTGTATTTTAATTTTTTTTTTTGTCAAGAATCAACTTAATTTTGAGACAGCTCTGCCAAATAGTTTTGTTTTGGCAGCCATATTTTGGGAGAAAAAAAAACTCTTACGCAAACAAGACAAAAGCTTGGAAAATATTATGGGACTCTTCACCATCGATTGGGACAATTTACCATTGGCTTACTCAATTTTGGTGCGATCGTTCGAATACAAGTGACGCCGAACGGTCTGAACACCCAATTGATGACGCCACACCAGAAATTGTTGACAAAATCCATGGTTCGATAACGGACGATCGACGATTGAAAGTGCACGAGATGGAAGAGGCCACAGGCTTATCACATGTCTAAGTGATTCGATCTTACATAAATATTTGGACATGAAAAAAGCTTTCCGTAAGATGGGTGCCGCGTTTGCTTACAATCGACAACAAACGCATTCGTTTTACAAATTCAAATGTGTGTTTGGCGATCTACCGAAGAAATTCGACAAAGTTTTTGAGCCGTTTTGTAACCTGGATTCACCACAACACACCAGAAACCAAGAAACAATCCAATGAATGCATTTCTCCTGACGAAGGTCAAATAGGGTTTGTCAGCAAATAAGGTCATGGCGACAGTTTTCTGGGAAGGGCGCGATGTTATTTACATCGATTAAGGTAACCGAGAAACTGTTTGCCAATCTGGAAAAGTGGTGGTGGTAGCTGACGCAGCTGTAGTAACTAGCAGAACTTTACTCAATGACGGGCATTTATTGGCGTGGACACGAAATTTCATGCACTTGTGTTAGATCCGAACAACTCTACTATTATACCAACTGCAGACACCAGATTTGGTTCTTCAGTTGACTTCTCAGCGAAGATCCATCCCTTTTTGTTGACAAACGATACAGCCTTCAAAGTAGCTAAAGAAAATAGAGGGAAAATAGCTTGCAAGAACTCCTACTGTCTGACATTTGACTGGATTTCCACGCTGGAATTGAAAACTCTAAAGCACTCTATTACAATAATTATTAATAGTTCTTGGAAGTAACTTACTTAATAATACTTAACTCATTGTTCCTTCAGAGGGGCATATTTCGTGAGCTAGCGTTACAAGCCATCTTGTTCTGTTTCCGGAAAGGCGTTTGAGCTCTCCCCAACTTTTTCTAAACTTCTGAGATTTCTTCTCGACTGTTTTGCCCCAAGTTTTTGTCTAGCCCCCAGGTCTTGTGCCATCTTGAGCAAACGGGTCCCACTCCATTGCGTGGCGAATCCACTGCCGCTTCCTCTTGCGGATAACGATGTCGATAGGAATTTGGTGTTTGTGGTTGAAGATGGAATTCGGCCAGAAAATCTTAAGGATGTTACGGATACATCTATTTACAAAAGTTGTAACAGATGCGGTCCAGGTACTTCATCCATATAATAGTACGAACTCTACGTTTGGAGCAGAATAGTTGCACCATGGTCTTCGTACTGGAGACGTTGTTCTTCCACACTTTAATGCCGAAAGCAGCTTTTGCTTTCCCAATTCAGCAGCTGACATCTTCATATGTACAGCCTACGCCTTTTTTTCAGACTAAACTTCCTAGGTACAGAAAGTTGTCAACCACTTCAACATGTTGAACTTCTGTTCGCTCCACCATCTCGTGGAGATCAATGACGTTGTGTGGAAGCAAGCAAATTTCATCCTCCGCGTAGCCAAAATGTTGTAGAAAGGAAAACATCGTCCAACAATTTTCTCGTGCTTGTTCGGCTAGAGCTGCTTGGAGTACATCACCGAAAACCAACCGAAATAACAAATGTGATAGTAAACACCTCTGTCAAACTCCACTATTAACTTAGACGTCTATAAAATACCTTTCCGCTGTGCAAGACTTGGTAAGTTGAACCCTCGTAAGTAGCCTTGATAATGGCGATAAGCTTCCAGGTATACCTGTTCTGCCTAAGGCTAACCAAATAAAATCTCGGTTCAGACTATCGAAAGCCTTTTCAAGCCTCTTCAAAGCCTTTCAGTTGAAAGAGAAGATGAAGAGGGGAACGAAACTCCAAGCTTTGTTCGATTATAATCCTTACAGTGTTAATATGATCTATGCAGGAAGAACCTGTCCGGAATACCGCTTGCTCTTTATCAAGAGTAGAATCCAGTTGTTCCTTGATTCGCGGGCAGGGCACAGATACCTATCAAGTTGCTGCAATCCGAAACATTTCCAATTTTTGGTAATATGACGATCATCCCTTTTTTCCATTCAATGGGGAAACTTTCGTTCATGTGCCATGTCTGTGTTATTAAGGGATGTGGATGTAGCATTTTTGCTGATGTTTGTAGCGATAGAGCTCCGCTGGAATACCGTCTAAACCTATACCATATGGAAGTAAGTGCCCTACATATAACTCAAGTACTGAAATAACAGATCAGCTGCAATAGCACCGGTGTAGGCAGTGCAGTTTGCCAGCTAGAGTTAGGTTAGGTTAGGAGGGGCGGGCGTAGCTCAAAGGCTGCTGCGTACACGAAGGCCTATTGGTCCATTGTGATCCTCTTTCACACAGAGATATTCTTTCATAAAGACTGGTTCATTTACAAACCAGCCCGTACTCTCTATATACTTTTTCATATTTACCATTGGTATATGGACTAGGTCATGTAGCTCGTCAACAAACCTGTTTCCGAAGTGTCGGTGGCGATTAGTTTGTAGATTTGGACAGTAGCAGAGCATGTGTTTAATGGTATCTGTTTCATCAGCGTCTTGACAGCTCCTACAGCAGTCGGGTGCCAATACACCCAGTCTAGTGGCCATTGTACATGTTAGTACACCTATCAAGTTTCTGATGCTCTTTGTACTCAGTGATAAAATATACTGGGTTTTCTTTTCATTGATTCTAGGCCATAAACTTCTAGAGATAACACAGTCGCTCCTGGATATCCAGGAGTTGTTTATTTGCTCTATCATTTTTATGTCTATTTACTTTTTCACTACGCCAAACGGGACTTCAGGACTTGTACCCAATAAGTTGCTGCAGTCCCTATTTGCCATTGATCCCTTCCTTGCCATTTCATCTGCTATATCATTCCCTTCTACATTGCTGTGTCCGGGAACCCAACAAAGTTTGACTCGGTTAGAGTACCAATGACATTTCGTACGCTTCGGCAATTTGCCTTAGCATAGAGCTAAGTTGTTGATCAACACAGTTCTATAGCCAGCTTAAGTGTTATCTGACTTTCGAATTTACGAAATGGTATGGATATGAGTGTCTCGATCAATTTACTTAAAATTTCTTGTTTGTTATTATAAAAATGTCGAACGCTTTTAATTTGTCTGGTCATACCTGTCAACTTATCAACCATTCTTCCATAAAGAAAAAGTCTCCCAATCCTTTGAACTGACAATTTTCAACCTGAAAATATTTTCTGAAATGTCACTGTTGAGCCATTGTTAGAAAACTACCCGACAATAAAATTATAAGACTGTGTGATGTAATAATCAAATATTGTCGGATAGTTGGAAATAGTCAGCACTTGAGCTGAGGCCATTTAAAAACTCCACTTTCCAAAAGCTTTATGATTTTCTTTTTTACTCCATGGTAAATTTTCGGCAAATAATGATTAAAAGTCTGGTGCTAGTTGCTTAATAATTCACCAAGAAGAATGGCATACATTTTACCTCTTTTGTCGCCAGGAAATTTTCAATCTTAACAGATGGTCGTCCTATTCATCAGATATCTCCATCTCTTCGTCTCTGAAAGCGCCCCCTTCTTTAAAATTTGTAGAAACTTAATAATTTGTTTGTACCCAAACAAGAATTGTGTTCCATTATTTATCATCGTAAGATGGAATGGAATGTTGATCAATGCAATCAGGTATTTTTTTTATTTAAAGCCATACTTTTTTGGCATATATTGCTTATAAAACCAATCTAATACGGTAATCTAATATTTTGGCAGATTTTTAAATACTTGCTTAGACAGAAAAAAGAACCAGTCATTAGATTTAAATATTATTCTAATCTTTGGTTAATCTTCCCTTCGACTCATGTCTTATTAATTCTTCAAAAATAGAAATTTAATACGTAGATACACATTATGTGTACGAGGCGTAATAAACATTTCGGAACATCAAAAACAAAAATCTAAAATCTAGATACACAATTTTTTTTACGACTTTAAAAACAAAAATGTATTTTTACATTCTTTCTGTTGATCCGGTTAACTTATCACAATCCCCACAGTATTCATCATAAACGAAAATATAACATTTTTTATTGTCAACTTAAAAAAATATAATAATAAAAAAATAAACAACTATAAACTGTTATAAAATTTATCAACCAAATCACAATGCACCTACTTAGAAATTCAGATTTATAATTTTATTACGTTTTTTTTATTGATGGTGATGGTGACAAGGTCATCATATCACTTCATATATATTATCTAAAACGAAACCACACACACACACCTTACACGTAGCCCAAAACATCAGAACAAGTTCATCAAACTTCATGAAGGTGTATTTCTACACTTAGAAAAAATTATTTGTTTGGTTTTTGCTGATTCAAAGTTTTGAAAAAAAAAAATCCTTTGATTTAAACAGGAAAATAAATTGGCAACACTTTTCTTATATTTTATATTACAAATGTAAGGGATGCCACTTTGCCGTCTAAAATAAGGATGTAAATTTTGTTATCAGATACATAAAGCGATTTTCTTGGTGGTCAGCAGATTCACGTAATGATTTATAGAAAAGACTTTTAAATTTTGTTTGTGTAAGTCATTGAAAAGGGATCGATTTTGATTTAAACTTTTTAACCGGAAAAAATTGTTTTAAATCAATGTGGACTCAGAATTCACTCAAGAAATTTGATAAGTTGAGTCTGGATTAACTGCATAAATATCTATTTCTTAAAGAGCTTCTTAACTAAATCATGCAAAATTTACAACAACAATAAAAAACACCGTTTAAGGTTCAAAATTTTAAATCTGGGCAAATATTTAGGGCATTTTTCACAATGTCTGACTAGTTATCCGCGACATAATTATTAACGTAGGGTCATGAGTCACAAATGAAAAGTATAAAATTGAGAATTTATAACCCAGTTAGGTGATTCCGAAAACAATTGTGAATTTGTACATTTGGACTTATGACCCTGTGCCATAGATTATCACGTTAACTATCTGACGTAACCCAAAATTCAATTGTCAATCCGTCAGCTCATCGCTGGTGCGTTGACCCAAAAAACCCGTGTCAACGCACGTGCCAACGTTCTTGTCAATGAATTGACTGCATTTTCGTTGAAACTCACACGGCGAGTGTTACGTCATTTTTAAGCCAGGAAGTAAACTCGTTGATTAACATTTATCGCATTTTATTAGTGCAGCAATGTAAATGCAAATAAGACACTTTTATATTCACTCTTAATTTAAATCTTAAAGTTGGTAACAAAATACTCGTATTGAGGGATGTGTTGGAAAAGTTTTGCTTTTTTCATGACAAGTTGTGATTAATGGTTATGTATATGCAGGTCGAGTTGGAATAGAGCTTAATACGAGTTCAAAGAACTGATATAAAGGATTAACTTGTCTTCTTTTCCCTCTAAAAATAATAAGGGTATTCATTAAATGTCGGAAACCATTATTTACGTCAGAAAATTTACGACTGTGTTAAACGAACTTTCAAAATTTGTAAAAAAAAAAATCTTTGTCGCCAATTCGCATACTTTCCGACACGAATTCGTATGATAAACTTGGTAAACGTGGTTAATAGGCAATTCGTAATTTCCAACATACGTGAATGTGCTTTGATGTAGAAAATTTAAGTATGGGATGAATGCTGGGATGTAGGAAAGAAAACATCTTTTTGACCAAGCAATTTGCTCATACAATTATAATATATTTTCGTTTGTGGCTATTTTAGGCATCTTTAAATGGCACAGAAAACATTTTAAAATTGGGAAAATTATATCAAATGATTTAAACTGTTCGACGTTCAATAAAAATCCGACTAATTTACGTAATTATTTACAGTTTTAGTTACAGATTAAGGCGTTCATCAAACTTGTGTCGAAAACTTTACCACTTTACAACTACATAGAAACTTTATTGCACGCTGCATGAATACCCGCTTCATATTCCTAAAAACCACCATTGCAGGTGTTCGCATTGCTCAAACGAATTATTAATATTTCTCGGTCGCAACAACCGTTGCTCAATTAACGATGATGTTCATCGTCATCACTGTTTCTGCTCATGGATGATTTGTTATTTGTCCGATAATATGGTTATTGTTTCTCATTTGCTTTATTGGTTGCGTTCGTTGACTGGCTCTGGGATTTTCCGTGAATAAAAAATTTTTCACCATCAAAACATGAGTGAATAATTTTGCATATCTGTGTTCACTTTATCTGTCAAATAATAATAATCTCATCCTTGTTGAATCAGAAACATGTATTAATGTGTACACGATTTCTGTGTAGACAGAGAAAACTCATGCTTGCTATATATGGCCCCTGTGTCAAGTATTGTATCAACGTACCATGACTCGGTACGTTGATGGTGACAATAATTCATTCATTTTTAAAACACGTCGACGCAATTAGAGACAATATTCTGAGTTTTGATTAGTTTTTGGTAACGTCAAATAGTTATAACGCATTGACTATTTACGTGAACCATTTAATCGTAGCTTAAAATTACACAATCACAAATCATACAATACAAAAATATCAACGAACACATCCTCAAGTAATCAAAACCTGCCTACGTTCACTCAACAAATATTTGTTTTTGCAACCCGATTGAGTATCATTCTATTCCGCACAGTCCAATACAAAACGGCTATTGTGAAACAGAATCTCTGAATTGCTCTAGAGGCAAAATTGGTACGAAATGGAAATCAACGCGATTGAAATTAGCTAATTTCCAATGTTGTCATGCGTTTTTCCTTCCGGATCCCAGGGTTTTCCCGCAGAAAGCACAGTAAAACTCGGGTAAAGAAGAAGAACTCTCTCCAAATATCAATTTCAAAAATATAGCCTTTTTTTTTTATCAAAATCGGTCTTAACAACTAGGAAAATGGTCTACCAAAACATAACCACCTCCACCTTATTAGGAGATGGAAGTAGCGCAAATCTCGGTGTTGTAAGGAATCTACTATACTAGCTGGTCAGGAATCTAGAAGTGGGCCAATACTTGCTAGAGTAGAGGAACTAGGAGCAGAGAGTTTGTCCGAATCTAACTAGTTGAAGACAGAAGCTTTTGGATCACGGATTATAGCCGTTGTCTAGTAAAGCGCCGGAAAGGGAAAGAAAAATGGAAACTAATTTGTATTGCCAAAAATTTCACCTATCAGAATTAGTAAACTCCACTAGGTGGAAAACTTATTCAGATTTACTTTTCATAAGGAATATTACAAAAGCATTTCAGATTTAATAGGCCTTCTATAAGAATTTTCCTTTTACTTAGCTTGGGTTAATAGCAAATGTGAATTATAAGAAATTAAAGTCTAATTTATAAAATAAAATTCTAATGACATCAAGTAACTGGTTGAAAATTGACCGCCGCTTTCATTACTTGTTGGATGGTACACTCCGAATCGTCGGATGAGATAATCTTTTATATTGTTTAGGTACACTCCGGGTCAGTCGGTTAGGTACTTTTTTAGGCTTTGGTGCTTTAATTGCATTTTGAAGTGTAACGATTCTTTCCAATGTTTTCATAGTTATATTGATTCTGAAATATTTTTCTCATTTTTTTTTTTTTTGGAAGAAGTTCCAAGGCGTACGACAGTGACGGTTATGAGAATGACAATACTAGTTTCATTATGGGAAAAGTTCCAACTGATTATTTCACAAAAACAAAACCCAGGTCCATACAGTGACTTTTTCGGAATGCATTTTCCCTTAATTCTATTCACGAAATAAAGGCTTTTATCGCTAAAGATGATTTTTTATTTTGCGCGAACGAACCGAACGAGGAACGAGAATACAAATAGTGATTCCATTCATAACAGAACAGAATATCAGAGTCAGACATTCAGAGTTATGATTGAAAAGTAAAATAACACAGCGGTGTCATTTTTGAAAGATGGTTCAAATATTGTTTGTGTTCGAAAAAAAAGAGAAGATCTTGCCGTCTAGGAACTTTCGAACTTTATTCTGCATAATTAGTTTGTTTGATTTTTAAGGGTTCTGTGATAAATCAATTTACATATATTTTTAAATTAAATTGGTTCCATTTAATTTTTTTCTCTGTGTAAAAAATTTTATTCGCAGTATTTTTTGTTTGTTTATGTTTTCAAATTCAATTTGTATTCAAATGAATCTTTTGAAATTTGAATTCATCGGATGTACAACATCTATTCGAACTGCCTTTATGTATGTTCGAGGAATGAGTATAACCTCTTGCATTCGCTGTCGATCCAAATTAATATAAACATTATGCAAAAAAAAAACATTACGTTAACACTGACGATGGCGTTGAAAGCGAAATAAAAAAAAAATATTTACGTCGTTCCCTTATAGAAAAGAAGAGATTCAAAGCACGTTTCCATCAAATGTCCATCAGTAGTTTCCGTTTCATTTGTCTTTCTCTGTGCAATTTGTTGTTTTTCCTTTGTTTTTTTTTTGTGTGTGTTTGAGTTTAAACCTGGAATCATATTCAAATTCCAACAAATCCACCAGCACCCTGATTGAAAGAGAATAAAATAAATTATTCCAAAACTCCCATTAAATGCTCCGAAGAGGGAAGATAATTATCACTGAGTTCTGGAAAGCGTTTTAAAGACGATTGCATTTTTTTTTATTTTTCGCAAAAAAAAACCTAAGTCTGACAGGAAGATCTTATCCACGCAGACTATCCGATTCATAACAACTATAGTGAACACAACTTATGGTTATGATGTTTACATCCTGGCGGATGTGAAACACCCATTATGCCTTGTCAATATTGCAATAGACTGGATAGACTGTAGGTGGGCTATATGTAATTAAGTTGAGTGTCTTTTTTAGCATTCGAATTCGCAATTATCTTTGAATGGATTACTCACATTTAACATAAAAAAATAATATAAGATATTTTATTCCAACAAAAAGCAATTTAATTTGTATTAGTAGTGAAAATTATTGTTAACCTTTTAATTTATTAACATAATGTAAAGTTAATTAGCTCAGGTTTGGTTAGGTTGAAGTGGTCGCCAGAAAAACAGCTGACACTTAGACCTTAGACAGGTCCATTGTGATACCGCATGAAGAGAAATTATCTCTTTAATCAAACCAGTTGTCTCCTCGAATGAAGCGGTGAAGTCGCTGAATCTCAATGTGTCTAAGATCACTGGTGTCGTCGAAAAAGTATTCCTCCAGGTGTAATCGTCGTCCTTGGGAGAGAGCAGGACATGAACAAAGAAGATGTGAGATATTCTCTTCTTCCTCCTCGTTCATGCAGCTTCTGCAAAGTCATTGGAGAAAACGCCAAGTCTTTTGGCGTGTCTACCAATTAAACAGTGTCCAGTTACAACACCTATTACGGAGCCAAGATGTTTCCTGCTCAAAGAGAGTAAACTTTTTGAGCGTCTTGTGTCTATTACTGGCCAGATTTGTTGGTGGCCAGGCACGTAGTGATGTTTGACCATCTAAAATTTATTTGTTTTATGGAGTTTTGATGCAACAATAGTTTGCTTGTAGCGATAGGCATACCGATTTCTTCCATTTTCGGTAGAATAGGTATTTGGGTTCCTTTTCTGTCGAGTTCGTCGGCTTTGCAGTTTTCCAAAAATGTCCCGGCACCCAAATCAGGTGAATGTTAAACTGTTCTGCCATCTCCCTAAGAGATGATCGACAGTTGCGGGCAGTTATAGAGTTTGTGGAAACAGCGCCAAGTGATTTGAGGGCTGCTTGGCTGTCAGAGAATATGCGGATATCCGATGTAGATATCAAGTTTTCCATTTGCCAGGATAACACCACTTTAATCGCCAGAATTTCCGCTTGGAACACGCTACAATGGTCAGGGAGACGGAAAGAGAGACTAAGATTTAGTCTGTCTGAGTACACACCACCGCCCACTCCCTCTTCGGTTTTCGAATAAAAGTGGGCTGACTCATCTTTTAAGAACCTCTCATCTTTCCAATCTGATCTTGGTGGGATGGTAACTTGGAAGTTCTTGTCGAAGGTAAGCTGGTGTGTGGTGTAGTCGGGTCGTCCTAGTTTTGCTCCGACCTTGTTCAGAATATTAGAATGACCTGTAGAATTGCTAGTCCATTGAGAGATGGCTTTGAGACGAATAGCTCTACTCGCAGCCACTTGCTTGCTAATAATGTCGAGGGGTATAAGGTTACATAATATGTCAAGTGCAGCCGAGGGTGTGGAGCAGAGTGCTCCACTAATACATAAGCTGGCTGACCTTCGGACCTTATTTAATTTGTCACAATATGTGACTTTGTCCAATGCAGTCACCATACTGATACCCTATAAGTAATTAGCTCAACAAATTAAGATTATTGCAGAAGAAAATTTCGCTGTTAATGGTTTTCCTTCTTCGAAAATTGAGAATGTTGCTGGAAAGTTTTTCCATGAAATTTGGCCATCGTTTCATTGAATTTCTTTATTTGGTGAATTTGTTTTCCAGGGAGGTTCCCGATAATAATCAAATTTTCTAAGAAAAACATTTTTCCTCGCGATTTTCAAAACTGTTTACAGAGTTCTGTAATCAGTATTTGTCTTCTTTCGTTCGTAGAACAGTTTAACTCTTTCATAGCATGTGGTTTTCAGCTTTTTTACTACCTAACTAAGAGAAGTTTGTTGTCACATTTGTTTTGTCAACATATATGTGATCTTATTCAAGCGCCCAATTGTCGAATTTAGTTTTCGCAGGGTCTTTTTGTGAGCTACAGGCAAAAAGATCAAATTCGACATTTGACTTTTTGGTGTTTATCCTGGTCGACCAATTGTCCTGGGTAAAGGTATAGAGTTTTCTGTTATACAAACAAATCACTTCCATAATTCTTTATTGCATTCTTTACAAAGAGTGATCTTGTTTATAGATCCTATGAAATAAGGCTAAGCAATCAGATTTGATAATCGAAATAAGATTATTTTCGTCATATATTCTCTTAGCTCAGAAAGTCTACAAAACATGCCATAGTGGTACATACACAGTATCAAATGACTGTTCTATTTGACATATGGGATCGAAACAGGGATGCCAAATGAAAACCCAAAAATTAGATGATTCCTTGTATTTCACTTCTTTCAAAATATTCCATTTTAATTGCACCTGGGTTGAATGATTGAATATATTTAGGTTGTAGTTCCAAATGTTTGATCTTTTAACCCCTCTTCAGATCTGGGTTCTGGTCCCATTAAAGGTGACGTTGCTCCTATTTTGGCTAGAGTTTCTGCTTCTTCATTGCCCTGGAATCCTATATGCCCCGGTTCCCAATAATGTAAGACATTTTTGTACTTGCTCAAGGTCATTTAGCCTTCTCAAGCATTCCCATACTAGTTTTGAGTTACTGGAATAAGAGCTTCGTGCTTTTTATGCAACTGGAATATCTGACATGATATCAATCTATTTGGATCTTATGTTTTATTTCGACATTACGTAATGTGCATTTTACTATGCCATTAACTTCCGCCTGACAAATGTCAGTGGACTGCCCCATCGTAATAGAGAGTTTGGTTGTAAGCCCGAAAACTGCTGCACCAGTCCCCTAAGTTCTCCTTGATCCTTTAGTGTATGACTTGATTTTCAGGGTGTAGTTCAGCGATTTTGACCTACCCACTCTTTTTGGAACTTAACTCCTTTCAGAAGTTCCTTTCAACTTTGTATTTTTTGACCATGGCACATCTTGGAAAGTTGAGGAGGTCGATTGATGTTGCCTTCTAAATCGAGGTTCAAACATCGAAGGAGGCAAACATCAATATTGCCTCCTTAGCTCAGTTTTCTTTTGCCACGTACACTGTACAGTGAGGTGAAGTTGATAATAGCGGCGTTCGGTAGCGCATGGCTTTGCTGTGCAATACGTTCGTTTTTGTTGTAATACGTGTTAAAAAACACGCCATTAACAGCTGACGACCACAAATCCGAACAAAACATACGATTTCCAGATCGAATCCAAGCTAGCGCTAAATGTCTGGTATACTTAGCTAGTGCGAAGCTGACTACGAAATCAGCTATCTTTTTAATTGTTGCTTGTGAATTTTAATTACGTCCCTTATAACGGGTGATTTTCTTGCTACTTGGTTTTTGACGTTTATATTTTTGACAGATCACACATGACAAATTCCACGAACATTTGACATTTCGATTCAGTATTGTTTGCCATTTCATCATGAATAGACTTACGCCTGAACAACGTTTGCAAATTATTGAAATTTATTATCAAAATTCGTGCTCTGTGAAAAATGTGTTTCGCAAGCTACGTCCGTTTCAGCGACGAGGCTCATTTTTGGCTAAATGGATACGTGAATAAGCAGAATTGCCGTATTTGGAGTGAAGAGCAGCCAGAGGCAATTCAGCAGCTACCAATGCATCCCGAAAAATGCACTGTTTGGTGCGGTTTATGGGCAGGCGGCATCATTGGGCCGTACTTCTTCAAGGACGATGAAGGCCGCAGGGTTACGGTCAATGGAGAAAGGTACCGTTCGATGATAACAGATTTTTTTTGCCGAAAATGCAAGAATTGAACTCGGTCGACATGTGGTTCCACAAGGCCGGTGCCACATGCCACACTGCACGCGAAACCATGCATCAATTGAGAGGCGAATTTGGTGAGCAGTTGATCTCACGTTTTGGCGCAGTCAATTGGCCACCAAGATCATGTGATTTGACCCCGTTAGACTATTTTGTGTGGGGCTATGTTAAGTCTATTGTCTATGGGGACAAGCCAAACACGATTGCTGCCTTAAAAGCCAACATTGAACGCGTCGTTGGTGAGATTCCGGCCGAAATGTGTGAAAAAGTTTGCCAAAATTGGACCTTCAGAATGGACCACCTGAAGCGTAGCCGCGGGCAACATTTAAGTGAAATTATTTTTAAAAAGTAAATGGCAGAAATTGATTTATCGATCCAAATAAAAATTTCATTCACTTTTTACAAGTTTCTGTGTTTTTTTGAATTTTCAAAAACCAAGCTCTTAAAAAATCACCGTTTACATCATCATCTGCTTCTGATTCGGTTGAAACATGTGTGGTTCTCACTTCCTAATTCATTTTAAATTTATATTTTATCCAACAAATGTATGTAAATTCAATTTGAGCTAAAGCGTAATCGTGAGCAATTGGTTTTTTTTTCTGTTTTGACTTTTGACAGTAATGGTTACCTATTGCTTTTTCTGCGTTCACAAACCCACAGAATATTTTTCAGCAAAGTATCAGAAAGCTGTGCGACGCCGAACGCCCCCATTGACATTTATTGCTGCTGTGGTGCAAATTCTCATTGCTCCGGTGATGCCATCTTTTGTATATTTACTTGCGATATATGTACTGTAGGGCAATTTTTGCATTTGGAAAAAATCGAACTTGAGATTTTAATCAAAGTTGACATTACGATGATAGAGATCGCCAAAAAAGTGGGTCCCGCAATTCCTTCTGTCTGTCTGTCTGTAGAACGATCTACAGCCTAAACAGCTGAACCGATTTTCTTCAAACTTTGTGGTTAAGCGTTTTAGGTGATTGTCCAAAATAGATTTTTGAATCGTTGTTTTAGCCCCAAAAATAATGGTACTTGCCATACAAATTTTTCTACAGTCTTAATTATCTCGAAAACGGCTCTAACAATTTTGATAAAAATTAGTGTGTGTACTAATTTGAGTATGTTCTACATTTTGGCCGAAAAAAATATTTTGTTATTAACGGTACCTACCGTACAACCATTTTATTGATTTTCGACTTTCTCATAAACGGCTCAACGAATTTCGATCAAAATTTGTATACAGGATCTTCAAATTCTAAATAATACTGCATTTAAAAATTTTCGAAAAGTAGTTTTTTTGGATTTTTGAAAATTCAAATATTTCGAAAACGGGAGGCCGATTTTATCTGAACTTTTGTTTTGAGTTTATATTATTAAATATTTAAAATGTTCATACCAATTTTTTTTCTGAAAAAATTTAAGAATTTTTGTATATAAAAATTAAGTGAAAAACGACTTTAAAAATACTTTTAGCCGTTTCCATTGAAAATCTTTTGCATATAATGTGATCGAACATAGGAGCATTGGGTTTACATACTCATGATTTACATACAAGTCTCTTGCATATCATTAGTACTTTAATGGCTTTCCCAATATTACTTCGAAATGTTTGTGCCATAAAAGTTTGTTATCTGATGTGATTCCTAGAAATGGAACTCATGGGATTTATATTGAATCACCAACGCTGATACACTTTATACCTTAAGAAGTAAGACTTCTTAATTATTTATCCACTACAAGACCGATATAACATCTTCTTGTGTGCAGCCTTAAGTTGTGATGACTTTTTGGACCGTTTGTACGGCATGAGGTTCCGACGTTCTGGTACCTAACATTGCATTGTTATTGTAATATGTACGCTTTTCCTTACCATTTACATGGTAAGCTAATGAACTGTCAAATTCTGTATGGGAAATAATTTACACCACAAATTGGATAGAATTCCCCAAACGAATTTGCTGGAGAAAGTGATTTGTTAAAATTATATCCAAAAGTCGCGTCATTGGGACTTCTGAAATAAGAATTCTTTTTTTTTGCGTATTTTTTGGAATCCCTAAATAACCTTTTTTGAAAGTTGTTATGAATTAATAGAAACGAAATCATATATAATGTTTAATATTTAAAGTGATCATTTACCTGCACAACTAATGAAATAAATGTTTATGCACCCAATTTTGTAAATTTACACACATTGGTAAATTTAAAACAATGCATAAATAGCGTCTTTATTTAATCGAAATAAAATGTTAGTAACTTCAGAGCATTGAAATTGCAGCACTGCTCACTCCATATACCAAATTACAGCCAAATGCACTCAATTATAAGGACGGAGACTTCGACTGTCATTGGGACCATTCAGATGTCAGTAGAATATCATATTACTAAAATAGTTTAGTAATATGCTATTTAAGTTTCTGAATAACAAAAACGGATAGGTTATGTTGTATGTGGATGTGCAGATGTTTTTGACATTTCTCATAGGATACAAAAGTATACCAACGTTTTGGGGATAGCTTCAGATTTATTTTTATCGCAACAGCAGTTTTGTTATCACCTGTGCTTTTACACAACAATATACAAACTTATCCGGATAACTCTGCTCATATTTCTTAATGCGGTCATTTTTACTTAGTTACAAACTCAAACAGTAGCTGATGCTCACATTTTCGCAAAAGTATACGTAAAGCAACAATTCAATCAATCAACATAAATAATCAATGTGGACCTTCACTCAGTTATTTTCAGCAATCTGGAATAACTTTCTGTTGTTGTAAACCATGTAAAGACGCAGCTGATGAAAAACAGATGTTCTCGTGAAAGTTATCTTGATTTATCCCAAACATTTTGGAATAACTAGCTACCCGAGAACAAATGTATAGAACAGCTGACTGCAAACTTCAGTTGGTATGAGTTTAGTACTTGTTTTTTTGACGGCTTTTAGTTAATCTATTTGATTCGCTTCACAGATATACTTCGATAGATAGATAGTAAGATAGATAGATTCTTTATCTTTTCGTCATAAGGTTTTACAAAATTTTATATAAGAATAAGGTCATGGCAACACTGCCTGAAATCACATTTCTTATGATATACATAAATAAAAATATAATAAAAATGGAAGTTATCAAAAACTTGTTCAAAAAGCTAACTATTCTTTTCTTCATAATATATGTCTCAATTTTGACTTGATTTGAAACAAAAATAAGTTTTGAATAAGTTTTATTGATTTAACAAACCAAGATTATTTGTAAATATAATATACAATAAAATAGTTTTATAATAAGAATTAGTTTATATAATATACAATTTATGAATACCAATTGTGACTTGATTTGTATTTATTTTACAGGTATTAGCCTTCTAGACCTTCTGATATTAATTTTGAAGTGATTTAAAACACAAAAAAAGAAAATTTAATTTGACTGTTTTTACAAATTAAATAAATAGGGAATCGAGCCAATTAGCTAGGGAATTGATTTCTATAATTAAGAGCGTCTTGAATATATTTGTCTAGGCACAACCATCCCTTTTCTCCATTAAGGATTTCAAACAAAAAAATTCTAAAGTAAAAAAGCTAACTCCAAAGTGTAATCTTCGGACCTCTTGAAGAATTTGATACTTGGCCACGAAGTGGTCAACTGGGTGGCAATGGCGCAGTGGATAAAGTGCTTGATTGCTAACTAGGACGTGTGGGTTCGATCCCCACGCTAGGCGCATTCTTTTCTATACCTCCAATTTTAATTGGATGCCGCCCATGGGTTACAAATGAGACAGTCAATACCTGGTTCTCAAATCCACTGTGCCAAACTATTGCCCTGCAATACAGGTTGCATTTAAAAGACCTTAGGTCTTAGAGGCATATAGTTCAATTAATTTAAAAAAAAAAAAAAAGTGATAAATATCTTCATTTTCTCTTCTATTATAAAGATTACAGAGCTGTGGCAAATTTTGTCGATGCGGGATGAAAACTTATTTGAATGGCCGAAAGATTATTACAAAAGTAGTTATGAGCGGTAAGAAGCTGATGGTTCAATTTTTTGTAGTTGTTTCTCGAGGCTGATAAAGCTGCTTTGGCTAGATTATCCTGAAATAATTTTTGGTCTACTAGAGCTATAACCTCTGCAAACTATTTTTGCCAGTCTTCAATTCGATCTTCTGACAGATGTAAAACTGATTTGTGATCAAGTGCCAACTGCTTCCGCTCTTTGAACCGAGTCGCATTTCTTAGTAACAAGTTCTTTAATAAAATTCTATGGAGTGATCTTTCGTTTCTTTTCATTGTTCTTACAATGTAATCCGCGCTAGTCTTCAAGTTTTAATGTAGATTGGCGTTATCCCTCATTCTACGTATATTGCAAAATTTGGAGTGCAGTTGGGTAAATGAAAAAAGTCTTTTAAAGAAAATTCTTTGTACGAGTTCAAAATTATCAAAATATTTGTAACCAAAGACTTGGACACCGTATTTCTTTCAAGTATTAATTGTTGCGTTAAAAACCTGACATTTTGATCTTAAATCGATGTTTTGGTTTGAAAAAAATGTTGGCCACATTATATTTAAAGCTAGTCTAGCTTCTCGACTTTTTTCTTTAACGTGCTTGCATAAGTTTAGGTTGTAAGTCAACCAAGTACTTAAATTTCTGTACAATATCAATTCTGACCGTGTTGATAAACCATTTTTCTTCCGGCCGTCTTCTTGTTTACCTACCTTCAAAGATTAAAATCTTAGTTTTTACAGAATTTATATGAAGACCCCAAGTATCACAGAAAGAACTTAGGCGGTTTATTTGCATTTGAAGTGTTGATGGTTTATAGGCAAAAATTACTAGATCGTCAGCATATAGCATAACTTTTATTAGGGTATTTGCGTAACTAACTATACTCCGATAGCTTGCTATCCAAGATAACATATCTAATAAATGACTGAATCCCCGCAATGTGTGGACTGTCTGACATTCAAATGACTACAAAAACTGTGCTAATTGTGTCATGTATGACGAAATGATTTTCAAATATAAAAGTTGTAGATTTCGAAAACCAACAAAACAAATACAGCCTAACTTCGATAACTCGAATGAAATTGGTTGGCAAAAGCCCGAAGCCTGAAGTTTACATGTAGTTTTTGTTTGATAAATCGAACTTCTATAACTCGAATGTCGCGATAACTCGAATGTCTCGATAAGTCGAAGATATTATTTGGCGTCACCTTCGATAAGTCGAATTTTTTAGGGAAAAATATCAAATTCTGTAAATTTTCACAAGTTCATTTCATAATACATTGCGTTTGGGGGCACTGCGTTTGTATGTTCTATGACCTTGTATACATATGTGTGTATTGAAAATTGTGATTCTCTTAAGTGTGAGTAAAAGCTGTCCGGGTGTTAGAACACACATTATTAGGTTGATATATGTTTCGTATTATAATACGAATTCAAAGTCTTATTTTAAAAATTTAAAAAGAAAAGACGAAATAAAAAGTGTAAAGAAACTTACGTAGATATTAACAGTGCAGTGTGAAGTTTTAATTAAAAGTAAAGCTGACATGGATGTGTCGTTAAATAAATTTAAATTAATAAATGAGGTGGAGTGTGGGTCAACAAAGAAGGATGTGGCTTTAAATATAGCATTCCTGCAAATCCATTCCTCAGTCAAGTATAACAGAATATTTTTACTATTATATAAAGACGAAACAATTATCGGGGTAATCTCAGAAAGTTTTCAACCGATTTACTTGAAACAAATTTTATAGTTTTCCTTATTCTCTTAAGCATGTCTTAGGATATCTTGTAATTGTTAAATATATGTGTTGAATTAGATTATTAACTTTAAAAAAAAATCGTACACTTTTTTTGTCGAAGTTGATCAACATATTCACTTACGCTTTTAAACTTTCTTGATATTTTACAAAACTGAGATTTTTTGTAAGAAGTTAATAGTTTTATGCAAATTTTAAGACCTCCTAAATCATTTTCTAACTGCACTTATAAGCTGAGAAAGAAATGTACATATTTACAAATTATATATTTATTAATTTTTTGTATATGATTCAATCGCTGTGACTGGGTAGCAGCTTTGTTCCATTTCATTATCGTTCCGTATTTGTTTACATTTTCTTTTGTTTATTTGCTTCTGTGTACTAAATTGTTCGGTCATCGATTAACGTAGGAAGAGAAAGTATTTATACACATATTCAAAATTAAACATATGTTTTAATTTTGAATATGTGTGTAATAAAGAACTTAGGCTCATTTGATGATACACAACTTAAGCATTTAAGTTCTACTTAAACACTTATGTGACATTTTACGCAGAGGAAAAAGTAGCCCTTAAGCGTTTTAAGTTGAACATAAATATTTATGATTATTATTTGCGTTTATTCGTTCTTTTTTCTCTCTGCGTCTTGAGTAATAAAACACATATAGAAGCCGTAAATAGAGTTTTGAAAGATTTAAGGTCTTCTTCATCGAAGCTTATGGGTTCAGTAACAATGGTTTTTTCTGGAGAAAAACGGCAAACATTGTATACCCAGAAGCCTTGAAATAAAACAAATTTAATATGTGCTAATATCTGTTTTTTTTAAAGATTTATGGGACAACATCAACTCTTTTATTAGGCTACGGTAAGATTAACCATATTATTAACTTTTTGCTAAAAATATGGGACAAATCACAGAAAAGTCCTTGGTTGATTTTTGGTACGATATAGCATTTATAGTAAAACTAATTATTCTAAGCCTTTGTGAAGCAACGCGAGCACGTGTCTGCTAGTTTTAAATAATCACAACAACTGTACTTTTTTTATTCGCAAATAAATATTATGTAATTTATAAACGGTGATTTTTTAAGAGCTTGGTTTTTGAAAATTCAAAAACACACAGAAACTTGTAAAAAGTGAATGAAATTTTTATTTGGATCGATAAACCAATTTCTGCTATTTACTTTTTAAAAATAATTTCACTTAAATGTTGCCCGCGGCTACGATTCAGGTGGTCCATTCTGAAGGTCCAATTTTGGCAAACTTTTTCACACATTTCGGCCGGAATCTCACCAATGACGCGTTCAATGTTGGCTTCCAAGGCAGCAATCGTGTTTGGCTTGTCCCCATAGACAATAGACTTAACATAGCCCCACAAAAGATAGTCTAACGGGGTCAAATCACATGATCTTGGTGGCCAATTGACTGCGCCAAAACGTGAGATCAACTGCTCACCAAATTCGCCTCTCAATTGATGCATGGTTTCGCGTGCAGTGTGGCATGTAGCACCGTCCTGTTGGAACCACATGTCGACCGAGTTCAATTCTTGCATTTTCGGCAAAAAAAAAATCTGTTATCATCGAACGGTACCTTTCTCCATTGACCGTAACCCTGCGGCCTTCATCGTCCTTGAAGAAGTACGGCCCAATGATGCCGACTGCCCATAAATCGCACCAAACAGTGCATTTTTCGGGATGCATTGGTAGCTGCTGAATTGCATCTGGCTGCTCTTCACTCCAAATACGGCAATTCTGCTTATTCACGTATCCATTTAGCCAAAAATGAGCCTCGTCGCTGAAGACAATTTTGCTTGGGAAACACATTTTTCACAGAGCACGAATTTTGATAATAAATTTCAATTATTTATTTGCAAACGTTGTTCAGGCGTAAGTCTATTCATGATG
Organism: Philhelius pedissequus; assembly: GCA_910595825.1. Classification (NCBI taxonomy): domain Eukaryota; kingdom Metazoa; phylum Arthropoda; class Insecta; order Diptera; family Syrphidae; genus Philhelius; species Philhelius pedissequus. The sequence goes on from OU343160.1 coordinate 331,331,571, forward strand.
AAATGGCAAACAATACTGAATCGAAATGTCAAATGTTCGTGGAATTTGTCATGTGTGATCTGTCAAAGATATAAACGTCAAAAACCAAGTAGCAAAAAAATCACCCGTTATTAATTTTCTATTTTACTTGATAACTCGAAGTCATGATAACTCGAATTATTTTTTTTGGCAAATGATGGTTCGAGTTATCGAAGTTCGACTGTATTTTAGTACACCCATCTGCCTCCCCCACAAAATGTTTCCCCTTTAAATATTATTTCTCTTCTCATCGAAAAGTAAAAAGTTCATTGCTTTTAAGTTTAAAAAAAGACCACCACTTAAACTGAGTTAAAATAAGATTGAGTGGTTCTCATAATTGGGTCAACCTTACGCGTATTCCTTTCACTTTTGTTTTGTTCTCCCAAAACCATTCCATTGAATCAAATTCCAATGAAAAAAAAAATCAAGACCTGTTGTAATCGCTTCAGCAAGTTAAGTGAATCTTTTAACCATACATATTCTTTTAATCTTCAATCACGAATTCGTCACGATCACCGCATTTCGCACTTGATCCAGCAATCACATTAATCAATTAATCCCACACACACAATATCTCTTCTGTAAGTAAGTGCTGAACAATAGATCAGGAATTGGAGCTGAACTTTGAAGAAAATATGGTTTCTACATAATAAATATGATAAATCCCTCAAATTATAACGTCATTGAACAACTTAACCTCATTACTCATTAGACAAACTTTGAATGGCCAGTCTGTTATTTTAATGTCGGCTTCGATGTTCGATTTTAATTTTGTCGAAGATTTGGCAATTTTGATTTTCATATCCGGCAACTTATGGTAGTTTGGATTCGATCTGCTTCAAGGTTAACGCTAAATGGTTAACATACTTAAGTCTACTTTGAGCCTACGCATATTAAGTTTTTGAGGGTTAAGCACGTTCTTCTTTAAGCAGGTATGGCCTTCGCCGCTTACTATGGATTTTTGAGCTAAAACAAGGAGAATGTATCACAGCCGGGGTGTACATACATCGCATGCGATAATCATCTGTCAAATTCTAAACAATCTGGTAAACGATGATGATTGTTTTGTGTCAGTGTTGAGTAGAAAATTGCTTTGGATCTTTTTAGTTATAACGTCAAGAGTTTTGCTAGGCTCTATTATTAAACGAAACAACTATTGGATGTTGATGATGATGATGTTGATCGATGTGTGGCCAGTGGCGCGCGGGGTAATCATCTGAAGAATGATCGGAAAATTACAAGTTAGCTGTGTACATTTTTTTGTTTGCAAAATTGACATGTTTGCAATTTGTGGGAAAAAGTTAATTGTTTACAATTTGTGCAGCTAATTGACTGCAGGCGCTTATTTAAAGTTTTGATTAAAGCAATTTGCATAGGATTTTAGTTTTAGCAGGATTTAATTGACATGGAATTTGTGTCTGGAATTAACTTATTTTAACCAATAATTTGAATAAAACACGCCCACGCCTTTAACTAGACATTAAAACAATTTTTGATTGAACTGGTTTAATTATTTTCAAATTATATGTAAATCAGGAACCAGACATTACCCAGCCTAAGAAAACAATAAAATTTAAATCAAAAAAGATACACCTCCTTTGATTTTTTTTTTATAATTTAATTTGACAAATTAAAAAAAGATTTAGATAGTAAATAATTTTAAATTTGAATAATAATAAAACAAAAATAAGAATGGTATTGTAATAAATCAGATGCGGAGTATAAAAGACTTGACACTATTTAATTGGATTCAGCAGAAGAGTTTTTAATTGCCTTTAGGCCACAAAAGTTGGCATTTCAGCCAGGTGATCGTACTCGGAATCATTAATTGGCTAAGGTAGATATTGTGTTTTGGTTAGATGTTTTGTTTGGTCACTATTTTGATTTGACTGTAAAATAATGATTCAAGATTTATCGATAAATTATTTCTTTGAATACAATTTAATAGATTAATTGATGGTAGGTCAATACTCAACCATCCTCTCAAAATTATTGCTGCTAATTTTTTAACTTCAATAATGTGGTTCCATTTGGATTAGATAGTTTATATAAAATTAAAAAAAAAAGGAACTAAATAGGTAAACTCAAACATTTGTATCTGAATTTCATATATGTGAAATGAGTTTAGTCGAACTGGGAGTAAAGATTTCAACATTTTTGAACGGGCATAGATTTGGATGGACGAAATCGACCATGTGATAATCAAGGCGGTACATTTATCTAACATCTTAACAATTTCAAAAAGTCAAACTTCGATTCTGACAATGTCCTTGTAGAGCCCCTAGAGTTCTTCGTTAAATCTTCTCCTTCACTCACAACCGAACACGCTGGGCCAAACATCACTTGAAAAATCTTTCTATCAAAGCAACCTAGCTGGTTTTCTTCCGATTCTGTCAGTGTCGATGCCTCTGTCCCATACAGCAGGACTGGGATGATTAAGGTCTTATACTCGTATGTATAGGGTCTCTTCGGTTTTTTGAGAGAGAGCCTTACTACTTAAATACTTCCTAAGCCCGAAGAAACAACGATTTGCAATTGCGATTCTTGGGGTTTGATCTCCGCACTGATGGTGTTGTGCGATGTAATAGTGGATCCCGGGCAAACAAAGTCTCGACGTTTTGTCCCAGTCAATGGTGTTGGGCTTCTCTTCTCGAGGACAGGATATACTTAGTTTTCGTCTCGTTAACAGTCAAACCTATCTTTGCCGCTTCAATGCTTGCAAATGCTCCACTGACAGCTCGATTTGTTCTGCCCATGATGTCAATGTCATCAGCATAAGCAAGGAGTTGAACGGACTTTTGAAAAGTTGTCCCTCTGGTGTTGACGTTTGAGTTGCGCACAATTTCTTCAAGTACGATGTTAAAGAGGTTGCATGATAGGGCATGTCGATGAAGTTCTTACCGACTCTGACGGAACAGCGAGATTCCTCCATTGTCATCTTCCACAAGCCAACAAGCTTAGCAGGGATGCCGAGATGTTACATGGCTTTGTATAGCTCGTCCCTATCAACGCTATCGATGAAGAGATGGTGCGCATCGACTTGGAATTCTTGGACGTGGGTTTGATCTCCTTAATAAATCTTGCTTCAGCAGAAGCTTTCATGTAGCAATAGTCTGGAAAAATAGGTAGCATTGATACACGTTTGGCAAGCTTAATTGCTTTGCTGCTTTAATGTCCCAATGGCCGGTAGCCAACAAAATTGAATCTTCATCTAATGCGCAATCTCCGCTCGGTAAGAGCCGACAATTTAGGACTTTTCCACAGTTTATGGAGACAGGTCACCAGCTATCTTTTATCGTCAAAAGTTCCACCTGGAATATGCTATAGTGGTTTGGTATACGAAATAAGAGACTTAAGAATCCACCAACCCCTTCCAGGGTTCTCGAACTACCAGTATATGCATCGATTAATTTTTCGAATAATATTATGTCCTTCCATAAAACAGAGTGCCTAAAGCTGCGAAGTGAGTTGTGCGAAGTGCTCCGTTTATGTACAACGAGGGTGATCGAAGTATTTAGTGCTGTCCACCATTCTGATACTCCGTAGATAGGCCACATTGGCCATTTGAACTCTCTCTTCTCATCTAAAATTAGAACCAAGTAATTTGATTCGTGTGAGAATGTTAGTGGAATACCTTTGGTCACGTGATCAAAATGATTTCAAAATGTTTTATAAAAACCAACTGACCTGGTACGCATACTCTTCCTAATATCGAAGGTAACCTAGTCACCGATACGCACGAAATAGTAGATGAATTCACGCATCATTTTTAGCAGCTCCTAAGTAGAAATCGTGTGGAGCGATTTTTAGGACAGCAAAAAGTTAACTTTGCAATAAAAATCTAAAGAACAACAAGGCCGCGCCGTTTCTAATAGAATAACAGCGGAACTCTTCAAATGCGTAGAAGATATTTTGATAGGGGCATGAATCAAATCATCAACCAAATATGATTGGAAGCAAGCATGTCCGAAGACTAGAAATCAGCTCCAAATGCCCAATCTACAAAAAAGGTACCCAATGTCTTGCACGAACTACCGAGGCATATCCTCGGTAGTTCGGCCATATCTAGTATGCTTTGTGAGGGTATGAAGCTGTCTGCATCAGTTTTTCGGACCAGTGCCAGCGGGTCGAACATATACTTAATCTTCAGACTAAGCCAAGTCACGAAAAATACCAATGAATTCGAGATCCACCATCTCTTCATCGACTTCAAAGCTACGTATGAGAGCATTAATCGACATGGTTTCTATATCGCGATGGCCAAGCTCAAGACTCAGAGAAACTGATCCAGTTTAATACTAATAATAAATCTGCTCCGTTTTAATAGAAATCGCCCTTTTTTCAAACTTTGTTTCTCCCTCCGGAAAAAGTTGACTTTAAGACTTTTAATATGAATGATGGGTGACTTTTTATGAATGTAGATTTTTTTCTTAAGACATTTAGGTGACACTTGGAAAAAAATATTATCGAAACAAAATATAGTTTGTTGCCTACATATCAATCCATGAACTGTCAAAATCCATTGAAGGATGGCTCCGATTTGAATGGATTAAAAAACCTTTACAAAATTAAAAATTTCCCTCAGACACGAAAGAAACACAGACTAAGGATGAGACCAAGACCGATACCAAGCCGAGACTACACATTCAAATTTTCACGAGAAAAAGGCGAGATCTAGATCGTGACAATACTTCGTTAGGTGAGAGCGAGACGTGACTGAAATTTTTCGATTTTAACGAGACCGAGACGACACTAACAAAAGTCTCGCCTGGTCTTGTCTCGTTGCCCCAGCCCTTTTCCAAATATGAATCGAGTTTCGACAAGGAGATGCGCTATCATGTGAATTCTTCAAAATTTTCCATATAGTTCGCGCAGCAGGTGTAAACTCGGAATCCATTACCTCCAACAAATCTATCCAGCTAGCTGGGTATATGGACGACCTGCTATAAACAAAAATAAACAAGCATCTCCCTCTTGCTAAGCTGCAATATTGATGTCGTCAAGGGGTTACTCCATATCGTGGAGTGAATACTAACGAAACGAATCACAACGCTGTGGAAATCCTACCTTAGCAAACCGCTGTTAGTTCGGTTTGGTGAAACAAGTGGGTACAACCCGCTCTACAAAAGACTTCTACTGTCAGTCTTGCCGAGTGTTGGAATGGAGAAGAAGATACATCCAAGAACTCTATGATCTAAACAAAAATGTGGATGTAGTCGAAAAAGTTAAAACTCGGCGACTACATTATTTAGCCCACATCTAGCCAATGAAGAAACAATACCCTTGCCAAGAGGATCTTCGAATCTTAGCCTTCAGGTTTGAGACGACAAGAAAGACGAAACCCTTAGATACCATGTTAGAGTGCTTGGTCTGGATAACTGCAGACTTAGAACCTCCCGTGATAGAACAGTATGTAGAAAATTCGTGACCTTCTTCACTTTTCGGAATCCAGTTAATATTAGTATGGAGAAGTAAATTACGATCTTAGAATTTTCCTCAAGGTGTTCCACTCTTGCATTTCCCTTCATTTTCTTCTTCTGGAAGTCGTTTCTAATTCTGATTATTTCTTAATATGGTAATTAGTCCGCAAAAGGCCGGAAGATTTCCAAAATTCAAAGTTCTAAATTCTTAAAAAAACTAAGCTTATCTTAAAAAATTTGAAAATATTTAGAAGTTATTGCCCATTGAGTAATTCAACTAAATCAAAGTTATCAGCTCTAGATTGTTAGGTACAACAGATAACATTTTCAAAATGATACTTGCTGGCTTTGAAATAATTTATAATAAATCTGTACAAGTCGAATATCTATGAAAGTACGTAGCTATAAGATCCCTTTAATTAAAACACTTCTTCATTACAAAATGTTGCACGACCGTCTCTTTATTCCTAATTCAACGTGCTAATGCGTCTTATTATTCTTCCAACCGCGCAACACCGTGTAATTTTGTGTTTTTTTCACCAACCAACTCATCTGCTCCTTTTTCAATTCATTGAGACGTGAGCTGAGAACAAAGTTTAAATTTACAACAAAAAAGAAAAGAACACAGAAAACAAAGTTATTATAATAATCAAACACCACATGATGAATAAAAGACTAAGAAGACGACTTCAAAGTCGACGAAGTGACCGGCAAATAACAAACGTTAATTTTAAAAGACATTCTCCCTTCTAGCTTAACAAAGACCAGATTCACAGTCCCCAGGCTTGTCCACAATCATCACCACTGCCACGCATGATGACGACGACGCAACGGCCGGCGGGCGGCCCGAGCGCGGTAGTTATGCTATTCGATTGGAGCTGTCTGGACAGCTTATCGCCCGATTTAATCGCATGTATACTGAATGAGTATTCATTTTCATTTCAGCCTTCTCTCATACCTTCTTCACTTTTTGAATTAATAATTATGACCCATATGCCATCATGGTCGCCGACCACATAAGAAAGAATGCAAAATAAATTTACACAAAAAAAACTCAACGTTTTCTTAATAAATTATATTATTTATTTTTCTTTTTTTTTTGTTATTTCTTTATAGGCACAGGAAGTTCTCCCGCCCAGAATTCGACACGGAGCATAAGTCCAAATAATTCAACTTCCACCAGTCAATTTAGCCTGCATCATAATAGTTCGGGTAGTTTAGGTAGTTCTACGCCCACCTCATCTCATCTGCCGGTAAGTTAAAAAAACAAATTAAATGCAAAACCCAATGATTGAGAAAAGGGTTTCTTTGATTTGGGTTTTGTATATGAACGAGTATGTGTTTGTGTTTATTGTTAATTGGATTATTATTTATAGTTATTCTTTTATGTTTCTTTTTTCTCTTTTAGTCATCCGTTTCAACTTTTAAAACATCAACAAGTATTGTGAACGGAAACGGTACTGTTATTTTGGATAACACAATGCCAGGTGGTATCCCGACGCCCGGTACTCCAAATTCAAAAGCTAAGGTAAGCAATTGGAAATATACTCGTATATTATTAAAATCAGATATAGTAATTATGAAGAACGTAAAGGGCAAGGTTAGATTTGTAATTTACCAAAACAAAAGAGCTGATCAGCGAACCTGTTTTTATGTTTTAATTTTATTGCTTTGGGCAATAGATTTGCATAAACGCTACCATTGCGGTCTTCGATAAATAAAAGGTTTCTTCATTATACCAGTAGTTTGGTTAATAATTAGTTGTTTGCGTTTTTTTTGTGGAAAATTATTTTTTTTTGTTTAAATTAAAACAGTAAACGCCTTCTCTGTTTTTGCCGATATTTACTCGTATGATATCAATTGGAGAAATGTTGGAACTATTTTTGTAATATGACTGAATATATAGTGCCATTTAAAGACTTGGCGGGTGATTTGCATGAAGAATAATATTTTGGTCTTTGACTTTTAAAATTGATCATCAGTAGTGATAGACTGTATTTTTATTAATTAGTCAATTAGTTATTCAAAAAAGAATGACAGTTTAAAAGTCCATTATAATGGATTGCTATGCTTTACCTAACACGCACACACATATTATTTTTTTTTTTTTTTTTCAGAAAATCGAGAATGGCGGGTGTAAATTTAGGCTTCAAACTTTTTTTTTCAGTCGGATGTAAAAGTTGGCTATATTTTTTTTTATTCCAAAATCAATTGACGCTTAAAAAAATTGTTACCTTTTTCCTGTTATGATTTTTCTTGTGATATAAATGTATTATAGTACAAGTTTTGCATTTGGAAAAAAACGAACTGGAGCCATTAAAAAAGTGGGTCTCACAATTTCCTATGTCTGTCTGTCTATCTGTCTAGCTCGATCGCCATCCTAAACGCCTGCAGCGATTTTCTTCAAGCTGGGTACTTAAGCGTTTTAGGTTATTGTATAAAATAGATTCCCAAAGCTTTTTTGTCAGAAATAACGTTACATTCTTTTCTACAATCTTAATTATCTCGAAAACGGCTCTAACGATTTTGATACAAAATGCTGTGCAATAATATAGGTATAGTCTACATTTTTGGCCCAAACATTTATTTTACATATCTTGTTATGAAGGGTATCTGCCAAATGACTCGACGGATTTCAATCAACACTTTTATCTGGGAGGTTTTTTGAATACTGCACCTGCATACCAAAATTTTCGAAAAATATTTTTTTAAATTCAATATTTCGAAACGGGTGGCTTTAGTAGCTATAGGTCCACTGGCTATCTGATCGTAAATCTCACCGAACAATGGTACAACTCGTTACACCGGTTTGGAGAAAGTAAGACTAATGCGCTTGATATTTTAAAAGCATTTGGTAAAGTTTGGAATCAAGCTCTCTTATCGTGCATTTCGTATCGAGGAATCTATTCTTCGTTTTATTAGAAATTACCGCTCAATACAAATTTTATTTAACGGTTTAAAGTTCAGAAAATTAATGCTGGTGTACCCCAGAGCTCCCTCCTGTCTCCGATTCTTTGTCTCATTTTCATTAATGATCTTTTATCTGGAATTTCTAATCCACTAAATTGTTTTGCTAACGATAATACTCTCAGCTTTTCATATTCGTTTACAGATTCACCTCCTTATTCTTCGGATGTGAAACTGTAACGGCAGGATATGATAATCTCATTAAATGTTGATCTCGACAGTATTGCCTATGAGGAATGCTTCGAAAAACGCAGTGCTGTCTTTTGTCGTTAAAGCAGAACCCATCCCCATGCAACTTAGTAAAATCGAAATCATGTTTTCATGAACGACCTATTTTGCAGTTTTTCAATGCAAACCCATCGACGTTCTTTCCTCTAAAAAAAAGATTCAAAACTCTGCAAATAATAAAGAAATCAAAGGTTTGGAAAATGTTAAAAATCCCGCCCTTTTTAACATTTTCCAAACCTTTGTTTCCTTTATTATTTATAGAGTTTTGATAAGCAGAGTATATACCTACTCTTACTTTCTTAAGGGCCAATTTTTCAATAGGCAGTTAAGCAGTCAATTAGTGCATATTCTCCAGATAGAGCATATAGTTTTTAAACAGTCTGATACAACTTAGTCTAGGAATAAAGTTACCTGCAGATTTTTGAACGGAATAAGGAGTTATCTGAGGAATAAAATAAATAGCTATTTTCGATGTCAAAAACACACAAAATTATTGCTTTGAAATAAACGTTTAACAAAAATTAATTTCTATGAAAATTTCGATACTCGAAATAATATTGACATTTAAATTAAATTACATATTCTGTAGATTGTTTTTTCTTGATTGAAAAATTCGATGTGTTAGTTTAGTTTATTCCTCTGGCAACTATCTGCATGTTTATCTGGAGATTGAAACATCGGTTCTAAGTGTTTTTTTTTTTTAATTTTTTTTTTATACTTAAGTTATGTCGTTTTTTACTTAATTTTCTATATTAAAAGCTTCTATAATTTTTTCAAAAAAAAAAATATTATTAGGATAATTTTAAATATTTAACAATTTAACTTAAAAACAAAATTAATTCAAAAAAAAAATTTTTTTTTTTTCAAAATCAAAAAACTGTTTTTGAAAATTTTTGCATCGAAAGCCGTTGAGCCGAATATCAAAAAAATGTTTGGTTTACCCAAAATGTGGACCATACCTAATGTAGTACACATGCTTTTTTTTATCAAAATCGTTAGAGCCGTTTTTGAGATAATAAAGATAAAAAATGTAAAAATATTTGTATTTCAAGTACCGTTATTTTTGGGGCTAAAACAACGATTCAAAAATCTATTTTAGACAATCACCTAAAACGCCTCTTTTGATATCGGAATGTGCTGTTTCGTTTTGTAAAGTTCTAAAAATTATTTTCAATAAATCGCTCCATTCTGGGGTTTTTCTAGAAGAGTGGAAAATATCATCCATCAGCCCTATTTATAAAAGTGGTCTCAAGCACTTAATTAAGAACTATAGACCAGTCTCAAAACTTTCCGCGATTCCAAAACTTTTTGAAAAGTTGGTGTTCAATAGACTTAGTTTCACGGTGAAAGACATAATCTCTTCGAGACAGCTTGGATTTTGTAGTGGTCGCTCCACTACTACAAATTTGTGTCTGTTTACAAGTTTTTGTTTATCTTCTTTGGAAAAAAGAATGCAGGTCGATGTTTTGTACACGGATTTTGTGAAAGCGTTCGATAGAGTCCATCACAGACTTCTATTAAGAAAGTTGGAGAGGATGGGATTCAGATTCGGTTTTCTTAAATGGTTAGAATCTTATTTGTCAAATCGAAAACAGATTGTTAAAATCGAAGGCAATCAATCCTTTTTTATTGAAGTCTTATCGGGACTGCCTCAGGGAAGTCATTTGGGACCCCTCCTATTCAATCGTCAATGACATTCCGGACTGTCTGCAATTTTCTAATTGTTTGATGTTCGCAGATGATTTGAAACTATATTTCCAAATTTCTTCAGTTGAAAATTGTGTTAACTTTCAAAAAGATATTGATGCGTTTTTCAATTGGTGTAAATATAATCATCTCGAGCTAAATATCTCTAAATGTAATATATTTAGAGCTTCTCGTACAACACCTAAAGTGCTGTTAAGTTACAGTCTCGGCAATGAAAGTCTTTCAACCGTGAGTATAATAAAGGACCTAGGTGTTATTTTTGACACTAAGTCTTCTTTTTCTGAACACATACATTTTATTATTTCAAAAGCGAATTCGTTGCTAGGTTTTTTAAAACGCAACATGGGGGTATTTAAAGGTAGTTACACTCTGAAAACGATTTACATATCTTTAATATTACCCATACTGGAATACTGTAGTGTTATTTGGTCTCCTTTTTATCAAAATTCCTCAGACAGGATTGAAAATATTCAAAGAAGATTCACGCGCTTTGCTTTAAGGAATTTCAGGTGGTCAGATGGTTTGCCCAATTATGGCTCTAGGTGCGCATTGATAGATTTAAAATCTTTAAAAAGTCGTAGAGAAACCCTTGGGGTTCTTTTTATCAAGGACATACTCAATGGTAAAATAAAATCTTCGGACTTACTAGCTCTTATGTCTTTTTATGTTCCTGAGAGATATCTAAGAAAAAGGGACGTTCTCTTTTTGAGTTCTAGTCACAGGACGAACTATGGACTTAATGAACCCATAACTCGTAATTTATGTCTTTTTAATTTAATGCATAGTGAAGTCGACCTTCAAATGAATAGGCATATGTTTAAGAGTATGGCTTTAAACTTTTTTAATGATGTATAATGATAAATTATAATTTTATTGTAGTCAACAGATTATGTATCCATTGATGAATAAATAAATAAATAAAAAGTGACATCCGTTTAGGCTGTAGATCGTTCTACAGACAGATAGACAGACGGAATCGCGGGACCCACTTACTTGGTGTTGTCTATCATGGTAATGTCAAGTTTGATTGAAATCTCGAGTTCGATTTTTTTTTCAAATGCAAAACTTGCCTATAGTACCTATATTTCGCAATTAAAATGTGAATTTAGTTTTAAAAAAAAGCAGATTTTTTTTCATTTTTGTTGAAGGACAGAATTTTGAAAAGCTGAAAAAAATGAAAAAAAGCAGAATTTTGAAAAGCAGTGTTTTGAAGCCAGAATTTTGACCCGCTCCACAAAATTTAAAGCGCAGTCCTCAAAATATAAATTGTCAATTTGTTTGTTTTTAAAATACAAAAAAAAATATTTATTAAAAATATTAGTATTAATTGGGCAACCCAAACCTACATATGTGTGAAATTTCGAAAGAATCGGTTAAGCCAATTACGAGATAGTCGAAAGCAAAAAAAAAAAAAACGGTCCTATGGAAAGTACCGTTTTTAGGCATTTTGGAAAAAAATGTTTCAACCATCGGTTGTACCTAAACAGCTGCACTAATTTTTTTAAAAATCAAAATCGTTAAAGCCGTTTCCGAGAAAAATAGGCTTTAACGTAATGGTTATATGGACCGTTATTTTTTGAGGTAAAAAAAATTTCAATTTCCCCTCTGTACAAGTTTGAAGCAATTCGACTCACCCGTTTGGGCTGTAGGTTTCTATACATACATGCAGCCAGACTGACAGACATACAGACGGACAGAATTTTTAGATCATGTTTTTTCGTCTTCGCTATTATCGTAATGTCATGTTTGATTGTTATCTAAAAACTTGTTTTCGACGAATGCATAACGGGTAGGGGTCAAAATTGTTTTAACAAAATTCTGCTTTCAAAATTCTGCTTTATAAAATTCTTCTCGCCGAAATTCTGCTTTTAACAATTCTGCAAATAATAAAGAAAACAAAGGTTTGGAAAATGTTAAAAAGCGCGCGCTTTTTAGGATTTTCCAAACTTTTGTTTTCTTTATTATTTTCAGAGTTCTGATAAGCAGAGCATACTCTTACTTTCTTAAGAGTTTAATAAAAAAAATATTTTTTTTTGCCGATCAACTTCTTAAGGAAATTATTCAGTTAGTGTCTATTTTAGAAAAAAAGAAAATATGTTTCGAAAAACAAACAAAAAAAAAGAATTATAAAAAAGAGAACTGATCTAAGTCACATTGGATATCTTAGGTTCTTAGGCGCATTTCAAAAATCATTGTTCTCTTTGGTTTTTGCTTGTTTGCTTGTTTTTGTCTGTATTTTTTGTTCATACTTAAGTTTACCTAATGGATTCTTTTGCTTTATTTTTGTATCTCATTTGCTTTTTTAAATAAAAAAAGTTAATTAAAAAAAATAAGCAGAATTTCTTTCTTTTTTGCTGACGGACAGAATTTTGAGAAGCAGATTTTTGAAAAGCAGAAAAAATGAAAAAGCAGTATTTTGAAGCCAGAATTTTGGCCCGCTCCCATGCAAAACTTGCCTTATAGTACCTATAATCGCAAGTTATAAGTGAGATCTCATTTAAATATTTTTTTGAATTTATTCCCATACACGAGAAAAATACAGCATGCGCTCGGCGAACATCTTCGTCGTTTGTGGGTACCTTTAGCCAGATCAGGGCTCACCAATTCCTTGGTATAAGTTTTTTGACGACCTTAACCAACTTTAAGAAAACAAGATCAAAGTTTTTATTGCTTTTCTCATAGTGACGAAGTATTTAGTTTGTAAGAAAAAATCTGGCTGCATTGCCAGCTGATGGATAATCCGCAGAGTCTACTCTGTGCCAACGGTTACCTGTAGTCTTTGGAAGAATAAGTAACATATGGCTATGCACTTAGAGGACGCTCTTTCGCTGGATTAAATTCACCCCTGGATTAGCCAACGACATAGGTGCCTTAGTTGTCACAAAGGAAGTGGTTTAGGGTTGAATGGCTTTTGAAACGCTGGAACATTCATATGAAGCGGAGTAGATATTTCTATACAATCATTTAAACTGATTGACGTCTGGCAATATGTGTAGTAGCTGCTACGACCTTAAATTATATACACACAATTGTCATGACCTGAAAATAGTCCATGTTCCTTGAAATAGCCGTTCCTATGATCTGTCCCTAAATGGCCAACAGATCGCCAAGTTCTGCACAATAAAGGTCTTTCAAGGAACGAAAAGGTATCCAACCATGTTACCCTCTTCAAGAGTCTACGACAAACACTGGTGATGGCGGACTTAAGCTCTAATTTGGTTACTGATAGCCTTATAACCGCCTTTTTTACCTACCTTAATTATGTATATATTTTTTTATATATTAAACCTTGAAAAAAATAATATCTAATCGACTTGCACTATAAGATCATTATGTAATCAAATTTGTTTTTCTTTTTTTTTCAGGATAACTCGCACTTTGTGAAAATCGTCGTTGCCCTTTATCCTTTCAAAGCCATCGAAGGCGGTGATCTCTCCCTTGAAAAGGTAAATAAGACTAAATGTTATTATTATTTTCATTTTTTTTTTATATTTTTCTCTATAATTTCAAAAATGGAAAGAAATAATGAATGACTAATCAAATAATTATAAAATTAACAAAAATATAGTGGACACATCTAAAGCCGGAACCATTCTTAATTAGTATATTGTTTTCAATTTCATTTATTTATTAATTCATTTAATAGTACAGGTGTTATGGAAAGATAAATAATTATTACATTAGCAACTTTAATTCAAAAATAAATAAATGAATAAATAAGTAAAAATAAACATAAAGTATAAATAAATAAAATTACATTAATTAGTGCGATGTTTCCTTTTAAATAATTAAAGACTGTAAACATTAATTTAAAATAAAATGACACACATTAATTTGCGTTTTCAATTTATAATTTTTTATATTTTTATTTTTTTGGATGCATTTTTTAAATTAAAGACTGGTTCTTCTCAATTTTACTTTTAACTGATAGTTGAAGGCTATTCCATATCCTTATTGCGTGAATGAAAAATTGACGTCTCGATATCAAGCAAGAATACACTCTTGGTCAAATTGTTACTCCGCGTGAAAGAGTTATTTTACTGTTTAGATACTTTGGGCAATTACCTTTAATTATTTTTGCAAGGAAGATTATGCGTTTAAATTGGAGGAAACACTGCAAGTCGCAGCCGAGTATTTGGGGCGTGTATGCTGACACATGATAGTAACTGCGGAGATTAAAAACGAATCAGATGACAGAGTTGAATGCGAGTTTGAGTTTTCGAAAAGAACAAGAGTCAAGATCTGCAGTTATTTCATATCCATAACTTATTATATGTGCAATCAAACTTTTGGCAAGTTGCAATTGCTACATGGTAAAAAGTTACGAGAAATTGATAAAGATCTCAGCAAGGCATAAGTCTTTGCACATGTTGCATTTATATGATCAGCCCAAGTCAGACCGCTGTGGAAAACTACCCCCAAATTATTTATTTTATTGACCATTTTGATACGAGAATTTTCTAACAAAATTGGTGGAAACTCGTCAGAGCTTGATAGGTACCTACCAATGGGAATACATTTGGTTTTATCGGGGCTTAATAACAACTTATTTTGACACGACCATCTTACATCTGATCTCGGATCATGGTTTCAATTATCAAAATGTTCGCTTATTATGTGTGGTTAAATCAAAACCCAACCCCCATACCGCTAGCTAATTACATTCCTCCCCTTAAAATATTCAACCGTATTACTCGCACTTCTAGAAGTGTGTGCAGACCAAAGAAAAATTTTAAAACATTTCAGAAATATTCCAGAAACATTTAAAAAACCATTTCAGAAACAGATAAACATTTCTGAATAGTTTCTGAAATGTTTACTTTGGTCTGGAAGCTCGCGAAATATTTCTGAAATGTTGCTCTTTTTTCCATTTTGAATGGAAAACTTTCTTTGCTTCCCAAGCATTTACAAAGGTAGTTAGTGCGTGAGTAATTGTTCATATAAATATAAAAAGATCGCGAAAAGGGTTGAGCAGCGAGGATATTATCCAATTGATCAAAATGTATGAAACGAAAAAAGTTTTGTGGGATCAACTTGAATAAAATTTTGAAAATAAAATCAAAAATGCCGCTGATTTGTCTGAAATTAAATGAAATTTATGATGATAAAACACGGCGCTATCAGTGCTACTTCTCTACAATCCATTTTCAGGCTTAAAACTGGATACATAATTGGTACACAAAGAATTATTTCAGAAATGTTTCTAAAAGCGTACACACCAAAAAAAAATAGCAAAGACATTTCTCAAATGTTTGTGGATTGCATCTGAAATGTTTCTTTAAGCAAATGGGAAACATTTCAGAAACGGTTTTTCAACAATGTTTCCCGGAATGTTTCTTTAGTGTGGACACACATTAGGAATGCTCATCTGTTAACCATTGAGCCAAACTTCGGAAGTACTGTCAAGTACAGAGATTGTTTCTTCAGCTGTACAACGCGAATGTGGAAAACTTTTCCCGGCTCTATTTTCCTTTTCCATTTTAGCATTCAGAAATTCAAAACCAATATACATCGGTATCTCCTTTTTAATCCTTCCCTACTTGTCTACACTCGCACTATACTCTATCATTTTAAGAGTAGTCAAAAGCCCTTAGTGCGCGCATCGTTATAAAAAAAAGAACATCTATGTACTTAAGAGGATAACAGTAGACCAATGGGCCCTGTACACGCCCATTCCTAACCTTAGCCTAGCATTGATCTATGAAAATTTATATGTTTTCGTTGGAGAAAAAAATTCTAGAAATAATCATAAACCCTAAAACGATTTCTTCCATAATTGTGTTTAAACATTTTTGATTGATCATTCATTAAATTAATTTGTTTGTGTATTTTTAATAATTTTCGTATTTTTGTTTTTGTCTATAATTTGGTCATTCATTGTTAATTTCAATTCACATAACCTAAAACGTAAAACGTAAACTACTTGCAAATGACTGTTTTTTTTTTTCATTGATATAATTACAGAATGCTGAATACGAGGTAATTGATGACTCTCAGGAGCATTGGTGGAAAGTCAAAGATCAGCACGGAAATGTTGGCTACATACCTAGTAATTACGTCAAGCCAAAAGCTCTTCTGGGTCTCGAACGATATGAGTAAGTTTAAAGACTATAATTTAAAAAAAAATCCCACAAAAAATTAAAACTCCAAACATACTTCCAAATTAAGACTTTTTAACAAGAAAAAAATTATGCCTTGAAATACAAAAAAAAACAATTTAGATGCGTATTTTAAGACCCGTAAAAAACCTAATTGGTTTTTTGTATATGCTTTTGGATGTCTAATGTCTAATTAGACATCGAAGCATGTTTTATGGGTTTTTCTTTTACCAATTTGGCAATTACAACTTTTGATGCTAATGTATCTAATTATATTTTGTGTGTTTTTCTTTAATTAACAGATGGTATGTCGGTGATATGTCCCGACAGCGAGCTGAATCTCTGCTTAAGCAGGGCGACAAAGAAGGCTGTTTCGTAGTTAGAAAATCATCCACAAAAGGTCTTTACACCCTATCGCTACATACCAAAGTGTAAGTTAAGACTTTTTTGTTTTAGTTTAAAATTTAATATAATTTTTTTTTTTTAAATATTAGTCCACAATCGCATGTTAAGCACTATCATATTAAACAAAACGCACGTGGAGAATACTATCTCTCAGAGAAGCATTGCTGTGAAACAATTCCTGATCTTATCAATTATCATCGACACAATTCGGGAGGCCTAGCCTGTCGTCTGAAGTCATCGCCCTGTGATAGGCCTGTCCCGCCAACAGCTGGATTGTCTCATGGTAAGTCTTATCAATTTATCAATTTTAACTGGCATATCTTAATATTTTTTTTTTTTTCTTGATAGATAAATGGGAAATCCATCCAGCGGAACTGGTGCTCGGTGAAGAGCTCGGCTCTGGACAATTCGGTGTTGTACGTCGTGGCAAATGGCGCAGTTCAATCGATACAGCTGTTAAAATGATGAAAGAGGGTACAATGTCTGAGGATGATTTCATTGAAGAAGCCAAGGTTATGACCAAATTGCAACATCAAAATCTTGTCCAGCTGTATGGTGTTTGTTCGAAACATCGCCCGATTTACATTGTGACTGAGTATATGAAACATGGATCCCTGCTAAATTATCTGCGACGACATGAAACCACTTTGATTGGTAATATGGGTCTGCTTTTGGATATGTGCATTCAGGTATATTATTATAGAAAAAATTCCATAACCTTTGCATTTCTAAACCAAGAATCCTTTTGCCATCATTTGCGGATTTTAGGTGAGCAAAGGAATGGCATATCTTGAACGACATAATTACATCCATCGAGATTTGGCTGCTCGCAATTGTCTAGTGGGCTCTGAGAATGTTGTTAAAGTGGCTGATTTTGGATTGGCTCGATATGTGTTGGATGATCAGTATACTAGTTCTGGCGGTACCAAGTTTCCTATTAAATGGGCACCACCAGAGGTCTTGAATTACACTCGATTCTCGTCGAAGAGTGATGTTTGGGCGTATGGTATGTTTTTTTTTTATTTTTAAATGATTTAATATTGATTAACATTTTTTTTTTGTTTGATTTAGGTGTCCTTATGTGGGAAGTGTTCACATGCGGCAAAATGCCATATGGCCGCCTTAAGAATACTGAAGTTGTTGAACGCGTTCAGCGTGGAATTATTCTAGAAAAACCAAAGTCCTGTGCTAAGGAAATTTACGATGTAAGTTAAGATCAAGATCTCAAATTCTCGACATATCCTATAGCCTATATCAAAATGGGCTTAAAAAATTGGTAACAAAATGGACAAAGGACTACTCAAATGAGAGCGACCAACGACCGACGAATAAATGAATAAATTCCATTTAAAACAATTTACCAACCTAAATTCTTCACAAATTCTAAACAAAATTGTAGAAATATAATTTATATTAATGTTTACAACAGAAAAAATTACTTTAAATTTGAGAAAACAATATTGGTCGTCGCGAATTACATCTGATTGCTACGAACAGTCAAACTCTAATCGTGTTCCACATACCATCCACCCTTCAACGAGTAATTTGTTCGCGCGCGTCTAACCTCAAAACCAATTTTTTTTTTTTTAATTTAACTATATGCCTGTAAGACCTAAGGTCTTTTAAATGGAACTTGAATTGCACGGCACTAGTTTGGCACAGTGGATTTGAGAACCAGGTATTGACTGTCTCATTCTAACCCATGGGCGACATCCAATTAAAATTGGAGGTATAGCAAAAAATGCGCCTGGCGTGGGGATCGAACCCGCACGTCCTAGTTAGCAATCAAGCACTTTATCCACTGCTCCATTGCCTCCCACAACCTATATTCGTGACGAATAAAAGTAAAGCCATGTGAGCGAAATGTCAAAATGGACGAATATTCGTTAATTCGTTGGTCGCTCCCATGTGCATAGTACTTAAATGCTTCGTGAGGAAGTTATAATTTCGTAACATCTACCACATAAATATTTGTCATTAGAGGCCGAATTTAGGTCCCTTTAAGTCTGGTAGATATTTCCTGCCTGGAGTATGCATAACGCATAAGATGTTTTTTTTTTACTTAAACATAATGGCGTTTATGAACTATTCACATGAGAGCGACCAATAAATTAACAAATATACTTCCAGTTGAACATTTCGTTTACATGGGTTTGCTTAAGCTCAGACTATTCTAATCGTTCAACCTGTGTTTCTTTTCAACCAGAGCAAAATCTTAGCATGTTCAATTATCTCATAATAAAATATTGCCGATCAAATAGAGCAATAAGCTGAACGCGGCTAACTTTACTCATAATTTTGACAATCACAACAGAAAAACGCGCTTTTGACAGCTTGTTAGAGATGGGTGATGTTTATTAATTTTAACAAAATATCGATAAACAATTAAAATATTCGGAAAAAAGCTCAAACCGATTTTATTTTAATTTTTAAATATAATATATTGATTCCGACAAATTCATCACTGCAAAATATTTGATCATAGATTTTTAAGCAATAAAATTATTATATCTCGTATCAACGTTCTTAAACCAACAGCTTACGCGTAATATTTTGGTTATGTTTCGTTATTTCGCAATATCGATAAATTGTGAGAGAAAATTGTAACTTAATTTCTAAAACAATATAATATTTATTCCATCAACGATCAACTAAACAGCGGGCTATTATTTTAATGTCTGAAATATATCGAAATGCATACATACATAGTTTGATTTTCATCCTATAGAAAAATGAACAAAGAATATCGATATTTAAAATAGTAAAAGCAATAGTTTTTCTGAGCTTAGAAAATGTCCATTTGCTCGTGGAAAATGTGGCCGGTATGTGTGTGTGTATATCGAACTCAATCATGTAATGGGGTCTCACTTATCAAAATTACAATGTATTTTCTTAATTAAAACTGAACATCGATCTGAATATTCGATAGTTGACATCGATGTTAACTCAATATTGATGTTCAAGCTCATCCCTACAGCTTGTCGGCGAACTTGGAATTTATGACAGTTCCACGCTTAAATGTGTATTCAAAGTTAAATCGAAGAGCTCTGCTCATTCTGTGCTCGAAGCTAACTCGGTTCGCTCAGGATCTGTTCAGTGATCTGCTTCGGAGATAAAAAAGAAAACCACTTTTTTATTGCTCTCGATTGACGTTTTTATAATTGATAGGCTTTGATTTTGAGGTTAGGCGCATGCTAACAATTTTTTGGTTGAAGTGTGAATGGTATGTGGAATGCGCATAGGGTTTCGTAACAATCAGATTGCGAATTATTATTATTTTTTTTTTTTTCAAATGAATCTTATTTTTGGCAATTAAAAATCAAATTTGACTGTCTATAAACATTAAAATAAATTATATTTCTACCAGTTTTAATCAGTACAACAATTCGTAAACTGTCGTTTTTATCATTAAACAAGTCGTAACTCTACGGATATTGAAAATCAAATACATAGACCTTACAATAACCTAAATTTATTTTAACCCTGTAGCTCTAATAGATTCCCCTACAAGAAACCTCTGGGTTTCTATTTACATGTCATATACGAAAATCATCTATCAGGGATTGACTACGATTGACGGTAAAACGGTTTCTCGCATGAAGTTTCCTTCACACGTTTTTAACAATATGTTTCATCACATTCAACTGTGTAACGTTTCCTCGCAAGCTCCTACCTTTTTTCATACAATCTGGCCATGCAACAAAAAAAAAAAAAAAACAAATCCAATCAATCTGGTCTATCATCGTAACCGATTGGAGAAAAATTCCAATCGAAGTATATATTTGCTTCATGCTAACCGAATCGAAAAAGAAATAATGAAAGGTATCGACGCATGTACTTGACATTAAAAAATCTGACATGGCCTTCATCATTCCAACCAGTCAGTCGTATTGATTGTTTTTTTTTTAATAAACAAAACCTAAAATGGGGGTTATCGTGAATAAAATTGTTTTCGTGTAAGATTCATGATCGCAAAAAAAATATCGAGAGAATAAAATATTCCGTGGGAAACTTCTCTGGAAGATTCCCGATAGAGCCAAATATACCCAGATTCACATATGTACTTATGTAAAAGATATAAATGAATACATATGTACTTACAGTTCAGACGACATCTCCCACATTTCTAATTTTATATTTTTTATTTATTTCTGTTCCCGCTTCCTTCCGACAAAGTTCCGCATGTGATTTGTTGTCGGAGACAATCGGAAGAAAAACAAGTCTAAGAAACACCATGCCAAGCATGATTTTGACATTTGATCGTCAAGCTTCGGATGACTTCGCAACGCGTTGCTTTGATTTTGAAATTTTTAACGCATACTTTAGTTTTTTTTTTGGAAGAAGGTCCGATTGATGAATCGGAACGGTTACAATGATACAAAATTCGTACATTCGTACAAATCGGAGAAAGATTCTATCCGATCGGTTACGATGATAGGGCCCAATATCTCTTCGAAAGGAGTTGTAACCTCTTCGGAGTTCTAACAAGAACTAAAGATTCCGGTGGAAGCACTACTACTTAATTACTTTTGGCCACCTACATAAAATAAATTATAAAGGAAATCCGAAGATCTGAAAATTATAACTACTTCCTAAAATAAAATAATCCAAAAGTACTTTATTAATGGAACTAAAAGTAATGATATACCGTCGCCAATCTCGCAAAAAATAAATGAGAGATATTGTGCTACTAGAAAACGTTTCGCGGAATAGAGGCACTAAAAGTACTTTAAAAATCAGTGGGTTACACGGGGAACTCAGCTGCCAGAAAATCTACTACTATTGGCGAAATTTCGTCAATGCCACAAAAGAACATCCTGAAAATCACACAGAACTCAGATTGATTCTTGGAGACACCCCATACCCCATACCTATGGTCGGTTTACTCTTGTCCTTAGCTTCCTTACAACTTCCCTCTGTATACCTTGAGAAGCTCAATGAGATCCGAGTGAGTTAATGCGGCTTGCAGTATAATAACCTTAACTAACCTAAACTTTATTTATTTTTCTTACTTCAATTGTAACTCCATAGTTATTACATACATTTTCCAGGATTTATTCTCTATGTTTAAGAAATTAAGCTGATTTTTTTTCGTAAATGCAATACTTGCCCTATAGGACTTACAAATATCGCAAATAAAAGATAAATGTACTTAAGCGATGTTAGACTCTTTGCATTGAATGACGACGATATTACAATAATTTCTGTTTTAATTTATTAAATACTATTTCTCTTACTTATTTTATTTCCAGGTAATGAAAAAATGTTGGTGTCACTGTCCCGAGGATCGTCCATCTTTCCGCATTCTAAAAGAACAACTGGCATTAATTGCTCAAACTCTAACCGATTAAGCAGTAAAACAGTAGCAACCCAATATGTTCACTAAAATGATAAAAAAGAAACAATTTTAGTAAAAATGACACAAGAATATAAAAATAGAATAGCAACTAAAAAAAATCTCATCTACAATATAACAAAACAAAAAAAAAAAACAGAAATAAAATTATAAATATATCTCCTCCTCATAATCATTAGAACAAATTTTAACTATTAATCGTTGTTTTTTGGATTTATTATCTTTTTTATTTAATTTTTACTTAAACTTAGAAGTATAAAAATGATTTTCAAGATTAATTATTACAAAAACTACGTGAGAATGTTTAAATATAAATATATATATATATTATATAAACATTAAAGAATAAAATAATATAACTATAAGAGACGTACGACAAAGATAAACAATTTTAGATAAAATATTATGTAAATTTTTAATAAAAAAATTATTATTATTAAAATTTCAACTAAATGAAAAGAATTTTTTAAATTTAAGTTTAAGTTAAATACTTAAAAAAAAAACATTTTATATCGGATTTTTTGTACAACCAATCAATATGCTTTTTTACAAATTTAGGAACAAAGCTAAATTTAAATAAAGAAAACATTATATTATATGAATTGAAGAATACAAAAATTATATATAAATAAATATAGAAATATATTATCTCATCATTATAAATGCATATACTAACTATGTATCTAGAAAAAGTAACGCTCATTAAAAAAAAATAATAAAATAACACACAAAAAAACTACATATATTTCTTTAAAAAAATTATAAAAGAAATATTTTTAAAGCCTTAAAATAATGCTGTATATGTATTAAGTTTAGAGTTTATGTTTAATATGTTGTATTGAAAGAAAAATACAAAAATTTGCAATTGTGCTATATGAGATGATTTTAAATATTGGCAATAATAATAATTTTAAATTTAATATTAAATATGCCTAAAGAGTAAAATGCGATAGAAGAAGAATAAATAGATAGATTTTTTGTTTAAGAGAAATACCGAAAGATAATAACATTTTTTTATTCTACTTTAATTAGAATGTATGCGATTATATTTTATGTTTTTGTGATTTATGTTTAGTTAATAAAAAAATAAAAAAAAAAGAAATGAATAAGATAAAGAAGTGTACGCACGAAGCTCTAGCTTTGGTAAAAATAATCTTTTTTTTAATTATGCATGTGTAACTCGAATAATATTTTATTTGAATTAAAACAATTTATATTAGATAATTTACGGTTTGCTCAAATTTTTTAATTTCATTTCTTTTATTTTGTTTTGATTTTATTTATTTCATAATTTGTGTCTCTTTTTTTATCTTAAATGGAATGAGAATAAAAGAATGTTTTAGTTTCTCGAAATAATTCATATTATTATTTTTTTAAAAACAATTGTACTGTGTATGGCCTTGATTTTAATGAAATATAAATACATTTTAATTGTAAACATTTTATATGATTTTGTTTTATTTGTTGATAAACTTTATTTATTTGTCTGTTGTTGTTTGGTTTAGAATTGTAAAGGTTTGTTCATTATTTAGTTTTTTTTTACGAACAAGCTAAATCGGATTAAGATAATTGAGATTTTGATTCACAAAGAGTGTAAGAAAATGCTTTTGAAAATTTTAGCAGTAAAGCCTAAGCATGGTACGTACTTACTTACTTGTTGAATGAAGCCTTGATCCTTGTAAAGTAAAATATTTCCTATTTTCACGATCTTCATTATATGTAATTAAATTCTGTCTTTAACCATTGTGTGCTGATCAGGTCAATAGTTAGAACCTATCATTATTTAAAACTATATATAAATGACGTTGCTCTTATAAACAATTTTATATTAGCAGTCACCCTGATTGTTTAGAAATGAATATCTCACGCTCAAATCGTTTATAAATTTAAATAACTAAACTAATATTGGATAGCAGCATACAGAGGCACATACATTTTTGCTCGTGCTTGTACTTGCTTAGGAATTGGTAGAACAGAAGTGGCTGTCAGAAATAAATTCCAACAAATTTAGAGGTAAATAGTTGGTCTTTGTGTTTTGTTTTGTAAACTCTTGGGTCCGTATTACGAAATAAAATTCTTTCAAGTCATTCTAATTATCAATACGTTGTGATTACGATATTCGTTTTCTTCTTTTACGCCTGCTTTCGGGAGGCGAAGTTTGACTTTATGTAGCTGTGGCATATTTACGTTTAGGATAGGATATCCATTCTTGTAAATCATAATCGGTGACATTATTATCGTGTTCCTGGATATCGTGTTTTTACCTTTCGTTTTGTAATAATACAGGTCCGATCGTCTATTGTCATTAGAATTTTCTATTTAAAGGCGATTTTTTAATGAAACAAAATGAGAAACTGTAGGTTTTAGTTTAGAATAGAAAAATATTTAAACTTCTTTTTTATATTATGCGCGCACTCAAGGGGTTATGACTAGGTAACCTTAAAATGTTTTAACACAGTGCGAGCGATTGGGAAAAAAGAAGATGTTTTCATAGGATAGGGTCGGGTAAAGCGTTCCACATTCGTAAAGAGTTTTTACTTGAACTTAGACTTTTGTTTCATGTGTTTTGTTTTAATTTAAGACTACACCATGTTTTCCGAATATAATAATGATTTGCTATAAATATTCAGCCCAATTCTAAATGAAAACTCCCAGGGAAATGTTTCTCTTTTCCCTACTCTCTTATTACAAGCAAAACAACTCCCGGGATTTTTTTTTCTTTCTCGTGTTCTAAACAAACTTTGAATATAATTTAAACGCAATTTTGTTAGGGCTTAAGAGTTTTTGAGACTAACAAACCAAATGATTAAATGAAACCTGTTTCATAATAAAAAAATATGTAAATATGTAATTCTGTTACGGATGTCAATACAACCATTGTGGCATCTCCAGTGGATTCGATGGCCAAATTCCTAAAAGCAAGATTTGCGAAGAAAGTTTCATGCTAAGTAAATGCAGGAAACCGGTTAAAATTGAAAAGCCAGTGAAGTACGGAACATAAGTGTAAAACTGTACAGGATATTGCGCAAGAAAAATAAATAAACTGTGGTGTTTTCATAATCGTCTGTTCAGCGTGTTCATAAAGTCAGATTTTCGGTCGGACTAACCTAGTTGAATTGCAGTCCGAATGTTCATAAGCTTCCAAATATCATCGGGATTGGGCAGATGCCATTATTTTTTGGCTGCAGAAAGCTCGCGAATTCGTAAAATGTTGTCTGCTTTTTGGCACAGTCTGCATTGCAGAGATTTTTATATATGTGTTTAGAGACAATTTGCTTAAATATTTTTAGCAAGATTTGTGTTTAGGAATTTGCCTGATGCATCCTTTAGGGATGTTCTTATAGCTCTTGACTTTCGACATCGGGTTTCTTTAAATAATAATTATTTTGTTCCTCTAATGATATGTCAAATACTGTCTGTATCTCCTCTGTCTGTCTAAACTAAGAATCTTTTGCTTAAAATGTGATGGATCCGTTCTATCCACTCTTACATTTTATTACCTCAGATTCTCGGAACTCTCAGTTTGAGTTTCTTTTTCCAATCAGTTGCAGCTCAGAGCTTACTCTGCTCGTTCAGACTCTGATCAGAGCTAAAAAAGAAAAAAGTCATCTATTACAATTATAAAACGGTCGCCATTATCTATCGGAACGGGTGAAGATGAAAGCTGTCAAAACATTGAAATTTGCGAATACGGAGCTGGGGTGCCAGCACTTAACTTTATCCAATCGAGGATTGGCGATCATTGTTCAACTCAAACAAATAATTTTTGGCGGCAATGACTTGAAACTATAAAGTGAAATTCCAAATTTACAAAATAGATGCTGCCAATGGTGGATTGAATCGGATCGGATTAACTCGGTTGTATCAAGTTACGTGCTGGCACCCTTGTATGGGTTGACAAGTTTTAATTTAAAAATCAAAAAAAGTTTTCAGTTGGGATCCTGGTTAGGAAAAGGATTCCGGACTGCCAAATAAAAACGCCCCATTAGAAGTGACTGCGGAGTCTCAAAAAAAATTGGCGAATGCATTTTCTTTCGGGAATCGCCAAGTTGACCTTCGCCTCATATGTTGCTCTATTGCAATTAGGGAATTACGTTTCGTTTTTATGTCAGAATATCGCAAATTTCGATTGGAAATCAGGAAGAACTCTCCAATCCAGGATTCCAGCTGAACGATTAAAATCCGCTTGATACACTCTAATCTATTGGCGTTTATCGTGAATCAAAATTTCATTAGAAATTTGTATCCAATTCGAATCTTGGGAACGTAAATGATGCTCAAAACTTTCCCTTGGAATTTATTGGTATGGGGAATAAGCTTTGCCAGGGAATGTTGCTACTATTTCATATGATTTTTTGTTCGAGGGAAATTTATTCCGTTGGAGATTCATGTTCGCAAAATTTCGAGGGAATAAAATATTCTGTGGGGAACGAAATTCCCTGGGAGAGTCCCGATAGGGACCATTGTGAATTCACGGAATGAATTTGGGTTTTCAACAATTCGATCGAAATGTTTATTTATTAATTTGAACTTCGAAAATGAAATTCACAAATTCGATATTTTTAATAAACATACCCGATAACCAGATTTGTTCTTTTTTTTCTTGACCCTTTTCAAGCCCTTATATAGTGTTTTCTATCACTAAACGTACATAGTACATAGAATAAACTTGTTCGTTTGGGAGTGCCACGCAGCATCGCCGTAAAGACCTATAAAACCTACAAGAGAAGGTGAATGCTTATTGCTTTTATTTACTATCCACGTAGGTGTACGTACTTCATAATAAGTAATTTAATTGGTAAGTTTAGATATATTTTTGAAATCTGAATTCCGTTGAAAAAAAATCTCATATCTTTTGCCAAATTTAGAGATAAGGCCCTCATAAATATTATTCTTGACTAAACTAAATTTGCTAGTCCTCAGATATATACATAAGCCAAAAAAATGTAATAAAACATGAAGCTTCCTTTATTTATTTTATATATTTTTTTTTCGAAAACCATACATACTTATATCGCCTTCACATACTAAACACAATTTTATCACAACAAATGATAGAATTAGATTAAATGTCTGCAATATATTTGTTAAAAATAAGAGATTTTCTTAAAACTACATACATATATGAATAAGAACAGAAGAAGAATTTTGTATGCGGTTTCGAAGGCATAGTAATCCAACAAAAGCCAAGTAAAAATAAGAAACCAGTAAACCGAATGGACTGTAAATTTGTTTTTAATTTTTTTAAATTAAAAATATGAAAAACAAATATGAGTAGAATTTTATAAAGTATGAGTTTGCCATTAATTTTAAGTAAACTCAGTGACAACAATTTTTTGTATACATTTTATATATGAACCAATTCAGCATTTTATACCTAATAGATATACAAAATAAAATAGCTTAAATGTAATAAATATATTAAATATATAAACAACATTCATCGTCCATACAAGAAAATAGAATATAAACGCCTATAGCTTCATTAAATTTTTAACAAAGCAAGAAAAAAAACAACAAATCCGAAAATCAAAATATAAGAAAACTTTAATGTTCCGAAATAAAACAAAATACAAAAAAAGCATAATTTTAAAAGCTTTCAATATTTAAATAAAATAAAATAAAAAAAAACATTTTATATAGAAAACTTTACTTGTAGTCAAATTTCAATTTGTTCCCATCATAAAAATCACCATCATATTCATTAATTATATTAAACAACCAAAAAAGATAAATAAATAGAGCATCTCATTCCAGACATATTAAATACAAACAAACAAAAATAGACAAAAATTAAAACTTATGTAAGTAAGCCCGTACGAATTCTTATGGATGCCATTTATAAATTTTGAAAACAAACAAAAAATATTCACAATCGAGTATTTTTCAATTAAAAAAATAGAAATAACCTAAAAATAATTACAAAAGATTATCAAGGATATGAAAATTTATACAAATTAAAAAAAACACAAACAAAAAATAAAGAGAAAGGTAAAACATTTATATTACAAGAAAAAATATTAAATTGATAATTTAAAACAATTTGAGTGTTTTTTTTTTCTTTTTCTCTTAATTTAAATTAATACATTTAATTTAATTGAACTCTGTATACTGAAAAATGATTAAACTTTGTCTCTTCTCAGAGTGGAAGTGAAATGTGAATTCGAAATCATATCACAGCCAGCTTTGAGGAGCGACAAGGTCTTGAACTGTCAACATTTAATCACATCTTTAGATTTTCGACCAACAATTTAGTTCACTTTTTTTTCCAAAACGTTTTAAAGTAACATACAGGCGGTTATCGTGAATACCAATTTATCAGGAAATTTGTCTCCAATTCGAATTTTGGGAAATTTCCCTCGGAATTTATTGGGAATAATTTAATTTAAATATAGAAGATTTATCAACCAGGAAGGCCTCTTTTATGACGTCATATCAAGGGTTGATGAAAGATGTAGAGCTGAATATATAGCTGAAGCTTCTGGCTCCATATTCAGAACAACGTACAGTAGGCTAAATCATAACCTGGCTGAAAACAACTACTTTTGTGATTCCTAAAATGCACATGTAATTGCTACAATGGTAAGACTTTGTAGTGAACAGCTCAATCTGAACTTCATTCCACACAGGCCTGACTTACCAATAATCGAGTGTAATATGTGCAACTTGGCGGAAAGAGAAGATGTTATTCACTTTGTTGGAAGATGTCCCATTCTCAGGGAAATTAGAAGAGACATATTTGGAAGTGATATTTTATTGGAGGAACAAGTTGTTCGTATGTTGAACGAAATGGATGTAGTCAAACTCTACGATTACTTCAAAATAACACAGAGGTATAGGACTCTGGGGGTGGCCGTGGCGCGATGGTTGTGTGTTCGCCTGTCAACCTCATGGTTACAGGTTCGATCCCTGCCATAGTTTTTGAGTGGAAGCAGTTTAAAGTGAATTAAATTATTTGTCCAGATCACATTCGAACAGCGAAGAAAGTGGTGAAGAGCTTTGTTGAGGTTCATAGACACATATGTAGATATGCGAATATTATAGCAAATAAAAATCAATCTAAAAACGTATTCGATTCGTTATGAAAAAATCAATTTGGAGATCAAAATATAGATTTACGAAATGAAAACCCCTTCAAGGTGGCAGGAAAAATTTCGAGGGAATAAAATATTGCGTGGGATACAAAATTCCCTAGGAGATTCTTAATAGGACCAACTAAAACTGCGAAGAGTCTAATTTTAGTTCAATAAAATGCACGATTGGATCGTAAAAACTTGCTCTTTTAGCTAACAACCTTAACGTAGCTAAACATTGACTCTATTAATATATTTTGTTTTTATATTGTCGAATTGATGATTCAACGTTACAAGGTTACAGAAATACCAACCTACAAATGTAACGGGTTATCCATTTTGCGGTTTCAAAAGTAAACGTAAACAAAAAACATATAAAATATTTTTTTTCGTGATATTTCTTTTTTATTATAAAGTTTGAACGTTGACATTATGTGTGAAGCACTACATCATTTAAATGACCACCACGCGAATTGTTGCAAGCATCGATTCTTTTGAGGTAATTTTCGACCACTTTTTGACACTTATTGGGCGGAATCTCAGCCATAGCTTGACGAATGTTGGTTTTCAAGTGCTCAAGAGTTAAAGATTTATCTGCATAAGCACGGTCTTTCGCGTAGTCCAGCGGTGTCAAATCGCATGATCTTGGTGGCCAGTTGATATCACGACGAGAAATTACGCGGCCAGGAAATGTCTCCTACAATAAAGCCATATTCGCTCGAGTTGTGTGGCATGTGGCACCGTCTTGTTGAAGCCACATACTCCCCAAGTCGTATTCTTCAATAGCAGGCAAAAAAAAGTCGGTTATCATATGACCATTTGACGCTGACAGTCGTTCCATCGTCGTTTTCGAAGAAGTAAGGTTCAATCACACCTCCGGACCAAAGAGCGCCCCAAACAGTGACTTTTTGTGGATGAAATGGCCTCTCTTCAATTACTTGATGATTCTCAGAACACCAAATACGACAATTTTGTTTATTAACATACCCACCGAGTGAGAAATGTGCTTCGTCGCTGAAGAAAATTTTGTTCGAAAAATCGCCGTCCACCGCATGTTGTTCAAGCACCCATTCGACGTATCTACGACGTTGTGAATGGTCAGCTGGCTTCAGTTGTTGTGTGAGCTGGACTTTATATGGATGTTGGTGTAGATCCAAATTCAAAATACTCCATAATGTGCCGTAAGACAGTCCTAATTCCTGAGAACGACCAGGAATCGACACATTCGGGTCTTCAGCAACACTTTCACTTACAGCAGCGATGTTTTCAGTGGTACGAGCGAAACGATGATGCACAGGCCTTACAATATCTGTAACCAATCAAGTCGTTTCAAATTTTTTCACAATTTTTCCAATTCTTTGCGTAGTTGGACGATTAAGTAAACCATAATCTCCTCTTAAAGCACGATATGTGGCTGTGGCAGAATCACCATTTTTGTAGTAGGTTTTAACAATTTTTATGTGTTGTGCGATAGTTAAGCGATCCATTTTCGTAAATGTCAGACTATCAACTGAAATTAAAAAATTGGTTTAACAGCTTAGTTTGACAGAT
Source organism: Philhelius pedissequus (assembly GCA_910595825.1). NCBI lineage: Eukaryota > Metazoa > Arthropoda > Insecta > Diptera > Syrphidae > Philhelius > Philhelius pedissequus. Next base: position 331,362,394 of record OU343160.1, read on the forward strand.
GTCGAATTCGAGCCCTATACTTTGGAAAACGCAAAATGGATAACCCTTTATATTTAAATCTATATTATGGTCTTTAATTATGTACTCGTTAGTTAAGAGAATGGTACCTACATACATAGTTGGACACTAGGAATGATAGTGAAGGATGTAGATGGGGAGGTAGCTATATGCACTGAACTTAAGTGCAATAAACATAATATTCATGTGATTTGTAAAAATATATATACATAAATGTACAAGGGCCTATACATACATAATATTGGTGTAGCTATTGAGTGATGCAAGCAAGTGTGTACAGGGTAGATATGATATTTGCCTTTCACTGTGACTGTAGTAGATGCCAAAAAGTTGGTACAGTGTTAAGGCTCTTACAGGGTTTCAGTAGTAAGCATATAAACATAGCAGTGGTAACTCTGATTCATTGTGTTTATTTTAAAGAACACCCAACAAGGGTTGAGTGCATGGTGATGGTGAAGGCACACAATCAGCAGTGTGCAGCAAATGGAATATACGCTGGCTCAAATAAGATTACAAGAAAAATGTAACTCATTGGTTATTTTCAGTGGGAATTTCAGCGACAGGCACCAGTGTATTTGGAAAAGCTTTCCCATAAAGCCTGAACTGAAAATATAAATTGAACAGAGTATAGTGAGAAATAAATAAATAAAAAAACATTTTTAGAAAAAAACAATTGAACCTCTATTTGGAATTAAATATTTACATACATATAAAATTATAAATTCAAAAAAAATCAGTGACTGGTTTTTGAAATTTTTTTTTATTTTTTAAAAATCGAAAAAAACAATTTTTCCAAAATTTGAGTATGCAGTCTTATTTAACACTTTTAGATAGCATTTGAATAAAAAAAGAATTTTATTCGGTTCATCCAATAGTGAGAAAGTTGAAAATAAATAAGAGTGGTTCTATCAGAAGTAGGTTACAGCGTTGCCGCAGAAATAAAAAATACCGTGCCACTTTTTCCGAAGGAGCGTGTCATAATGAGAAAAACATATGTTTCATCAAAAAACTAAATAAAACTCTATTTACTTCATTTCTTATTTATAGGTAATATAATTAATAAAAAAGATCACATGTATTCTTTTATGATACTAAAATTAATTAAAAAAATACCTAAAATTAATACATTTTTATATAATGATTAATGAATCCATCGATTATCTTCTGAGAAGGAAGTTGTTAATTAAACAATACAAAATAAATAAATAAAATTTAAATAATTAAATTTGCAAGTTGAAATGTTTGCAATTATTTGGCTTGATTTCATTATATGCCATAATTGCATTTAATATTTTATAATGATAGTCTGTTAGTCTGTTTTGTTAAATGACTTAATAAAGTTATTAAGCCTGGAAAAATCTCGCTTGGCCGATGCGCATCCATTAAGCAAACTAAGGAGACTCAACATATATTTTGTAATATTGTTTCTTAATTTATATAGCTTAATCCAAAACGTTTTTGAATGTTCTAGAAAAATATTTTCAGCTAGCCCGATTTTAAAATTGTTTCTCAATTCGGTAAAAAGAACAACCTTTTCGCACTCAAATAGATGAGAACATTTTTAAACAAGAATTCTAAAGTATGAACAAAAGGCTACTTTTTGTGTTTGAATTTTTATTTAGGAAGACTGGGTTAATAATTATCAAAGCGTTTAACACCTTGTTTTTTAAATTAAGCTTTCTCTTAATATCTCGTGAAACTTTCTTATAAAATGAAAGACAATTTTTCAAGACATTGAATTATTCATCAGTACTTAAACCTAAAAGTTTTACCATAGATTTCCAAAACAATATCAGATACTGGCTTACAGTTTTGGGTCTCATAGCAGATAACATCTTGCTTTTAAGAGTAAACATAATCTTCTTTTAAAGAATTTTTAAGTACAATTTTGTGAAAAGTATTTATATCTGAAACTAACAAATTTATTTTTGGGGTCTCGCTTTGAAATAAAACGTATAGTTTGTCTGTTTGGGTAAGAATGTAATCTAAAAATTTGTTATACGTTTTTTTGTTTAATCATTAAAAAGGTCAAATAGCTTTTTTTCCTGAACATTTTTTTCCGTTGCAGCAAGAAAAAGAAATAAGACAAAACCGTCTACAGAATGGCAGCCAAGCCGAATCAAAAACTTGGAAACAGTTAACCGATAGAAACAAAATGAATTTGTATTATTTTTGATTTCAGATTTTGAAAGAATGCGTCCAGTTATATTCCATTAATGGATTGAAACGACGTACAGATATGCTGATGAAATCTAACACTTTGTTTACACTGAGCCTAAATTATTAACGTTAAATTCGGGAAATGAAAAAAGCGTGCCATTTTGATTTTTTTCGTGCCACGAGAATTTTTTCCTGCCAAAATGTCACGATCGTGCCACTTCGGCAACGTTGAGTAGGTACTTCAATAAGTACGTAAATTAATAAATTCTTTTTTCAAATTTCTCGGAGTCTTTTTTGAGAAATCATTTTTTTCTTAACGGCTTTTTTAACATTTGTGTGGGAGGTACCATTGTGTTTTATTTTAGGTAAATAGTTTTCTTACATATTCAAGATAATTTCAAAAAATTACGACATACAAAGTTCAAAAAAAAAAAAATTGAAAACTTTTAGCTTATATTATAGTGTTTAAGCTTTCTAGGAGCTTCTGCATAAAAAATTTAAATGAACCGTTTTCCAGAAAATCGAAAACCAAAAAAATTGTTCTACTAGAGGTTCCAAAAATAACCATTTTTTTACAAAAAACAAAATTACCAAACGTAGATACCTTTTCCTTTCATTAATTAACTGATTTTTTTATAAAAATCGTTGGACCCGTGTTTGTGAAAACTAAGATTTTTAATTTTTGCCACAAAAAAAAAATGTATGACAGCTACTATTATTTTTCCTCTTAATAAATAAGAAAACAAAATATATTAGCGAAAAGAAAATATATACCAAGTTTGAAGCAAATCCATTCAACCAACCGTTTAGGCTGTAGACTCAAGGACAGACACTTTTTTTGGTCTTCGCTATCATCGTTATATGATCAAAATCTCTAGTTCGATTTTTTTACGGATCCGTAAATTGCGATATAGTACCTAACCATAAATCGCAAGTAAAAAAAATAGTCTTATTCATAAACGCATTTAAGTGACCTCTGAGCACTGATGTGTTATTCATAAAATTGTGTAACGTAATAGAGGCATTATATAAGTTAAACGTTACTATATTAGAATATTTTCAATTCACATTCACAACCAACAACTAATAATGAATTCTGGCTGAAGTTTGTGATTTTGAACCATTTGTCATAACAAGTCTTTTAACTGCCATCTGTTAGGTCCTCCACTGCTTATCACTTTTTTGAGAATTGTTTTCCACCAGACTGTCGATGCATACTTTGGCTCCCTTAATTTACAGTCAAAATGTTTCCTGTTTTCTTATGAAATATTTAGCTGCATCTGCATTCCTCTCCTGGAAGAACAACTTGGTATGGAATGTCCATAAGCTTACCATTGAGTCTAGTCCTGCAACCGCAGTGCGAGTGGGTTGAATTGTTTAAGACGAGGCTATTTTAGTGCTTATGCAAAATATATCCTCTAAACAATGGAATTGTTGTGAGTGTTTCTGTTATACTGCTTTCTCTATTTATGACTAACTTTCATTAAAGTAGTGAGCATCATTCTGGAGCACATTTATCTGTACTTCTGAAAATTTTAGCTGCTTAATTGTTCAAATTTAATTTTTCTATACTGTATGGAGGTGTACTTAGGGCTTCTCTATATTTATGGGTGGTCATGGCTTCAACAAACAAACTTCTTCAATTATCTTGATCTAACGTTCTACTTCCAGTCAATAATCAATATCAAAATCTTTTGAAATAATATGATTTGCTAACAAATGCTTGGATTTCCAAAAAAAAATATTTCAAACAAACGTGCATTTTCACATAAACCGGTGTATACCTTTAGGATGTATTTATTTGAAGTCCCCTTTTTGCCGCAACATTTTAATTTGTATTATTTGAAAAACCGTTAGAAGAGTTTTATTTTATTAAATCATGTAGGTTAGAGTGTGTAAAAAACAACCCTAGTTTTATAAACAGAACTGATTAAGTTGACCTATCTGGGGTCACTTCTAAAATTATAAAACATCCTTGGCGATGAATTAAAAAAAAAATAATGTTAACGAAAAGTCAAACTGCGCAAGTATTTGTTAATTCGTTTAACGCTCTTTTCATATAAATCACATATGAGCAATAAAAAGATGGGAAAGTTCGGGCGCTATTTTGGTGAAACTGATATTTTTGCAACGGTGTGTAGTTTAACTATTTTCAATCCCAGTAGGAAATTTCAAAAGCTCATGCATGTATCAACAACTTTTTCATCAATGAGTGGAAGCTACACATCCATGAATTTAACATGGGGCTGTCATAGGCGTTCACCAAGTGAAAAGAAAAATTGTATGTGATGAAAAATGGCATGAACGTTGAGCTGTGAAATCACTAGTTCACTTAGAGTTGCTTATTCAGCAGGTGAAAAATGGCATGAAAGCTCATCCATTAATTCACTCTGTTAATGTAACTCGTTAATTCGCATATGAATTTTATATGATGAAAAATGCCATGAATGTTCAATTATGAAATCACTGGGTAAAGCCCGTATGATACCTACTTCTTTTTTTCCTCATTTTATATGCATTAAATAACATACAAGTGTCAGTTTTCTGTGAAAGAGGAAATATGTTTTTTTAAGGAAACAAGAACATTGTATAGGTATGTAATACCCACAAACATCATGTTTTAAATCTAATTCGACGATTATTCAATAATATAAACATTCAATTTAAAAAAAAATACGTTAGCTAATAATAATTAAAATGTAGTCTTGATAAAATCTTGATTCGAAAGTAAACCTTATCAATAACTGATTCTTTTAAATCTGATCTGATGTCGGTCTTGCAATTCATTTTGTTAATTCTACTGCGTAGGTTTTGCACACTCAGTCGACAGCATTACGTATTGAGAAGGTATAATGCGCTAAAAGAAATATTGGAATTATTAAATTTTGCTTTGAATAAAGTCGAAGAAATACCCACCAATATCAATATCGCCAAATATCTTAAGGTTTATAATTGAAAACTTTCAGCTGGCTCAATACAATTTCTGAACAAACAAAAAAAAACATTTTGATAAAAAAAAATATACTTTTGTTGCTGTGTTAAATGATGATAATGCTCGCGAACAAAACTGGAATTTCTGGCTTATATGTTTTTTCACTTTCTCTAAAAAACCCACGAACTCATGTCATTACCAGCGAAGACTGACTACTGAGCGCATTTCTCGTTGCAGGTAGAAAAAAGGCAATGTTCGTCACTGTTCCTATTGCAGATAAAACTTCTGTTTTAAGGCCTTTTTGTTTGCATTTTTTTTTTGTTCTTGGGAAGAAAACAAAACAACCACCGCACGGCATAGAACCAAACATCATTTGCGAACTCATGAACCTATACATTACTCTTCATCAGTTGAATCATCGTTTATGATTTTGTAAGTGAAAATTTAGTGAATTGTAAGCATTCAAATCGTTTGAATTTAGTTAACTCATGAAAAAATGCGCAACCGTTTTGAAATGAAATCATAACATACTATACTCATCGATTGAAATAGTTAATGAATCCATTGGTGAATTCACCAAAAAGATTCACTGATGTCGAAATTTCCTACTGGGAAGGATAGAAAGCCAAATTTACAAATATAAACAATGTAAACAAATGTGTGTTGGATGATGAAACGTACATAAGTTTTCAATCAGATCATTTTCAATGAAGACACCTGATATTTTAAGAAACGTAAGATCTTAATCCACCGATGCGTTGGTGGGCTAAGTAAGGTTCAATCATGTAAATTTCTATACAACATGTACTTGACCGCTGAACCATGGTTGAACACCTAATCTGCAAAAATGTCCTGTGATTCCTTCAATTAATATGAATTTTTACGAAAAAAAACTATAAAACAGTTGTCACCAGATCCGAAAGTTCTAGATTTCTTCCTTTATGTAATTGCCTTGATTTCGCGTTTAACACGCAACAACCTAAAAAAAACTTGCCTCGTATTAAGCAAACGTTAAAGAAGACATCACCGCACAATATTCATCAATTTAGGAAGTGGTCATTTGACCCATATTATTGTTTCAACGATCCAATTCTAAATTTCCGTGAAAACAAGACCCAACTTTTTCACTTCTAACAAAATGACATCAGGGTCCCAATGACGCAAGCGTGAGTTTTCTCTGTATACATAGAAATTCGTGTACACATACATATTTGCGCAAAAGTGCGATAAATTTTTTTGACAGATAACGTGTACACAGATAGGAACATTTATTCATGCATATTTTGAGGGTGAATGCATTTTTTGCAGGGAAGACCATTTAAGCTAGCGGAATTGGGCCCCACAATTTCGCATAAAATAAACTGGCCGCTATCTTGGAAAAGGCAAAAAAATATATGAGTTCATGGGTAGATACCCAGCAAACATTTTAATTCAGAAATGAACGATAATTAATCCATAAAAGTGAAGAAACCGGCCGAAAAAGAATTCACTTTTGATGCAATTTGAATCCTTTTACCTGGGCTCTTAGACACCGATTTGAATCACTGTAATGATTCATTTATGACCTGAAAATTCGTCATTTAAATGAACGTATATAAGGGTTTCTTATAGTTATTTAAAGGATTAATGCCTGAATATTTTCTAAATCATAAAAATAATTCCAATAAAATTCAATTAAGTGAAGGATTTCTAAATATATACCTTTACCTTAATTAATCATATAGGAATCATTTTTGCGATTCAGAAAAGTTTCAGGGATTAATCATTTAAAGGAATATAAGGAACCCTTATATAAGTTCATTTAATTGCTGAATTTTCAGATCATAAATGAATCATTAAAATGATTCAAATCGGTGTCTAAGAGCCCAGGTAAAATGATTCAAATTGCATCATAAGTGAATTCATTATTTCTGATTCATTTATGATTGAATATTTCATCGGTGAGCCTCTGGAACATTTTTTGATTTGCCTCTTGTTTGGCTTTTATAGCTTCCAGGACTTCTTAATTGTTACACGATGCTATAATTAAAGAAATGATTTTTATGTTTCTAAGAAAATTTAACACCATTTTTTACATACCTTTATGTTTTATCTTATGCTTTTTTATATATATTTTTTTTAAGTAAGTAGGTACCCATTTTCTATTAAAACACAAGCTGGTTTCTAAACCGATCTTTCGAAAAACTTTTCCGAACTGATAATCGATTATGCAAACGAAACTTTTGTCATTTCAATGACCCGTCATCATTACCCCTTGGTAAAAATAAAAATAAAAGGATGAACAAAAAAGGATCTCCATATGAAGGATCCAACAACAAAATCTGAGTTTTGTTTTCTCTTTGTGTCTCTCTGGTAAGAATTTGTAGGATCTTTGTATATATTCATAATTCATTCAAAAAACTGAAGGTTTCCTGAATATTATTCTTCATATTTGGTGATTAGAATCTGAACCTTCAGATAAATGTTTGCTGGGTATCTACCCTTCAAGCAAAAATACACACATGTAAAAAGAAAAACGAGGTTCGCGATCTTTTTGTTATGGACTGTGAAGATATTCGAGTGGGGAATATTTTTTATGGACTAGAAATGAAGACAAATGAAGAGAAACAAGGTTATTGTTTTTTTTTCAATTTTGCAGAGTAAACAAGGAAATTTTTATTTTCGACGAAAACCAAAATATTTAATAACAAAAGTAAAGAATTTATAAAATGGAAAAATGGGAATTAAAACTACATCATGGGTGCATTGTTATCCACTTGATAATTTTGACTTTTGACGTTTTTGGTTAAGTGAGCGTTCGTCTTCTATGTCGTTTTCCATCTGGATTTATCAATGGAAAACGAAATTATATATGGACACATTGTATATATTTTTACTTTAATATATACACACATTTGATGACGTAAGTCAGTTACGCAATTCATTAATCAGAGAAAACATTTTTTTCTAGAAATAGAACTAGGAACACTATGTGTTCCAGAATTTGTTTTTAAATATACCTTTCTCTTATTCGACAGAATAAAATAGTTTCTTTTTTTTTTATGATTCTTCCCCGGTACAACAACGTCGTTATTCTACTAGGGTTACTGAATGCCGACATTCATCTTAAATATTTTCCCTTGTTATAAGGCTTTACTCAATGCAAAATTACATAAGACATAGTTTCACTGATCGAAATCCATAAACAGATCTTCATTTGCCATTTTTCTTTCTCGAACTTCTGTTGGTATTATCATATAGTCCAAGCAGTATTGTTGTAAATCGAACTTGTATTTATATCTGTTAACATTTTTCTACTCGATTTTTACAAGCAAATTCCTTTTTGGTTCTTCTCTGTTCTGAAGACCAGGTTGATGGAAATTTATTTAAACATTATTCTCCTTCCGAATTTGTTGTTACACTTTCAAAAATCATCAATAAATAAATAGATGGAAAAAATGTTCATATGAAAAAGGCATTCTGCATTTTTTGCCCTAAAGTGATAGTAAAGTCCTCGTTTAAAATATTTAAATATTATGCCCACTTAAAACAGCACTTCCATCTACAGAACAGAATTACCGATTTTCTATCGGGTCGAATAATTTACATGCAACATTTCAGAAAGTTCAACAAAATAAAGTTCAATAAAATAATAAAAAGCTTGTCGGCTGGCTGCTGCGCTGCGAGTTTTGGAGCAACATGGTATTAGCTGTGTTGTCAAACTGATGCCTGTCGATTATGATGCATAGTGGTGTTAGAAAAGAGTTGTAGATCTGCCGAAAATCCTAATATGCAAAATTGATTTAAAATCAAAAAATAAATCAATTTTGTTGGCCAATCGAAGGCAAAAATTGTCAAAATCAGAGTTTTGACAGATTTAAATCAAAAATAAATTGATTTTTGTTACCAAACTGAAACGCCATAAGACAAACGTTTTCCACCTGACTACGAGAAGAATGAATAGCTTGTCGCAGAGAAGATAAAATATTTCCGTTTCATTCGAATTCAGATTAAGATTCAGATTCAAATTACCAAATTCGACGAAATTCGAAATTCGTAGCAGATTTTCCAGTACGAATCTACTACGAATGGAATCTATGATATGGATTTTCCCTGTTTCGTAGGAGATTTTCGATTACGATGGATTCTATGATAGAGGGCCGATTTTTTACAATTTTTAGTACAGTTTCACACTCAATATCCAACTCTATCTCCCGGATTATATAGAGAAAGACAAAAAAATTCAACGTATTGGGTCTTCTTGATCACGATGCCAATATCGATCAATAGCGCAACAATATTGACGCCACCAACAATCACAACAGTCACTACTCAAAGTGAAACCTTGCTGCTTCCTTCTTCGTAGTCTGCAACATCTTGTTCGTGATGCCGATCGTGCAACTTATTGTAGCAGGAAAAATAAAACTGAAAACTGATGCTTCATGGTATGGCAGCCGCAGATATGAAAATGCACCAAAATCGATATACAAACAATTTTTTTTTTAATGTTTAAAATGTTGCCACTGCCGCTGCCAGCATGCGGGTTTACCATATGGTCTCAATGGTATTTTTGGTGTCAGCTTGTGTGACACTGCGCGCATGCGCTATGCAATTCAAAATTAATTTCCATTTTTCCGTCTTTTCCTTGCGATTACCAACTGAAAAACTTCAACCTGTTAAGTGCATATCGTTGTACTTTTTGTCATCGATGGAAATATTATTGCAAAATCAGTTCCACACAGCAAATCAAAGTCAGTTCCAATGTTTGTGTGTTTTTTTTCCCCGAATTAATTTTAATTATTATTTATTCAGCATTAAATGGAAATAAGTCAGATCCAAGCTAAGGGACAACAACATTACCAAATGTGGAACTTCAACTTCTGTAATAAGCCCATTTATAGATTCTGGAATAAGAGTAACACAATTGCTTAAACAAACAAAAAATACAATTTCGCTGGTGATTAATTTTGTCAGGTAGTTAGTTGTATACGTAATATATACCCCCAAGCCAAATGTCCTCCAAGTTAAGATACTGTGTTGGCGGCTAACTTTAACATATTCAAAAAAATAATAAGCTTAATCTTGATACTCGTATTGTGATAGCAGAAATTATAAGAAGGCAGAATAGAATTAAACTTCAAGTCATAAGAGGCAAGAATCACAGATGATGACTTGGAATTTATTTCTAAATCTTCTCTTTGGTGCACCCAACAACTTGTAGCACATGACTTTTAAGGTAACAACGAATGAGAAAAATGTTGATTTGGTTAGGCAATGATGTTGTTAGCTATATAGAAATAGTGTTCGAGTAACTGCTGATGTTGCTGAGTTGTGATTCAGAACTGTTTTCACGTAGACTTTTTTCGTAGGCGTGCGATGACTGTTTCTTATTTTTTTTTTGCTTGACAAGAACAATTGTTGAATAGAAGCTTGATTGCAAAGTTTTTTTTTTTTTGACGTGATAACGTGGGCAAAATTTAAGGTTCAGATTAGTTTTGTTTCAATTTTATTAACACATCAAACTGATGACTAAATTGAGAAGGTTGTTGATATTTAAAAATGGTTTGATGAGGGGGGGAGGACATCAGGAGAGATAAGCATTGGACTATCAAATTTGTCACATAGACCCATTAAAACTTTCTCTTATTCAAATATATATTTTTAAGTCCAAAGCCCCAATTACCATACAGAAAATTTTAATGTTTTGAGTACCGTAAATGGTATTTTATGAGTATGTCTTATCATCCAGCGTGATCTAAGAAAACTCGTAATTTGTGAATTGAAATGGGGCATCTTAAATGTTCATGTGGCTTAAACATTTGGTTGAAAAATAAAAATATGTCTCATGCTTTTACAGATATTTATCTGGTAGTTGATCTTGAGCTCATGACGGCTTTTTTTCATTGAGGTAAAGTCGTTTTGTGAGTTAAACGAAACCAACTGATATTTCGAACTCACGAGCAATTTGATTTTGAAAGACGGAAATGTTGTGATAGTTGAAAATGAAACCACGAAATTTTTGAATACTTTGGATATTGCGAACTTGCCGCCAAAGAATTTGAAAATGAAAGAATTTAACAGAATTGAAATGTTGAATGAGCCGAAACTTTGTAACGTAATGCGTTTGATTGTGAAAAATCTTAAACCAAGCGAAGATTTAGGGGAAACATTCAAAATAGTCTCTTTCCGCGGGTTGCGCTTGTTCCGAACAATCATCTTGAATTTCAAAATATACTGGGCTTTCGCTATGACAATTAATTAGTCGCAAGGACAATTATTTTCACCGCGTGTGAAGTTTGTGAAGTTTTTCAGGGTTTTCTCCCAAAGAAAACAAAGGAAGACTCGGGGAAAGAAGAAGAACTCTCTTTAATTATTTATCAATTATAAAATAACATAGGCGCAAAATTTTAAAAAAATTTAGTAAAATGTTTTGCAATTTACTAAGCTAAAAAGATGATTTAGCTAATTTTAAACGATTTTAATATTTTGCTAATGTTAACATCACGGAATGTGTACTTTAAGTTTTACCAATTTGCTAAATCCATTATGGCATCTGATAGTAATGTGTTATCCATTTTGCGGTTTCGAAAGTCAACGTAAATAAAACACATAAAAATTATTTTTTTTCATAATATTTCTTTTTTATTATAAAGTTTGAACGTTGACATTATATGTGAAACACTATACCATTTAAATGACCAGCACGCGAATTGTTTCAAACATCGATTCTTTTGAGGTAATTTTCGACCACTTTTTGACACATATTGGGCGGTATCTCAGCCATAACTTGACGAATGTTGGTTTCCAAGTGCTCAAGAGTTAAAGGTTTATTAACATAAACAAGGTCTTTCGCGTAGTCTCACAAAAAAAAGCCCAGCGGTGTTAAACTGCCTGATCTTGGTGGCTAGTTGATATCGCCACGACGAGAAATTACGCTGCCAGGAAATGTCTCTTGCAATAAAGCCATATTCACTAGAGTTCGAAAAATCGCCGTCCACCGCCTGTTGTGCAAGCACCCATTCGACATATCTACGACGTTGTGAATGGTCAGCTGGCTTCAGTTGTTGTGTCGGCTGGACTTTATGGATGTTGGTGTGGATCCAAATGCAAAATACGCCATAATGTGCCGTAAGACAGTCCTAATTCCTGAGAACGACGAGGTATCGACACATTCGGGTCTTTGCACAGAGCGAAAAAGTACTACATAAAATTAATAAGAATCCCTTATTGACATACTTTAACAAGAAATCTTATTAAAAGCTTTGAATAATATGATATTTTCATAAAGAAATCTTATTGATTTTATAAAGAAAATGTTATTGAAGTTTTGAAAAGTTTTGTCCACTTTTCTATATGGAAAACATATTAAATTATATAAATAATGTGAAAACCTTATTACTTTTGAGTATTAACAAGAAAATCTTAATATTTTTTTTCTATAAAAGCTATAAGTAAATCTTCTTAAATCAAAAAGTTTTTTCTTGTAAATATGTAGGTAAAAAATTCCGTTGTTTTTTCAAAGCGATGCTATGAGTTTGATGAACAAGTCTTATACCTGAAAACTTTTACAAATGTTTGTCTACTTACAATAAGGAAATCTTCTTCAATCTAAAAGAATTCCTTTTTTAGTTTGCAACGCAAATTTTTTCACAAATTAAAAAATATGCATATTTATTCTTTTCTTTAAATGAATTATGCAATAAAAGATATGAGTTTTGAATAGATAATTTTAAATTTCTTTGAATACACATTATTTGACACCTAATTGACCGAATAATGTTGTTTGATGTTTTTGACCAATTTTTTGGAGAACTATTCTACTGTATATGTAGGCTGTTTTGGTTTGTTTTTTGGTAAGTGTGAATAAAACAAATTTTAATCCATTATTTTTCCCAACGTTTTGTAAGTTTTCCATACTTTTTCAGGGGGTATATATTTATTCAATTTATTTAATTAAAACATTTTTCGCTCCAACTGCAGCTTTCCCGTAGACGGCACTGATACAAAATTGAACATAAAAACAAAACAAATATATAATTTAAGAAAAATCAAGCAAACCAAAAACTAACAAACTCAAAATTAACAATAACACTTTTTTTATTTTCACAGCTGGGTTGATCAGGTACCTCCGATTAAATTGCTACAGCATGGCAATAGTTCTATTTATTGTTTCTGTGAGAATTTACTTATTGTATAAAAGATTGCCACATTATTATCAATAAGATCGTCTTATTGTATCTAAAAGAATGTCACATATTATCAATAAGATCTTCTTATTATATCTAAAAGATTTTCACAAGGAATCAATGAGATCTTCTTATTGTTTCAAAGATATTTGCTCATACTGTTCAATAAGTTTTTCTTATTGTTTTAAGAAGTCATATTGAAAATTAATAAGATATTTCTTAAAAATATGTGGATATCACGTAAAACGATCATCAACATTTTGATAAGATTATCTCTTTGGTTTAAATAAGACTTCCTTATTAGATGAAAACCATAGAGAAATCTTATTACTTTTCTTTTTTTTATGTTGTAAAATTTTCTCTGTGTGGCAACACTTTCACTTACAGCAGCGATATTTTCAGTGGTACGAGCTAAACGATGATGCACAAGGCCTTACAATATCTGTAACCTATCCAGTCGTTTCAAATTTCTCAACAATTTTGAAAATTGCTTGCGTAGTTGGACGATTAAGTAAACCATAATCTCCTCTTAAAGCACGATATGTGGCTGTGGCAGAATCACCAGTTTTGTAGTAGGTTTTAACAATTTGTATGCGTTGTGCGATAGTTAAGCGATCCATTTTCGTAAATATTAGACTTTCAACCGAAAAAAAAAATTGGTTTAACAACTTAGTTTGACAGATGTCGAATTCCAGCTCTATACTTTTTAAACCGCAAAATGAATAACACTTTTTATCGCCGATGGACCCGAGGGTCCCAGGTTCGAGTCCTGCTGGTGCACAATGTTTTTTTTTGTAAATAATGAAGTTAAAATGATAAAAATAGAAATATCTTATATCTTTTTAGAGCACATGTTGGGTTTTCATCAACATATATTTAATTAAACAACGCATAACAACAATAATTGTGTTCATCAAAATTCAAACCCTACAAATGCTCAGCTTTCTACTTAATTAGCAATTTACTAGTTTAAAAATTTTGAAATAGTTATTAAATCTATAAGTATTTAGGAAATTGCTAACTAGTAAAGTGATAAGACCTTGTTTAAAATTTTGCGCCAAAATCTTTTATTATTCAAAAACGGTCTTAACATTAGGTACGAGCAAATACGGCTTTGAGATACGGTCTAAAAATTCGGCTTAATAATATGGTCTTGCAATATGTTCTAATAATAAATAACGATTTGACGTAAGGAGGAATCTAGAAGCATGGAGTTTGCCCAAATATTGCAAGAAAGGAGCAAGGAAGGTAGAATACGGGAATTACTATTGATACCAACCAATTCACCGGGCAGAATTACTATCTTCCACCAAGTTAGAAACTGTTTTTTTGTCTGTTATAATGAAAAATACACATGAACATCAGGTAGGTAAGGTAAGCTTCATTTTCTTATGGAAATCTTGCATCTTTTCATATTAATCTTGGGTGCCATTAAGTGTGAATTATAAACGACTAAGTTTTAATTTACTAAAATATATTTACTATAATGATGACACATATCTGGGTGACGGGTGCTGGTATGGTTCGTTGGGCGGTACACTCCAGGTCGTCAGAAAAGGTCCACTTTGTGTTGTTGATGTATACTCAGTGTCGTTCAGCTAGGTATTGCTTTGCGGTTCAAAGTGTAACGCTTCGTTACAACTTGTACGCTCATGATAATGTAACTAAAATGTAGTGGACTTTAGAAAAAAACGGAAGATTATGGACGACAGTTTAATGAGTCAGTGCGGTTTGATTGAAACATATCGAAATTGTATTTATTAAAGAATTAAAAATGACCGAATTACATGAAGTAGGATGTGAATGCTTGCAATTATTTTTCCCATTACATTAAATAATTTTAGCGAAACGAAGTTCGTCGGACAGCAAAATTAAGTGTATACAATTTTTAATTTGTGTTGTATTTTAAGACTAAATAGCAAAATGTAATATATAGGAGAGGTGTTTTGTAATTCAAAATCAAGATTGAGATTTACTACTTCATAGTCAGTAAAATAGGACAATTGTAATTAATAATAATATTTACAATTTATCTTACAACAAACGATAATAATAATGGGGTGAATATTTAGATACTTCATTTTTTACTTAGCCGTCCTAATACAGGGAAGGGAACTTCCCTATTTGAAAAGTACGCCATCTACGGCCTTTATTCTGAGAAGGTTCAATAGAATTCAATTGAACGCACGTAATGTTCTACGACATTACGTGCACGAGGGAGGAGCGCGCTTTCGCCGTGGAACCGTACGTTTCATTAAGCCGTTCAATAGTCGCCACGGACTTAAGTATCGTTCCCTTATTAGTTGCCTTATCTTTCGTGAAACTGGTAAAGTACAGCAAAACATCATCAAGAAACATCAGCATACCCAAAAACATAGAGCAGGTTAGGCAGTCAATTTCGTCAAATTCATCTTCGATGGCGCTCGCCTGATTTATCCCCGTGTGATTTTTGTATCTGAAATATCTAGCTTACACCAAACGCCCAATAAGACTAGCTAAACTCAAAAAGAATATTCAAGCTGCTGTTTACAACTTGTTCCGCGATCGACTGGTAAGAGTGGAGAGATACTTCAAAACTCGACTATCTCAATGCATTGACGTGAAACTTTAATTGTCTCTTCCTAACTTGGAAACAAAAATAAAATGATACTTTTAAAAAAAGTTAGTTTCCCTGCTGTCCCCTGTAGTGGTGCATAGGTAGCGTTCTCGCATCTATTTAGCAGGGATTGGTCAGATGTCAGCATGCTATAAAACAAGAGACCTAGTTTTGAGCCATGGGTGACTCTGGTTTCGATGCTCTTCAGTTGTGATTTACTGCTGTCCAGTTGAATGAAAAGTTTTCTGAAAGAAAAAAATGAAAAATAAAATTATTAGTGGCGAAGTGGGATAAATAATATGATTTCTTATCAAGCACCGAAAGCAGCACACGGTGACTTAATGTCTGTTGAAAGCAGTCATGACATCATGTTAAAACTTCCCTAGTAAATGCAGTGTTGAGTGGTTTTCTATAAAGCCGAACATATCCGGAACAAATTCATCGTGAATTCTTATACCTGTTGTTTGTACTAACACAGTGTGAATTGTAAGCATGACGAATTTAAATTATTTACTGATGTTACATCGTTCTATGTTTTGTTCCTGATGGTGACTGGGTAACTTGTATTACTGAAGTTAATATTAGCGTAGTGGTCTTGTGGTGTGGCTGGTATTGATTAATTGACTGGTGTTACTGGGGATGAATTTAATGCATTCAATTCATTTGACGCTCGGTAATTATAATTTAATCGATTTGAAGGGGGTGGAACTATCAAAAATTATTAAATTTTTGTGAGAGTGATTTCGTGATATATTGTTTAATTGTATGAAACATCGTACAACAGTCGAAGGCCTTTTTATTATATGAACTCCGCAAAAAAATGTATTTCTCCAAGGACAAACAAATTTTTCTCGAGTACTTGACTATAATCCACTTCACACGTACCAGCAAGTCTCTTTATTCCTCTCCGTATTCAATCCACCACACTCACTAACGAACCAGCAGCACCATACGACCAGTACACTACCCTAACACAACATCACATGTCACCCACTACATACTAGCAACCCACCATACCCACAGAGTCAACATCCGCAGATCGCATTACGATGCGACTTTAGTATTTCGCATATGGAAATTTCATTCGTCGTACTTACAATTCACACTATATACTCGAAGCGAACCTTAGTCTCGATTGGGAATTTCCTATTGGTCATAACAATGACTCTCAACATGACGATTAAAAAGACGTTTTTTTCACAAAATTGTACGCTACTAAAATCCCGAAATTCAAAACACAGAATTCCGTATAATCTCGAAATTTCCATACTTTTTCAGTTCCTATCTTATTAACAATAAATTAAAAGAAAAATGCTGCATACAATCACACCCCGAATTCTTTATTGGACCAGGCAGGGTTGTGGCAGGGGATAGTATGATCCCCCTTACGCACCGGGCTGTTTGCACACAATGAAGACAAAGTTCTCTCTCAAATTATTCAATCATTCTCAGACTCCAACAGATATTCATACATTCCTAATGACCAATTAGGATCAAGCGATGACAATCACATTGGGTTCTGTTTCAGAGCGATAGATGAAGGTGATGTCTTAAAAATGGCTTAATGGCTATAAAGTCCAATTCATTCGGCTTCGACGAAATGCATCCTTCATTTATTAAAGCTATACTTCCCTTCATTTTGAAAGTTCTTACTCATGATTTTAACACAATCCTTATGACAGGTATCTTCCCATCAGACTGGAAAAAAGCTAAGATTATTCAGCTGCTAAAAAAGCGGGAGTGACTTCAGACACATTGCAATACTGTCTTACTTATCGAAGGCACTTGAAAAAATTATGAATGCTTAAATACGGGAATATCTTGATTTAAAAAAACTTCTAAACTGCAGTCAGTCTGGCTTTCGGCCTAAGCACAGGTGCACTACTGCCTTAATTAAGATATGTGAAGATATTCGAAAGTCATTAGAGGATGACAAAGCTACAATCCTTACTCTTTTAGACTGTTCGAAAGCAATCTATACAGTCACCCATAGTATTTTATGCTCTAAGCTCGTTAACGAATTCAATTTTTTCTCTTCAGCTTTTAAACTTATTTTTTCCTCTCTTAGTGAAAGATGTCAAGCAGTTATTATAGGTGAAAATGTATCGTGGTTTCTTCCTGTGACTAAGGGTGTTCCACAAGGATCAATGTTGGGCCCATTATTATTTTGTCTCTACATAAACGACCTTTCTCTCAGTTCTATAATTTCTTCAATAGACATGTATGCTGACGATGTTCAGATGCAAAATAGTTGTTCCTTTAGAAATATTATAAGCGGTATAATTGAAGTAAATTATGACCTCAAAAAAGTTCTTGCTTGGTCAAGAAGAAATGCGCTCTGCTTAAATGCCAAGAAATCTCAGTGTCTTATAATCTTCAGAAACCCAATTGATACCAATAGTATGGCAAAAGTTATGCTTGATGACAAAATTATAGAATTTGTTTCATTACCTAAGAATCTTGGAATTACTTTTAGCAACAAACTTACCTGGAAAATTCATATAAATTCGACTCTAGGTAAAATCTACGGTGATCTTCGGATGATATGGCCTTCTCACCACTTAACACCAATCAGCACGAGAAAAATGTTAGCAAAAATTTTACTTATACCAATCATTATGATTGGCTGTGAAATCTTTATAAATTTCGATTATGGAAATCGTAGGCGACTCAATGTTGCTTACAATACCATTGTAGGTTATGTATTCGGATTAAAAAGATACGACCACATTTCCTCGTTTGCTTTGTCATTACATGGACTCGCCCTTGAAGATCTCTTTAAATTTAGGACAATTACATTATTTCATAACATATTGCAAACCCATGAACCGCTTTATCTTTACGAAAACATTCGTTTCCCCATCTCTGAAAAATCGCTGGACTTGATTCCAATACGTTTTAAATATTTGATATCCCAATGTAAGTTTTTTCCTAATGTGAAAAGACTCTGGAATTCTTTACCTCGTGCCATCAGAATGATTAATTGCACAACCCAGTTTAAAAAAAGACTCAAGCTCTACTATAAGACACATTGATGATGATTATTTTATTAAATTTTCTTTTCAACTTTTTCATAAATTTTAATTTGAATTAATTTTGTTTTATTCTAACTTAGGAAAATATTTACTTTTCATATTTCTTAATCAGTCATAGTTTTTTCTCCGTTTAGTAATTATATTTAAACTAACAAAGCTTTCATAAGCTTGAAAGATATTGTATCTTTCTATGTTAAGCTATTTCGATGAATTAAATGAAATGAAAATGAAATAAAATGAAATGAAATTGAAGATTTTGGGCTTAGTTAAGTCCAGAGAAGTTTTCGAGAACAAACTGTATTACCGGAAGAATTTCTTCTTTATTGCATATGTCAGAACCGTATCTATTTCTGTGATGTATTTTTTTTTTAATTTTCTTCGGGCTTACAAAAGACTATACTCGATATCTGCAATTCTAAAATGTTAGCGTTAAATACACTAGGGTAAGATAACACTTCCGTACTTCAAATTAAGATGCATGTGCTATTTTTATAAGACTAAATTAGGCAAGTCTTGATAGATTTTCTTCTAAAATTATTTTTGAAAGCATCGCGAAATTCTGGAATTGCAAATAATACACTTTATTATAACAAATTTCAATTATGCTTGTCTTATACATTATATGTAAGCTTGAACAAAAAGGAAGTTACTGCACCTTAGCAATGCAAATGACTAAGAGATTTAAATATTAAACGTGTTTGTAGGAAACTGTGTTTTGCATCGTGTTCATCATCCAAATATAGCTGACTGCCTCCAGACACCACACGCTGAACTCTACACCCACAACGGAAATACTCAAATTAATTAGCTTAATAAAAAAAAAACCCAAACAACCTTCCACAGTTCAATTGAATAGAAGCACCGGTTAAATGAGTGTAGGGACACTATGAAGTTGAACTCTTTTTATTGAATTAACTTTGAAGGAGCTGTAATTTAATTGAAATCTGCTACATTTTGACAATTTTGTTTCATATACATATGTACTTACAAATTGAACGGAAATTCAAGTCAATCGGGCTTCCAAATGTTATGGACAACATTGTCATTAACAATTTTCATAGAGACAGATTGTGTGGGTTGAAAGCCGCAAGCATATCGCTTAACAAGTAGCCAATCTAATAACAATTTAACCTAACCATTCGACCATGAAGCCACTTGAAGTAAGAACATTTTAAAAAAAATTACTAACGGAAAAAAATTCATGGCACCTTATTTGGCTTGGCAGATAGAAATAAATTAAGAACTTTAATTTTAATCAACAATATACATAAAAAACCCACATATTTGCAATTAGAGACGAGTAGGCGAAGGTTACGATTTAAAAAAGCAGAACTTTTCGTTTTCTGTCGTTAAATTGCAAGCAATATCAACTAAGAACTTGGGAGACGTAACGTAATTTACTGCCGCTACAAATGGTTTAATGGAGCGCATTTTAATGATTAATTACATGGCGATATATGTTTATAACAAATTGATGCATATAACTGATATTATTATGTTAATTTTTATTATTAATGAATTTCATATATGGACTTGTTTTTGTTACACATACGCCCCAGTGTACCCAGATAGAATGTTCGCTAAGTGTGCCACGTTCCAATAGGTAACATACAATTTCTACTGGCGGAGTTTCATTAAATTAAAATAAAATAAAATAAAATAAAATAAAATAAAATAAAATAAAATAAAATAAAATAAAATAAAATAAAATAAAATAAAATAAAATAAAATAAAATAAAATAAAATAAAATAAAATAAAATAAAATAAAATAAAATAAAATAAAATAAAATAAAATAAAATAAAATAAAATAAAATAAAATAAAACCAAATAAAATAAAATAAAATAAAATAAAATAAAATAAAATAAAATAAAATAAAATAAAATAAAATAAAATAAAATAAAATAAAATAAAATAAAATAAAATAAAATAAAATAAAATAAAATAAAATAAAATAAAATAAAATAAAATAAAATAAAATAAAATAAAATAAAATAAAATAAAATAAAATAAAATACAATAAAATAAAATAAAATAAAATAAAATAAAATAAAATAAAATAAAATAAAATAAAATAAAATAAAATAAAATAAAATAAAATAAAATAAAATAAAATAAAATAAAATAAAATAAAATAAAATAAAATAAAATAAAATAAAATAAAATAAAATAAAATAAAATAAAATAAAATAAAATAAAATAAAATAAAACCAAATAAAATAAAATAAAATAAAATAAAATAAAATAAAATAAAATAAAATAAAATAAAATAAAATAAAATAAAATAAAATAAAATAAAATAAAATAAAATAAAATAAAATAAAATAAAATAAAATAAAATAAAATAAAATAAAATAAGATAAAATAAAATAAAATAAAGTAAAATAAAATAAAATAAAGTAAAATAAAATAAAATAAAATAAAATAAAATAAAATGAAATAAAATAAAATAAAATAAAATAAAAACAGGGATCTCCGTTGATATAGTGATTGTTGTGCACTGTCTTTTTCGAAGTATGTTTTACCGACAATTTACACCATTGGCATTGCCATGTAGTGGATCTAATGTGTATTGAAATTTACCCATATTACGCAATTTCAAGTTTACTTTAATGGTTCATCTAAAAGTTAGTGCCGTAGCTAAAATTGGTATCCTATTCATACTGGATCAGAATCTGGTCTCTAAAAAAATAATGGATAATATAACCCGATTGAAGTCACAATGAACAGTCGAAAACTCTTGGTTCTGAAGAGAGGACAATACGAATTGTCTGCAAACAAACCTATACATCGCTTAGAAAAATCAGCACAATTAATATCACAAATTTTACAGTAAGGAGTTCACTTACATTGAGTGAAAATTTATCGCTCTAATGACACCGTCTTGGAAATCCGACGCAAAGATGTCCTAGCCAACCGATGTATATCAGCTTGGCAATGCAAATGAGTTCAAAACTCGTAACGCGAAGGAGTTCTTACGGAGTAGAAGAAACGGGCTCTCGAAAGATATATTCTTCAATAGATATCTGGTCAAGAAAGGCGAATGGAAGAAAAGATACAACAGTAAACCGAATTAGGTGTTCAAGGTTTTGCATCAAGTCTAAACGGTCAAATCATCTCCATTTCGTCGGTAAGGCAACATCGAACAAATGGAAAACAATAACGAGGGTATCTTGGGATCGCAACCGTCAGTTTGTCGTCGACAAAGAAGACGACCAAATACCTTCACTGCTGGATGCAGCGAACCCAGAATAGAGGAGTAAAGGGGGGTACTTGTATCAGAGAGAAAATGTCCTCTACCTAAATGAAAAAGAAAAAAATAAGAGGAATTTTTGTTCTTTGTCCCATTCGACTTCTCTATTTAAGACAACAGAATTTCTTGATTATTTAACTGAACTATTTTTTTCACTCTGAACGAGCATGATGTTGTAGAAGCAAATATATATGTATGTATGTATATGTATAAAGGTGTGGAAGGTTGTTCCAAGATCGATGGAAATTTCTACATAAGTCAGATGCAAGTCATCTATTAAGGATTAGGTTTTAAGTTGCAGTAAGTTAATATCAACAGCATGAAATTTTATCGAAATCTAGAGGCTCGCTAATTTTTTAGGAAATGTGAAGAGCATTTTAAATACAGTGGAATCTCGAAAAGATGAACAGATATAAAACAGACCCCGTTCATCATTTCGAATTATTCATCTTTCCAAGCATTGAGAGTTATTTTAAGAAAAACATATAGCTATACATAAAAGCATTGCACTTAACAAAATAACAATTAAATTTATTTAAAAAAAAACGTAAAACATAACAAAAATAAAAAAGTTGTTCGTAGGAGTTAAACAAATCGTACTTACTTAGATCTTTTTCTTATAAAACTATATCTACTATATAATAGTAGACTGTCGGCCGGAAGAAACAAGCCTCGTTATTGCTTTCTCTCGTGAATTTCTTAAGCTTAAAAGTGTCGATATATTGGCCTCACATTGCTCTGCAAACTTAAGGCTGGTGTTAATAGCTGAAATAGCCTCTGCTGGTTTAATTGCTTCTATAACCTCGACTACACTATCTTCTGAGGAAAGTTCATATTCATCAGAAGGCAGCTGAACTACATCTTCATTCCATTCGCTTATATCGTTATAGGAACTTGCAACCTTTAAATAAATCTAAATGTTGACAATTATGTTTCAATAAATAAAAAATTATTGACTTACGTCAGGAAAAACTTCTTGTAGCATATTCAGTGCTGTAGTTGAAACCTACTTTATTCCCTTCAGTTACATTCTTTGCTTTAGTACAGCAAGAGGGACATCTTCTTACTCGTCACTAGAAACAGCTTCATTTGTAAAAAGCTTATCTTATGCCAACCCTTTTCAATAACTTCCCGTGAAAGTTAGTCCCAAGCAGCTTCTTGAAGACATGCCAGAGCGTCATGTAAATTACATTTTTTCAACACATCGCCCCTTAGAGATAACATCTTACATAAGGCTTGTACGGTAGTTCAACTTAGTGATCCTTATTACATTCTGATCCATTGGTTGTATAAGTGGTGTTGCATTTGGACAGACGAACATTGTGCGAGTGCAGCCCTCATCGGTTTGAAGCTCATTTTCAGGTGGATGACCTGGAGCATTATCAAGAATAAGCAATGCTTTTTTTTTGAAAGGTTATTATTCTTCATAAGTTCCCGTAGCCTTAAGAGAGTTCTATACAAATAACGTAAACTTAGTCCTTAAATCATAACTACCTGTGGAACAAATTCTGAATGAAACCAATTTTTCAAAATTCCTTTTGTCATCCATGCAGTCTTTGAATTAGCGTATGTTTGGTCATTGGAAGCCTAAAATTCTTGAAGTACCTTTTTTTGCCTTCCCAATGGTCAGAAGCTTTCACTTATGGTCCCCAGTGCTGTTCGTGTATACCAAAAAAGATCTTTTGCAATTTTTTTTCCGAGAGCTGATCTTTCACCACTGTAGATAAATAGCACACTTTTCTTTAAGGCTTAAAAACTTAACCCTACTTTTTAAGGGAGGCATCTTTCCTCTCCAAAATTCACTTTTAACTGAAGAATTTACACAACCTGTGAATAAACCACGTCCAAAAGACCCGTTACCAAAATTTAGTACAGTTACTAAGCAATGTAACGACAAAATAAAGGGGTAGAATTGTAAGAAAATCGTATACAAAATAAAGCGTTTATCTTTTCGAGTACCCAGATTTCAAACCGTTCATCTTTTGGAACACTGCAATGGGTAAAAAAAATCGTTCATCTTTCCGAACTTCATGTTATAGAACCGTTCATGTTTTCGAGATTCTACTGTACATCTAACAAGACGCAAGGAGTGACTTGCAGTTTTTTCGAATTTAAATTCAAAGCTAAAACATAAGATTCTCTTATTGATTGTAAAAGTTTCATTCTCCATTTTTAATCAAAAATGTTTCCACATCCTTGAATTTCTCCTTATAAACTTTCTCTATCTCATATTTTGATGTAAGACTTGTAAAACATCTTAATTTGTACCTACATTCAAGAGGAAAGGCCTTCAGAATTCCAATGGATATTTTTTTAGTCATGATTTGTAATTGAACAAATGCTTTCCCAGTCCATTACCGTTAATCAACATACTTATTCCAGTTGCTAAACCATATAACCAACAAAATTATTTCAAATTGCAATTAGATACAACTAACCAATGCAGCTCATCCAACCTATTTCAAGTATACTCGAATAGTCTACTTTACCTAATGAATGAAGTACCACTACTCAATCTTATTCTATCAGTTTTTACGACGACCGACGGCGACGATCTGATCTCATATAATGTACTATTTTTGTTCGTATATCTTTTTAACTTTCAAGACTTTTAATTGCGGTTGCGATCTCTTCTCATGCGGTATAGATTTTTTTTTCACTCAACATTTAATCTTCTTGAACTCAACGCATATCTTCCTGGCATTAATCCAGCTACCCATCAGAATTTAGCAAATTTCTCTTCCTTGTTTCGATGATGAAGCTGCACATATAGTTATTTTTAACCTGAAAGTTGCAGTCCAAACACAAATTCATCCCAATAATAATTTATTTAAAACTAACTTCTAGGTACGAGCAAACATAAATGTGGATGCACACTCTGTGATTTTATCCATGAGGCTTTGAAACTTTCGAATTACGTTCACGCACCGAACGGCGAAAGGGGAAAATTTGCATCTAGAAAGGTGTAAATGCACAATTTTAGATCTTGATTTAATGTCAATCATCCGATGTATAATGCTCCACTTGGACAGTCCCGTTGGAATTTAATATTCCCATCAAAATATACAAAAGTATCTGCGATGGCGTGTACGATAGGGCAATAGATATTGGTTACACCTTGAATCGGAAGAAACATTTATTCACTATTTACCTCTAAACTAAACAAGAAAATCATGTTTAACTAAACAACAAGTGCCAGTTCCAACTCCCAAAGCTGCTATACTCCCCCATCTTAGAGAGAAGCTCTCTTCAGCGAAAAAAGCTCTCATATTCGTCGTCATCATCATCATTTATTTTTCGCCGAATATTTTCTCACTCAAACTACCGGTTGTTTGTAGTCGCATAACTTCCTCCTTCTCTTATCGTCTGTCTGCTACAAAGGCCAGGCAGGCACCCAAGGTATTTACGAACCACAACAAACCAAAAGCTATAGCTATGTAGACTTTTGTAGCTTATACTCGTACTCGTACTCACGCTTGCCACGTTGGTTATTTGTGACAAAATTTGGTAATTTTGTTTTCACTTGGTCACTTGATCATTTTGTACTCCATATTTCGTTTGAAGAGGAAATGAAAAAAAACTCGACTTTTAATTTTCATGTTCTCAAAAATAAAGCCCATTTTTTTCTTCTCTTAATGTAAGCGATGCATGTGTTAAATTGAACGAACTGCATTATCCTTCCCACAACCACTGAATGCTCGAATGCAGAATGCATTCATTTTCTTCATTTAACAATTTATTGACAGATGGAAAGCTTAAAAATGTTTGTACTTAAACGTTTAGGCGTCTCCATCTATTTTGCTTATTGGCTCTTGTTGAAAACAAATCATAAGGAAATGGACAGGTAAGTAATAAGATATATAATTTAATCTTTCTTGTAAATTTAAAACAACATTAAGGGTAGTAATTGTGACTAAAATACCTCGAAAAGTTCACAGAAATTCTTACAGAATGAGATGAGTCCCAATCTTCCTTAGAGAACGGAAAATTATTTAGCCGATGAAGATGTTTTCTTTGGAAACAAAGCTGAGGAATTTCTTAAAAATTCGAGCCTCACAACTTTTAAGAAAAATGAAATTAAAACAAAAGCTTGACATTTTATTTATAATTTGAGAAATTTATCTATAATAACTCCTAAAAGTATCTTATCGGATTCCGAAGTTCCAATTTCGACGTTGATTGATAGTTTACCATACTTGGTTGACGGCGATTCTAACGATAAAATGGACATATAAAACGAGTATTGTTTTACAAATTTAAGCAACTTTAATTACGCCAAATACAAAAAAATTAAAAAAAACAGAGGTTTTGTCCTGAGCGCTTCGAGTTTTATAGATATAACTTCTAAGGACTTATGTAACAATTAAAGTTATGAAAATTTTATTTATATGTATAAATCTAAATCTAAATCTGTATATAACAATTACGAGTACTTTAACAAAAAATTAATTCGTGATTTTTTTTTTCTATTTAGATGCTTTTTTCGAATAATAAAATATCTCACCCAAGGACCAATGAACATTGAAACCCGATTGCGACCAATAGAAATGAACAGGCATATGAAGATAAATAGGGGTATCCCAAATGTTTGTTCATATTTAATTTGCCTTTTTTTCCAAATCGTGCCTAAAGAAAAGAAAAGTAAATAAAAAAATACACTAAAAAATAAATTCAGTAATCATCGCATTTATTTTTATCATTCATTTTCAACGTATAGTGAATGCTAATAAGTTTATTATTTATATTCTTGCTCAAGTCGGTTTCTTATGTGTGCACAAAAGACCAGTGCGAGAATAATTTGAAAACAACCAACAAACTGTGATAATCTCGTATTTTTATTCCTTTTATTGTGATAAGAACTTTAACTTGTTCACTAGTCGCTTAATACATAAAACTGGTAAATGAATATGAGTTCGAATTTCAAAATGAAATGACATTTTAGACGACTTGACATTTGAAACTACGTCTCCTACAATTTACAACTACAGAAGTAGTTAATGTAGTTTATACAAAAAAGTGACAGTTCGGCCAACCCTGATTTTATCGGCAAGCGAGTTTAATTTTTGTATAGAAAATTAACACGTTTGACTAGGTGTGTGTAAAGTTAATAAAGACTGGAAATATTTGTAGGACAACAGTTTTTCTTTTACATTTTTTAAACAAAATTAAAGTGAAACGATAGTTCATCAACAATCTGGTATTTCATTACACAAAAGTTTTAAAGCTTTTATACTGGCCATTATTTCCTAAATGCTTCAAAATAAAAAAATAAACTTTTTATTGAAGTTTTTTTTTAAATCCATACTCAGATATATCAAGCATAAACATAACCTTAATTTACTTTTGTTTCTGTATCTAAAGACTTTAATTCCCGAGCAACTTGTTAGCAAAAAAAATAAACGATAAAAGTCACTTTGGTAATACTAAATCAAATATAAATGTCAGTAAATTTCACACAGCTGATTTTGAAAATATGATTCATTCAAGTTCTTTTTGTGCAATGCTGAAATTGAATATTATTCGTTCGGATGTCAAAATATACAAATTTCATTAAAACGAATATGAATAGCTATCGAATTAGCTATTCATTCGAATTTCAAAATAAGGCAAATATTATGAAGCAATATATTATAAAATGCTGTGAAAAAATATGATTAAGTTATTAAACCTTTATGTTTAGTTCTTTATGTTTCTTAATATAAAGAAGAGGCGATCACATTACCCTTAAAGTTTAAAGTAATTTAGTAAATTATCTTGTACCTTTTTACCTATTTATTTTTGTTATTTTCTCACTAATTATTTATGATAATAAATGAGATAATATTGCAAACTTTAATTTTCTGTCTATTAAGATGTTTTTCAGAGTCAGATTTGAATTACCTTGGTCACTTTTTACTGGTTTTTGTACTTTTTATTTTTAATTTTGGTCACAAGTTTTATATCTAGCTGGCAACCATGTTCGTACTTTATAAAGTTATAGCTATAAATACATGTGTAAAATCAGTCGCGAATTTTCGCTAAGTATATTTCAATTTCATACTCACGAGTCACGACACGAGTCACTACAATACTGAACTGAAAACTGACTCAGGCAGATACTTTTAGCTGCCACCAAGATAGCTACCAACAGTTGACGACTCGCTGCCAAACACTGCGGACGAACATTCGAATAACGGTTCCAGAAAAACAGAATTTAAAAGTTTTGTTTGTACTCACTTTAATTTAATACCTATCTAGCTACTATCTGAAATCGCTTAACGAAATTAAAACCATCTGGTCTAAAAATCTATTCTAATCAAAAGGACTTTTATAATTTTTTTTGTTCGAAAGTCATTGTATGAAATATCGAAACAGTGAATATTTAGTTCGAAAATTCGAACTTCCAAATCGTAGCGTGTTTGAAAAAGTGTGCTGCGTGTGATTCTCTGACTAGTGAATGACTTAATTCAAGCCTAACAAATTCAACGTGGTTATTTTTTAATTTGAAAGGATAAAGCGAGCGAGCAGCAGGAAACTTCAACGAAACAGGTGAGTTTTTTTTTTTCTAGCGTAAATACCGTTGGTTGGTTTTGATTTTCTATTGGAATTCCATTGAAAGGACGTTGACTTTGTATTCTAGGAGGAAACTTCTTCTGTGTTTGCATGCGAAGTGAAATTTTAATGTTGACTTAGTGAAATAATGTTTACACAATTTTTGAAAACAACAAATCGACAAGGTGTTCTTTTGTTGTTGTTTTATTCATTTTGCGGTTTGTTGATATTTTAAATGACTATTTGATGAAGCAGGAGGGTGATGATGATATAAAACCGGTAGACGGATTAATTTGTAATGATTTAAAAATATGCTATGTGTGCATGTGCAGTTAGCAGATTGCTGATGGCAATAATGATGATGATGATGATGATTATGTCATTTTGTGGGGTGTTTAAAAATTTAAAAGTCGGAAACGGCCAGGAAGCCATTTAAGTTGTAAACGTACCTTTATTCTATACATAGGTATCTACGTATACACATAGTTGTTTATTTTTGTTCATTTATTCTTATTGAGGTTGTACAATGTATACACGAGTATACTTACTAAGTAAGGTAATGAGGTTGACGTTTTATAGTACTCGTAGTCTTTTTTTCCCGTAGGGGTTAGTTTTTCGATGAGGAGTAGAATTATGTTGAGACCAAAAAGAAGAAAATAAAAATACAAAAATGACAAAACAAAAAAAAAACAATTCAAAGAAAAAAGCCATTGGCTTCGTACTCTATTCATTCTTTAGTGTTGTTTTTCTTTTTTCATAAAATATTATTGCCCATTTTCTCAGAAGTCAGTAGATTGAGTTCTTATGCGTATGTTTCTTTTCCAGCATTACATACATTTATTTGCCTTGGTGAGTAATATTA
Source organism: Philhelius pedissequus (assembly GCA_910595825.1). Taxonomy (NCBI): domain Eukaryota; kingdom Metazoa; phylum Arthropoda; class Insecta; order Diptera; family Syrphidae; genus Philhelius; species Philhelius pedissequus. Next base: position 331,391,946 of record OU343160.1, read on the forward strand.
GATGCTTGAATAATCTACCTCCCCGAAATATTTTATACACTGCAGTACCAGGGCATTAACCCAAGATGTATTTTTAACCCACTTGAGTGCGTTAGAAGTCCGCCGTGGTCACAATCTAATAGGAAATTCGTATGAATTTTTGGTCCATCGATGGTGGTCTTCAAAAAAAAAAATTAGTGGTTCAATTCCTAGAGGGCCATAATATTCTTAAAGTGGTAAACCGTTATATGCTCGAAAAGACTCTAAGTTCACTGATCGAGTCAGAATCTAAGCGGTTGAATTAATTTATTACAAATTTGATATTCTTTAATTTTCTTATTTTGTTTTTGGATTAGGTATCCGCATAGGTATTTTTTCGATTAAATTTGCCAAAAAAAAATTGCCTGTGTGCACTGCTAATTATTATACATCAAGAAATATGTCTTTTAGTCATTTTTGCCTACTGATTAAAATATCGTCAATGCTTTTTTTTTATAATTTTTATAAGGGATTATGAATACCCTATGTATGTGTTTAACACAGCGCGGGCACCCTGTGAAAGAAGAGAAAGAAGGATAGGAAAGATGTGTGGTGCGATGTTCTGAGACTAGAGATGGTTGTTGTCTCAGATTTATCTCCAGGGATGGCAGCGAACTAATGTGGAGAAAATTACCATGTCTTATTTGCTTATGTCTCTTATAATTCGCATTATTTTATTTGTTTCGTTGTCATATATATGAGTGTACTAGTTTACTCAATCACATGTTGTTAGTGTTATGCCTGAAAAGCATGTAATGAGCAAACCAGCAACTCATTTTGTGACAATTTTTGAGAATTGGTTTTTAATGGAATATAAGAAGATTAAGATAACGGGAGGAATCGAACCTGCGACCAAGAAGTTGACAGGCGAGCACACAACTATCAAGCCACGGCCACCCATGCTTAGACATCTTTTACCCTTAAATTAGATAATTCAGCTGTGAATATTCTTCCTTGCGATATTCTAATACTATACTAAAAGTAGAGCAAGTTTTTCATTTGAGCAATATCGAACTCGAGATTTTAGTTAAGACTGGGCATTACGATGACGTAATGACAAAAAGTTGGTCCTCTAACTTTGTCTGCGTCTGCCTGCCTTACTGTCTGCAGATCGATCCGCAGTCTAATAGGCTAAGCGTCTTAGGTGAATGCCTAGATTTTGTTTTTCAATCTTTTCAAAATAATAGTACCTTCCATACAATTTTTTAAACCAAACACGGTAAAATGTATTTACCTCGAAAACATCTGTTCTGTACATCTTGCAAAGCAAAATGTAAATAAAATGTTATTAAGAGTACCCGTCATACCATTTTTTTTATTTTCGGCTATCTCAATGTTCGAAACATATTTTTTTGAATTAAAAAAAAAAGTTGATCATGAAATCAAGTCTTTGTTATTATTGTATTCATTATATTGCCATACAAGTATTTTTTGTTACAAAACAAAATGAAGAATTTGTGTGCTTAAAATGACTTCTTTATTCTAAAAAGACGACTTTAAAAAAATATTTAGCTATTTCTACTAAGAATCTACGATGTGATAGAACATAAGATCAAGTCTGACTGATCCAGTTGTACATTTTTTTTATTTATGCAAAAGTTGGACAGTGCCAAGCGATGGGAAGTAAATGACTACGTTTACTAAAGCCGGCTTTATTTCTTAAACGAATAAATTATTATTATTTGTAACAAAGCGTTGCATGGTATTTTATATACATATTTGATTAATTTGAACGGCAGACAGCACTGAATAGCCTAAAATACCAAATGGAAACATTGTCGTCACAGTTTTTACTATTACCAATGACATAGTGTGATATGTATTACTATACTACAACTTGAGTGGTAAATTTCAAATGCCCAAATTATAATGCATAATACAGTTCACATTCACTTACGCGATAAAAGATTATAGCATGTGTTTTAAAGGAATGTATTAAATATCCTTCATTAGATAATATAACCCATCATATAAGAAGCAGTCACTCTACGTTGAGTAGTAGACCGGAGAAATTAGTCTGGAAGGTAATTCCACTAGTTTTGGGCTTCTTGAACTACCCAGTTCCCACCTATCAGTGGTAGGGGGTTTCAGTAAAAAAAACGGTTTTAAGTCCGGCGATTTCTTGATATTGACTTCTCCCTACTTATTAATTGCAAGAAAATTGTTCTAAATTTGAAGATATAAGTGCACCCCGTGGGCCTTAGATTTACTTGTGTTTACCTTAACTAGAGACCACGCTTTCCAACAGGACAAATGAAGTAACCCAAACGATTTCCCGCTTTTAACAGCCATAGTATAAGAAACTTTGTAGTTTTATTAGTTTTCTAGAAATGATATTTTTATTGTTACTGAATTAGAAAGATCTTTGCAACAACGGCGAGCAAAATCTCGAATAAAAAGCACATCGCAGTTGCCTCCCCCGCCTCGGAAACTTAGATTGAATTTTGCCCCATACAGTTTTATTTTTAGAATGATCCCAGGAATCCTTCTTTATCATATTCGGCTTGAATTATGGGGCACCTTGTATAAAGACGAACAAAATTTCACTTAACCCTAGTAACCTCAGGGTATCCATCTAATTTACGTGATTTTTTTTTTGTTTGATTCATTTCATAAACCAAATAAAAATAGTATTATTTATTTGATATTTAATAAAAACGAATATTATTTTGGAATTCAACATTCTTAAACAAATTTTGAACACTGAATCGTTTCAAAATTCTATATGAATGATGTGCGCATTGGATTGTAATAATCGACTATACTTTATAGATTCGTACATTATCTCGATATATTTCGCTAGTTCTTCTGAAAACATTAGAATGATATTCATTCGAATGATGTTTCTTTCATACACGTGCCTTCTAATTATCATATCTTGTGCTCAATTCAAGATTTTTTCATACACTAGGCTCTACTTAACTTCTACTAAACCTTAAGCTTAATGCAATACCAAACGGCAAGGGCATGTAAGTTCAAATTGAAATTAAAAACGTTTTACATATGTATATGTTTCTGTAGCATTCATCATTCGAATGAATAAAATAGTAATAGTAATCACTCGGTTCTCGAATAAAGCTTATTACTTAATCACTCGAGATACATCCGGTGGTATATCGGAGCAATTTTCTTGTTATGTAATGACCGAATAAAAATAGAAGAATCGAATGAGTTGGATTTGAGCATTTCTTATGCATATTACAAATTTTATATTTATGCTTATTCACTAATGGATTAAAATAAAAATAGCTGAACAAAAATTTGAACTAGGAGAGCGAATGTGTGTATTATTTTATTTAGTTTTAAATGAATTCCAAATGTTTTACTTTATTATATTTTTTAACAATTAAGAACCGATTTTTCAATCTCCAGATAAAGAGGCAGTTAGTTGCCATAGGAATAAACTTATTTGACTGTTAAACAGCCGGATAACAACATTGAATGTTTCAATAAAAAAAAACAATCTATAGAATAATTTAATTTGAAAGTCACTTTTATTTCGAGTATCGAACTTTTCATAGAAATTAATTTTTCTTTAACGTTTATTTCAAAGAAAAAACATCGAAAATAGCTATTACTTTATTCCTCAAATAACTCCTTATTCCGTTCTAAAATGAGCAGATAACTTTATTTCCAGATTAAGTTGTATCTGACTTTTGAAAAACTGATTTTTGGTCTATCTAGAGAATATGTACTAACTGACTGCTTAACTGACTATTGAAAAATTGGCCCTGAAACAAATTTAAATTATTTGTTTTATTTCTTTTTGTACGTACATACAATTTAAATTATAGAGTATCTATTAGCATATGAGTAGTTAACATTATTCATTTGCCTGACTTTTCTAATTTCAAACGAAATATGGGAAATAGTCATTCATAATTCGAATGATCATTCGATTATTTTGATCATTCGAATACGTATATCTCGACTAATAAAATCATTCGATTATTTTCATCACTATCACCTGCAAAATAAATATAATAATATTTTAAAATTATCAACTTTTTGTACTGACGGGAATTTAATTAAATGTGAATGCCAATCACGAAATATTTCATATCTTGTCGGTGCTTCTTTGGAAGCCAGAAAGCTCGTTCTAATAGTGTTAATCAGCAATTTACCGAGAAAAAAGAAATAATAATTCTCCAAAATAATATTATTTAAAATATCCTTAAATATTTGCGAAGCAATGAGAGTCAGAGTCTGCTAGAATAATATACAATTGAAGGGTTGAGAATGAGAAGAGATCAAATGACATTTTCCGTTTTTTTTTTAACTTTTTTTCTACTTAAAATATTTCGTAGAACAAAAAGAAGCCTAAAACCAAATTTTAAGAAACCCAACTCTTACTTGATCCCTTTTAAATATAAAAATAAATTAAACTTAACCCTTTCGCATAAATTGGTCAAGTGCTGATTTTTTTGTAAAACACTTACTTCAAATGATTTTTAATAAACTACAGTCGAACTTCGATAACTCGAACCCTCACTTGTCAAAAAAAAATAAATTAAAATTATAAAGACTTAGAGTTATCAAGTAAAACAGACAATTAATATAAATTACGTAATATTTATTTGCGAATACAAAAAGTACAGTTGTTGTGATTATTTAAAATATTCTGTTATACTTGAATGACAAATGAATTTGCCGGAATGCTATATTTAATGCCACATCCTTCTTTCTTGACCCACTCTCCACCTCTTCTATTAATTTAAATTTATCTTCAAATGATGTTTTTAATGTTCGTTTAACGACATATCCACGTTAGCCTTACTTTTAATAAAAACTTCACACTGCACTGTTAATATCTACGTCAGTTTCTTTAAACTTTTTATTTCGTTTTTTTTTTTAGTTTTTAAAATAAGACTGAATTCGTATTATAATACATACGTACATATATCAACCTAATAATGTGTGTTCTAATACCGGAACATGACAGCTTTTACTCACACTTAACGGTATCACAATTTTCAACACGCACATATGTATACAAGTTCATAGAACATACAAACACAGTGCCCACAAACGCAATGCATTATGAAATGAACTTGTGAAAATATACAGAATTTTATAATTTTCCTAAAAAATTCGACTTATTGAAGGTGACGCCAAATAATATCTTCGAGTTATCCAGATATTCGAGTTATCGAGACATTTTAGTTATAGAATTTCGAGTTATCGAACAAAAATTACATGTAAAGTTCAGGATTCGCGCTATTGCCAACCAATTTCATTCGAGTTATCAAATATTTGAGTTATCGAAGTTCGACTGTATATTAATATATTAAAATATTTTAAAATACTAAAAATTCTACATTTTTTTAACTTTTTATAAGTTTTTCCTCTATTTCAGGAAAAAAAATAATAAACGTAAAACTTTAAACGCTTATAACTCAAAACTTAAAAATGCCTCTTGATCCCTTATCATTCTCGAAGCTTCATTTATTTTGCTCCAAATCTGTGACTTGGGCACATGTTCTATAACTCAGGCGATAACTTTTCCTCATTTAACGCCTTTGAAAAAATGGGTTTCTATAAGTTGAGGCGATACCTTAAATTTTTAATTTGTTTCACTGGTATTTTCCAATGGAAGGCTATAAATTGAGAAAGTCATTTTTGCATCTTAACAACAAAATACATATTTTTTTTGTTTGTTTCTCGACTTTTTGTTATCGATTCGTAAGTTACAGAACATGGGCCTTGGTTTCAATTAGAAGATTATTGCCCATCAGAGTTCTAAGCTGATATTCAAAATAAATCTTAAAATAAGAACAAAATAATAATAAATAATAGAGAGTTTATTTATAAAAAAGTCTTATTAATAATTGAAGCATATTTGATTTACTCGGTAAAAAATGTTTAATACATGGAAACACTGGTAGGATTGTTACCTAAAAAGTATCTCAAATACTAAATTTTTTGTATATATAGTATACTCGTATCTAATTTATTGAAACATCTTAGATTACATAAATACGATTTGAATAATTCAGAGATATAAATTTGTGTGTCTAGTTTATAAGTCTGAGTGAATTTGCAAGCCACCTTAAGAGCACCTCTCATGCGTCGGTGTCGTCTCGTTAATATATTCCAATTGACAAAAAAAAGAGCTTTCTTCTACAAATACAAAAAAAAAAGTGCATAAAGAAGTATAAACAAATTAATTTGATTATATCCATATTTCATCCTCAGATAAATGCAAACAAACAACAACTTATAGCTGCGCAAATGATACTCCAGATAAGAGTGCTCGATTTAAATTTATCCAAGTTAATCAGTCAAAAGAATCTATCTTTTTTTTGCGTAGAAATGGATCATCAAACGCATTCATAAAAATAAATATATACTATAATAGTTATAGTATCTATAACATATATATACATATACCTTTTTTGAAAAAAAAGTAAAGTAATTCAACTTCGAGGTGTTTTGATTATGCCATGACATGACATCACCTCTCTAAATATGTCGCTTTCGTGCCGAAAAATATATTCTTTATTATTCCATCATAATTTAATTCCCCACGGTTTTCAGTTTTTTTTTAGAAAAGACAACAAAAAAAAACAATTTATTAAATTAGCCATAAATAATGATGTGGAGTTTAAAATCTGTAAATTGTGATTCTCTGATTAAGCCACCTATTATTGAATATATCTAAGGCTTATTTTTATCTTTCCTCAGTCACATATATGTATACATGATTATTCCAGACAACAGTCAAGCCATCCAAGGTGAAGATCAATTTGATTGTTTACTTACAGTTCCAACAATCTCAAGGATAAATAATACAATTTTTGTATTCTTAAAAAAAATGTATAGGAGATCAGACAGTTCCAATGAATTATTTAATAATATTAAGTTCAATTTGATTTTCATTTCAAAGCCGGCTTCCCCCTACGCAAATTAGCCACCCAGCCACTCCCATCATATGGGTCTCAGTTTCACATATATGATAAATCTGAGACAACTTCTTCATCGTAATCTTGTAAGGTTATGCAAAAATATTTATTTCACAAAATTGGAATAAAAAAAAAATGAAATAAATTGAGAATAATTATATTGAATGCGGTTGTGATGTTCTACTTAATTTCAATGTGGAAATAATCAAATTCAATGATGTCACTTGAGTAATGGAGTTGTATGTTGAACAATAATTTTTGATAAGAGAGAGTGTTTGTTGTGAACTTTTATCAGTGGCGGTATTTGATTTTTATTTTTTCATAAGATTCTATTTTTGTACCTTAAAACCTTTAATATGTTATGAATACTTCAAAAATAAAATGCACAAATAGATCGAACGTACAGGCTCTTATTTTTGATCACGAGGTCAGCACAAGATTCTCAGTAGATACAGCTAGACTTTTAGAGTCGGTTCTTACTTAGTTTTTCATACAAATAATTTCTTTAATATTTTATAATTGAAAAAATGCTGTTTAAATATGCAGTATATAATTTAGATTTTTGAAGGATCTCCTGTATAAAAAAAAATCGATCGATATCGGTGTAGTCGTTAATCAGAAAATCGAAAAACCGCTTTTATGGCGGGTGCCATTATGTTTGTGGATAAACAAAATATTTTCAAAAAGTATCGAATTTGAAAAAGAAAAAACGGTTCAGCAGTTGAGTGGGGCCACTTTTTTCGTGTTCTGTAAATTGCGATCATCGTGATGTCAAGTTTGATCAAAATCTCAAGTTGAATTTTTTTTTCAAATCCAATAATTTTACTTATCGGCAATAAAAATGATATTTTGAAATTTTAATCAAATAAACCAAAAACCAACTGTCTTTTATTTCAAGCAATTTAGTTACGATAACAGCTGAAATGATTTTTGATTACTTGCCAACAAGATTGTGGGATAGTTTTTAAAAGTGCTTAAATAGTATTTTCCAATAAGAGGTTGCATTTTTAATTAATAAAAGATGTGATATTTTGCACTACGTTATCGCAAAATTGTGATTATATAAATTATTGGTGGAGACTTAACTCTGAATTTATGTTTGGAATAAACCTAACTACAATTCTATCCGTCTCGAAAAATCACTCCTGCAATTAGTCACGTTTTTGCATTGGTTTTACTTGCGATATAGTACTATAGGGAAAGTTTTTGCCCCCGGCAAAAAAAAATCGCACTAAAGATTTTGATCAAATTTAACATCGCGAAAAAAGTGATTCCTCTCCGACAAAACCACTGAAACAATTTTTTTTCTTCTATATGATTGTCTCGATTTTTTTAAGGCTCAGAAATAACGGCTGTCTGAATCCTAATTACTCAAAAACTACTGTAGGGATTTTGGTAAAAAAAAGTCTGTGCATTTTATACCTAGGCTTAGTCTACATTTGGGTTCAAAACAAATTCTACATAAAATGTTGTCCTGGTATGGTACCTGCAATAGAAAAATTTTCAACTGTATCCTTCGAATTTTTAATAAAACTTCATACCATTTTTTTTTTCAAAATCATTTGTTATATTTGAAAATTCAATATTTCGAAATTGTGTAAGATTTTTTTGCAAACCTATTTTTAAATTTTTATAATAAAAAATAAGAATAAAAAAAAATATTTAGTATAGTTTTTTTCTAAATATTTTTGTATTTAAATAAAATTGTCACAGCTTTCGTATTTATTTGCTTTCAAAGTTTTAAAATTTCATCTTCAAGCGAAGGGTCAGATATGTTCGCCACACAAATGTATTCTGTATTTTTAAATTTATATTCTTAAAATTATCATACATACTAACATATTCTTAGAAAAAAATTAAAGAAATTTTGTATATACAAAATTAAGTGAAAAATGTTTTAAAAATATACTAAGAATCTTGTATACTTGTACGATGTAAGCAAATACGTGCGATACACTTCCTCTTAAAAAATATAAACGGTGATTTTTTAAGAGCTTGGTTTTTGAAAATTCAAAAAAACACAGAAACTTGTAAAAAGTGAATGAAATTTTTATTTGGATCGATAAATCAATTTCTGCCATTTACTTTTTAAAAATAATTTCACTTAAATGTTGCCCGCGGCTACGCTTCAGGTGGTCCATTCTAAAGGTCCAATTTTGGCAAACTCATTCACACATTTCGGCCGGAATCTCACCAATGACGCTTTCAATGTTGGCTTCCAAGGCAGCAATCGTGTTTGGCTTGTCCCCATAGACAATAGACTTAACATAGCCCCACAAAAAATAGTCTAACGGGGTCAAATCACATGATCTTGGTGGCCAATTGACTGCGCCAAAACGTGAGATCAACTGCTCACCAAATTCGCCTCTCAATGCATGGTTTCGCGTGCAGTGTGGCATGTGGTACCGTCCTGTCGACCGAGTTCAATTCTTCGTTAAAGAAAATTAATTTCTATGAAAATTTCGATAATAAGGTGACGTTCAAATTAAATTATTATATAGATTGTTTTTTCTTGATTGAAAAATGCGATGTTGTTATCCGGTTGTTTAACAGTCAAGTAAGTGTATTCCTCTGGCAACTAACTGGGTGTTTATCTGGAGATTGAAAAATCGGCTCTAAGTTATGTAGGACAAAACAAGAACTCATTAAGGATGGAATTGTATCTTGCTTTACTCGAACTTTATATTGCAAAATCGGAAATCGTTGCTGTATTTGTCCAAAACATCTCTCTATTATTAAGACAGCATTAAATTTACGTTCGGCATCGTTATTTGTTTGTTTAAATGGTTTCATTAACCAAGGGGTTAGCTATACCCTTCATCGCCAAGTAATATTGCTGAAGAATTATTATTCATAGATTAAATAAGAAACTATTTTTCAAAATACGGGAGTCGTGACTTATGCTGGCCAGCAAACTTTAATGTTTGTACATTTTTCATCCGCATTGTACGTAGCCTGTACATTCATTGAGTAGTATCCTTTGCGGTTGACGTACTCCTCGTGGTTATAGTGTGGTTTCTTATATACGCACATGTGTACAATCCAGAGCTGCTCCATAACCTTTCTCAATTTCTCAATTTCTTCAGAAGTGTGTAGGAATATGATCCAATCAGTTGCACGGCTAGTAATTTTTGTTGCGACTTGCTGTACCGCCCTAGATATCGTTGATTGATTGACACCAATGTCGTCACCAATCACGATTTGAAATCCAGGATCTCCTACATACCACAGAAAAATCCTCATTTTTTCTTGATGAGTCAAAGCACCACCGCGTATTTTCAGGGTTGGGCCCAAAAACTCATATGTCAATAATTGCACACCCATTTCGCTTAATCTATGCAATTTTCGAAAATCTTCACCAATTGGACATCTTCTATTTTTATAAACACGATTCGTAACAAAATTATTCAGAAACTCGGCTATTTTGATAATTGTTTACCAACTGAATAAGAGAAAACCCATGCTTTTCGAGCGTTTTCTCATCTGTTTGCATATCAAAACAATAACTTTCTCACATAGAGCTTTCGTCGAGAGATTGATCTCAACACTTTGAGTTTGAACTCACAGCTTGAGATCGATCGCGGTCTCTGTATTTTTTTTTTGCATACCACTCTAAGAACGTTCTCAGAAAAGTGGATAAAGAGCTTGAACTCATCTTTTTGCATATGACCTACTCTCACACTGCCAAACGTCACACGGTTGGCATGTCTCAAGTCACGTAAGCCATGGCCCAGGCTGAAACGCTCATTCGATTAATCGATCATCGTTTTCACGATTGCCCTGCTTATAACTTTATTTATTTATTTAACAATCTGCTGATAACAAATAGGTATCCATTTACATTAATTTTAATTACTTATCTTGAATAAAATATATTTTGAACAAAATTTTTGAAATTATCCCTACTCATTGACAGGTCGACTTCCCTGCAAATGGAGTTATACAATGATAAAGAACTAGTTACACCATAATTTGTACGAAGAGTGGGAACATAAAACAGATCATTTCGTATTCTTAGATTTCTTTCTGGAACGTACCAAGAAACTTGCGCAAGTAATTCTTAAGAATTTATACAATTAGTTGATATGTCTTTTATAAAAAGGACGCATTGGACTTGTCTGATGCTTTTAAGGGTTTTTAAATCTTATAACGCACATCTTGAAAAGTATGCATGCATTCCGTCGGACCATTTCATATTTCGTAACGCGAAACTCGAGAATCTTTTTTGTATCTTTTCTATTCTTGTAATTGCGTTTTCGTAAAATGGTGACCAAACTACACAGCCATACTCTAATATGGGCAACACTAATGAAACAAAAATTGTCTTCAAAGTATACACATCCTTAAAAACGCGAGAAGTTCGTTTGAGGAAACCTAACATAGAATTAGCTTTCGATACAATAAAATCAATGTGGGAAGAAAATGTGAGCTTGGAATCAAAGATAACACCGAGATCTTTCACCTGAGTGACCCTTAAGAGAGTTTCCATTCCAAATTTATAAGTAAAAGTTAACGGAGTTAACGTTCTGTAAGCACATTTAGTTCGAGATGATTGTTTAAGCACCAATTTAAATATAAATCAATATCGTTTTGAAAGCTTACACAGTCACTAACTGCGGAATTTTGCCTATACAATTTAATGTCATCTGCAAACATCAAACAGTCACAACAATTAAAAATGCCAGGAATATCATTTACAAACAAAACGAACAATAGTGGTCCCAAGTGACTACCTTGTGGGAGACCCGACTCCACCTCTATAAATATTGATGTAAAACCATCAATCTGGACGATCTGCTTACGATTTGACAGATATGACCTCAACCATTTCAAAAAATTTTTATTAAGTCCCAGCTTTAGAAGTATGTGCAATAATAGTCCATGGGGAACTTTGTCAAATGCCTTAACAAAATCTGTGTATAAGACATCGACTTGCTTTTTGTCTTCCATAGATTTTAAGCACTGTTGGGAAAAAAGGCACAAATTAGTCGAAGTTGATCGGCCACTAATAAATCCATGTTGTTTTGACGTTATTGATTCCTTGACTACGAAAAGTAGCCTCTGAGTCACTAACTTTTCAAATAACTTTGGTACAGCGGAAAGTTTTGATATTGGTCTTTACTTTTTAACGATGTGTTTAAGGCCACTTTTGTAAATTAGGTTAACAAACGATAACTTCCAATCATCAATATAAACACCAGATGATAAAGATTTATTAAAAAAAATTTTAAGAGCGTAGCAGAGACTCGTGGATTTTATCCAATCCAGCTTTTTTAGTTGAATCGACTTCAATCAAACCGTCAAGAACGTCTTGTTTTGAAAAACGCTTTAAATCGAAATCTGTGATGGGGGAGTTGTTTGAATAAAAGTCATTAATATTTGAGATAACATCTGTATTATGATTCGATTGAAAGTATTTAGCAAAAAGAATTCAAAGCGATTGCATATCGCTTGATTTTTCGTCATCAAGTTACATTGATATTGGAAAAAAGGATGTTTTACGTTTGGAATTCAGAAAGACCCAAAAGGCTTTACTATTCATTTTTATATTGCTTTCGGCAGCATTTATGTACTGATGATACAAAATTTGTTCAAACAATCAAATTCTCTCCGAATCTGAAGAAACCTAGCACGATCCTGAGATATTTTCGATATTTTTGAACGTTTATATGCCTTATTTTTTACATTTTCCAAATTTTTTAAACTTTTATTAAACCACGGGAGCTTAAAAGAAGATTTGTTATTAAAAACAGGGACAAACTGTTCAATGCCATTAAATATAATTTCTTTAAAAGTGACATACATATCGTTAATAGATCTATTTCTAAGCCTATGTTCCCAGTCAGTTGAATTAAAGAAATTATTTAATCCAGTAAAATCGGCCTTTAAAGTTTAAACAATTATTCTCAGTTGAAAATTCTTGGCTAAACTGTGCATTAATATGAAAGAAAGGGCAATCTCAGGAACGAAAATCGTTCTACCGAATGATTTAGTCTTACGCGATCTCATCTATGACCTGATTTTAGTTTCTTTTTTTAATTTTAATGGCGGAAAATTTTAAACAACCTATTATTAGGCATTTAACATGATACTAGTTAGTCATTTACTATATAAATAGTAGTCTACTAACTTTTCATAAATTTTAAACCTTTTGGTAACTAGTAAAATGCTAATTAAGCAGATATCAAAGCATTTGTAGGGCTTGAATTTTTATTAACACAATTATATTGTGTTTATGCGTTGTAAATTGATAATATGTTGATAGAAACCCAACATATGCTCTAAAGAAGCGTTCGATGTTTATATTTTCATCATTTTAACTTCATTATTTACAAAAATAAAAAAAAAATGACAACAGCAGGACTCGAACCTGGGCCTCCCGCGTGTATAGCCGATATACTATCAGAATGACATGTGGATTTAGTATGATATTAAAAATTTAAAGTAGCCATTCGGTGATTTTAACTTTAGTAAAATTTTAAGAAGATAATACGATACTAAACTCGTTTAAAATAAGCAAAATCCTCTTTTTAATCTAGGATCATACTAAAAATTATTTAACATATTATTAAATCGTTTAAAATTTTGCGTCAATGATTTAAAAAGAAATTAAATATTGAAGTACACAGCTAATATTTAATGTCTTATAAGTTCTTCTTTAAAATGACAATATTGCTATCAGTTACAAGATCACTCTCATTTTAAGTGCCACCGCTACGAAAAGATGCCTCTGATTGCATGGAAGAAGTTTAAAAGTTGGTTATGCGCTGAACACTCAAATCTAAGTTCACCCTACAAAAACAGTGATTTCCGTGATGACATTTGCTCAAAATAGTAATAAAACTATAATAATAAGCTCACTTCGATATGAAAAAGCATCTTTGCAAAATTTGATTGTCCATCAGCTATCTAAAATTAATGAGGAGTTTATTGTTTAAAATACTTTCAATGATCCAAAACTTTTTTTAATAAACTAATCTTATCAAAGAAAAGAGCGTACTCCTAACACAAAGATTATTATCTAGTTTTTCGGGTTTTCATTTTTAAATCACTTATGGCAAATTTATAAAACCGAATCTTAAGAACAAGTATAATGAACTTTAATTGAAATAGAAATGAAATTAGATGAATTTACATAACATGATAGACAAACAAAAAAAAAATATGGTTCACAGAAAGTGTGATATAAATGTAGAAAAAATATGAGAGAGGCATCTTTGATTTGTTTTGTGCTTAATCAAAATACACTCCATGTGTATTGATTATGTCATTTCCTCACAACCCATTTTTACTTGCGATATATGTAGGTAATATAGTGCAAGTCTTGCATTTGGAAAAAAAAATCGAATTCGAGATTTTAATCAAAGTTGACATTACGATGATAGAGAACACCTCAAAAGTGGGTCCTGCAATTCCATCTGTCTGCCTGTCTGTACAACTCTCTACAGCCTAAACGGCTGATGCGATTTTCTTCAAACTTGGTATTTAAGCGTTTCAGGTGATTGTCCAAAATAGATTTTTGAATCGTCGTTTTAGCCCCAAAAATAACAATACTTGCCATACAAAATTTTCTACCATCTTAATTATCTCGCAAATGACACAGACGATTTTGATAAAAATTGGTGTGTGTTCTAGTTTGGGTATGGTATATATTTTGGGTGAAATTTTTTTGTAAATATTTTATTATTAATGGTACCTTCCATACAAACATTTTTTTGGATTTTCGACTTTCTCATAACGCCTCAATGGATTTCGATAAAACGTTTTGTACTGGAGCTCCTGCTCCTTCAACTTCTAAGTAATACTGCATTTCAAAATTTTCGAAAAATAGTTTTTGTTTTGGATTTTTGAAAAAAACAATTGAAAATTCAATATTTCGAAAACGGGTGGACGGTTTTCTTTGAAATTTTATTTTTGAATTTATATTATAAAATATTTAAAATGTTCATACCAATTTTTTGTTAGAAAAAATTTAAGAATTTTTATGTATAAAAATTTAACTGAAAAACGACTTTAAAAATACATTCAGCCGTTTCTATTTAGAATATTTTGCATTTAATATAATCGAACATAGGAGCAAGTACGTGCGATCCAGTCGTGCATTTTATTTGTTTACACTTTGCAATTTTTTTACTAAATCCATTTATTATAAAATAAATTTAAATTACTTGACTTATTTTTTAATTGTACGGTCATGTGATCTCAATGACATGAAATATTTTAAACATTTAAAACCTATTCTAAATTATTTTAAGATGGGTGTCGACTCTATAACTGAGTTTTAAAGTAAAAGTCGACTTTTTTGATAATCTTAAACGAATCAAGTATACCTTAACCTTAAAGTGGTCGTCTAACTTTAAAAGCAGTGTAGCGCCTCTTTATTTCTTAAAAGTATGTACTTAAAAGTATAAAAAATAAATAAAATGCTTTCGCAGAAATTTGAACAGGGAACAAAAATTGCCCACTAGAAACGACAAAATTGATTTTTTTAGAATCCTTACCTTAGTATAATTTAAAGCATATTTTGCAAATTCTATTTTCTGTGGCAAAAAATTAGTCGTTTCGAAGACGTCATCCTAAAGTTGTCTGCCAGACGAAACGCGCCACTATAGGTGTTTGACAAGTGTCAAAAAAAGTTTGAGACACTATCCACTTAAACATGTCAAAAAATCAGCTTTGAAAAACAACGTAGTTGGGTATGCACTCTTAACACTGCATATTTCCGAAAAGCCCCAGCTTTGAAAATTCGGAATGTAAATTCGTTCTTATCTACTTTGGTATCTATTCACAGAAAAAGATTCAGCTATGATAAAATGACGTATGTCTACCGGCCATGGGATCTTGGTCTATTAGATAAGTTCTCGCAAATAAACGACTTCCTTAACTAGAGTTGTTTTTTTCCTTAAACGAGTATTGTTCGAAATGTCTTGTGCTATAGCCTTTTTACGTATTCTTGAAGAAAATTGTTAAGATGCTTCAAATCATAAGATCTTGGGGACAAATTTACCAGTGCATTACGTGAAGTTATGCGTTCATCCAATGCCAACCTATTGAACCAACGCACACGAGATGAATTCTTGGCATTTGAACAACAACATTCACTATATTTCGTGATGAACGGTTAATCAGAGCAGTTTCGTTCAGAGAATTAGAGCGCATTCAGCATGCTTTGAATGTGTTTCGAATAGAGTGCGCTCCGAAAACTCTGATTTTTTTTCATTTTAGTTCTTCAAGATTCCAACTCTTAGACTCTTAGCTGTCATTAATTGACATGTTGTTAATTCACTTACGTCTCATTGTAAATATATTTAATACAAAAGAAAAATGCTGCAATATCAAGTATAACATTCATCTTGTCTGAGCTCATCGAGGGCGATCTGAACATGTTCATAATGAAAAAAGAAACACACATTTATAGTTCTGAATGCTTTAAGTAAAAAAAGACACATAGGCATACATTTATTGACTACTCAGACTATGGGCCCCAACTAAAAAAGAATCTTGTAGTAAATTTTTCTACATCCCAACACATTCACGTTCCAAAAAGTCACTCTATATCCTATAAGTCAGCCAAACTAAACCGTGCATTTTCGACATGCACCGGTGCTTTTATATCATGTGGTTAATTTTCCCTAATTTTACTATTAATTTTACTGTCGTAGTAATTCAGCCAATTTTTTTAAAAGGCTTATATGTACATATAACCTATTAGGAAAAATTATTTTACCATAAACTGTTAAGGTAAACAATTATAATTTTTTTTTAATTGCTAGTGGAAATAAAATTTAAGATATTTATCTTCATTAATTTTTTATAGCGAACTCCTTTCTGCTACCAGTTATGTATAAGTCCTAAAACAAGTCTAAACAAAAATATAATTATAGCGAGTTAATTATACTTACCGCTAATCAATCATAAAAAGAACCACTGACAGTCGTTTAAATACAATGTTCTCCTGAAAAGAGCATTGAACCAGCTTCCCAAATAGTTTATAATCTCGACAACCATCAACCCAAGACTTCCTCATTGAAAATCCAAATATGTTTATACAAAATCGCAGACCACACAAAATTACGTCAGCTTTTATGATTTCGCACATTAGTATGTTTATGAACACACATAGATAAACATCGTTTATTTTCAAATATGAAATAAATTTCCTTTTTTTTTTCTCCTAAATTCAAAATAAACTTTTGCGGCTTGGGATGGTGAGGTGAATCGCGAATTCCTCAGGCATGTCACATTCCCATTTTGTGGAACATGTTTTCTTGCTCTAAGATCTACCATTAAATAAAAAACTGGCTAATAGCCAGTTTGGTATTACTTGTTCTGCAGGGCAAGTATAGGTTGCGTAAAAAAAAATGATGGAGATTATAAAAGCAAGTGAGTTTTTTCATAGTTTCAATTAAAGTTAGTATTTCCAGATCTTGAGTCTAAAATTATAAAAGGAACAAATTATTTGATGAAGTTGTGATAGTATGTGGAACGCGAATAGAGTTTCACAATGCATAACAAGCAGTTTGCGATTTTCGCTTATTCGTGCGAAACTTACCGATCAAAGATACATTAATATTAGATTATTGATTTTCTTTGCATGAACTACTGTCAAATCACCTACTAAATAAACTAATTGTAACTTGAGTAGCGCCCTCTATAAAAGTTTCACAATTGGAATAGTAACAAGCACTCCATATTATATATACTCAAAGGCCGTTAGTTGATCGCGCTTATGTATAGTCCTTTATTTTAGGAGAAAACTATGTTACCAATACGAATTATACATATGTTATCGATAATTTGTACGGAAATGTCAATGTCTATCTGTGATGGCGTTGCTAATTTCCGATATAGTTTTTCATCCAATTCGCATCTCATGCTTGCAAAAAACCGTGCATATACCATCTTAGTACATAAGAGGACATCCTATAAAAAGATTTCAGCAATGCCAGAAATATTAATAGATTTTTTTAAGGCTTAAAGACCTTATTTATTAGAACGCAGGAAAGAAAACATACAAATCTTGGTCTGCTTTCACACAATGCAATATCGATTTTTAAACACATTGCATACAAATGTTGCTCATATTAAGAAGTTGTTCAGTTATCGCCCTTTCTTTTTTGCGATTTTCGTTTGCTTTAAGTGAACTTTTCTAATTTGATTTTAGTAAAGAGTGCCGGGAGATATTTGAACACAGTTAAGATCAATTAAATGGAATCCAAAATAGAAAACATAGATTATAAATCCCTATTGTGTAAATGCACCCTAAGCTAACAAAACTGAAGGACAATTTTATCAGTGCCAAGCTTTTAACAGATGTGGACAATTGATCGTGAAGTTAATACTGAAATTGACAGATTGGGATTAAGTTGGCAGTTGATATAAATTAATCGCTAAATGTATTATTAACTGGCAGACACTCGTGCGATGCTACGAACTTTATCTATCACACAGGAATCTAAACTTATGACATCATCTATCCGCCTACAAAATTTCATTAAAAACACAAACTCTCCCGTTTGCATCGATAAGTTTTTTTAGGATGATCCAGTTTATCATCCAGCTGCTTACCAAATCTCATTAAAATACGTTCAATGGTTGAGGCGTGAATCCGGAACAAACACCCAAGTATATATTTTTTTCATATTAAACATCTCCCATAGAAACCGTTAATTTTTTCTGGATAAAAATGACCTCTGTGACATCCAAGCATTCACTCACATTTATAAATTTATAATATTAGTAAGTAGGATACTGGAACAGCAGCTGCATGCTATGTGTGTGTGTGTGTGTGTAGTTATATACATGTGTGTCTGTTTGCGTATGTGCTTCTTGTGAGCTAAAGCTATGTTGTCTATTTGTAAAATGAGCAGATAAGTCATATGAGCTCTGTGCAAAATTAAAACGAATCAATCCCACGGGAATAACCATAACGGGATAAAAAGTATTCTGTGTGCTATTCTAGACTATAATCCATCTCTGCGCCAATTTTTTCCCAGATCCGTTCTGCCGCTCTGGCGTTTTTGAGCACTCCATCTATCCAAACGTTCACATTTATAATATTAGTAGAATGTATTTGAGTAAGATACTATTTTTTCACAGAAAGTTAATCAAAAATAGATTAAGCAGATCTCAAATAAAGTTCTCTTCCTATAGAATTTAAAAAAATTGATTTGTTTTTGACAGCTTCTTAGAAATTTTTAAATTAAAACTTGGCTTCGTCAAACCTGAGACATTGGGCCTGCACACACGGGATGAACAATTTTTGGATTAAAAACGGTTTTCGCCTTTAGTCCAGCCACACGAGATGATTTCAGCTGAGTGAAGAATTGTATACATGAACCTCTTTTTATATATGTAAGGATTTCTATCGTATTTGGCCGTTTAAAATGTTGTGTATGTGTTAGTTTTAGTCTTCTTTCATCCACGAAATTTGGGGTTGAAATTTCAATCCGTTGCATACTGCACACTTTGCTTTACTTGCCCGCAAACCCGGTTTTACTCCGGTGGAAATAGTCTCATATGTGCAGTGCAGACCCATTCATATATACATACCTAGATAATGAAGACTATGCTCCGAGCACAAAGTGAAGCTGAGCCGCCATGTTTTCATAGTAATTGAAGTATATGAGAGCTATAAGAGAGCTCTCTGTAGAGTTCTCTCTCCTCTATGAAAACATGGCGGTTTTAGCTTCCATTTTTGTAACGAAGCTCAAAATTCACTTTTCCGATGAATGTGTTCAATTCGATATGGGAATAGGTTATACTACGTTTCTACCGAACTTTAATGTATTGTAGATTTACTAATCTCAAAAAGTGTTTCCACCGCTCCAAAATTTGATTAATTTTGACAGCACTATTCAAAATGCATTTTCTCTTATGATGTAGAAGTGAGACAGGCAGCTTCATCTGTGTCAACCGAAGAGAAAAATTGACTATCCCGATGAATATGTTCATTTCGATATGGAAATAGGGTAGTTCGATTGAAGATTTAAATGAGATTTATTTTAAATCTTCATCTGCGAAGATTGAAATTTGTATGGTAAATCCTCAAAATTTGTAGGAAATTTAGCTAAATTTACTTAATAATACGTTTTCACCTACCACTTAATCCAGATTTATGTAGATTTACCATAAATCTTCTTCCAAAACTCCTTAATTTTGAAGATTTCCCGTACAAATTTTAATCTCCTAAAACGAAGGTTAGAAATTAGTAATCTCATTGAAATCTTCTTAAAAGTAGGGAATTGTTTCCTAAAAAAAACTTTATTTTGTGGATACACGGCCAGAATGCGCACATCCAAATGTCAATTCTCCATACAGAAAAAAGGACGCTACCTTGCTAGAGTCGTCGCGTAGCAATCATCTACGAGTTTTGACTTTATATGTGTGTTAGAAAGAGATGGAACTATAGAAAAGGTCAAAATAATCTAATTTTTCTATGGTGAAAACACTTCAAAATTAATTTTTAATCTACTTTTTTAAACCAGATTATCTCTAGGTGAAAACGTAGTATAAATCTGTGTTTAGTGGTCGGTGGAAACGTAGTATTAGTTCGGTTTGTCAAACAATATAAATCTTTGTCCCTCACTGGAATCGAAATTTAATGAGGGACAAAAGTCTAAACCTATAAATATCACATAACACAAGTAAAATATTAAATTCCAAAATTTTACTAGCAAATGTTTTGTATAAGCAATATCGTAGCTTCCGAAATGCCTGGTGCATTTAAGACATTAACCACAAGAGCAGGTTAGTGCGATCCACCACGAGCAATTTATTTATATGATTTCTAATTTCTCTCTGTCACTGGAGTAATTTATTTAATATATTTTTTTTTTTTTAATTTTATTTTAATTGAAAAAAAATAATATCAAGAAAAACGTGAAAACAATTTATAACCACTTTGGGCAGTTACCATTTACGTGACATAAAAAAATTTAACCAACCACGCACGTTTAAACGAACAAACTATCCATCAAGTTGACATGCGATAGAGTCAGAGTGTTCTTTTAAAGTTTTCTATGTACATACACAACAGTATGTGTCTCTAGATTGATTTGACTTTTATTTTCATGTTTTATTGACTCTTGGCACTTTTTTTCTTTTATTGAATTTGTAACTCAAATTGGCTAATTGAGTTAAAATATTGGTTTAATTGAAATTTTCAATTCAATTAAATATGCACAGCAGGTTTGTTCCAAATTTTCTTTCAAGATAAAGTTTTTTTTTTCTTATTTGTTCATGATTTTCTTCAATTTTTGTTTGTTTATTTTTTTGAGTTGAGTATTTCATAAAGTAGACCGATGAGGTCAGTTTTGAGCGTCATTCCTCCCACATATCACGTATTTGTTCTCAATTTATAACTTTTTCTGGCTATGAGAAAAAGAAATAATAAACAGCGATGATGCCGGTATGGGCATTTTCATCAGGCTTTGTCTATATTTGGAAGTTTGCAGATTTAAGACAGACATGATTTTCTAACTGATTCGATTCGGTGTTAGTTAGTCTGAGATTGTTGTTTTTATGAGAAGGTATGGGAAAACATCAATCAAGTGACACTCACGGACTTACGAGTAGCCAATGAAGTGTCGTAAGAATTGTTGGTGATTATAACTATAATCAGCAACCGGCTAATTTCAGTCTTGTAAAGGCTTTATTTATTGTTTTTAGCACTTTTGTTTGCAAGACATAACAGTTTTTTTTAGGAAGTAAATGTATAGGTATGGATGTGGATTTGTTAATTTGACAAATTTTAGTATTGAGAATAAAAAATCTAAATCAATTTGTCGGAATTGTTTAGATATGAGGTTAAAGCGATGTATTAACAATTTTACAGGACACGCAACTCAGTTTTACAGTAAAACTAATACAATGTAATTTGTATAACAAATATCAAGTGTTAGGATGGTTTTTATTATAAAATATTAATTTCTTAAAACAATCTTATTTTTTAAATTATTATTGAATGATTTTTAATTATTAATTTAATGACAAAAAAATAATAAATACTAAAGTATTTAACAAAGTAAAAGTAAAATATAAACTATAATTGTAACAAGTACTCTTACAACTCGGCCATCCTGACTTTATGGATCGGCTCGATCAAGAGATATAGTAGATGCTTTTACAAACTATGTCAAACTTTATCCCGTAAATTCAACAAGTACTAAAGAAGTGTGTGTTTGTCTAGATAAGTATTTTTAAAAATTATAGTCGAACTCGTCGAATGATAAGTGATCATGGTTCTTGTTTTTCATCGCTTAATTTTGAATCATATCTACTTGAAAATAATATTGAACATGTGAAAATAGCTACAGCATCACCTCAGAGTAATGCTTGGCCATTGACCATTGAGCTTGTCAATCGAGTTCTTAAATCGATATTATCTAAAATTACGGAACCATTTCAACATTCGAATTAGTCGAAACATTTAACAAGAGTCGAATACGCTCTTAACAACTCTGTTCATTCAACAACTGGTGCTACACCTTGTCAATTATTAATTGGTGTAGAACAACGTGGTCTTGATGTAGATACTTTGTCAGAATATTTGGACAATAAACGAAATTTGTCTTCTTTTCATGATATAAGAACTTTACGACAAAAAGCTTCGGATGACATTGAATAACATAATTCTAAAACTTCTGAATATCATGCTAACACACACAAGCCACTTATTCAATTTTCAGAAGGAGATTTTGTTATGATAAGAAACACAAATATAACAGCCGGTGCTAACAAAAAGTTTATCCCCAAATTCCGTGTTCCATACAAAGTGCATAAGGTTCTCCCGAATGATCGATACGTAATAAGAGACATTGAAAATTGTCAATTAACTCAAATTCCTTATGATGGCATAATTGAACCCTCACGAATACATTCATGGGTTGATTGGCGGGATTCTCATACTTAAAAAATATTTTTCAAAATGGTAATAGCTGTATTAATATTTGTATTTAAATTCATGTAACCAGGGTTTTTCGAATTTTACTTCTATTATATTTAATTATTTTATTATTAACATTGTTATTTTTTTTTTTTAAGTGCACCTCTTTGACTATTTCCGGAATTGTTGGAATTTTCAAAATTCTCTTCTTCTAGTTCTGAAAATTTGTCTTCATACAGCTTTTTTAATTGTGTATAAGTGGCAGTTGATGAAAATTCTATTTTAAATTTTTCAAGCCAATTTTGCAACTCGGTTCTTAATATTCAAGTTTTCCAAGAGAATCTCACTTCTGAAGTTGTAAGGATGGTTTTTATTATAAAATATTAATTTTTTTAAAACAATCTTATTTTTTTTTTTAATTATTATTAAATGATTTTTAATTATTAATTTAATGACAAATAAAAATAATAAATACCAAAGTATTTAACAAAGTAAAATATAAAGTATAATTGTAACAAGTACTCTTACACAAGTAATATTTGTTTTAACTTTTCAGCAAAGAAAATGAATGACCACGTCTGCTTACAAACCTAAAATAAAAGATGCTTACATTGAGTTAAAGTTAATCCTCATCCTACATCGCAATCCAGAAAATCAGTAAATAAAAAATCCATAAGAATGAAATGTCAAAATTCCCAACCACTTACAATTCGGAAGGTACTGTTCACACGCGACTTGTGAAAGAAGAAAAAGATCATCTTATGTGTGTGTTAAATACATTAATAAATTCCTTAAAAACTTACGAAGCCTAGACAATTTTTGTATCTTCTTATAGGATTACCATAGTTAGCTTTTGCGACCTTAAGTTAGCGTCAAAATCTAACGAAAGGATACCAGAAACATCGTTGAAAGTCAAAATAACTTCTAACTTATGCTACCATCACCAACACTGTTAAATTTTCGCACTTAAAAACTGGGTTACGTGTCACGATAACGAACACCATTACCTAATCCGTTACATATAATTGTAACCTCATAAACAGTCACATTTTAGAAGAAGAATGGTCCGATAATGCCTCCAGGTCAAAATCCGCACCAAAGTTGTCACGCATTGTTGAAAATTGTCAAAAATTACTCGTAGGTTTTCTAAGCCCCAAATGGCATAATAAAGCCATCAAGTTGAAAATGAACTCCATCACTGAAGATGATTTTGTTCGAAAAATGATTATTCACTTGTTTTTGGCCGAAATGTATTTAATGAGCTCATATTCTGTAATCTGCAGTCCTTGAGTCAATTGAACTTTGTAAGCAAGAAGTTTCACGTTTTTCCTGAGAATTCGGTGTAGAAAGCTTCTCCAAAGGCCCACGTATTAATTAGGTGGACTGTGGTCAATACTCTCGCAAACTGTTTGGATATGACTACTGGCAACAGGACACCCAGAGTCCTTAGAGTCACAAATTGGTCCAGCTTCCCTGAATTTTTCTATTATTTTCCTAACAGTTGATAGTTTTAAATCACTCTGGCGGCCATATTTTGTACGAAAATTGCAAACTGTAGCTGACAAAACTTCATTTTTTTAAATTATTGCAATGAAAATGTGTTGTTCTTTCGTATTTTTAATAACCCATAACTGTCCGCTGTCATATTGTACTTTTTTTCCGTTGGCAACCCTATACTATAAAATGTCTCTAAAGTCAAATTTAGCATGAATTATGGTACACGTTTTAGAGCAGAATCGTGAGAACTGTTTAAATTGTTTGATTTGTGTTTTTACTTTGATTTTATGGTTAATAGACTCCGCTTTTGTTTTAATTATGTATTTTTGTTATTATTATGTATTTTTACGAATGCCGTTTAATTGAATGTTCTATTTTGTTCTAATTTGTTCAAACTTTTCTGTTCTAATCACTACTCTCTGTAATACTCTGGAAAGTGTATTTTCTATAAGTACAACATTTTTTTTTGAGGTAATTTGAAGATGTCATAAGGTGCGCTGTTACCATCCTTGACGTCAATCCCAGTAAATAAATGTAAGTTGACATTGTGTAGTGTTACAAATAAAGTAAACAATATTTTTGTAACCTGTTTTATAAAAATAAATAAACAGGCAGGTAGCCTGCATTTGAAATACGGCTCAATGTACAGGACACATTGAGGGATATTTCAAAAGTGATTCGAAGTGTTATAAAGTTATACTGACATGTTACCAGCGCCTTTAAAACAGTTTTCAAGTTGCCTCATCCTCTTTGTATAAACGCGATATCCAGTGCTTTATAGAGATCAGTGGTTCTATCTAATGTATTATGTGCTGTGCTGTTCTGTTCTGTTCTGATCTATTCTTCAGTGAACACAGCTAAGGTAAATTATCGAAAGTATTCGAAACTTAACGAAAATCAACAGACATTATAGGTAGCCATATTTAAATAACAGAATATATTCGCTCAGTTGCTTACGCTGACTTAAGGACTGTTCACATGAGATCAACACAACAAATTACCGAATACTTGTCTATTTTGATAATTTTTTCAAATAGCTTTTTTGTATTCGTCGAGAAACGATAATCGTATTTTGAGCTTAATTTCCCAAAGAAAATCAATGGAAAAATACAGGTTGACAGTTCGTGATAGTCAGATTGCAATTCGCCACGGCTAAATTTTATATAAAACTCTTTTCAACAATTTGAAACCGATTTCTTCCATTTTTTTGGTCGAAGGAATTTGAAAAAAAAATCGAACATAGATGGAACAATAGATATGAGAATGAGAAATGTCAATCAGTTCAAGGTCGATGAAATCTGGCTAAAAATGTAAGATTTGTTTTGACAGAATAAGGTTTTTTTCAGAAAGAAATCGAATTTTTGGTTAACTACCACATTAGATATCAAAACATTTACATGAAATATATGTTAACCCTAGAAAGGTAAACTGCGCCTCAGAGGTGCTCGATAAATATAAATATGCGTTTATTATTTAAACCGACGTTCGAACAAACTTGGCTTTTTAAACCAACTCACTCCTGGATCTACACTTGCGAAAGACATTCGTTCCGGTTCGGTAGGTACCACAGTTTTTTTTATAGTAATGGCAATGCTAAAGGGCGAAATTCCATTTAATTCCATACAATTTCTGAGGAAACTAATGTGACCTTTTTACACCGTGGATGAGATGAGATTGGAAATCGCAACTTTAACGTGACGTTTAAGGGAATTGTTTGACTAAATATATTTTAATTGATTGCTAACAATATAGCCATAAAATGTGGCATTAAAAAAATATATACGTATTTACATAAGAAAAAAAAACGCTTTTCTTAATCGAGCTCCTCGCAGGCGCATGTTTATCTTTTCAGTTAAACAATAAATTTATCTTTCTAGGGTTAGTGATTTCTAGAGAATTCAGTTTTATAAATTGATTTAAATCATGAAACTCTAAAAAAAATAAAAGCCTGGATTTATGCACATTTACTCGTTCAGTCGTTCGTCGCTCTCATATAAATAGCAATTAATTCCAAAGAAAACTAAGTTACCGACACCAATTATATCTGTATTATCGATAGTTTGTACGGACATTTTAATTTTTGTCTGTTAATAACAGAAGTGCTGACAATTTTCGGAAATTTAACGTTCAACTCCTTAACACAATGGGAATTAGTTGTTGTAACTGAAAAATATATGAAGCACAAGCTGTCATTTTAATCGCTCCCTTATAGAAAATGATTTCTACAGTGAAGCGAAATCTCCAATCTATAAAGCTCTCACTGAAACGGGAGAGAAGTTGAACGAACACACAACCTATAAATTTAACCGCGGCTTGTAGAAATTTGAATTTAATTCAATGTTGGAGACTGCTAATTTTGTTGGTGCAACTGCAGCTATCCATTGTGGCATTATAGACTGTGTTTGAGGCGACTGCTGCCCCATTGTATCCAGGTAGTCATTACCTCTTTGTTATCGATAGTTTGTATGAAAATTTCAATTTGTTCTGCATGGCGTTGATAATTCCCATTGTTGTCTTTACCTTCGAAAGAAAACAGTCCTATGGAATCTGGAAGTAGAAAATTCTTATCCTAGGAGACAAATCAGTATGTCTTGCATTAAAAAAAAAGAAAACAAATTAATTCAAACCTGAACACAATTTTGTTCTCAAACAAAGCCAAAAACAAATTCCCTACAAATTAAAAATTGCTATCAGGAAGTATTATACATTCCCTAAAACATGCGATTGCCTTATCAGCCTGCAGATACCGCAAAAATGCCAAACAAGACTTCAAGTAAAAGAAAAAACTGCAAATTACTTTTACTCACGAAATAACAATAAACCATTCAAACTGCCATACATAGATATTTCTGTTATATTTTTTTTATAATCAATTGCCTCACTTTTCTAAAGTAATCAATTTTGTTTTTATTGCCATGCATTTTATTTTACCAAATTAAATTTTCTACAACACAGATAAACCAAGTTATTAAAAAAAACATATGTATTTAAGTTCTATATTTAATTATTAGTTCTGTTTGTTTTTTTTTTTTTCAATCCATAAATTCAATATCTCATTAAGACAGGCAGAGTCCACTTGTTTCTGGCCATTTTTGGATATGATGCGATGACAAACTTTTTTAAACACCCACAACACAACACAAAACAAGGCCTCGAATTTTGGCCGGGCATATCGTGAAGGCTTTCGATATCTGAGCCATGACTACCAAAATTGGTGTTGTTTCTTTATTTACCGGCTATACTATAATCATTGTCATCATAATTGCGGATAATTGAAGTAATTACGTGCGGTGATGTAATGCAAATCCACCTACATACATTAATACTTATATAATAAATTATGGCAAAAACACCTCTCGCGAAACCATATGGCTCTTGAACTTTATTGCTCGCTAAATGATCACCTTGCCCGTCCAGCCAGCAGAAGGACTTTTCAGCTAAACCTATATGGCAGAATTTTTTGCCTCTGGCCATGTGAACTGTGAACGACTTGAGGTTATAAACTAATTAACAATTTAGATATGAATCATTTTTATTAAAGTTAAATCACAGTATAAGACATGGAATGGCGGCGCTACATGTATTCACCCGATTAGGATCTTCTCAAGAGGGCATGGGATTTGTATGGGAATCGTATGTCAAGGTTGTCCTTTGACACGCTATACCAAGCTCGCCTAAAACTTAAACACACACCTTTTACCGGAAGGAAATTTATGCCGCCTTTTGCTGGCACAGCAAATAAAAGTTACTCTCTTAGAAATTATTAAGGACTGGCAAAGAGAGGGAGATTCAGAGAGCCTGATAGGCTAATTAATTTATTCAGGCCAACTTATAGTTATTAGGCTATCATAGCTGAATGGAGTAATATAAAACGTCCTTCCTTTAATAAAAAAAAAAAAACTGTTGAGGAAATCTCTTCCTGGATAATAATTCCGTGTTCAAAGGAACAAAAACTGATAAGTTTGAAGAACAAATTGGAATCATGTTTGTGCGTCTCTCGTCTCGTGACGGAACCACAAGGAAGCTATTTTAATTGCGGAATGTTATTGGTTTGATTTATGAAATGGGCGTGAAGACATCCGAGATTTTATATTCATGGCTTTGATTGCGAATGTTTTCTATTTTTGTTGGGAACAAGTTCAACGTGTGGAGGTTTTCTAATTTTGTTTTTATATTTCAGTTGGCAATTTTTGATCATAAATATCAACGAAAGAGGGGTGTAACCATCAGTTAACCAGTTAAAATATAATTGATGCCGGTTATGAGATCATTACCTATTGAGAGTTAATGCTTGCTAAATAAATGTGCTGAGTTATTACTCATGGCCGATGATTTATAAAAGGTACAAAATAAAGAAATATGAAAGCTAATGATAATTTGCTTTTATGATTTATATGAAATAGGTTAATTGTGTACCTTTGGCGATTTTTTTTTACAATGTAATAATATCAGCTTATTTGTTGTTAAGTTTAAAAATCTTACACTTTAAAATAGTTTATGTATCAGTACAAAATTATGAGACTGAGGAAAGACCGTGTCTCGATAAAAGATTTGAGAATGCTAAGTTAATTAGTAATACATTATGGTTTTACATTTTTTAAATAAATTAAACGGTAACATAACAATGATAGAAAGCTCATCAGCTTACCCCTGAGCCCCACGTGCTTCGTAGTGTTACGTGAATACTTTCTTTAGTCGTACAACGCGAAAACAGAATGCTTTACCTGGCTCTATTTTCCCTTTCCCATTTTGATATTCTTAACCTCAAAACCATAATGTACATTGGTATCTTTTAAATACTTCCCTACTTTTCTAATGAACTTCATCATTTATTTTGAGGATAGTAAGAACCCTTTAAGTGACGGCATTATTATACAAAATAAAATGCACAACTGGATCGCACGAACTTGCCCTTGTTCGATCACATCGTTTGCAATAGATTTCTATTAAAAATCTAAATATGTTTTTAATGTCGTTTTTTACTTAATTTTTTATATAAAGATACAAAATTCCTTTAATGAAAAAAAAATACTAAAAACAAAAGATAAAATCAGCTTAATCAATTAAATACTTAAACTAATTTGAGCTCATAAAAAGTACGCCAATTTATTTCTTTTTATTCTTTTATTTTATGAGAGAAAAAATTTAAAAATCTTAGAGCGGTTTTTGAGAAAATAGTTTTAAAGCCAATTGAATGTTTTTGTGACCTTTAGTCCAAAATGCGTTTCGCCCAGGTACTACAGCTGTTAGATGCTGTAATACCTTTCTAAGACAAAAACAAAAGTAATGTAAACATATTGTTTGCGTTTTCTTCAATGAAAATAGTTTTGTTTTAAAAACTTTTTGAAAACATTTTAAAAAAAAATTCAAAAACTCCATTTCATAGGTAGTCAGCAAATACACAAAACTATAATTTTTGAAAAAAAAATTAATGAGCAGTTTTCAAAATACAACTTTTTAAAAATATTGGTACGTAGTATAAATTGGTCAAAACAAAGCTATATATTTGTGAAATTTCGAAAGAATCCGCTTATCCATTTGTGAGATAGTCGAAAGCAAAAAATACGGTCCTATGGAAAGTATAGTGTTTTTAGGCATTTTTAAAGATTTTTTTTTCGACCATATGATCGGTCTTAGCTAAAAAGCTGCACTGATTTTTTAAAAATCAAAATCGTTAGAGCCGTTTTCGAGAAAAATAGAATTTAAGGTAGCTGTTATATGGCAAGTACCGTTATTTTTTGAGCTAAAAAAATTCAATTTACCCTCTGTGCAATACCTAAAAAACTCTATATTCCAAGTCTGGTAGACACCTACAACCCCACCCTTTTGCTAAAGACCATCCTTTTCGACTAATGCATAACTTGCCTTAAAGTACCTATAATCGCAAGTGAAATGGTTCTACTAAGCTTACCTTCCGACAAAAAATTAGCAAAAAAGTACATTTTCCCTTCATTAATGCATGCTCGATGGAGCCGTTTTTGAGAAAAATTAGATTTACCATTTTGGCTTTAAGAACCATTATGTTTGGTCTTGAAGAAGCATTATGTTCTAATTTGAAGAAAATCTATCCAACCTGTAGACTCGAGGGAAGACAAACAGGCCGACAGAATTGTGAGACCCACTTTTTTCGCCTTCGCTATCGTCTTGATATTAAGTTTGAAGGAATAATCATCTTGGACCACGATTTGCTCGAAGTAGCAACCAGGGGTCCGGGGTACAATTAACGGCTTTTTCAAATGTCGACTTAAAACATCGACAGTCATAATGTTGACTTTCTTAAAGTCCATTGGTAAAAATACCGACTGGTCAAAATGTCGACTCTTATAAATCTATATTTACGACTTATGAGAGATCGATAGTGATAAAGTTAATGATTTTCGCGTTGGGGGCACAGTCCCGAAAACTAAAATTCTGAGATGCAGAAAATCTATACACGTTGAGTAAGCAACCCCCTATTTATCAAAAGTTAGGATATGGTGTGGGATTTTTGGGTGTATGCAAAATCCTATGTTTGTCCAAGCAGAGGGGCAGCATGCCTCCCTTTAAGTGCAGAGTGGATTATCCGGATTTTTTTTTTAATTTATAAGATTGAATCAATAACAAAATCGAGCATTCTTGATTTATTTTACTGTATTTTGGATAAAAGTCGACATATTTACCGACAATCTTTCAATCGACATTTAAATGTTCTGGATTTTAAACTTTCAACTTTTTATGTCGGTCAAATTTCAGTCGACATTTTACCAGTCGATGAAATTTATATTTGTCCATTCAATCTTTTTTTAGTCGACCAATTATACGCTTCCCAAACCAGGGATAACAAAATTAAAGAAATTAACCTAACTATAGCACAAACAAGACACCAACAGTAAAGATGCATAAGACAACGCAACCTGAAACATGAATGGTCGAGTTGAAAGTTAACTGCCAACTACGGCCAATCGGAACATTATTCCTCAGCAATCTGAAATCAATATTAGGAGTTTACGATTTACTACAATGATTGTAAGTTTCGACTAATTAACCGTCAATTATTAATCCCCCTTAATATTTCGTTAATTCTAACGCAGTGTGAACTGTAAGCATATGGCGAATTTAAATCACTTACCCTGCGCCTGCACAAACAATTTTTATTTTTGTTTTTATTTCAGCAAGTATTGCAGAAATTTTTATTTCTTCGTTCAGTGGGCATATCTATTCATGAAATCTTATTGACAATCAGACTGCTAAGCAAGACAAGGATGGGAAGCTTTCGTGCATTTTGCCCTCCAAATCACATTTATTTACATTGTTGTATTTGTAAATTTAATTTTAAATCAATGGAATTTCAACTCAACCCATCAATATGCACATGTAAAGCTAAAAAGAGCACAAATGTCAGTCGAACTGACATTGGACGTCAAATTATTTCTTCATTTATTTTCACAGAGATGTTAAAAAATAAATGCAGAAATTGATTTCGTAAAATAATTCATTTCATGAAATTTGTGGTCTGCATTGGAAATTTCCATTGCATGTTCGATTTTATGAAAGAAATTATTGCTTATGGAGGCGCAGGGTTAGTCGTCGTGCTCTTTGCTGTCAAATCACTTAATAAATGAACTAACTGAAACTCGCATAACGCCCAATACGAAAGCTTCACAACTGCAATAACAACAAGCATTCCAGTAATTCATTAGAAGTACTCGTGTCCATACCCAGTGTAGGTTTTTGAACGTGCCCGACAAATGAACCGCAGCCAACTTCAAAATCTTCTGGTATATATATTCCATTTTGTTTTTATTAAGTTTGATTGTTATCTTGTGAATTCGTACGAATTCGTTACAATTCGAAAAAAAAAATTACAAAATGCTCTCAAAACCCATAGGAAAAAAACCCAAGTTTAGGAAACTTGGTAAAAATTTCCAGTTACCAAACAGGCATATTACTACAAAAACTTTCAAAGTGGAGAAGACAAACTTCCCCTAAATTGAAAAAAGTTGTGAACACTACACACATTTTTGTGGGTAACTGGTGTATAAACTGTCAAAACACTTAGCCCTCAAGATTTCTCTGCTATTTCTTGGGTTAGTGATGGCCACATTCGAAAGAAATGAGGACTCGATTGAGTTCATTTTTGTGTATCTACTTGAATGAAATCTTCGTATTGAAATCTAAAGGCAAACAGGAATAAACAAGGAAAACAAAAATAATTTCGAAGTTGAACATTTTACAATGCTTGAAATGAATGAAATGAAACGTTTTACACACAAATATGTTCAATTTGCTTTTGTTTACTTTGTTGCAAGATCTTCAAAGTTTTTCACACTCTTGAAGTTTAAGCCAGAGTTTCACAGTGCGAGCTTAAACTACACTTTTGGTTTAATCTTCAGACCAACAATTTATTCGGTTTCACAGTGTCGTTTAAAAATTGAACGGAGTTCAATTTGTAGTTTAAGTTAACCGAGATTATTCTGCCGTTTAAACTTCAGTTCAGCGTTTGTTTTGTTTTATTTTTTCAGAAAATATCATGAACAAAACAAAATTGTAAAGGGTTATCCATTTCGCGATTTCAAAAGTATAGGACTGGATTCGACATCTGTCAAACTAAGTTGTTAAACCAATTTTTTTTTAGTTGAAAGTCTGACATTTACGAAAATGGATCGCTTAACTATCGCACAACGTATACAAATTGGTAAAACTTACTACAAAATGGTGAATCTGCCACAGCCACATATCTTGCTTTAAGAGGAGATTATGGTTAACATAATCGTCCAACTACGCAAGCAATTGGCAAAATTTTGAAGAAATTTGAAGAGACTGGAATGGTTACAGATATTGTAAGGCCTGTGCATCATCGTTTCGCTCGTACCAATGAAAATATAGCTGGTGTAAGTGAAAGTGTTGCCGAAGACCCGAATGTGTCGATTCCTCGTCGTTCTCAGAAATTAGGACTGTCTTACGGCACATTATGCCGTATTTTGCATTTGGATCTACACCTACATCCATATAAAGTCCAGCTCACACAACAACTGAAGCCAGCTGACCATTCATAACGTTGTAGATACGTCTCATGGGTGCTTGAACAACAGGCGGTGTACGGCGATTTTTCGAACAAAATTTTCTTCAGCGACGAAGCACATTTCTCACTCGGTGGGTATGTTAATAAACAAAATTGTCGTATTTGGTGTTCTGAGAATCCTCAAGTAATTGAAGAGAGGCCATCACATCCACAAAAAATCACTGCTTGGGGCGCTCTTTGGTCCGGAGGTGTGATTGGACCTTACTTCTTCTAAAACGACTATGGAACTACTGTCACCGTCAATTCGGAGCGTTATTGTCATATGATAACCGACTTTTCTTTTGCCTGCTATTGAAGAATACGACTTGGAGAATATGTGGTTTCAACAAGACGGTGCCACATGCCACACAACTCGAGCGAATATGGCTTTATTGCAAGAGATATTTCCTGGCAGCGTAATTTCTCGTCGTGTCGATATCAACTGGCCACCAAGATCATGCGATTTGACACCGCTGGACTTTTTTTGGTGGGGCTACGCGAAAGAGCGTCTTTATGCAGATAAACCTTTAACTCTTCGCTGAGATACCACCCAATATGTGTCAAAAAGTGGTCGAAAATTACCTCAAAAGAATCGATGCTTGCAACAATTCGCGTGGTGGCCATTTAAATGGTGTAGTGTTTCATATAAAATGTCAACGTTCAAACTTTATAATAACAAAGAAATATCATGAAAAAAAATAATTTTTATGTGTTTTATTTACGTTTACTTTTGAAACCGCAAAATGGATAACCCATTATATTTAAATGTTATCGAGTTGTTATAGTGATTTCGAATATTATTTTATTTATTATTCTCATTGTTTCTCGTGTTTTTTTGTGCCCGAGAAAGAAAGGGAGGTCAGGCAAGAAAAATGCTGCCAACTATTTTTCATAAAATGTAGTTAAACGAAGTGCAACTGATTTGAAGATTAGATTTCACCGTGAAACCGGACGAATTGAACGAAAAATGTAAACTCAGTTTAAGTTTCAGTTGATCTTAAATTTAAACTCGCACTGTGAAACTGGGATTAACGGTTCTTACACTTGTTACTACAATAAAGATACCAAACAGACCTATTTTATATTTGATTGTGCAACCATTTGGTATTCGATGGCTTACTCTGAAATTTCATATACAACTTTTCCAAGAGCATCAAATAATGAAAGCGACATGAAAATCTTTAAAATAAAATAAGAAGTACATATTTTATGATGTGGTGGTTGCTGATGTCCCGAAGTATGGAGTTTGTTCTTGGCTTCCAAACTGCAATGATGACTTGTCCTTATCCTAATTATGTAATATGAACAAGAAAATTATATTTGCCATTGGGATGTCAAACTCAGGTCTTGTTCTATAAAATTACTATTATTGTTTGTCGTTTCTATAGAAAACATACAACACATCCAAAAGCGAAAGACCGAACTTCAAAATTCAAATTTTATAGAAGTTACCTAATGTATGCTGCACACGGAGGAGTCTAGTCAGAAAGTTAAATTTATTACCCGGCACAGATTGGCACAATGATGTGCTTAGACATTAACTAAACCATGTCTGCATGAAACTCGAAACAATAAACCAAATTTTCAACACACACAACAGACACTCTTTTTCGGTCTTCATATTGTACCTACACTTTCTACATTGAATAAAACAAAAAGACCGGAAACTTCCTCAATTCGATCGTATGTTCTATTCGGCAGCCTTGAAGACCCACTCCAAAAACTTAGAATTTCCAACAAAAAATAACAAAAACACAAATCGAATTGACTTAGATATAAGAATAACCTCCCCCCCCCCCCTGTCTGTCGTTTAACCCGTATATGTGTTCGTTCCATTTAAAAAGGTTGACAGGAAAATTGATTTTGTTTCATATAGTTTCACGGAAAGGTAACCTATACTCGTAATTGACGACCTACCTACAATTTCAGACATTAAGGGTATGAAAGTTGTGTGTCTTCTGGGCCAAAAAACAACAGCAACAACAACAATCTAGGTCAAGTTGCTACTCCACAAGTCACTCAAAATGAGAGATACCTATATCCAATACATACCTTTGGAAAAGCTACACAAAATGCAAATATTTTATGTTGTATACATTATATTTATTTATTTATGTTTTTTTCTTGTGTTTTGTTTGGTGTCAGAGGGGCTAACAAATTTATAGGTGTGTCTATCTATGCCATTGTCATGGTAAGGTCTAAAGTAGGTTTTTGTTGAATATTGTTGCGGGACTTTTTCACTTTCATGCTTCGAAGGGTAATAAAGAGGAATATCTTAACAATTCTCATTATTGCAGTGGGTAATTAGAGATTGATTTTATTTTCGACTATTTCGGGTATAAATGACGTATTTACTGAAAAATAAAAAATTATATCGATATAAGAGCACTTAGCACTTTATGAGGGTGTATTGCGTGCAACTCCTTTCAAAATCATTTGGAAAAGGTCAACGAAAATAGGTAGAATGATTGTCAATTGGAGGTTGTTATTGGAATTTGAAGGCCATTTTCGAAAAAAAGTATCTAATGTGTACCTAGTTTAAAAACGTCCGCCGGAAATTGTAGCCTTTATAGACGAATTGGAAGTTCTTAAGTGGGTACAACGAAATATCGGTCATGAAATAGGACGAGTAACGTTTTAAAGACAAGGCTAAATTTTATTTATTTTGTTTGTATAAAATCTAAATACGTTCCACAAATCTTTTTTCATAAAGCCAGTTCCATAGTAAAACAATTATATTCTACTGGATAGCGATAAGAACCCCATCTGTAGTAGAAACAGCTAGCTACTCAATAGGTACAATTCATTTCAGCAGTCGCTAGAATATTGAAAGAACTCCTGCACTAATAATTTAGCCTGCAGTAATTCCGATTTTGTGAATTGCGCAGGCAATAGCTTGCATATGGTTTCCTTAAGCAAATTAAATTTTTATTGATATAACTTGCAAAACAACATGTATAAAACCCTTATAGAGCGAAAAAATCAATAGCTTGTATATAGCCATCTTATACAAGCTATAGCTTGTGTATAGGCTTCTTATGCAAGCTATAGTACGTGCATTTTTTGGCAGCTTATCGACATTAATAAAACTGCAGGCCCTGTTGGTATATCACCCAATTTCAGCGTTATACGTACTCAGCTAGGAATGCTCATCAGTCAACCCAAACTACAAAAATTTCGTATTACAATTTTAAGTATTGAATAATATACGTTTTAAAAAAATCGTATATCCCTTTTCGAAATATAGAATTTTCTAAAAAAAAATTCAAAACATCATTTTTCGAGAATTTTAATATGCAGTATTATTTTTAAATTCAAGGCCCTAATATAGGGCAAGTTTTGCATATGGAAAAAAAATAATCGACCTCGAGATCTTAATGAAAGTTCACATTACGATGATAGAAAACACCAAAAAAGTGGGTCTTGCAATTCCGTCTGTCTGTCTGTCTTTCTGTCTGTCTATCTGTAGAACGATCTACAGCCTAAACACCTGAATCGATTTTGTTCAAATTTGGTGCTTAGGCGTTTTGCGTGATTGTCAAAAATGGATTTTTTATCTGTTTTAGCACCAAAAATAACGGTACTTGACATACAAGTTTTCTACAATTTTAATTATCTCGAAAAGGACTCTAAGGATTTTTATAAAAATTTGTGTGTGTACTACTTTGGATATGGTCTACATTTTGGCCAAAAAATTTTTTTTTAATATTTTGTAATTAACGGTACCTGCCATACAACCGTTTTATTGATTTTCGACTCTCTCATAAACGACTCAACGGATTTCGATTCGATAAAAAATTGTATACAAGACTTCCTTCGAATTCTTAATAATACTGCATTTCAAAATTTAAAAAAAAGGTTTTTTTGGGTTTAAAAAAAAAAAACATTTTTTTTTGGAAATTCAATATTTCGAAATTGTGTGGACGAAAGCGCAAAACGACTTTAATGTTATCGAACGTATGAGTAAGTGCGATACAGTCGTGCATTTTATTTACTTGCGATATATAGGTACTATACGGCAAGTTTTGCATTTGGAAAAAAAAATCGAACTCGAGATTTTAATCAAACTTGACATTAAGATGATGAAGAACATCAAAAAAGTGGGTCCCGCAATTCCATCTCTGTCTGTACAACTATCTGTTGTCTAAACGGCTAAGGCGATTTTCTTCAACCTTGGTGTGTGCTCTCCGTTATTTTTTGTCATTAACAGTACCTGTCATACTACCATTTTTTTTGATTTTCAACTTTCTCATAAATGGGTCGGCGGATTTCAATCAAAATTTTTAAGTACGAGGTCCCTTAAAGTATAAAAATTACTTCACTACTTGGATTTTTGAAAAAATATATTTTTTTTTTTTTTGACAATTCAATATTTTTAAAACTAGTGCATGATTATTTTTTTTTTAATTTGTTTTTAAGTTTATATTATTAAATATTTACAATTGTCACACTAATTTTTTTGTTAACAAAAATGTTTGTATTTAAAAAATTAAGTAAAATAGGATTTCAAAATCTTTTACAAGAGCAAGTACGTGCGATCAAGTCGTGCATTTGTTTTTATTGAAATCCGTTGATGAGAAAATCGAAAATCAATAAACTAGTACTATGACAGTTACAGTTATCGTTAGAGCCGTTGTCGAGATAATTAACGAAATTTACTATTTTCGGACAACATATTGTTACCGTTATTTTTGGGACCAACAACAAGGTTTAGAAAAAAGAACCAATCACCTGTAGGCTGTAGGCCGAGCTAGAGACAGTCAGATGGAATTGCGGGACCCACATTTTTGGTGTTCTCTATCATCGTAATATCAAGATTGATCAAATTATCGAGTTCGATTTTTCTTTTCAAAAACAAAACTTGCGCAAGGCAAGTAAGAAACAAATTTTGTAAATCATTCAATTTAACGATAAGTGAGTATGAACTGTATGAGCTTCTTGATGCCCGTCACGCTTGTAAGAAAATTGTTTTTGTACTTTTTTTTGTTTTTCAAACCGGTTTTGGTACCACAATTCTAGTACACTCAATAACAAATTTTATTGTGAAATAATTTTATACGAATCGCACACTTTTTCACAACTAAATTTTTCATTTCATTTGATATATCAAATTGTACGCCATTTTTGAAAACTTTGGCCCATAAATTAACTTTGTAAAGTAAAAAAAATTAATACGTTCCACAAATATGTCCACACTATATTTTCAATTTTTCTACTATTGGACCATCCGAAAAAATTACCAGATTTTCTATAAGAATAGCTGTTTTTAAAATGAGAAGGTGTTTTTTTTTGTATAATACAATTCTATATACTACTGAAATTACTCTACTACAATTAAATACAATGCTAAGTCTTCTACTTGGCTAAGTAATTTCAGTAGTATATAGAATTGTATTATATAAAAAAAACACCTTCTTATTAACTATGTCCGACCACGGACAAAATCTTCCAATTTTAATCATTAAAATTTTAATCTTGTTGAATATAGTTCACATTGTTTTTTTGTCAAAAAATTCATGTAAGTTGAACTGAGCTTAACAAAAATTGCGTATTGGTAAGGCGCTCACTAACTAACTGATGAGTCCAAGTGAGATTGCCGGGAAGAAACGAATCAATGTTTTTAAAATGCTCACTCTGTCTCCTATGTTTTCAATCAAACTGATGAAATATTTGATAAACGGCTTTGCAATATCAATCAAATAATACATAACCTCGAAAGCGTATTCAATATTTTAATATTGCCGAATGTATTTTTTGAGATCTAGTGTCAACAGAAATTTAATTTAAAAATGGTTCCTAGTTTTTTTTCTCTCAAAACATTTTGATATATTATTTATGTAATTTTT
The DNA here is from genome assembly GCA_910595825.1 of Philhelius pedissequus. Classification (NCBI taxonomy): domain Eukaryota; kingdom Metazoa; phylum Arthropoda; class Insecta; order Diptera; family Syrphidae; genus Philhelius; species Philhelius pedissequus. Next base: position 331,431,135 of record OU343160.1, read on the forward strand.
TGTTAATTTTTTTTAGGTAAAATTCGTGGTGCAAAGTCTTCCGCGGGAGTCAAGAAAACTAGAACGACCAACAAGTCCCTGCTGTCGAGTACTAAATACACGACTTATAAGCATGGGAGCTGGTTTCGAACAAAGGCCATGGACACCAACAGTACGTCGGGGTAGAATTGCTGCAGAGGCAGCCAGTCCTGGTCCAGCTTGTGTACAATTACCCAATTTAGTAGGTTAGTACTCGTATCTATAATTTTTCTTTAAAAAAAATTGTACTTATAGTTATATATGCTTTTTCTTCAAAAAAAAGGTACCAAAGTAACAGACTCCAAAAAACAAGCCTCTCCAGCATTCAGTTTTGGTCAGAAACACCGCTGCAAAGACGATTCAATTGGACCCGGCCCAGCCCAATATAATGTTGCCGGCCTAGGAGTCAAAGGCAAAGACACCCCACCAGCCATGTCCTTACAGTCCCGTCCCAAGCAAAAGTCCAGTTTCAAAACGCCCGCTCCCGGCGAATATAATGTGGACAAGGCAGCCAAATCCATTGTTGATTCGGCACCACGCTACACATTTGGTTATCGGCCAAATTTAGAAAAGGCCAGTACTACTCCAGGTAAATTTTTGTCTCATAAAGCCAATCATGATTTTCCCCCGCCATTTTGTACATACATTTAAAAAAAAAATGTCAAAGGATCAAATCCATCTGTGTTTGCTTCGTCATTTGTTCTATAAATGGATGTGCTTCATTTTCGTTTGTTTTGTGGTCAGAAGTGGGAATGGATGGGTTAAGAAGAAGAAAGAAAAAAAATATTTAAGAACATAAACAAAATTCTATCAAGAAAAGCTTTTTGAAAAGAAAGAAAAAAAAATAATCAAGCAGACGCTAAGACATCTCGAAAAAAAATCAAGAAAATCCAGAATTCCTTATGTAGAAAAGGTACATACTTGTAATTTGGAATAGGGTGGTGAATATTTTTGGGTTAATTCTTTTTTCTTTGATTTCTTAAGCGTTAACTTTTTTTTGATTATTTCTGTACAAACTCAAGGCTTTTAGATATTTGTTATTTTGTTGTGCTTTCTCATCAATATGCGGCTTTTCCACTTTTATTTTTTAATTTTTTAAAAATGTAGAATAAAAAAATAGTTTGTTTTTCTTATTTATTTAGCCCCAAACCAATACAAAGTGGTCGATTTGAATATAATTAAACGAAGAGCGCCACAGTATTCTTTTCGAATAAAGCCTTTGGCTATTTATTTAACTAACATTCCAGGTAAAATCTAAAGAGTGTTGGGAATATTTTGTTGTTGGCGTGTATGTATTCCATAATGTGTTGCAGGCCTTACTTGTTTATAGAGCTAGGTATGGTGAAGGTAAAAGCAACTTCAAAAGTTTTGGCTTTTTTTTAGCAGTACTCCATGAAAGTTCGTCATATTTGTTTTTTGGAAAAGTTGTAAAAGTAATTGTTTGCTTTCTTTCCACAATACAATATTGAATAAAATTTTCTCATCGCCAATGGATATAGCTATTCCATAGATTTCCAGGACATTTGCTTCTTTAGAATAAAATTGTAAAATTGTCTGTATTATTTGTTCCTACGTTTCCCATCAACACTTTTATACTATCATTTTCTTATACTATTTTTGTACATATTAATCATCAGTTTATTGATTGTTTTGTAAAAATAAAATTATTTCGCAATCACCTTGTCAAAAATTTTAGTATGTATTATCGCCGCCGTATTTTTCCGCGACAAGAAAAGTTTTCGAAGCCTATGCTCAATAAGCCTATATTATAGTAAATAGTAAAGTAGTAAACTTCAGAGATATTATCTATTAGACGCAGGCAATCTGAGTGCGATTCCACTTCTGAATTGAGTATTTTGTTCCAATTTTACTTCGTTTTATTTCCTCCCTAAGTCATTTTGTACAGAATTTCTGTTTCTTGTGGGATTGAAGTTTAAGCCTTTAGTTCAATGAATCTCATTACTAACAAAAAAGGGAATATTTCATTTTTATCAAAACTAACTATAAAATATAAATATGTGCAATGTGCCTACGTATTTACACGGTATCGTACTAAACTTATTTTCAAGCTTTATAATAATTATAGATACGCATTTAGGCCCAATTAGACTTCAGCATACAAATCGAACACGTTAACACTCAGATGTAAAAATGATGTTTAATCGTAATGCCGGATTTACACGAGTGACAAATTGTCATTAATTCGTGTCATTAAACAGGCAAAATAATTTTAAAATCAAATCATTATTGCTAAGCATTTACACGGGGCAAAATAATGACTCTATTATAGATAAAATAAAATGCACAACTAGATTGCACGTACTTGCTTCTATGTTCGATTACATTTTATGCAAAATATTCTTAATAGAAACAGCTTTTGTTTTTCACTTAATTTTCTATATATAAAAATTCTTAATTTTTGTCAAAAAAAAAGTTGGTGTGAACATTTTAAATTTTTAATAATATAAATTCAAAAACAAAATTTCAGAAAAAATCGCCCATTCGTTTTCGAAATATTGAATTTTCCAGAAAAAAAAAAATATTTTTTTTTTCAAAAATCCAAAAAAATTATCTTTCGAAAATTTTGAAATGCAGTATTATTTAGAATTTGAAGGAGATTATGTATAAAAATTTGGATAGAAATCCGTTTAGCCATTTATGAGAGAGTTGAAAATCAATAAAATGGTTGTATGGCAGGTGCCGTTAATAACAAAGTATTAAAAAATATGGCAGAAGTGTAGACCTTACCCAAAGTAGTACACACACCATTTGTTATCAAAATCGTTAGAGCTTTTCGAGATAATTAAGATGGTAGACAAATTTGTATGGCAAGTACCGTTATATTTGGGGCTGAAACAACGATTCAATAACCTATTTTGGACAAACACCTAAAACGCATCAATACCAAGTTTGGAGAAAATCGCTTCAGCCGTTTAGGCTGTAGACAGTTGTACAGTCACACAGCCAGACAGACGACAGACAGACAGAATTGCGGGACCCACTTTATTGGTGTTTTCTATCATCGTAATGTCAACTTTGTTTAAAACCTCGAGTTCGATTTTATTTCCAAATGCAAAACTTGCCCTATATTACCTATATTGAAAGTAAAAATGAGCAACTTCATTCTTTCTCGCTGGGTACCATCATTTTCAAAATGGTGTCACTGTGAATTTACATAATGCAATTTTAATGGCTATATTTAACGCCAGTTTTCACTGCCATTTTTTTAATGACGACAATAATGACACATTTTCAAGCCATTTAAGCGATTTTGTCATTAATGTCAATAAAATGGAAGAAATAATGGCTATTTATCACTCGTGTAAATCCGGCATAACGCATTGCCATACTTCGATGACCGTATAATAAATAGCTTCGTCAACGCCATAGGGCACACTCTTATGATAGTTTAGTATTAGTTGATACATATGGTTTTTTTTTTTAGTGAAATAAAACAAACTCTGTTTAAGGTGTGGACAAAATCGTCTAATTTTTTAAAAGCACTGACATTACATGTACGTATATTAAATATGACACCGTTCAAATGTTTGCCGCCGCTGCACGCTTATAACTCAATTCACATTTATTCATCGATAAGACTTCAGTAAGTTATTAAAGATTCGATAAGGCCTTACTGAAAGGTTATAGACGCTAAAAAGTTAGTAGTAAGAGATCCCTGAGGTTAAATTTTTTATTACTTTGCCGCATAGATCCGTCTGAATTTGAGCGATGGCCTAGGATATGGTGACTTCAGAAAATCCCTCATAAATAAGTCTATCGAAATCAAATCACACAATATCGATATCCAGTTCACGTTGCTTCCGTGTAAGAGCGAGACAACCATGCCTTGAAACCATTCGTGTGGAATGTCATTATAAGCTAATTGTGTGGAACAAAACGCCAAATTATTGCAACTAGGTACATTGATTGATGTCAATACCTTAAAGGAAGATCAACGTACTAATAACTCAAATACGAAATGTTCCTTATTGTGGATGTGTTGAATAAGTTAATAATTGTTTCATTTGATTTATTGCACGTAGAACGCACCATCCTGCTGGAACCACAATTCATAATTCTATCAGCTGTCAAAAAATGTCCCTCCTATCATGAAGTTACTGGAAAGCTAATCAATAAATATCTGCCTTCATTTTGAAATCAAGTCTATCATTGTTTGCAAGTAATTCAATATGTTCCTTTAATAACAGAGGAATTTCTTATAATGTAGTGGAAATCTCTGAGCAACAGCAATTTTGCTATGAAAGGAATTAACTTCTTACCACGACCAAATTTTTCGCATGATCAAGTAAATTAAAGTAAAGACTCAAGTTTGACATTAATGACTTGACGAAAAATAACAAGTTTCCGTAGTCTAATGTATACAGCTAACTGCGTTTATATTTTTTAAGATTTGGCAACGTTGTTGAAGAGTGTAAGTCACGATAAGATAATTGTAGTTGGTGATCTCAGAATTGATTTGTCAGATTAAAATAACTACCCAATAAGAAATAAGAAATACATATTTGAGTTTATATGTAACCGCAAGTTCATTTATAAAAAAGAAGCAGTTCACTGAAGACTGCATTTACACCAGAGCGATTTTTAATCCTTGTTTCTGTTTTAGACTCTTTTCGGCTGAAAAGATACTTTTAAACATAGCGATAATTAATAGATGATAATTTTCTTCAAACATATATCCGCACTCTTTACTCCACTTAATTTAGAAAAGTTCAAATGTACTATAACGAATATCACAAAGTATAGGTGCGATACCTTTGTAACTTTTCAACCTATTTTGATGTGACCGGTCATCACCAACGTGTTTAAAAATAGCAAGCTGAAATTGTAAAAGCGGTCTATTCTCTAATTTCAGCTGAACCTGCACTTGAGTTTACACATGAAGTTCAACTTGTCGGTTTCAAATTATAATCTGAACTTCAGTTCAATTGAACGTAGTTTAACTGCCGTTATTTGACATAATCTAAACAAAACGTTGCATTTATATAGTTTTTTTATTTCTTCTTTATATTTTCTTTCTCTCTCGCTGAAGCAATGAACACGTAAAATAACAATAAATATGTTACCATGAACTAAAAATTGAGTTTCTTGGGGGTTTTCATTGGTTAATTCAGAAATTAAAAGCCGAAAAGCCGAATTTCATGTTTTTTTTCGTGGCGAAGGAAACGCGGTTTCAACTGATATTTGTTCGTGTCTGTGAAACTGGTAATATTGTCAAACATAATAGTTACTTCCAATTTTACTAGGTTTTAGAAAAAGAAAGGTATAGATTCACGGAAAAGTGCAGTTCTACGAATTTGATTCAGACTCAAAAAATATTTTTTTTTGCCCAATGGAATAATTTTATTGTCAAAATAATTGTTTTGGAAAATTTTCTTCAAAAGAATTGAATTCTTTCCCCAATGAAAAACCTAACAAGCTCCACTCGAATGTGGGGTTTACGGATAGTAACGATCACGATGTAAAACACTGAATAAGTTTAACACCAATAAAATGTTAAAATGTTTATGGCAAATGATTAACACAACTTGGACAATATTTCCCAATGAAATGAAAGTTTTTTATTTCGTGGGTTGGTGTAAAACCGTCAAAAGGCTCTATGAGGACCGAAAAACGCGTGCTCATAGGAGTGTGAGATTCTTACTGCACTAAAAACACCTCCTCCTCCCGATTGCAACTAAGTTGAAACTTATCTAGCAATTTATTTTTAACGAATTTAATTAACGTGTTGCAGGTAACTATCCTGAATAGTTCCTGCTTATACCCCGATATTAAAGCTGATTCTCGTTTAGTGCACCAGATCGGAAGGCTTTGTCCTTCGCAGGCCGCTACTATCACTTTCAAATTAATTAATTCTTCCAAATGTATGAGTTGTTTTTTTATTTTCAATGCCATCATTAAAGAAAATTTACATTTCGCTCAGAATGTTTGTAAATACACAAAAATCCTACACTACTTTTTATTGTTTTAATTTCCATCTTTTGTCTTTATGCATCCGCAACTTTTTGTTTACAAGCTTTTCCTGTATTAAAAATCTATTTTGGTAAATTCTTTCAAAATTTGTTGTGCATCTTCATTTTAATTTTACTAAATAATTTTTTTTACATTAAAATCAATGCTTCCACACAAAAAAAAAACATAAAAAATTTCATACAGATAACATACAATATACTAAAAACAAAAAAACTTCGTCAAACAATAGCTCCGAATAGTTATCATCCGGATAACTCCATATGCCAAGCGAGTTCACCAAAGTATTCCTTCGGTAGGAGGACGAAAATAGACTTTGATAAGGGAACACCAGGTAAAGTGGACAACATTATTTTTTGCAATTTTTTCGTTCAATAGCTTGATATACTTACTATACATACACACATTTATTATTTTTTTTATTATTTTTGTCTTGAGTAGAAAAGCTTTTGCGGAAAGAAGTTAAAGATTTTGTTGTCTTTTTTTTAGAATGATAGATTAGACCTCAGTCAACCACCATGCATGTTGTTTCCAGTTTTATTTTTATTTTTTTTTTGTACAAATTTTGTTAAGATGCTTTATGTTTTTTTCGAAATCTAATTCTTTTGTTTTTACAGCACCGGGAGCTTACTGCCCGGAAAAACACAGAATCGACAAAACACCCGAGTTCTCTTTTGGAGTGAAGCACAGTGCGCCTAAAAATTACGAAACACCAGGTACGTTACAAAAAAACTATCGTTTTCGAGCATTTGTTTGTAACTTTATTTTGTTGACTTTGGTTGTTTGTTTTTGTGTTTGTTTGCTTTTAATTTTTGTGTTAAGCTCCGGGGGCTTATAGAACCGAAGTAGTTACTTTAGATCATTCACCTGCTTACAGTTTTGGGGTTAAGGCCAATGAGCGAATCGTAAGCGATACACCAGGTAAGTTTCGAAGTACACTTCAACAATGATTGGTCTTCCATAAACACAACTAAATTCTTCAAAATTTATTCAAACCCAATAAAGCACCAAGTGCGTATAGTCCTGAAAAAGTCAGATTTGATAACACACCACACTACAGCTTTGGCTTGAAGACAATCCACGAGTTGAAAAATGATACACCAGGTAGGTCACGAGTTTGTGTAGAGTTTGAGTTTTGATGCACATATTTTTTTTTATTCTGTTCTAATCAAAATGTAGCACCTGGAGCGTATAAGCCGGAGAACTGTAACCTATACTATTCTCCTGCCTATACACTCGGCTCAAAAGTTAACCCTGAGAAACTATTAGATACCCCGGGTGAGTTGCTTTACTAACAAAATCAAACTATGAAATCTTTCCGCATGTGTTCTGAATACAATATTTTTTTTTATTTTCCAGCTCCTGGAGCATATAAACCGGAACAGTGTAAACTTGACCACACTCCGGCTTATAGCTTTGGTGTGAAAGGGAACCATGCCAAGCCTAGTGATACCCCAGCACCAGGCGCATACGAAACAGAAAAGGTGAAACTTGATCATACGCCGGCTTATAGCTTCGGCGGAAAGTATGACCCGAAAACAAACTACAATACTCCAGCTCCAGGGGCCTATGCACCGGAAAACTGCAGACTTGACAACACCCCAGCATACAGTTTTGCCGGAAGGCATGATCCGCTTAAGTCTGCTATTACTCCAGCCCCTGGAGCATATGCGCCTGAAAACTGCAGACTTGATCATACTCCAGCATATAGTTTCGCGGGGAAACACGATCCCTCAAAACCTATTGATACTCCAGCACCAGGTGCATACGCTCCGGAGAAATGTCGTTTGGACAATACTCCGGCCTACACTTTTGGTGGAAAGTACGATCCCTCCAAGCCAAATGCCAATCCAGCTCCGGGAGCATATGCCCCAGAGAAAGCTAACCTAGAACATTCTCCTGCTTATAGCTTTGGTGGCAAACATGATCCACAGAAAGCCTTTAATACTCCTGCTCCAGGTGATTATGCTCCAGAAAAGTGCCGTCTGGATAACAACCCGGCTTACACATTTGGAGGAAAGCACGATCTCTCTAAGCCGAATGGTGTCCCGGCTCCAGGAGACTACGCACCAGAAAAGTGCCGGCTAGATAACAATCCCGCTTACACATTTGGGGGAAAGCACGATCTCTCTAAGCCGAATGGTGTCCCGGCTCCAGGAGACTACGCACCGGAAAAGTGCCGGCTAGATAACAATCCAGCTTACACATTTGGGGGAAAGCACGATCTCTCTAAGCCGAATGGTGTCCCAGCTCCAGGAGATTACGCTCCAGAAAAATGCCGATTGGACAATACTCCTGCTTACACATTTGGGGGAAAGCACGATCTCTCTAAGCCGAATGGTGTCCCAGCTCCAGGAGATTACGCACCAGAAAAGTGCCGTTTGGACAACACTCCAGCTTACACATTTGGGGGAAAGCACGATCTCTCTAAGCCCAATGGTGTTCCGGCTCCAGGAGACTATACACCGGAAAAGTGCAGGCTAGACAACAACCCCGCTTACACATTTGGGGGAAAGCACGATCTCTCTAAGCCGAATGGTGTCCCAGCTCCAGGAGATTACGCTCCAGAAAAATGCCGATTGGACAATACTCCTGCTTACACATTTGGCGGAAAGCACGATCTGTCCAAACCAAATTGTGTCCCAGCTCCCGGAGATTACGCTCCAGAAAAGTACAGATTAGATAATAGTCCAGCCTTTACCATAATTGGCAGACATGGTGATCCAAAACAGGCCGATACTCCTGCTCCAGGAGCGTACGCTCCCGAAAAATCAAATCTTGACCATTCTCCGGCATATAGTTTTGGAGAGAAGCACCATCAGCTGAAACTGGCACAGACTCCAGCTCCGGGAGATTATTGTCCCGAAAAACATAACCTGGATCACACACCAGCCTTTTCAATAGCCGGAAGACACAATTTGAGCCAACCAAGTGCCACACCAGCTCCAGGAGATTATGCCCCAGAAAAACATAATCTCGATCAATCTCCAGCTTACACTTTCGCAGGAAGGCATGAAGCAGCCAAACCAAGTAAGAGTCCAGCTCCTGGTGACTACGCCCCAGAAAAACACAATCTCAACAATACTCCCGCTTACACAATAACTGGAAGGGCTCATGTTGAGAAGGCCTATCTCACACCAGCACCTGGCGACTATGAACCTGAAAAACATAATCTCGACCAATCTCCCGCTTATACCTTTGGTACGAAGGTGAATCTCAGCAAGCCCAGTGAAACCCCAGGTAAGTGAGAACTAAGTAGATAAAGAGAGTCTTTAAAAGAGGCTTATTTTTAAAACTTCACTTAGCACCCGGTTCTTATGAACCAGAAAAGCACAAAATTGATCACACCCCAGCTTACACGTTCGGCGTTAAAGTGAACACACCCATTCGTAGTGAATCTCCAGCTCCGGGAGCCTATCAACCAGAAAATCACAATCTAGACAACGGTCCGTCATACACATTCGGAGTAAGAGTAAACCGTGAAAAGCCAAGTGATAACCCAGGTAAGGGCACTTAGCTGTTTGATCGTGCAAATATTAATTTTTTTTTTGCAATCGTAGACTTTTAACTTTTCACAATTTTTTGCACTTTTACAGCACCCACCGCATACGAAATTGAAAAACACTCACTCGATCACACTCCCGCGTTTACATTTGGCACGAAATCTGAATTAAAGATTTCTCAAGACACACCAGGTATGATGAAAACAACACGACATGTAGAAATGCACGTGCAATTAAATTAATTAAATTTCGTATTAGCAAAATAATTTACACTTATACGAGTAGTCAAAGGTCATTTTACAAGAAGATTTCAGAAGCTTTTTATAGCACTTACATTATCGAAATAGTGGCAACTTTTGTGAAAAACGTTTAGGTTGTAGATATTGCTAAAATTTGTTTAAGCCTAGTATTCTGCTGGCTTGAGACAAAAAAAAACAACGAAAAAATACCTTCTCCAGTACGCAGTTTGGTGAACGGAAGTTAAACATTTTAAATAACTACTTCTAAGCAATGATCGGGTAGTTCATATTTGACACGCTCCAAGCACTTCAGTTGCAGGCTAAAGTCAGCCATCAGAATTATTAGTTTATAACGGGTGATTTTTTTGCTACTTGGTTTTTGACGTTTATATTTTTGACAGATCACACATGACAAATTCCACGAACATTTGACATTTCGATTCAGTATTGTTTGCCATTTCATCATGAATAGACTTGCGCCTGAACAACGTTTGCAAAGTATTGAAATTTATTATCAAAATTCGTGCTCTGTGAAAAATGTGTTTCGCAAGCTACGTCCGTTTTTTTTCCGCTCATTTTTGGCTAAATGGATACGTGAATAAGCAGAATTGCCGTATTTGGAGTGAAGAGCAGCCAGAGGCAATTCAGCAGCTACCAATGCATCCCGAAAAATGCACTGTTTGGTGCGGTTTATGGGCAGGCGGCATCATTGGGCCGTACTTCTTCAAGGACGATGAAGGCCGCAGGGTTACGGTCAATGGAGAAAGTTACCGTTCGATGATAACAGATTTTTTTTTGCCGAAAATGCAAGAATTGAGCTCGGTCGACATGTGGTTCCAACAGGACGGTGTCACATGCCACACTGCACGCGAAACCATGCATCAATTGAGAGGCGAATTTGGTGAGCAGTTGATCTCACGTTTTGGCGCAGTCAATTGACCACCAAGATCATGTGATTTGACCACGTTAGACTATTTTTTGTGGGGCTATGTTAAGTCTATTGTCTATGGGGACAAGCCAAACACGATTGCTGCCTTGGAAGCCAACATTGAACGCGTCATTGGTGAGATTCCGGCCGAAATGTGTGAAAAAGTTTGCCAAAATTGGACCTTCAGATTGGACCACCTGAAGCGTAGCCGCGGGCAACATTTAAGTGAAATTATTTTTAAAAAGCAAATGGCAGAAATTGATTTATAGAGCCAAATACAAATTTCATTCACTTTTTACAAGTTTCTGTGTTTTTTTGAATTTTCAAAAACCAAGCTCTTAAAAAATCACTTAATATATCAAATGCGTACGAAAGAACAACAATTAAATTTTACGCCGGAACCACAATTATTTACTTGCTGTATTGTCGTATGTTGTATCATCGACTGCGCACACTAAACAAGCAGACTGTGTTGCAAACTTTCAATTTTGCTTTCGTTTCTTAATTTATTCTCATTTTTCTCTTCCCCTGAACATCAATATGTTCGTTTATTCAAAAATGTCAAACGTTTGACTTTGGCGAATCTGACATTTATTAACCTATTTTTAAAAGCAAATACTTGTACGGTGTCAGATGTTTTAATATAAATGGCAAGATTAATTTTTTAATGAAAGATCACGATAAGACGAACATTTTTCGGTTTAACACTTGTCATTTTCAACGAAATTGAGCTGTCACTTTGACGTAAAGAAATTTGGAAATTTCACTAGAGGCGAAACTGTCCATTAATAATGTTTATTGGCTCCATGATAAATCTTTCGGTTCTAAAATTTAAACTTGGATGCATATCCCGTAGGACAAAAGCTACTGTTATGACTGTCATGTTGATGATTGTTTTCTCTATCTTTCATCTTATATATGATACAGACAGGTACCGTCAACGCGACTATCAACCTTAGTCGATTCCACCAATGACTGGGGTAAATTTGTGACAAGAAGGCATCTTTACGTAATGAAATCTTAATGGAGAAATGTAAAATGACAGATTTCTTGAAGAGAATAAGCTGCTTAAAAGCAGCTACGTCTTGAAAACAAATTTAAACCTTTTTTTAACACACGCAAGATAAATATAAATTTGGATAACTATAAATTAGAATTAGAAATGTCCACCATACGTCAATAGCTGCGATGTATAATGGCCATTTCGATTGGCCGTCCGGAACACGTTTCCCCAATAAAACATCTGTAAACAATTTGACTGATTCTGAATTATATGTATCACTGTATTTGTGAAAATTAAATTAATAGAAAATCACATCGGCTAAAAAGAATTTCCAAAACACTTGATTTCAATTTAGATACGCATTTTCTTGTATCAATAATAATTATAACTTGCTTCTTTTTATGTTATTTTACGAGAAAATGAGTTTAAATTCAATAAAAACAACGAAATTACACAACAAAACAACCAGATGATTTTGACATTTTAATTATGTGAGTGTATTAGTGATTCTGTTTTCGATTCTGAAATGAAATCCAGAATCGTTTTCTGTTCTGTTTAGAGTGACAACTGTCATTTTGTGGGGGTCAGAACAGTTCTGGACGGCCAATCGAAAAGGCCATAAATTCTTAGTATGTCATAATTGCTGGGACGTAGACAAATTAAATGCCCTATTGTCAAAACGCGCGCAAGTTTTTTTTTTCAGTTGAATGTTTCTGTCACTTATGTTACGTTTGAGTACCTGCTAATATTATGCCAAATTGTATCATTAGTACCAAACACATCATTGACCCATTTCACACATGCCAACTAGTTGCTGGTAATTTTTTGATATTTTCACTGAATTGCTTTAAAAATCTCCTGTACCTTTGAAACGAGGAAACAAAATTGCGGGAAATTGTTTTCTTTTATTTTGATGGCAGCATTCAGAGTTCAGTAGGATAGCCTATCCGAGATAGTTTAGCATCCATATGATTTTCTGAACATAATAAAACTCAATGAATATGTTAAGCTGTCAAAAATCAAAACAGCTGTCAAAAATCAAAACAGCTGACAACTTCAAATATTTTCTTGTCGGCAAATTTGTTTTATTTTTTTTGATTTTAAAGTGTATTTATTGAAAAGTAAGTGATTTATTCAATATTTTAATTGAAAAATGGCAAATGAAAAATGGTTATCGATTTCTGAATGCGGCCAATGTTTCTTGGTTTGAACGCACGCGACATGTATTTTAAAATTGAACATCAAAAAAATTGAAAATCGTTGACCGGGGAGATTTTATTCACTCCCCTTACTTCTTGCCTTTCCAAAACTAAAATTTGCCCTGTATGAAAAGCAACATCCATCAATAGCTGCGATGTAGAAAGTGTTCGTATGCGGTAAATGCTATGTTTTTTTTTAACTTTAACGTCACGGTCATTTAATAACTTTGGTTCTTGCACCTGATAATTTATGCCAAATAGTTACATTAAAACCTTGGCGCTGACAGAAAAATCTACCAAAGTGACACCCAATGCGGCATTGGAAATCTGCCTAAAGAATTCTTATCAATGTATACCCTTTATAAAAAACACATTAGGCATTTTTGTAACATGAAATTAGTGAGGTAAATACATTCGTCTAGTTGTCAAAAATTAAACCAAGTTTAAAATGTATACAATATTTACCACACTGTAAAGGTTCTTAGTCAAAAGACTCGCAAGGTCTACCTAAAATGTTATTAGTTATTTATTCTCTGACAAACCTTCAAATACACCTAGCTACTCGTAAAAAAATTCACCAGAGCAAAGTGAATTTTTACTTGCTATTATAGGTACTATAAGGCAAGTTATGCATTCGTCGAAAAAAAAGGTTTTGAGGTAACAATCAAACATGACATTACGATGATAGCGAAGACGAAAAAAGATGGTCGAAAAATTCTGTCCGTCTGTATGTCAGTCTGTCTGTCAGTCAGTCTGTCAGTCTGTCAGTCTGTCAGTCTGTCAGTCTGTCAGTCTGTCAGTCTGTCAGTCTGTCAGTCTGTCAGTCTGTCAGTCTGTCAGTCTGTCAGTCTGTCAGTCTGTCAGTCTGTCAGTCTGTCAGTCTGTCAGTCTGTCAGTCTGTCAGTCTGTCAGTCTGTCAGTCTGTCAGTCTGTCAGTCTGTCAGTCTGTCAGTCTGTCAGTCTGTCAGTCTGTCAGTCTGTCAGTCTGTCAGTCTGTCAGTCTGTCAGTCTGTCAGTCTGTCAGTCTGTCAGTCTGTCAGTCTGTCAGTCTGTCAGTCTGTCAGTCTGTCAGTCTGTCAGTCTGTCAGTCTGTCAGTCTGTCAGTCTGTCAGTCTGTCAGTCTGTCAGTCTGTCAGTCTGTCAGTCTGTCAGTCTGTCAGTCTGTCAGTCTGTCAGTCTGTCAGTCTGTCAGTCTGTCAGTCTGTCAGTCTGTCAGTCTGTCAGTCTGTCAGTCTGTCAGTCTGTCAGTCTGTCAGTCTGTCAGTCTGTCAGTCTGTCAGTCTGTCAGTCTGTCAGTCTGTCAGTCTGTCAGTCTGTCAGTCTGTCAGCCTGTCAGCCTGTCAGTCTGTCAGTCTGTCAGTCTGTCAGTCTGTCAGTCTGTCAGTCTGTTAGTCTGTCAGTCTGTCAGTCTGTCAGTCTGTCAGTCTGTCAGTCTGTCAGTCTGTCAGTCTGTCAGTCTGCCAGTCTGCCAGTCTGTCAGTCTGTCAGTCTGTCAGTCTGTCAGTCTGTCAGTCTGTCAGTCTGTCAGTCTGTCAGTCTGTCAGTCTGTCAGTCTGTCAGTCTATCAGTCTGTCAGTCTGTCAGTCTGTCAGTCTGTCAGTCTGTCAGTCTCTCAGTCTGTCAGTCTGTCAGTCTGTCAGTCTGTCAGTCTGTCAGTCTGTCAGTCTGTCAGTCTGTCAGTCTGACTGTCTGACTGTCTGTCAGTCTGTCTGTCAGTCTGTCTGTCAGTCTGTCTGTCAGTCTGTCTGTCAGTCTGTCTGTCAATCTGTCTGTCAGTCTGTCTGTCAGTCTGTCTGTATGTACTCGTATGTATATACGTAGACACCTACATTCCAAACGGGTGGGACGAATTGCTTCAAACTTGGCATATAGAGTTTTTTAGGTATTGTACAGAGGGGAAATTGAAATTTTCTTAACTCAAAAAATAACGGCCCCTGCTATATAACCGTTTCGTTAAAGCCTATTTTTCTCGGAAACAGCATAACGATTTTGATTAAAAAAATCAGTGCAGCTTTTTCGGTTCGACCGATCATATAGTTAAAAAAAAAATTTAAATGTCTAAAAACGGTACTTTCCATAGGACTGTTTTTTTGCTTTCGACTATCTCATAAATGGCTTAACCGATTCTTTCGAAATTTCATACATATATAGGATTAGGTTGCCCAATTTATACTGCGTACCAATATTTTTAATTAAATTTTTTTTGTATTTTTAAAAGCATTTTTTAGAAAAAAAAATTTTAAAAATTTATATTTTGAAAACAGCTTATGAAATTTTTATCAAAACATTATTATTATATGTTTTTTGAATACCTATGAATTGGCATTTTTGAATTTTTTTTTGAAAAATGTTTGCAAAAAGTTTAAAAAAATCTTGTTATCACCAAAAACTTATCTAATTATTATTTAAATTTTAGAGGAGTTTATTAACGTGAAGTATTTTGGATTAAATATCCTCAAATTAAAGAATATCGCATTGCACTATTAAAACAATGGTATTTTACTTTAATAATCGGACACATATAAATGCTTTCGAGTTTCGGTCTTCGAAACAACAATGGTTTTGCCAATAAATCAATAGAATTATAAGGTTAAGGTTTGGACATACCACATTAATTTTAGTTTTTAATAGTACAGACTATTGATTATTAATTACACGTACTATTAAATACAATAGTACGTTAAAACAATGGTCTGTGTCCCATTGGCCAATTTTATTCGTAAAAAACCATTGGGTTAATGGGAGTTCCCCTTATTATTATGTTTGATTGAAAAAGAAATAGTTTATAAAATTTTAAAGTCAATCCTCTTAAAACGTGTACTTGTTTCAAAATTATATTAAAAACAAATCGTTTTATTACAAAAATCTTTTCGCAAATCAAACGAGTAAAAAAAATGTAAAAATGATCAACTTCTTCTTCAGCTCCTGGAGCCTATCGCCCAGAGGATTGTAATTTAGACCACTCTCCAGCTTACACAATCGGCCCTCTAAAGGGCAGCCTTGGCCCAGGTAAGTCTCTAGCTTTCTCGCTATCACTTGTATGCGTTTTTGTGTCTACATTATATACGCACTTTTTCTATAAGTATGCCAATGTCATGTATTTTATTTTTCATTTACATAAAGGATGCATACATTTACATTGTTTTTTTTATATTGCCAGTCTTGTGAATGTTTTTCTTTTTCTTATTATTATTTCTTCCGAAATCATTTTTCATAATTATTTAGCTCAAACATCTGGTGCTTATGTTCAAGACAGGATTTTGCAAAGACGTGAAAAACGCCTAGCAAGTCCCGGTAAGCTTTATCAATTTTGTTTGTTTTTGTCTGTTCTTATTTTCTACCTGCTTCTGAAATTTTCCACGCACTTAATTGGGCACAAAGTAAAATGAAATTTGAAATAGAATTTTTTGTTTGTTTTTAAAATAAATGTTCACAGTTCGTCAAAAACTCACAAACGGTGATGCCGTTGATTCCACTGTTACAACAATCACTGAAACCATAACAAATGGTGTTAAGGCCGAGTCTGTTCAAAAGGCTACCTACACATTTACAGTGCAGACTAATGGCAGTGAAGAATTAATTTCAAGGTAATATTTAAAAATTTAACACTATAAACAATTTTTTTGACTTAAAAAAAAATCTAATTTTCTAACTATCCTATTTTCTCATTTTCTAGACTTCATTCAAAAAAAAAAACCAAGTCTAACCCATCCATTCACAATCTTAACCCAATTTTCTAAAGCTTTATTTTTTTTCTTAAAAAATTCTTTCAATAGCTCGAAACTTTCTATTTGAAATTTCAGCCCCAAATGTATATAGAATTCCAACAGTATTGGGCAGCAGCAAGGATGGCACCATTAAATCAGCACCGGCCTTCTCAATGACTGGTAGGCAGAAGCCACGTATTTCACCAACCCTATTTGTTCCCGGTCCCGGTACATACGACGGGGAATATCAAGTTATTACGAAAAAATCTCCAATGTATTCGATGGGTATTAAACATAAAGGACCAACTGATGACCACTTAAAACCTGGTCCGGGAGCACATTGTCCTGAAAAGGTATACCTATTTTATGTCTTAGTTAGTAATGCGCAATATTTGTTGATTTACTGCTTCTTTTGGACCTTCAAGATATTTATCACAAAGAAAAGTATTCCAACACCATCGTTTTCTATTCGTCATTCAGAATATGCTGGAGTTCAAAAAGCTTATTTAATTCCATCGCACTTGGAGCGTAATCTTGTTCTGACACTATAACCAAGAAGCCTTTATGAACATTCTACTTGAATGAAAAATTAAAAAAAAAACATTCTACTTAAATGAAAAATAAATCCTCGGAGGCCAGTTTGAGTTTAAACATTTTAATATATTGTTTTAGATAATGCACTCGCGGTCGAACAAGTGTCGATTTCATAAAGAGCAGTCTTAAGGGTGAAACAGAAGCAACAGCGGCTGGCATTATTTTAGAACCAATGTACCTATTTCAATTGGTCAGTTGCTGTTGGTGATGCACAGCTGACAACGTTGTCACTTCAATATTCTGCAGATGGATGAATTACGTAGTTCATGCACTTACCAAGTTATCCCCGCTGATTTTAATAGTTCTTACGCAACAGTCGCTTTGTAGGACTTAAGTTTTTCCATCACTTACCATACCTTGGGAAGGATGGGGCATCATTATCAAAATTGAATGGAGTAATTTGCTATCACTGAAGTATTGGCTATCTTTGCCGTTCTAACATAAATATTTCCTCCAGATCTTCAGCCCTTGGCAGTCTTCCGTCCTGGACTTATAGACTTGTGTAAATCGCTTCACCCCTCGGTCCAATCCACTATAGACTCGACGTGTCGCTTCTAGATGTCTCTCTTTTTTTCCTTCGTTTTGCCCTTAGAGTTAGAGCTACCGGGCTACTCTATTATTTCCTCTTGTTCTTGTCTGTGGCGTCACGTCATCATCATCATCATCCGCCATTTTTTTGAACACAGAAAGCAAACGATATCGTCAGGAGACCCTACTCACTTCCACCTTTTTCCTGAATTCTCCGACAGCTGGTGTCAGTTTCAGAAAATAAACTACGTTTCCAAAACCAAAAGCAAACTCAGTTTTTATGTAGTGTCAATTTTTGCCCGTCGTGCTTTTCGACGTCACATTTGTACCTATTGGTAAAGAACGCATACGTCTATTTTTAATTGAATATTTGAACTCTCATCCATTTACGACACCATCATGACGTCCATTTTGATTATATAAGATGGCTGCCATATTCTCATTTATTCAAGAGTGAAGGTAAAATTCTCTCAGAGAGCGACAAAGTCTCACAAAATTTGGAGAACACAAAACAAACATTTTTGCCATTTTTCAAAAGTCAAGTGTATTTTCGAAAATATTTAATATTTTTTTCTAAAATAAACAATTCGATATCACAAAATTTAATTTGTTGCACGAATAATCAATATTTCAACTGTTATAATGGCACACCTGGTATCTGACAGCTTATACATATATTGTTTTTTTTTCATTTGACAGTCTTCATAATTTTGTCCATAAAAAAAATTTTGGACTAGAATTCGAAGCATGGGGAAATATTTTACTCTGTCATGAGCGCTCTCTTTTGTGAAAAACTAAAGAAAAAATTGATCAATAAATGGAAAGTTAAGAAAATTAAATTTGAAAAATAGAAAACGCGATTTATGTCTCCGAGAGGTTAGATAGGTAAAATAAATAATTATTTAAATCCCTTTATATTTTTACACTTAGGTATAACAAACATAACGGTGCTTAAATACCTAATTGCTTATATTTCCGTTTTTTTAAGTGTTTGATTAAATTTAATAAGATCTCCCCTCTTTCTTTTCTGAGGAGAAATACATACCACCTGTAATGGCCGCTAGGCTACCTACTATTCTAAAGAAGTAGCTATTGTAATAGGTTTTGCATGGTGGGCATGTGTCTAGTAGACTGAGCGCTAAACTTTGTTCACAAAATTTGGGAACATAAAGATGATTGTCTTTTACTCTGACTGTAATCGATTTCAATCTCAATACGATATCGACATTCTAAAGCTTTTATATGACTGCCGTAGTAAGCATCATGAATTCCCAAAACTTTGCGGGAAATATCAGAAGGGTTACAATCTATTGGCTTAGATTTCATGAATTTGTTGACTTGAATAGTTGAATTTACTTATAGCTAAATGCGTTATAAACAAATTATCTTTCTTCATAAATATCCGAAAATATTGTAAATATTTATATTTGAAAAGATTTCTATACATTACAGGCCGATTTCAATGGCCGTGCAACATCCGAACCACAAGTGCATTTTACACACTTTTCACAACTCTTCTACTTTTCCATCAACATTCGCATCCGCATTCAACGACAAATAAACTCGCACATGAAACGTCAAAATATGGACAAGCTTTGAACAGCGATCATGTCTTGTTCAAAATATTTTTTTTTGACATGTCGCTGCATGGGCATGTTAGCAAAAGAACACCACTCAACAACACCTTTTCTCATTTTGTTGAATTATTTGTTCTCAAACAGCACAATAGCTTACTAATGCGGAAAGTCGACTTATATTAAGAAAAGCGTCAAATCCTCACGTCTCTTGAGCAAAAATCAAATATGTGGTATCAAGCCAAGTCTCAAAACTATGCGTCGTGTTATTTCGAAAGCTAAGCATATAAAAAGACTTAAAATGAAGAAGAAACCACCACTTAACCCAATTCGAAAAGAGAAACGCCTCAATTTTTGTCGGACACATCTGACCTCGGCTTCTGAAAGGCATCGCGTGAGGCCTTCTCCGACGAAAAAAAAATAATTTGGAAGGCCCTGATGGCTATAGGTACTATTTTCATGACCTCCGCAAGGAAACTCATAATTTGGACCAACTACATAGCAGAGTTGGAGATGTGATTGTAGGAGCGGCCATTTCCTATTATGGCACCTGCAAACTCAATTTTTGTCCACTACAGTGAATGCATTTACTGATAGCGGTGTATTAAAAGAGGCCTTTCGATACTTTCATACCCTTTATAGACCTTTGCCTTGGACTTATCAACATGGTAACGGGCCAATGCATACAGACCGGGTATAGTTAAGGTATATAGAGAGCCAAACTCACCGGATTTAAACAACCTTGAAAATGCTTGGGCATGGTGGACAATTCAAGTAAATGTATTAGGACAACAATATTTGAATATATCCAAACTAACCCAAGCCATCGAATTAGCTTGGAGCTCGATTTCGCAAAATTATTTGTCCAATTTGTATGCATCGCCTTCAAACCGGATGTGTGAAGTTCAGGAGCAGAAAGTTGGTTCAATACACCTTAAAAAAATTGCTGTTTAATCAAAAATACCTTTATTATGTTAAATTTAAGTAATGTTTGAAATAAAAAGAATCGAAATTCTCTAAAATGGCCCCGCATTATGACGGTTTTTAGTAAATAATTTTTTGTTAATACTTAAATCAATAGCATTAAACTTTTTTTATAACTTTAAATAACTACAATTTTGAACCTTAATGTAAAAAAAATTAAGTCTCTATATTTGGTCAGTTTATATTTTCAGTATAGGGAAGATAGGATATTTGCCTTTCACTCTATCTGATATAGATGCCAATAAGATCGTACTGTTTTAAAGCTCTTACAGGGTTGCAGTAATAAGCATACTAAATTACCACAAACGTAGCAGTGGTAACTCTGATTAAATAATGTTATTTTAAAAGCACACAACGACAGTTGAGTGCATGGAGCAGGCACACAAGCAGCAGTTTGTACTTATGGATGTGCAGTAGCCCAGTTGGAAATATCGTCCTTAATAAATTGTATGGCTGAATACATCAATGAATTCACTTGCCAAATCATGAGTAATACGACATGCAATGATTTAGTAAGTAAAGAGTAATGCAAAGTTTCCTCACTTCATAGCTCTGAACCCACTTTCTGCTTTGTGCTTACTAAACAACCCTTTCTTTCTATGAATTACTCCTATTTTAATAGGGAAGATTATGCGATGAAACAATTGTTGAATAGTAATGTACAAGTTCATCAGGTAATCGTCTAAGTCCACTCTTCTGCTTTGTAAAGTGTTCATGCCGTCATTTTTTCATTACTTTTTTTCATCGAAAATATTGAGCTGATGAATAATCCGAATGCATTTACATAGGGAATTCACAGTTGCATAAAAAATGAAGTGGTGATTTCCATGATGAATTTTCCTCAAGAATGTGGCATGTGCTTCTCGCCAATGACACGTCCATCATATGAATCAGCTAAAAAGTGGCCCGTTCAGCTTCCATTCAGCAAGGAAAAAAGCAGGTTTTTCCTCAATGAATTTTTAATTTTTTCCTACTGGGATGTAGTTCATGGTGCATATACGCATACATATATTTGTATGTAACTCAATGGTTATTTTCAGTGGGAATTTCAGCGGCAGGCACCAGTGTGCTTCAAAAAGCTCTCCCATAAGACCTGAGTACTGAAAATATAAATTGAACAGAGTATAACATGCTTGGTTTAGGAGCAATGAATGACAGAAGACAATGACAATGACAATGACACAACAATTGAACGACTAACAGAACTATTTTTATTATTAAAAAGTTGTTTCAAATATTTGAAATATTTATTGCTCTTGCACAATCGATTTTCATAGGATTGGTTTGAGACAAAATAGCTCCACAGTTAACGTAATGAGAACTATTTAGCTAACTTAAATTTATGAAAATCTTAACTTTTAAATCGTTGGACCCCTCCCCCCCTTCACCAAATCTTGGATCCGTTACTGCTTCACGCATTAAGTCAAAAATCTTCCCTATTCCATTTTTATTAATTTGGGTGAAAAGCTCTAAAAAAAAAGCGTAAATTCTGAAAGCTCTTTAGCAAAAATCGAAGAAAAAGTAGTAAATGCTTGCATTAAAATATAAATGGGAACTCTTTTTCAATAAAAGCACAAAAGGAATTACACAAGAACAATCAGTCTGCAAGAGTGCAAGCTCACAATTTGCATCGCTGCAACATGCAATGCAACTAAATGTGCGGCAAGTATAAGTAGGTCGTAATAAGATGTATTACATTTTCTTTTAATTGCAAAATGAATTAATTGGGAATTCATTAGTGGATTAATATTTTGTACAATATATTTCTTCCAATTGAATATGGTAAAAATGTAAAATGGCGTTACTGGTTTTGACAAAAAAAAAGCTCTGAGGCAATAAGACATGCACTCACGATGGTGGACAGAATATAACTAAATTACTATTAAGATACA
The DNA here is from genome assembly GCA_910595825.1 of Philhelius pedissequus. Classification (NCBI taxonomy): domain Eukaryota; kingdom Metazoa; phylum Arthropoda; class Insecta; order Diptera; family Syrphidae; genus Philhelius; species Philhelius pedissequus. The sequence goes on from OU343160.1 coordinate 331,453,292, forward strand.
AATTTTTACAACTAAGCTTCCAACACAAAATCACTTACTATCTCTCATTTCAGGTAAACCTACAACACACACCCTCATACAGTTTTGGAATCAAACATTCCTCTTACTTGGGACACTTTCGGGACTATGATGCCTGCGAATACAATAGAATTTGCTGAACGTATAAACTTGTACCAACACCAAACCAACTACAACAACACTCCACACAATTTGGCTGCTTCCATTTAAACAACAACAAAAAACATTTAATACTTTCAAGGCCGTCTACAGACAATGAGTGCTTAAAAACTTGAAAACTACATCCACACACTTACTGCTACAAGCTCAACCCTATATCAAAAAAAATTAAGACAAAACTCTATTCTAACCTAATTTAACAAATAAGACTTTAAAATTATAATTAAATCCTAATTAAGGTCTAATGTGATTAAACAAAAATTTTTATATATACATACCTACATACTAAGCTCTCTTGAATAAGACAAAGACAGAAATTAAAAAGAAACGAAAATTATTATATACTAAAATCTTTATATAACAATCTGTTTCACACCTATTAACATGTTAACACGCAAACTGAAAGAAAAACTAAGATCTTTCGAAACAAAGAAAAATAAAATATTTAAAAATTAATGAGTTTTATTATCAAACAATGTTTATTTCTCTAGCTGCAGCAATCATTCCAATAAATCCTTCTAGGACTTCCTTGGCAGTTGGAAGGATCTGTTCTGGGGGAAGAATGAATCCATGAGTACCCTTATCGCGGAGCTCGATTGTGTAAGGAATTGGAATACCCTTGACAGCATATGCCCATTCTTTACCAGATCCTGAAACTTTATCTAAAAAGAATAGAAGATGTAAGATGCGATGGGATGGTTTCAAAATGAAAAACTTACAGAGAGTTAAGGCACTCGATCCATAGGTGAAGATTGTTCCGTATTTCCGTTTCAAGGAATCGGCGTAACCCTTGGCAACGTGCATCATGGCATCATAGTCTTCGGGTAACTCTTCAGTGTGACCCCATGGGGACAGCACGTACTGGCCATACGAATGCAGGGAAATGTAGATTTTTATGTAATCGTCAGGTAAAGCCTCCACATATTGGACAAGCTGATTTATTTCCGGTTCCGATTGAGCCTTTGGTCCAGCGTATGTCTCAGAACATGGATCATTTGAAGCACCAGCACCTAAATCAATTAGGTCGATGAAACTCGTTGTATTTTCTAAATAAAAAAAATCTTACTCATCCAGAGAAATCCAAAATTACGGTTCATATCAGTTCCCACACAAGTTTTGTCATGGGCTTGACGACTTTTACGCCACATACGGTCCTAAACAACTCAGTTTAATATCGATTCTTATAAGGCTTATACAATACTTACAACTTCATGAGAGTAAACAAAACCATCGACATTCAAAACTGGAATAATGTACCAATCAAGGTTTTCGGCAATATCACGGACAGCTGGATGCCTTGAGACTAAAAGCTCATTGATAATATAAGTTATAACTGCTGATGTAATCCATTCTCGGGCATGAATATTGGCTTCAATGAATACAGCTTTGTTGCCTTTCTTGTATGAAATCTTAAGCCCCTTGATGTCACGGCCTTCAAATGATTTTCCAATCGAAAACAAATTTACTTGTTGTGGGAACCGTTTGGCTAGGCTCTCAATCCAGGTGTGTATTTCATCAAGTGAATGGTAGTTACTCCATTCCATTCCTATTGAACGAGTCTTTGGCTTCTCCTTGTCGATTAAACTGGAAACGATAAATAGAAGAAAAACATTAATGATAATGGATTTCCTGGAAGGCCTTCAAGCTTACTCTTGAACATTGTCCATTGTCACATTGTATCCCATGGCAGATTTTTCCAGAAAACTTTCCAAATCTGAGGTGTATTCCGGAGGAACCATAATATCACAGTCATCACCAAGGGAACGAATTTCTTTCCAGAAGTTTAACTATGGAAAACAAGATGTTCTTGCAGTCACTGATTGGAATTCTCAAATTTTAAGGTCTTACTTTAAGGGTTTTCTCAATATTCTTCAGGCTTTGATATTGCCCATCGTCGTTAATTGAAACTTTAAACACTTTATAATTGTCAAACCTCAAAGGTTCCTCTGCTGATGCGGACAGCAAAGTTATAATTAATAGTCCAATAGCAGCTCTCATGATAAACTTCACCTTCACCAAGCGAAGAACGTTAGAAGACTGTAGAAATGTTTGGTAGTAAAAGTTTACTGACTTTGCGAAACCACCTGTTTCGAATTTCAATGAGTTCGAGAAAATTTACTATCAAAGCCAAAAGGCACCTTTATTGCGTTCTTATCACATTTAAACCAACATTGTGTGTTGAATCGATCTATACAATTTAAGTGGCCAATTCTTGAAGTAGTTGATTTAATAGGTCGCACGATAGTGAAAGTATATGGATATCTATAAATTTGTTCTACGATTAGAGATATTCTGTGATTTATTGAAAGTTGCAATGGATTAAAAAAAACAATAGAAAAAAACCCAGTAAGTCTCAAGTTAGTTAAGAATTATTTACAGCATTTCGATAGCCGGGAAAATTAAGTTCAGCAATTGAAACTTTATCAACTAAAATATCAAACATTCAAGTAAACAAATAGTTTAATAAATTTTCAATGAACTTGTACTTGTCGGATTTTTTTACCATGTTATTCAAAGATTAAAATACAATTTATTCTAAATTTTGTAATTCTGATTTAAAAACGGACTAGTAAAAACCCTTATATCGTAGAACATCATACCAGGGATGAAAATTAGTCTTTCAGCAGTGTATCAAATGTTTAAAAAAAAGTGTACCGAATTGTACTCTTTGATTTTTTTAAAAACTTAGTTTCATTCAAAAAGAAGATTAGCTCTTCTGTCAAAAGATGAACACAAAAGAATTGATCTCTGATGACAGATTTGATCTGAATGCACACATACATGTAAAAAGTATTTTCATTCTGATTAATTTAGAGGGCGTCCAACAAATCTTAAGTTAGACGATCAAATTCGGTTATTTAGTATTTGAAGAATTGGTGTTATACTCTCCTGATCGAGCAACAGAGCAACTCCCGCAGGCTGCAGCCCGTATCATGTCACATGTTCTATCGCAGCACTTTATCACGCTATATGTGTGCACTCACCCTAAGTATCCGTAATTTTACGTAGAGGTAAAAACTCATATTCGAAGAATATAGCGTGCAAGTTAATAAGCTTTTTGAAATTTACTAATTATATGTTTGTTTAATCAGATTTGATTTTCGATTAGAATAAGAATGCAATAATTTAATTATAGCAAAATGCTATATGATGCCATTATTTCCCTTGATATTAATTTTACCGATATGATGCACATCTGCATTATTCGGTCTTCAATTAACACTCTTAGTAAGAAGTTTAATGAATATAATTAATTTCTGTCGTGTCGGTATTCAAGTTTGAACTTTTTTGTGATGATCGATTGTTCTTAGAAATTATCGTTTCGATGATAGTCTTGCATTAGGTAACAATTATTATTATTTAATTACTTAGTAATCTTGCTAACAATAAACGTTTTTGCTTATTCACTAAGTAAATTCATAATTTTTTATATACAAAATAAATAATTTGTAGCATTTATTTTAAATTAATTTAAATATAGATAAGCTACTTTTTATGAAATCAAATTTACATTGTGGGGTGTACAGTTAAAATTGACGTTTTGAACGGAGTTTCCATTTGATTTAAATTTACATAATTTTCATTTATAATTACAATATGGTAAAGTACAAGGAGATACAAAATACAAAACTGTTTGCAGATTTAATAGGGCAACATTCAATCCACAAAGGGAGAGTACAATTAGATAAAATTGAAAGTATGTACAGTAAAATTGAATCAGACAATGAAGTTTAGCAGAGTTGCGACTTCAGAAATGTTACATTAAAAAAGCCACGATTTAATAGATTTTAAAAACATTGATTTATTTCTAATGCTTCGTACGAGTATATTCTCAGGGAGCTTGTTGAAAAGCCTATGAGATACAATGGCGTTTGAGTTCCTAAAAAGTGTATTCCGAAAAGGTTGTTCAAAAATATAATTTATGTAGACTAAAAAGAAAATGGGACCAAGGACTGATCCTTGGGGTACTCCCAAGTTAATATTCATAGAGTCACTTAAGGCATTATTCACCTTAACTATTTGAATTCGATTTCTTAAGTAAGAAACAAACCATCTTTTGAAAAAAAAACACGAAAACCAATTCTATGTAACTTGTTTAAAGGGATGGAGTGATTGACCATATCGAACGCTTTGGTTATATCGACGATCAAAGCAATACATTTTTGTTTGCCATTAACACCTTGCTGTATGGAGCTACAGAAGTCTAGCAGAGCATCTTCGGTAGAAAAACCCGTTCTGAATCCAAATTGCAAAGGACTAAGAAAATTCAGATTAGTCAGAAACCGGAGTGTTTTAAATTTGATGACTTTTTCAAAAAAAAATTGAAATGGATGGCAGTAAGGAGATTGGTCTATAGTTACCTATAACTTTTTTGTTACCTTTTTAATGTAATGGTATTATTATAGCAGATTTTAAATCATCAGGGAAAATTCCTGAAAAAACGCCCAAATTGAAAATATGTGCCAAACATCTACTAAATTTAAAGCAGCTTTTTTAGCACAGGTTTTGAAATACCGTCTATACCAACAGAATATTAGTTTTTAAGTGTTTTTATTGTTTGCAAGATTTCAATTTCAGATATGGGCTCAAAATAAAAACTATTTCTGTTCGAGAATCTATTTGAAGCAATTGAACTAGTGCAGCAACCACAAGATGTATCATTAGGAAAGGAAATTTGTCCAATTGAAATAACAACCACGTTACCATTTTGAACTGACATTGTACTAGGATTTGTTTTCAATTTTCTATTTGTAATGCTGTTAATTACTTTAGGTTCTTCCCTAGGATTTCCATTCGCATTTCTTCATTTGTTACTGAAGTAGTTATCACGACTAAGTCGAACTTCTCTATTAACTTTTCGACAAATATTTTTAAAACGTGTTTTCAATAGTGTGTTAAGTGGGTGTTTTTGGCATTTGATCCGCAATTTATGCTTAAGTTTCATAGTTTTAATAAGAGAACTGTTTATCCAGGGCTTGAGTCTGATTTTCGATTTATTTTTAAGATAAGTATAAGTAGATTTAGTAATTAATTCTTTAAAACCTTTTAAAAACAATCCATGGGATATGGACGGATTTTCTTCAGCAAATACTTCTTCCCAATTTGCATAGAGCAACCCATCATTAAATTTACCGAAGTCAATTTTAGAACCCAAACGTTCAGGAATAGATCTACAACATTTAGTAAACTAGTAAAGACAATTCCTGTCATGCAATGATCTGTTACTTGCAGGTCTAAAATGATATCTGCGCAGTCATTTTTGTAGATAGATTTTCGAGAAGCGTCCAAAAACATGAACAGGTTCCTGCAATTGACATGGTTGGCTCATTTACAAAGGAATTTAAGCCGTGGATAGAAAGTATGGCATTATAAGAATCTAATGCAGGATTACAAGACAGAAAGTCTAAATTCATATCACCAAAAATAATTAGGCTTACCGCTCGCTCGCCACTCATAAAAACAGAAGATTCCTCAATAAACACTTGAATTGACTTTGAATGAAGTCTATATAAGCAAATAAAACAGAATAGTTCATCATTTAAATAAAAAGAAACTTTCATAATGTATTTATTTAACATGGAAAACGACTGTGTCGTCTGGACGATCTCGTTTTGACAGACAAAATTTGCTTCATGTGATTTGTTAATCGTCAAAGCTATAGCGTTTGATCAAATGTTAATACTTTAATCAATATTAATACATTGCGATCAAACATTATATTAGATATTATAAAGGGTGGCCCAAGAATCGTGATACAATAAGAAATTTAAATAACTTTTATTTTAATCGATGTGTTTTATTAAGTTTTTTTTATTGGATAAAACATTGAATTTTATTTTAAATAACTAATGATTTTTAAAGATGATAGACGGCAAATGACCTCCACGCATATACGGCACCTGATCAGAAAATTGTTCATTGCGGCCTGAAGGGTTGAAATTGGGATCGCCCCAATTATTGTCTTAATAGACTGCTTCAATTCAGTCAAATTCCTGGGTTTCGTTTTGTACACTTCCTGCTTGAAATAACCCCATAAAAAAAAGTCTGGTGCAGTCAGGTCAGGTGACCTTGGGGGCCAGCGGAAAGTGCAGTTTCTGGATATCAATGTGTTTGGGAATGTTTGGAGCTCCGCCATAACTTGTGTGGCTACGTGTGCACTAGCTGCATCTTGTTGAAAACAAATCTGCTGAAAGGGATACGTCTTCGGCGAAGTTCTGGGTAAAAAAACTCCTCCAACATCTTTAAATAACGGTCCCCATTGACAGTTTGTGTTAAACCGTTTTCTTCAAAGAAGATTAGATTCACTCTATATACGGCAATTTTGCTTGTTAACATTGCCGTTTAAGTCAAAATGAGCCTCATCAACCATGAACAAACAATTTATCAATGTGTTGTCTTCTTCGGCCATTGCAATCATTTTTCGGCAAAATTCCAGGCGAACAGGCAAATCCTGAGTGTTAAACTTGTTGTAATTTGGAATTTGTACGGAAACAAGTTTAAGTCATCATGAAGTATCCGTTGTAATGACCGTCTGCTAACTCCAATTTGGCCCGATAAGTTTCGAGTCGAAACAGTTGGATTTGCCTGTATTGCCGATGCAACAGCCACGATTGTATCCTGAACCCGAACATTGGGATCTCGATGATACGATCTTCGTTCGATGCTTCCAGATTCGGAAAACATGTTCACCAGCCTCATAATGGTCCATTTACTAGGGGGAGTACCTTCAAATTCCATCCCTAATTCCCTTTGGACGGAAATGACGGAATGCAAAGAATAGTATCGCTGCACTATCCAAATCCTTTTTTCAATATGCCAAGCATTCATTTTCATAAATCTAAAAAGTAGCCTATAAAATAAAACAAAAATAAGCCGATTACTCACACAGAAAGAAAGTTATTACGTTTTATTTTTGTAGCACGATTCGTGGGCCACCCTGTAATACTCCATAGATAAATCTACGAAGTAGAGACAATGTTACCGAAGTGGCACGATCGTGCACTTTTGGCACTTTTCAATTTAAATGGCACTGTGGCACTCAAACGGTTGAAATGACACTCTAGGAATTGACGAGCAAATGTTTTCAAATATATGCAAGTTCATGATCAGACTTTAACCTTACAACGGTAGTGGTAAAAGGGTTTTTTTTTGCACTTAAATTAAAACCCATAGTAAAAATAAAGTTCCTTATAGAGTAATAAAATCACTTTTTTCGTTTAATGGAATAATATAGGCTGCAACTTGCCAGCACTTCATACCACCTAAACACTTATATTGTTAATTTAGTTAAGGCGCAAATCGAAATTTAAGACAAAAATACTTGGTTTTTCGTTTAAGTAACAGAAATTTAAGAAACGCGTGAACGAGAAAAATGTTCGTCTTCTTTAAAGCTAACGTTAATTATACTTTATCTATGAATAGGACATCATAAAAGTCCTAGAGTAGTCTTTTAATAAAAGTTGAAAAGGTAGTCCCCAAAATTGATAAAATCAGACTTCGTTCATATTTTCAAACACATTTTTGGGAACCAAGGCGATGAAAATGGTGTTCTATGTTTATATTTCGTTTTGTTTAATTTTTTTCTTTATTTTTTATACAAAGAAAAATGTCAATTTAACGTACTTTAATATTAATTTCATAAATTTTGGTGCTATATGTGCAATATCTTTGTTGTTAATTTTGCTTATAAATTGGTAGCATCTGTCTATGTTACAACGTTCTCCGCATATGGGGTAAGTCGTAACAATATGTTTTTTTTTGTCTTAAATCTTATTCTTACAAATTCAGATCAGTATTTTTTCATCTTTTTTGTTGGATTTGGTAACTGAAATATTGCTCTTTAAACATAAGAACGTCTGGCTTACCCATTTCCAAAATCTTAGGAACAGCACCAACTTTAGTAAAGTGTTAATTTTAGCCCTGCTCTCCCCTAATCCGATTGAAAGGTGGCACTCCCAAGATCACGAATATCTAATCTAATGAAATCATCTATCCACCTACAAAATTTCATTCAAAACCCTTCAGTCGTTGAATGTAGGCACAAACGACGAACATGATCGCCTAGCATGCTCGCGCTCGCTGTGCTCTTCTTGTATATGGGCTGGTACGCGAGCCGCGGGCTGTTGGCCAAAAATTTAGATTTTGTCGTGTTCGTTGGCTTCGATGTTCAGCGTGTATGGTCATGTTCGCGAACAAAGCGAAGATTTAATATTGGATTCGAAAAGTAAGAACTACAAAAATAAAGTTGGGAAAAATAAATCATGGCTAATCTTCCAGCTGTTTACCAAATTTCATTAAAATCCATTCAATCGTTGAGGCATGAATGCGGAATGAACAACCAAGTATATATTTTGTTGATATATAAGCCTCTCCCATATAGGCATAGGAACTGCTCGGTTCCATTTTCGGGATAAAAATGACCTATGTGATAATCGAGTATGTGTGTGTCCATGTGCCAAATTTTAACCAGATCCGTTCAGCCGTTATTGAGCAAAAAACATCCATCACCCCACCCACGTTGTTCGCGTTTTTCTAGAATTTTTCGAGTTTTCCACTAAGAATTTTCTATTTTTTCATTCGAAAAGCCATTCCAAAACATTTGCATGAACAATTAAATACCAAAAATCAATTTGGTTTTTAAAATTTCCCGACTTTTCTGGAGGGCTTACCCAAAATTTTCTTTCGCAAAAACCTTCTCCTGGATTTTACGAACAACTAAAAAAGAGTTTGAACCAAATCGGCCCATTCGTTCTCAATTGATGAATTACAATACATTTTTCCACACCATTTTTTAACAAAAAGTACGTTGTTAGTGTTTTGTGTAAAGGAGAATTCATGGTGGTGGCCGTGGCGCGATAGTTGTGTGCTCGCCTGTCAACCTCGTGGTTGCAGGTTCGATTCCTGCCGTTGTCTATGTCTTCGTATATTCCATTAAAAACCAATTCTAAGATTGTCATAAAATAAGTTGCTGCTTTGCTCATTACATGCTGTTTGGGCATAACACTAACAAAATGTGATTGAGTAAACTAGCATACCCATAAAATATGACAACGAAATAAATAAAATAATGCGAATTATAAGGGACATAAATAAATAAGACACGGCAATTCTCTCCGCATTAGTGCAGCCGCCATCCCTGGAGATAAATCTGAGACAACAACCAGCTCTAGTCTCAGAATATCGCGCCACACATCTTTCCTATCCTTCTTTCTCTTCTTCCACCGGATGCCCGCGCTGTGTTGAGAAAAACATATAAAGGGTATTCATAATCCCTGGAGCGCGTGCAAAGTTATAAAAAACACTAGCCGACCCGGCGAACTTCGTTCCGCCTAAATTCATTTATGTCAAGATGATAATAATTCCGAGCATGCACAATGCTGTTTCATGTAATGCGGTCAATTAAAATTCCTTATTCTAATTACTAAATACAATAAAAATAACTAAATTAATAATGTCTATGTTTTTCAATCAAACCAATGATTGGCGTGTCGGCCAGGCTTATGCTTTTTTACTGAAATTCTTTATGGTACACAACATTTTTTAGTTTTATTTTCGGGCACGTACACGTACAAAGCGGTAGGTTTGACTATACGTGAGCACGCCACATATAATTGACCATGTGAGAAACTTGCGATTTCGAGATTGATGCCACAAACATCCAGTCCCTGCGACTTATTGATTGTCATAGCAAAAGCGAGATGCACCGGAAATTGAAGACGCTTAAACACGAATGGCAAATCGTTCAGAATAAGCGGAATCCGTGGAATGAGAACACCTTCGCCTTTGAATTGTCCCCGCAAATCGTGGCTTGAATTAGAATTGGTTTGATGTTCTTCACAATCAAACGTGTTCTTTTACAAAGTTTTTGTGCATACATTTTGCGCAGCAAAATTATAACTGAGCCGACTTTCAATTATAAATAGTGTGGCGGAAAGCCCTGAACATCCAAAGAATTCAAAAATTCGTGGGATAGTTGGTGGCTTCGTTTTCATCCATCACGGAGTCCACCGATTTGAATAAATGTAACTCACCGGCCGGCGCGGCGATTTGATTTTGAATGACAAAATTCAAATGATCGACCTCCTTGTTTTTCGCAGTCAAAATCTCTCGTGAAATCAGCCAATCATTTAATTTTGAGCAATATTCGGGAAAACATCCGTAATGAGCTCTTCCGGCGTTGTTGTAAAGTGGCAAAAATCCGGCGGAAATTCAATCAGGCAGGTGACTACGTCCACTCTCTCGTCTATAATGTTTATTGAATAAAAAAAAACTATCGCATTTTCGATATATCAGTTAACTTGCAAGTCTCTGCCTGAAGTTTAAATCAATCGCAATGCGTCGTCGTATTTATTTAAAATTTCTTCCGATGAAAGCTACTTCGAACTGAAATTGAATTTCTGAAGAAGATTCGTTGCGGAGAAAACTCCGGCAGAAGGTCCAAATAATGTACGATTGACATACATTTCAAATAAAATGAACTTGAAAGTCGAGTCAGCAATTACAAAAGGCCGAGAGTCCAATCTAACGAAAAGAAGAAGACTGTCAGTTGAATAACCAAGTTCCCAAAATCTACACGAATTTCAACGGTTTTGGGGAAATTGTACCCTCGCGTCTTGAATTAAATCTTTCTTCACCATTTAAGAGTTTTCTTTTCGAAAATGATTCTCTCCATTTTAGCCTGGGTCGGTTGGGATGGGAACTGGTCTTTATAAGTGTAAATTTGATTTTTCGTTTTACTCTCATACTAGTGGATATGGACGGAAGCGAGCTGAATTTCTTCATTCAGCATAAACTCCATTGTGAATCATGACTGTCAGTAGGGATTCTGATATGTAGATTGTAGAGTATCCAACAACGGAAAAGCCTATCTGCGAAGCTGTTGTGAACGAATACTACCATAATGGTTGAGAAAGAGAGGGCTCTACATGGGTGGAGGAAGAATGAACAAAAAATGGAGCCCATGAGAGAACTTTTTTGTGAGATTTCTAATTGAAAAGATCGCTGGATAAAAAAGTTTTATTAGCGCTAAGGAGAAAAATCAATTTTAACGAATTTCAAATCGAATTTTTATTTGGTAATTTCTTGGGAATTCTTCGGTTAAAATTGTGCATTTTACAGAAACGGAAAATGAAATTTTGTGTAAGGAAACATTTGCGAGAAAACTGCTTCAAGAAGTTACGGCAGTTGGCAAGAAGACTCAGCAAGGAAGATTTTTTTCAATTGGATAAAAGATAAGTATCAGTGTTTCTTTAAATTTTCCTAATTCGTGCGTTTTAAGCGCAATGCACACGGGGCAACTGGAAAAACACTAAACCGGTTGGCAACTCGAATTACAAACCATTTAAGGATTCAACGGCGAAGTGACTCCACACAATATCTCTATAGTTCGATCAGTGTCGTCATAGATACCGAGTATCCTCGGAAGACTCGAGCGATGATGAAACCATCATGTTGTATTATTATCTCAGTAAGATGACAGGAATATTAGGAAGGTTTTGAGTACAACGTTGTTGCTGCTAAATAATTACGGATTCGAATTAGCATTTTACAGAATGACTAAAAAAACTTATTTGGAACTTGTGAAAGTGGTTTTCCTGCAATTCAGAAGCAAAACACCAGTATAATTTCGCTCATCTTCGACAAACTAGAAAATGAAATCACTAGGCAACCCGAGATGAAAATCAACAGACGACTGGTTACAGATTTTTATTTGCGATTATATGTAGGTACTAAGGCAAGTTATGCATTCGTCGAAAAAAAAGTGTTGAGATAACAATCAAACAAGACATTACGATGATAGCGAAGACGTAAAAGATGAGAATTGCTTCAAACTTGGTCTATGGAGTTTTTTTAGGTATTGTACAGAGAGGAAATAGAAATGTATTTTTAGCTCAAGATATAACGGTACCTGCCATATAACTTAACGTAAGTCCTATTTTTCTCAGAAACGGCTTTAACGATTTTGATTTAAAAAAATCAGTGCAGCTTTTTAGGTACGACCGATCATATGGTTGAAATTTTTTTTTTTAAATGGCTAAGAACTGTTCTTTCCGTAGAACCATTTTTTTTGTTTTCGACTATCTCATAAGCGACTTAACCGATTCTTTCGAGTTTTTACACATATGTAGGTTTAGGTTGTCCAATTTATACTGCGAACATACCAATATTTTGAAATAATATTTTTTTGTATATTTAAAAGCATTTTAAAAAGAAAATTAAAAAATGTATATTTTGACAACTGCTTATTAAATTTGCTTCAAAAATTATAGTTATATGTATTTGTTGATTACCTATGAATTAACGTTTTTGAATTTTTTTTAAATTTGTTTCAAAAAGTTAAAAAAAAACTTTTTTTCTCAAAAACCGATCCACAGATTTTTAAAATTTTCTTCTCAAGCATTCAAATTTATCCAAGAAATAGAATGGCGTACTTTTTTTTGAGCTAAAATTAGTTTAAGTATTTTTTCAGAATTTTGATTGATTTGCTTGATTAATCCGATTTCATCTTTTGTTTTTAAGTTTATATATTAAATATTAAAAATAAAGAAATTTTATATATCTATATAAAAAATTGAATAAAAAACGACTTTAAAAATACATTTAGATTTTTAATAGAAATCTTTTGCATACGATGTAATAAGAGCAAGTTCGTGCGATCTAGTCGTGCATTTTATTTTTTGTGAATCGGAAACGAGTATTCAACCAGTAGCGTCGTGAGCGTCATCCCATTTGATTACACATGTTATGTTTCAATGCAAACTAGTTGCCAACTTGCATCGGTGATCAGTTTTTTTTCGAGTTGCTCCGTGTGCATTGGGCCTTAGTCTTAGCCAGTTCTTCAGCAACGTTTGGGTTTTTTTTTATTGTCTACTATAAAACACCCGATCTTGACTTTCGCAAACCATTCCAAGCTGACTTTCCAAGCAGAGTACAATGGACGAACAACCAACCCTAAACTAGTGAATCAGCAATAGCAATCTATACTGATAGCTCCAAAATGGGTTCTGGTGTTGGAGGCTTTTTCTTAGCACCTCTTGAGCTAAACAACACACTTATGCTCCCAGATTACTATATCGTCTTCCAAGCGGAGGTCCTGGCAGTGATAACAGCTAAGCAGGTATCAATGATGGCGATACCACGGGCTGATATCACCTTTTACATATATCGATAGCCAAGCGTCAATGATCGCGATTTCTGCTACTGGGATAAAATCGAAGCCTGTTTCCTGCTGCTGTGAATAACTTAAGGTTCTTGGCACGCAACACAATGTTAGACTCTGCTGGGTCCCGGGACACAGCGCCATGACGGTTACATTAAACAGAAAATATCTGACAGGATTCTAAAAAGTCCAACGAAAGGTGGAGGATATACTTATCACCTGTGATACTACTAGGCGAATATGGCCATGCTTTAACAAGCAGAGGATAGACAAAATTATGTAAGTCAACAAGAGATCCCTTTGCTGTCTTATAAGCATAATCACCGGACATAATTTACTGGGATATAAATGCAAAATTAAACTCACTATCGACGGCATATGCAAGGGATGTGGTGCCGAATAGGTGCATAAGGACTCCTCACACTGTCTTTGGCATTACCTTGCTCTCTGTGGTGGCAGAGAAGGAATCTGCTAGGCAGCTGGGCGCTTATGATATTTTAGAAGAGCTCTCAAATGCTTCAGGAATTAACATATTAAACTTCGTCAATGCCTCCAAATCTAAATGGCTTGACTGATTAAGAGAATACAGGTTTTTGTCGGAATGGAATGATTACACTCCCGGCTAACACACTGGATCTACAATAATCTAAGTATGACGATTACGTCAGCAATTGTCAGCCCAAGAACCTAACTTACACAGACATGGTATTGTTATGTATACAAAGAAAAGAAATGTAAAGTCGAATTCTAAACAACCAAACAAAATAGATTTTTTTCTGAACATAATCGAATTATTTCTAAACAAAACCTGTCAAAACAGATTTTGCGTTTTTAGCAAGATTTCATATACTTTACATGTACAAAATAATTTTTTATCAAGTTCCTAAAAACAAACAAAAACATCGAACTGAAATCAATTTGAAATGGTTGTTTGGAATTCGACATAAGACAATCACCCATATTCCGGCTGTCAACTATCAATTGATAACTGATAAATACTAACATTCGATATTTAAGAACCCAATTGTTTAAAGTTTTCATCGATGTAAATTTTGCAAAAAAAAAGAAAATTGATAATTATAAGAAATTAGGGTTCATAATATAATTATTGATTATTTATCAATATTCCATTGATAATAATTGACAGTTGTACTACGGGTGAACTCTCGAAACAAATAGAAAGAGCAAAAAGCAATCCACAACCACGTTTTCTGAGGTCAACCCAGCAAACACAACTCGCACATCACTAGGAAGCCAGAAAGTATGGCCACAATCGATTCAGATTCATAGCATACTTGGCAATTAGGTTTCACACATAAAATCCGAACAAGCTTAAGCTCGTTTCGTTCACCTAAATCCAATGCTTAAATTTTTCCATAAATTCATTAAATTAGTTTCCCTCTAGTCATCGCCAGATAAAATCCCTTAGTATTTAAACGCCTCATTAAGCTCGCCCATAATATCTAGATGTACCCTAAACAAAAACCGTTTTTATTTTTTAATTTCCACCAACCAAATGACACAACATCATTTGTAATAATTTCGTGCTCCAATTTAACAGATCACCAGCTAGATAAATCTATCTTTCTTTTCAATCACACTAACTGACTTGGGATTGTTATAAAAATAATAATAATTACCCACTAGGTACTTAATGATGCGATCCAATCCGTCAAGCCGCAACTCGAATAAATAGTCCAACTAAATCAGAATATCATTGCAAACGTGATTACAATTCGAAAGAACCACAAACATGAACGTTAAATTGTTAGTAGCTGTTGTTTTCCTTTTAGGATTAATTGATACAGCTTTTGGATGCGTAAGTTTTGATATTATACAACTCGTATTTTTGGACAAAATGATTTTTATGTTTTCCCTAGAATGGCTACAAGGCAAATATTCTTAAGATGGAGAATTGCGCTGGAGCTGATGCTGTGATTTCTGCCGATCCTGATTTCACCGTCAAGCTAACCAAGAAATGCGAATTGGTGCCAGTTGGTTGCGTTTCGAATAAGGCTTTCGGCACTGCAAAGGTGAGTTTGTTTTTAATTGTTTGACAAGAAGGCAAACAGAGCTTTGTTTTGTCCTTTCTCAGGCCAAGTATACATTAAAAAAGGACAAAATTGTCATCAAAGAAGAAGAGGTTGATCTGTGCGCCGCTGCTGATGCAGCCAATAAGGAAGCCAAGAGCTTCATGAAGGTGTTCTCCATGCCCGAAAAGTGTCCAGTTGCAGAGGTAGTTTTTTTGTTTAGGTGATTGTTAGAGTAAACATTTTTAAAAATATATCATATATAGGAAAGAATCTGCGCAAATGATCACAAATTTGATATATCCAAGTACAAAAACATGATGAGCTTGGCTAAGGGTAGTTTTGAACTTACCGCCGAGGTCACTCACGACACTGTAAGTTTTGTATTGTTAAGTTTGTTTCTAGACCAAACAATTAACGTTTTTTGTTTTTTAGGGTAAATCTTGCATTATTCTTGAGTTGGAAGTCACTAAATAAATCCAAAGTCGTCATATTGAGGATGACTCAAGAAAGCATTTGCTTAGAATCTTATGTGTTTCGAATACTCCAAATAATTTGGGGCAATAAACATAATTAAATTGTGAACTTTAGTAAGAAGTTGTAATTTTTATTTTATTTTCTAAATAATTTTGGGCATATGAAAGTCTTGAAAACAATAATTGTGAATGACGACGTCTGAGGTCGTACTATTTCTTTCGAACATGGAAAAGTCTCAACAACTTTCAAGTGACTTTTTGAGTGCATTAATTTAATAGTGACGTAAAGTTGAAAATCAAGTAAGTAATTATAGGAGCTCATGTCCAGATGTGAGACTTTTACGATTCGAATTATTCGACGCAAGTACCGTTTCTCGCCCAGTGGTTTCAACCTTAGTGACAAGAGACTTTCTTAGTTTTTCTACGTGGTTTTCCATTCTGGATTGGAAAATGCTGTTGATATTAAATATTAGCCGCATTTTATTATGCCCAATAGTTCACCCCGTCAAAATAAAACGATCGGGGTTATGAACAATTTTTACTTTGCATAGTTGGCAGCTGTGATTATCTTTTGACATTTCAATTTTTTTTACATTAAGTAAATTTTGCTTACTGCAGTGCTCGAAAGCTGCCCTCTTTTGTTTTGTTTTAGTTTAGCCAATTGTTACACTTTTAATATCGAAACCGAATACCGAATTATTAAATTAAAATGTAATTAAAAAAAAAAAGGAAACCAATGAAAATTAAACACGACGACCGGCAAACTAATTTACAACGATTGGCCAAAAAAAAAAAACAAACAAAGTAGAACTGTCAACGTTGGGCGAGAAAAATAAAACAAAGCGAGTAAAAAGTGCAACTGGCAGCAAAAAAAGTGCTACCACCACGGCTTGGCTCAGCAAGGGGATGGGTTCAGTGAAAATGTTTTTTTTTTGATGATAAAAAAAGAAAAATGTTTTATAAAAAATAAGATTATAAATTGATTTTTTTATACACTACCTCAAGACACTGATATCTATAATTCGCTGGATAGTGTATTCACACAAAAAATCTACCCCAATAGAAAACTGTAATAATTGTAGAGGGTCCATGTCAGTATAACAGTATAACATTTTTGTTGCCAAAGTTACATTTCAAGATGGTTGCTTTTGCTTGAAATTAAATTTGTTTAATCAACCATACCAAGGGCACCTTCTTCAAAAAAATATAAAATTTAAATTACACATCTATTTGCAACAAATTTAAGTACGAATTTTTCTTAATAAAAAAGCCGTACTAATGATATATTTGATTGATTAAATATTAAATATTGAATTGAAAGTGGTTTCGGTGCTGGCTTAATATTGCCAAAAGCGGCTTCTTATGTCGCACCTTGTATCACTGATAACGGCAAATTTATCTTAGGCTGGCGGTGAGGGTCAACTCGTTGAAGTTCTCATAAACCATTGAGATTGGATAAAAATCGACCAGAAAATCGAAAAAAACAGCATAATTATTCATCTCCACCAACAAGAAAACACATTTCCTTGAAACTTTCTGTTACCAGATTTTTAATATGTATTGTTAATAACCTAGAATTTAAGACGAAAAAAGACAGAGAAACGCACAATATTGACTTCCATTTGTAAAACAACTTGAACTTGTTTTATTTTCCAAACAATTACATTGCAATAATTTCAGCTCCCATATTTAATGATAATTTTTCTGCAATATCTTTCACGTTCTTGTGACGTGGTTCATCTTCTTTGTCGTCTTCTTCTAAATCTTATATGTATTCGGCAAACATGACAAATCGACATCATGTTGATCGTGTTCATCACTACCAAAGTCGTCGACTTCATCTTCGTCTTCGAAATTCTTGCTTTTGGATTTTTTTTCTTTTCAACTTTGTGCTTAGCTTTGACAATATTCTTGAAACGTTCTTATCGAATTTATCCTCTTCACGAAAGACTTCTTTGCAGTTTCAATATCAATTCCTCCCTCGTCTTGATTGATATAATCTCTTGCGAGATCCAATTGTCCAGGTTCCGCGTTTCCTTTTCTGAATTTTTTGTAGTTCTTATTATCTTGATTGAAACTGACAATAAAAATAAATTGTTTTTCGATTTTTTTTTTTGAAAAAGAGTGCAATATATCTCTTTCTCTCTTTTTATAAAATAAAACAGGTAGGCAATTGCAATGGTGCTACTGTCAAATTCAAATGGAGTCAAAAAAAACTGTTATACTTTGTTGGGAATACACTATCCAGTGTATTATAGAGATCAGTGCCTCAGGAGCGTAGTATCTGAAAATAAAAATGGCGGCAGTGATTTTTTTTTTGAAAATAAAAGGAAATCACAAACCTTTTGGAGCAAAACCGACGGTGAAAGTATTTTGAATAAAAAAATGTAAATTAATGATTCCAATTGGATTTTGAAATTATTTATTGATTTTGCTTGGAAAACCTTGCAAATGGAGGGCTAAGACCCAAGATCTTTTCAAAAAATTGAGAACAAAGTTATATATAAAAAAAGAAGACGTACCGTTAAGGCGTTGTCCCGAAAGACACAAATCGAAGTTTAACGGGTCGCGAGTTCCGCTTTATCGGAGGAGAAAATTACGTTAGCAAAAACCCAAACGATTAACTATTGATTATTTTTTTATAAAATGAATGTAACACACAAAATTCTACCACCAATTTAGCAATGCAAATTTCCTTCACTGTACTTGTCTTTTCTACTGCCAATTCCTCCTCTCCTGATTTTCGATTATTTTTGCTACTTAGATCTCCACCAATCCCTGCCTGGATTTTTGTTCAACACCTTTTTTTTATCTATTTTACCAAAAATTTAAACACTATTAAATTTCCTATTTTTTCTATTTCTTAAATTTTCCTTTTTCAATTCAATTTTGATTTTCGGTCTTTATTCCACAACTTGCTCGTTTATCAGTTCTTAAGGAATAGTAAAATATAATAAATAAATAAAATATGCTACTATATAGATATTATACAGCAAACCCTAGCCCGATCGCAATATATGTCGGTAGATCAAATGGAATCTGAATTCGGTTAAATGTTGATTAAATGTGAAGTGAAGGAGGAACAGAAAGTTAAGCTTAAGCCTACTCAAACGCAGGATGTTTCCTTTTAATGGGCAGGAATTTATACAAATAGTTAAAAAATATATAAAATGTTTTGAACTTATTCCTTAAGCTTGTCTTTAAATAATTAGAACATCAAATTTTTGTCACATTTCTGTCAAAATGGAGTTACCAGTTGAGTATAAGAGAAATAAATTAAGTCGAATTATAGCGAAACTTTCGACTACAAGAACCAGCAAAGACCCTACTTAGACTGTTTTATTAAAATTCAAAATCAATCGACAGAACACGTTATTTTGAAAGATCCTTTACACGCAACATACACGAAACTTCCTCATGTCAAAATTAATTAACATTGCGATAAATGATCATACACAATAGATGAGGCAACTTGAGGACTGTTATAAGTGCGTAGGTACCAAGTCACTATAACTTTACAACACTTCGAATTACGTTTTAAAAGTCAAATTGAGCGATATTTCAAATACAGGTTTTATTTATTTGTATAAAAAAAATACAAAACTATTTCTTATTTTGTTTGTACAGGATAACTTTTTTATTCGGATAGACGTCATCTATGGTACCAGCGCACCTAATCTTATCTTTATATGGACTCAAAAAAATTTTTATACTTATACAGAATACACTAGTGTTTTATTGGGTGTTTGTTGTTATTACATCGAGGAAATGTAGCTCGAATGGTGCGGTGGGGGTTAATAAAATTACAGAGTTATCGCTGTTTTTTTCGTTGTATTTTTCCTTATTGTTTGAGTAAAAAATAAGGAGTGTGGAGAGATGATTTTGTTTTACTTGAATAAAAGTAACTTTTACTAATATTGTCAAAGTAAATGCTTCTAGTTCCAATTGTACTCGTGATTAGTGGTGTTAGTAAAAACAGAGGTTGATCCACAGAAAAATACCGATCTACAAAAGGAGTATACATTTATTACTTTTGGTAGGTTCGGTAGAAGGGCTGCCAGTTGTTACCGGCACACTTAGATCAAAGTAGATCGATTGTAGAAACTCTAAGTGTTGTAACTTCTAATTGCATAACCTATGAGTTCAATGGATTATCGTTATCGAACCATATTTAGGCTTTTTTTTAGTTCAGCAGGCTTTTGCCTGTAAGGTGTGAAGACGCTACAAAAAATTTGCTACCCATAGACTTAAATGGAATTTTAACGCCGGATGAACTTGATTAGGCAGATTGAGACACTTTATTGAAGTTGAAAATATGGACGTTAAACCAAAATAAACAAGATTACCATGGTTTTACTTTAAATGTGAAAAGCAAAGAAAAAAATTGTTATAGTTATAGGCAAATGTTTCAATACAATGGGGGTGGCTGTGGCGCGATAGTTGTGTGCTCGCCTGTCAACCTTGTGGTCGCAGGTTCGATTCCTGCCGTTGTCTATGTCTTCTTATATTCTATTAAAAACCAATTCTAAAAATTGTCATAAAATAAACAACATGTGATTGAGTAAACTAGCATACCCATAAAATATGACACCGAAATAAATAAATTAATGCGAATTATAAGGGACATAAATAAATAAGACACAGTAATTCTCTCCGCATTAGTTCAGCCGCCATCCCTGGTGATAAATCTGAGACAACAACCAGCTCTAGTCTCAGAACATCGTGCCACACATCTTTCCTATCCTTCTTTCTCTTCTTCCACCAGATGTCCGCGCTGTGTTAGGAAAAAACATTTAAAGGGTATTCATAATCCCTAGAGCGCGTGCGAAGTTATAAAAAAAAAATTAATTTCTTGGAAAGACCCATACCCATAACAGAAGAAGAAATAATAATATCGAAATGCTCCGGGCTTGGATTGGATACCAGTTGAACTTTTCAAATATGCGAATGATTCTCTGTTAGCGATTGCTATGTCGACAACTTCCAAATGCTTGCTCGAGGAAAGAAAATTTTTTTTAAAAATTCCAACAAAAAAATGAACCGTTTTCCTGAAAATCGAATATCTAAAAATGGTTCTAATGTGCCAAAAATAACCACTTTTTCAATAGAAAAAAAAATACCAAAATGTGCCTTTTGCCTTCAAATGAAATGATTTGTTTTATACAAATCGTTAGAGCCGATTCTGAGAAATATACGAGTTTTATTTTTCGGCCAAAAAAATAATTATGGGAGGTACCTACTGTTATTTTTCGTCTTAAAAAAAAAGAAAAAATCATGTGATCATGTTACCGAAAAAACAATATGTATACCAAGTTTGAAGCAAATCCATTCAACCGTTTTGGCTATAGACTCGAGGACAGACAGACGGAATTGCGGAACCCACTTTTTTCGTCTTCGCTATCATCGTAATGTCAACTTTGTTCAATATCTCAAGTTCGATTTTTTTCAGGAATCCATGTTCTGTAACTCAGGCGTGAAATTTTCCTCACTTAAATGGGTTTTTCTGTAAATTGAGGAGATACCTTAATTTTTTAATTTGTTTGACTAGGATTTTCCAATGGAAGGCGATACATTGAAAAAATTATTTTGGCATCTTAACAACAAAACAAACGTTTTTTTTTTTGTTTCTCGACTACTTTCATCGATTCGAAAGTTACAGAACATGGGCCCTGAGGTTACTAAACAGTTTATTTTATTCGTATAATTTAAATATTTTTTTTTGTTTTCAGTAGCTTAGCTCTACCGTCCGTAGGTGAATTGGTGATTGTCTCAAATAGATTTTTGAATCGTTGTTTTTAGCCCCAAAAATAATGGTGTTTGCCATAGATCTATTTTTTTTCTACCATTTTTTAATTATCTCCAAAACGACTAGAAACGAAAGAAAATAAAATGCACGACTCGATCGCACGTACTTGCTCCTATGTTCGATCACATTATATGCAAAAGATTCTTAATAGAAACGGCTAAATGTATTTTTAAAGCCGTTTTTCACTTAATTTTGTATATATAAAAATTGGTATGAACATTTTAAATATTTAATTATATAAATTTAAAAACAAAATTTCAGAAAAATCGTCCACCCGTTTTCGAAATATTGAATTTGCAATAATAATTTTTTTTTTTCAAAAATCGAAAATTTTGGAAAGCAGTATTATTTTGAATTCGTTGTATGGCAGGTACCGTTAATAACAAAATATTTAAAAAAAGTTTTAAGCCCAAATGTAGACCACACCCAATAAAACACACACCAATTTATCGTTAGAGCCGTTTTCTAGATAATTAGGATGGTAGAAAAATTCGTATGGCAAGTACCGTTATTTTTGGGGCTAAAACAACGATTCAAAAATCTATTTTGGACAATCACCTAAAACGCCTAACCACCATGCTTGAACAAAATCGGTTCAGCCGTTTAGGCTGCAGAGCGTTGTACAGACAGAGAGACAGACGGAATTGCCGGGCCCACTTTTTTGGTGTTCTCTATCATCGTAATGTCAACTTTGATTAAAATCTCGAGTTCAATTTTTTTTTCTAAATGCAAAACTTGCCCTATACTACCTACCTATATCGCAAGTAAAAAGGGTATGTGCACTGCCTTGGGTTTAGTCTGCATTTTGGTCGAAATTTAGTTTTTTTGATTCAAAATAACTTAAAAAAATAGTTTTACATAAATTTTGTAATTAATGGTACCTGCCATACAACCATTTTTTTGATTTTCCACTTTCTCATGAACGGCTTGACGTATTTCGATCAACATTTGTATGAAGGAGGCCCTTCAAATTCTTAAAAATATTGCGTACGGGTGATTCCTCAAAAATTGGGTAACTTTTAGGGATATTTTGTTTATGATATTATTTGAACAAAATTCCTACAAATTCTGATATTTAAGATTGCTAATCTAATGAAGATATTGCTCATGACCGGGCCAGTCACTTTTTTATGTAGATTCTAAATTATATTGTTTTTTCTGAATTTCACTGCCAGGGGACTGACGAGGGTGACACAGTACTGAATACACAATTTCATAAGTAATTAATGGAATTTATTGACATTTAGAGTAAGTCTCTTAGGATCTAATTGATTAGTATAACATTCGTATGCTTGTATTCACTCTACATACTACATACAACCTAAAAACTGCTCTAGAAGGATATGTTTGTGTAATTAGAAACATAATTTTTTTTGTTTTATTCTAAAATTAAAATCCATACAGAAATGATATCTTGTTTTTATGTCAGTATATATCAATATTCATTTGTTCAAAACAAGATTTAATAGGTGATGGGCCCAGAGCTCTAAACAATTTAAATAATGGCTGATTCTTTTCGAACATCAATTTCGAAATTGGGGCGGATATTACCACATATAGAAATTTAAGCTGGAACTCCTACTACGGAGGGATAGTTTGTGGGACATTATTATCAAAACAATTCTAGATCCAGTCACTTCGGAATGGACCAAAAAGTTTTGCGATGCGAGGGCTAAAACAGCCAAGGCAGAATGGGATACGCTCAAGGAACACCATGTAGAGGATAGTCTTAGTAATAAGGTACAATTAATGCGTAGCATTTGTAACTTAACACTAGTGGAAGGTGGTAACATGGACGAACACATGCAAAAGATGACAACATTATTTGAAAAATTGGCTGCTCTAGGGGAGAATCAACTATCAGATAATTGGACTTTCGCTATGCTACTCAGCAGCTTATATAAAAAATACGATGCACTTGTTACAGTTCTGGTAACTTGTTTGAAAGAAAACTTTTGAAGAATATACTCGCCATAATCAAAATTATGGTATAAGTAATTCGGTCATGAAGGTAACAAACAAGATTAATACGGCTTTTACTAAAATGTTGGTGAAAGCTGGATTTTGGATTCAGGAGTCACGGTACATATCTCAAACAAGTTGGATAAATTCATATTACAGCAGCAAATAGAGAGAAAATCACTTGGGAAGGAAATGGTTCCTGCAAAATAAAGACCACTAACAGCAAGAGCAAAGATGTTACAATACTTATTGAAGACGTCCTTTATCTTCCAAATAATATTCCAAATCTGCAAGGGAGCTTACTATCAATAAAGAAGTTAATGGAAAAAGGATACACAGTTCTCGTTTATGGTAAACTATGTGAAATTCCATCTAAATATCGATTCGAGGTAGCAGTTGGAGATCTAGTAGAAAATCTTTTAAAGCTCACACAAAAAGAAACTGAAATCAAAGTATTATATATTGAAGAATGAAGCGTAGAAGGTAACTGTTTACATCACTGGCACCGAATATTTGGCCATCGCAACTACGAATCACTTAAACGACTAGAATCGGAAAAAATGGTTAGTGATAATTAAAGTTTATAAATTGCAATAAGATCAAAACTGTGAAATTTTTATGGAAACAAAAATGACTCGTCAACCATTTAAGTAAAAGTCAAACAGAAAAAGCACTGCACATTTAGACCTCATTCACAGTGACATTTGCGGACACATGCAAACGAAAACATCTAGCGGGAAAAGATATTTTCTAACTTTTATTGATGATTTCAGTAGATACACTGTTGTTTATTTGATAGGGAGAAATCCGAAGTTTTCGATCGCATTGTAGAGTACACAGAAAATAAATTTTCAACAAAACCGAAGATACTAAGATCAGACAATGATGGGGAAGGCACAGCGGGTCGAGTTTTAAAGTTTGTACAAAAGGAAGACATTGTATATCAACACACAGTTCCGTATACACCACAATAAAAAGGGACTGCTGAACGAAAGAACAGGTCTTTGGTTGAAATGGCAAAATACATGCTACTAGATGCAAGCATGAGTTATATGAGTTCTGGGGTGAAGCGACCATGACATATTTTGTGTTCTTTAAGAGGTGACATTATGCTTTAAATGAAAATAAGTACAAAAAATTTTTAAGCACTCTAATAGTTGAAATAAAAGTTATCTAAAACAAAAAAAAATCAGTGCCCTGGAAATACGTCAGTCCTCTGGCGCAATATCAGACAAAGGATTGACGCCAACGGACTTATGAAAAAGGCATGAATTTGAGGTTATTATTAGAACCAACGTTTATTTTGGTATTTTCGAATAAAAACAAGCTACATTTGTATAAATAAAAGTTAACTAGTCATAAATTAAAATAAAACACATGTTTATAAGAAAGTACTAACTCACCATAGGACTGACATTTTGATTGGACACGCACGTGTTTCCACGCCAAACCCAACACTAGCACTGGCACAGTAATGGCGACCGTCAAATAGTGTGGTCTGCAGCTAACTGTACTAACAACTTTGAACGTTAACTGTAATTTGAATTTGAGTATGTGACATTTCGCGGGAAATTCAAATTCGAACAACACACAGCGGACTGACGAATAAAACTGAACACAAAGTTTCTTATTATTTTAACAACATCGATGAGAATATTATGTTACGAAAATTGTGATATACATTATTAAGTACATCACAGATTGTAGTGAATTACCAAATTTGCTTAAATTGAAGTTAATATTTAATACACAGCCATATGATTCCCGATTTTTGGAGTGGTGACGTGCCAAAGAACTGACGTTTTAGAATATATTGTTGTGTTTTATAAACTTATATTTAAAATAAATAACTGTAATTGGGTGACCAAATAAAAGACTTTAAGTTGTTTTAGAATAAAATAAAAAATATAATAACAATTTGGTTTTACTAACTGATGACAGCAAGTTACCCCATTTTTGTGGAATCTAAGTTTTCAAAATATTTTTTGAAAATTCAAAAAATCAGCCGTTATGGTTATGTATTAAAACCTAAGTACAGAAAGTGTTATCTCCGTTATACATGTCAGTTTTTCACAAACAAAATTAATACCACCATTAAAAAAAATACCCTATTTTTTAAACTACAATTTATAGTAAGTTTCACACAATGCCGAGATCACCATTGTTTTTTAATCTGAGTTAATCATATTTCTTTTGTTACAATTTATGGGTGGCGCCTTTAAACGCAGCATGTCTCTTTCGAATTCTTAAATTAAATCAAAATAAAAATACAATCCATATCTTAAGTATTAATAAAAATTCAATTACCTTGTAAAACCAAAAGGTCTATCACTAAGTTGTTCTACATAAAAGTTACATTCAGTCATCCATAACATGTTAATCGAACTGGGCTCACTCAATACCCTTTTATATATATATTGTTCCTAATAATCAGTGCGCAACAATAAAATGCCGGTCACTTCTATTTAATGTTCAGGCCGCGGGCCATAATTACATTCAATTTAACCATTAAAGCTTCCGAATGTCTAATCTGTTCATAAAACTAAAATGCATTTTCGACAAACGAAGATGACAACCAAAGGTCAGGAAGTTTCCAATAAAATTATAGAATTCAAACCATGTAATAATAAGTGACAGATAATTACACATGTTCTTGTGTAGTGCTGGACGATAAGATTTAAAGTTATCAGTTTTAGTTGCATTTTATTGATACATATTACACATTATTTTAATTTTTTTTTTGTTGATAACAATTCAATGTTTAAATATTTATTTAAAATATTTAAACGAAAAATGATTTGGGTTAGTGTATAATTTTCGGGTAATGATTCGTGTTGTTAAGTTATAAAAAGCTATAAATTTACAATCGAATGTCAAAACCAAATTCGACGACAGAACTTTAGTAGCAAGTTTTTTGTTCGCCGTGTTTCACTCGAAATTTATATCTAACACTCAAGCTCCTCAATCAAAATGTTGAGCTTGAAAATTGATGGCGCATTAGGAATTTAGGATGCAACCTGTGCCAGGGTCTTATGAGCAATTAGAGATTACATGTATATTGTCTATTGTACCCAAGGCAGACTTGCCAATTGCCACGATTGTACTTTAATAACACGAAAATGACGATATCACTACTAAAGCCTAGAACAATTTTTAACCGAAACGAAAATCCAAATAATAGACAAGAAATCTCCTTCTGGAGCATGAATCAAAAAAACAAGATTACGACACTTATTTGTATTTCATATTTTATTGACGTCATATGTGAAACAAAATCTGCAGATTGTTATTGTTTGTTGTTTGTGGATTAATGGATTTTGTTTCACATATGGCGTCAATAAAATAAGAAAAACAAAAGAAGTGTCTTAATCTTATTTTCTTTGATTCATGCTTCTGGAATCTGCACGCACTTTGATGAGTGAAACATGTAACAAATTGTTACAGAAATTGTTTGAAGAATTTTTACTTCTAATGTTCTGCTGCCATTAATTGACATTTGTCAATATTTATTCATTTTAAATTATTATTGCGCCAGAATGACGAATTATTCTTTTATCGTTTTAAATGTATGAATATTTTTTTCTTCACACTTCGCTCTTGTTTGGCATTTGGTGTGATCAGCAAACAACTCAGAATCAGTCAATTAAGTCAGAGCTCATCGAGCGAACTCCGAAAAAGGAAACAATTTTAGAGCCCAGAACTCTATAAATGATAACAAACACTTTTTTTGACAACTCAAAAAATAAAAAACGAAAAGAGATATAAAGTAACCAATTTACATGTAAAATATATCGAAGCTATTTTTTCAGGGCTTACCAAAGCGCAGAGAATTTTCGGTCTTAACTTTTTTTCCAGAAGAAACTGTGTTACCAACGCTAATGTTATTTTTTTCACTATTGCGTGGCTATAATTCTCCAAAACTGTAACTACTTTTAAATTATCACATTTACGTTATTTAACATACTCATTGTATTCTTTGTAAATATTTGTTAAAATCGATGAATAAATATCAAATAACAAATTATCAAAAAAAAAACATGCATAGAACCTCCGATGACAGTTCGCTTTATTATATGTGATTAAACCAGGGATGTCAAATCCTGGTTACGTTGTCGATTGTATTATGGAAGTAAAACTTCTTTTGGACGTTGTTGCGGGGAAAAGTATCTATGAAGGTGTCAGTGACATGTCAAACCAACACGTTTTCTGTCAAAGGCCCACAGAATTTTTCGAGACAAATTTTTTCTTATACTTTTTAACTTTAACTTTATACCGGTAAGGGAATGGTTTTTTTTACACAAGAACCACAATGATTAACCGCCAAAACATTTTTTTTTTTTTTTAAATTAAACTAACGAAAAACAACCACCAGAACCAAAAACCATTTTCATTTACAAAACACACAAGCAAAAATCTTTTTTTTTACAATTTCTGTTTATTTAAATCAATAAACACTCAATTCAATATTATTATAATTTACTCACAAACTACTTTAAATTAACAAATGTTCATAAAATAAAAAAAAAACACAAAATGCAAATAAAAATTGATTATTCAAAAAAAAAATATTTATATCTAAGATCTCGAAAAACAATTTTTTTTTTAAATTTGAGTATGCAGTTTTATTAACACTTTTAAGGCGCATTTGTATAAAAAAAATAATTTTAATTGGTTCAAATAGTGAGAAGGTTGAAAATATCAAAAGTGGTTCTATGGGAAGTACTAGTAATAAGTACGCAAAATAAAATATTGTGTATTTAAAAGGGACTGTACTAATTTAATAACACACCATTTTTTATCAAAATTCTGGGAGCGGTTTTTGAGAAACACATTTTTTTCTTAACGTTTTTTTTTTACATTTGTATGGGAGGTACCTTTGTTTTTTGTTTAAGTAAATCATTTTTTTAACTGTTCAAGATAATGTCAAAAAAAAAAACTACTAAATACGGAGTTTCGAAATATTCCATTAATTCGCTTTCAATATATTGAGTTTTCAAAAAAAAAAAGTAATTTTTTTTTAAATTGTGGTTTACATTAGTTTTACATTCTCTAAGAGCTTCTGCATAAACAAGAAATTTTAAAAAAATCACCACTAAAAATGGTTCCACTAGACGTACTAAAAATATCTATTTTTTTTGTTCAAAAAAATGCCAAAAAGTACCTTTTTTCTTCTTTAATGGATTTAAAGAATCGTTGGAGCTGGTTTTGATAAAAATAATGTCTCCTTTTTGACAAAAAAATGTACGGCGGGTACCGTTATTTCATCTTTAAAAAAAATAAAAAAACAATATGTACCAAGTTTGAAACAAATACATCTAACCGTTAAGACTGTAGACTCGAGGATACACAGACGAAATTGCGAGACCCTCTTTGTTGGTGTTGTCGATCATCGTAACGTCAAGTTTGATCAAAATCTCGAATCAATAACTTGCCATGTGGTACCTTCCTATATATCGCAAATAAAAAATATTTTCAAAGTAGAGTGGGTCGAAATTTTTTAAAGAAAATAATGAAACGTGTTTTACGATACATAATGCATTTTTTGAGAAAATCTTGGTTAAATTAAAAATGGGTTTTTAAAAGCATTAGTAATGCTTCCTCGTAGTTTAAAACTGACAAATGCTTCAATCAAAAAAATAAAGTAAATAGTTTTATGGGGTTTTCGTTTGGCAAATTTATGTTTTGATCTATAAATTGATTTTTTTCGTAACGTATTCGAACGTTTTCAGATTGATTTTTATTTTCTATAGTATTGGTGTATATTTATGTCTGTGAACCAGCTATCGGTATCAGCTGTCTTGTCAAACTGATGGCTGTCAATTATAATGTATAGTGGTATCATTAAAAGAGGGGTAGATCTGACGAAAAATCCAGATCTGCAAAATTGATTTAAAATCAAAAAATAAATCAATTTATTTGGCCAATCGAAGACAAAAATTGCAAAATCAGTTTTTTGGCAGATCTAAATCAAAAATAAATTGATTTGTGTTACCAAACGATAACCACATTAAATGGCTCCCGGAAATTACGACAGAGGAAATTGCGCCAGGATTTTTTTTGTAAAAAACGCCAGAATTTTATTTGGAAAATAATCCAGAATTATTGAAAATTATGCCAGATAGGTGTGGAAAAAGAGCCTGAAAACAAAATGGAAATTAAGCCAGAAAATTTTCAAAAAAACAATAAATTTTAAAAAGCTCGGCGCGTAAGAGACGGAATGTCTGGCTTTTTCCAATTTTTTTTCTTGGCGTTTTTCCATTTTATGAAATGAAAGATTATCAGAAAACTTTGGCTTTTTTCCTTGGAAAAAAGGCCAGAATTTTGTATAAAGATTTATTTGGCGTTTTTTCCAAAAAATAATCTGGCGTAATTTCCGGGATCCGTTTTAAATATCAGCGTTTTCTATATAACAGTTGAAAGAAAATCAAAAGAAATCAAACGAATTCTTTTAAGTGTTATATACAAAATACTGTAATTTCGAAACGACTTAGGTACTTGATTTGGATTATTAAACGGTTCTGAGTTTAAAATTAAGTAATCTAAGTATTAGCCCCCTAAAAATAAAAAAAAAGTTTAACTTCTAGCGCGTGTAAATAAGTATAGTAGTACCCGGATAAGTGCATCTCGGTTAAGTGCCCAGCCCACATAAGTTCCTTTGTTTTTGTAGAAACGAATTCCGAGGATTTTTTCATATAAAACTCGCTTTATAATAACCTTCCGCTTAACTACCTTTCCCGCTTAACTGCCTATTACTTATACTACTTTTATTGAAATTTACCTGGCAAAAATTCTAGCTGATAAAATACAACTGTTTGTTTTCCATCTTCTTCTTCTCTTATTTCATGCTTAAAAATTCATAGATAAAAAAGTAATAATCTTTATCTGTTATAATGATTCGTGAACCAAAAGCCGTTAAAATTTATTTTGAATCAATAATGCAAAAGTTCCGATTAAATATAATACAAAACACCTTTCTAATTGAATATGCCTGGTCCAGCACAAAATCTTTCAATTTTAATGATTAAAAATTGTAATCTTGTTGGATATAGTTCACATTGGTTTCTTGTCAAAAAATCCATGTAAGATAAACTGAACCTAACTAAAAGTGCTAATTGGTAGGGCCCTCAATAGCCAACTGATGAATAGAATTGAGATCGCCGGGACGAAACGCAAACTTTATGGACTGAAGGCCGTTAAAAGCTATTTTGAATTAAATGTTTTCTTATAACCCGCATAAGTGCATATTAAATTGGGGCATTTAGTGTGAGACACTTATCCGGGCTTTACTGTAAAAAAATTCTTTTTTGTTTGCATTGTATGCAGTATACGTATACTGTATTTATTTATTTATTTTAAATTAAGTTTTAAAAATGTTCCATTCAACAAAACTTCACCAACAACCCTAACTGACTTACACTGTATTCTTGAGTATAACTCATATACAAAGCTTAAACTCAATCAATCCAAGTCAAACACCCAGTGGCTCCCAAACCTAATAAAACAACATTCCACTCAAAATAATATCTTCGAATGAATTTCTGCAACTCACTCAATTCTATCTAAAATCATTCCAATGAGAAAAACTCTTGTTGTTTTTCCTATGCCTGTTTGGAGTGTCATCTATTCTCCTAACAGTCGAGTTGCCGAATGCCGAATACTGCTCCAACGAAAGGCCAATTCCGACTAACCAACCAAACCGCATTCAGTAGAGAAATAACAACGTTCGTGAACGGGTGCGATTTTTTTAACCTGTCGGCTCTGCATTTATACTGTAAAGTGTTTGACGTTGTAGCCAGCTTTTATACATATTAAACTAATAAATAATTATTTTTAATAGCCTGTAGAATATTTATATACCTTGTGGCTTGTATGAATTGTATCGTTTAAATATTTTGCCTGTGTGTTTAATGAAAAGACATTCACATCTTGAAGATTTTATGTACACGTTGTATTTGTATCTTATTGACAACGATCGTGTGTTTTAATTTTTGTTCGTGTGTGCCCGTAAAAAGCGGCTTTTAACACAGGTATAGCTGTATACCTATACCTAATTGTCGTGAATCGAATTGAATCTCTCTAGGTAGATACGAGACCTAACCTACATTTTATAGTACCTGGTTTGATTGTAACTTAGCGCAAGCTGTCAAACAAAAGTTATCATTGTGTGGGTGAATTTTTAAGTGGAAATTTAATCGTTTTTTTTCGAATCGTATTATCAAATTCCGCCGAAAATGTGTTAAAGTTAAAATTCGTTAAAATCCCAACTTTTGAGAATCGCTAATAAATCGAACTAAGATCGAAATACCTTTGTATGCGTTCTTACATATCACATACAGTATACTTACCTATATTGTTCGTTCAAAGAGTGAATCATCAGTTTTGTTAAATGATTTCCAGGTGCTTTGAGTCCACCTTGGTATGCTAAATATTGCTCATCGTTTACTGCAGTGGCTTTACAAAAATAAATAATAAAAAAAGAAAAACATCTTGGGATATTCAGACTCGCGAAGAGTTGCGAGAACAACAATATCAAGTCAGTTCAAAGTAAGTGACGCAGATAAATTGAAGCATTTAAATTTTTCGTTGTAAATTATATTTATTTTATTTTATGAAAAATGTATTTATCTGAGAATTTATGAATGGAAAGTAACATAACCGACAGCATAAAATGAGGGTTGTGGGAGGGGGGGTTCTGAATTGTGATAATTTGGAAGAAAACAAAAATCGAAAATAAACAAAGGCATACTTTTTATCTGCTGCCCTCAAAATTTTTATCTTTAGAAAATTATATATAATGAAGTAAAATAAAAAAATAAATTCTTTGCTCTTTACATTGATAAAGTTGTTTCTTACTGATTAAAGAAGAATTTTATTTTTAGCTTTAGCGACGACAAGTGGGAGCGACGCTTAGTTATCTTAAGCTTTTTTTTCTTTTAAATTAAAAAATAAATAAAACAATAATGTACTACGATAAATATGGATAAAAAAGTTTTATAGTGAAGCTATGTTCTTATGTTTTTACATTCATGAACAAGGCTTTGAAAATGTTTAACGGCGTTACAGAATACGCAGCATCAGGTGCGGATCAAAACAGGGGATACGCTTTGATGTTGCACATCAGTTTTTCCTCTAAAATAAAATCGGTACGATATTGGAAAGTATTTATCATTCTCTTAGTTTAACATCATGGAAACCGCTGTATTGTGGTATGAGCTTATGTTGCACGTAGCGCCCTCTTGTTGGGATCATTCACATTCATATTATCCCCATATTCTCGAATTTTGGTCAAAAGAAATTGGCAATGTGTTAGGGATTGTATACACGTGATGATTTATGACGAACCAAGATCTTCCATCAAGTTGTGGCTGGATAAACGAAGAGGAAAAGTCGTACACACTCAACTTTCTACATTTTGAGAAGGTTTAGTGTAGGTTGACTTCATTCCAAATCTTGAATGCTTACTGTTGAACCAACCGTTAATCCGAAACTATTTTTCTGTTTTTGTTTTTTGCTCCAAACTACGAGTATAATGGGGTTTTCACTTGGTAACAAAATTCAATTCATTTTTTAATTAGATCTGTCAAAAAGCTGATTTTGACAATTTTTTCCTTCGATTGGTCAAACAACTTGATTTATTTTTTGATTTTAAATCAATTTTACAGATCTAGATTTTTCGCAGATCTACCCCTATTTTACTAACACCACTATGTATCATAATTGGCAGCCATCAGTCTGATAAAACAGCTGATATTGCTAGCTGGTTCACAGACACAAATATACACAAATACTACATATAGCAAATAAAAATCAATCTGAAAACGTATTCGATTCGTTACGAAAAAAAATAAATTTATAGATCAAAATATAAATTTGCCAAACGATAACTATAAACATGGCCGCCATGAACTGTCACAATCTACCTACCCATCTCTTTTTATTAAATGGTGAACACGATAGTGACCGGGCTGCGACTGGGCTGGAATAGCAGTCAAAATATTTAATACATACTGAAACAATGCCCACGTACGATAGCATAACCAATATAATCTAGATTGGTTTGTGTTGTTTTGTTAAACACAAATCCCAAGCTATCCCATAAATATTGGACTCGATTGGAAATGTAAGGAACAGTTAATACGAACAGTAACTGTATATGCAATACTGTCTAACTGACTTTTGACTGAAAATGTTACCTGATCGTTCAAAAACATAGCCGCTATTATAAGGTATCTTGGATCACAGTAGATACATAATGTAAGCTCTTCCGAGTTTCCATTTTCTTACAAGTTCGCCCATGTATCAAAACTCAGAGACCATTGTGTCACACATGTCATCTGCATAGGCATGTGAAAAAACTGCTAGTTCCAATATCGGTATTTGCTGCTTTTAAATAACAGTTATAATTACATGTTACAGAAATAACAATTGTGGAACAAAAATTGTCAGTAAAATAACAATTTAATAAACTATATTCTACTCAAATTTTACAATATTAATTATTCATCAAATTATCATCTATATATTCAGCCATTCGGTTCGATCAAAATAAAAATTTAGAAATTTTAAATGTTATTTAAATAACAGGTATATGCGATCTGCTATTACCTGTTACTGAATACCTCTTATTGAAATATTGACCCATCTCTTTTTGTATATGAAACTGTCAAAAATCAGACTGATGTGTCAAATATCAGTGACATTTGCATCATATATGACAATCGAAATTTGACAATATGTGCAATGGCATACCTTGTACCTAGTATGTACACTGTGATCTTGGTTCCTTAGAATATTTACTACGTTTATATGGAGAATTGAATCATTATTGAATCAGGATTTAGGTCTTTATATACTTGAATCGGATTAAAATAGGATTACTCGATCCGATCCCACTAGAAGAGCTGAATCGAATTGAAAATGTACTTATATACCTGAATCGAGGAATTGAAGAATCGAATTCCCATCTGATTCTTGGTGTGTGTGTGCACCAATAGTGTTTTTTTGTGCTCAGTGGGTTTCCGGTTTCTTTGTATTTTTTTCTGTTGCATGTTTTTGTTGTTTATTCTGTAAACTCAAATTGTCACTTCGATTCCATTTTAATCCAATCTTCCGATCCCACGAGGCCATATACCTGAATCGAAATCTCAATTCGATTCGATTCGATTCCTCAATTCACTCATATAAACGGGGTATTACTCGAACGCAAGCAATGTTACGAACACTGCGCAATGCACCTGCAATCGGTGCTGCAAGAGTTGGCCAACTCTTAACTTTTGGATGCACCATTTTTTGACGTTTCACACCAGCTATAACGCATCGAACCATATCAATTACAGCTTACATAAGATTAACGTGAAGTTCAAGCGCTTTAATTCCACATTATTGTAGCTTATTTGGTGTTTTTTTCTCAGAAAGCTGTACAGCTTCATTGTGAGCGCATACAAAATATAACAAACGATACTTTTTGACAGCTATTGCAGTAGCAGCACTATATTGTGTTCAGTCAGTAAACAAACTTAGGCAGTATTCACATGAGAATGAGAGCGATCAACGATAGACTAATTAATTAATAAATACGACCTTCAGCAATTTATGCTACATTCTTCACAAATTTTGTTTAAAATGAATTATGAGGTGCATCAATATTTAGAAAATACAATTTGATTTTTAATTGCCAAAATAAGTTATTCGCGTTCCACATACCATCCACACTTAAACCAATAAATTGTTCCCGCAAGATTAACTCCAAAACTAGGGATTCACAATTATAAAACATCATTTGCGACGAATTAAAAAAGTCATGTGAACGAAAGTCGAAACGTCAAAATAGAAGAATATTCATTAAATATAAAAAAGAAACGGGAACAGATTGTTCACCTAACCATTACCCCTTTAAAAACTTTTTTGATACACGCCTGCATGTTATTTATAAATTTACAGAGAATAAAAAAACACAACAGTCTCTATTCATATTGAAGTACCTATGTAGTTTAATTGAAATTATCGAAAACAACACACTGGATTTTTGAAAGATTAGAATTTATGGTTCTCCACTCAAAGTTGTTTAACTACGATCAATAATGTACTGGGTGCTTAAATAAGCTTCTACAATTTTTGCAAATAGGAAAAAGTTAAGTAATACATAGCTATATGTTGATGTAAAATATAAAGATTCACTTAATTGGATATAAATCGAGACTAGAACTTGTTCTTATAACAAAGATAGGTGCTTGCACATCTACATAAATAAAAGCTAAGGTAGATAGATACTTTTTCAACTAAGAATGATCGTTATACTTGATTATTCTAGATAGATCCAGATAGTTCTATGCTGATTGAACACGATTCTTCCTTGTTTTTTTTTTCCAGTATGTTTTTTTTTTTATTGATTTAAGGTTATCTGTTTTAATTTAAAACACTTTTTCAAATGCTTCGTGATGATGAGTATTGTGCATTCAATTTATTGCACTTTCAAGAACAAATTGATTGATTTGCTTTGACTACTTATATGGATGCATTCACAATAAATATTATAGGAAATTTCTCGTCACGCACTAAAAATATGAACAATCATAAAGCAAAGATTAAATAAAAAATTATGTAGGTATAACATTACATGCAGACCCATGCCTACGTTGCTCGATTCTTAATATTTAAAAGAATGAATGACTTTATTGTATAACACAAAAAAAAGTTCAATCGATTATATTATTGAAGCACAATAAAGCATATTTATACTCATCTCCTTTCGAGACTTTTCAAAGGTGTGACATACCAACTGTCACCAGAAGCTATAATCGACAGCCATTAGTCATTCCAATAACACAATCACTTCTTGTTCTTGTATTTAAACTGAATTCGTTTTTTCCTTAACAGAGAGCAAATAAAAAAAAACCTTCGCTGTATCATAAATTTCGTCGTCATTTATTTACTTTTCTGACAGCTGTTGATTCAAATTGACCTTCATAAATACAAAAGAAAATAAAATAATAATAAAATCGTGTCGAACCAAAGCGCACACTATATATTTTATTTTATTTATTTCGTCATCACTTCTGTTTCTGTTAACCAAGCTGTTCAATTAAAATGTAACCAAATTGATATAACATAAAGTTAACCCCAAATTAGGCATTGGCATCAATTAATTTTGATAGTTTAACCTGACATTGGAGAAAGAGTACGTCATTATTGTCATTTGTCACTTCGAGCATTTTCTTGTACCCAAATCAAACAAAACTTTCTTCTTGTTTGCCTAAAGGGGTAAACAACATGCTGCTGTCATTCAAACAGGAATGCAGAATTCGTTTAAAGAATCAATCATTGAAAATACCAAGACATTCCTGCAATGGCAATTAATGGGTTTTGATTAATCAAACGACCATCGCAACTAATCGCCCCCTAAAACCTTACATACAATTTTGTTAATTTGGGCTGAATTTGGCAATACAAACACGCGAAGAAATGATAGGTTCCAGCTGCTATAATTTCTTAAACATTTTATAATACAAACATTGATGTCCTTTAATGTGGAATGTGAATTTATGTCTATAATCGTATCGTTTTGTATATAGATATCGTTAACATCAATGGACTTGCGTTTTGTAGACTCATTTGTAAAAAAAGCCTGGCGAATTTATGTTGAAAGCCTACCATACCTATCTATTGTTAATGGCTCGTTCATAATTCTGTTAAAACTATAAGACCTCTTAGCCTGACGAGGAACTTAGCCATAACCTTCCGGATAATTAAGAGTTTTTTTTTTCTTTCCTTTGTTCATAATAATAAGAGTGGACAATTCATACTGCTTACTACTAATTACTTAAATGCTTCGTTTAATATTTTTTGTTATAATTTTTTTTTCTTGCTGCGTTGCAGTGCCTAATTAGAAACATTTACAAGTTGGAGCTTGAGCTGTTTTAGTTTCATTTGAAGGAATTATGTGGTGGTGGTAATCAAGAAGACGCCAGGTCTGCTGATGACACTAATTGGACACAATGAATGGTGAAATAGTGTTATTTCAATTTATCGAGAAGAAAACAAAAACAAATAACAATATTTTGTGCGACTTATAATTAACTGGAGAAATGGCGAAGACAATAAATTGTAAGCGACGACACAATAGATACAAGACACTATTTGAACAAATTCTTTCATTTCTTTAATTATATAGTGTCTGGGAGTTGATTTTCAGTCCAGAGTCCAAACTTTCTTTAAATTTATTTCGGACTAAGGGAAGATTGTTGTCTCCCAGAAAAAAAATGTCCAATTAATTTTTTGTTAAGAAACCAATTATATTTTGTGAAATTTTCAAAGGAAAGATATTCGGTTTGAAGTAGAATAATTCACAATTTCTAAAATTTTGAAAGCAGAGGAAATAACGTCAAGGTTGCGGATCAGTTTCAAAATGGTTTCAACTACACGGTAGATTAGAACTGCCATTGAGACCGAGACGAAACCGGGATGAGGCCGTATTTTTAATACCGAAATTTACCAAGAATCACTCTGGGCTTGGTGGTTTGGTTTGGGGTTTCGCTAAAAAAAATATTTTTTATTTAATTATTTTTAAGTACTCATGGTCAATTTTAATAATATTCACAAGTTTTTGTTTGCGAAATATTCTATGCGAGTTAAGATATTAAAACACAAGTAACATAGTTATACTCAGATAGGCTCACTGCCAAAATTCTTTTTTTTTTCTTATTTATTTATTTATTTATTCATCAAACAGAGCATATAAAAATCTCTTATAGACTACTAAAAATCATAACAATAATCAAATATAAAAGATAACAATTTTTTCTTAAAACAATCTCTACTTAAGTACATATTAAAATCAAGGACACTACAAACGGAGTTTGCCTGCCTTAAACAGCGTGGTAATGGCTTATTATTTCCATAAATAACCCTGTGGAAAGGGACAAAGAAAAGACAACAAGAGCGAAAATCTCGCGCAGGTACATTAAAAGTAATCATTGAGAGCAAAGAAGGACAGTTGATTTTATAATTAATTAGATCTCTAACAAACATTGTTTTAAAATATGACCTCCGAACCTCCAGATATTGGATCCCTAATAACAAACATCTCGTGTTGTAAGAGGGCATATCGATATTCCAACGCAAAGTCCTGATAACTATTCTAGTGAATCGTTTCTGGGTCCTTTCAATTCTTAACGAGTGAACACTATAATATGGATTCCACACGATGCAACAGTATTCTAAAATAGATCTAACATAGCTAAAATAGAGCGATCTCAATGTGAAGGAATCAGTAAAGTCCTTTGAATTTCTATAAATAAAACCCAGCATAGAGCTGGCTTTAGCTACTATGTAGTCAAAGTGACTAGTAATAGTTAACTTTGTGTCAAAAATTAACCCGAGATCTTTTTTTTCGGTTACTCTTGTTAATGGGGTACCATTAATTTCGTAATCGAATATAAATGGGCTGGTTTTTCGGCTAAAAGAAAAACCTTGACACTTTGAAACATTAAGATGAAGATTCTTTTTGCTACACCGAACAAATAAGTTCTGAAGATTAACACAGTCTGAAACTGATTTAATAGTTAGAAAAAGTTTGAGATCGTCGGCATACATTAAGCACATTCAACGATTGAAATATCGTTGATAAAAACCAAAAAGAGGAGGGGTCCTAAATGACTTCCTTGGGGGACACCGGAAGTAACTAGCACAGGATTTAATTTAAGATTATTTATACGAACATACTGAGTTCAACCAGTGAGATAGGAACCAAACCATTTTAATAAATTTGAGTGAAAAACTAAGTTTCCCAGTTTGGATAGCAGAATTGCGTGATTTAATCTATTAAATGCTTTCGAGAAATCAGTGTAGACTACGTCACACTGGAAACCTTTCTCGAACGAATCTATCACATAGTTACTAAAGATAGTAAGATTTGTTGAAGTAGATCTCCCAGCAATAAAGCCATGTTGCAGAGGGCAAATAATTTCCTTTAAAAGAAAAACCAATTTGTTATAAACAATTTTTTCAAAAACTTTAGGAATTGCTGATATTTTGCAAATAGGCCGGTAATTAGTTGCATCATTTCTTGACCCAGACTTAAAAACCGGAGTTAAGAAAGAATTTTTCCAAATTTCCAAGAAAACACATTCCCGAAGAGAGCGATTGAAAATAAATTCAAGAGGAACTGCCAGAGCACACCTCTTTAGCACAATGGTGACAATGCCACCGAAACCAGGTTGCTTATCTTCATTCAACTTATTTAGTTCGATTTCGACTTCAGCTAAGCTCACCTGCAGGTCACCAATATTAATAATCTCAGGGGAATATTCAACGTTATATGAGTTACTTAAACATGATGGATTATACACTGAGCGAAAAAAAAACGAGCAAATAAATTACAAATCTTTAAGGGATCGCTTGATGTTTCACCCAAATAACTAATGGAATTGGGAATACCAGTTGACCGTTTTTTATCGTTAATAAACTTCCAGAAACATTTGCTATTTTTTTTAACTTAGATTCCATACATACAATATATTGCTTGTAAAGAAATTTGTTTAAAAAATCAAACTCCTTTTGCAACCGACAATATTTTTCATAGAGAACCTCATCATTATTGGAGGCTCGGAATAACTTAAAAGCTTTATTTTTCTTATTGTTGATATTAATAAGTTTTTTATTAAACCAATTAGGTTTAGATGGCAACTTAGGTAAAACATTGGGCGTAAATAAATCAACTGCCTCTTTTAATAAATTAGCAAAGGTGTAAAATGCACTATCTAAATTAATGCTGCTTAAAACAGACGCCCAACTAGTTAAATTCATAAAATAAGACAATTCAGTGAAATTACATTTTTCAAAATTATAATTATATTCAACTTCATTATTTTGTTTTATGTATCCATAAAATTTAATGCTTAGGCAAAGAACTACATGATTATCAGAGTTAGGAAGGGGGGGAGGTGGTGTGGGGCTGCTAATACTCACACTGAATTCATTATCAACAAATTCAGAGAAGAATACGTACGATTTATGTATGAAATTATTTCCACCTTCGGAAAAAGGTGACTTTAAGACTTTTAGGTGACATTTGAAAAAAATATTATCGAAACGTCAAAATATAGTTTGTTGCCTACCTATCAAGCCATAAACTGTCAAAATTCATTAAAGGACGGCTCCGATTTAAATGGATTAAGAAACCTCCACAAAATTTAAATTTAACCTCAGAAAATTCGAATATTTTTTAAGGATGAGACTAAGACCGAGACGAAACTTGGTTAGGCGAGACCGAGACGAAACTGAAATTTTTCGGTTTTATTCGGAGACGACACTAAAAAAGTATTGCCTGTGGTCTGTTTCACTAAATTACAATTACAATAACAAATTTGTAGTTGTTGGTTACTTATACAAATTTGTGCTGGGATTTTCTGTTTCACAAACTACAAATTAAATTCCAACAAATTTGTTGGAAAGAGAAAATAATGTTGGGAAATTATAATTGTTATTTACAAACAAAACAAAATTTGTATCGCCAGTTTAATTTGGGATAACACGGTTGTGAAAAGTTTTTTTCAGACTTATTAGCAATGCGATGTCCAATTTGCCTTATTATTTCCTAAACTTTTCGTTAAGAAAATAATTTGAAATTTCATAGTTAATTCGCGGTCCATGAATTTTGCTTGTTCTATTAAAATCTTCGCTTATATCACTATCGGTCCTAATGGATTATCCATTTTGCGGTTTTTGAAACCTAAATAAAACACATATAAAATATTTTTTTTTCATGATATTTCTTTTTTATTATAAAGTTTGAACGTTGACATGTGAGGCACTACATTATTTAAATGACCACCACGTGAATTGTTGCAAGCATCGATTCTTTTGAGGTAATTTTCGACCACTTTTTGACACATATTGGGCGGTATCTCAGCCATAACTTGACGAATGTTGGTTTTCAAGTGCTCAAGAGTTAAAGGTTTATCTGCATACACACGGTCTTTCTTGTAGCCCCACAAAAAAAAGTGCCGCGGTGTCAAATCGCATGATCTTGGTGGTCAGCTGATATCACCACGACAAGACAAGAAATTACGCGCCCAGGAAA
This sequence comes from Philhelius pedissequus, assembly GCA_910595825.1. Lineage (NCBI taxonomy): Eukaryota > Metazoa > Arthropoda > Insecta > Diptera > Syrphidae > Philhelius > Philhelius pedissequus. Next base: position 331,494,981 of record OU343160.1, read on the forward strand.
TGTCTCTTTCAATAAAGCCATATTCGCTCGAGTTGTGTGGCATGTGACACCGTTTTGTTGAAGCCACATATTCTCCAAGTCGTATTCTTTAATAGCAGGCAAAAAAAAGTCGGTTATCATATGACCATAACGCTCCGAATTGACGGTGACAGTCGTTCCATCGTCGATTTCGAAGAAGTAAGGTCCAATCATACCTCCGGACCAAAAAGCACCCCAAACAGTGACTTTTTGTGGATGTAATGGCCTCTCTTCAATTACTTGAGGATTCTCAGAACCCTAAATACGAAAATTTTGTTTATTAACATACCCACCGAGTGAGAAATGTGCTTCGTCGCTGAAGAAAATTTTGTTCGAAAAATCGCCGTCCACCGCCTGTTGTTCAAGCACCCATTCGACGTATCCACGACGTTGTGAATGGTCGGGTGGCTTCAGTTGTTGTGTGGGCTGGACTTTATATGGATGTAGGTGTAGATCCAAATGTAAAATACGCCATAATGTCCCGTAAGACAGTCCTATTTCCTGAGAACGACGAGGAATCGACACATTCGGGTCTTCGGCAACACTATCAATTATAGCAGCGATATTTTCAGTGGTACGAGCGAAACGATGATGCACAGTGCCTTACAATATCTATAACCAATCCAGTCTCTTCAAATTTCTTCACAATTTAGCCAATTGCTTGCGTAGTTGGACGATTATGTAAACCATAATCTCCTCTTAAAGCACGATATGTGACTGTGGCAGAATCACCATTTTTGGAGTAGGTTTTAGCAATTTTTATGCGTTGTGCAATAGTTATGCGATCTATTTTCGTAAATGTCAGACTTTCAACTGAAAAAAAAAATTGGTTTAACAACTTAGTTTGACAGATGTCGAATTCCAGCCCTATATTTTTGAAACCGCTAAATGGATAACCCTTTACAATTTGTAAGTTGGTGAAATAGTTGGTTTCGTCTTATTGCTTCCCCTAAGAGTAGTGTGCATTTGCTCATATGTACGAGTATGTACTTCGTTAAATCTGTCCAGTTATCTTCTTAAATCGATAAAGTCAGTTTTGGTAAATAATTACAACCGATTGATAAAAACTTGCAACTGATTTGAAACCTTTAATGAAGCTCCTATTTAATAAAATCAACTCGAATTGATCATTTTCAAATGTCTTGTAGAAGATTTGTTATTTAATAAATTATTTTATTTTTTTTAAATCTTAATATATGTCCTCTTTTAAAAATGAGTATTTGCCGATTGGTATAATCTGGTCTAACAACCAAGATGGTTGGTCTGAAATATTCGGGAATAACTTAAACTTGCTCGGGTGATAAACAGAAATTTGGCCTTCCGCCATAAGAGTGTTTTTATTATATTTTTTACACGTAAATGTGTTTTATTCAAAAAAAAAAAACATAAACAATTTTATTTTATATAATCGTCCTATTTAACGATCCATTAACACAAGGTATTGTTATTTATAACATTTCTCCAAAAAAAATTAATGACTCGAAAACAATTAAATTTGTTCTTTTGCTTGGAAGAAAAATTCTTAAAATAGAATATTTTCCATTTAATATATTTTCCATTAATTTTTTTTATTGATCCTAATAAATCATTAATCTCATTACATGGTTCTGATTTTTCACTAAAAAATATAGCAGGCAGATTCATTTCTTTTGTTTCCTTTGATCTGAATAAAGATTTTTTTTAAATAAAAAATGCAACAATAAAATTTATAATTCACATTGTGCTTTTACGCAGTATGGAGTTCTAGTCTAAAAACTTTAAGCATATTAATTTAAATAAATCCTACCGCGAACACATATGATCACAGCCAGAGTTTTCAAAACATTTGCCGCTTTTTACTAATCGGCAATAGGTCAAATTGTTATGCGGAAATCGCTCAAGCTTAAGAGAAAGTAAGGTTATTCGGCTTGACATTTCAAAGCAATTATATATAACTTACGTGCATTTGAAATCTATGAATTTCTTCGTCATTGAAGTACAAGATACCTTTCGGACTGCTGAATGCAAATCATATTGAGTGCTTCCAAGTCTAAATAAATGCTGGTGTGCCACAGGGCTTCCGTTCTGTCTCCGACTCTCCTTGTCATATTAATCTATGATTTCTGGTCAGACACTTCAAATCAATAAATTGTTTTTCTGTATTTTCGTGCATATGTTTATGGCATTTCTCATGGGATACAAGAGTATTCCAAGGTTTTTCGGATAGCGTGAGTTTTTTTTTTTTTTGTTTCAACAATTTTACCATCAGCTGCATTCTTACATGGGTTTACAACTTTACAACAACACCAACCTATCCGGATAGCTATGATTCGGTTTTTGAAGAAGGCTATTTAGCAGATAACAACCAGCTGAGCTGACAACTGACAGTAACAAAAGCCATATACTCGAATTTCGAGTAGATAAACTACTTTGAACTCGAGTTCAGTTAACTTTGTCTTGACTCGGAATTGTGCAAAGCACCCAAAAATGAACCTGGTTCAAGGAATAAATTGAGTTCAGCTGATCTTTAGTTTAAGCTAAATTTGTGCAACCGGTCCTTAGACTGATTTTACACAATCCTTGTTTCTGTTTCATAAAAGCAAGGATGCTGAAATTCACGTGCAAGAGAATCAAATCTGAAAATTTTTAGAAAAAAATAATTTAAAAAACACTTGTTGTTTCCACAATATAAAAAATTTGTATATAAATATTTATTTGCCAAATAGGCCGGCGCGTTTCGTCTTCTTACGACAACAGCAGGGAACTGACAATAACATACAAAATCAGGTACTAGTGGTAAATTATTACAATAGATTTTTGTTTTAATTTAAAAAAAATATTAAAAAAAAACGTTAGAACAAAAATTATAGTTATTTGTTATTCGTCAATTCCATTTGACAATTGAGAACATTAAACCGTCTATATTTGTTGATTTCAAAAACCTCATATTTGTCTAATACCCTGCCAGCCGGAAGGTTATGTAACAGTGAGACGTCGGCGATAGAGCATCCATTACCAGTGTTTTTCAGATGGTCTAGAAGAAGGAACCTGATATTTTGAGCCTTTGAGATGTTCCATTATTCTTGTTTCCAGTGGCCTTGAAGTTTTTCCGATGTAAACTCCATTACACTCCTTACAAATAACTTTGTAAACTTCACTTTTCTTATTTTTATGAACTGGTTTTTTGAATTTGTTGTTGCATAGAACATCTTTTAACGTAAAATTGTTAAAGAAGGCTGGCTTAGTTTTTTCTTCTAAGAGTGGCTTGGACCATGTAGAAACACCGGGAACATAAGGAATCTTGAGCCACATTCCATTATCTCTATGCAAAGGAAAAATAGATTGCAGTGTATATTGTCTGGATTTTTTTGTAACAAGCGGTGAATAGTTTTGGGGTTATATCCATTGGCAGTTGCGATATTTTTTTATTAAGACGAGTTCTTTTTAAAATTGGTTCGACTGAGGGGTACTTTTAGAAGGCGATTTAACATTGCTGACATGAATAATTCCCATAACAGCAACAGACCATCCTCCAATTTATTTGTGGCCGAAGGACCTAGTTCTAGTGGAAAAACCAACGCAGTGTTTGCTAGTAAATTTGGGTTGGAAAGCACAGTAAAATTCTTGTTGGCATGATGAAATCAGAGTTTGGAAAATAATTTGGACATTTATGACATAGTCAAATTTTCTACATCCCAGCTAATTGACGTCTGATGGAAATTCTTAATTCCACTTTGCAATTATTTTGATAATTATGTATCTTGTGCCCTATTGGAAATCAGCCTTTATTTTTTTTAAAGTCGGCGATTTTGGCACACTTTGTGTAATGAGAAATACTTACATAAAGCAATGAAAACCTTTATACTTTTACAAATGCAACAACAGTGACCGTAGCAGAAGGGCTTTAGATAACGACAAACGAAATGGAAAATTCTATGAGGAGTTGGCCAGAAATAATTTTCATATACGGTAACTTCCATAAAATTTTACGATTTTGTTTATTTTAAAAAATTCATTTACAACGTAAATATATTAAAGGTAAGTACATAATATCATCCAATTTTTTTTATGAAATAGTTCTCAGAGACCCTGTCACTCCTTTTTTTTATTATTATAAACTGCTATTCGCATGAATTAATTACCATATTAACAATTCTTGTTTCACTTACCAACTCGTTAATTTGTATTTAATAAACGTATATCGGGTTGCTTGCAAGTCTAATTTGATCAAAAAGTAAAAATTAATTTGACAGGGTCACTGAGAATGTATTTTTTTCTCATTGTTTGGCAAACTGTACTGTGATTTAACTCTATGAATAGTGCAATTAATTCCCTTGTGAAGCCAATTCTATTTTTTCAAGTACTTGTAATTTACATATTACATAAAATATTTAAAAGGATATTTACAAATTAATTTTTGAATATCTGATATTTCGCCGCAAAACATATACCAACGCCAAAGCAATAAAACAAACTGGAATATTTGCAATGTCCTATAAACCCATGTTTCTACATTTCTACAAGCCATTTGCCCTTTTTGCTAGATACCTTTACAAAAAGATGAAATAAATTTTACACTTCTTGTGCGGGCACTCTAAAACCTTCAATGATGGCATAACGTAGGTAATAAAATAAATACAATGTTCCATATTTTATATATTATTGAGGTTTTGCCGGATGTAGGGATATCAAGGAAAACCCATTGAACAACACATAAACTGCATATTAATTATATTGCGCACATGTCCGGGCAAACAAATAATGTATTATTAATTTATCACCGACCAAGGAGTAGGTAGCTAGGTATACACTACAGACAGGTCCTATTGCATATTTGTCTATCCTTTATCCTGCTTGTTATCTCGATGCACACAACAATGCCATCGAGTTGTTGTCCAGGTAACAACTAAAGTGCAAAATGGAAGGACAAAAAGGCTCTGTTTTCTTGTTAGGCAACTTATCAAATAACAGAGTTGTTCTTTCGCTTAACGTGTCGCGTCTTTATGGTGGTCGTTGTCACCACCCTCGCATATTTTTCTATATAAAGAGTGATAGTCTGTCAAGATAACACCAGTAAGTAATCTGTCGCGCAATGTGATATATGCAGTTTTTTTTCAATAGTTTTAAGTGACAGAATACTGATTACTACTGCACAGCTATACAAAGATAAGAGTATCAGCGAGTTAGGACTTTAAGTTAAATAATTGTTTAACAGATTTTTTTGTAGGCTGGCACGTTTGAAGGCGAAACATTTCTTTCAATTGGCTTTAATTTTTTTCTTTCTTTTTAACGATAACGCGCCAACCTACGCGAGATTACAAAAATTCTTTGAATATTTTAGAACTAGACACACACCCCTCAAAACTTGTTACGATCTTAAATGGAATCTGTTTATTTTTTTTGCAAGGTAATTGGAATACAAAATTAAAAGTGTTTGTGAGTAAATAAAATTTAACGAGAACAAGTAAAGTTTAGAAGCTTGACGAGGGTTTAAAAATTCAAATGGTGTAACAAGTTCTTAGCAATGCCAAACATTTAAGCCAAATCGCGCATTAATACGAAGCATATCCTCCACCTTTGATGGTTTCCAATTCAAATTTTAACATTTGAATCAATGTTGGGAGAGAGAGAGAGAAAAGATTCAAAATATGCATATGGTGTGTTAAATTAGGAACTTTGAGCGTTGGTTAATGTTGGGTTTCACCAGCTACGAATTCTTTCTAAAAATTGAGCATAGCAACGCAGGGGCGGGTTAACTAGTATTTTTGTTATTATTATTATTATTAAAATTCTTTATTTTATTATAAAATGGTTAACAATATTATTATCCTAAGAATAAGGTCTTGGCTATTTTGCCGTCTGCCTGATATGACATTTCATTTAATTTATAAAAAAAAGTACAAAAGAAAGAATTAAAAACTTAAAAAGTGTAATTAATGCTAAGAAATTAATTTTTCAACAATTTTGACATGATTTGAAAAATAAAAATAATATCAATTTTAATATGATTTGAAACACAAAATAAATACAAAGGTGGTCGTAAACTGCAGTAACTGGTTGAATTTTTCGTTTTATTATAAGAAATTCTTACGAAAGTTTAGCGCATGTTTGCAATACTTTTGCAAAATTGACAATCCTAATGCTCCGTTCAATATTTCATAGAGTCGATTTGGAGACAAAAAGCTCTCTTCGAAGTATAAGCGACGGATTTCCTGCAAAATAGGGAAGGCCGCAATGAAGTGGTGGACATCTCCGTTTTCTCTTCTGTTACATAAATTACAGATTTGTGGTAGATCAGCTCGATGTGGCATAAAATTTAAGTTTAGGAGCTCCACACGTACTCTCAAAATGCAGCTTATAGTTTCGTTGGAAAATTCGTTGCTAAAATAGTTCTTGCCCGATGACAACTGGTGGTTGAGGTTTCTATACGTATTCCTGGATGTTGTGGAAGTTGCTCTAGTTATGTGCTGCTTTTACATTTTCTCATGTACTTTTGCGATTACGTCTGCAAACATACCCTGCCATTCATCGACATTTGACATCATTAGTGAAAGATTAGCCCCATTGGTCTGAGCTAATTGATTCCAGTCTTTGAAAGGGGCGGAATTCGTTTGCAGAAGTCTTTCCATGATAGATTTGTGAAGACTTCTACCGCTTCTTCGCATCAATCTAATTAAGTTATCGGCGTTGGCTTTGAGGTTTTCAATGTACATATATAGGCGTTATACCAGACTCCACATAAATAGCATAATTAGGCGTTGAATTTGGCAATTTAAACAGTCGCTTAAAAAAAACTAGGGTTAAATATTAGTTTTCATTAAACTTTAATGGGGTTTTCATTTGGTAACAAAAATCAATTTATTTTTGGATTTGTCAAAAAACTGACTTTGACAATTTTTGCCAAACAAATTGGATTATTTTTTTTGATTTTAAATCTACCCCTCTTTTACTAATACCACTAGCCATCAGTTTGACAAGTTCTTGTTTGCTAATACATAATTTGTTTCGGTTGCAAAAAAGAATTAAAATAGTTTTGAATTCAAATTTTAAGTTTTAAGTGAATTAATTTATTCGTTCAGCTTATCTTCGGACTTACAAACTTGAAATTAAAAATAATTTTGGAGTCAATATTAGACAGCTGATACCGGTAGCTGGGTCACATACACAAGTATGCACCAATAATAGTATAGGAAATAAAAATCAATTTGAAAACGTATTCAATTCGTTACGAAAAAAACTCAATTTGTAGATCGGTAAATTCAGATTTCAACCTAAATTGATTGATTTTTTCGTGGCGAATGGAATACAAGAGCAATTGTTTTTTTTTTTACATTGGATTAGTGTAATTTCGTGTCTGTGAAACTAGTAACAGTTTATTTAAACCTGTTCAGAAAGTAATGTCTTTTTATGTTAAATTATTTTATTTTTATGTTAATTTATTTTGTTTTGTTTTAAATTAATGTAAATTTTTAATAATAATTACAAAATATTATAATAATATAATAATAGTCGGAAAAAATTAAAATCAGTTAGTTTTTATAAGGAAAATTATTAAATACCTAGCTTTGTAAAATTATAATTACCACCTAAAAATAAATCTAGATGTACCCCTGAAGAAGTCGTGGATAGTGACGAAACGTTGGGAGAAGTTGGAATAAACTTGGTTAATTTGCATTCAACTACAAATTGACCAACAAAGCCTACTAAAACTAATTAGAAACCTGCTTTCGTTTTTGTATTTAGATTATTTTTTTAAATATTTTGTTTAACTTTTCACAATCGAAACAAAATTCAAATTCAAAACCACATTTGTGAAGCTGAAGAAGATAATTGTATTTGTATTGGTGCAAGGAGGGGTAAATCTGCTGAAAAATCTAGATTTTCAAAAATGATCTAGATTAAAAAATAAATCAATTTATTTTTTATTATTATGAATTTATTTAATACTTAACAAATTAAAGTTTTTTAGGAATTCTATAATTTTTAAACTGTTTTCTAAGTTCGGATTTTTAATTAATTTAATGTTGTCGGTTCTGTGAGAGGCTGGTTGGAATTTAGGACAGGTGTTCTGGCTTCTCTTCATTTGTCGAATAAATCTTTCGCCTTTTAAATCAATTTATTATGCCCAATGGTACACAAAATAGGGAAAATCGGTGTTATGATAGATCTAGATATAAAATAAATTAATTTATTTTACTAATCGAAAACCACATTAGAATAACGTTTAAAAAATTTAAATCAAGATTGCTCTATCGACAGAAATATTTCAGTAATTTCAGAAGAAAGTAATTGAATATTAAAATATTTAAGGAAATAAAAAAATACGTCTCTTAACAAGGTTTAACAAAAACTATGAAAATAAATTATTTCAGGAAATAAATACTTTAATAATTCACGAATATAATTTTATCAAAAAGACCTTGATCAAGTTTTTGGCAATTACCTACAATTTTTCCATGTAACTCTGATTATTTACCAAAGTCATGCAATAGCTTGATTTCTTCATTTCTGCAAAACACGTAAACACAACGTAAGAGGTCCTGATGTTTAACCATCGATATTAAAAAAGTGATGATTTTCGTTATGAGTTGCTAATTTCAGTAATTTAATTGGCTCTATTTATTTTTCTTAATGTGAGGGTTAAGCCTTCAGTTTTTCTCTCGCCTAAAATCGTTTTGGATAAAAACGAATTGTATGAAGGAAATTAAACCACTTATAAATTCTATATATGGATTTCTTTATACAAAATTAAAACTCATCAGAAAAGAATAGATATCTCTCTGGACGATGGATTCCAGGTCTAAGTCACTCATTTCCATTTCTCATCTCCAAGCGAATCAGAGTAGGCTAAAAAAAAGCTATGTCATCAGTTCATCATTAGAGGGACATTTTTCCCTCCACAATAGTTCGAAATCTTGCTCATGGATAAATACAATCAAGCTTAGAAAATATAAAATTCCCATTAGGAGGCACCAAGCAATTCCAAATAAGTTTTAGTGTCCCCCAAGGGAGCGTCTTGAGACCTTTACTTTTTACAGACAATCTGTTTGAAGGTGAAATGATACAAAGTATTTTGCTGGCAAAAATGTACAGTCCTGGCAATGAATACTTGCTGTATATAGGATGTCTCGAAGGAACATGGATACTTCGGACATTTATTTGAATTGTCAAGCGCAAAAAGTAAAAATATTTTGGATTAACCCGTGATAAAGGCCATCAGCAATGGGGTAAGCAAAAAGTGGGATTAAGTGACATAAAAACACAGCCATATTCTGTGACAAAAACATGCGCCAGAAAGTCAACATCTTTGTACAACTCATTCAGTCCCAAGAGCAAAAACCAACCATCTATTCGTTTTTCCCTTCAGAAAGTAAGAAAAAGTCAGATGGTTCGCAAAAATTAAAGCAAAAAAAAAATGAAATAAAAATGAAACTCAATTTCCTTCCAAGTAAATCCCACCCGCTCCACGTTTTTCAGTATCTTCATCCATTATTTTGTGCACATGTTAAAAAAAAATGCATCGCTTTTACTAAGAAATTCCATTTTCAATATTTCCGGTCATAAGAACCCAAAATATACTCGACTGTCTGCTTCTGCATCAATTTTAATATTTCTGACTCATCTTTGGCTGCGTATCGGTGAAAAATTATTTCTTATAAATATTTCGGGAACGATTTGTCATTTGAGTGGAGTTTTGTTTGCATCTATATAAAGGTCACGATGGTATAAGAATTCCCCATAAATATAGCATACACTTCTATGAATTCTTCGTAATCCTTGAATAGGACCACTCCTCAATTGTGTTTAAATACATAAACATGTCTTAAGTATGTCAGTTAAAATTCTAAAAAAAAAACTAAAACAAAAAGTGAATTAATTAAGTCCACCTTTGAGCCTGGCCCACTTCTTTATGTTGTGTCATTCTCGTCATGAATAAAAAACAACAAATTAAAGGGTCTCTGCAGAGTCATTAGCGTTGCCATTGCCACAAGTAGGTAACTCAACTACCATCAGGGACCCGGAGTCCTATGATGTCCTAGCATGTCACTCTAGAAAGTTGAAATTAGAACTTTACGCGTAATTTAATTCAGCAGAGAGAAGAGAAAAGCTGAACGTAAACAAAATACTCATATAAAAAAGGGATTTTCTCTAAAGGACAAGAGTTTAATTAAAAGGACACCAAAGTCGTGTAGGCAAATTTATCTGAGAGATAGAGTTGCTGTCCTCAAGTTTTGAAAGGTGTGGACGATACCTAATATACAAATAAAAAACAAAACACTGTAAGGTATTAAAAATTGAATTTCCAATTACTGGGAATTTTTTGTGACACTGTTGCATTTTCTTCTAAAAAGGAAAAAAAAATGTGTCCCGAATCCCAAGACAGATCTCATGAAGTGTTTAATGTATCACCGAAGATTTTCTGACACTTTTAGCAAGGGTGGGCGTGTGTCTGTGCATATTATGCATGTATACTTGTTTTTATTTCTGAATTTCTTGTAGAAGTCATTTAAATGGCGATTCATCTTTTTCTTGTAAGACAAATGATAAATGGGTTCAAATTCATCCTGTGTCTTGTATCCCATTAAACGACGTCGTCGATTAAATGCCCGTTGACTGCACGGTGCAATTAATAGAGAGTGTGTCCGAAAAGTGGGTAATTGATTGATAATGCATCCGTTCGTAAATCAATAATTGACTAATTTTAATTTTTAAATTTTTGTCGTTCAGGAAATCTACAACACCGTTATATGATATGGAATTTCTTTATCGAATCAAGCAAAAATGAGCCCAAAATCCGTGTCGGAACTTTCTTAATAACAACATAAACGGGCATCCCGACACTTGATAGTTCCCATGCATTCATCCATCCTTCTCCTCGATCCCGGGCAGTTATCTAGACCAAAAGCTCTAGCATTCGTTAACTGGGTATCGAACCTGGGGCTTTGGGCTCGAGACCCTCTTGCCTGGATCATTGTGGTGTGTTATGACTTCTTTGACTACATTAACATGTTTGTGCAGCTCATAGAGTTCTGGGTTGTATTTGTATCGTCTCCTCCATTCGTCCTCCTCGCACGTAGGACCAAATATCTCTCGATTTTTATTTTCAAAGAGCTCTCCTTTTCTGGCTAATTTCCAGCATTCGGCTCCGTGACCAGAGACTGGAGGTATAAGTGGCTTGTAGAGAGTGCACTTAGTCTTTCGAGAGTGTAGTTTTGAATCTATTTGTTTCGCTTAACCGAAGTAGCACCGGTTTGGTAGTTTAATTCCTCTCCGGATTTCATCTTTGGAGTTAATATTCATAATTCATTCCATGGTAGGTGAACTCCTTGACCATGTCGAAATTGCTGTTTTCAATGGCGACGTTTTGTTTGTTTGTTCGTACATGTACTTAAAGACCAACAAATTTCGACTGCTCTATTATTTCAATATAATACCCAAGAAAGAGGGCGGATTTGTTAAAAATAGTGCCTTCCGTACTTATGCCTGATGTACTCACTGTCTTTTCCAGAGCGAAATTGAAAAAATCAGAAGATAACGTATCTCGGAAGTTCTATTGCCCAGTACTATTCGGGTCTGTTTTTTTTTAGATCACAAGACACAACAGTTTTCCCAGAATCCCCGACTTCTACCATCACCGTATAAATCTCTTGATGATAAATGCTATCATATGCAGCAGAAGTCCATGAAGGTATGGTGAATTTCGACTTCAAATTCGTTGGCCTTTTTCAGGACTTGGCTTGGTCTGAAGATTAAGTATATAGTCGTTCTGCCGGTCTGAAAACCACACTGGCAGAAGGTTTAAGAAGACCCTCACACAGCCTGCTAGCTATGATCTTGTAAGCGACCGACGTTTAGCAGGGATGTGCGTGGATAGTTCTTGCAAGACATAGATGGGGGATGGGGCATTTGAAGTTGATTGCCCAATGTCCCGTCATCGGACATGCTTCCTTCCCTCCATATTTATTTGATGATTTGATGCATGTGCTCAATCAAAACATCTCCTCCGTGTCTTTGCGAATGTATTTCATCAATACCGGCACAATTCATATTGTTCCGCTTTTTTGAGTCTAAGTGAACCTCTGCTATCCAGGGTGGTGGAACTGGGTCCCAACATTTATTTCCATTTAGCAGCTTCTGGAAGTGCAAAGACACACAGGAAATATTAAATGGATTATTTAATATTTCCTGTGTGTCTTTGCTTTTGGGAAAAGAGAAACCCAGGCTTAAGACATATCTGAGCGCCAATTTTTTATAAATGCGATACGTCCGTGGAATTCTCTTCCGCGATCAATAAGGATGATATGGTGTACGAAGTTTTTTGGGATTAAGCTCAAAAAGTACTTGGCGACATTAACCTAGTGATGATTTTCTTTTATTTCTTTCTCTTCTCTTTTTATAACGCTTAAGATTTTGATAACGCTATTTTATTTTATTTTATTTTATTTTATTTTATTTTATTTTATTTTATTTTATTCTATTTTACTTTATTTTATTTTAATACTAAATTTTTCTTTATTTAATTATTATTATTTTTCTTTCATTGAAGTTGTATTTGTTAGCTCTCTTTTGTTGTAACTTATAACACATTATGGGCATTAAATAATTAAGTTTATACTGCCTAAGAAGATATTGTATCTTATGAATATGGATATGAGTATGTCATTGTTGTAAACGTGGCTCTTCTATTTACTTGTTTGGGGAGGCTGTGTATGCTCCTTTTGTCCTCTTCTCTTCTCTAGATGCTGTTGTTTTCTGCGATATATTTGTGTCTATAGACTTCGGAAACTTCAAGATGTGCTAAGACGGCCAACGTCGAATTTGTTTTGTGAGCAGTTCTCTTCGTTTCGTTTGAGAGTCGAGTGTTGAATTTTGCCGTTACTAGGAAATAGTCAGATTCAACGTTTAACCTTTGAAATATGTCCACTTCTAAGGTGTTAAATGTACACCGTGCATTAATTATTGACAGATGGTCGCTTGGTTGGAATATTCGACCATCTGGCAATCACCCCGTTGCTTTTCAGATCATTAGTCTTGAAAATCTAGTGGGGTCTACTTATCATCGTATTACGGATCATTGCTGACTCTGTACCTTATATATCTTGGAAACTGGTGGTTTGCCTTAAACCACGTAAGGACAGACTTAAGTTTATGATTAGCACTGATCGAACGCAAAATTACCCTATGGCTCCCAGCACCCCTGCGAGGCTGATGGCTTCAATAGTAAATATTGAGATGTGTTGGATTTTAGGGATCAAGGATCCCCTTAGATAATAAAATAATTGTATTACAGGGCCCTTTATCTTAAAGTCCCAGGGGCCCTTTCAGTTATAGGCCGCCCATAACCTTTAGTATAAGGTGTTCCCACATTCCATGTCCATACTCTCAAATCGTTAACGTTTTAGGTTGCGGTTTTTGTTGACATTTGTAGGTCATTTCTATCCGTAATAACTATTCGAACTGTTAAACTGTGATAATGTTGACAAAAAAAATTATCATTCCAAAATTACATTTACACAATTTTAATGATGTTTACAAAGTTTTGTCATTATAATACTCGAAATCCACAGGGAAGTTATTTGTGGGTTTAATGGCGAAATTCATGAAAAAAAAACTCTTTTATCAAAAATCCTCTTAAATCTTATCAGACCCTTAAAGGAGGCTTCACACTCATCTTCATCTTTCATGTGCATCGACATCTGAAAAAAATGAGGACACAAACTAGATACCTGAACGCTAACAAAAATCTAACAACGTTGGCGTGTTGGTGTGTAACAAGAAACAACTTTTGCTTTTTGTTGTTTTTGTTTATTTGAAAAAAAAAATTGAAGATTTTTTTCTAAAGAATTTACGTAATTAATTTGTTAAAAGAAATCAAAAACTTTAATGATTCTTTTCCTTAGAAGGTAATTTTTTATGAAAAAGCGTATGAACATTTGACTAACTGTGGCATCTTAACATTCTAATGGCGGGCTATTGTGAATCCGGAATAAGTATTCGGGCATCACGGTGAGCTACTGGGTGTTGCGCTTCATCGTAATCGTTGGATAAAGACAATCAATCTCTATTTTAGTAATAAAAAGCAAATCAGCAAAATATTATTCTTAACATTGTTTTGTGTAACTATCACCAAAAAATTGAAAATTTAAATGTTATAAAACAAAAATGTCATCTGCTATACCCCATTGTTAACTGCATAGGATGACATTTGAATGACACTTAAAATTATTTTATACAATTTAAAAGCGCTTGGTGAAACCAAAAAAATCCCATTTTAAGATTTACAATCCTGTTAAACGCTTAAAAGTCCTTCGTGAAATCAGACATAATGCTATTTTATAATATTTACATAAATAAACTTCGGCAAGAGTACAATAGTTTATACCGGATTTACACGAGTGACAAATTGCCAATAATTAATGTCATTAAACTGGCAAAATAATGATAAAATCAAATAATAAATGTTAATCATTTAGATGGAGCGAAACAATGACTGTTTAATTGATAGGCAATCTGCCACTAAAGAATGAGTAATTTCATTCTTTCTTGCGGTGTGCTATTATTTTCAAAATGGTGTCACTGTGCATTTACATGATGCCATTTCAATGGCAAAATTCATATATTCATATTTCCCTGCCATTCATTAGAAGAAATAATGACAAATTTTCAAACAATTTACAAGGTTTTGACCTTAATGTCAATAAAATGGAAGAAATAATTTCAATTTGTCACTCGTGTAAATCCGGCATTAGGCGACAAAAATAATAAGATATTTAAAAAAAGTATAACACATTATTTGAAGTATTGCCTTGTGTTTAAATATTTCATTTCTAATTTAAGTTTCTTTTTAGAATATTGCCCAGAATATGAACCGTTATTCCTACGGACGTTTCTATTTGAGGTTTGCTTAACACGATTTGCCTCGACTTACTTTCAGTGTTCCAAAAGTTTATCTGGGAAGTATACCTGGCATTTATAGGAAGGATGACGCATATCTTATTATAGGTACTCAAATGCCAACGTTTCTTCCATTCATCAAATTCATCAGGTAATAAAAATATTGTAACCATTAAAATTCAAATAGCACAAGACGCTGACATGTATAATTCTTTATGGGCCAATTCTATTCCACTGAATATTCACATTCCATCTTCAAAAAGTTCTCATCCCACTGCGCCTATTCTGCATGCCAAACTTCTCAAGATATAATTCCATATGATGTATGTATGTAAGAACTCTTCAAATGCTACAAATCTAAAAGCAGCATACCCAATGAACTTGTTATTCACAGTTCATTACAAAAAAAAAAACGTATCTTAATCTTTATGGGCAATGGTGGTGGTTGAGAGCAACAGTTGCTCTTGTTGCTTCTGCTGCTGCTGCTGCAACGGAAATTGTGAAAGCCCTCCATATCGAATGACGAGACTTCCACACATCTTCTTCCGGTTAGGTACGTGCTTGAAATGTAGTTCAAAGATATGTATATGTGCCTCCCACTCTCTATTTCCATATTCACCACACTTGCGTGTCGTCGCAATCCGTCAATGGTTTGGTTGAAGACAAAGTAGACAACAAAGGAAATTCCTAAAAGATTTGTTGAAATGTACATATTATTGTTTCGCAAAAATTCAATTTGTATCTGCAAGATGGTCTGTCCTTAAAAACTTTGAAAATGCTAATCGTTTTTTTGATATCAATTTGCCCTTATGTATCGCTCGGTTGAAGATGTAGGTAAGCAATTATTTAATAAACAAATTTTCATCAATTTTCTATTTGAGTTTATTAAACATTTAGCGAAAGTAGGCTTAGGTTTCACTTTGTTAGCAAGTGTTAATTGACAAAGCTAAATGAGTCTTTGAAAATTTGAACACAACTTAAATGTATTTACGGTCGTGGAGTTAACAAAAATAAAAGTTCATTAACACATGTAAATTGTTAGTCGCTTATAGAGCAAAGCGAATATTGTACACATATTTGATACAGTTTACATTTGTTTTTCGACATTTTGTACCGGTTTTGTTTTTATAATAGAAATGATTTTTTAATGCGTTTAGGACCGCTGTTTTTTTGGCGTGCATGTGTCTAATGAAATGGACTAGCTAATTTCATCAATTTTACAGACAAATTTTGGCATTTTTATTAACAAATTCAGTCAGAGCAAATCTTCTGTTCCTTAACAAATAGATTGGGTAATAGATTTGATTTTACCAAACACCATTAACTATTTGGTTTTACAAGTAACCCTGAGTCTCGACTTGAAATAAATGATTGCAAGAAATGTTTCATGTAGTCAATATTTCTAATGTCTGGACTTAAACTTTATTTATTTTCAGACATACATTTTTGGATTTATTTCTCGTCTTCTTAGAAGAAATAAATGGAGAAATAAAGTTTGACCTCTGTGACATCCCAATTTCACAGGGGGCGGGTACAGATTTCTCAAAAGACATTGTGTTTCATGTTGCATTTCTTCATTTTATTGAAGAATTCATGTTACGTATGTATCTTTCAATGCTTTTGCAGCGCTTGCTTGGTCAGGTCATCGTAAATAATTACCGAACAACAGCCCTACCAATATCCTACATACATGCAATGAACGTCGTTAAACAGCATTCTGCTTTGTCATCAGATTAACAACGACAGTACAA
This sequence comes from Philhelius pedissequus, assembly GCA_910595825.1. NCBI lineage: Eukaryota > Metazoa > Arthropoda > Insecta > Diptera > Syrphidae > Philhelius > Philhelius pedissequus. The sequence continues at coordinate 331,511,624 of OU343160.1, forward strand.
TGACGAGTATAGTATACTATCTACCCACCACCCACCGACTCATCGACAGCAGCATCATCACAGTATGCAATTCCTATATTAAATGATACATCGTCTCGCCATAAAAGTCATACATTTTTACTTGTACTTTTTATAGTTCACATTGTGTTTCGTCACTTAGATTAACTTATAGAGGCAAGAATTATAAAACAAATCGAAGCGTACCACTCTTAGAAACTACTGAAAATTTATTATTTGGCAAGATTCTGGCGATTTCAGTTTGTCTCGAACTATCGATCCTTACAGGTCCATTTTATAGCAGGTCGTGTACTATTTTAAGCCAGAACTTTTTAGTACAATTTTCTACTAGTTGTGCTACTAGTTGTAGAAATAGTTTTACTATTCCTCGGAATTATCTGTGGACTTTAATCAGGTTCCTATAAACCGTCCATATCCCTGCTTCTCCTTCAGAGTTAGTTAGGGCTTAGTAATTTTCCCTGGGTTAGCCTTAGGCTGTAATTTAGATTCCTAAAACGTTCTATCCCCTTTTCAATTCTTCAAATTGAACGTCTTGAGAATGAGTTTACTCCTGTAGCTCAAATAACCAAATTTGAAATTATAGGGAACACATTGTAACTGTAAGTTATTTTAAGAATATAAAAATTGTAAGATTGTAAATGAAATAAATATTTATAACGGGTAATTGGCAAATTCTCCTTTGTGAGTTTTACTTGGCTTTCCATGACAAGATTACCATATCAGGAAAAAAGCATTGCAACATAATTTGATAAGAAAATCTAGAAATTCAGAAATAAAGTCTGATATAATGTTTGAACTAAATATTTCTAATATATTCGCGACATAATATCATTTCTTGAATGCGCCATAATTTTTACAAATACGTCAAATGTCATTCTGCAGTGACATGTAAGTTGTAGACATATTGAAATCGCTGTTTTGCAAGACACACTTGAAGAACTGCTTAGGGAAACTAATTGCCGGAGGTGTTTTTGACATCTTCTTTTTAAATTGCTTTAAAAATCTCTAATCAAAATTTACGAAAATGTGAAATCAAAATGTTAAAAAAATCTCTTTAAGTCTTTGATATGTGAGCTTTTGATCAATCCTTTAATTCTGGTCATTCTCTTCAACAAACTTTAACTTCTTAATGTGAAAGAGACTTCCTGTCTGAATTTTGGTGTGTTTGTTTTACACAGCGTCAATTCCACCTTGCGTCGCGTCGTCTTCCTGCCCATCCAGCCATATATTAGCGCACAAATAATTGCTTGTTTCATCGTCCCTTGCGAACTGGTTGCATGCAGTGACAGAATTCGAATGCAAACAGAATTCGAATTCGAGATTTTAACCAAATTTTTTTCTGTCTGTCTATTATTCTGACGGCTATAAATATCTTGATAATTTTAAAGAAAAAATAAATAAAGAGTTTATTTACGAGACATTATCTAACTTTTTTTGGAAAGTTTAAACTCTTTAAACAACTCTTCTATAAATGAAAGTGTCCGTTGAACTCGCCCTTTTTTCAAAGGAATCAGACAGGACCAGAATGAAATATCAATTCCAAATTAAATGCATTTGCTTTCCTGTTTACTTTGATCATCTCTAAACACCACACACCATCCTGATTTGGGTGCCAGTGTCGGGACATAGAAATATCTTGAGAAACTGCAAGTTCGATGAAATCGCCAGAAATGGCACCCCAATACCAATTCTTATTAAAATGGAAGAAGTTGGTATACCTATCACTAGATGTAAGCTTATATTGTAACAAAGCCCCACAAAACAAGACAAATCTGGCCAAAAATGAATCCAAGGCGCTCAAAAGGTCTGCTGTCTTTGAGCAGAAAATAAAGGGTTATCCATTTTGCGGTTTCAAAAGTATAGGGCTGGAATTCGACATCTATCAAACGAAGTTGTCAAACCAATTTTTGTTTTTCAGTTCAAAGTCTGATATTTACGGAAATGGATCGCATAACTATTGCACAACGCATAAAAATTGTTAAAACCTACTCCAAAAATGGTGATTCTGCCACATCCACATATCGTGATTTAAGAGGAGATTATGGTTTACATAATCGACCAACTACGCAAACAATTGGCAAAATTGTGAAGAAATTTGAAGAGACTGGAATGGTTACAGATATTGTAAGGCCCGTGCATCATCGTTTCGCTCGTACCACTAAAAATATCGCCGAAGACCCGAATGTGTCGATTCCTCGTCGTTCTCAGGAATTAGGACTGTCTGACGCACATTATGGCGTAGTTTGCATTTGGATCTACACCTACATCCATATAAAGTCCACCTCACACAACAACTGAAGCCAGCTGACCATTCACAACGTCGTAGATGCGTAGAATGGGTGCTTGAACAACAGGCGGTGGACGGCGATTTTTCGAACAAAATTTTCTTCAGCGACGAAGCACATTTCTCACTCGGTGGGTATGTTCATAAACAAAATTGTCGTATTTGGGGTTCTGAGAATCTTCAAGTAATTGAAGAGAGGCCATTACATCCACAAAAAGTCACTGTTTGGGGTGCTTTTTGGAGGTGTGATTGGACCTTACTTCTTCGAAAACGACGATGGAACGACTGTCACCGTCAATTCGGAGCGTTGTGGTCATATGATAACCGACTTTTTTTTTGCCTGCTATTGAAGAATACGACTTGGAGAATATGTGGTTTCAACAAGATGATGCCACACAACTCGAGCGAATATGGCTTTATTGCAAGAGACATTTCCTGGCCGCGTAATTTTTCGTCGTGGCGATATCCACTGGCCACCAAGATCATGCGATTTGACACCGCTGGACTTTTTTTTGTGGGGCTAGGCGAAATACCGTGTTTATAAGATAAACCTTTAACCCTTGAGCACTCGAAAACCAAAATTCGTCAAGTTATGGCCGAAATACCGCCAAATATGTGTCAAAAAGTGGTCGAAAATTACCTCAAAAGAATCGATGCTGCAACAATTCGCGTGGTGGCCATTTAAATGATGTAGTGTTTCACACATAATGTCAACGTTCAAACTTTATAATAAAAGAGAAATATCATGAAAAAAAATATTTTATATGTGTTTTATTTACGTTTACTTTTGAAACCGCAAAATGGATAACCCGTTATCTTGGCTCCGTTATAGGTGCGTCATAACTGGACACTATCTACTTAGCAGACACGCCAACTTCCTTGCTCATATATCCTGCTCTCTCCCAAGGACGTAGATTACACCAATTTTAAAACTAACCTACTCTAAGTAGGTTTAAAATGTTTAAAATTTTGAGCCAATTATTTTTTTTTGAAATTCAATATTTCCAAACCGGTTGGAGTTTTGTCTATTTTTATGTTTCATTGTGTAAATTTGATCTGTTCAGCAGTGTGATCTCCAGATCTTGAAAGTCTTGTAATTCAACGTTGAGGAAGAAATTATCGATTTGTAGTCAGGATCAATAAGCCGTAAGCTCAAATGTTTTATTTATCCACAGGTTCCCTTGAAACAGAATACAATTTTTATTATTTCTCAAAATTTGGCAAGTCACTTCGCATAACAGTACTTTTTCCAACCCCGTGTTTCCATAATTATGCAGTCTAAGCTTAAGTTGAGCTCATACTTACTTTATGTTTATAATTTAATGTTTAATACATGATGCATTTCATTTAAATAATTACTATTTATATTTTAAAAGTAGTAGTATCGTGAACCATAAAAGCACAAATGTACGACACAATCTTGCTTTTATATTTATTTTTTATCATTCTCAGAACTGTTGAATAGAGCCAGAATAAGCAAACGCTGGGAGTGCTTCATTTCGAATGTAGATGCTTTTGGAATGAGAATAATAATTGTTTTTCAACCGATGATGATAATGCCTTCCGTTTACACTGTGTCGACGTCTACGTTTTTTTTTATATTTTGTTGTTATTTTATTTTTAATAATCGTCACTCTGAGACTGAAGCTTGCTGCCAGTCGTCGTCGTCGTCTGGCCAATTAAAATGTCGTTTAATATAAAAAATATATCTATTTGCAACCTCTGACCGGATGGTGTGTACTGATGTTATTGAAAGATGGGAGAAAAAAATATATATTTTTAAACATAGGTATAGGTCCTATAGATGCAGGAGGATTGCTGCACTAAGCTATTTATGTCCATTTATAAATTTTTAATTTCAGAATTTTTATTAGAAATACTAGTTCATATAAATATACTGTAGATTCAATTAAAATGTAGACGTACAGATTGCCTGTACTTATGTATGGGGCGTTTTTTTTTATTGTTAACCCAGTAGTTACGCTTACACATTTATTCCTGTCAAACCAATTGTCACTTTGCAAACTGTTAAGTGTCAATTTGAAGCAGAAGCCACGTAATGTTGACTTTTCGAGCTGAAGATCAAGGACTTGGTCTCTTCTAAATGTGACGAATAGGTCGTCAGAGTATACCCAATAGCTTCTGATAATGTGCTTACAGACTTAAAGCAAGTGTGATAGGTCGTAGTCAAAATAGTGCCCTTTGGGCGCCATTTTTATCTACATACAATGATGTTGTTTTCATTGGTTTTACGCTCTATTGTGTTTTATAAATTCTTCATAAGTCAGCATCCGTTCACCGATCTCCAAAGCCAAGACCCAACTCATACATCACAAATCAATTACTGTGTTGATGAACTTCGATTGACCCAAAAGGTCAAATTGGTCAAACCAAATGAACAAATTTACGGAGCATTGAGTTATAAGATAACAGCTCCATTTGAATATGAAAATTTGTCTTCCGTTATTTGACAATAATTGGTTTTGATTAAACGACAGGTATTTTAATGCTGTCGATATCAGAACGAGTTTTGTAGATCCACAGACGAAGAATAAGGACGTACATCTAAAAATAAATGAGAAAACCTTAGGGCACTGTCCAACGTTGCAACCAAGAAAAGAATTTTGGGGGCCTTTCTGAGGGATATTTCCAAAAAATGAGGGCCAATACTCGTCAGAAATTTTTTTTCAAAAGAAAACTTTAACAATTATTAGGCAACATAAGTATTTATTTATATAATCTCGCTCGTCAGTCTGAATGAATGAATTCAGTGCGCTTCTAATTAGCGTTTTCCTTTTTCAACAGAGCACTGGACAGAGCTTGAACATGTCAAGTACGCTCTTAGCAGAGTTTGATCAGAGCTCTCCGATTTATTTATGAAACACACTTTGGCACTGAACTGGCAAAATAATAAAATAATAAATATTTATTACCTACAAAGGAGGAACAACCGGCGTCAATCTCAATTTGTATGTATTTTCTTCGTGTCTGTTTCTGTCATATCACACAAAAAAATGTTTACTCCATCTCTTTTTTTAATGTTTTTTGTTTAAATCAAAGGTCCAAAATATATTTTTTACGAAAAACTTATAAAATATTTTATTCATTAGACGTTACAAATTTTACAAAATATATTTTGGCATGATTTCATCATCATAAAGAGAAAGTTACATATTATATTGTCTCCATCTGCTCGTACATTTTATTCTGAGCTCATAGCTCGCATCTAGCTCTGATTGAAAAAAGAAACACAACTTGAACTTGAGCGCTCTGATGTTTCTGAGCTACAAATCAAACAGAGATCTTTATTTGACAGCTCAGTTCTCTGCCCTGAGCTTAAAAAGTTAAACGCCTAACATAGGAACTTGGTTATGGAAGAAAAACATTGAAATTAGAAAGATTACAATATCAAATATTTCAAAAAATGAGATATGCGGGCCATTTATTTTTGGATCGGTCATATTATGGCAACTCTGGTACTGTTGTCTGTAAGATAATGAAATAATTTATTGGACTAGAAGTTTCAGACAATATATTATTTATGAATATATGAAATATGCAAAAGAGTCGGAGACAAAACAGAGCCCTGCGGCACACCAGTCCAAAATCCAATTTCTAATCCAACGAACAAGAAAAGTTTGCACACAATGAATATAATGCAATACACCTGCTATTCCTTAAGTTTCTGATGATGATTCGATGTCTATTCTATGGTAAAAATTAGTACTTAAACGGACTATAAGTGTCCACACTGCATGTTTTTTTCAATCCGAAAATAAATATAATATATATTTGTACAGGTAATAAATAAAATTTAAGTTTTAATGACTATGCTTGTATTGACTGCATGTAATTCAAAACCAAGCAACGCCAAAGTGATTAATCATAAAACTATTCAAATAGGTAGGTACACCTATATGTAAAAAAAAAACTATCTCAGCGGTATTGGCTTAAATGTCTCAACTAGTTTTACATTCTCACATCCCAATTCCCGTTTCCCCCTTTCGATCCGTCCACAAAGTCAAAGCACGCTCAATAAGCAAGAACTGAACAATAAATTTAAGACTCAACATAAAGCTAAAGGGTTTCCGAAGAATAATCGCGAAATCAAAACCATCTGATGTTTCCACTCCATTGGCATAGGTAGGTAAAGTTTTCGCTTCATTCCTTTCGTTTTTGCCAGACCGCACCCACAGAGAGTAGGCGAAACTTTGTGTGTCTGGTTGTGGCGGGTTGTTGTGGTTTCGAATGGTAGTTATGGTAACCACTCCACTATTCGTACCATGTAACATGGCTATGTAAATCAAAAAAAAAAAAAAAACATTGTTAACTTTGCAATAAGGTTTACCAGGGATGTCAAAATTAATTAAGACACTACTTCTATAGATACTTTATTCTTGACTGAAATTATTGTACCGTCGACCGCCATGTCATCTAACGACCAACATTCGTTTAATACCGCACAAGAGCCCATATTCTTATTATAATAATTCCTTCTAGATGTAGTTTCACGCGGCTAGTTGAAACTAACTTCAAAGTAGTTTAACTCCGTCAATTAATTTATTTAGTTTTTCCTCAATATTCTAACCATGTGATTTAAGTTTCTAAGAAAGCTCAGGACAGGTATAACGAGTGGCGTAAGGTTAATCACCCTATAGCAAGATGTTATAATTTTTTCCCAATGGCGGCAGATGTCAATCGAAACAATTATTTCGTGTTTTCTTAGTGTAGAGATATATGATTTGTTGAATATGTCCATTTTGACATTCCGATCACATGGCTTTTTTTATTCGTGGTGAATGACATTTTAAAATAATAATTAATAATAATCTCTGACTTTGTTGTTAGTGACGAGCGAAAAATTTGTTTATTGAAGTGTGGTTTGTATGTGGAACATAAAAGAGTTCGACAGTTCAGAATAATTTGATTGCAATCCATGCAGTGTAATACCTATGTTTTCGCAAATTTATCTTAATTTGACAGTTTTTGTGTTGAATTCATTTGAAGCGTTTAAAATCGATTTTTATTTTCATTGTGCCAGTTATAATTTATAGCACCAATTTTTTTTGGAATCAACAATAATGATAATTAACCTTTAAAAAACGAGAAAATGAAAAAAAAAATTGTTTGACGTAAGAGAAATGTAATTAAAATTGGATTTATAAATCACCTTTATTCAGACATCGTTCGGTGGTCCCTCTCATGTGAATAGTCATTTAACTTTGTTTTTTTTTTATAATCTACAAACGCTCAAGGGATTATACTACCTTTAATGTTTCAACACAGCGCGGGCGTTAGGTTGGGAAGAGAAAGAAAGATAGGAAAGATGTTTGGCGCAATGTTCTGAGACTGGACGTGGTTGTTGTCTCAGATTTTATCTCCAGGGATGGCGGCGGAGATCGTATCTTATTTATCTATGTCCCTTATAATTCGCATTATTTTTTTTTCCTCCGTAGTCATATTTATTGGTATACTAGTTTTAATCAAACACATGTTGTTAGTTCTATGACTAAACAGCATGTAGTGAGTATGCCAGCAACTCGTATGACATTTATCTTAGAATTGGTTTTTAATAGAAAAATAAAAGGACATAGACTACGGCAGGGATCGAACCTGTGACCATGAGGTTGACAGGCGAACACACAACTATCGCGCAACAGCCACCCCCTTAACCTTGTTACCATTAATTTGAAGTTTTCGATTCTTTGTACAAATAAAAGATTTAATTCGCCCACTCTAAAAGAAAAGAAAATTCATAATCGTCCTAAACGTTAACAATTACTCAATTATATATAAATATCCATTGAAATACTGCTTTTCCGCTGCGATGCCTTTATGATGCTTTGAATTTGTTGATATTTTCAAACGTCACGTGTAAGTAAAATACAAAACAAGAATATAACATACGATTGAGATATGTAATTTACATTTTCTGATTGACAGCTTAAGGTAAAAATATATATATAATTCATCCATACATTATGTCCGATCCAAACTTTTTTTGGATAGAAATTGACAGCTTATCCAGTATTGAAGAGTGGGGATTAAATTCTTTCAGAGAAATATAAAAAGAAAAAAAGAAAAGTACGGTTTGATTACAATTTTCTGCTCATTTTTAAACGTCAAAAACTTACCTACCTACAACATTGTATCCATTTTGTACCTGTGTATATTTATTTGATATATTTCCCAATTTGTTTCTATGCTTAAATTAATTTTCTTTGTATTTTAACAAATTTTTTGCAACAATTAGACATCGACATCATATATAGACATCGACAGGCATAGATTTTTTTCTTTTATGACAAACGTCAACCTGATATTGGTAAATCTACCAAATACTAAAATCTGGAACAGGAACCTATTGGCGCGAATTGATCCAAATTGACAGTTTTGATGGGAAAGGTGTGGAACAATTGTTTTCGTGTCACTATAATGGGCAAAACTGATAGACAAAACCTGAAAACATCTGTCAAATTTGACATTCTTTACACCCCGGTCACTATTTTTAGTACTTACACGATTAGGTCATTCATGATTAATGGCAAGAAAATATGGATGACATAATGACAATTTGTTACTCGTGCAAATGCGGCACAGCATTATAGCTATGAATACATAGTACTAACTTGCCATCCCTGTAAAAACTCTTACCAATTCCTTCGAGCAATATGAAAACTTAAACTAATACAAGAATACAATTCGTATCAAGATAATACTAAAATAGCTTGGGTGAGTTTTACGCCGCCGCTAATGCTAAAGGCCAACCGGTTCACTTTGGAATGTACATAACTATTCCAAACTGAAATGCTCTCTTGCCTTTGCCTGAATAGTCACTTTGTAAGTTTGTAAACTAAAACAAAATCACATTAAAGTGGCCAACAGTGTGCAGTGCATTCAGCTAGAAACATAATTTATCAACTTCAACCGGTTACCGCTAACTAACAATAACCAGTTGTGCAACTCCGCATTATAATACCTCAATCCCCCCAGGTATCAACTGTCAAAAAGCGGTTCCATTCAATGCGGCTTTTAATGTTTTCTTTTTTTGTTTGTGTTAAACTGATTTCAAAGCCATTACCACTTTCGCGGCAATTACAATCCAGACCGGATATTATAGGATGCGAATATTGTATTACTCGTCTAGCTGGGTACCTAGTGTCTGTCGAATTCTCGAATCAGGCGAAAGTCGAACACCGTTTGAATTTTTATTTTATTTTCCATAGAAACGAGAGTGATATTTACAACAACAAAAAATGAACAAAAACGGAAGTCTAATAGATGTTGATGGGGAGTAAAGATAGACGTCTACCATTTCCATTCATGAACGAGACGACACAACTGTACTCTGTACTGTAACTGTCCCACAGACCCAGTGACAGTGAGTTGAACACGCATTTACAGAAATGACGTCAACATCGGAGTAAGTAAATATGTACATAAAAATGGGGGTTTTTAATGACCGATGTATAGTTGTATAGTCGCCTTGTAGGTTTTTATGTAATTTCGTGAAAATCTGTTATTGTATGAGGCTATAAACACACATGCATACGAATGATAGATGTATATTTAATACGTATTTGGCACTAGAAATGGTTCTAACAGATTTATAGTTGTTTTTTTGTTTTATGCCCTTTTAATTTGATTTCAATAAAATAAAAACAAAGCATTTACGGGTTGGCATGTTAAAAGATATTTCACGGCAACGCAAACTTAAGCGATTCTTAAAGACCAAAGATTATTGTTAAATACCCAATTTTACAAATGGGATTTGGACTGTTTTTTCGTGTCACAGCTTAAGGTGTTTTTTTTTATTATTAGCAATATAGTCAATGTCCTTGGAGCTATAAACGTGCGAAATAAAATAAAACCGATAAAAACCTATGTATACGAACAAATTTGGGGGAGGAGACATCTGCTTATATTTTATCAGAAAAAATAACAACATATACCTACTCGGGCGTAATTACTTATGTCAGAAGTAAGAATGATGGCTTAACACTAAATATCTGTCGGGCAAAAAAATGTGTTACCATACTGAAAAGGAATTTCGACTAAGTGAATATTTACAAGGGTATTAAAAGCCCAAAAGGCTAATTGCAGGATTAATTTATTTATTTAGTTAAGTGATCCCAAATAATCAATCTATTTTGGAATAAATGATATGTACGATGTATACTTATACGTACAGCTATAAGCAACAGAAATAAAGTGACATTTTTTTAAGGAGATTTCGTGTAATTCTGGAATTCGTAGGAAGTGCCAACGCCATAGGTACCAGAAATTCTAAGAATTTTTTTACTGGAGCAAAACTATATCGTTATATAGATATTTAACTTCAATTCCTTTAAGTGAAATATAATTGACGATATTCACTTGTTTATATTCGACGCCTGAATGTATTATTATAAATATTAAAATAAGCGATTAAATGGCGCCCGGTTGTTAATAAAATTCTGTTTTGCCCTGCAAGTACACCACAAATTATTATTTTTATTGCTCTCTGATGGTACATGCTTTCTGGCCTAAAGGTTAGTGCCTTTGGAGTGGGAGGGCAAATTCCAGCCTATTTGACATTCAAAGAAACAGTTTTTTTCAAGGGTACCTGCTGCCTTTACGAGGAAGTGACAAATACTCAAAAAGTATCTCTAGTCATGAAAAAGGTTACTCCCAACTTTCTTCCCTTTTCAGATTAACAACACGCACGTAAGAATAGTTGAGAGTTGTTACTTCGAAGTTACTAGAACCTTGGTTCTCTTTAAGAAATGTCAATGTCGTCGTAGGCTAGCGCTTATAGAACAAAAACATTCGTATATGCATATATGTACCTATGAAGATGACAAACCACGCATATGAAAATGGACCCAAAACCGACATATTAAACATTATATAAAAGTCAGGGAGAACTGTGCATAGAGCTACACTCATATACGCTCATGCACTTCAATAACTATGACTGCTTTTACACCAGAGCTATTCTAAATCCTTCTTTCTATTTTGCACTCTTTTCGGATGCATATGGCGCTAAGTCCGCAATTTTCCAAACTAAGCAATTTTGTCTACCCCCTACGTCCCTAACCAATGTGCTTAAAAATCAATAGGCGAAATTGAATGATGTAAAAGCAATATGTGAAAACATGGCTGCTCGGCTTCACTTTGAATGGATGGAAAAGACGAATGGAATGAATAAAGAAACAAAAATAATATGCGGAATGGAAAAGACAAATATGACATCAATCAGCTGTTTGAATGTAATGTTATGATAAAAAAAAACGCGTATCTTATGGGAAATAGTAAAAATAAAAGATTATTGATTTATTAATTAATGAAAACTCGCATTTAATTGTTATGTATATATTTATTTCAATAAGAAATATATGAAAAATTTGTGAACATCCATTTTGTTCACTTACTTGGTTACCGTGTTTGGCAGCTGTCATATTTTTGCTTGTTTGACATTCACATGGGGGGGATATTGTGAAAACATTCTTTTCATTACGTGTTTAATATGGAATAAAAAGAATGCATTCCAAACGTTCAAGCAGAATTAATAAACGAACAACAAAATAGTTTATCCGAAATATTTCATGGAATAAAGAAACGCAAAGCTGGTATTCCTAATATTCTGCACATCCGAGAATGAATAAAGAAACAAATGTGGCCTTAAAATATCGCCAAGGAATACTCACCGAGTATTTAGATGAGACATTTAATTAGTAACTGCACATTTGAGGGATCTACATTACAAGGTATCATTATATATTACGTATGTTGTCAAAATTCGGTATCAGAAAAAACAAATCTTACTTGCAAAGATCTCTGATACATGATACATCTCTGATTTTTGACACATGGGAGAACTTGAACGAAAATGGAAACTCGGAAGATATTACTTTATAATATGTGTAGAATGGGATAAAAGAATTCTTTACTTCAATGGTAAACCAGGAAAATCTCACAATATTGTCAGATCAATTATGAAAATATGTCCCAAATGTCTGAATTAACAATATTTTCAAAAAAAAAAGCCATTGTCAGGCAAATGGCAATGAAATTGTCAGACTTTGGGATTTTTGTGAACTGACAACTTAGTATTCTAAGATATTAGGGGTATTCACGATCTGGTGTACCAAGTCCTGTAAAATTGTAAAATTTTATTTTTTTACAACAGACTGTGAACACACCTTTACTAATCTGTAGAAACATTGAAGCAAATGTCAAAATCTGTTTCACATTTGTTCTGAAGAAGGCTTAAGTTTGTGTTAAAAAAATCTTACACCCTTGTATTTTTCTGTTACAATAGGGTTCGGGTATTGTAAATGTGTAAAAGTGTAAGATTTTGACATTCAGTATATTTTGTTGTTGTAGTGTAAAGAAATGCTACACTTTTACACTTTTACAATGATACAAGCCCAGATACACCGGATCGTGGATACCCCTATTTAGATATTGTCATCTCAGTGACTTATGCGAATATTCTTAGAACTGATAACCATATGTACTTTGACAAGACGTGAAGAATACGTTATAGTTCACTGATCTACTACTTTTCAGCTTCTAGGGTGGCCCTACAATACGAAATTTAAATAATTTCATTTTAATCGATGTATTTCATTAATTTTTTTGTTGGATTAAAAATTAAATTTTATTTTAAATAACTAATGGTTTTTACAGATGATAGACCGCAAATGACCGCCAAGCTCATCCACGCATATGCGGCACCTGATCAGAAAATTGTTCATTGCGGCCTGAAGGGTTGAAATTGGGATCGCCTCAATTATTGTCTTAATGGACTGCTTCAATTCAGTCAAATTCCTGGGTTTCGTTTGGTACACTTCCTGCTTGACATAACCCCATAAAACAAAGTCTGGTGTAGTAGGTCAGGGGACCTTGGGGGCCAGCGGAAAGTGCAGTTTCTGGATATTAATTTGTTTGGGAATTTTCGTTGGAGCTACGCCATAACTTGTATCCTACTGAAAGGGATACGTCTTCGGCGAAGTTCTAGGTAAAAAAAACTCCTTTAACATCTTTAAATAACGGTCCCCATTGACAGTTTGTGTTACACCGTTTTCTTCAAAGAAGTATGGCCCGACAATACACCTTGATGAAACTGCGCACCACACAGTGACTCGTTCTGGGTGCAGTTCCGTCTCATGGAGCATTTCTGGATTAGATTCACTCCATATAACTACAGAAATTTTGCTTGTTAACATTGCCGCTTAAGTCAAAATGGGCCTCATCAGACATGAACAAACAATTTATAAATGTGTTGTCTTCTTCGGCCATTGCAATCAATTTTCGGCAAAATTACAGGCGAACAGCAAATTCTGAGAGTTTAACTTGCTTGTAATTTGGGCTTTGTACGAAACAAGTTTGAGCATCATGAAGGGTCCGTTATAATGACCGTCTGCTAACTCCAATTTGGCCCGATTAGTTTCGAGTCGAAACACTTGGATTTGACTGTATTGCCGATGCAACAGCCACGATTGTATCCTGAACCCAAACATTTGGATCTCGATGATACGGTCTTCGTTCGATGCTTCCAGATTCGGAAAACATGTTCACCAGTCTCATAATGGTCCATCTACTCGGGGGAGTACCGCCAAACTCTAGCCTAAATTCCCTTTGGACGGAAATGACGGAGTGCAAAGAATGGTATCGCTGCACTATCCAAATCCTTTTTTCAGTATCCCCAAAAATCATTTTGATAAATCTAAATAGTAGCCTATAAAATAAAAAAAAATAAGCCGATTACTCACACTGAAAAAAAGTTATTACGTTTTATTTCTGTAGCACGATACGTGGGCCACACTGTATAAGCTTTCGGTAGTGTCTTATAGCAACTAAAATTACTTACCGAAGCCTTATGGAAACTGAAATGTTTGCTGGCTGGCTCCGAGATGTACAATTTTTCATCACTATGGGGCATTTGTGTGATATCTTGCGTTACTTTTATTGTGATAATACCGGTTTTCATGGGGCTTATTTGCTGACATACCAGTTTATTTCCGCTTCCAACTGTTATTGACACCCAGCCAGCAAGCACACAGCATTTTGTTTGATCGCTGTAACTTGCCGTAGTCATTTGTCTTTTTTTTTTTTTTTTTTTTTTTTCTAGAATAGAAAAATGAACAACGGACAAAAACAAAACATGGTCGACATGAACTGACAAAATTTGAACATCCCTGTGAAGAAACATTTTGTTTATACCTAATGATTTGGTTTTTTTTTTTCAAATACTTTTGAAAACAGTTCTAACAATTTTGATTAAACATCTGTAATATTTTGATTATTCTTATTGAAAAAATCACATTCGAAAAATGGGGCTTTTTCGATTAGAATATTGTCGCGTGCATTTTAATTTTGTTTATAAATAAGATCAGGAACCAGGGTAAAAGTAAAAGGCCGACACCACTGGCTATACAGATTCAGTGCATTTTTACACACTTGGCAGTTTCATGTCATGTCGTTCATTTTCTTTTCATCACTACTATTTTTTCCATCAACATTCATATTTTTACTTGTTTATTCAGACTTAGACAAATTTTACAGTGTGAGTAACGGTTCTTATCTGAAATAAATCGAAAATGCATAGGTACATAAAACGTCAATCAGTGACCAAGCCCTGCACAGCGCTCATGTTATGTCTTGTTTAAAATGTAATTATTTTCGAAATGTCGCTGCATTGGCATGTGTTTCTTGGACTCAATTGAATTATTTAATGGCATGTTCATAGTTCTGTCATCGCTTATGTCCTGAAGAGGTGACCTGTAAGACATGCTGAATAACTTCGTTCAACAATTATCGTTTTTCCGAATGACTCAGTTAGAGGAGTCAAAGCATAAATGCAAAAGTATTCTTTCTTCTTGGATATAAGGAAAGCTTTTATAATTAAACACCAACATTTTTATTAAATAGCAAATACATGGTCATAAATATCTCACTGAGCTAATTTGGGTTTCGTCTCCTCGGAAAGAAGACAACTGCTAATAATAAGGTAAACAAAATTTTGAGCAAACAATATTTGCTTGTACTCTTAAGAAGCTCTTTTTTCGCTTTGTTTGTTTTATCAATTTTGTTTATCATTTAACTACATGTTATATTATGAAGTTTGCATATTGATGTAGATAACTAAATACATATATCTATTTATGACATAATCCTGCCAAAAATACAAGCTTTAATATTTATTAAGCAATAACCCAAAACCCAATCTTCTGACATTCGGTTTTTTAATCAAAAATATCCAAAATCATGCGGCGTCGTGTGTTTTCGTATCTCAAAGATAACACTCAACCCTAAATATGTAGTTAAGTAATAGACAATCAAAACACCCGAGCCGGGTGTTTCGACTTTGAAAATATGGAACATCATTTAATAAATTATGCAGATGCAAAACAACAAATAGCAATAATTGATAATTTACGGGGGCTGTCAGCAGCAGACGAATTCCCAAACGGGCCGGGCGCCAAGAATCACATAAATTCACGCTGGTTAGACAAATGCCAAGTGGAACGAGTATGACCAAAAATAAACAATTGCCGGCATTCAAAATAATCTCGTATCTATATCTTAAAACATCGCATAACTGCTTATGTAATCTTGAAGAGAAATAAACAAAAATCAAGGTCTGTATCTTATCAATGCGACATGTGATTAACATGACGAGCACAATACATGTGGGTATTCAATATACTTACTTATGAGTTTCATAATTCTTCGTAAAATGTGTGACGTATGTAGGTAGTTTGTCTTTTTTTTTTTTAATATGCATATTAATTTTGAGGTTTTATGGTGAGAGGAAATATTAGTCATTTAAGAATCATTATTTGACCATTATTTCGATGCATAAATTAGAAGATATAAAATCGGGGTAATGGAACGGAGTGATAAATCAAAAGTCACGATCCTCACAAATGGTTAACCTTGACACAAAATTCCTTAGTTTCATTTCCAATCGTTTAAAATTCTTCGACGCTATCAAATTTGTTATCTTATCGAAGATAATAAAATAAAAAGTTGTCGTTTAAACCTTTACGAAACAACAAAAATAAAGTTTGGCATTATCCGATGTGACGTATGCCACATTTACACGAGATACAAAATTATATAAATCCCACCAAAAACATACATGTTAAAAAAGTAGCCAAGTTCTTCTATATACAAACACATTTGCGTAACAAGTCAACCGTGAAAAGTAGTAAGTGCGTCAAATTCTAAGTTTATTAATGTTAAATATCAAACATTTTAAGTAGAGTAATATGGAATAACCTCAAAATTATCAGAGAAATCTGGTATTTAATGATTACTGACTTAAATTGTGTTGGTTTAATTGGCAAATTTTCATTTCAAAATTGAGTAATTATGTATAACAAAAGAAACTTTGCCAAGTAAACCAACACAATTTAAGTCAGTAATCCCTAATGTAAAATCTCAAATTTTAAACTGTTGCCTTTGCTTGCATTTAAAGCCCTACCGCTGAACCAAATTTCATCATTCTACGACAATCAGCTGTGCTCCTTACAATTGGTATCAATTATATTCAAATGGGCGGTTGCCACGCCCCTGAAGGTAAAATCTCAAATTTTAAAATATTGCCTTTGCTTGCGCTTTAATCAGAAGTGCTCCAAAAAATGTATATCAATTCTATGAAAATGGGCGGGTACCACGCCCCATGAATGTAAAATCTTAAATTTTCGATGTTTTACTTTGAATATACCACAAGGCCTACCGTTGTGCGAAATTACAAGATTCTACGATGTCGGGTAGTGCTCCATAATTTTGATGATCTGTCAGTGAGTGAGTGAGTGAGTCAGTTACGATTTTTGCAGTCTTATATCTGGGGAACCACTAAAGCTAAAGAAATAAAATTAGGCGAGTTGCCTAAGCCTGGTGAGCTTAGCAAATGCTGAAAGCTCGAAGTTGCTGACTTTATTGGTAGTGAAGTTAGAGGGGGGTCGAAAATCGCCTGAGTTTGTTCATGTAAATAGGGTGTAGTGCCAGAACTTGGATGGGCACAACCGTGCCCTTTGATCCTGCTAAAAAAATAGCAAAATAATGAATACCTAAGTATTATGTCTTAAAAACATAAAATTACATGTTCTCAGATATTTGACGCTATTTATGAGACAGGTTTTTTATGCAAAATGTTACACTATTTTGTTTAAACTTTTGTAAAGTATAATGGTTAATATAAACGTCGCAAATGAATTTGTTAGTATTGTTTAAGGCAGAAGAAATATGTTCGATCATATGTTCACGTTTATGTTCCATCCGTCGAATTTCGTGAAGATCTGTTCATATTTCTAGAAGAATTTTCTACATCCCAGCACAATAACGTCAATGTTCTCTATAATACGCTGGATAGCGTATTCTCTATAAGTATAAGAGTTTTTTTTATGTAATTTGAAGCTGACATAAGGTGCGATAGTACCATCCCTGTATGGGTCGATTCGTGTTAAAAAAAAAAGTAAATATACATTGTTCTGCGTACAAACAAAATAAATATATGTTTGTATTTTATCGTTTTATACAAATAATACCTGCGTTCGAAATATCGTTCAACGTGACAAGTGATACGAACTGTTATAAAGATATATTGACATGGTACCAGCGCACTTAAAACATTCTTCAAGTTGCCTCATCTTTTTTATATGAATACGATATGAAGTGCTTTCTAGAGATCAGTGATTAACGTAGTGTGTCATTTTCTAATTCAGAACGAAAGATATAATCCCCCTTTCACACATGGAAAATAGTTGCTGGAAATATGTTTGACGTTTTCTTATAATTGCTTTAAAGATAAAAAATCTCTACTAATCTTGACCGGGGAGATTTTATTCACTCACGCGATTTGCAAATCGAACATTTCATTGTTCTAGGTACTCGTACATCCCAGCATTAATCCCACATTAAAAGTTTTTACATCCCTAATTGACAGCTGATAGAAATTCTACTTTGCATTCGTTTAGCTTATTATAGGTGTTTTTCTTTTTTAGTTCAAAGTAGATTCTGAGTTGTCAAAAAATTTGTGTGTGTTTCTTTTTAACTCAGAGCATGTAGAGCTCAAAATGTGTGTTTTTTTTTCGTTCTGAACATGTGTAGATCGCACTCGACGTGCTCGAAGAAATCGCTGAACGCACAAAATGACATGTGTGTCAAGAAGGAAAATAGGAAGAAAAAAATAATTAGATATATAAGGTGACGAAAGAAGGTAATCGCTAGTTGATTCTCTGTATCTGGGTGTGTATCAGTCTTCAAAAAAGGGTACGTTTTGTGTTTTATTGTTTTTTATGATTAAAATGAAAATGTGTTCTGATTTGTGTGGTTCAAGTGTGTTTAAAAAACATATCACTGTTCAGAGCTCGCTCTGTTTGGAACAAGTTCAGTGCATAATTTATGTGTTTGAACTCTGTTCAGTGCTCTGCTCTGAACGAAAAAAGAAAAACGCCTTATGTGTTCGCTAAAAGTCATCTATCCTATCGAAAAGTCCATAAACCATAATGCTTTTTCAAGTAACGTTCTCTAACGCTAACGCACTATTGGAAATTATGCTTTACTTCTTGATCTTCTCTCCATAAACTAAAGGTTACTTCTTGTGAAAGGGGACATTTTTACATCCTTCTATTCATCTATGCCAAGAGGTCGCCTTAATAACTCTGGATCATTAATTTCCTCAAGTTTAATTTATTCGTCGAGTTTTTTTTTCTTGCGAAACCGAGCGATTTGTTCATGTTCTTCATTGATGTTGTTGCTTTCTGCCAGGGAATCATTTTTACTGACTGTTTTAAGTGCTTCCCTGAACTAATTATCAAACCTTCAATCGTTGTAGAAAATCGATAGGAATGTTTAAAAGTTTTAAAATTGCTGAAAACTATTCTTTAAGAGTGCGATATGTCAAACAGTTGCAAATGGCAATGCTGTTGGCATGGCAGTGTGTTTCAAAAAAATTCGTGTTGGTCAGCGTCGTGCTGTTTGCTGCTGACGATGCTGGTGCTGCTGCTGGTTTGGGTTTAGTCTGTTTCACACTTAAGGAAAACTGCTGGAGATATTCCAGATGTTTTGTAAAAAGTTGTTCGATAATTTCATTTGGTCTAAGATCCGCTAACTTTCCTCAAAAGCATAAACATTCTGTCATTGTTTTTGTTGGCCTCTCAAGTTTATCAAACGCCCCCTGGTGTTTTCTAAGTGCCTCATCTACTCGTATATCAAATCATGACTAGATGATAGTACCTAATAGTTTCATGTTTTCATCTACTCACGAGTCTACTTATGATAGATTTCTATTTACTTAGTAAATACCCCTTTCATACAGGGAAACCAGTTGCTGGAGATTTTTTTGACGTTTTCCTTTAATTGCCTTGTAGCTTTCACTCGAAGAAACTGGCATTAAAAAACTGAGGAGGAAACTGGGAAGATTACGTTGGGATTATTGGAATGCAAAGCAAAACGTCAAAAAATCTTATTATCGTTGACCGGGGAGATTTGTTTCATTCCCCTTACTTCTTGCCCTTCTCGCCCTCAAACTCCCAGTTGCCGGCAACTCAGTTTCCTTGCGTGAAAGCAGTCTTACTAGATAGTAGATAGATACCCAACATCGCATCAAAAAGTAGATACGAGCAGCCATCTTGGAGAAGCTAAAAATGTAGATTACTACCAGACATAATATGGAGAGTTCTGTGAATTTATACAATTTTATTTGTATTTGAATTTCTTTTAAGGTTTTTTTATAAATATCTTAAAATATGTTTTTCTCTGGATTTTTCCATAAAATCATATCTTTGTGTGTATGTTTTTTTTGTGATTTAGAACGTTTGGATTTTTTCCAAAATAATTCAAAGTAGGTATATACCAATTTATTTTCCATTCTCTTATAAAAAAATTATATGCTGAAAATAAATTTTAAAAAACTTTTGTCTGCAAACCACTTATTTCTGTTTCGAATTTATGGCCTTCGCACCTGGTATTTATGATCTTTAAGGCATATTATATTTTTATTTTTTCTTTATTTTTTATGAGTCTACAATTCTACATAATATTATGTAGTCTCGCCGAGCGCCGGCAGGTTAAAAAATTATGTATTGGTATTTTTTTTTGAGTATACGAGTACATCAATAAAAGCACAAAAACCATAATTTATTTTCAGTTTTTTGTTTATATAGTACATACACGTATGTTAACACAATCTTAAAAGTTGATGATATTTGAATGAAATAAAAATTTAAAAATTAACGATTAAGCTTTCATTCTTTGTGATCATGCTTATGCTGAGTGATATTACTAGAGTAGGAACATTAAATAAATTCAAAATTTAGTATTACTTCTTTAAAAATCTCTTGAAATGCCATCCACTAGAAATCCAAAAGCAGACATTGACCTTCAACTGATAACTATAAACATTTAAGAAAAAAATCTTTAATTATTTAAAAATTCAAAAACAATAAAGATTTCTCATAGTAGTAATCATATATTTGAGCGAGTAAAAAGGAAAGTGAATTTTTTAAATGGAAGCAAGATGCCTGTAGAAAATTTTATTGGATTCAGTTTTGGGGCCAGACATGCATTTGTCCGAGATGTAAAAAAATAATTTGCTTGTGAACACCAATAAAACAAGTAAGATCTGTTAAAGCTCACATAGCTTTGTACTTATTTATATTTAAACGTTTTTGAATTTTTAATTAATTTTGCAGTTTGTTAGTTAAAAAAATATATAAAATAATTGTTACATATCCCATATAGAATTGCAATTTCAATAAATAAAAAAAAAGCATTTCCTGCCATTGTTAACACCATGTTCTGTCACATTGTATAAGTACTTTAAAAATAGCACGTCGCCATAAAATTTGTATAATCCAAACTGATCTGTAAGTAAATAAATAGTAATTGATATGCAACTGACAATCGTTTAGCTATAAATTGAAACAATCATTTTCAGTGCAATTATTTAAATTCTTTTTTTTTTTAAGTCTACAGTGTCTGAAGTGATGTGCTTATAAAAAAACAAAAGTGCACAACTGATCTCGAATGTTTATGTAGATATGCTTGTTTTTATATTTTCCATATTTAGCTGATGAATTATTTCAAAATTGTATAATTTTAAAACTAGTAGGTACCGAAATTAAACTCAATCTGACAGTTGCTCACAGTTACGTTAGCACTGTTTGTTTACTTTATAGAAACAAATCCGCAAAAAGCTGTCATAAATCACAATTTCATTGATAAATTTCAAAAGATTAACACACCGATTCTCTCCAACATCACTGATACCTCACAAGTCACAACAAGATGTGAAAGTGATTTTGAAATTGCGTTAATTTACAGAAAGTTGTAAAGCTACAAATAGACGTTCAGTGTAATCCGCCATCTCGTTGACTCTATGTTGACACTTCAAAATTAATGTTTCACAATGTCACCGACAAAGATCACATCAATGATACGCAAGTCGGTCAACGTTGTCCCCAAAATACGTTGACGTATCAGGTGTGTTAACACATGTATATTTTGTTCTTCACTGTCAATTCGTTGTCAGTTACCACCTACAATTTTGACGAACACATTCAAACGCGTTATTGAAGCATTGACAGCAGGAAAAGTCGGACAAAAAAGAATTTATGAGTCAGTATATGAGTGACAGAAATAGAGTCTTATGTTTGTGAGTTTTTAATTTAAAAAAAAAAACATGTATCTCTTGTGACTGGCCATAACTTACAACTAATGCCGGATTTACACGAGTGACAAATTACCATTAATTCATGCCAATAAACTTGCAAAATAATGGTAAAATCAAATCAATAATGATAAGCATTTAAACGGGATAAAATAATGACTATTTGATTGATAATGGCATCGCGGTGTGCCATAATTTTCAAAATGGCATCATTGTGGATTTACATGACTCCATTATAATGGCAAAATTTAATGTCAGTCTTCCCTGCCATTTTTTTAATGACGCAAACAATGACAAATTTTCAAACCATTTACACGATTTTGTCAGTAATGTCAATAAAATGGAAGAAATAATGGCAATTTGTCACTCGTGTAAGTCCGGCATAACACACTTTCTGGCATTAAATTGTCATTATTTTTTTATATTTTGCTTGCGAACCCAAAATGCATTTAAAATATATCTAAAACCTATTGAAATTAGTTTTAAATGTACATGAAATATTCGCTCTTACAATTATATCTAATTTGATTTCCATTCAAATCGAAATGGACTCAACATGTGTCATAACCAAAAATATTCGTTTTTTTTTCCGAAAATAAAAAAAAACACAATCATCCTCCATCACACATATCGCAAACAATACTCAGTTACCAACAGTAGGTGAAATTAAAAAAATAACATTACTTGCGTCATACTTTATCGATTAGATAAATTTAGCAATTATTCTTTTAAAAATATCTTTTTTAATTTAAATGTGGAAGTTTCATGTATTTACATTCCATAGTAGAGGGGTTTAACATTGTGAATTCAATGGAATACAATTTGAATCATATGTACATACATTTTTAGAAATTTAATATGGAAAGTTCTACGGTTTCACTAACCTTGAAATATGAATTAATGCTCATTAATGTATGGTCTAAATGGTCTTCTATATAATAGTCAACCCGAAACATCGTCATTAGAAAGAGGTTATACCACTGAAAATATACCTACATATAGTCCTATTAACTATGTAAGTAGTGAAGTAAGTGTTCATTCAAAACATTTAAAGTATCAAGCTATCTTTATTTCATAAATTCGAAACGATGGGAAAACTCTTAATAGGATTTTTAAAAAGGATCTGATGTATACAAAAATTTAAAAATCGTTCTCGAAGCTTTTACCAGAAAAAAAAATCTAAATCTGAATGAAGCCTCGTTTCATTCTATAAATGAGGCAATTGTTTTTGCTTTGTTCATTAGTAATATCTAATGACATTTTAATAATCAGAATGAACATCAGAGTTACGGCTTCAAAGAAAACCCAACATATTTCCGTACTTATATTAATTAGGTACCCCAGGATTATTACCTTTGCGGCCTGAAGCGAAACAGATTTAATAGCACAATTCGACCTTCGACCCTTTAGAAGATAATGCTCACTTGCAAAAGAAAGTCGACTTGAAACTTAGGCAAGTTTCTGGTTTCCGATTGAGCAGATGCCAAAAAATTTCTTTCAAGAAATATCACTCTTTATTTCAAGTCCAGTGCATTTGTGGTAAAATTATCAGGTTTTATTAACCAGTTCATCTTCATATCAATTTGTCGGTGCAGTCAATTATTAAAAATTACATTTTCCTTAAACTGTAACGGATTTTCTTTATAATTTCGAAGATTTCGAAAATGTATGGCTTTTTCCGGAAGGCTTTTGAATGCTTCTGACACTGTTCGATTTGGAACCAAATGACAGTTCTTCTCTTGAGAAGAAGAGAATTCCCTTCTTGATTTGAGGTTGGCATCAAAACAAGAAGCACGCACACACCCACTAAATGTCAAACCCGAATTAAATGTCAACAACAATGTCGTGTAGGTATGAGCGATATTGAAGAACATCGATGTTAAAATCAAAAAAACAACATCAATGTCGATCATTCTTTTAACACCGATTTTTACTGCATTTATTGAAAAATAATACCACGTTCAAAAATCAATTAAAAATTCATTGTTTTGAAAATTGTAGCAATGTTTTTTATCGTAATTTTCTTTTCCCTTTTCGTGTGTATGAGCTATGTAGATATATATATCCCACTAAGCGGCAATTGAACTTCATACACTTTCACATAAATAGTAATGTAGCGTAGTTCTCCTGAAATGCAGTTCCGTCTAGTTCGGTCTGAGCCTTATAGTCATGGATCATTGACAAAAGATTTCAGCTTATTTTAAGTCGACGTTTTGAATCTTCAATATCGATGTTGAAACATCGATATTTTGCCAAAATCGATGAACATCGCCCATCCCTACATTTTCATGTCATTTTGTTTTTTGAGAATCAAGAATAGAGTGCTAACTTGTTCGATTGGTATCCCGGCTCGGAGAGTTCTTTCCAATAACCAATAGAAAAGGACATTCGTTATAAGAGTCAGTTTATATCACAGCGAAAATTTAAAGTTACTTTTTTGCAAAAATCAAATAAATGTAATTTTTGAAGTAAAGTTTCAAGTTTGACATAGATGGGACATGTGAAAAATGAACTAGATGTCATAAGTCAAATTTGGGTTCAGTGAATGTAGTTGGCCTTGAATTCATATATGTACAGTCCCTTTTCCTTGTGACTTTTAATCGTGACCATTCATCTAGAAAACTCACTATAAAAATGTCAGTGCCGGCATAGAAAAACTAGAAAAAAAAACTGAAAAAAATAACATACACACAAACCACAGCTGGCCATAGAAAAGCATACTTTTGCAAAAAGAGCATCATTTGTAATTCAAGTCTATATCCAATCAGACATGAGAGCAGAGATTTCCTGATGTCTTTATAATTGAGTGTCTTTGATTTTCATTACTAGGTTAGTTCGTTGAACTTTACCCAGCCATGGGTTGGCCAAGGTTTTCTTGACAAACCCAAGCGTTTTCAAAAAAATAACTGTGGCTTAGTGACCGGAAGTACGGTCTTTGTAGCAATAAGTCCTCTGGTGATCTGTTGGCATATCTCAACGAACAGTGCGAAAGTAAGTTTATTGCGCATGACGTTTCAGAGGAAATTGATAGAGTCTGCGGCATCATGATCTCCTATATAAAAAGGGTACAATTCGCGTGGACGAATTTTTTCTTTGCTGGATTAGAAATTGCCTTTCGGAACACTCAACACAAGTATTTGACTGTTTCAGCTATGAAACCTGGTGTGCCCCAAGGCTCCGTTCTATCTTTCACTCTCTTTCTGATATTTAAATGATTTCTTGGCTGTAACTTTTAATTCATTAAATTATGTTTTGCTGACGACAGTATCTACCCTCAGATATTTTCGGTTCTAGAACTAGATTCGCATTCATTATTCGGATGTTGAACGTAGCGTATAACCCGCTCATTAAATTCTGATCTTGCCAGTATTGGGGAATAAAACACAAGTCAAAAACTTAATGCTGGCATTTGCTATCAATGAGCAGCACTTGAATTGAGGAAGTTAAACAGCTACCAGTCCTTGGTATGTGAATTGCAGACCCACTTTTATGGAATGGTTAAGGTTGTTGACAAAAATGCTGCTCTGGCGAAATAGCCAGTTGCATTCCTCCCTTCAAACAATTTAACAGTAATACTCGCTCCACTAGGAATGCTTCAGTTCAGAGATTCGCTCTTTAGCCGTACCCCGCGAATGTTGAATGCTTTACCACACTCTGTCTTCCCAGTCATTGCAATGTTCTTTCTAACGCTCTCTCCCTTTCTTAATGCTCACAATGTGCCTTGGCATATAATAAGTGTAACAAAAATCCCCTTGGGTGTTGGTTGGTTTTCTTCGACGATGCAATAAATATTTCTCCCCTTCTGTTCTAGCTGAACTCGAATCTATAAAACCCACAATCGTTTAAAGTTTGATTGTAACTGTCATATCAGGGCAGAATCCAAAAAATGATAAGTCTTTAACACCGCCGCCGTAATGTTTCATGTCTTTCATTATTCTATCGCTATTTTAATAAAAAAATCTTCTAGCTACATTATCCAGTTGCATTCCTCCCCTAAAACAATGCAACAATAATACCTATTCGTACTTCTGGGAATGCTTTCCAATTTCCCACTAAGCTAACTGCTAAGTACCGAGATTCTTGTTTTAAGCCTTTCAACACTAATGTGGATTGCTCTAACCGGCTTTATCTTACCCCTCCTACCTCTTCGCTGGGGTCTGGAATTCATAAAAAAAAAATACATAAAGCTATAACTATACATTCTTAAATCAAATTTATTGCATTATTCCCGGCCGCTCATAAACCCGTCCATTTATTTTCATAAATCTTCCATTTTCGAATATGAATTGGATGAAATGAAACATTCCTCTAAAAGACCAGAATTAATCCTTTCCTATCTATAAACATTCTGTCAGAAAATAAAACAAACCATCAGAACCACACAAACAACATTTAAAGTATCTATACTCGTCTGCAACGCGAACGCACAGAGATACACGAATGCACCTTGCTCGCATCAAATAGGTGTGCACACACAAGGTACTCGTAAACTATCCATAAATCTCTTAATTCCTCCAAATAAAAGCCACTAAGCCTTTTTTTTAACCATCCGCGATCCCTTTTGTTGGTTTTGGTCTATAAAATAAACACGAAGAAAGGTGCAGCAACCAGAACTACTACAGCAACAGCATGCGCCTCCATCGCCATCACCATCCATCCCAATCAATCCAAATCGAAACAAGAAATCCTGTCAATGTCGACCAAGCCCGTTCACATACATAGAGTGTACTTAAAATTCAGTGCCTTGCCTTATCCTAACCTAACCTGATGCATCTACCTGAACAGTTTTCTGGCTTTTTTTTTGTTGTCCACTTTGAGTTTTCACAAATAAATTCCATTGCGTACAGTGCTCTTTCAAATTAATTTTTTGAGTGTCAGAATGTTGTCGTTTTAGTCCGCCATTAGAAGACCAATAAAGTATCTTTTATGACGTCCAACTCTGACTGCTTATCTATGTCCGTTCGTCTAGTATAATGTATATTATATTCTTGGTGCAAGTGCACACAGCAATCTTCCATTAGATACTCGTTATTTATTTCGTAGCCATCCGTGGAAGACTCGGTGTTCAATTTTTCAATTAGACGCTCGGAGCATTGTACAATATTTTTGATCGTCCGTCGTCATCGTGTTGTGTCGTTTCGTCGTATCTAATATCTAAGAAAAGTCTGAGATATTCTTTCGTATTCGTATTGTCGTCGTTTGCATACGAACTCTTTTATAGGCATCCCGCTGGCTGGCGTGACAGTGATTGACTTCGTTGAAGGGAAGTTGTACAGAGTATGCGTGTTGCTGAATATGTGTGTTGGCGCGGATTCAGATATTCAGGAATCGTGTTATTTTTCTTGCTGACATGAATTCTTAAAATCCTTTGAATCTTTATCACATTTTTAGCTGCTTGGCGTTGTGTCCCACTTGGAAAGGGACGGAAACTTATGAATGAGAAACACATTTCTGTTTTACTTATTTTGATGATGAAGGTATGACTTGGTTTTGATGGTAACTTGGTTGTAATTTCCATGAAATAATATATTTTCTTATATATAGCTTAATGTATTTTAAATGGGAATCATGTAAAGAAGTCAGCTAAGCTAGTAATGTGAATTGGCGTCATTTTAGGTGTAAAATAAAAAAAAAAACTTGCCTGTGAAATTTTGTTGACACGTTTATCGAAAGCTACCTATAACATGATAATGACTTTCAGATTGCTATAAGAAAAGGGATAAAAGAGAACTTTAGGAATGTGTCACTATCAAATCTGACAGTCATACATTGATCAAACTAACAGATGTAAGTTCGTTCGTTGAACCTTACACTGAGTTGACCCAGGTTTTCTTGACAAACCTAAGAGTTGCCAAAATAAAATAAAACTTGGGGTATTCGATGCTCTAAAACAACACAAAAAATACCGTTAAAGATTATGATGTTGACGTAGCAAGAGAAAACAAGTTATATTACTTTCGTAATAATGAAACCTGAAATCGATGCTTCAATATCATTGTTGAAGGAAGGAATTATGGAAATTCGTTAGACATCGATATTTTCGATTCGATATTTATTAACTTCGATGACGAGAATGCGATGTTACATCGATGTTTTCTCAATATCGCTTATCTCTACTTCATATCTCATACGACTTTGATAGTTCGTTCGTTACTTCAACTCATCGTTACCTAGATCTACTTCAGTGTGAGCCCCAGTTCGCGAAAATTAAAAAAATTGTCTCAGCTAGGTGAATTCAGTTTTTTAAAACATACTTTAAGGCAACTGTAAGTAGATTTAAGGGCTAAGCGAAGAAACCTGTTATAAAGTGAAAATCAAATGCACCCAAAGAAGATTGCTCTCAATTTTGATTGCAGTACTAATAGCTGTCAAAATATTGAATACACAAAAACTCAATCTTACGAATACAACGCAACACAGCTGTAGTTAGTGATGTAAGAGAAAGCCAACTTTGAGCATTAGCTTGAAGCTTTTTTCATATTTCAAATTTGGGTGTATTAGTCGAACGTTAAATCAGATTGAATAAGGACCTTAAAACTCTTCAATCCCGGAAAGAGTTCACCGTCACAGCTAATCAAATGCTATAAAGCTTATTGCATTGTGGCCACCTTAGAGTATATAACATGGCGTGCTTATGCTTATACTTAATGAATTGTGGTACCAGAAGCTTAAATAGGGGGCGCTCTTCCACGTTCAGTATAAAACTTGCTTATTCGTGCGAAACCGCCTGATCAAAGATAATTCAATCATAGATTGTTGAGTGTCTTTGTGACAGCTGGTGTCAAATCGCTTAACAAATTAACTAACTGAAACTTGAGTAGCGCCCATGAATCAAAGAAAAGAAGATTATGACACTTCTTTGTTTTTCTTATTTTATTGACGGCACCAGAGATTAAAAATCTGCAAATTTTTGTTGTGTGTGGATTAATGGATTTCGATCTCTTGTGACGTCAATCAAATAAAAAAAACAAAGAAGTATCGTAATCTTGTTCTCTTTGATTCAACTCTAGAATTGCAATAGCAACAAGCACTTCATCTTATGTATACTCAAAGGTGGACACCTTTTCAAGCTCCGCAACAAGATCGTCGCAACACTTGTGTTGTCTTTAGCCAGTTATGACTACCACGCATTTAAGCGCCTTTCATATGAGCTGCGAACTGCGAATTAAATCTTTTAAGCAATTTCAATGGGAACTATTAACTTATTTTTAATTTAAATTATCTTATTTCAAAAAATTACATTTTAATATTTTTTACGCGACCAACTTCTGCGAACTGTCAAATGTTAATTCGCAATCCACAACAACAGGACGCATTCCACAAATAGACGAATAAATAATTCGCTCGAATTTACCCCCAAATTTTAGACTTCACATTATTTGGTGGTTGTTCTACTCCATCTTCGTGGCGATTCATGTTAACTGGATTGACCTATAGCTTATGTCTCCTCTTTAAACTTTTATCGCAAAAAAAAAACTGCATAAAACCACTTTTTTAAAAAAATTAAATTGTTTTGAACTCATTTTCCTGCAAACCAATTTCGAGTCCTTATTTATTTAGGTACATATATATTAATGACATTTGTCAGCTGGCTGGTAGGCGACCAAAGAATTTATGACCATTACCAATTCGCATTCGCAATTCGCTGCTCATATGAAAGGCGCTGTATATCTAATATTTTAAACCAATTGTTTTGTCATACTCGTAAATTGTAATAATTTCACAGTAAAACTCACTCCAATTATCAATTACAATAATATAATTTTATTATATTACAAAACAGTCTTAAATACAGCTTAGTAAAACGGTTTTATAATACGTTAAGGAATCTAAAAGCAAGGAGTTGGCCAAAATCTTACAAGAGTAGAGGAACCCGGAACAGGGAATCGCTCTAGTCTTTCAGGAAAGGGAAAAGAAACTATTTTTTATTGCCACAAATTTCACCGATCGGAAACGAAAATTACAATATAATTTCAGATTTGATACGCTTCCCTTTTCTTTCTATGGGAATTTTACTTTTACTTATAATTATTTTGGTGAAAAGAAAATGTGAATTATAATATACTAAAGATTAATTTTAAAATGTTAATTTTTAATTTTTAAATGTTGCAATATATACATAGTTAGTGGCATCAAGTAGGTGGTTGACGGCCGCTGTTATTGATTCGCTGGTACACTCTGGATCGGCGGATCTGTTACATATTATATATATTAAGTTCACTCCGGGTCGGTCAGTTAGGTACGTTTTTGAGTGTTTTTGGTATAAACTGACAGAAATGTTGCTATTTTAATACTGTTGTAAATGAGGTATTTAAGTATAGAGTGATAAAATTGTATTACATTTTATTTAAAACAGAAGAAAATCAAGTGAACATTTACATTACAATAATCTAATATGCATCATAGGTGGGTTAGACAAAAAAAAGTGAAAGTACACTGTTGATCACTCTATAAACAACAAAGAAGATCTCTCTTCTCCTCAAAAAGCTTACAAAAAGATTTTTGTGCATGCATTTTCCCATAACAATCATCGGTTGAGTGATTCTGATTGATGTAAACACGGTTTAAGACGAGTTTATTGCTTGTGCTGATTGATAAACTATGGTATAAAGGCGGCTTTACATGAATCTGCATCTGCAGACTTGAAGAAAAGTAGAGCGGGCCAATAATATAAAACACACAGAAAAGTAAGGCAGGGTACACACTAATAACTTACTCGAACTCTGCTATAACTTTCTTGACACATCTCACAATCACATGTTCTTAGCGTTCAGGTATGTAGTTTTGAGAAGAAAATTTTCGCTATTTTCGTTGTTTTTAATTAAACTGAGGTGAAATGGTAAAAAAAACTTGAAAATTCGTTATCTGAAGGGAACAAATTATGGTGCAGATGAAAATGCTATAATGAAGATGAACATGTTAATCTTCACTATAATCTGCATTCTTCAGATTCATACTTCATATAAGCTTTATACATGAAGATGATCTCCATTTTGGTCTTCGCTCTCTATCGCACAAGTATGATTTTTTTAATTTTGTTTCCTCTTTTTTTGCAGATGTCGATGCAGATGAAGATGAAGATACATGTAAAGCATCCTTAAAGCTATCGAAATATTAACTGACCTAACTGTCAAATCTTATAAATATTTTTTAATTTTATGACAAGTATGTCAAGCAATTTTATATCCTCGTAAAGCTTAGCTTATACAAATATTTGCATAGGTAAGGTATACAATATTTTGTTTTTGTAATTCTTCTCTACTGTTTACAGTTAAAATAGATTAAGATTCTATCTGCATTCAGATTTATTCTCTTAATGAATGCCATTTATAAATTCCTTACCTAATAGTTTTTTTTTTTTTTTGTTCTTCGCAATAAAATTGCACAATCATATAATACATTAAATTACGCATGCAAAACAACATATTATGCAAATATAAAATTGCACAGGCGAGGAAATGTCTTCTTCACTGGCGGCAAAACAGAAAAAAAAACGAAGAATTATGTATACGCGCGTCTAGAACGTAAAAACTGGCTCCCGAAGGTTTGGTTATTATGAATGAAATTATTTTTATCACATCCGATTTAAATGCATTCCTGCAATGATGACACATAGATTGTTGTTGTTGGGAGATTTTTATTTTGAAATTCTCTTATGAGAAATTATAAATGTCTACCTACATATTATTCTAGAATTTGTAAATCAAATTTTGATTATTTTGTTTTTGAAATATTAATTCTAGTTTTGTTTTATTCTGTGTTGATACCATTAAGAACCTGAAATAATAATAATTATACAACAAAAAAATATATTCATGCATAAACAAAAATATTGTATCTGATGCAAATTTGAGATAACTACACATCTGAAACTAAGAATAGCTACTCGCGTATTTTCATTTTTAGTGCATTTCTTGTTCATTTGGATACTTGTTCATAAAAATTCTCATGAATCTGAATTGGAAGTAGATAGGTACAAAAAAAAATTATAACGAGTTGTTGTTTCCTATTTCGAGATTCTGTAGAGTACAACACGGATATAAGAAACTCTGAAAATCCCTGAAATTTCTTTCTTATATCGGAGTTTTCTTTATATCGATACATCGGATATAAGAAAGACAATTTCTTATATAAGAAAAAAAAGAATATTTTTTTAAATACGTGTACCTACGAAATTTCATTAAAGCGAAGTAAGCTATACACTCTTTATATGCGCTTAATTAATGTATATTCATACAAAAACTTCATCTAAAATATTTTTTTAAGAAAAGAAGCCTTAATGTAACAAAGTAACAACAATATACTCTTCTTCAACTAGTAAAAAAAATATAATAAATAAGTTAAGTCTTCTCTTCAAATAAATAAAATTAAGCAAAATATTGTGAGCCTATGCAATGAAGGTTGATTACGTATCGCAAATGTCAGAATCACATTTGTTTACATTAATGTGTTTGTAAATTTGAATTTCTCTCCATGAATATGAAAATCTAACAACAATGTGGTGTAGTGAAACTACACACAGATGCAAAAATATCAGCTTACAAAGATGATAGCTTGTAGGCAAACACAAATAGCTGCCGAAATTTCCCATCCTTGTATTGCTCATCTGTGGTCAGAATAATCGCGGCCTTTCCAATTTTCAGCTGCCATACCTTTGGTTAGGTTAGGTTCCAAATGATTTTATTTTATACAAATTACAAAAGTTTAGTGTATCATTCATTTTTCAAACATGGCTTACGCCGTCTGTCAGTTGACAATTATTAATACTTAATTAATTAATTTTGTTTAATATACAAAATTGAAACATAAAATTAAAAAAGTTCTTCTAAGATCCGTTTTCTGTAGTTAAGTGCTAGCTTGGTGTAGTTGTATACCTTTGGAAAGTGGGAACTTTTAATGAATGTCTTGAAACACAGAGATAGACCCCTTTCACACAATGAAACTGAGTTGCCGGCAACTGGGAGTTTGTTGGTGAGAAGGGCAAGAAGTAAGGGGAATGAAAAAAATCTCCCCGGTCAACGATTTGAAGAGATTTTTTTGACGTTATGCTTTGAAATTTTCTTAGGTTTCCATTTTGACTTCTGTCTCTGATAGATGTCAAACATATTTTTTTTAAAGAGAAATTGTTTCCTACAATTATATTATTACATTAACCAAACCAAGTGAGCTACTTAAATAAATTCATTGTGAAAGAAAATTTCAAGTTTTAATTCTTGTAGGCAAGGCATTTAATTCAATCCATCACGACAACAAAAACGCACGGACCAACTAAGCTCTCAGATTGTGGCTTCATCATCACATTTGGTTTATAATGATGTTCCTGTATTAGCGAGCAGCAACAGCAGCAGGCAGCACCACAGGTATCAGTCATATCATCCTGTCAGTGGCTTATGTGTCCAACTGTACCAATAAAGCTTCGGTGCATTCCAATAAGTCCAATATAATCTTCCCATCTTCACTATCATCTGTTGGGCCCAAGATTTGGATGGCAAGAGAAACGCACAACAAATCAATTTTCTCCTGGTTCATTGTTTTTCC
The DNA here is from genome assembly GCA_910595825.1 of Philhelius pedissequus. Lineage (NCBI taxonomy): Eukaryota > Metazoa > Arthropoda > Insecta > Diptera > Syrphidae > Philhelius > Philhelius pedissequus. The sequence continues at coordinate 331,545,130 of OU343160.1, forward strand.
GTGACCTTTTAATATATTAATTTAGCAAACCATTATTAACAACCACAATAAAAAAGACAACATTTACCTACATAATCGCACCAGGTTTCTTTATTTTGAATTAATTTTTCTAAAAATAAGCTGCGGTTAATTTATAACTCAAAATTGTGTAGAATTTTACAGCCGCGAAACAAATTGTTTGTTTACAAAAAGCGAATGTCAAATCAAAAGCAATTCAAAAAACGAGCAACTCAGTTTCCTCATCAATATCTTCGTGTGAAAGCTACAAGGCAATTAAAGGAAAACGTCAAAAAAATCTCCAGCAGCTGGTTTCCCTGTGTGAAAGGAGACATACATATTGAAAAGGTTTTGCCACTTACTTGACTGTAAAAAGTACATTTCTTATAAGCGTACTTTTTTGTTCTAAGAATTGATTTTGGTGCGTAAGGAAGGCTTTCATATAACAGTGTTTTCTTATATGCGAGTTTCTTATAAGAGATTATAATTTCGAAAGAAATCTAAAGAAAAAAGCACGGTGTTTCTCATTGCGTTTTTTATAAGCGAGTTTTTCTTATATGAGTGTTTTTTTATCCGTAAAATACTGTATCACCATAAGTTAATTTCTCTATGTATTTAAGTTCTGGAAATTTTTAAGTGCTTGGTAAATTATATATTTTTTTGTCGCAATTGATCAAAATGGATGTGGAGAGCGAATTTAGTCCTTGATGCCGAGTCCGAATCAAAATCTCTGAACTGGACGCATTATCCCATCCATAGAATATTAATATGTATTACAAGTACCCACTTAAAAAGCACTAACATACGCCTATAAACAATACGAAAACAAACAAAACATTAACAATCAGACAAATCTGTTATTATAAATTGTTTGTATAAATTAGATCAACGACAGCCTGAGGTTTAAGAACAACAATAAAAAAAAGTACCTACTAATAAACAAACAGAAAATAACAGCAGAACACATTCATAATACGAATGCATAGCTAGACACTATAGACAAACACATCCAAAAATTGTAAGGAGGTATAATTCCATGTGGTTCACCATAATTGGGGGTGGCATGAAAAAAATGTATCTTACAAGTTTTCTTTCTACGGAGAATAAAATTTCTTCAATAAAAAATGATTAAGTAAACACAAAAAATTAAATGCACGACTAGATCACACAATATTACTGAAATCGCTTGAAACATCTACGAGATGTTTGAGAACTACCCAAAGGGAAATAATGTTAAAAGTTTAATAATCGGCATAACTATTTCCTCATTCAAAATATTGGGACGAAGTTTTATTGAAATTACTAAACTATGTAAGAAGTTCAATGAAAATCGTAATAGTCGTTTGTGAGAAAATTTGATAAAAAAAAAAAAAAAACGAAGAGGTTGATTGCAGTTCGACGGATGAATTACTGAATTTCGTTTGGTTGTTCGAAGTTGCCCTTTTTTCATAATCCTATTAACTCAAAAATGTTCGATTGGTTGTTCGTCCGAGTAATGTTTTCGGAGTAGTTTTCTGCTCTCGATTTCTCAAGGAAGTAAAAATAGAACTCACATATTCGTCGGATTATTTATCAAAAGCAATAATTCCTTGAATAAGCCATTATTTTAGGAGACGACGCACGGTTCAAGTGTCTATACGTACATTTGTGAATACGACATTTTCATATTTCATTGGTATCAAAACGGAGTAGAACCGTCAAAAAATTCAATCGAAAACAACATTTAACGCGTAAATATAGTGAAATGTCATTCATAAAATTAAATGTCTGCTATTTGAAAATTATTCCCTCGCTAACCCACCGAAGAGGGTAAGACTTTATGAAAAACTGGATTTAAAAAAAAAGGAGATTTCGTTTCTCCAGATCTTAATTCGTAATACATCGTAGTGCTCCCATGATTTATATGCGGATGTAAAGCGTATATGCGCGTAAATTTGCCAGTTCAAAATGTTCGTATTTGCTTAAAGTTAAGAAAATATAACACTTAGAAAATAGAATTACAAGCGACGTAATATGTACAAGAAAAACTACTTTCCACTCATTAACCAAATTTAAGGTAAATTCATTTAATCTAAATCGAGGCGGCTAAAATCGTCTTGACCAAAACCAATCGTAATATTATATATATTTTCTTAGAACTTCGATTTTGTTTAACGAAGCCAATAACATAGCCTTAAAGTGCATAGTCTTTAAGGCAAACAAAAATTGTTATAAGACTTTATTGAACTTGAACTCTGTTAAAGTTTTTCTAAGTTTATTTTGTTTTCAAGTAACTTGTGAGACCAATAAGTTTGAATCTAAAAATGTAGTTTTGAAATCAAAACTTCAGGAATATGTACTCAAAGTAGAAAAGATGGTTCTTTCTATTATTTTTGCAATTTAATTTTTTTCTTATTTCTGGCAACACTCGACTAGATTTATGGTTGAGTAAATTCAAATTAATTTTGTAGGTCAACTTCAAATACCACAATTAATAACACGAAGATTGTTTTCAAAAAGGTATATGCCCATGACAAAAGGTGTAACTCGCATAAAAAGATCGGATTTCCTAGTTTTTCATCAGCTGTACTTATAGGTGTTTGTAAAGAAAGTTTCCGTATGTTTTCTTTTAAACAAATCACCTTTTTAATGACCAAACACTCTGTCATAGGCATGAAGCCAGCAAAGATTAATGAGTTGTATAAGTCAGGAAAAAAAATTAATACAATACTCTTGTAGATGTAACTGAGTGAGAAAATGTGCTTTTTTATTTTATTTAATGATGAACATTTTGAGGTAAGCACATTTTTGTGTTAACAATGGTTTTATGACTTATATAATAATAATTTTGGGAAAACAAATATTGAGGAATTCGTTTTTAATTTAACTTTCGTAACGATTTACGAATTTGAATAGTCGTTTTACGCGAGTAAACACAGTTCGAAAGTTTTTTCGGACTTCTTTATATCTTTAGATTTTGAATGCAAATAAAAAACAAAATGAAAATGTGAAACGTCACATGCAGACGTCAAAAGAGGCGTATTTGGTCGTAGCTAATGGTGAATTGAAAAAGGGATTACCAATCGCAAACGCCGTCAGACTAATTCAGAAAAATCAAATCTCAGAGAATTAAACAATCTCTTTGTAGGTGGATTTCATTTTTAGCTCAGAGCCAAGATTGATTTGTCAAAACAATTGTGTGTGTTTCTTTTTTACTCAAAGTGTTCACAGCTGAGACTGTGTGTTTCTTTTTTTCGTGCTGAACATGGTAGAGCGCGGACGATGAGCTCAAACAAGATCGACTGAGCTCTTTGAGTTAATTGCTGAACATAAGAAATGTCATGTGTGGCACGAGCGAAATATGAGAAAAAAAAATAAAATGGCGGAAAAAGTTGGCAGAATTTGTTTTTTTATTAATGAACAACACATTAGCAGTCTTATTTATAAGTGCATTACAGCGAGTATGCACTCCTTATAATGCCTCCGAACTCGAAAATCTCGTTTATGAAACTTATGCAACGTTAAATAGATCCATTATAAGCTAAACCAGCTTATAGGTTGAATAGAGCCCACATAAGGAAATTATAGTGTCGAAATGTCATTTTGAGCTTGGACATAAAACAAAAACCAAAACAAAATGCCCTTAAATTTTGTATCCTTTTCTAATGATTTCAATAATTAAAATGCAAAACTTCCAATGCAAAGAAGAAGAAAACTGTATAAAAAACGATTCAATCCAATGAATCATAGAAATGGAGACTTAAACAAAAAATACCGGTTTTCCAAAGCAAATATGCTTAAATTATTGAAATTGTTCAACACAACTTCTAGAATAAATACAAAAACCAAAAAAGTGCGTTTTGCTACTCAGAACCTGACCGTGAGAGAGGTGAAACCACCGTCACCCTACTCATACACATTATACTCGACATATGATAATGGCGGTACTACCAATCTAAACAGGATCTTAGGGATGAAAAACTACGATCCAATATTTATTATTATTAATTATTATTTTGTATTATTATTTATTTTGTTTTCATTAAATCCCAATCATAACACCAACAAAAGTTCTAGTTGCGTTTTCTGACAAACAGTTGATTTGATCATGGCAGCCAAATGGAATAGATTACCCGTTTTTGGTACTTTTTGGACATAAAACCCTGCATAACTATAATTTATGGGAAAATGATTTATAAATAGAAATTTATGTAAGGGCTACATAAGACCTTATTCATGGTATAACTATTCATCTGCTTAAATAAGACTCTAGACTTTTTCTTTTTTATCTCCAAGCAGAGCCTAAGCGAATCGGGTAAGCTCTGAGCAAAAGCATGATCAGAGGTCTGCTCCATTTGATCGGTTATTTCATTCGGAGATAATGGAAGGATATGCTCCGATTTAGCTCTGATTGAAAAAGGAAACACAAGTTGAGTGATTGGATGTGCCTGAGCTTAAAAAGAAACACAGGTTTTTTTGTTGACAGCTCAGTTCTGTGCTTTGAGCAAAAAGCAAAAGTAGAAAAACGCCTAATATTAAAAAGTGAGATATATTTTTTTCTGAACTGGCCAATTAAGAAATACCACCACACTACAATGTTATGGGATGTAGAAAATGCTTGTATGTGATAAATTTAAAAGATTAATAACGAAGATAATTTCCCAAATGCCCAATTTTGATGCTCGTTACTTAATATTATCGATTTGCCATTGTCACTGTGGTTTTAATGGAAGGTGTAAGAGGCATATTTTTTTGCGTAGAAAATAGAGACTATTTTAACTAAAGTCTCTGGCAATCTAATTTTAACGGTATGAGTATGAAGGATTTTATAATTGTACGCCTAAGAAATGGTTGGATTAAAAGCTCGTGAGAGAGGGAATGGTTGATTAAACACAAAAATTTTTTCATCATCGTATAGTCACAGTTCAAAGTTCACAGTGGTGCTGGTTTTTGTTATGACGAAACAAACGTGAAACAATGTCGCCAGATGCTTATATATAACATTTTCGGTATGGCGCCCCATTTAATTATTATCTATTCAAGTTTTTCTTATAGTGCACAAGCGTGACAATTTTTATTCATATACGTAGGTAGATACCTATAGTTGATTCGTTTTATTACCGCTAATGATCCATATTGTAGATGATCCCATGAAAATAAAATGATACGGATAGTTAAGTTTGTTTATATCGCACACACAGCTGTTTTTCTACATCCCCCTTTAATTGGCGTTGCCATTCATTTGTTTTATTTTCCCTCTCTTTTTAGCGCCAAATAATAAGGATTTTGTATTAAGACAGCATTGGTATTTAAAAAAAAATACAGATTTTCTTAAAAATCATTTTTATCTCAAGTTAGACACCGATTTACATCAAGATACATTTGACCTAATATAAAAAAATCGCTAACCGATTGTCATGTGGTTTTCCATTGGTACAAGAATTTCAATCCTTTTTGATACAAATCTTCCAAGACACAATTAATCTACAATTAACTCATTCCATTGGGCAACAAAAATTAATTTATTTTTGATTCTGAATCAAATTCACTGATTCGTATTTTTCGGTGAATCAACCCCTATTTTTACTAACTATAATTTGAAGCATTTTGTTTGACAACTACCAATTTCAAAGAAACAAAACAAAATCAAAAAAAAAATCTATTAAATTGCGTTACATTCGGCACGAAAAACAGCGAATTCTGAATTTACCAAAGGAAAACCCAATTAAAAAATTAAATAAATTCACAAAACACTCCGTAATTTATTATGCATAGTCAAAATGGCGGATGTGTTTCACTTTTTTGTATGGCAAAATTTATGAGCTGTATATCTTGGTATCTATTATATGCATATATTAAAATCTGTGGCGTAAATAATTTTACCTAAAAAAAATTAAATGCACTCAAGATTTCAATCGAATTCAAAATTGACAGATCACAATAAATGCGGAGATATTATTTAAGTAACAGTTGGTATGCGTTTATAAATAAATACAAAAATTCTGATCTCTAACACATCGTACCCGTATACTGAAGCTTCGGCTGGAATAGCTGTCATAATATTAAACACACAAAAATTCAAACTTACGAACACAACATAACACAACTTCTAGATGCGCAAAGATTTGGACTATTTTTAGCTTTAGCTAACAGCTTTTTTGACATTTCAAAATCACTTACATGATCGAGTCGAACCAAGCGTTTACATAGGATTGAAGAAGATTCTGAATATTCAATCCCGAAAAAAAAATCACATCGGCCATCAAATGTGAGAAAAATGTTCAGATGTACTCTAGTCTCGTGGAACATAACACTTACATCATTTTTTGACAGCTATTCCAGCTACGGTTCCCGCTCCAGTTGCAGAACTCTATTGTGTTCAGCCACTAAAATGTATGGCAAACTATCCAAACAATGACAATAGTTTAACAACTACCATCGAGAGTTTTACCAAAATATAATTGAATTAATCGTAGTAAAAAATAATATAGGCTATAGGATTTTGGGAACTAGATTTTTGGATCATGAGTCACCACGAATACTTTGTTTGGTTTAAAAGACTGCCATTAAGGGCCATTTTCTTCACTATTTGTCAACTTGCCGCAAACTCTCAAGTTGGCCAAATCTAGAGTTGATACAAACTTGAGAGTTGAGTGAAAAGTTGAAATTTGTTTTTCTTCACTATTTTAAATCTCAACTCGGGAGTTGGAATTCAAAAGTTGGCCAACTTGCGTTATTAAAAATTTCCCTGGGAAATTTTTGACAGATACGTATGATTTAACTTTAGATTTATTCTGTGCCATTGTTTCGGCCAACCATATAATTTTGGGACCGACGGATTCGACACCATGAATTTCCATTTTACTTTAGGTCCCAATACACGTTTTTTTATATGTGCAGATGTTCCTTTATATGATTATAACGGGTGATTTTTTTGCTACTTGGTTTTTGACGTTTATATTTTTGACAGATCACACATGACAAATTCCACGAACATTTGACATTTCGATTCAGTATTGTTTGCCATTTCATCATGAATAGACTTACGCCTGAACAACGTTTGCAAATTATTGAAATTTATTATCAAAATTCGTGCTCTGTGAAAAATGTGTGAAGGCCGCAGGGTTACGGTCAATGGAGAAAGGTACCGTTCGATGATAACAGATTTTTTTTTGCCGAAAATGCAAGAATTGAACTCGGTCGACATGTGGTTCCAACAGGACGGTGCCACATGCCACACTGCACGCGAAACCATGCATCAATTGAGAGGCGAATTTGGTGAGCAGTTGATCTCACGTTTTGGCGCAGTCAATTGGCCACCAAGATCATGTGATTTGACCCCGTTAGACTATTTTTTGTGGGGCTATGTTAAGTCTATTGTCTACGGGGACAAGCCAAACACGATTGCTGCCTTGGAAGCCAACATTGAACGCGTCATTGGTGAGATTCCGGCCGAAATGTGTGAAAAAGTTTGCCAAAATTGGACCTTCAGAATGGACCACCTGAAGCGTAGCCGCGGGCAACATTTAAGTGAAATTATTTTTAAAAAGTAAATGGCGGAAATTGATTTATCGATCCAAATAAAAATTTCATTCACTTTTTACAAGTTTCTGTGTTTTTTTGAATTTTCAAAAACCAAGCTCTTAAAAAATCACCTTTTACATATGTGAAAATAATTGTGTAAATAAAAAGAATCAAAATCAAAAATAATGTTTGTTGCACAATTATGATACAAAAAATTCCAGTTTTATAGCAATTCATTGATTACATAATGTACATAGACAGATTATCCTTTCAGATAATCCATACTTGAATTTTCAAATTCTTTGTGGAAATTTGGCAATATCACAATGTTATCTTGCGCTTGTAAAAGTTCTCTTCGTGTTTTGGGCATGCGAACAAACTGGAGCGCTAGGTTGATAATTGTATTTAACACCCACTTCACAATACGATGGTTGAATACTCGCCAATAAAATCAGCAACGGCCCACTGAATTGACCCGAGTGCATAGTACCTCAGCACAATCAATAATTGGGTAGTTGGTCGTAATTCACGCAATCTACACATTTATGCGAGTTAGCATAATTTAAGCTAAAGAATATTCAAGATATTTCATTGCGTACCTTGCTTCGTGTAAGGCAATACCCTTTATCAATTCCAAGAGCAAAATTGTCGTTCACTTTGAAATACGAAATCGTTAGATAATATATTGGTCTCCATTTTTGGAGCCCGACCCGTGGACACATCTTCTTCGCTTCCGGAAGCAGACGATAGATGATTTTCCCAAAAATAATTTTCTCGGAACAATTTATTTAAAAATTACTTTTATTTAAACTGAAACCGAGAATAATCTTTGACAGAAGATGCAACAAAATGTATTACAAATTTCAGTTTGACAGAAAACTCTCAAGTTTGCTCTCTCAACTTATACTATTTTCGGAAGTTGAGAAAACCAGAAGTTGATCAACTCGAGAGTTGAGAATCGAAAGTTGAAACTATAAACTTTGAGTGAAGAAAAACTAAATCACAAGTTGAGAATAAAAATCCTCAAGTTGAGTTCAACTTGTAGTGAAGAAAATTGCTATGTTTCCTCAGCTTGTCGTTTGTAGCCTCTAGAATGTTGTTATGCTTGAAACAGATTAAACCAGCAATAGCTGCCGCCCCGCCCTAATTCCTGTTGCTGCTTTCAAACAACGTTTACACGCGCTGTCAAATAATATATCATTTTTCAATTCAATTCAATTTCGTTCGATTCGATCTCATAACTAAAGTTATTGCGTTGCTAAATACAGAAATATTACATAAGTATTTATATAAAATATTCGGAAACTAAATATATAAGGTGGAACCATAAAAATTGAAGGAGCACTGAAGTGAAAACAAGCGAAAGCAAAAAAATGACGCCTGATTGCATGTTGTTAATAAATGTTTCTCCGAGTGACAAGCAAAAGAAATTGAACACAAAAACAAAGTAGAACTCAAAATCACTTCAAATAGTCATGACATCATAATTTGAATGTGTCATAATTTTGCAAATGGCGCCAAACGTCATTATGCTTTGAGATGTATGTTATATGCAGAACAGAGACAGATAGAGAATTGGAGTTAACAAATAAGGCAATAAAGTTATCACACCTGAAGAATACAAAAAAAATGCCAGCCAATTCAAATTACTTTTGATCCACCTTGAAATGATGCAATTATAATTCAAAAAACTAGTACAACGATTGATGTTATTATACCTCTATTTATGAAATAACCATTCATTATTTCTTAAGCAAAATCTAACACAATACACAAATGAATCAACTTTATTATCTAGAATTAGAAACGCACTTTCCAATAGTATATTTCCTTGTGCATCAGTTGTTACAATATTGGTATTAGCTCTGCATTATTCCCCCCGCCCTGCTGCTAGCAAACATGAATAATAATTATTTTATTTTCTTGGCAATTATCCAATTTTTACTATTAAAATCTAATTGAAATCATCAAGGAACAAATATACGTCGTTTAGCTTAATGCCAATAAATAATGGATTGGAATTTCAATTTTAGAAAATATTATTTTAATCTTCAATTACTGTTGCGAACATTCACATTCAAGGAAACTCACTTAGGTAAATTTATAGAAAGAAAGTTTTAATTTTTTTTTTGGTTTTTTGTGGTACCTAACAAACCATTGGCCAGAAACTCGAATGAAATTTTTGGAACTGAACTCATAGAAAGCGATAAATAAAAAAAAAACGTGGTAAAAACTTCACGTTTACGAATCGCATCGGTGATGGCGGTGCAGCAAATTGACCATTCAAAACACGTACTGATTTTCCAGTCTTGACTTTGACGGGGGTTTATAAAATACACATTAGTAATCGACCCAAAAAGAGAGTGGTTTTCGAACCAAACAATTCGCACACATTGGAGACCTTGGCCTGTTTTCTAAATGGAGGGAGAATAATAAAAAAAAATCATTTTTTATTATTGGAAGACGGGGAAAACAACATCGATAATGAGGAGAGATGGGTAACCATAAGCACAAAAAACACATCTCCTTGGTTGTGAAGTTAATTCTTTTTTATTGCTTATGTTTTTATTTTCTTAGAAACTCGCATAAATGCATGATGTGGGATTAGAGATTGAATCCAAGTTATCTTGAGTGTTGATGTCAGAAGTCAAAAATGTGTACCTACCTTAAGCCATGTGGTGGCGCATTATAATGGAACAGCGCTTTAAATTCAAAAAAATGCTACACGCCCCAGAAGTACGAACCTACATACGTAGATGTATATTAGAAACCACGGGCGGGAATGGATTTTAATTAATCCCAATTGAATGACTCGAGAGCGTGTGTGTTCACTTACTACGAGGAGAGGATAAAAAGAGCTATGGGATGGGAATGATCATATCCCACACATAAGATTTTTGTTAGCTGCCATTATGACGTTTGTATATTATGTATATGAAACAAACTGTCAAGTAGAACAGTGTGTTTATGTTTATGATTTTATTTTACATTGATGAACGACGCGTGTAGAGTATTTTTGTTTAAATATTTTGGCGAAGCGTCAAAATGTTTAAATTGGCTTGTAAGTGGCTGCTTTTTGGGATAGATATACATAAATCAATCTATAAATTGTAAACAAAACAATAAATGTCAATTTTTTCAAAAAATATTTTCGTAGTAAGTGCGTTTCTGAAGTGATAATGCAGAAGGAGATTTTCTGATCAATCTACCGACAATAAGACTGACACTCCATAGGGCCAACATTATTTTCGATGTCGAATAAATCGTGTCAAAGTTTGAAAGGAATGATACAAGGGAACGGGACTATTTGGCTAATTCTGAAAAATGAGATCCCACACTCATCCACTTTGTTTTTTTTTTTCAGTATTTGACAGCGAAATTAAATATACAATCCCTGACGTGACAACACTACACTGTCAACGCATAAAACGTTGACGATCTACACGAATGATCCAATTTGATCAATGTTGTTCCTATTGCGTTGACGTAGGTAGTGATGGGTGATGTTAACATTCAGAAGAGAACATTATGTTTTTACTGCGTATGTCAATCCGTTGCGTATTATTTTGTCACTGATGTCAAATCATCATGGCAAATTACACTATTCAAAAGCATTTCCACGTAATACAATTTTAGTGTCCACGAGGGGTTAATAAGCCTCTGAAAATTAACACAAATTGTGTCATCACCTTAAATTTATCATTTATTGTTTTTTTGGTTTTGTCAAGAATCACCTTCAAAAGAAAACGCACCCAAATTTTCAGACAGATCTGTCAAATAGTTTTGTTGTGGGAGCCATTTCATATACCTAAACGCCTAGGAGCATTTTCGTTAAAATGGAGAAAAGTGAATTTCGATTGCTCACTAAATACTATTTTTTGCGAGCGAGAAAACTTATCACGCAAACCAAACAAAAGCTTGACAAATATTATGGGGACTTTTCACCTTCGGTTGGGATCATTCACTAATGGTTTACTCGATTTCTGTGCTGTCGTTCAAACATAAATGACGCCGAACGTTCTGGTCGCACAATTAAGGTCACCACATTATAAATGGTCGCAAAAAAGTGATTGGTTTGCTAATGTACGATAGGCGAGTGAAAGTGCGCGAATTTAAGCAGGCCAAAAGTTTATCACATGTCTCAGTGATTTCGAATTTACATAAATATTTAAACATGACAAAACTTTTCGCATGACGGGTGCCGCGTTGGCTCACAATCCACAACTACTACATTCGTTTGATAACTTCAAAAGGTTTGTGTCAAACCAATGAATTTTGCTTGGTGAATCGAAGTCGAAGAAGGCCAAGGTGGGTTAGTTAGCTTACAAGTTCATTGCGACAGTTTTTAAGGGCGCTCGCTGTGTTATTCAAATTGATTATCTTTGAAAGTGTAAAACGATTACCGGCGCATATTACGCAGAACTGATTTGAAGCAAATAACAGTCGTATTTGAAAGAAAAAAATCCTTTTCACCAGGACAACGCACCATCACACAAGTCCGCAGTTGCAATAGAAAAATTGCATGAGTTAGACTACGAACTCCAACTCCTCGCTCATCCAGCAAATTCACCAGAATTTGCAATTTCTTGTTCCCAACCATGATAAAATGGCTCGGAGTTCAGAGATTTGGTCGAATGAAAAGGTCATCCCTGAAGCAAGCGATTTTTTGAGGGCCTCGAGAAATCGTAATATTTGCAAGGCAACTAAAAATGGGAGAAGCGTTGGATGAAGAATATGAAATGTTCTTATGCCGAAAAAGTGTTCCTTATTTCATTTTTCAGTGACTTATTGACCCAACCGTACATTTCTTTTTTGGCTGAAAAAAACATTTTTAGAGATTGGGCACATTTTTGGATGAATGTATTTGTCATAAGCTACCAAGCTTATAAAGCGTCACTGCATCCAGAAAAGGTTACAATTTGATGAGAATTTTGTCCAACGCGTGATGGTGTCATTGACCCGCTTTTCTTCTTAAAAAGCCATCAACGTCAACCACTACAGATCAATGATAAACTGCATGTGATTCCAGCAAGATGGCGCTACGTTCAACACAATGAATGTCACAATGGACATTCTGTAGGAGCGATTTTAGGGTTTGGCTACATTACACAGATGCGACACGTGAAACTGGCTACTGAGATATTTTGTGATATGCTTTCGACAGACTTTTTATGTGGGGTTTTAAAAAGTCACCTTATTCCAATATGTAGTAGAAAAACATTCATTTTATTGAATATTCTATCTATGTATTCTTATATAATATTCTGCTTCCAGTTCCCCAAATCAATTTGGTTATAGTCTTCTTCCACTTGGAAGTGCCACCTTAGGCGATGATTAGGTTTTTATACAGTGTCTCCTGGGTTTCTCGTGGTAGGGTCTTTCTTTTCAATTGCATTTTAAATCCAAAAAGCAGCTATTGCCAAGTGTCTTCGTTTAATTTCTTCCCTAATGTTATTGTTAGATATTACATCGAAGCCGAGATAGAGGAGTTTCATTGCTACCTCAAAATTATTATAGAATATAGCTGTCTACTCTGATGCTCTGTCCTATTTGTCGGTTTAGATTGTACCTCCTTCTTGACAGTGACAGCATATATGTATTTTGTTTTACCCCCATTTATCTTTAGAACCATTTTATGCGCATGTGTTCCTATATTTCTGAAAACGCACTGGTGATGGTGTCATTGCCCCGCTTTTCTTCTAAAAAGCCATAAACGTCAACGGCAACCAACCACTACAGATCAATGAAAAACTACATGTTATTCCAGCAAGATGGCGCTACGTTCCACACAATGAATGTCACAATGGACATTATGTACGAGCGATTTTAGGACATGGCTACAGCACACAGATGCGATACGTGAAACTGGCTACTGATATGTTGTGTGATATGCTTTCGTTAGACTTTTTTAAGTGGAGTTTTCTAAATTCACCTTATTCCAATATGTAGTAGAATAGTATTCATTTTATTGAATATTCTATCCATGTATTCTTATATAATATTCTGATTCCAGTTCCCAAAATCAATTTGGTTAAGGTTTTCTTCCACTTGAGAGTGGCACCTGAGGCGAGGTGCACCTCTATTGCGTTGTTCCTTTGGAAGACTCTGCGATAAGCTAGGACAGGGATGATTAAGTTTTTATACAGTGTCTCCTGGGTTTCTCGTGATAGGGTCTTACTACTCAATTGCCTTTTAAGTCCAAAAAGCAGCTTTTGCCAAGTGTCTTCGTTTAATTTCTTCTTTCACAATTTAACTGCTTCAACTGTAAGATAACCTTTATTGTAAATATTCATCATCGTCATTTAATCACAAAAATTCTTGCAGAAGCTAATTAACTTAAATTTATTTCTTTAATTATTAAAATACAAAAGAATCTCCAATCGTCTTGGTGAACCAAAAACAATCTGTTTTCATTCTCACGAAGAATCTTTGGTTAACCAAATATGTTTTTTCTGTTTTGTGGTTTTGCGAATTTTTTTCTCCGATTCAAACAAATAAATAAAAATAACTGAGAAAATTTTCAAATTTAATGTGGTTAGCCAAAAATGTGTTTATCTAATTTCTAACAAACATATCTAATATCAAGACTTCCCTATATTATATAGCTACATATCTTTGAACATACATAATCATTTTTACATATGTATTTACATTTTTTTTTATTTTATTTTGTTTTTTTTTTATTTCAGAACAAAACTCTTGCACAATCTTCTGAAACTGAACTGATAAAAACACATTGGAACGGATAAGAGGAGCCTGCGACACATTGGATCTCTGAAAACAACAATATTGTAGTTACTTTATGGTGCTCGTGGCGGGAAGTTGAAGTAAATACAAAAAAAATCTACATAGAACTGGTGTATTCGATTCGATTAAAGTTCAAGTGATTCTCTGTGAAGTGATGAAATTTTTGTTAATGGCTCCGAGAATTTTTTAATTTTTTGTCAACAAAAATGAAAATAATTTACTTTGAATTCAAATAGAAACGGTTTGGGATAAAATCTCAGGGCTTCAATGCACTAAGTGAAAAAAAGTGTTTAATCAAATTTAAAAACAAACATCTTTTGTTTTGAAAAGTTCTTTCCTTTAATCATTGGAAACAAAATGGAATTGAAAGGAAGAAACTGTAAGATGGTCTTATCCTGCGGAACAGTGCTATGGATTGTTGCATTTTTAATAAGCAGTTGCAGTGCATGTAAGTGTTTTTTTTGCCTTTTAAGATATTCGATAATAAGTTTTTATGAAAGTGAGAAACAATATTAAAATTTATTAGAATGTCTCTATTCACGGTGGAACTTTTTTGTTTGAAAACTTTTCGTCCTTGAAAAACATGACGAAGAAATTAATTTGTTTTACGAAAGAGAGCAAGTTTTGAGTTTGCGAAATGTTAAAACTTATCTTAATTTTTACGAAAAGTGTCAACAACTTAACCGATTTTGATAATTTTGTTGTTCCATCTAGAATAATTTGCTAGTGCGAAATGAATTATTTATTTGTGTTTTCCAACAAGACAACAAAATATTTACGAAAACAACAATCAAAAACATTTTTCCGTAATAAATTCTGTGAGTAAAAAGAGCGATGACCTCACCACATTCTCTGCAGTATCACCAATTTCGCTCCTTGATCTGTAGAAAACACGGTTACCACTTTGGTAATATTTTACATTTGTTTCTGTGATTTGAATAAAACTTAATAAACCTAAGATCTTCACACATTGGAAATGTAATTTATGTTAATTAATGTATGTATAAATATTAAAATTTGCTTTTTAATTGAGTATCACGAACACAGATAAGTAATACCAAAATGGGAAACTTTCGTACGTTTTACCCTCCAAAACCCATTTGTGTACATTGTTGTATTTGTAAATTTGGCTTTCTATCCATGAATAGATGTGAAATCCAAAAAAAATATGTGGTGTAGAGAAACTACACTCAAATGCAAAAATATCAGTTTAATATTACACAGAAGCAAAACTATCAGTTTCACAACGGTACTAGCTTGAAGGCAAACAAACCCAAATAGCTGGTTAAATTTCCCATCTTTGTATTACTCATCTGTGGTCAGGAACTGCCAAACTCAATTCCCATACTACAATAACGAATAAATTATTCTCGCGCGACCAACTGCAGAAGCAAAGATTATCAATTATAGAACGTGATTTGGACGGATAAAAAAACGAATCAAAATGAACGAATATTCGTTAATTCGTTGGGCACGTTCAGAAATCGTAAGTAAATGACTTGAAGGTAAGGCAAGTTTCTAGTCTCTGATTGGGCAGATGTCAAAAAATTGGCCTATAATCAAAGGAATCTTTTACTCATTGACATAATAGATATGGACTGCTAGGAGCCAACTTCGCGTTGGTTCTCCCCTCAGCTAGGACCACACGAGCGCCACCCAGCTCCCAGCGG
Organism: Philhelius pedissequus; assembly: GCA_910595825.1. Lineage (NCBI taxonomy): Eukaryota > Metazoa > Arthropoda > Insecta > Diptera > Syrphidae > Philhelius > Philhelius pedissequus. The sequence goes on from OU343160.1 coordinate 331,561,047, forward strand.
AAATCATGAATATTATCAAGTACCAGTGCTTAAGGGATTTTTTTTAAGAAATCCATACACAAATCCAAAAATTTCCTTTTCTCTATTTTCTACAGAAAAAAATAGGCAACTATATTAGAGTTATTTGCGGATGAGCAAAATGCAATAAGGCTAGATCAAATATCAATTTATTTTTTTCTTTACTTTTCGACGCGACTAATAAAATTTAGCATACGCTTTTAAGTTTAAACCACATTTAAGTTTTTATTTTAACTTTTCGACGAAATGAATAAAATCTAAAAGATTTAACACAACTGCGAGATATAAGATTAAGTGGTAAAATGGTAAATGAGCTGTCAAAATTAAAAAAATTACCAAAAAGTGGTGAACTTTTCCGCAAAATTTTGTGTGGGAAAGCTTACCATCTGAATTTTTTAAATGTGGAAAACTTTTGACATTTAATTTTGACGTTTTATGTATCATAGTCTGTTATAACTATCTCTCTTTCTCGAATTATTTTCGGCCGCTATTTTGAATGAGAGTAATAAAGAAATCGTTATTCATGTTAAAATATAGGAAGAAAAAAACTCATTAACCACGTTTAAAAATTGATTTTTATGTACGTCCATGAAACATGTGTGGTAAACTTTTCCAATTTCCGATGTGGGAAGGCTTACACATTCATGAATACTCTTAATGTATAAATCAGATACGGAACTCGCATATATCTACTATTTCCATCAACCATCAGAAGTGAATTCGAGCCGCAAACCTTAATAGTTAGTTAGTTCTTTAATACAAGTATGTATGTATATATGAAAAGTACATGACTTTATTTAAATTTTATTTTTTTTACAATTTTCTGGCAAAACAAAAAAAGTATGGTTATACGAAATTATTATTTAATTATTTATATACAATTTTGCATTTTTTAAGAAGGACAAAAGGCGCAGCCCTTAAAAGCACTACTGAAACGGAAAACTAACAAAAAAGAATTTTCTAAATACATTGATTTGAAATAAAGAATTAATTTAATTGGAAAATTAAAATTAGATTTTTATTTGTTTTATTTCGAATTCAACTCTAAAAGCAATCTCTTTCCTAAAATGAAAAAAAAAAGGAATTTTTCTTGTTTACTTTCTATAAATAATAAATGTCAGCACTTTTCTTATACAAAATAACAATAGATGGCCCTGGTTTCTTTGTCTGTTGACTAAATATGGTGCGCATGCCAAGAGTGGCTTTTAAAAGTAATAGTTTTATTTGCTACTTTGCTCCGAGGGGCGCAAAGATCGTTCTCCCCATTTTCAAAAGAGCTTTTGTATAGAACTGACAATCAACTAGCAGTCCATTAATAGTATGTTAATGCTTTTACTTATTTCAAGTCAGGTGCCCCATATTCGTTAAGCAGTTGGGCCTTAAGTGAAGTCCCAAATACCAAGCCTGTTCAACATCTTGAAATAATACCGAACCAAAAAAACGGTTTTTGAACAACAAAAAAACAGCCCGGAATTAAGATTAAGATTTACACTTTTACACTTTTACAATACCCGAACCCTATTGTAACAGAAAAATACAGGGGTGTAAGATTTTTTTAACATAAACTTAAGCCTTCTTCAGAACAAATGTGAAACAGATTTTGACATTTGCTTCAGTGTTGCTACAGATTAGTAAAGGTGTGTTCACAGTCTGTTGTAAAAAAATAAAATTGTACACTATTACAAGACTTGGTACACTAGATAGAGAATACCCCTATTGTATGACAAGTTTTTTTTGTTGATTGTCAATGGAGAAAATGACATTTGGATAGACCCGTTCCACGAAATAAGTTTTGTTTGTTTTGAAAATCTTCTACTTCGAAGAAGATTTCAATTAGATTAATTTATTTCTAGTCTTCATTTAAGGAGATTCAAATTTTTATGCGAAATCTTCAAGATTTAGAAGATTTCAAAGAGGATTTATGGTTAATCCACTTAAATCTGGATTAAGTGGTAGTTGTAAACGTAGTATAAGTTCCTGAACACCCAAACCTGATAGCTTAAATTTCTATGTGTTTGTGAATATGTTTTTGACATTTCCCAAGGGATACATAAGTATATCAAAGCTTTTAGGACATCTTAAAATTTATTTTTTGCCAGCAGCTGTCTTGGCATCAGCCAACAACAACCTATCCGGATACCTTTCCTTTGGTTCGATTTTTGAATGCGACCATTAAAGTCTGAAGGTTTCATTAGGTACGTTTGTTTAGTTTATTTCTAAATTCAAACTGGTTCTTGATTTGCAAAAAATGTATGGTGAACTTGTGTTTTTGATGAAGATTTTTTTTTACAAAAACAGGGGGTTTGATTCCGTGTAAAAAAATCGTTACTTCTGTTTGTGGTTTAATCTTATCTAATAAATATAAATAGTCATGTCGCGTCGATTAGAAGGCTTTTTAAAGAGTTTGATATGTACTATAACAAACATATCATAAATCATATAATATACTCGTACATCTTAATTTTTATTAATTGATTTTGATATAGAAAACTAAACACGGAATTAAAAGCAACAATTTAAATGGTTAAAGATTACAGTTACCCTTTGAATTTCCATGATGACAATGCTTGCAACTCATCGGGATAATTCCTTCGATTTCAAAGCCTCATTTCATGAAGGATTCCCTCACCCTCTCCGTTGTAGCTATATATTTTTTTATTTAATTTAACTCGCACTTTAGTGGCTCCAATAACCTACAGTAGCTTAATTAACCTTTGGCTCTGTTATTTATCGCTTTCACTTGTTTTCCTGCGCTGAAGACGAAGAGAGCAAAACATCACAAAGAGCGGTCTTCACTCCCTCAACAACTGTAAACAATAACAATAATTCTCGGCTTTTCTTTGCCGCACAACTCGCTTAATCGTTTACTTCTTCCTCACACCCTTTAAGTCAAAAACAAACATAAGACTTGATAGATAAATCTGAATCTGAACCTCACTCGTCACTTCGTGCTTGCGTCGGCGGCGCGGCGTTTCGGTCGCATCGTGCGTCGTTGTTGTCTTTGTCGCCACCAATCTTTTATTGCATTCTGTTTACACGCTGCATTTATGTATATATGTGAAAAGAGGCATGTCTACAAAAATGTAGCTCCGTACTATGAGTACGGCTTTACAATAAGTGGCTGGCGTTTTGTACAGATAGAAGTTCTGTTTGTATTCTGATATTTGTTCATGCAATGCACTCGAGTTTGTTTAATTAATAATGATCTTTGTTTATCAAGAGCATTGTAGCCTTTATTGGGTTTATGATGCGAAAAATTAGGCCAAAGAATATGATTTGTTTTATATGTGCATGCACATTGTGTGGAAGTTCATCAAAGGGTTTCCGCTTTCAAGTTTCTGATCGTGCGGCAAGATGTAAAATTTGTTATCTATATTTGTTTTTAAATCAAATATCTTCTTCATAAAGGGTGTCTTATAATTGTGAGAAGAGACAAATTTTTAAAAAATCTTTTTTAAAGCATTTGCGCTTTAACAGTTATGCACTAAATGTGAAATATCAATGTAATTCCAGATATTTTATGTTTAATGCTGTTTTAAGTGATGATGTGATAGGGCGAGTCGAACTTACAACAATTTAGCTTAAATAAACCATGTATTCAATTCATGGTTAAACCTTAGTTAATTCGTAAAAATCGGTAGGTTAAAACCTTGAACCTTATCTAAACCAAGTTTACAAAATTTAAATAATATTCACTTACACGAGAGCGACCGCAATAACCTACGAACAAATAATATAGTTGCTTTAAAACAATTTAAAAACCTAGACTGTTTATTCGGGTTCCACACACCATCCACATCCACACTTCACTGGATAAATTAAGACTATTCCACCAATTCCTATTATAGACTTACAACTTTGGTAGGTTTATGTAGAAGAGACAATTTCAGCCCACTAACATTTTGTAGGTAACAAAATATGGGAATCATTTTCACTAATGTCTAGTTGACGTTTGTCATAAAATAAAAAAAAAATCTGTCTGCCTCGTTGTTGCTGTCTGTTGTGTCAAAAAGTTTTAACCACCAAATGAGAAGTGGAAAAAAAAAACAAACAAAACTAATTACAACCAACCAATACTTAATATGTTTTAGACGTTTAAAAATGAAAAGAAAATTGTAATGAAACACTTCCAGACCTTTTTTGCATTATATTTTTCTCTGAGATATTTCCATCCCCATTATTCAAAATTTTATCAGCTGCCAATATCTGCCAAAAAAATGTCAGGATCAAATTATGAAACGTCATTCGTGGCCAATAAAAATGTCAAAATGCAATTTCATACAATTTTGTATTTTATTTAATATATATCTTTACATCTGAGCGTCAGTGCTCTGCTGTTCTGTATTTAATTAAATTAATAATTAAATCGAACAGCTCTAAAAGACTATTCACATGGGAGCGACCAACGACCGACGAATAAACGAATAAATTCCATTTAAAACAATTTACCAAATTAAATTCTCCACAAATTCTAAACCAAATTGTAGAAATATTATTTTATTAATATGTTCTGTCACAAACATTTACTTTTTAATCACCAAAATAAGATAAATTTGAGAAAACAATATTGGTCGTCGTGAATTGTATCTGATTGTTGCGAACTGTCAAACTCTATTCGCGTTCCACATAGCATCCACACTACGATTTTGTTCGCTCGCGTCTAACCTAAAAACCACACTATCAACTAAATATTCGTGACGAATCAAATTAAAGCCATGTGAAAGAAATGTCAAAATAGACGAATATTCGTCTATTCGTTGGTCGCTCTCATGTGCTTAGTACTTAACTCTGAGTATCTAATTCTGATCATTATTTCGTATGTGCGTCCAGATTCTGCTGAAAAAAACATACTTAGAAGATTCGAACTCAATCTGAACACCCTATGGATATTTGCGCACCGTGTTTAACGACTTAAAATAACCACTTTAAATCTTGTGGATAGACTTCAAAAAAGGGTTATATACGTGAAAGAGACAGACAAAATTTGCATACATGTATTTCGAACAAGCAATCGTATTGTTAAATATAGTTCGGCTTTCCCAGTGTTACGGTTGAATTCCTCTCATATATCTTATTGCTCTTTAGTTTACTCATTAGATACATTTTGGACCAACTTACAGCGATTGTTTTTTTTTAGTGACGCATTAGAGAATGTGAAATGCTGTAAATGAGTCTTTTTGTCCTTCCCCCTTACATACTAAGGTGCCCTGCTATCTCCTTTTAATCAGTTCCAATTTTCTAATATTAACCGGTTCTCACTAATTTGAAAGAGGTCGATTTAGACAACACTAAACCTTATAATATATGAAGTAATTAACCTTTCAAACCCGAGTATAGATAGTGTCACTGGTAAGTGGTTAGGTGCTTTTGTGTATCAGGATAAACCAGAAACTGTCTGTTATTGCTCGGATGCTTAGAACATTTTCCAGAGGGCAGCCTGAGGTATATGTAACGAAAAATCATTTATAATTAATTTATATTATTATTATTATTTTTAGTTTTAACTTTTAGGGTTACCCATTTTGCGGTTTCAAAAGTAAGCGTAAATAAAACACATACATTTTTTTTCATGAATTTCTTTTTACGAGAATTATAAAGTTTGAAGGTTGACATTATGTGTGAAACACTACATCATTTAAATGACCACCACGCGAATTGTTGCCAGCATCCATTCTTTTGAGGTAATTCGACCACTTTTTGACACATATTGGGCTTGTTAAAAACACATATTCTCCAAGTCGTATTCTTCAATAGCAGGCGAAAAAAAGTCGGTTATCATACGACCATAACGCTCCGAATTGACGGTGACAGCCGTTCCATCGTCGTTTTCGAAGAAGAAAAGTCCAATCACACCTCCGGACCAAAGAGCGCCCCAAACAGTAACTTTTTGTGGATGTAATGGCCTCTCTTCAATAACTTGAAGATTCTCAGAACACCAAATACGACAATTTTGTTTATTAACATACCCACCGAGTGAGAAATGTGCTTCGTCGCTAAAGAAAATTTTTTTCGAAAAATCGCCGTCCACCGCCTGTTGTTCAAGCACCCATTCGACGTATCTACGACGTTGTGAATGGTCAGCTGGCTTCAGTTGTTGTGTGAGCTGGACTTTGTATGGATGTAGGTGTTGATCCAAATGCAAAATACGCCATAATGTGCCGTAAGACAGTACTAATTCCTGAGAACGACGAGGAATCGACACATTCGGGTATTCGGCAACACTTTCACTTACAGCAGCGATATTTTCAGTGGTACGAGCGAAACGATGATCCACAGGCCTTACAATATCTGTAACCAATCCAGTCTCTTCAAATTTCTTCACAATTTTGCCAATTAATTGCGTAGTTGGACGGTTATGTAAACCATAATCTCCTCTTAAAGCACGATATGTGGCTGTGGCAAATCACCATTTTTGTAGACTTTTAACTAAAAAAAAATTGGTTTAACAACTTAGTTTGACAGATATCGAATTCCAGCCCTATACTTTTGAAACCGCGAAATGAATAACCCTTTACTATAAATTATTCCAACACACTACTTTATTTCGTAAGGTCCACCACACGTAATGAAACATTCTTTCTTTTAAATTTAATTTGTTTTTGTTTCTGTTTTTTTTTTTGCAAAGTCGGGTAGCCGGCCGGTTAGTGGGACAAAGTCTGTAATCATTTTATAAACACAATCAAAACAAATGACTATGCATTCGTTATCAAGGTTTATTATATTTTTGTTTTTGTTTATTCGTAATATTCCAAAATAACGCTACTATATCAGTAAATTTCTTTGTACTATGACTTTAAGCTATCAATTAATGCAGGGATGTTATAAGAAATTTTGTTCCCTTTGCGTTTCTTTTATAATTTACGAAGAATTTTCTTTTTTTCTTATAAGAGTCCAGACGCTGCCTTTGTGGGTACCATAATTGCCGACATTTCTTAAGAAGTAATTTATTTATGTCAAAATAAATAATGAGAATCATATTAATGATTCAAAGCATACAACAACATAAAATGTCTCATAAATGTCTCTTATTTGTTTATATGCTCTTAATTCAAGGAATCGATGACTGATTGTTAACATTATCCCGAATCCTCAAAATCAATAAACAAACAAAAACTATGATGGTATACAAACACATATAAAAAAGAATCACGTCTCATTGGGGTTCAATTCTTTTTTTGGAAAAATCAACATCAATTATGGGAACAGCTTGAAATTCCAACAACTTTTGTTGGAATGTTACCAACGTTTAACAATACGCTTAGTGTCCCATCATTGTTCAAAATGTAAATTTAAGCAGTGACGTACTTTTATGCTGACGTTACATTATGCTAAATAGCCAAAGTGTGAAAAGCAATAAATTCAATTCAAAGGTATGAATGAAAATATTAAGTAAGTGTTATCATGCCTTTGAACACACTTAACTTTTTTTCTCTGAAAATGGGCCAACCAGCCCAGCGGTGACTCTAGTAATTTTAATAAGTAGGGATAGATTTACCAAGAATATAGAAGTGAGTTCTAAATCAGCGTTGCCACAAAGAAAAGAATTTTGAGGGCCATTTTCAAAAAGTGAGGGCAAATACTTGTCAGAAATTTTTTTTTCTTTCAAAAATTAACTTTAAATGAATTCAGTGCGTTTCCAATAAGCGTTTTTCTTTTCGAGCTCTGGACAGAGCACTGAGCAGAGCTTGAACATGTCAAGCACGTTCTGAGCAGAGTTTGATCAGAGCCCTCCGATTTATTTATGAACTGGCAAAATAATAAAATAATAATTATTTATTACATACAGATGAAGATCAACCGGCGCCGGTGTCAATCTCCATTTTTATGTGTTTGTTTTTTCCCGTCTGGCTTGTCATATCAATCAAAAAAAGTTTGGACTATGGAGAATTTTTAAAAAGTGATTCTCATCGGCTTTATTGGTCGTAATGATGTTTAAATGAAAGCAATTTTCATTTTATTTTCCCACGTTTCGACGGTGGTTGCCGTCTTCTTCAGGGGTGTATAATGTAAAATCTTAATATTTTTACTTTTTTAAATTCCTAAACAATAATTTGTTTAAGACATATAAAAAAACAGATTTTGAACACTTCGCATTTGAAGATTAGTCTACGTTTTATGATATTTACTATCAGAAACACTTTTTAAAAATTCTCCAAAATCCAAATAAAAACCAACTTGGTCAAAAACTTCTAAAATATCAAAAAAGTTTACTCCATCTTTTTTTGTATGTTTTTTTGTTTAATGTTAAGTTCCTTAACATTAAATAAATAAAAGGGACGAAATATATTTTTTTACGAAACATTTGTCAAATATTTTGTTCATCAGACATTACAAATTTTACCAAATGCATTTCGACATGATTTATATGCCATCATCAGCTTCAGCTTTAAAATAACCCAAAGAACACTTAAGAAAAACAATTTATTAATTTGTTGACAAAAGGAAAGGATGAATTAAGAGAAAGTTAAATATTATTTTATTTTACGCCATCTGCTCGTACATTTTATTCTGAGCTTATAGCTCGCAGCTAGCTCTGATTGAAAAAAAAAGAAATAAACTTGGGTGTCTAATACGGTTTTCCATTGGTAAAATAATTTAATTTATTTTACATCTAGATCTGTCAAAACACCTATTGATAAATGTCGTCGCATTTAATTTTAATATTTTTATGATTTCAATATTTCATATAAATAAATAATTTTGTATAATTCTGGGAATGTTTTTACCAGCCGGCGGGCGTTGTTTTTCACAACCAAACTATGTAGCTGTACCTAAGTTATCAATGAAGTTTTCAACAATTTACTTTTCTACACACTAAACGGCGGTCCAGCGATATTGACAAAATCAAGAAAGATTTATCTTTGCTGACGGCATGTTTATCTATTGTAGCGAACTTACAAATGTAACCTTACCAAGCAATCCATCGCACATTTCATTCATCGACGAGCTAACTGCCACTTCAACTTTTCAAATTCGAAAGCTATAACCGTCAAAGAGCGGATATGCAGAGTATCGTCAGTAAACAGACACGTGACCATACGATTTATAGTGAAAGCCGAACATTACCATCAAGTCAAACATCACGCGATATGATTTACATGGGATGAGTTTTTCTGCACTCTTTCAATTCACATTCGCTTGTTACTGAAAATATATCAAGAGAACATTGGTATGGAAAACCATAATGCGTTTAGAAAAGCTAACTGGGCATTCAACCGACTACACCCCTTGAAGATCAGGGCTAAGCCAACAGACGAAGTAACTTGTGTGCAAACAACTCATGCGCCCAGTCATCAGCTACAGTTTCCCAGTTTGGTTCACTATTCCAAAGTCAGCGATGAAGTAACTATAAATCTTCAAGAGAAAGGTGCTAAGAATCTGCACCGGACCGACAGCGATGAAATCATTACAGGAACGAGGATATCTACAAAGAAGCAAGGTTAATACAGCTAGATAAGTATCTAATGAATATGGCAAAAAAGCTAGTGCAGAGCACCGCCAACCACCCTAATCAGCGAATGAGAAGGAAGGGCCGCCGAGCAACGACATCTCGAGCCAAAGTACCTCAGTGTGATGGAAACCCTGGATGCCAACATCTTCACGGACAATGACGAAGCAGCAGTTTCCTTCCACGCTGACACAGGGTCAGCCTACCACCGTGGCTAAAACGCCAATCATACCCCTAAGACTACACCCAAACCACCACAGGACAACCGGGACCGAACAACCCGAGAGCAGCAAACCAATCCAATATTTGTTTCAATGTATTTATAGTTGTAAGTTAACAAATTGTATATAATTGCTTAATAAAATCGTTAAAAAATGGAAAAGCATGGCTTACCTTGGATGTTATATGTATCAATCTAGTGTACATAAGGGAAGTGCCAAGAAACATACAGCTGAGTACCTGGTGTACTAGTGTAGTGAGGAGTTTCGCAAGTTGTTGGCCTTGTGTTGTAAATTTTGTGCCCGTGGTTTCGACCAGGGCCGGGGACTCTATCCCACCGAACTTTGTGCCTTTGATTTCAACCAGGTCCGAGGACTCTATCCCCCGAACTTTGTGCCTTTGGTTTCGATCAGGACCGGGGCCTCTATCCCACGAACTTTGTGCCTTCGGTTTTCGACCAGGGGCGGGGCCTCTATCCCAATTTTTATGAAATTGTTAGTTAATTTTAAGAAAATCTATTGTATTTATCAAATACCTTGTTAAAGTATATTTGACATTTAAACGGAATTCTGAACTCATCACGAACCTATCAATTTATTGGTACCAAGCACCTTTGCACCTGGATGGTACTTGGAAAGGATTTCTTCTGTTGGCGTTTACCAACACTTGAAAATCAACACTTATGGAGAAATAAAGAATTTACAAGTTGTTGCCAAACAACAAATTCATTAGACCGACATTTGCTTGTCGATAGTTAGTAAATTTTGAGACATTTAAAATGACACTTCTTATAGAAAAACGACATAATCTGAAAGAATATATAATTTATTTGATTTTGAAGCAAATTGATAAACTATAATTATTCTATCAATCACCGGCTATCCCACATTTTTGCTAGCAAACTATTTTCGCCAAAATAAAATGCAGAGTTTTCGTCGCTTTATATTTTAAAAATTATTGTCGACTGTAGCAATTTATATCTGTAGATATTATTTTACATGTGTTAAAATCGGCGAATTTCTGTTATATGTTTATAGTGCCGTTAGGCATATAGTAACATAACTACAAGTTTGACATTTATAAATGTCAAATGTTCTTACTTCGTTTCTTGCACGAACTGTCCATGCTAGTTGTACAAATATTTAATCCGTGGTTCAGAAATTATAACTGACTGATTTCTGCTGATAACTTTTATCACATACTTGAACCTTGAACCGTGTCGTTAAAGTTGAAATTCAGTTAATCAGTCAAAATCGGGAGTTAAATCGTACAACCACAGATCAAATATTTGAACCTAGTGTTTGTACAACTGCCCCTCACTATTGTAGGCGTGTTCAGTTGCAGTTTAATTTGTTATTGGTATAGAATTAGTATTTTAAATAAATAAATTTATTTTAAACTTAATAGATTTCTCTAAAGCTTGAACCTTGCTTTATTGTTTAATTCTATTGAAATGTAACTGCAATCATGAATAAACGTTTAACGCCTTGTTGTTAGTAATGCTTTATTAAACAATCTCTAAATATATGCCCACACCTACAATCAGCATTAATAAAATATATGAGTAAAAAATTACATATTTAGCATTTAACTACTAATTGCTCTTAAACAAGCTTCGATTCTTACTCACTACGAATAATATTATACAAAATGATTCATATCGAAACCTACATACCTGTCACAAACCACAAAATCAATATTAATAAATTATATTTTTAACTAATTTTTTTTTGTTGTATTTCAGTACCAATGCCACAATCAAGTTTTGACGATAACGATGATTTTGCTAACTTTGCTGCTAAAAGAGGTGCTCCCCTTATAACACCCATTTCACAAGAAATAACTATCGACGTAAGATCAAATTATACATTACGTTGCGAAGCTAACGAACCGATCACTTGGCGCGCATCAACGTTAAATTTTTTGGAACTTAACAATGCTTCATATAATACTCTCAATGATGACAGACCATATGGAAATATGCTCTATCTAATTGATGTCTCAGCTGAATATGTTGGATATTTCTATTGCATAAAGCAGAGAGATTTTGTTGAAGGTGGCGATTACGATATGCTGGTTGAGGACTTCAAAGCTGCAAAAATTTATGTTTTTGTTAATGGTAAGTTCTAATATCTACTTACGTTACATTCCACTGGTATTTTTTGACTTCGTGTCTTTTTATCTTGCTTCGACTTAATGGTGATATATAGACATCCAAGTGGCTCTCTATGCAACCATCAAGTGGGAGGGAGATGTGAGTACTTAGACATCAAAATAGTTTGCAAATTGAGTCAAACGTAAGAGCACTCCGTCATTTGACAGATATGAAAACTAAATTGATTTAGTTGACATTTTAATTACAGTCTTAAATCACCTAATTTAAAATTTAAATTTAATTCGAAAAGTGTACGCAGAGTTACATATGCAACTACCTATATCAAGTCACGAACTTTTTGCTACAAAAAAAAAAATTTTACTTCCAGATGAGAATGTACTTTTAGTGCCTTGGGCAGTACCTCTTATAAGTGCAAGTCAATACGATGATATCGTAATTCCATGTAAACCAACAATGCCAGACACCGTAGTTGAATTAATCACCAGTGACCAACAGGTAAGCGAAAATGACTCATTCACAGCATTTATGTTATGTCTGTCTAATAAATACCATCACATGCACATCAATCCCTCCCCTACTACCTATACACATGTACAAATTCTAAATCCACAATTTTTATATTATTTCATTATTTTATTATCTTCTTTTTTTCTAAATACCAATTTGATTTGTTGTTTTTTTCGCAACTGTAGGTTATACTAAGTTCAAATAAAACAATACAAACAAATTTTCAACCGGAAATTGCCTACAACGAAGCTAAATACCATCCAAAAGTCGGCTTTGTAGTAACTGAAGCCATCAATATGACCGAATTAAATTGTCGTGGTGAATATCTCGGTCAAAATGAATACTACCTTCTTTACATTACATTGGATAGTAGGTGTCTAGTTTTTAATGATGTTTTATTTTTAACTGAAATACTCAATATTACTCGTCGCAATTATGTCGCTTTTTGTTATTAGCGTGGTTACTTCGCGACGCGAGACTTTATCAACTGTCAAAATGACAGTTCCTTTTTTTAACATGAGGGTAGAAATGATTTTTGTTTTATTTCTTTGAAGTGAAACCATTCCATAATACTTCTGAAAATCGATCAATGGAAAACGATACATGTAAATAACGACTTTTCTTACGTCAAAATTTATCAAATTAGCTTCACTTTTAACACACCATAGTTCAATCAAGTGCCTTCAAATCTTCTTCCTTCAAATCTAACAATTGGTTAACTTTTTGTTGTTTTACATTTTCAACCTCAGATCAGTTCGATCATAATTTTATCAATGTATTGAAAGAGAAAAAATCTGTTAATGTATAAAATTTAATAATTTCGAGGTTTCCACCAACGTGTAAATGACCCCTAAGCGACATTTTAGCGACGAGTTAATTACTATAGACATCTTTTAATATATAATATTAACTGCGAGCAAATTACTATTACTTTTATACCTATTATTATAATCGACACAAGTAATATTTGTATCATATGTAGTCAATATCAATAATAGTGTTTTTGAGATATGCGCAGTGGAATATTCGTTGCCACTGTTCATCTGTATATTTGATCATCAATATAAAATTATCGCCCACAATATTATTATTCTTGTAAATTTATTAGTAGAATATCGTACATGTACATAGTTTTCAAGTATTCATGCCGATTATGCAACTAGCAATAGTGCTGGTCGCAGTGGATTGATTTCTTTTTAAACATTTGCAGTGAAAAAATAAACACGACGAATCCAGTAAGTCGAATTGCGTAATCAAATTAGCATGGTTATTAAAGTTCCGTTTGCAAAAGCAATTTGGATTTATTCAGTTTTTACATTCAAAGTGACATTTGTAATGTCAAACACTTCTTTCTATTCCGCTATTTCTGAGACTGTTGAGTTCCTTGATGTTAACGAATTTTGTTTGCAATTAAAAATAAAGGTTGTGGAACGTATTTCCTTTTCATTTCATAGATATGGTCTTGTATATGATACATAGCCAACGAATTGCGAATTTTCGTAATAGTCATTGTTTGGTCTAGAATACCCCCGAATTATTATAAATAATAACAGATAAAATGAGTGCTTGATGTTAAATTCGAAAAAAAATTTTACTGGTTCGTTTGTGGAATGCGTCATTATTTTTGACAGTTCACATAAGATATTTTTCATGTTCTCCATTTACCTATGCAGACAGTTGTGGTTATTTATTCTCTTCTCCGAAAAGTTGAACCAAAAATAAATTGATAATTATTTGCAGTAGAAATTTTTTTTATTTTGGAATCGAAGATGGCAATTCATTTGCAAGGCACTAAAAAGACTCTTCCCATGAGAACTATACCAGAAACCTTCGAATGGACGAATAAATGTGAAACAATTACGTAGAATACTTATATAACCTAAATATTTAGATACTAAAATATTCTTTTTAGTTGCAAGAATAAGATAAATTTAAGAAATCCAATTAGGCGCCGCGAATTGCAACCGGATTGTAACGAACTGCCAAACTCTATTCATGTTTCACATTCCGCATACAAATCACAATTCAACGAATAGTTTTTTCGCGTCTCTTTGACCACAAAATTAGAAATTATCAATTACAAAACGTCATTCGCGACGAATATAAAAAAAAAACAAATGAAAGAAATTTCAAACTACGCGAATATTCGTTAATTTGTTGGTTGGTGGTCGCTCTCATGTGAATATTACTTAAAGGTGTTGCTACTTGCGACTAATGCTGTTTTGACTGAATTACAAATAGTGCAATGCAAATGTTTTCTTATGAAGTGGAAGTGAGATAGAAAATTGTATTAGAGTCAGTCCATCGCTTCTAATGGATGCAAGTTATTTGCTAGGTGTCGTATAGTGTTGTACCCTTTTACAAGATGATATAATTTTTATAAATGGCGGTAAATGTCAATTTCTCTTTGACATTTATGAAGTTGGCAATATGTAAGCAAAACATAAATCACTATACTCGCACACGTAATAATTGTTTCGGTCGACATTTGCCGCCATTTGCAAAAAAATATATCATCTTCGGATAGGGTGAGATATGTTTCGCCCTTGTTCTTAGTTTTGTATTTCGACCAAATTTGATATCCATGATTTTTTTGTTTGAAACTTATTTCTTTCGTTCATTTTTAATTTGATTGTTTTTACAAATCTTAAACGCGGCCGCGGCGTCATACATACTTATATGTGTTGTGATTTATTTGTTCAATTCCATACAAAATAAAACAAATCCAAAACAATATTTATTATAGGTGCATTCCAGTGACACAACCGGCCGATACGACCCGAAACTTGGTTTTGTTGTGCAAATACAAAAACTGTCCGAGGCGGGTCATTACGCATGTAAGCCCCAACAACCGTCACCATTAAACGAAGAAGAAGAGGTCGACTTTATGATCCTTTATAGTGGTAACGAATCTAATGATCGTGAGTTGGCACCCATTTGTGATGTTTTCCCAATAAATAGAAATAACCGTAACAATACTATTAATTGCACAGTATTTGCCAGCGAGATACCGCTAAAAATAAATAACAACAACTACACTCTATCTAGTCTAAGTCCAGTGAATAACACAAATTTCTTTTCCCAACCTAACAACAACAACTACAACAACACCATTTCGTCAGACATTTTGAATGTTGTCGATTTGGTTAATCCGGTGGTGGTGGTATCGCGCAAGTCACGCTCCTCATCGCCATCCTTGACATTAACCACTGCAAGGCCAACAACACGTCATCAACTTCATGTTGGTGGCGCTGGCGCTGGCGCTGGTAGCAATGTAAATGTGGATACAAAAACTAATGGCGGCCATGACAGTGACAGTGACAATGGCGATGATGGTGAGACTGATGTTGATGATGATCGCAATGAAAATGGTGGTAGTGGTGATGGTGGTGCTAATAATAATAATCGTTATAGTCGCGCAGATGTCAAAAACTCTGACACTACTACTACTAGTAAAAATATTGGTTTGGGAATAACAACTGCATTGTCAACATCTAATTTTGAATTTACTGTTACAACTGAATCTAGTTATGGTGTTAGAATGGGCAAACGGCAAACGACTAACTCATATCGAGGTAGATCGCATAAAAGCTATGGCGGTACACCAAGGCCACGGTGTAAGTCCCTGCTTGACCGTTTGTTCCTAATCAACAAAAAAAACTGCTTGATATTGTTTGAATTTGACATTTTTGTATACTTTTTGATAATTTTTGTGTTTTTTTGGATTTCAGTTTCTTGTTGCATCTTGGTGATTGTGCTTTTTTTATTTGGTTATTTTCTTTTTGCTGCATTAATATTTTCTGCGATACAGTAAGCTTTCAAATAATTTCAGAAATATTGACATTTGTCGAAGAATATAATAATAAAACAATCTGATTGGTCAGACCTATTAAAAATAGCCATTAATTGGCAGACGTTGTTGACATTATGACAAATCAAGATGACAAGTTAATTGCCGTTGACAGCTGGCCAATCACAAACTTTTCTAAGTTGACTTGAACGACTCATTACATAGCTATTTGGTTCATCATAAGTTTTATGATTTAAGATTATTTCAGCAAGTTTAACTCCGGTACTACGATTTTTTCGTTCTCAAACACACAAGCTTTGGTTCCTTAAATAATTATTCTTTGATTTATAAGCTCATTAGGTATTTAGATAATTGCTTTTATTTGTAGAACTCGGCATTTTGTTGCATGCTTTATGTTTTATGTAAAAAAAATTACTAATACTGTGCCTTAATAATATTTTTTTATGTAGCTTGTTTAATGCTTGGCTTTGTTGATAAAACTTTTAAAATACATTTTTTTAATAATTATTATTTTTTATCTTAAAAAAAATAGCTAAAACGACACATGTAGCAAAACCACAAATTCACTCAAATTTCCATGGACATGCAGTTGAAGGTGAAACATTTAATTTGACATGTTCAGTGGAGACATTACATGATGTTCGTTTCATAATGAAATGGGAAACACCACTGGAAAAAAATTCTGTAAGTTTTAAACTGTGTATTTTTTTAAGAAGTTCAATTTTCATAATGTTTATCATTACGTTGAATTAACATTTGCTTCATTGTTTTTGATAAAATGAAATCTACAATTATATAGGGGAATACTTCATTTATTGTATAATAAGCTACTTATACCAAATAATTTTACTATTTGGGTTGGGATAAGCAAACCTCCGAAAACCTAAAACCCAGTTCACGGCTCTTAAGCTATAATCACTTGAAGGTGGAGAGTTCACTTCCGACAAAAATCGTTAGTAAAGGTGTTCCGCAAGGTGGCTTGCTATCTCCCCTTCTTTTAAATGTTTTAGAAAATGAGCTTCTAACAAAGCGGAAAGCTATTACCGCACATGTTCATAATAACTCACTTTCTTTTTCGGCTAACATACTTCTTAAAATATGGCAGTTCTCCAGGACTTCTGACGGGGTTTCAAATTTTGTGGTTAAATTTTAGCCCTTTTCTTCGTCAACTGGATTGAATAAAACATTCGTATATAAGACCTCACTTTTTATAATATAACTATTTATTTTCAAACTTTACAGCGGGATCGACTCAGTTACACAAACGCTACAATTGATCCTAATGAGAAAAGGAAGCGTATCGGAGAAAGTTTCCTTACTGTAACCAATGCCCAAAAGAGTGACGAAGGCTTTTACAAGTGCATAGTTCAGGATCATTCTGGAAACATAGCACATAACACATATTTGATGACCATTTTAAGTACGTTAACTAAAACTTTAAATTTCAAATCGACAGTATAGGAGACATTTTATTCTACTTTTAGAATATGGTGAAAGCTATATTAATATGAGCGAACCTAACAAATACTACAATATAGCAACGAACGCCTCGAAGAATATAATGATGAACGTTAACTATCGAGGATTTCCAACGCCCAGCTTCAACTGGTATGCGCCTGGGGAAAAACTTATTCAGCCGAGCCAAAAATACGAAATCCACAAAACAAATACATCCATCAGTTTGCAAATCAACTATGTTGAACTCTTTGACACTGGTGTATATGTTCTCAAGGCAAACAATGGCATCGATGAGAAGGAGCTGCAGTTCAATCTTTTTGTCAAAGGTTTGTTTTCCTTTTGATTTAAATGGTCTAATAAAAAGTCTAATCTATTTTTTTCCGATTTCAGCCAAACCCCAAGTAAGTATTGAGAATGTCTACGTTCAAGCTGGTGAACAGGCAAGGGTCTTATGTAAGACTCATGCATACCCGATGGCAAAGATAATTTGGAGCTACACTCCTTGTAACATTAGCCCGAAATGGCCTTCATGCAAAAATGATCCCGTCACTTTTAATGTAAGTTGTTCTTACGACAGGAGATATCTCCAAGATAAGATCGCTAAAGCCTTATAGACTTAAATCAAATTAAAAACCTAATTTTAGTCGACACGAAACTCATCGGAAACTTCAAAAATCGAAAGAATTAACGAGCTGATCTTCAAGCCAGATCGGCCCGGTAAAATGCAATGTACTGCCGTCAATGACCTAGGCATAAGCTCAAATGAAGGTTATGTACTAATTGGTGACATAACAGACAATTTGACTGTCTATGGAGTAGACGAGAATCTTCAGATTGCCAAGGGTGATGAAGTGATCATGACATGTGCCGCCCTGGCTTACTACTATTCTGCAGATCTGGACTGGTTCAAAGATGGCCGGATGATCATAAATAGCACTGGGATCGTAGTCAAGACTTCCTTCTCGGATTATTCCTATAAAAAAATAATCAAGTTTAAAAATATTGAAGATGATCATGCTGGAAGCTACGAATGCCGGGCTAGAGTAGTTAATAGTGATTTGGACTATGAAAGCAAATTTCTCAGCATCGTAGTTCACGGTAAGAATCTGACAAACAAATTTTCCAAAATTCACAATCATATAATTCTTTTTTTGTTTTAGAACCTGCGGTACCAGTCATGGTTCAAACCAATTTAGGAGATCAGCATAAGCGTGCTCTGGGTGAGTCCTTGGAACTTATTTGCAAATCTGAAGCAATCCCCAAGGCAAGCATCACTTGGTATAAGGATGACGAAAAACTCAATGCTGGTACAAATATTTTAATTTTGGAAGATAACTCGGTCTTGAAAATTCCCTACATCAAACCGGCTGATGAGGGCCTATATAAATGTGTAGCTTCTAACCGTTTGGGAGATGCCGAATCGAGTTCCCAAGTAAAGATTACAAGTAAGCCCGCATATATTTGTTATTAATTAAAAAAACAAGTTACATTGTTACCTCAAAACTTTAAAGACATGCCTGGCTTAAAACTTGGATGGATAATTGGAATTGTGGTCCTCATATCAATACTCATAATCTCAGTCATCTACTTGGGTATTAGAATTCTAAAAGAAAGAGAAGTCCTTCGCCAAATGAAACTAGCTGGTCTGGCAAACTTTGAAGAAGGTGCTCTGGAGCAAATCAATCCAGCGATGTCATTAGATGAACAAGCTGATTTGTTGCCCTACGATCGGCGTTTTGAGTTTCCTCGTCATAAGCTCAAATTAGGTAAGAAGAAAACTCAATCCACTTTAAAGTCACATTCAAATGGTATGTTTTTTCCAATTATTGTTTTTAGGTAAAAAACTTGGTGCTGGAGCTTTTGGAGTCGTTCTAAAAGCTCATGCTGAAGGAATTATCCCCGAAGAAAAAGAAACAGTAGTGGCTGTCAAAATGGTCAAACGTACTGCCGACAATGAAGTGATCAAGGCTTTAGTGTCTGAATTGAAGATAATGGTGCATCTAGGACAACATTTAAATGTTGTCAATTTACTAGGAGCTGTGACGAAAAATATTGCTAAGCGTTAGATAAACATAGAAGTTTGATAATAATTTAATTGTGAATAACCCAACTTTGTTTTAGGTGAAGTTATGGTTATAGTTGAATACTGTCGTTATGGAAACGTTCAGAACTTTTTACTGCGGAATCGAAAAAGATTTATAAATCAAATAAATCCAATTACGGACAAAATTGATCCAACCATTGTCGAACAGCGATTCTCGGGTGGAGATTTTGAATTAAATCGGTATGTTTTGCATTGTTTCATTGGTATCTAATTTCAATGTGAAATTAACTTTACTAACCAACAAAATTCTAAAGCCCAAGTAGAATAGTTTTTTATTGTATCCATAAATATCATAAATTTACCTACAACATGTTCAAATACTCGAAATCCTAGTTAAGCTAAAGAATTACTGAAATGGGAGCGACCAACGACCGACGAATACATTCGATTTAAAAGAATTTACCAATTTAAATTCTTCACAAATTTTAAACAATATTCTAGATATATTAATTTTGTGATATCAACATTTACTTTTTAATTGCCAAAACAATATAAATTTGAGAACACAATATTGGTCGTCGCGAATTCACGTTCCACATATAATCCACACTTCAAAGAATAATTTGTTCGCGCACAACTAACCTCAAAATCTAAATTCGGGCTTAATTGTATTCTTAAAAAAAATCCCCGACAACTAAATGTCAAAATGAACGAAAATTCGCAAAATATATCTTCCCAAATTACAGTTTCACTTATACATACTGCATATACGTAGGGTACGCTAATCAATCTCACCTTAGACGTACTTCCGCAAAAAAGCACGTCATAATGAATTGCTTATTTTCGCTCGTTTTCGAACCATGAATCAAAGAAAACAACATTACGACACTTCTTTTTTTGTTATATTTTATTGACTTCACCAGAAACCAAAATCCATTAATCCACATCGGACAAACAACAACAATTTCCAGATTTTTGGTCTCTCGTGACGTCAATAAAATTAGATAAAAAAAAGTGTCGTAATCTAGTTTTCTATGATTCATGTTTTCGAACGATCAGTTCAGTGTCCCTTACGATTTAACGAAATTCATAAAAAAATTCGTTGTGATGTCCCACACGCAGTTCATTGAAAGAGTGAATGAAGGAATAAAGTGATTTGAAACAATTTATAAACTTTAATTCTTCACAATTTGTAAAGAAAATAGTAGCAATATAATTTAGATTATCACTTAAATGATTGAAAAAATAAGATAAATTTTAAAATTGCTATGTGATTGTTACGAACTGTCAAAGTCCATTCGCGTTCCAAATTCCTCATACCATCCACAATTTAAGGAATAAATTATTGGCGTTTGACTGACCCCAAAGCCGGAAAATATCAATTGTAATACGTAATAAGTAAACACATATGAAAGAAATGTTAAAATTGACGTATATTTGTTAAATTGTCGGTCGGTCTCATGTGAATGGTCCTTAATGTAGTTTTCGATTGATTGTCCGGAAGGCTTCTGATTGCTACCAAATAGCAGTTTTTTCTCCTAGAAATCATATACATATGTATGTTGAAGTCGGACTGAAAACTAGGAGCACAACCACATCTCACGCACACTAAATGTCAAACTCGAATTGAACTATTGTGTCTGCCATGTTCACTAAATTAAACAACCTATAGTTTACTTGAACAATGAAATATTACTAACAATACAAATATCACTGAAACAAATTACAAAATAAGAAATCACAAGTTTGCGTTTGACATTCTCTGCTTTACATGATTAGTTCTTAAATTATGAACTCTCTTGGACCGCCACACGTATTATTTTAAATGTTCTGTCAAATAATTTGTATTGTTTTCATTTCGGAAATAGATTTGTATTGGTTTTTGTTGTTCTGTTGGTTGGTACATCTGCATCAAAGTTTCCACCATACATCACTAGCTGCGATGTAGAACATTTAAGTGAGTTATAAATGCTAGGAAATAGAAAAATATACTGTTCTTTACTAAATATAATGGGTGGTTAAGCCTTTACACACCGAACCAAATACACGATTTTCTGCAAGAAAATCAGTTTAGTCAAAACCTCATAAAAATACTAGTTTTTCAATACAATAGGGGTATTTACGATCCGATGCAACTGATCTAGTATCATTCTAAAAGTACAAAAGTACAACTTTTTTTGCACCAACACGACAACTTACACTGAAGTTTTACAACACTTTTGCTATTGACACCTGGTAAGTTGCTTTCCAAAATTCTTAGATTTTTTTTCCCATAATTGGTATGAAGAATTTATTTATTCTCTTAGAAAACGTTCAATTATTCAAAAGGATTCATTTTAAAAACAAACTTACTTTTCGTTAAAAAAAATCGTATGATCCTGGATACGACCATGTCTTGTTTTTTCGTAACCGATGATGTTATTATTGTTTCTCGTTGAAAAGTTTTTTTTTTATAGTTTTCCATTTTTAAAGTTAAGCATTATAGTTATCAATTTCGATATATTTTACGCTTAATTTATAATCTTCATGCTTTATTGATCTGTTACTGTCAAAATATTAATACCTGTTCATACAAAATTAATCAGAAAAAGCAATATTAATGAGACCCTATTTTGGTTTTCTCTTATGGGAAATACATTGCACGTCAAACCGAAAAAAAATCTATCGCCAACTGAAAGTTCACGCTCTGACTGCCAGGTGCCGTGACTCCATGCGTTAATACCCTAACCCTATTGCAACAGAAAAATAGAATGGCCTCGTTCGGTGCGCGGCCGATAGGCTATCCAAGATACCTTTGTAGCGGATTTATTTTCGAACGATTTAGGTAGCTTTCTCGTTATGTCATTTGTATTGCATACACATCTGAAGTTTTGAATCAGCTGTTCCTCACATTTCCAAACGAATCTCAACGAATCCAATAATTTTAGGGTAGCTTGAGATTTGTGTTTGACAACATATGTTTAGTTCATCATCTGTTTTTTCCTTAGGCGTTACAACAACACCAAGCAATCCGGATCGGTTAGGTTATGCCACCGAACGAGGCCAATGGTGCAAAATTTGCCTAGCTTCGTTGACAGTTTGGCAGCTGTTATTTTCTGGCAGAAATGTTTGTGGTCAAACGTCAAACTAAAATAAAAAAAGGTGAGTTCACGATTTACAGAAAAATATAAAATTTCGCAATTTTACACCTTTTTGTTGCATCGGATCGTGAATACCCCTTATTTTGTGTAGCTAGAAGTTTTTGTAAAACACTGCTTTTCGGGAAAAACCGGTCAAAAACGATACGAATGAAATTATTCAGCCCTCAATTGGTTTTTACAAATGTTTAAAATGTCTACATCCAAGCATTTATCCCATACTAAAATTGTCTACATCCCAGTTGTTGAAGTAGAAGTTAGAAGACAGCTAGTAGGTATAAGACAATTGACGTGTCAAACAAAATCACGTTAATGTGCAGTGTGAACACTTTTCTGGTTTTTGGAAACTTTTTGCCGCGTTTTTGGTTCAGTGTGAAAAGGTTATTATTATTATTATACAAATATCAAAATTAGAAAGAGAAAAGACCAACAACAACTTGAGTGTGCTACCACCAAGTTTTTCTCATATTACTTTTGGCTGTAATCATAGATATTACACGACTTGCCAAGGTCGATCATCAGTTTCCTCTAGTGGTGCTGGTCTACTTTTTCATTTTAATTGAACAATTTCTTGTGCCTCTATCGAGTATCAAGATCATTAAAAAGATACAAAAAGTGCTTTAAAGCAAATATGTAATCATACAAAATTGAATAAAAGGCAAATATAGCTTTTAGACATACCGCTAATACACATTTAAAAAGGCTTGGGTCAGGTAGGAATTAATATTTATAAACATTTATAAATCTACTTGGGTAATTTCAACTTGTAACTAACCGAATGTTTAAACAATTTGTCTGTCATTTTTAACCTCTTTTTTATTTTTTTTAACTCTCTTTTTCCCTCTTATGTGGTGTTTGTGTAATTCCTTAAAAAAAATATGTGTTTTATGTGTAATTTTGGTGACATATCTCTATCTACAAAAAAAAACAAAAACAAATTTAATTTAAACAAAATATTAATGGTGATGGTTGTGTATATGACTAACAGAGATGGGCTTAAATATGTAAATCTCTCATTTTCACATCAATATTTAAACAACAATAACAATCACAGAAATTCTGAAAACGATCCACGATCGGGAACCCGAGCTGGTCGTCCGAATTCTAGTAATTACTTGAGACAGTCTGATTTGTATGAGGGTCATGTTGACAGTTGTGCAACCGAACAAACTGTGATGACGACAATTCCTGAAGGTGATTTGAAAAAAATAGATATCAATTTTTTTTCCTAGGATGATTTTAATACTCGTGAGTTTTAGGTGAAGATCAAGTTATGTCAAATAATTCTGTTCAACCAGCATGGAGATCAAACTACAAACCCGATTCAACTGAAGCAATGGCAATCAATACCTCAGATCTAGTTAGTTGGGCCTTCCAAGTGGCTCGAGGTATGGATTACTTGTCTTCGAGAAAGGTCCTCCATGGTGACTTGGCAGCGAGAAATATTCTTCTATGTGAAGATAATGTCGTGAAGATTTGTGACTTTGGACTTGCAAGATCTATGTACAAAAATGACAATTACAAGAAACAGGGTGAAGCACCATTGCCAATTAAATGGTTGGCCTTGGAGTCACTTAGTGATCAGGTCTTCAGCACATATACTGATGTTTGGTCATTTGGTATTGTCTTGTGGGAGTTCTTCTCCCTAGCGAAGGTGCCTTATCCAGGAATGGATGCAAATCAAACATTATACTTAAAGCTTAAGGATGGCTATCGAATGGAGAAGCCACCTTTTGCCAATGAAGAATTGTAAGTAGAGTTATTTATATGGCGGATGGTATAATATTTCTAAAATTAAACGTTAACTTTTAGATATGATATTATGTTGGAATGCTGGAGTGCAAATCCAGAAAGCCGACCACTTTTCCATGAATTGGAGAAGAAATTCGCTAAGCTGTTGGGTGATGAAGTTACAAATGTAAGATTTTAACCATTAATTAGTAATTGTGGGCTAATCATCGTAAAATATATATATATTTCTAGCATTATGTGGATTTAAATGAACCTTACTTAAAAATTAACACCGAACACATGCAACAATCTGAAACAGATTATTTGGCGCTGATGGGATCACCAGACGAAATAGCACCGCCACCACCAAGATATGTCAACGGCATGATATTACCTGAAATTCGTAAGCTTTTTTTTAATACTTAAATATGTATTTCTACTTTTATTATGTAGAATTTTGTGATCAGGTTCATAAAAATAAGGCCGCACTCTAGTTAAGTCCTAATCGTTAAATACCTTGAGTCTTAGACGTCACAACAAATTCCATTTTCACTCTGTCGTGATTTTTCACAATACCAAAATGGGAGTTAATGTTGTCGGAAAATTCTTTGACGCATCATGTGTTTCAAAAAGATTTTGTTTTCTTCACTATAAATGCGTTGATACCCTAAAGATCACACGACTTGAACATATTCAAGCGCGTTGACTTAATGGCAGAAAAATAAATAGGTTATTTTTCTCGTTGACAAACAGCGATCATCCGGATTAAGAGTTTGACCTCTGTCACCCTTGTCAGCGTGCAAAACCAAGTCACAGCGGACACTTAAACCGTGTCAAATCTCGTTAATGGCAAACATGACAATTTAAAAAAGTCAACGTATTTCATTAATACCTCGCATACAAATTGTTTTATTTCATTTCAACATAGACTCACCTTAAATGGAAACCTATTTACAACAATAAACATTGTGTCCACTATAGATTCTAAAGGCGTCGTTAAACACTTGTAGAATGGTCTCATGTCAATGTTGTGTTGGGACACGGTTATTGCGATTACTAATAATCCTAAAAACACTGTCGACGCGTCGTTTTGCCGTAGACAAAGTCATTACACGGTCAATGAAAAATGTCAAATCTCGTCAACGCACGTGTCAACGCTCTGCTTAACACATTGATAACAATTAGTAGATACTTTTGCGTTATTTTTGTAACCAAGAATTAACGTGTTGACTATTTACATAGATTTGACAAGAAAAAAGTGGCGCCCAACGCGAATCAATTTCTGCTTAGCCGACGATTCAGCTTAGCTATCATGTCCGATTTAAGAAGAAAATTCATAAACTATCCTGGAACGTAGATATTATGCAGTTTTGCAGTTACGTGTCGGTATTGTAGACTTAATTAACTAGAACGACTGCCACTGTTCCATGAAAAGTTAATAAAGGGGTCTTACATTCTTAAGCAAACACCATTCCAATTAGAACGAACAGGGAATTAACAAATTGAAGTGCCTAGATTGGTTGTTTAAATAATTTCGAGTACTCATCCGATATCAAATTTATTCAATTTCACAACAGACGAAAACAGAAAAAAATATAAAATATAAAAAAGGTAGGACATCTCGTGTCATTGAGAGATCTGTGTTCCCGTACTTTTTGTCAAAACATGCACAAGAGGGTATACAAATCTGTCAACGAATTGAACACAAATTTAAGATATTTATTTAAACGTCAAAACAAAAGCGTATTTGGTAAAATGTTTAATAAAAAGTTTTTTGAAACTTCAAATTTTGCTATCACAAATATAAATTTATTGAACGAAAAAGCTCGACGACGCAATAAATCCGATTTTGTAGCGGCACACCCGGCAACTGACAATTTTTGTAGTGTTTTTTTCTTTCATTTGACATTCTTCATAATATTGTCCAAAAAAAATCTTGGTGGCTCTTTTGTGGAAAACTAGAAGTCGGGATCAGGGTTTGGCAGTTTTTCTTAGATTTTCTCATATTTTCCAAGTTTAAAAAGTACGGGAACAGGCTTAATATAAAGTAGTATGTTGTGGGATATACCTTCACACTATCTCACAAAGTAATAACAACTGTCAAATAATTTGAAAATTAATGTCATTTTCGATTGTCTGTTTAGAGTTACTCTTTTTACTCTCGATTGGCTGTTCCGAGTAGGGTTTTCAGAGTACACATTTGTCTGTTCTCGTTTTCGTAAGGAAGCAAAATAGAACACACATAAAACTTTTCGTCGGTTTATTTATCAAAAATATTAGTTCTTTAAAGGAGACATTTTTTAGATGACAAAGTTCAAGTATGTATGCGTAAATTTGTGAACACTATATTTTCATGTTCGTTTAGTAGAGCAAAAAAGAGTAGAGTACTTCGAAAATCCAAACGAAATCGACTTTTAAAAATTGATTGCATATCTCAGGGTCACTATAACTTCAAACCCTCATAGAATTTGTGATGAATATATAATGAATCCTAAGAAATATTTTGTATATTAATACATATATGTCAAATAAAATTTCAAAAAACTGTCCGCATTATTGGTCTCATTTTGACATACAATGGGCGCTATCTCACTCCCTCTTTATAGTTAAAGAGAGGAATCAGTTTTTAATTTTTTTTTTTTAAACGCACTGCATATATTTTTGACATTTGGCATTCTGACACTAGTTGATTCAAAAATAATCAACCACTTTTTTCACTTCACTCATTGTAGTTTTGTTATAAATTAAAGTTACTCGCAATTGCGCACAAATGTAGACTGTCAAAATACAGTTGTCTTATATGACACTAAGGTCTCTGAGATTAGACACATGCACTCTGATTTTTGACAGATCCACATACAAATAGGGATGGGTCAATATTTCAATATTCAGTAACAAGTAACAGCAGATCGAAAATACCTGTTATTGAAATAACATTTAAAATTTCTAAATATTTATTTTGATTGAACCGAATTTCAGAATATGGATGATAAAGTGATGAATAATTAATTGTAAGATTTGAGTAAAAATTTATATTAAATTTATATTAAAAGTGTTATTTTATTAACACTTATTGATCCATAATTTTTTTTTATTTTTTAAAAGTAGCAAAAATAGATATAGGTTTGGTCAATGCCTATGACACGTCATGTGTGTCTTGAAGGTATCTGAGGTTTGACACATTAGCAACCTTATTCGAATATGGAAACTTGGAATATATTATCTTGTAATATATGTTATGTGTGTTCATGTTATTTTGTGGCTAAGTAAGACAGATTGGACTTATGTACGTTAAAATATATCGGTTGAGTGAGGTCAATCTGAATAACGTTAAATTTTGTTTCCACAATATTATTTTCCACATGATTTTTGACAACTGTTCAATGTGTTATGATTGATGACATGCTGTCAAATTAAAAATGTTGTTTCACAAACAGGATTTTTTGTTGGTAGGACAACAATTATAAATTGTTAATTGTTTAATTATTTGTATCCTCATAATTAAAAAGTTGTATTCATAAAAAAATTAATGTTATCCAAGATGAGGATAAACCATTTTAATAAATAATAAATTAAAGTTTCTGGTACGTATTCCACAGCTTTTGATTTTCATTTGATAAATTACCTAAGGCCTTTTTGAGTTCGTAGAATATTAACTTATTTCTATTTCTATTTGCATCCACATAATTACACATTTCAATTTCAATTGGCGCAAAGTTTTAAGCGATTTAGTAGGATGTTAAAGGATTGTTTAATAAGATGTTGGTAGTTTTAAACGAGTTAATCATCGAATAAGCTATTAACATTTTACTTAAGTTAAAATCACCAAAAAACTGTTTTATCTTTATTAGCATTGTACTAAATTCATATGACAGTTTTGAAATTTACGAACACCAAAAAGTTTTGTTCGCTCACTTTTTCGTAAATGTATTCTTTTAGGCGTGTTCAGCCAGAGTTTATCAATAAAATAGGTTTAGTATGATGTTAGTTAAAAGGTGTTTAAAATTAGTAAAATTTTAGTTAAGTGCCTTAAAATAAGCAAATTTTTAAGTAGTGTCATTCTAATACCTTAACATTAAGCTGTTTAAAATTTTGCGCCAATATTAATAATTTTGAACTCTTCTTTGGTTTTAATAATGCATCAAAAAGCTAACAAACATTAATTTTCCTCGTTTAAACGTTTGCTATAAAAATATTTACATATATAATTTCTTAATTTATTTGTTTGATGTTATAAAAATTCTCATTCAAACTAAATAATCAAACTAATATATTTCTGTTTCTTTTAATGTTTCCTAGGAATCGATCCTTCGGATGACTACCTTCAGATGAATACTAAAACAGGTAGTGCTATATTTTCACCTCGCCCTAATGACGACTATGTCAAAGCTGATAATTTTACGTTCTCAGAACAACACTCACCGACAATTTCAAATAATCTAGACAGTCCGGTAACGAAGAATCGCAAGAAAGTCGGAGTACCACCCGAAGAAATTCCCATGCTACAGAAGTCGTCCAATGGAATCAATCACGGAGGATCACAATCCGATTCCGAAACAGAACAAAGTCCTGGTCCGCAATCGATGGGGAAGACATTTGCACAAATAAGTCGAAGACCTGCAGAAATAGAAACCTCCCTAACAGACACAACCGATGGCAATTATGTAAATGTCAAGGGGTCAGATTTAAGTAAGAAGTTCATGAATAGTAATGGCACCAAAGATGCTTTCTCTAATCCCAGTTATTTGATGTTGAAGACTGTCAATGAGGGCCGAAAATAAAGAAATAAATGGACTGATTTTGCACTAGTGTATGCCACACCAATTGGAAAGAAGAAAAGTCAATGTGTTTTCCAGGTCAACCGCTCCATTTTTACAGAATAGTGTAATTCTATAGTGTCTACCGTCTAGTCTTAAGTTTAGAAATATTTTTTTTTTAATATTTTAATTTAAGAAAATCGCCTAAATTATTATATCACCAAATAAAATTCTCTCACCCAATTTTTTTATGCACTGGATGTTTTGCCTAAGGCCTTAAATTTATAAGAACCAACAAGCTTTGGTTTACGCTTTATTTATGCATTTCTGACGATTGGTGTCATTTTATTTTTAAACATTTAATTTGTTAAATAAACTGAATTTGTATTTAAAAATACAATATCTGTACCTAGATTCTTATGTAACTGTAAATGAAAATTTAGCTTTAACTCCCATAAAATTAAACAAAACTTCTGTGAATATCTTGAGATATATTCTGAATTGTTTTATTCAGAAATAAAAAATTGAAAGAATTAATTAAAATCTACTTAAATATTTTTGTATTTGTACATTTTTATATTAACTGTTGTTAATTAAGTATATATGTAGTGTAGGTACTAGATCATAAAACACAATTCTAAGAATATAAATGAAATTAAGTTTAATTGTTTATTTTTTTAAATTTAATTTTATGCTATTCTATTTACATATATGTATGCATGTACAATATTACTTAATTGTTTACAATCTACGAATATTTTTTTATAAAAAATGTGTACAAATAAAAAAATTCTTTTATTTCAATTAAAAGTTCGTTTTATGTGTTTCATGACATTGTAGAAATATTTGTAGTTCCTTCAATCTTTAGAACTCAATTAGTTTGTTAAGGTGAACGTACATAAGTAACTATTATTTTGTCTGGTAGTTAATTTATGGAAGTTGATTGTTGAGTTTCAAAAACATTATATCGTTTTCAGAACTTCTTTCGCTTCAATCAAAGAACTCACAGTAGGAGTTTACAAAAAGCGGAATATGTCACTAACTTGAGTATCGCTCCGAAAATCGCTTTACCGATATATTCCTGTTCGCCTGAAATGTTTATACTTAAAAGCTTTTGCAAGTTGCACCTAAGCTCTCCCCAACAAAAATAGTCAGTACAGGCCTTATATAGGAGAGCTTTTAGAAATACACTGGTGCCTGTCGCTGAAATTCCCACTGGAAATAAGCACTGAGTTATAAACAAATTGTCCAGAACTGTTCTGACCTCCACAAAATGACAGTTGTTGCTCTAAGCAGAACAGAAAAAAATGATTCTGGATTTCATTTCAGAATCGAAAACAGAATCACTAATACACTCTCATAATTATAATGTCAAAATCATCGGCTTGATTTGTTGTGTAATTTCGATGTGTTTATTGAATTTAAACTACTTTTCTGGTAAAATAACATAAAAATAAGCAAGTTATAATAATTATTGATACAAAAAAATGTGTATCTAAATTGAAATCAAGTGTTTTGGAAATTTTTTTTAGCCGATGTGATTTTTGTTAAATTTAATTTTCACAGTTCAAGTCGCATTTGATTTAATTTAGGATACTGGAATTAAATCAGTATAATGCTAATGTTTGTTCATAAAGCTGTACTTACAAATTGGCAGGGATGTGATTTTTTTAGATTGAGGATACGAATCTCAAAAATGTTGTTCCTTTACTTTCCAAAACTTCTTATTTCTATCAATTTTAGTTAAAAGATGTAGGAAAGTTCAAAAAAGAGTTAAAATTGACAGAACTTTAGACCAAAATGGACAGTTTTGGAAAGTTGAACGACTCGTATAAATGTATTAATAGGTAAGTTAACAAACGTCAGTTATTTGTCCAGTGATTCAGCATCACTGGATGTTTAAATTTTTTTTCCTTAAATGTACAAAATGCATGCTTTAATAAAAATTTATACACTCATAAAGTCCTAATGAACGTTTGATTTATAAGCCCAAAATAGAAACGTGTGCTCCCCTGAAAGTGCAAGTGTTACCAGACTATCTTTAAGGAAGTTCCATTGAAAGAAACGCATTCTTACAACAAGATTAAGCCGAGCTTTATTAGAGTTAGACAAAACGCATATTTTCATTATATAGTTAAATTAACTAACTATACATTAAATAAGTTCGATACCAAAAAGAATAAATTAAAAATAATGTTAACTAATGTGGTATTCCGTTGGTAAAATAGATAGGCACATTTATTTTTGATCTAAATCTGTCAAAACACCAATTGCCCCCTTTTTTCTTTCATTCGTTAGCCAAAATAAATTTATTTATTTTTGAATCTCCTAGATGCTTTTTGCAAGATCTATATCTTCTTACCCTTGCCTGTACTAAAACCAATACAATTTTCAGCGGGTAATTTGACAATTTTATGTGTCACACTCGACTCACTAAGACGATTATCTAATGTGGGTTTCCGTTGGTACAAGAATTCAATTCTTTTTTGATACAAATCTGTCAAAACACAAATATTGACATTTAAATTCTTCCGTTGATTCTGGATAAAATTGCCAGATTTATTTTTACTAACACCACTAAGCACTAACACAATTGGAAGCATTTAGTTTGACAACTACCAGTTTTACAAAAACGAAGCGAAATATCATGACAAGAAAAATTCAAATCGCGTTCCATTCCCCATGAAATTCCGCATCAATTCATTGGAAAACTTCATAAATGAACATGTTTCATTCAACAAAACAAAGAAAGGTAATTAATTCAGCATTTACAAATGGAAAACAACCCAAGGGAAGAAACACTGAAAGAGAAGGTCAACATTAGGGTGTGAATTGTTAGTTCTGGGGGTCAATTCCCGATCTGTGAAGATGTGAAGTGATAAATTTTATCACGCTTTCACGTCTAATTCGATTCTCGATTCGTGAAAAAGTGAAGTTAAATGCCAAACATTTTTCATATGATAATTTTTTTATCACAGTCAATTGTTTTGTGAAGAAAATTTTTCTAATCAAATATTAAGAAGAAAAACAGGATTTGGCACATGACAAGTAAGCAACCATTATATTTATACACAAATATATTTTGGTTATAAGTTATATTTGTGTTTATTCGAGTAAATAACGAAATTGTTAAATCATTTTGTCAAATTGTTAAACAGATCCACAACAGCCGACGCGACGGTGCTCATTCCCGCGACAGATCGTTGGAAACTACCCATTGCTAAAAAATGCAGAGCACTTTACCATATTTAAATGGCTTTGAAGCGCACTTATAAGTTGAGTGTTTTTCAAGAATGCTCTCAATTCAGGTATTAAATCCATTCATAAATGTTTTGGGAATCTATAAAGTTCAATAAAGTGCTCCTAGTTGTAACTTCGAATAGATTCTGCCCATCTCGAAGGGAAAGCCTCAATATCCTCACATGAAAATATAATAAATCTTACTCAAAACAGAGATACTATTGAATAAAATATAAAACCCACAATTGTTCAGTACGACGTCTTTTTTTAATTTATTAAACGAATTATTATTCCGGACATTATTCTTAAGCAAATTTAGAAACTGAAATGCAATATTTACTTTTCCCAACAAAAAATCTAATTAGAAATGACAGAATTTATCATTTAGTACTTTTTAGTACAAACTTTATCACAATGAGTTCTAGAATCGCAATAGGCGTGTGCGTGAAGTTGGAAAATGATAAACCTCTGTGAAAACTGAAATGATATTTTTTTTATCACTTCATAATTTCACAGATCGGGAATTGACCCCCTGATTCTGAAAAGAAGAGAAATTTGCTTCTGGATTCCAAATCAGAATCGAAACCAGAAGCATTTACACATTCATATATTTAATCGACAAACTCGATAGTTGTCATTCTTTGTATCATGTAATTCACATATACAATCACACCAAACCTCACAACCATCAGAATAATAAAAGTCTTCATTTGGGTCCCAGATTATAGAGAGATTAGGTCAAATATACAATCGTTCGGATTGCGCAATCCCTTTTTTTGGATAATCCATATATTGTTACTGCAAGCGAATTTGACGTCTTAGAAATGTATGGTTCCCGTGGGATAGATTTGTTTTAATTTTGCATAGATCATATATAACATATCTGCTCATTCTAAAAATAGACAGATTTACAAAAAGCACACATACACACACAATATGCAGCTACTGTTCTAGTATCCAATCCTAGATACTGAGCCATACATTTCAAAAACGTCAAATTCGAAAGCAACATGAGAGCTCTACGCTAAATGAGTAGTTAGTACAGAGTACAGACAAGCAACCTGTCTTGTTTTAGGTTTTATGTCAGGTATACATAATGTAAATAAATTGGCGCAAGATTTTAAACAGCCTGATATTAACTTATTACCATGATACTACTTAACAATTTGCTTATATTAAATGACTTTAATAAAATATTCCTAATTACTTTTTAATTAGCAC
Source organism: Philhelius pedissequus (assembly GCA_910595825.1). Taxonomy (NCBI): domain Eukaryota; kingdom Metazoa; phylum Arthropoda; class Insecta; order Diptera; family Syrphidae; genus Philhelius; species Philhelius pedissequus. The sequence goes on from OU343160.1 coordinate 331,594,754, forward strand.
CGTACTAAACTTAATTTCTGGATAAACTACAGCTGAACACGTCCAGAAGAGTGTGAAAAACCAAGCGAACGTAACTTTTTATCTTTTATAAATGTCAAAGTGGCGGCATATAGATTTAGTATTATACTAAAAAGATAAAGTTAGCAATTTGGCGATTTGAACTTTAGCAAAGTGTTAAGAAGTTAGTACGATACTAAGCTCGGTTAATATTATCATAATCCTCTGTTTAACCTAGTATCATACTAAAAATGATTTAATACAGGGTGGCCTACGAATCGTGCTACAAATATAAAATGTAATAACTTGTTTTCAGTGTGAGTAATCGGCTTATTTTTTTTATTTTATAGGCTCCTATTTAGATTTATCAAATAGTGCAGCGATACCATTCTTTGCAGTCCGTCATTTCCGTCCAAAGGGATTTTAGGCTGGAGCTTGGCGGTACTCCCCCGAGTAGATGGACCATTGTGAGGCTGGTGAACATGTTTGCCGAATCTGGAAACATCGAAAGAAGACCGTATCATCGAAATCCCAATGTTCGGGTGCAGGATACAATCGTGGCTGTTGCATCGGCAATAAAGGCGAATCCAAGTGTTTCGACTCGAAACTTATCGGGCCAAATTGGAGTTAGCAGACGGCCATTACAACGGATACTTCATGATGACTTAAACTTGTTTCCGTACAAAGTCCAAATTACAAGCAAGTTAAGTCCTCAGGATTTGGCTGTTCGCCAGGAATTTTGCCGAAAAATGATTGCAATGGACGAAGAAGACAATACATTGACAAATTGCTTGTTCATGTCTGATGAGGCCCATTTTGACTTAAACGGCAATGTTAACAAGCAAAATTGCCGTATATGGAGTGAATCTAATCCAGAAATGCTCCATGAGACGGAACTGTACCCAGAACGAGTTACTGTGTGGTGCGCAGTTTCATCAAGGTGTATTGTCGGGCCATACTTCTTTGAAGAAAACGGTGTTACACAAACTGTCAATGGGGACTGTTATTTAAGGATGTTGAAGGAGCTTCGCCGAAGACGTATCCCTTTCAGCAGGATTTGGTTTCAACAAGATGGAGCAAGTGCACACGTAGCCACACAAGTTATGGTGGAGCTCCAACGAAAATTCCCAAACAAATTGATATCCCGAAACTGCACTTTCCGCTGGGCAACCAGGTCACCTGACCTGACTGCACCATACTTTTTTTTATGCGGTTATGTCAAGCAGGAAGTGTACAAAACGAAACCCAGGAATTTGACTGAATTGAAGCAGTCCATTAAGACAATAATTGAGGAGATCCCAATTTCAACCCTTCAGGCCGCAATGAACAATTTTCTGATCAGGTGCCGCACATTAGTGGATGTGCGTGTCTTTTATCTTTAAAAACCATTAGTTATTTAAAATAAAATTTAATTATTAATCCAATAAAAAAAATTAATGCAATACATCGATTAAAATAAAAGTTATTTAAATTTCTTATTGTATCACGATTCGTGGGCAATTCTGTATATTACTAAATCGACTAAAATTTTGCGCCATTGTTTTTAGGTTAGTTGTATGCTTTTAAATGTCAATTATTATCAATTGATAAAACTTAATAATATTATAAATGTAAATGAATGTTGCTTGATACGAAACTACGCATTAACGACTTAACGATTTGATAAGTAGATGGATGGGGCACTGGATTATCACATAGGGCATTTTGATCCCGAAAAAAACGTACTTAAAAATGGAAAAAACTATTCATTCACGCCTCATGCATTTAATGGATCTTAATCAAATTTGTTAAGCTGATGTATGAGAAACTGGATTAGCCTACAAAAATTATCGATTATTCAAATTGAAGAGCTTGTATATTTGTTCAGCTTCCACGCCTCAATGGATGAACGGTTTTTAATGAAATTTTGTAGGTGGATAGATGATGTCATTATCACTATCCCGGGGGATAAAAATAATAATAATTATTAAATAATAGGTTTTTTTTTTTTTTTTTTTTTTTTTTTTTTTTAATTCATTTTTATTTCATTTTAACTTATAACTATCTTAAAGCTTGACAAAAATGTTTAAAACTAGCCTAATTATCAATAACTTACAACTAATTTACTGGCCCTTTACGGGCGCTCTAAGCTAAACAATAACTCTTAGAACTAATGTCTTTCGACCTAAAAACTATTTTAATTAAATCTAATTATTTTATTTTTTAACCAAGGAAACTTATTGACAAAAAACTTGGTATCTTATCATTTCCTAAATATAGATTAAAAATAATTAAAACTAAATACAACTAACTTATACTAACTATAAATAACTTAAACTACTTAAAATACCTAATAATATCCAAAACCACTTAAAACTACTTAAAAACTAGAACAGCCACAGCAGCATTTTTTTTCGTTTTTTAATTTTTTTTTGTTTATTTTTTATATGCATGCAGACACACACCAACATGCAACCCACCCATACATGTACATACGCACATACATATACGTTCGCACATACATGTACAGACACGCAGATACATGCACGTATGCCCCCGCATACATACATATTTTTAATTTTTTTTTTTGGTGCCACCCCGACTGTTCCCTATACCTAATGCCCTAAGTCTATGTAAGTCGGCCAAGATATAATATCTTCATCGACTTTAAATATCACAATGCTGTTCAGAGAGCCACCAGAACTGGTTCTCCTGTTTCGCCCTATCCCTCCTGTCCCGATCGGACACAGTCCTACTGAACCGAAGGCGCTCTTCCCCACCTTGAGCGATGACGTCTCGACCATACAGGAGTCGCCTATCCACAGTTTTCCGGCTGACGATGATGAGCGGAACCGCCCCTCCATCCTGTATCAGCCCTCGACTGTCTAAATAGCGGAATGCCTCGGGAGGGATGTGACCACTTAACCGCGCACTCTCAAAATATTCGTTATTGAGGTAATAAGCCCCAAAAATTAAGCTGTTAGTTGAGGACATCGCTCTTGCAGTGTGACTCCGAATCAGCTTAAACAAGAAATTATTTATTCTGTTTATGTTGGCTCCGTTGTAAAGAACCTGGTTGGAATAATATCTTGTGTACTCCGACTCTGGTTTTCTGTGTATTCCAAGGCAACGTCTAAGACATTGCCTCTCAAACACCCGAATCTTTTCCATTTGAGATGGGGCAACGTTGAACCACACCGGGCATCCGTAGGCAATCATCGGCCTGATGAGGGCCATGTAGCAAATCACCTTCACCCTGCTGTCAAGACGGCTGCTATAAAACAGTCGTTTTGTCAAGGCAAAGGCTCCCTTAGCCCTGGCCAAAGCAGCACCTATATGTCTGTCGAAATACAGGTACTGATCCAACCAGATGCCAAGGTACTGTACTACACTTTTACTCGCCAGTGGATGTCCATGTGGCCCTACGATCACCAGCTTGCGCCAGTTCTTTCTCGTATCCCTTGAGGCGCTAGACAACGGAGTCCTAAACAAAATAGTTTCTGATTTCTGGAAGTTGATTTTCAACTTCCAGTCATCACAATATCGCTGAATCTTGTCGAAGTCACTCTGCAAGAGATTTTTGATGACCTCAACTGTATGAGCTGTTCTGTGCGCAATTAGATCGTCGGCGTACCCAATTGCCTGAGTTAGACTACCTATCAGATCGCTGGTGTAAATGCTGAATAGAATCGGCGAGTTAACCGCTCCCTGCTGAAGACCATTTTTAATATTAAAAATTGCGGTAGAAGTTACATTGCCACTCTTGACAACAAACTTTCTACCTTTTAGCATGTCATAAAGCATATACAATAGAGGTTTACTTATACCTAGTCTGGTTAGCTTTAGATAGAGACCTTCTAACCATACGGTGTCGAAGGCCTTCTCCAAATCAACCAGACAGGCACCCGTACACTGCTTTTTAGTTTTGTTCCATTGGATATCAGAAACTAGTTTAGACGCGGCATGAATTGTGTCATGTCCCGCCTTAAAACCGAACTGATTATCCGGGATGATATTTTTGTCCTCCGCCCATTTGAACAGGGCTCTATTAGTAACCTTTTCTAATACTTTGATTCGCCGGATTGGAGTTGTCCTTTCCCTTTTTTGGGAGAGGGTGCACCACAGCTGTCTTCCACCGCACTGGATAATATGCATTATTCAGCGCGTTGTTAAACAGTGTGGTATAAATGTCAACTGCTTCTTGAGGCAAATGTCGTAGTACAACGTTGGATATACCATCGACTCCTGCAGACTTCTTTTTCTTTAATGAATCGAAGATGAGCTGGAGCTCATTCTTCGAAATTAACAGGGGACTGGGCCCATTTCGGTCGGCGATTATGGCGTTTGCCAAATCTTCATCATTAAACCCGGTAAAACCAAGGTTCTCAGATCGCCATTCGCTTATATCGTTCCGGAGCCATAATTGATGAAGCAGAGCTCTGTTCTCCAGGTCATGATTCGGGCGAATGCTAGCATTCACCTTGTACACTTGCTGGAAAGCAGCCCCCACAGTCTCCACCTTCTCCTGCGGATCTTCGATTATGAAGAGGTCATCGTCCAAGACGGCGTCATCTGGGTCTATGCCTGCTGTCAGAAGTACGTCTCTGTCTTGTGTCGTCCTCTGGAGCTTAAGACACGGAAGGTCGTTTTGATCTTTTCTTCTGAATATCTTATTAATTTGTGGGAACATACTCGGGTCGGTAGCGTTCACGGCCCGAATTTTGTTGTCCCAAAACAAATTAATGGACAACCTATAATTTTCTTTGATCAATTGGTTGATGTTTTTGATGGACGACTTCAGTGTCCTTATCTCATCTCGTGTGTCAGTAAACCGTCTGTACAAGCGTTTTAGTCTTGTCAGTAAGCCACTTTTTTGTCTGTGTAATGCATCAATTGTCGCGTTACGGTACATGTCAGTTGCGTTACGTTCTTTGTATTTCGGTATTGTCCTGTTCATTGTTCGTTGAATTGTTTCGTCCATTTGTTCTAAGTATCTGTCAATTTCAGTATTTGTCATGTTCCTGTCATTTGGTGGGGATATACCATTTGATCGTAATTCGGTCAATAAGACGTTCGAGAAGCGTGGCCAGCGCACCTTACTGTAATTGTAAGTATGCACCGGTACATACTCCTCCAACTCCATAAGCGCGTTCGGAAGTTGTATTACGGCGGCGAGTCCGCAGTGGTCACTGTCGTACTCGATCGTTCTTAAACAATTTTTAGGCCGATGGCCCACAGTATCAGTAATTGTCAGTCTTGCGTCTTTCAAAAATAGATATAGATAGACACCGCTTCTTGGAAACGATGGCCTGTCTGTAGCGAGAAGTTCAATGCGATACTCCAGGTTGTATCGATCCATCCAATTATACAGATGGTTACCACGAGGATTTTGTATTTGATTTCCCCAATCTATATGTTTGGCATTCAAATCACCAGCCAATATGTAGTAGTTTTCTTCCGAGCTTAATCTTAAGCATTCAAAAAGCTTTTCAAGCTCAGTTATAAACTGTGTGGGCTGAGGTGTTTCCGGTGCATAGGCAGCGATCACATACATTCGCTTCCCCTGTTGGAGATGAATGCATATGATGCATGCCTCTAACGTCCGAAATTTACGCACATCACTATTATATATTACCTTATGACTAATGCCTTTACGTATAAAGATTGCGACGCCCCCTCCTTGAGTGGAGTTGGGTCGGTCTCTCCTTACGATATTGTAATTGTTGTTAGTCAATTTATGTTTCTGGTTAAGCTTAGTTTCGCTAGCCATAAACACATCTGGACTTATGTCTTTAAGCAATTGGAATAAATTCGCTCTACGTTCGGTCCTAATCAGTGAATTTACATTCACAGCTAGGATCTTAAAGGGCCTCTCCGAAGGCGCGCCCTTAACCTCTAAGTTGCGTTAAGCTCGGCAAAACAGAGTAGAGATAATCCACCCTAGTCGCCTGCTCCCTGATCTGGTATAATAGGGGTATTCACGATCCGATGCAACAAAAAGGTGTAAAATTGCGAAATTTATTTTTGTTCTGTAAGTCGTGAACGCACCTTTTCTATTCTATTGCAATTCTGGAGTAAAAATGCAAAATCTGTTTGACCAAAAACATTTCTGATAGAAAATAACATCTGCCAAACTGTCAACAACACCAGACAAATCTTGCACCATTGTATTTTTCTGTTGCAAAAGGGTTAGGGTATAACAAAAGTGCAAAAGTGTTATAAAATCTTAGTTAGTGTAAGTTGTTGTTGTGGTGCAAACAAAAGTTGAACTTTTACATTTTGACAATGATACTAGACCAGTTGCACCGGATCGTGAATACCCCTAATATTTTTTTTAAACTCTTCTAGTGTCATACTCATGATCATGTTCATGCTTATGTTTATTTATTTTTCGCATTCATCACTTTTCACTTTTTTTAAAAATTGTTTGTTAATATTTAAGTTTGATGCCGATTCATAGCTTAACTGAATTCATATTCCATATACGGTATATCTGCGAATTTTTTCTTGTATGTAATGGTTCTTAGTTTTATCAAATAATTATGTAGGTTTTAAGATTTTCTACAGCTTTTGTGCGGTTAGTCAAAATTGTTCTTATCTACATAAGTTATATATGTATTCCTACAAGTATATACATAAATCCAATATAAAAATGTTTAAGCACAAGTGTAGATACAAGAAGAGCTTATACGCCACAAAAATAGTTGCTTTATGTTGGTCGTGTCGAAAAGTTTAAGAAATTTTAAAATATACGTGTACCGATAATTATTGATTGCATCGATGTAATATAAATTTCTTTAATGGCTCACAGAACTTTTTTTTAAATAAGAATAAAAATAGTTTATTCAAAAATCTCAGTAAATTCAATGTGCTACTACAAAAATCTGTTTAATAAAATTTAAATACATACCAAGAACCAACACTTGTATCATTGGTTTTGAAAAGGTTTTTTATTTCTTAATTAGAAAACCAAATGGGACTACAAGGTCGAAGATATAGACTAGTATTATCCTACAGAGCAGCGCTATGGATTGTCACATATTTAATAAGTAGCTGCAGTGCATGTAAGTTCTTTTAAGAGATTAAACCTCACAGCTTTAGTGGAAGTTATGTATGATAAGGTCAATTTTTATATTTTTGTTTGTGCCTAAAATAAGGGCGTGTCTCCTTTTTGAAAGAATATGAAGATGTGATCAAAAAAACATTTTTTATATTATTTTTATATCATCTATGGGGAAGTCACTAACGTGACTTAAAATATTTACATAGGGGTAAATCATTGAGCTGACTTAAACACAACACGCAGTGATTTTGAGTGGATGCAATGTCTCCACATATATTGCTCACGAACTTCTAGTACCGCATACCATCGAATTGTTTGTGTGGCCACGTATATATGTATAAATATACATTACATATATACCTACATCACATGCTTAGCTGGAAATGAAGCTCGTCACTCATGATGATTTTTCGACGAGTTATTTTTATTCAGAAACATCTTGACGAATTCAGTTCTTTAGAAGATACCTACTTTTTTACCCAAATTTTAATTGTGTGTGATTCACAAATATAAGCCCAAATTTACTTTCGGCGCCATTTGCAAAAAAAAAACATTACAAACTGCGAAAAAATATCAATATAATTACCATCCATCTATCTGGGCACACGTGCGTTTGTGGGCCCAACTTTGGGCATATGGAGTAAAAACACGATCCGGTGAACTATGGTCTATTATCATTTTACAAGTGGGAAAGTGCATTTGCTTGCACCATAGTTTGACTTAAGAATACTGATATGGATATTCTGCCGTCTGCCGGATATAACATTACATACAAAAGTAAATAAACATAAAAAAGAAAATTGTAATAATTAGTTACAAAAAGTTATATTGATTTACTTAAACAAATTCAAACTAAATTTACTCAAAATAGAATTTTATTTAGAATTACTTTGAATGGGAAAGCGACTATTTTTTTTGCAATTTGAATGATTTGCCACACAAAAAAAGAACAATTTTAAATGATTTGAAACATAAGATACAATGTTTTGATATTTGAAACATAAAATGAAAACCCCGAAAGTCAAAAGCTGATTGAACTTCAAAAGCTATTACGGTAGGTTAAAGGGTGGTTGCACAACTTATACAAAACATACCAACCCCGATTACCATTTAGAATTTCGTACATAGTTCTTACAGACAAGACCATTTCTTGGAAATACAAACGCCGTATTTCTAGTTAAATTGGACATACCGCAACAAAATGGTAAATATCTTCAGATTCTCTTCTGTTGCATAGGTTACAAATTTGCTAACGATCTGGTCTATGAGGAATGAAATTAAGGTTCAGAATTTCAACTCTTGCTCTGAATATCATGCTTATAATCTCCGAAGAATACCTAATGTTGAAATAGTTTTCTTCAGTTATCATGTGATGATTAAGGTTCCTGTATACGATTCTTGTGGCCGAAGATGAAGCTCTGGTAAGGTGTTGATCAAATATTTTCTAATCAATTTTTGCAATGAGTGTATCAAACATGCAATTCCACTCGCTAACATTGCTAACGGTTAAGGACAGTGTGAAGTCGACGGACAAGGTTAGTTGGTGCCATTCCCTGAAATGGGAAGAATGAGTTTGCAGTAATCTTCATCAATTTATGGAGACTGGTGTCACTTCTCTTCATCACCCTTATCAGTCAGTAGTCAGAACTAGCTTTGAGGTTTCGTATATAGATATGTGGTAATCCAGATTCCACAGAATCCAGAATCGCATATGTTGGCGCTGAATTTGGTGGGCGAAAAATACGTTTGAAGAAAAGTCGTTGAACTGCTTCAAATTCTTCTAAATGTTTAACTCCAAACACTTGTACTCCATAGCACATACAGGTGTTGACTGTGTCATTGAACACTAGATATTTAGACAAATGATCAATATTTTGGTTCGCGAACAATTTTGGCCACGACATGTTGAGTACCAACTTGGCTTCATTGCTTTTTTCTACCGCATGCCTTACAAGATTTAGATTGGATGTTAAAAGCACACCTACATACTTAATTTCACTCACTGTTTCAATTTGTTCGTTCACGAGTCGCCAGGTTTCTTCAGGTTTTCTCCTTCCTTGTCTAACTCTCAAATATCATTGCCTCAGTTTTTTGAACGTTTATTTGAAGATTCCAGGTTTCACAATATGTCTGTAGCCTGTTGATTTGAAGTTGCAACGAAAACGGATTGTCAGCAAGTATAACCAGGTCATCGGCGTAGAGTAGCGCCTTAATAAGATTCCCGTAAAGATAACGCCACCACGGAGAATACCACAGATATCGTCAATGAATAATACAAACAATAAAGGACTCAGAATGCATTCCTGTGGCACACCTGCAGAAGTTACAATCCACTCGGGCAAATTGGACCGATCCCAAACTGTTGCACTAGATGTCGCCTGAAAATTGAAATAGAGCGTCAAAAGCTTACGAGATACTCCGAGTGATGCCAATTTATAAATCAAAGCTTGCCTATTAACTGTGTCAAACGCAACATACGTATAGTTTCTTCTTTTATTCCATTCGGTTTCTTGCAATACTTGTCAGCGCAAAAATATGATCTACAGTGGCAAATCCAGATCGAAAACCAGCTCGAAATATGCTGAGACGATGAGTACTTTCAATACAACTAGAAAGCCTTCCATAGAGAATCCCTGAAAATACCTTCCTTAGTGAATTTAGAATTGAAATACTCCTATAGTTATCGGGTTGATTCCGATCTCCTTTTTTGGTACATTGCAAAAATAAGTGCTTTGGTGAAACTTGCAGGCATTATCGTATAAAAGGTTGAAAAAACTCATAATGTAAACTTTGAGTTGTTCATTACAAGCGAAGCTGAAGGTATGAAGATTCTCTTTGGCCGGCAACAGAGTTTTAAAATGTACTGCTAAAATATGGGCTTCAAGAGAAATCTTCATACCTCGATGTCATCCCAAAGTTCCCGTACGTTGGACCAAAAATCCTTAGAATTTTTACTCAGATGTAATTTCACAGCAAAAGTTTTAAGATAGACCGTCTTTTTCATAGAGCAAAGTTGTTTAAAATCCATGTTAGCACGCAGGTATAAGTTTTTAAATGCAGTAGCATTTGTGGATCTAAATAGTTTTAAATATTTGAACGAGAGCTTGCGGAGCTTACTACAATCCTTATCAAACCAATTGCATTGGTAAAAGTGGAAAATGCATTATTAACTGTCGGCGCCGAAGCGAATATTACTCTATCTCTTCTACTATGCATGTTGAATTGTCGGGGAGTGAGTTACAGTGGTGATCTAGGAGAGCTTTATAACGAAGAGCGTTGTTTACAAACCATTTAAGTTTTCGGAAATTATTTGGGTTCCTTTGCTGCCCTCCTTCGAGTTCACCATATTTGTCATCTTTCGTCGCCCCATTTAGCAAAAACAAACCGAAATATTCGAAGAACTCAGCCAGCAATCTACCATTTCTGTTTATTGTTTCGTCTTTGGAGTTTCTGTTTTGTTCAAAATTCAGTGGGGTTGCAATAAATAAACAGGAAGATTCTGATAATCGCCAATTCGCTCATTAAGATCACCAATTATCATTACATTTTCTAAGAAAGAATTGTACATTTGCTTGCACCACAACAACAACATAAACTGAATAAAATCTAAAAAAAAATATGCCTCATGCAACCCTATTGTAACAGAAAAATACAACAGAGTAAAATTTACACTAGTGTGTTTAAGCACACACTAAATGTCATTTTAACTGTCAGCTGTTATGCTGGATAAAAGACAACAATAATGGTACAGTGAAACCCGCTTAAGTGAAACTCGCTTAAGTGAAAAACCCGCTTACCTACCTGAAAACATTCACATATCCCCGTATATATTTACATGCAAGCTACCTCGCTTAACTGAAAACGGGTTTTAATGAAAAACCCGCATAACTGAAAAAAAATCCCTTCAAGTTTTCTATTTTTCTATAGAAAACAACTCGGTTAAGTGAAAAATTAGAAATTAAAAAAGACGGGTGCTTAATCGTTTCATTTTTGTATGCGTTCACCTCCATCCTCCACCACTTTCATTCATGACACAATTAAATGCTCAGTTTTAAATCAAAGGGAAAACAATTTCCATTTACTTACATACATTGTTGTTTTTGTAACATGACATGTATCTGTGAATAAAATGAACTGAACTCAAAGTAGCGTTGGTTTAGTTTTGAGTTTTACAATAGGATTCCCAAAGTTGAACATTAAAATGTGTGAGTGGTATAGGTGTGTAATAGGTATTAAATTTTGTATACATTCATTGGTACATATATAGCCGCAAATTCGTTTTGCTTAAAAATAAATGATTTGTTTATTAATAACTAGATATGTGCTTTTCATTTAGATAAAACAAATTTATTTATAAAAGCAATTGTTTACATTTAACACAGGTTGTTTTCCAGCTGTTAAAGTTCGATATATATCTAGTAAGAATTTTTTCGTTACACGAAGTCTGATGTTCTTAGTTATCCGAGACCCGTTTAGGTAAAATATATTTTTCACTTATTCGAGATCCGCTTAACTGAAATTTTTGTTCAGTTATCCTAGGTTCGCTTAAGTGAAAAACCAGCTTAACTCAACAAAAAAAATTCTGATTTTTCGTCGTTTCGCTTAAGCGGGATTCACTGTAACATCAAATTATTAATGATACGCATTTACACGGGGCAACACAATGATTGTTGGAATGATAATGGCAATCTGCTACTATTGAATGAACAAGTTCATTCTTCCTCGCAGTGTGCCATTATTTTCAAAATGGTGCCACAGTCAGTGTGCATTTACATGACACAATTTTAATGACGAAAATAATGACAAATTTTCAAACCATTTAAACGATTTTGTCATTAAGGTCAATAAAATGGAAGAAATAATGGCAAGTTGTCACTCGTGTAAGTCCGGCGTTATTCCTTTGTGTAATTTTGTGAATTTACATAACTGTTTATACAAATTAAGAAAGTGCGTTCACATTTTTACTAGGCCTGATGGTCAGGAATCTTTAATGTTATCTCAGGCTTTGTTTGTGGGGTAATATCGTAAGCGCGAACTCAACGCCCGAATAGATATATTTTCTATTCAGTCGCACTTTAACATCTGGCAATTGTCTTGTGTATAGAAATGTTTCGAAAATACGTTTCACCCAAATCATCCAAAATACATTTGTTTCAATGTTGGCTATGAAATTTCATTAAAATAGGTGAATATGAGCCGCATACCTACTTTTGTAAAAATATGTTTCAGCTGTTTTTCGATTTTTTAAACAACAAAAATGGCAAGGATGTCGTGTTATTTTTCTTGAATTAGAAGTATTAAGATCCGTGATAGCTTCAACGTCACCATCTTACAAAAAATAGAGCACGTAGGGCTCTTACAAAGTTCCAACACGATCGCTAAGTATAAAAGGAAAGGCAGACCATCATGGTGCAATCAAATGCAACGACATCAGGATTTTTGGTAGGCCTCTTGCCTCGGCATCAGCTTTGGTTGGAGTCTTGCCGAAACTTTCTGAGGTCAATGCGGCGTACCCCATGCGCGGATCACTAGTGTGAAGCAGATAAGTGAGAGAGTTGTGATCCTTTTGAGATCACAATAGTGCTGAAATAAAGAAGACGAATATTATTATGAGTTTTGTTTATTCATCATTTTTGGTTATATTCAGTAAAAATAAAATTACATTTAAATTTAACAGGTTTCTTTTTCCAGTTTAGATTAAGCCGGTAGAAGCCTCCTCTATTACTGTCCATATGTATATGGGCACTTGGCGTCGTTATACCAATTATGATCCAATTGTCACAGATCATCTGTTAATCTTTTTTTGTAATCCTGATAAAGTGTGAAAGTATTCCGCGAAATATGCCAAAACCATTTTATTTATTACATACCTATTTCCATTCAATTTGTTTTAAATATTGGCAAAATTAAATTTTTTTTATAACAAAATAGCAGATAATAGTAAAAAAGAAACCAATATTAAATAATATAGAAATAAATTAAGGGAGCTCCAGTTTTCACAAAAAAATTGTTTTTTGCTCTTCGAACTCCATTAGGTTTTCTTGGGAGTGCTTTGGCTAGATATTAAGCCCTATCACAAATTCCATCGTAATAATTCCCCGCACGGACAGTTACGCCCCGATCTACGACAAACAGCTTTCACAAAATCCGAGTGGAATATTCTTATTTTCGAAATCAGCGGTGTATGTCAAAATGAAAGAATAAATAGCAATACCGTGCTATTTTCAATTTTAATTAAGCTTACACACATGATTATGTGAAAATTTAAACCAATCTTGTAGTCCAAGGTTGCCTTCTACAATTTCCCAGAAATTTTCAATTTCTTATTTTGCCAGTTTCTTACAGCCTTGGAAGGCCAGGTCGCCTATCTCGATCATTAGAGACTTTCATATTGAAATTTAAAATCAAATATTATTCATAAAACCATAGAATTTGTAAAAATACTTACATTTTTCTTTAAAATAACAGTTAACGACGCATTACTTTCAGTGTCCGACACAAATGGTTTGTCGTAGAAAAAGTCTGTTTCATTTCATTCCATTCGAATTAAGTAATACCAATTTCTACGAACTTCGAAAATCGTAAGCGAATTTTTCACTCCGAATCTACTACGATGGAATATAGATTTATCGGGAAACGTAGCATATTTTCGATTACGATGGAATTTGTGATAGGGCTGATTGTACCTACTTCTTTCGCAGAAAACGTAATATTGACTGTAGTATTGGCTCGCCAATGCACACACGCACTTCGGTGGTCGGATAAGAACTGGGCTACTTTAAAGCAGCGCATGCACACGACACAATATGTATAGATGAGATATATATATATATAACCTTGAGAACACCTGGACAAAATACCCACTTATGTATTTACACAAGGCATGTTGGGTCCTGAATGATGTTAAAACCATGAAGTTAATACACTACATTGCCTAAGCACTTATTGATTGTAAAATATTAGGTAGCTCTGTTTTTCAGTTATTGTGCTGTTACGTCTATCTGGATAGGTTTCTTCATTTCCAGGGAGGTGGTAGTGGCAACATTTCATCAATACTTATGGGATATTATGTAATAAAACCTCACCTCCTATTACATATTCAAGAGGTGGCCTATCCGTCACAAATTAGGGTGCGAAATCATGATTAGTGAATAAATGACGATGCGAAAATTCATATTTCCGAAGACTGCCTTGAATATTTGATGACACATACAAGTAACATTTAAAAAGAACGAAAACTAACAGCCCGATTCTCCCCAACATCACTGATAATCATAGTTGAAATTAATCTTGTGACTTTTTTCGGATTCTCCCCCAAAGACACAACTTATGAGAGTCATAGAAACAATCGAAATTGTGATCTACTTCAGAGCAGGTCACAACTCACAAATAGTTTGAGTTTCGACATTTCGATGCGGCATTCAATATAATATTTACTGAAACAATTTCTTTAATATCCCAACATTAAGTAAACTGAAATTTAAAACTTTAATTTGAGATGAAAACTTCAGCAGCGACTACCTGAGAAATAGGGTCAGATAATCCCATAAGCTCGTTATCGGTAAGCACGCAATAGGGTGATTATCTGTAGATATTTTGTTCACCATTTCACATCAAATATGAATCCTTTAACATGTTCTTGTTTGAAAATGAACGAAACAGATTCTGTTTGATAGTTGTTTATTTGTTTAAACAAAAATAAATTCATTCATACATATTTGCGTATCTTCATTATTATATCTATAATAAATAATCCGCATCAATTTCAATTTTTGTTTGTTGCTAATGTTCAGTTGTCCCAATAATGCAACTACGCAATTCACCTTTAGCTGTGGTGAGTTTCGTTGTGAGTTTTCTTGTGACGATTAGGGAGAATTCGATAATAGTTATCGAGTCGCAATAATCCTCACAAGAAATAGTCACAAGGGCTTGTAACTTGTGACTCGTCACAAGGGGGAGAATCGGGCTGTAAGTAAACACAGCGTTTCAACCGTCTCCAGAAAAATTGTTTCAACTGTCTCAACTCTCAAGCCCAACTACACTCTTTACTGTGTACAACAAAAAACACTCAACAACCTCACACTGCCAGCAAAAATAACAGAAAAAAAACTTACTTTCGCTTGTCTAAAAGCAATAAAGCTTCCTGACCACAACCAAACCGCGAGACAAACAAAGTAAGATTTAAAATAATTGTAAATGGACTTGTCTCTGTTTTACCTTCTCTCAATATTTATAAACATTGTGTGAACTTCTTTGGAGATATTTGCATTGCTTCAACCGCGGTTTTTTGATAAATTAATTTTTTATGTATAAAATTTTAAAAAAATTTTTAGAAAATGCGGCTGGTTTTTGAAAAATCGATTTTTCAAAAAAAAAATTATTTATTTTTTAAAAATCGAAAAACTTTTTTTTTTTTGAAAATTTGGGTATATAGTTTTCTTAAAAATTTTGGGGAGCATTTGTTTAAAAAAATTAATTTTAATCGGTTCATTCATATTGAGAAAGTCGAAAATACTAATTTAAAAACACACAATTTTTTTCATAAAAATTCTTGGAAAAATCCGAAATTTCGAAATCTTGAATTTTCAAAAAAAAAAATAATTTCCAAAAAAATTTGTTTTTGAAAAATGTTGGTATACAATAATGTTTAAACTTTCTAGGAGCTTCTGCGTTAGAAATTTAAGAAAAATCAGATTAACCGTTTCCGAGAAAATCGAAACCAAAAAATGGTTCTATTAGAGTTACCAAAAATAACAATTTTTTTCCAAAAAAAAATTATTAAAAGGTAACCTTTCCCTTCATTAATGAACTGATTTTTTTTTTCTAAAAATCGTTGGAGTCGTTTTTGAAAAAAAATTTGATTTTTGTTCTTGGCCAAAAAAAATGTATGGGAGCCACTGTTATTTGTCGTCTTAAAAAAATTAAAAAACGTGTGGGCAAATCCACCGAACCCTTTAGGCTGCAGGCTCGAGGACAGACAGTCAGACAGACAGATAGACGGAATTGGGGGACCCACTTTTTTTGTGTTCTCTATGATCGTAATGTCATGTTTGATCGTTAGAAAAAAAACATTTTTACGAATACATAACTTGCCTTATTGTACCTATAATCGCAAGTAAAAATCGAACTCGAGATTTTAATGTAACGTGACATTACGATGGTCCCGCAATTCCGCTTGTCTGTCTGTAGGTCAATCTACGACCTAAGCGGGTAAAGCGTTTTCTTCATTATCGGTACTTAAGCATTTTAGGTGAGGGTACCTGTCATACAATTTTTTGTACCAAAAATGTTCATTCAAGTTTTGTTCGGAAAATCCGCAGCTTTTTTTTGTAGTATTGATATTAGTCCTATGTTTCGACACTTTTTTCTCATGTCGTCACTTATTTTTGAGTCTAAAATCTCTGCCATGCTCCAGTACTATTTCCAAATTGCAGTCGGCCCTCTGGTTTCCGGTATGATATCACATGATCTTCCTGGCCAATTCACTGGTCCGACCGAAGTGTGAGTGCAACATTACCGGTCTTATTCGCAAGATACAGACGAATATGCTCGAACGCCTCATCGAAAATTGGAACCTATGCACCGATGATCTATGCAATTGCGGCCAACATTTGAAAAGGGATTATCTTTAAAAATAAGGTGTTTTTTTATAATACATACAATTCTATATACTACTGGAATTATTCAGCCAAGTAGAACAGTTAGAATTATATTTAATTGGACGTGTTGAATTATTGACTTTTGTCCACAAAATTTGCGTTTCGTCCTTTGGTAGACCATCGAAGACGTTGGTCTAGTGATGGACTAAGAATTGACATTTAAGAACAAAATTTACGGGGACATAGAATAAAAAGAGGTAGAGTTGATACTTATTGTAGTAGATTTTGTTGCATTTTTTATTGATGGGAAATTTTAGTCCATGGTATAACTCTTTTTCCATGGATTTGTAAGTCCATGGTCTAAAGTTGAACTAACCGTTTTTTATTAATAGGGCTGATAATCTTCATCAACATAGTCCCATTTTTCGTCATTGAGAATGTCTTCTTTTACATGGTTTTTATAATAATCTTTGTTGTCCATAGTGTTTGCTGATGTAAGCAAGTCTTATTATGATTGATTGTTTGTCTTTCGGTGAATTAGATAGAAGAACCACTTCATCTTAAAATCTTAGTTTATTAAGTTTTTGTCCCCATATCCCAAATATTAAGTCCATATTTGTGGTTCCAGTTGAGTTGTCCAAAAATATTTTCTAGCGGTTATTAGAAGCATTTTCAAATAGCAGTGTGCATTCCCTCTGGTACTTAAGCTGACTTTAGCGTGCAGACGCAATTATAGTTGGCCCTTAAGCTAATGGGAAATTATTATTGATGTTATTTAACATTACGCCTACAACACAATTAAATTTAACATAATTATAAGTAATTTCTTATTGCAGTACCAAAGCCCCAAACGAGTATTGAAGATAATGAATTTTCTGCAAAAAATAGTGCTCCACTTATAAAACCCTTCTCAACACAAATAACACTCGAAGTTGGTTTAAATTACACTCTAGAATGTGAAGCTAAGGAGCCAATCACTTGGCGAGCCCTGACGCCAGTGTTTTTCGAACTTAACCAATCTTCATACAATTCACCAAATAATGACACACCCTATGGAAATATATTGTATCTAAATGACGTCACAGCTGAATATGTTGGATATTTCTATTGTATAAAAGAGAGAGAGCTTGTTGAAGATGGTGATTATGATATACTAGTCGAGGAATTTAAAGCTGCCAAAATTTATGTTTTTGTTAATGGTAAGTTGTAACTTCAAATAAATAAACAGAAGTTCAGTTCGATATGATGGCACTTTTCATACTGATGATTTTTAAATTTCTTTTAAATTTTAGATTCGAAAGTACTTTTGGTGCCTATGTCAATACCAATTATAAGCGCAAGTCAACATGAAGATATCATAATTCCATGTAAGCCAACAATGCCAGACACTGTAGTTGAATTAATAACCAATAACCAACAGGTAAGCACGTACATACATAAGTTTTTGGAAAACGATATATGGAATTATCTATAATCCTACATAAGTCTTAAGATTATCAAAAATTAATATTTATTATAGGTTCATTCCAGTGAAACAACCAGTCGATATGATCCGAAACGTGGATTTGTTATACAAATCCACGAAATCACTGAGGTGGGCCTATACGCATGTAGGCCCCAACAACCGTCACCTTTGAATAAAAAAGAAGAGGTTAACTTTTTGATCCTTTTTAATGTTATCGAATCTAATGATCGTGAGTTGACAACCATTTGTGATGTTTTCCCAAATTTAATAAATATAAAAAATAACAACTAAGTACATTAAATATAACTACTTATGGCCTTTTCGATTGGCCGTCCGGAACAGGTTCCCCCAATAAAACAGCCGTAAACAATTTGACTGATTCTGAATTATATGTATCACTGTATTTGTGAAAATTAAATTAATATAAAATCACATCGGCTAAAAAGAATTTCCAAAACACTTGATTTCAATTTAGATACACATTTTCTTGTATCAATAATAATTATAACTTGCTTCTTTTTATTTTATTTTACCAGAAAATGAGTTTAAATTCAATAAACACAACGAAATTACACAACAAATCAAGCCGATTATTTTGACATTTTAATTGTGTAAGTGTATTAGTGATTCTGTTTTCGATTCTGAAATGAAATCCAGAATCGTTTTCTGTTCTGTATAGAGTAACAACTGTCATTTTGTGGGGGTCAGAACAGTTCTGGACGGCCAATCGAAAAGGCCATTAGTCCAAGGGTCAGTCTGTTCACCAGTGAGGATAAATACGTACTATAATTTTGGAAGGTTGTGATTAAATGGCGTAAGACATCAAATACTCGTACTTTAATCGGCTGATTAGCCGATCAGTGCTCGTCTCGTATCGTAGATTTATTAATTAAATATGTTTTCCTTGTGCATAGACTAACCCTTCGACAAATACATAACACCCATTTGATTTCGCATACTTAACAACAATTTACGGGAATGCTTAAGAGCTTTAATCTTGTTTAAAAAAATCTACGTATTGAAATGAACTAACAAAAAGTGAGCATTGACTATGCCTTCATTTCTCTGATGATGTCATGTGCAATTGGCAGTGTGTTGGTCCACCGTCTAAGCCGTTCAACCTTCATTACTCTAGATTTTAACCTACAGGTTGCGGGAGATTTAACTGAAATTTAGTCATGAGTTAGTGTCCAAGTATGTGATAATAGCTTGAAACCTGGTTGTTAATGTGTCGAAATCGATGGATTAAAATCAAAACATTTTTGCACAACTGCCCCAGAAGTTATTTAAAGCTATTTGGAATCATTAACAGCAATCAAACCCTATTATTTCCGACATTTTGAAAGTTGTCTTATTTTGTGGCAGATCTGCATTTACAGTGAACGATTTTTCCAATCAGTTTTCTTACTCACCTTTTGTTGGTATACTCTAAGGCGCTTACTAACTTTAGACAACTTGTTCAAGCAAGGCACAAATATTTAAGTTTAGCCTTTTTTTTAATAACTGTACAGCAAGCTTGTCAACTGCGTAATACATAATCTCATAATAGCTCATAATAACACGATTTTTAATGCAAAAAGTTACTAACATTATGCGTTATTTTCATGTTTACACATTATAGAGCGTTTTTTTTTTAACTCAATACTGACTTCTGACAATTATTATATGTGTTAAAAATTGACATCCAAGATATTGTGATTTTCACAACTTGATGGTTATTTTTTTGTTTATACTTTGACAAAACAATACCAATGGAATCCAATATAATTTGTACTTTTTAGGACATACGGCTACAAATGCTTGAAAAAGTATTCGAAAAATTTGCCGGGATGACATTAATCAGATTAAGCCATCATTGTGTTGTATTTTAAAACTAACTGCATAATGTATTCTCCTAATTGAACATCAAAAAACTGTTTTGGCCACGTCAGAAGGAAGTATTTAAGTAGTTTTCAAGTCGACTACATCTTCTGAACGTGGCCATTGTGTTTTGATAAAAATCAAAGCTAGTACTGACTAAACAAAAAAAACACCCTATAGCTTACTTATTTATTTGGCTTTCTTGTTTATGCAGTTGAACATATTTTTTAAGGTAGTTGGCAACTCTGGCCGAGTGTGAAAGCAAAAATTGTTTACTTCTTTGAAAAAAATTTGTATTAATTAATTTAACAGTTGAAAATAGTATATTTTTTAACAAGTGTTTACTTAAGAAACTATAGTTCACGTAAGATTAATAAAAATCATCAACATTAGCTATACAATCTGTAGAAAAGTTTAAGTAGCAAGGAAAAGAAAATTGTACCTATAAAATTTATATATACACGTCTCACAGTACCTACTAAACACACTTAATGAACGAAAAGAAAAGGAAAGTGCAAGAAACATCTCCTGAAACATCTCAATCCATCTCAAAAAAAGAAAAAAGTATGACTTCGTTGGTTGGCTCTATGACTATAGAGGAACTAAATAAATTATTTGCATCTAATCTCAAAAATGTTGCCACGAAGGATGACATCTTGGATTTGCGAAGCGAATTAAGTGAGGTTAGAAGGGAAAACGTTGAATTGAAGGACACAGTAAATGCCCTAAGTAATAAATGCAACATCCTTCAAAATCAAATTGACCAGCTGAAGCTATCTGCAAACGAACGCAACCTGATAATTCGAATAAAGAACGGACATATGAACCCACTAGAACAAGCTGAAAACATTTGTAAAAATATATCAAATTCAGATGATATCATAAATCCACAAGCATTGAGACAAATTGCAGCTGATGACGATATTGTCACAGTTTTAGCGGAGTTTAGATGTAAGCAAAATGCATTCAAAGTTCTTAAAAATGTAAATAAGCTTAAGGGGACTGGCATATCTATAAGCCGTGACTATCCTTTAGAGATGCGACAGAAGCGTAGCAAGCTACTTCAATTGCGCAAACTAATTCGAGTAAATAAACCCCGCGTAAAAACTTCCCTACGTGATGATAAGCTACTAATTGATGACATAATCGTGGTATGGAGTGATGAACAAAAAGGTTTTATCACTGATCAAGATTATGGTTTGCAAACATTGGAAACAAGACATAAACTTGAAGAAGACTTCTTTAAAAATGCTAGTTCAAAGTTTTTACAACATACACGTTCCTATTACGTCAAAAATGTAAACAAAAACAATGATCAAGGAGAGTCAACAAAAGGTGGTGGCAGTTCGTCAACTTTAACTAAAAACAAAATTGATTGTGTCCCTCCGGACCCAGGCGTAAGCAACGTAGCACATTTCAATTTAAATCGACGTAATTAGGTAAAAGCCGTCTGTCAAAATTATGAATTGTTAAAATTAAGAATTTTAAGTTATAATATAAGAGGTTTGAAAAATAAGATTGAAATTTTAGACTTTATAAATTTTATCTATCAATATGAAATTTTTATTTTAATCGAAACACATGTAACTGAAGATAATATTGAACATTTTGAATCAAGTTTTTTTGAATATAAATTAAGATGGGTATCAGCACTTAAATTCAACCGAAAAGGCAGGGCAAGCGGAGGAATTCTAATGGGCTTTAAACAAAATCTTAAAGGCGCTAGCTGCACTTATAAGCAACAAGGAAACATGTTTTTTATGGAAATAAAATTGGAAGGACACGTACTCAACCTCATCCCTATATACTTAAACTGCAGTAGCTGGGAAAATGACTTTAATAAACTTGAAGATAACTTATTGGCTAGTGATTTAAGAAATATAATGCTTATTGGAGACTTCAATGCACGTACTGGAACCCTAGAGAGCGAAAATACACAAATGAATAGATATCGTAAATCAAGAGATAACGTAATCAATATAAGAGGTAAAAAAGTTATAGATCTATGCAACTCATTTGGACTAAGCGTTTGCAATGGGTCTACGGACGGAGATAAATTAGGTGATTTCACTTTCGTAGGACCGCAAGGGAACTCAGTTATCGATTATGCTATGGTATCGGAAGACTGGGCTGCGGTGATGGACGATTTTGAAATAATTACGCAAATACATTCTGATCATCTACCAATCCAAATGACAATAAACCGCAACAGCAACCTAAGGGAAGATATAGATCCAGCTGCAATAACCAAATACAAGTGGAAAAATGCGTACGCGGGCAGCTATACAAGTTCTCTGAATAATGCTATCCTTCTAAGAACCACATTATCTGTACCATCTCTTCTAAGTTTATCTCAGTTGGATGAAATTGTGAAGGATTCTATACCAAGACAATGCCAAACAAAAAGTAACAACACTTCTACTCAGTATTGTCAAAAATGGTTTGATAAAGACTGCTTACAAGCACGAGAGAAGTCTTTTGCCTGGTTAAAACTACTAAGAAGTTTTCCAGGGAATTTATATTTTAAAGAGCAATATCTGGCAGTAAATAAACAATTTAAAAAACTACTAAGTTATAAACGCCAGACTTACTCAAAAAATGTTGCGCGTAACTTAGCATTTTGCAGCAATGCAACTGAATTCTGGAAGATTGTAAATGTAATAAATAAAAAACCAAGGAAACAACTCGCTGCATTATTCGAGGCGAAAGACTTCGCAGACCATTTCAAAAGACTGGCAAAGGATAATTTTCCTTCAACTTTTCAATATGCCATACCTCTATACCAGAATTATGAATTAGATTCACCTTTTTCTTTTGCAGAGGTCCAGTTAGTATTAAAAGAACTCCAAAACAATAAATCTCCGGGATCAAATGGAATACCGCAAGAGTTCTATAAATTAAGCAATGATCTTTTCATAGAATCTCTTACTAAAGCCCTAAACCATGCATATAATACAGCTTGTGTGCCAAATTATTTCAAAGAAGCAATCATATGCCCAATTTTCAAAAAAGGGGACAAAGGAGATCCTAGAAACTATCGTGGAATATCACTTATCAACTCGTCAATGAAAATCTTTTCAAAACTCCTTTATAAACGACTGTATGAGTGGGTTCACAACAATAATCTACTTAGCGAGGCACAAGCTGGTTTTCGAAAGAATTACTCAACAATTGACCAAATTTATTCCCTTACCAACATTGCTGACATTTTTATAAGTTCCCAAAAGAAGCTTTACGCATTCTTCATCGATTTCAAATCGGCATTCGACACGATAGACAGGAAAGCACTAATGTTAAAGCTTTTTAACAAAGGAGTTTCGACAAAGTTCGTAAACATTTTGGACATCTTTTACGATAAAACAACATCTGCAGTGGTCGTTGGAAGCAAAATGTCCGAACAGTTCGAGGTGGAAATAGGATTGAGACAAGGCTGCAATCTGAGTCCCCTGCTTTTCGCTCTATTTATAGATGATATAGAAGAGGTACTGCAAGGGGGAGTGCGTCTGTCAACTGATCTTCTAGTCAAAGTCCTTATGTTTGCTGACGACATCGTGGTATTAGCAGAGACGCCCGGAAATCTCCAACTAATGATCAACAGATTATCTGAGTATTGCTATAAATGGAGGCTACAGGTGAACCTGGACAAATCAAAAATAATGATTTTCCGCAAAGGAGGCGGTCGAATCTGTCGCAGCGAAAAATGGAGATTCGGAGATCAAAACATTGAAGTCGTAAATGAATATAACTATCTCGGTGTACGTTTATGCAGAAATCTTAACTGGAAGTACCATATGATAGATAAACTAGCCAAGTCCAAAAACGCGCTAAATGCAACATGGAAGACGGTGATGCAGTGCAAAGACGTGGAGTACGATTCGAAGTATCGAATTTTTCAAGCCACGGCCAAAACCATAATGTGCTATGCAGCCCAAGTTTGGGGTCACAGAAAGTTTGATGAAGTGGAACAGCTCCTTACATACTTCCTAAAACGTACTTTAAAATTACCAAACAGTACGGCAAACCATATACTAATGCTAGAAACAGGCCTTCCCCCCTTATTCATCTCAACGCTTAAAATGCAGGTGGACTATATTCTTAACACTATCAAGATGGATGATAGAAGACTTCCTAAGAAAATTACGATGTTGGTGATGCGGAAAAAAATCTCGTGGTATGAGTCCTGGCGGGATATAGCTGTATACTGTGGACATCCATTCTCACTCCAAAATGATTCGATGGACACATGGAAAAGCGAGATCTACAGCCTCATTAGCTTATTGGATGAAAAAACAAGGGAGCACTACATTTGGAAAGCCAGAACCTCATTCCACAGGAGTATCTATGCAAAACTAAATCATAATCTAACAACAAAAAACTACTTCAGGACGGAGTATCCAACTAACCTCATGTCACTGATTTTAAAAACACGGGGTGAGATACTTCCTTTGAATTATATCCCTCATAGAAGCGACCTAGAAGAAATTTGTGGGCTATGCAACCTTAGGGAAAGGGAGGATGTGTTTCATTTTATAGGTAGATGCCCTATTTTTGCTGAAACCAGAAGGAGTACTTTCGGAAAAAATTATTTAAGTGAAGTTGAAATGATCAACATACTCAACGGTGAAATGGATTGGATGCCTTTGTACAACTACATAAAGCTAGCAATCCGTTATAGAAAGCGGATCTTAGAAGAACTTTTTTAATTCAAAAAAAAAAATAAATCAATGTTAAATTATTTAATCAAATTTAAGTTTTGAAACATGAATGTAGTATAAATTGCCAACTGACAGACGGCGTAAGCCATGTTAAATAATGGAAAATTTGTAAATTATGTACTTTACTTTTTATGAAATAAAAATTCCTTTGAAATTGAACATATTTTTTAATAATATTTGTTTAATAAATTTATATAGATAAGACGAAACGTGTAAAAATACCCGAAATTCATTCAAATACCAATGGGCATGCAGTTGAAGGTGATGCATTTAATTTGACATGTTCAGTGGAGACGTCATACGATGTTAGCATTTTAATAAAATGGGAAACACCATTGTATAATAATATTGTAAGTTAAAAAGAAGACTTTTTATTGGAACCTCGAAAGAAACTAAACGAAAACAAAGGACAAGTAGAATGACGACATTACAGAAAAAGTATGACATTTACAATTGTACTTAGCACAGTTTTCAGCATAGTAATAAGGTTTTTAACCCTAAAGGGTGTTTTTTTAAACTTACCAGAGTGACGGTAAATTAGGGTACACATTATCGAACCTGGCGTGATATTCGTGTTGGACATCGAACATGCGTAAAAAGTTTTGCTGTCCGTCCGCCAAACAAAATTTTCATTTAAATACAATCCATAAGCCCATCAAAATATTTTATTTTTAATTCCCCACTGACAAAGATTAAAAATTGAATGATTTGCATACACATCATCGATCAAGAACGCTGCCTGACAGGCAATATCAAAAAATTTTGTGAGCAGTCCTACATGCGTGTCATGTCACATTATCGATCGTGAGTAAAACTATCACGCAGGTTCGATAATGTGAGCAAAACTGTCGCGCATGTTCGATAATGTGTACCCTACTTAAGAGAATTCTGTAGTTTTAGAAAACTTGGGTCCAACTGAACTCGACATGAAATAAATCTAGGTTTTAGACTGCTTTCACACAAGGAAACTGAGTTGCCGGCAACTGAGTGTTTTCATGAGAAGGGCAAGAAGGGGAATTCCCCTTACTTCTTGCCCTTCAGGGCATCAAAACGCCCAGTTGACGGCAACTCAGTTTCCTTGTGTGAAAGCAGTCTTAGCTCAGGCGAGTTTATGTAATTTACTATCAAATTTATATGAGATCTGTAGTAGTGATGAGCGACATTGAGAAAGAATCGATGTCAACATCTGTTGAAACCGACACAACTGTGAAAGCCAACGAGTCCCACAGTAAAGATAATGCGCATGTACAACATTTTATAACAACAAAGATATTGATATCTGCTTATAAAACTCTTAATTGTTAGTTATTTTGAAAAAAAAATTATATTTTGTTTTTATAGTTTTATTGAGCAAAACAATATTTTATTTAAATCCAAACTAGATATAATAATCAGGATCTTTGTATTTGAATATTTGGTAAGATAATCTAATAAAAGATAAGAAAAATACAAAAAATACAGTCCACATTTGCAGAGAAACCCGAGCTTTCGAACAACATCGATAACTCATCATATCGATATTGATAGTTATAAAATCGAACACATCGATGTTCTTAACGAATTTCCTTCGTTCCTTCTTTAACAAAGATGTTGAAGCATCGTTTGTTTTTTATTTTAACATCGATGTTTCGTTAAGCATTATGGCCCTCAGGTATTTTTCTTGGGGTTGGCAAAAAAAAACTGGATAAAATTCAACGAACGGACCTATTAATGATCCTCTGGTATTTTTTGAGAATGGGAAAACCCACGTTTTCTGAACAACTCTTGGGGTTGAAAAGAAAACCTGGGTGGACCTTAGGTACTTACTGTTAAGCCTCGAAATTCTTTGCACTTATGTTTCTATATTTAATGTAAATTTTGTAGTTGATACCTCCAGACCAATTTCCTTCAGCACTAAGCAAACACGCCTAGTGTTTACATTGTTTCGTAATGTCAATCTAAGCAGGAGCATTTTATCAATCTTTTTGTTTATTCTTAAAACATTTATCTCCATTTCAGCATGCCTATACAAGGGGAAAGAGTGTAGAAACGGCACTTCACAGCGTCGTCAGCACGATTGAGAAGACACAGAATGACAAAGAATATACCCTTGCTGCGTTTCTTGATATTGAAAGAGCTTTCAATAATGAGAA
The DNA here is from genome assembly GCA_910595825.1 of Philhelius pedissequus. Taxonomy (NCBI): domain Eukaryota; kingdom Metazoa; phylum Arthropoda; class Insecta; order Diptera; family Syrphidae; genus Philhelius; species Philhelius pedissequus. The sequence goes on from OU343160.1 coordinate 331,621,564, forward strand.
TAATGAAGCAGTAAGAACAGCTCTTGTAGACAACAAGGTCGATAATTCGATAACAGATTGGGTTTTGTGCATGTTAAAGAACAGGCAGATTAACTCCGAATTGGCAGGAGTACAGATGAGATTATCCACAACCAGGGGCACCCCACAGGGGGGTGTTCTCTCTCCACTTCTCTGGGTGCTGGGTTTGAACACAATCCTCCTTACTCTCAAACACTGTGGAGTAAGGGTAGTAGCCTATGCTGACGACCTTGCATTATTAGCGACAGGTAAATTCTTATCCACTATCAGCGAACAGATCGAATACGCTCTTTCTAAAGTTAGTAGATGGACTAGAAAGTGTGGTCTGATGGTTAACCCGTCAAAAACTGAATTGGTCCTTTTTACAAACAAAAGGAAAATACCAAGTTTCAGAATGCCTTCAATTGAGGGTACCCCGTTGAAAATTTCAGATCAGGCAAAGTATCTTGGTGTGATTCTAGACAGAAAATTAAACTGGAGTCAAAACACTCGGGAAAGAGCTAAAAAAGGAATGATTGCATTCTATTCCTTTAAAAGAATTTTGGGAAATCTTGGGGACCGAGTCCAAAAATTATCATGTGGATGTACTTGGCAATAATCAGACCAATATTAACATACGGTAATTTGGTCTGGTGGAATGCAATAGAAAAAAGAACAAATCTTAAAACCCTGACAAAAGTACAAAGACTAAGGTGCATTGGAATTACGGGGGTCATGAGATCCACGCCAACCGCAGGCCTAGAGGCGATACTCAAACTGAAACCCCTAGATCTTTTCGTACAAGAATCCGCGCCATATAGCGCCTCAAGGCTAAGACAGACTAATACCTGGAAAAACAGCACAATAGGTTACGCACAGATTCTTCAGAAACATCTGGGTGATAGTATTATTACAGACTATAAAACACCCGAACTGGACTTTCATAAACCCTTCCAAACTGCCATTCCAAGCAGAGAAATATGGACGAACAACCAACCCTACACCAGTGAATCAGCGATAACAATCTATACTGATGGCTCCAAAATGGACACTGGTATTGGTGCAGGCTTTTTCTCGGCATCTCTTGAGTTAAACAACTCAATTAGGCTCCCAGATTATAGTAGTGTCTTCCAAGCAGAGGTCCTGGCAGTAAAACAGCTGCTAGACAGGTAACGATGGGCTTATATCACCTTTTATATAGATAGCCAAGCGGTAATAAAAGCTTTTTCGGCCCCTGTGATAAAATCGAAACTTGTTTCTTGCTGCCGTAAAGAGCTAAAGGTTCTTGGTACGGAGTACAATATTAGACACCCGGGACACAGCGGTATACAGGGTAATGAAAACGCCTATGAGTTGGGAAGACAGGGATCAGCGCTTGACGTCAGTCAAGCAGAGCTGGTAAATATTCCACCCTGTTACATTAAACAGAAAATTTCTGACAGGATCCTAAAGAAATCCAACACAAGGTGGAGCCTACTTGACACTTATGACACTACCAGGAAAATATGGCCATGCTTTAACAAGCAGAGGACAGACAAAATTATGCAACTCAACAAGAGATCCCTTCGCTCTCTTATAAACATAATCACAGGACATAACCTGGTGAGATATCATAAATTCAAAATGAAACTCAGTACAAATGATCTATGCAGGGGACGTGGTGACGAAGAGGTGCATGATGACACCTCACACTTTCTCTGCCACTGCACTGCACTCTGTCACCAGAGAAAGAATCTGTTAGGCAGCTACTTCTTCAATAATTTGGAAGAGCTCTCTAATATTTCAGAATTAACATATCGAACTTCGTCAATGTCTCCAAATGGCTTGACTGATTCGGAGGACACAGGTTTATATTGGAAAAGAGTGACTACACTCCGGGTAACACAATGAATCTACATTGATCTAAGTGTGATGATAACGTCATCAATTGTCAGCCAAATTACCTTACCTAACCTAACCTAAAATGAATTTACACGCGTTTGATTTCACTTGAGTTAGAAATCCTTTAGCATTAGTTACCACTAATTTGTTAATTTAAAAAAATGGTAAACAAAGATTTTTTTTAACTTTGACAGGAGGGTCGATTGAATTACACAAACACTACCACTTATACCACTGCGAAAAACCTTCATAAAGGAAAAAGTGTTCTAACAGTAACTAATACCCGAAAGACTGATGGAGGGAATTACAAGTGTATAGCCCAAGATCATTCTGGAAACATAGCTCATAACACATATTTGATGACCATTTTAAGTACGATGACTAAAACCTTAAATTTCAAATCCACAATTTAGGAGAAATTTTATTATATTTTTTTAGAAAATGGTGAAAGCTATATTAATATGAGTGAACCTAACAAATACTACAATATAGTAACGAACGCCTCGAAGAATATAATGATGAACGTTAACTATCGAGGATTTCCAACGCCCAGCTTCAACTGGTATGCCCCAGGGGAAAAACTTATTCAGCCGAGCCAAAAATACGAAATCCAAAAATCAAATTCATCCATCAGTTTGCAAATTAACTATGTTGAACTCTTTGACACTGGGGTATATGTTCTCAAGGCAAACAATGGCATCGATGAGAAGGAGCTGCAGTTCAATCTTTTTGTGAAGGGTTTGTTTTTATATTGGGCTAAATGATCTAATAGAAAGTTTAATCTAACTAATTCCGAATTCAGCCAAGCCCCAAGTAAGTATTGAGAATGTCTACGTTCAAGCTGGTGAACAGGCAAGTGTCTTATGCAAGACCCACGCCTACCCGATGGCAAAGATAATTTGGAGCTATACTCCTTGTGACATTTCCCCGAAATGGCCTTCATGCAAAAATGATCCAGTCACTTTTAATGTAAGTTTTTCTTATGGCAGAAAATATCTCCAAGATCGTTAAAGCCCTATACACTTAAATTAATTAAAAACGTTATTTCAGTCGACACGAAACTCATCGGAATCTTCGAAAATCGAAAGAATTAACGAGCTGATCTTTAAACCAGATCGGCCAGGAAGAATGAAATGTACCGCCACCAATAAGCTGGGAACTAGCTCTAGTGAAGGCTACGTTCTTATTGGTGATATAATAGACAATATGACTGTCTATGGAGTCGATGAGAATATTCAGATTGCCAAGGGCGATGAAGTGATCTTGACGTGTTCTGCTCTGGCTTATTATTACTCGGCGGAACTGGATTGGTTCAAAGATGGTCAGATGATCATAAAAAGCAGTGGAGTCGAATTCAGGGCTCATTTTTCAAACTATTCCTATAAGAAAATAATCAAATTTAAGAATATCAAAGACGAACATGCTGGAAGCTATGAATGCCGGGCCAGAGTAGTTGATAGTGAATTGGACTACAATAGCAAGTTCCTGAGTATCGTCGTTCACGGTAAGAATCTGGAAAACAATTATAGCTATGTAGAGTAGATACACATACATGTTTTCTTGATAATGTTTTAGAACCTGCGCCTCCAGTTATGGTTCTAACCAATTTAGGTGATCAACATAAATGTGCTCTGGGGGATTCCTTAGAGCTTATTTGCAAATTTGAGGGCATACCCAAAGTAAATATCACTTGGTATAAGGACAATGAGAAACTCAACTTCGGAAGAAATGTTTTGATTTTGGATGACAAGACGGTCTTGAAAATACCTTATATCAACCCAACTGATGAAGGTCTATACAAATGTGTAGCTTCGAACCGTTTGGGCAATTCCGAATCGAGTTCACAAGTTAAGATAACAAGTTAGTCAGTTTTGAATACGCATCCCTCTTACATATTAACTTTTTATTCCTAGACATGCCTGGTTTAAAACTTGGATGGGTATCTTTAATCGTGGTGTTCATATCAATGCTCATAATTTCAATCATCTTCTTGGGCATTCGATTTATCAAAGATAAAAATATTCAGCATCAAATGAAATTATCTGGACTGGAAAACTTTGAGCAAGGTGCGCTTGAACAAATCAATCCAGCTATGTCATTGGATGAACAAGCTGATTTGCTGCCTTATGATCGTCGCTTTGAATTCCCTCGACATAAGATAAAATTAGGTAAGAAAAAACTATGCCTTCCTTAAAGCCAGATTCCAATTAAGGAATTTTCTTAGGTAAAAAACTTGGTGCTGGAGCTTTTGGAGTTGTTTTTAAAGCTCTTGCTGAAGGAATTATCCCCGAAGAAAAAGAAACAGTGGTGGCTGTTAAAATGGTCAAACGTACTGCCGACAATGAAGTCATAAAGTCTTTAGTGTCAGAATTGAAGATCATGGTGCATCTGGGACAACATTTAAACGTTCTTAATTTACTTGGAGCTGTCACTAAAAATATCGCTAAACGTTAGTTATAGCTGGTTTCATTCAAATTTCAAAGATCTGCTCTCAAAATCGAGATTTGCTCTTTTCAATGAAACTTTTTTCCAGATTTAATTGTAGTATTGCTGAATGACTGACACACACAATATTTTGACATTACACAACAAAATATTTTCCATTTAAGGTTTGACAGAAGAGACTTTTTGCATGTATGTGTGCATTGAGATCAAAACTGCGAACCCATCAGAGATCAAAACTTTCGTGTTAGGATTTGATCTAGATTTGCTCTTTTTGTTGCAATAAAACACTCTAAACTCAAAAAGTTAAAATATTTTGACAGAAAGGCCAAATCCGTTTTTTGAATTAAACTCGCTATTAAGAAGTTTAAAATTTTTCGTAAGTAACTATAAATCTTGTTTTCTAGGTGAAGTTATGGTTATAGTTGAATACTGCCATTATGGTAACGTCCAGAGCTTCTTACTACGGAATCGAAAAATGTTTATAAATCAAATAAACCCAATTTCGGACAAAATTGATCCAGCCATTAGCGAAGAGAGATGTTTAGCTGGAGATTATGTATTAAATCGGTATGTATTGCAATAAGTTAAATAACGTTTGATATAATATCAATTTCTTTGGTAGGGTTATGTATAAATTTCCATTCGATTCACCCATTATATTGCCTTTCACTTTAGCTTTTCATTGCTATTAGTCGGATAAACTGCATTATCTCAACCACAGGTCCATTTTGATATTATTTATAAATAGACATTCATGCGAAAATCGTGTGAAGTTTGTATAAAACTCTGTTTTTTTTTAATGGTAAATAGTATATCGTCCAATTGCTTTTTTTTAATTCATTTTTATTTATTATTATTTTATAACCATCTTAACGCTGGACAAAAATTCATAAAACTAGATTACTTATCAATACCTTATATCTAACTTCCTGGCCCTTTACGGGCACTCTAAACTATAAATCTTAAAACACTAATGTCTTTCCACCAAAAAACTATTTTATATTTATGCAATTATTTAATTTTTAATGCTCACCAAGAAAACTTGTTATAAAAAACTTGGTACTATTATCATTTTTTTAATTTTATTTTATATTACAAACTACCTATAGCTAGACTAAACTAATTAAAACTAAAACGTCCATTAGCTAAATTCTCAGCTATTCCCAAACTTTTTGAAGCAATTATTTGCAAAACATTAAACTCTTACACAAAATCACTTATTGTTTCTAACCAACATGGTTTTTCGAAAAAAAAAACCGTTCGACTGTGGCTCTCCTCATGGAGCTAGCGGAGTTTTGTATCGACTCGTTTAAAAATAAAAAACAAATAGACTGTGTTCCCACAGATTTTAGTAAGACATTTGACAAACTGTCTCACAGAATTCTGCTTCATAAAATGAGTAAGCTGGGGTTTAGCGTGAACTTCATTGCATGGCTTAAATCTTATTTACTTCACAGATCCTATTCAGTTAATTTTAATGGCTACCATTCACATAGTTTTGTTGTAAATTCGGGGGTTCCTCAGGGCAGCCATTTGGGTTCAGTTCTTTTCATATTATTTATAATGATCTTCCGTCAGTCTTAAAACACTCAAACTGTCCTATCTATGCTGACGATGTAAATATTTTTAAACCAATTTCTAGTAATCTTGACTGCGAAAATCTTCAAACTGATCTCAACGCTTTCTACAATTGGTCTTTACGTAATTATTTGTTGTTAAATATTGATAAGAGTAAGATTATAAATTTTACAAGGAAATTGTCTGTTTTATCTTTTGACTTTAGTTTCAATGGCGTAAATCTGTTAAATGTTAGTGAAGTATCTATCCTTGGTGTATTGTTTGATAAAAAAACTCGAATTCACACAGCATTTAAATGTGACTTGCAATAAGACCAATTCAATATTATTAATAAAGGATTACGTCAGTTTTCTGACCTTTACGTTATCAAACAGCTATTTACTTCATTTGTCAGACCCCTTATAGAGTATGCTTGCAAGATATGGACCCCCTATTACCGCTGCATTTTGTGGCAAGAATTGAACAAATTCAAAAAATATTCTTAAAATTTGCCCTTAGAAGCTTAGGCTGGCAGGACCCATTTAATCTTCCTTCATATAGTATAGCTGTCTAAAACTAATGAATTTACCCAGTCTGGAGAGCAAACGCTCATATTTATGTTTTGTTTTTATTGTTAACCTTATTAATGGAAATATCGATGCTTTGAACCTTTTGTCTCACGTTAATTTTAATGTTCCAAATCGAAATTTAAGAGGTCTACTTGCCCCAATTTTTATATCACACTATCGTACCAACTATGAACGGAATTCATCTTTGAATAACATGCTTAATTTGTTTAACGTAAAGCATAACTTATTAATAAATTTGTCTGATGTATCAAATACTGGTATTAAAAAAATATTTTATAATATTTCATAACATATTAATTATAAGTAACACATTGTACGCTAGATATTATTAGCTTGATTCAAGTAAATAAATAAATAAATAGTAGGTTCGTTCGTTGAACTTTACCAGGTTCAACACAGGTTTTCTTGAAAACCCTGTTTTTTCGGTTCTCAAAAAACACCAAAGAGCAATTCATGTTTATGTTGTTAATAAGTAGTAAGTAAGTAGGTAAATAACTCGTTTATTTTTCATTCTTCTAGATACACTGTGTAACAATAAGAATAATTTTGAAGCTATGGATTTGCCGTCAGCTCGGTTAGCAAACATAATTCTCGAAGAAATGAATGCATTATAGAATTTAAATATATATATAATATATTTTTTTTTACACAAATTCTGTTATAAGTAACAACCTATATTTATATACATATTACTTTTAGATAATTGTACAGTGTTCCAGTTTAACCCGTTCAAAATCATGATTTCCTCTTTGCATCGTTAAAGTTTTCTTCCCAAAGTAATTAAGTCGCTGTGGTGCGAAACCCGAACATATGTTTAGCATCAAAGTGGAAGCAGTCTTCTTTAGATTTAAGATTACACACCGAACAGAATTGGTTGCAACTTCCATTGTAAGGGCTTCCGTTAAGAGCGATCACTTCGCTTCTTGTTTTAAATATAAGTTTCTCTATGATTAAGTAGGTCATTAAAGTAGTTCTTTGACATTAAGTTGAAATTGATCTGTGAGTATATTAAGGAGGCTTTACATGGATCGTCATCTTCATCTGCATTGACATCTGCAAAAAAAGAGGAAACAAAATAAAAAATTCATACTTGTGCGATAGAGAGCGAAAACCAAAATGGAGATCATCTTCATGTATGCAGATTATAGGAAGTACGAACCTGAAGATAGCAGATTATGGTGAAGATGAACATGTTCATCTTCATTATAGCATTTTCATCTGCACCATAATTTGTTCCGTTCAGATAAAGAATTTTCAAGTTTGTTTTTACCATTTCACCTCAGTTTGCTTAAAAACAACGAAAATAGCGAAAATTTTCTTCTCAAAACTACATACCTGAACGCTAAGAACATGTGATTGTGAGATGTGTCAAGAAAGTTATAGCAGAGTTCGAGTAAGTTATTAGTGTGTTCCCTGTCTTACTTTTATGTTTGTTTTATATTATTGGCCCGCTCTACTTTTCTTCAAGTCTGCAGATGCAGATCCATGTAAAGCCGCCTTTATTCTACTCTCAGATTCACGAGCTTTCACTATGTAGGTATAACGCACAGAGCTTTCATGTTTTTGAATAATACGGTAAAGCTGATTTTCAAATATATTGAAGTTCTCTGCGTTCATCGGATCGCCCTCACCACAAGCATCTCCCATACTTTTCCATTTTGCCATCCACCAATCCTTGTTCCTCAATTCGTACAACGGCATTTTTTTTTTGACAATCGATCATCTTGGTAAGATAACACCTTCACGATGTAATCAACTTGCCAGTTCCAGAGTATAAGTGAATAACTTAGGAAGTCCTGTTTCAAGATAAAGTATATAAATTGGCGGTAGTTAAACATTTTTTTTTAAGAAGTTTCGTTGAAATTGTTGGACGACTTCAAATGTAGCCTTATTACTGCATCAAATATTTTGTTTTTCACTGAAAGTTTTATGTGATTATTAACAAGGTGATTCTCCATTACATTGATCAAGCTTTGTGCAGTATTTGATTTCTCTGTAAGATGTTTGCAGAAATTAAGCGTCCTGCTCAGATTAACCCCCAGATAATTATATTCTTCAGCAATATCGAAATTATCACCTTGAAAGTCCAATTAATTGTAAGGATTCTGGTTCCTTGAAGCTGCTCTTGCAAATGGCAGATTAATTGCAGATTTTCTGGTGATTCTGAGAGTAACACTAGATCATCCGCATACAATAGAACATTGATGTTTTTTTTTATAATCTACACGCGCTCAAGGGATTATACTACCCTTTAAATGTTTCAACACAGCGCGGGCGTGAGGGTGTGGTTAAGGAAGGAAAGAATGAAAGGGAAGATACGTGGCGCGATGTTCGGCCACTAATGGCTGAACTAATGCGAAGAAATGTCCATGTCTTATTTATCTATGTCCCTTATAATTCGCATTAATTTTTGTATTCTTTGTCATATTTTATCGGTATACTAGTTTTACTCAATCACATGTTGTTAGTTATATGCTTAAACAACATGTAATGAGTAAACCAGCAACTCATTGTATGACATTTATTTTCATAATTGGTTTTTAATGGAAAAATAAGAGGACATAGACTTTGGCAGGGATCGAACCTGTGACCACGAGGTTGACAGGCGAACACACAACTATCGCGCCACGGCCACCCCAATTTGCGATTCGGATTCCTCCAGGAAGGTGCGATACCACATCGTTTATAAAAAGTGTAAATAAAAGAGCACTAAGAGGGCATCCTTTTTTAACACCACTATCAGTTTGCAACCATTCTGAACAGCTTGAGCCATTCCACACAGCTGCTTTTTACTCTGAGTATAGTTCTTTTATAATACGTATGAATTTCGTAGAAATTCCTAGTTATGATAGTTTGTAAAAAAGAGCATTTCGATTTAAGAGGTCAAATGCTGCCTTAATATCTACAAAAAAATGAGTATACTTTCTTGTTTCGGGCTGAAACCAGCCTGAAAGTCTGAGAGGATATTGTTAGTATCACCCTAAGTTTCCAGTCTTTTAACCAGTATACCACCGAATAATTTAGCCAGAACATTCATGAAAGAGATTCGTCGATAATTTTCCACATTGTTCAAATCACCTTTTTTAAAGATCCTAAAAATAACCGTCTTTTTGTTAATAATTAAAACATAAAATACGTTCAAATTGAATTCCTTGGTGCATTTGTTTTTAGGGGAAGGAGAAAAATTCAGTTTTTTCCTAATTACTACAATTGATTAATTTGCAGAAAAATGGTCGAAAACTTTGGGGGGTAATACATTTTTTTTCAAAAAATTTAGTAAATTTATATTTTTGAGAGGGGGGGGGGTGATTTTTTTGTTTTCAGTTATGTTTGGACAAACAGGTTCTATTAAAAAAAATCAAGTTTTAAGTTTGGAACCGAAAGGGAAATGTTGCCATCTTAAAAAGAATAATTTATTTTATTTTGCATTTTGTCCAATAACTCCCAAAACCTTTATTTTCCTCAATAATTAAGTAATTATGACAGTTTATTAGCTTACCTTAAATCGCCCCAGGTAAAAATCTAGGTCTACTTCTGGGCGATTTCAGGCAATCCCAAGGGCCCAATTCCGCAAGCGTGAATGGTTTTCCGTGTAGACATTTTCTTGGACAGATAACGTGTACCCACCACTATATTCAGTGACTTGTTCTCAATTCTTCTGCACAGAAAAGTAAAGCTTTTTGCTGTTCAGTAACAAATTTTCTGGACAGAATTCCAATTGATTTGGTAAAGTATTCTAGAACAGACTAGAGCAAAAAAGAACAGCATTTTCTGGCTTTTGAGAAAAAGATCAAGCTAAAACATAATTGTGAGAACTTTCAAAATTGTATTTTTTTTTTTTTTTTTTTTTTTATTTTGAGGTTTGCTTAATTTTGGTTTACAGTTAAAGTTAATCGTTTCCTCTTTTATTTAAAAAAATATTTATTGGTATGTAATTAAATCAAAAATTTTCATTATCAAGTAGAAAAATACAAAAATTCCATAATTTTACTTGCTTTATAAGGTGCCACAATGCAAGTTTTTCATTTGGAAACAAATCGGACTCCAGATGTTAATCAAACTTGACATTACGATTATAAAGAACACCAAAAAAGTGGGTCCCGCAATTCTCTGTAGGTCGATCTACAGCCTAAGCCGCTAAAGTAATTTTTTCCAAATTTGGTACTTAAGCTTCTTAGGTGATTTGCTCGATTGTTTTTCCTAATATTTGTTTAGTCCCAAAAATATCGGTACGTTCCATATAATTTATTGGAGCAAAAATGATAAATCTTAATTTCCTATATCGAAAACGGCTCTAACGAATTTCATTAAAACAAATTCAAAATTGGCCAATAAAATATTTAATTAAAATTTGATTAACAGTAGCTGCCATAAACACGTTTTTTTCGATTTTCGACTATATGTTTAATGGCTCAAAGGATTTTGATGATTCGATTATATATATATATAACCATAGGCGTGTTTATTTTTGGTAAGAGCGGGGTGAAATAAAAAAAATATAGGGAATTAGTGATGACATTACAGACAATAATATTGACATTTCTTTTCAAAGAGGCATTATGCGCATGTTACACAGTTTTCTCCGGATACTGGCTTAATCTATTTCACGAATAAGTATTAAGACGCGGTTAGCTTAGCGTTAAGGGGATCAATTACGGGTATTCACGATCCCATGGAACAGGCCTAGTAAGATTGCGAAATTTTGTATTTTTTTTAGTAGATCGTGAATAAACTTTCTTAACCTGTAGAAACAGTCATGTAAATTCATAAATGTTCACAAAAAAAAATGAATACACAAAATTGCGTTAGAAAAGCGTGAGGCAAGAAATATTACGACGGTGTTCAAACGACCGACGTTAATAATTCAACGATGATATTATTAAGTCGTTCCCATACACACAAATTGTATACATGCTCACGAGAGTAAACAACATTTGACATTTTGTGAGTTTGTGCGTAGAAAGTACGAAATCAGTATAAGAATTATGTGGTTATCGTTTGGTAACACAAATCAATTTATTTTTGATTTAGATCTGTCGAAAAAATGATTTTGACAATTTTTGCCTTCGATTGATTTTACTAATACCACAATGCATTACAATTGACAGCCATCAGTTTGACAATACAGATGCTACCGATAGCTATTTCACAGACATAAATATACACCAATACTATAGCAAATAAAATTCAATCTGAAACCGTATTCGAATCGTTACGAACAAAATCAATTTATAGATCAAAATATGAATTTGCCAAACGAAAACCCCATTACCTAATATCACAGGACAAAACAGATTAGTACAGAAAAGCCAATTAGAACAAGATACATAAACCTATTAAGCACCAGTTGTCAAAACAAATTATTTGACTTTTGTGAATTAGTTTCTTTTTGATTTTCAACTTTTTTTCTCTTAATCTTAATAAGTAATTATTAAAACATAAGATGAGTCAAATAACTTTAACCACAAACCAAAAAGTAAACATACCAACAAGTAAACAAAAACAGATAAAAAACCAAATAGTATTGACAGTTCTTACGATTCTGTTCTATTTGGAATGCCGTTTTCGATTGGTCGTCCGGAGTTCTCGATTATTATCAAATGACAGTTCTTTTTCTGGAAACAGGAGAAATTTGAAATGTCAAGCTCGAATTTAACAATGTTTCGGCTATGTTTAAAAAATAAAATAATCACAAAAGTGTGTATTTGACATGACTGTCTTACACTTGCATACTTCTGAATCGGGAATCTAGAGTTTAATTGTTTGATTCGGATTCCGGATCGGAGAGTACATACTTCCGAATTACCAATCGAAAATAACATAAATCAGAACACTTCCACTGAAGAACGAAAAGTTTTACTTTTCTGTCCGAAACGTTTCAGTTAAACGTCACTGAGCAAAGCTATTCACAAAAACTGCCCCCACCACATCAGTTAAGGGTTGATAACTAAATAGCTGGGGACAATACCGTATTCCTGCGGGGAGGAAAACAAAAATGTTCAACTTGAAATTTTAAACATTTTATTTTAAGTGTGATCGTGTTTTTATTATTTTAAAGGAATACATAAAAAATTTCATATAGATATCTTCTTATTTTTACGAGTATATATGTACCCCTTCCGTTTCCTCTTATGCGTATTAGTACCCGTCGACGGTTTTTAGGTTTTTTTTTCAAAAACATTTGTTTGTTACAATACTGATAAATAAACAACAATCATAGGATTTCCCAGAACGATTCAGGATCTCGAAACTATGTTGGTCGTCCGAATTCCAGTTATTACTTGGGAAAGTCCAATTTGACAGAAGATAAGTTTGAATGTTGTCCTACTACGGAACTATCTGCATTGACAGCAATTCCTGAAGGTAATTTTAAACACATAAACAATTGTCCTTTGGATGAATAATTCGAACAATATGACTTTTAGGTGAAAATCAAATAACAGCAACTGAATCAATTCAACCAGATTTGCTATCTAATGTCTGTAAGTCCGATTCAACTGAAACAGCGACAATCAATACATCAGATCTAGTTAGTTGGGCATTCCAAGTGGCACGAGGTATGGATTATTTATCCTCAAGAAATGTCCTTCACGGTGATTTGGCTGCAAGAAATATACTTCTTTGTGAAGATAATGTCGTGAAGATTTGTGATTTTGGACTTGCCAGATCTGTGTATAAAAATGACAACTACAGAAAGCAGCATAAATCACTCTTGCCAATGAAATGGCTAGCTTTGGAATCAATTAGTGATCAAGTTTTCAGCACTTACACTGATATTTGGTCATTTGGTATTATGCTGTGGGAGTTCTTCTCTCTGGCAACGGTACCATATCCAGGAATGGATGCAAATCAAGCATTATACTTGAAGCTTAAAGATGGCTACAGAATGGAGAAGCCAGACTATGCTAACGATGAATTGTAACTTAAATAATCAGAATTGTTTTTGTTTATTAAAACTTATTACTTTAGATATGATATTATGCTGGAATGCTGGAGTTTTAAACCAGAAAGCCGGCCACTTTTTCATGAGCTGGAGAAAAAATTCGCTAGACTGCTGGGAGAAGAAGTTACTAGTGTAAGTTTTTGAGCTTCTCTATTAGTTGTTGATTTATAAATTCATTTGAAATTTAAATTTTAAGCATTATGTGGACCTAAACCAACCTTACCTAAAATTTAATACCGATAAGATGCATCAATCTGAAAAGGATTATTTGGCGCTAATGGGATCACCAGATGAAATGGCACCAGCACCACCTAGATATGTCAACGCAATGATATTACCAGAAAATGGCAAGTTTTTTTTTGTGTAGAATTTGTTGATGAGGGCTTCATTATAAACAATCTAAATTAATTTTTCTATGTGATCCTTAGAAATATGTTCACTGGTCAACTCTAATGATGGCTGTTCTGATAAAATGTCAACGTCAAGTAATATAAATAGCTATTCCCTTGACAAAGAATTGCAAGAAGCTCGAAATACCTCACGGAGAAATCCTCATTCTTCAGAAGTCACTCAATGGGACCAATCAAAGAAGATCACAATCCGATTCCGAAAGAAAACGAATTCCTGGTCGGCAATCGGGGAAGAAAATATATGCCCAAATGAGTAGGGAACATGCAATTTTAATACATGCATGTTGACATAGCAAAATTGCCATTATTTGGAGACAGTAATAGTAATTGACATTATAATTGATATAAAATTGCAGAATAAGTGAAATTCATTCATGAATATGAACAGCGCCAACGCAAGGATGTCATTAAATAAAATTTACTGTTTTTTTAATAAAACTTTTTTTTTAATTAAACTTCCTTAAATAAAATAAAAAAATTTAATAAAATTACAATATAAAACTCTAAAGACTTGTACATGCAAAAAATAATATTTATCCAACTTTTTGGTAATACTGTTTACAAATGGTGCTTAGTATTTTTTTCAATGTGAAAACCGATGAAACATTGAAAAAATCATAACACACTTGAAAATCTTAAATATAAACTGTTCTTCCTTTTGTATATCATTGTCGGGTTGACAATCCGAAAGAACTCTCCAATCCGGGATCCCAATCGGACAAGTTAGCGCTGGATACTCGTGCTGAAGTTAATGTGAGTGTATTAATAAAAAGGGAAATTTCAAACGCAAATTGGTAATTTTTTTCGTAATGCATGCAGTGATGTTCAATTTCATGTAAAAAACTATTTTTTTCCTGTTCATATGAAAGAAATTGAAATCTCATCTATCTGTCACACACCCACTCTAATCCACAAAATGTCAAAATCGAGTTCAAAGTTGTGTCGGGCATGCTCAGTATTGTTCGATTTTCTTTCTTTAAGTTTTTTACCTAGTTGTTTACGTTTTTTACATGCTTTATTTTTTAATGTGCTAATGTAAAAACTCAAAAAAGGTAAAAAACGTAAAAGTCTCGTAAAAAACGCAAACAACTTGTGAAAAAGGTAAAAAATGTGTAAATAGTGTAAATTAATGAGAAAAAAGAATCCATGTGAGAGGCATTTTCATTAAATTTCAAAATCTAAATAAAATAAAGAAATGTTTGCTGTAATTCGTTCCGAGTATTGACTTGAGCTGAATAAAGGTGCATAATTGTATTAATTTAATTATATAATGAAAAACTTTGATGGGAATAGAACAAATCGGGCTCTTTAATAAGAAAAATATATATTTTTCCGCGTTCTTTACTTTTTTACCTTTATCTTAATTTTAAACACACTAAGCAACTCTTCTAACTAAAATAGATCTTAAGGGCTACGTTATACTACGTTTTCACCTACCACTTAATCCAGATTTATGTGGATTTACTATAAATCTTCTTCGAAATCTTCTTAATTATAAAGATTTCCCATACAAATTTTAATCTCCTCAGAAGAAGATTAGAAATTAATCTCCTTGAAATCTTCATCGAAGTAGAAGATTGTTAAAAGAAACAAACCTTATTTCGTTGAACGGACCTATTCTAATGTCATTTCTCCATTGACATTCCACAAAAAAAAAAAACTGTCACACATTATTTTGATGCCGCCTGTGAAGACTGCTTATGAATTCATTTTGTGTAAGTATTAATAAAAAAAATTAAAATTTTATATTAAATACTGTATCATTACTTACTAAAATATATAACTTACAGAGAATGGAACCAAAACAAACTAAAAAACAAAGGAAAACGTGGGCACCGGAGGATGTAGACCTCCTTATTGAAGTCTGGGCCGACAAAATCCACCAATTGCGGGGGCATCGCAAAAATAATCATATCTACCAGGAGATGGCAATTATGATGATCTGGCTAGTAGTACTTACCCTAATCCAGACTGTTCTAATATATTGTTTTTTATACATTTCGTTTTGCAACAAGAGTTTTTTTTTCTTGCTACCAAAATGTTCATTAGGCATTGCTGGCGTTTTTTTCGATAATTGCGAATATTCTTTTATCCAAGGACCCAATTATCACCTTCAAATTGTTTTGAAGGATAAATTGTTGGGATAATAATACTTTTAAATTATTACTCATTTTTATTTTTGATATTAAATTTCTTCACTGCACCCAACATATTATTCTTGTTTCCAATATTATTGACTTTCGAATGACAATTCAGAGTGAAAACGTCAAACTAATCTTTTTTTTATCTGGTGAAAACACTTCAAGATTTATTTTTAATCTTGTCAATTTAAACCGGATTATCTTTAGGTGAAAACGTAGTATTAGTCAAACTTAAGTTGAACATACCTTATTTCTACAGATAGAGTAATGAAACAGAACGAAAATTCAACATAAGCACACAAAATATATTCATATATTAATAATAAAACACTCGCTATACATTTGGAGGTATTATTTTATAATTTTTGGCACCGAATATAATCGAACATTAGCTTATTCATATCGATAACTTGAATAAAATTCAAGGTCCTCGAACTTTTATATATTTTTCACTTTCTAAAAATCAAAATCTTCAAAGCTATTATATATTCTTTTTCAGAAAACATTTTTCTTTTATATCTTGTTATGAAATGACGACCGTCAACTGGAAAAAGTAATGTTTAAGAAAGATAAAGAAGAGTTTTGCTCTGTTTAAAGTTAGACGACCCCTTTAACGTTAAAATAAACTTTTTGTCGTTTAAAATTATCAAGAAGCCGACCTCTATTTTAAAATTCATTTTTAGAGTCGACTGCCATTTTAAAACTCATTTAAAGTAGAGTTTAAATGTTTAAAATTTTGCGCTATTTATTTTATATACCTACAAAATATTTCTAAAGTTTGATTGTTTATTGAGAGTTCCTGAAATGGCTGCATTAGTCGGAGAAGACTTTATTTGGGAGAGAAATTGCATAAGAAACAACATAAGCAATTACCGGCGCCATTTCTATATAAACTATGATGGAGGTAATTCGCGTGAGTTAAA
Organism: Philhelius pedissequus; assembly: GCA_910595825.1. Taxonomy (NCBI): domain Eukaryota; kingdom Metazoa; phylum Arthropoda; class Insecta; order Diptera; family Syrphidae; genus Philhelius; species Philhelius pedissequus. The sequence goes on from OU343160.1 coordinate 331,638,451, forward strand.
TTTGTTTTCCGAATTCAAGTTTACTTATAAAATAATAAAGCTAATCATGAAACGGTTACCGTTTTAATATGTTTTTTCTTTGTTTTTTTTTTCATTTTTTCTACCATATTACCATTTTTTTTTGTCATAAAAAATTACATGTTGAATCAACGCTGAAACGCCAGTAGTTGTACAAATATTTAATTCGTGGTTCAGCAATTTTAACTTGCGTCAAGCATTTATTTGGCTGTATATTAATTACTTAAGCCTTGTACCATCATTGAACGGCAGTTAATCCGCCAAAATGCGAAATTAAAATTACTGAACGGCGGATCAAATATTTGACAACGATTCTACAACTTACCCTAATTGTTTGTAATTTGTACTTTATAATTTAAATAAAATAATCCGCCATTTTGCAAGTAAATCCATAATTAGTGTTTTATTTTGTAAACGCGAAACAAATAGGACGAAAAACCTCGGGAACTAGCGGCGCCATTAGAAAAAATATTAACTTTTCGATACAAACTTTCGATAATTAAAAGGAAATTCGCTCCGGTAACAAAGTTTTTTTTTCCGAAATAAGAGCTAATTGCCGAAAATTCTCTGTATTTAGCCAAGGAAAATAAAAATAATTGTTCTTACATTTATCATGTAAGTTTTTTAGGTAATAATCGTTTGTTTATCCCATTTTCATAAGACATGCAAAATAAAACTAATCGATTTTTACATACTTCGTGCTTTTAAATTGCTATTATAAATTGAATCGTTTAAAAGTATTGAAAATTATTAGATTTGGCACCAATTTCTGTTCAGTAAAATCACCAACCAATCACAAACAGCCCAGATCAAAATGTCAAAAAACGTGATTCTACTGTCAAAAGTGTCAGGCCTCAGAGTGATTATTAAATTTTATATTTTAGCCTGAATTTATCAAAGAAAATTTAAATACGAATTATATTTAATATTCTCAAATTTCAACCCAAATCCAAAATTATATAATTAAATAACAATCCATACAAACAAAGTATGGCACAATCCACATCGCAGGTAAACAATATCGAAACATTCTAGTTGATTTCAGAACCTTGTGATGCAATAATTTCCTTTAAAAAAAAATAAAATTTAGGGCTCTAAACTGCTTTATGGCTTCAAGAGACCAACACGTTTCGATAAAGGTCTAGGCGCCGAGTTGCCCGAGGCATATAGAAAATTCTGGCGTGAATGGAAACTGACAAAACCAGCTGCCGTTCATTACATCCCCAAAGAAGGCGAATGGGAGCGTGACGAAGTTACTGGTGAAATAAAACCAATTCAAGACCATCCACTGCCATTGATCGACGTACCCGAGGCGAATGAAGGCATTTGGGGTGGAGAGGCAGTCATCAAAGGCTTCCAAAAACGCACCCCACTTAAACGGAGGGTACCGCATTTCTGGGTTCCAGTTCTGAAGCGTTCGGTTGTGCACTCTCAGGTCCTAGACAAGTACATATCGACTGTGGTGACTGAAAGGACATTGAATCTAATTCATGAATGTCAAGGCTTCGATCATTATTTGTTGAAGGTACGTTTTTCAGTGTAGGTTCCACAGCAATGTTTTGGTTTTAATTTTGTTTTCTGAATTTATAGAATCCCGCTTGTGATTTGCGATCAACACTGGCATTGAAATTGAAAAGAAAGATTCTCAAAGCATTGGCGGATGGTTGTCCAAACCTAACTTCCAACCCAGCCGAACAAAAGCAGATTCTGGATGAATATAAAAAATATCTAGAAGCGGTAAGAAATATTTTAAATCAACAAGAATATAGATTACATGAATTCCCTTTCCGGTGATAGTATACATCTGAAGAAATCGACTGGTATGGCTTAACCTATGAGGAAGCAATTAGAAAACGGCAAGCCCAAATTCGTGCTGAGAATCCAATTGTTCCACATAAAGTTGAATTTCGGCTTAAATTAATTGAACAACTTAAAAATGCCGGGATCAAAGAAGCTGGTGGCGTTGAAGGAGGCAAAGGAGATAATACAGAAGCATTGCAATTGTAAGTGGAAGATGTAATAGTAATTTTGTTATGTGTTTTAATTATTTCTCCTTTATTTTTTTTTGTAGAGACTCGCCATCCTCTACAAATTGGCTATCGAAAATGAATCCTTTCGGAAAGAAACAAGAAACTTAGTTTATGATCTTTCGTTGAAATAAATTGCTAGTCGCATACCAAAAGGATATTTTGTTGAAATCAGCTAATTATTATTTTGTACATGGTCGTTTTGACAATGCCAGTGTATGTCATATCTAAGAGGGAACATGGAAAGAACAGTTAATCGAGTCATATTTGTTTTAATGAATGGTTTTTGCCATCGTTTTTTAATGCACATGGTCAATTCTTTTTCGTCGAATGAAATAAAACTATTTAAGTTTATTCCCTTCGATATGCTTAAGGTGAGTTAGGGTAAGTATAGTCAATAAAATCAAAACCGCCAATTTAAAACGCAAACAAAATACTGTAATTCGATTCACTGATTCATTTAACTGTCAGCAAAAGACTGTAGATCCTTAAATTGTTTGCATTTTCTTTGGGCGCACAGAGACGAGATTTATCAAAATTCAAGTTGTGATTACGATAAAAGTTGGTAAATTAAGGACGTTTGAAACGTACCTAATTTACGAACCCCCGACAGAAAATTTTGGAGTGGAGGTATTTATAACCAAAAATTATTCACAAAAAATGCATTTGTGGATACTTTAATAGCGAGTTTCATTCAAATTTTAAGGATCTCCTCTCAAAATCGGGATTTGATCTTTTCAATTAAATTTTTTTCAAGATCTAATCATAGTATTGGTGAATGTCAGACACATATTTCTGAAAAAAAAAACATATCTTCATCATCAGATGAAGAGGAAGGCGAAACAATCAAAAACTCCACTAAATTTATAAAATCTAAATTATAAACATCTTTGTCCATTATTTGTTCATTTTTTTAAATTTGTTTGCACAAGTTCACAACAAATTAATAACAAAATATTTACCATTTGTCAGTTGACAGAAAAGACTTTTAAAATGTATGTGTGCACTCGGAACAAATCTGCCAACCCAACAGAGATCAGATCTTTCGTGCTAAGATTTGATCTAGATCTGCTCTCTTTGTTGGAATGAAACTCTGAAAATTCAAAAAGATCTAATCTTTTTACAGAAAGAGCTAATCTTTTCTTGAATGAAACTCGTTATAAGATCGTCTAGTGGCAGAAGCTTATGTGGGTATATATTCTTGATCGGGAAGAAATACATATTGGGGGTTATCGTGAGTTAAAATGTCCCTCTTTTTCTCTCATTCGAACATGAATCATGCCCTCGGGATTTATTGGTATCGAGAATAAACTCTCCTCAGGTAGTTTTGCTGTTATTTCATAAGTTTTTTGTTCGAGAGAAATTTATTCCGTGTGAGATTCACGATCGGAGGAAAAATTTTGAGGAATTTATTATTCCGTTGAAAACTTAGCAGTAAAATTTTACCTTTAGCATTATTTTTAATTTTTATGTTAAATCCTGCCGGTATTTGTAATAGTAGCAATAAAATAATTTTTAGAACGAAATATTGATACAATAAAATATTCAGCATTATCACGAGTTTCATCGTAATCGCAAAGTTTTATAAATCCCGAAAAAAATTATCGTAGAATCCGTTCGTAATGGCATATTTGTATAAGTATTTAAACAACGATAGATTTTGTGATAAATTTTTTCGAGATCTGTAACAAGATTCCGATTATGATGGAATTCGTGATAAGACTGATTTAAAAAAAAAAAAAAAAGCATCAAGGTTTTTGCTGCATTTGAAATTGTATTTGACTGTAGAACAGTTACTTGTAATATTTTTGAAAATGCTTCAAATAACGGAGCAAACTTTTGAAATATATAAATAATTATGTCCTTTTCGATTTGTAATCCGGAAAAACTCTCCGATCCGGGATTCCAATCGAACAAATAAACACTAGATTCCAGATTCTGAAAATTTATGTGAGTGTATGTGTAAGACGGGAAATGTTGCACGCACATTTGTGATTATTTTATTTTGTAAACATGGCTGACACAAATGTAGAAGATTTCGAAGTTATTCTTGATGAAAATGCGAAATTACAGTTATTGAAGGGAAATATGTCTTCGGAACAGATATTCATAATTTCAATTCTCTAAAGATTGAAATTGAAACTACAAAACTTCAGATAAACCAAAACAAAACAATGGCATGAATAAATTAATTTGAATTTGATATTTAGTGGGTGAGAGTGTGTGCGTGCTTCTGGTTTGGATTCTGACTACAAATCCAGAAGGAAATTTTTCTTCTATTCAGAAGAAGAACCGTCATTTGATACCAATCAAACAGTTTCAGAAGCATTCGGAAGCCTTCCGGATGACCAATCGAAAACGTCATTAATTAGATTAACATATACCTACTTTGATACCTGATTTTTTTTATTTCGCGTTTGTTTTTTGTGACAAAGGATTATATCATAATTGTATGGTTTTCTTTCTTTTTGCTTAAGAAGCTTAACAAGAATAATAATTAAGTATTCTTTTTTGTGGATTTTAAGATACCTATAGAGCGCATTAACTTATGCGCATGTTTTTCGAAGAATTGTAGAATTAGATTTGTTACATTTTTATTAATTTTCCTCAAACTTTATCCCATTTAGAACCGTATAAATAAAGTAATCAATGAAAAATGCAGTTAATTCCCTACCATCGATAAACTAAGATATATGTAAATTAAAAATATTAGTATCGGTTTATTTTTGAGTTAAGTGATTTTCCAAAGAAATCAAAACATGCCAGAAATCATTTAACTTTATAACTTTTTAGGTTTTTTTAAACACGCACAATGTACTTTGGTGCGAACCGTTAGAGGTGAGTACGAAATTGCACTCTGAAATAATTTTATAACGTGGAACAATCCGAACATACATTTTTTACCTACATTCACCCTTAATTTTTTTTTTTTGAATTTTGTATATTTTGGTAATTCAATGTTATAATCATTGTCGAATGAATGCATACAATAGATTTCAATGAATTAGATTTTTCAATCGGCTCTTTGACATTTATTATTTCGATATTTTTCCCAGCATAACATAAACATAAATTAAATTGTGTAACCTCTATAATGAGCCTTGTATACAAAACCTAACTGAGATATTAAAAATATTTCGTTTCAGATAATCTTCATACAAAAAAGAAACGCTCATAATGTTGAATTTTTCGTCCCAAATGAAAACCCCCTTTGTAATCAGAGATCTTTTTCTACTTTTCATTTTTGTTTGTACTGAAATCAATTTATTTTACAATCATGATATTTCGTTATCCTTTCATTTCTTCAGTAATAAAGAAACCTTGGAAAGAAGGAAAATATATTTTTATATTTTCAGATAAAAAGAATCGAATTCTGAATGTATCATGATTATTTTTGGCTCCTTAGGAAACGTATAGCTCAAGACAAAAGCGGTCGTTTGATCAATTGACTGTTGTTTATATTATTATTATGATAGAGACAGCAATCGTCAAAACGACTATCAAAATATTGACAATCAACTATCACCTTAGCCGATTCCACCGTTTTAAATTTTGTGAGGCCCAGGGGCCCAATTCCGCAACCGTGAATGCTTTTCCGTGCAAAAAACTTTATTCACCCTCTAAATATGCGTGAATAAATTTGCCTATCTGTGTACACGTTATCTGTCAAATTAAAATGGATCGCACCCTTGCGGAATCGGAAAAATGAATGTGTACACAACTTTCTGTGTACACAGAGAAAACTCACGCTTGCGGAATTTGGCCCCAGTTGTACAAAAGTAGTTCAAATATTTCAAATATTGATACATGGCTCGCAGCAATTTTAACTCAATGATCTTGGATTAACTGAGGTTCAACTATAGTTCAAGTATTTATTAGGATATCAGTTACATGAATCTGCCATTATACAATCGTTGATCTGCCAATATCCGGGCATTAAAGTTGCTGAACCACGGAACAAATCCTTATGCGGAATATACACTGTTCAAATGCATGTCAAGCATTTGAGTGTATTCGATGATTGAACAAAAATCAAAACGTTTTGATTTTGCTTCAAGCACACACAATATATGCGTGAGTTATTTTCACGAATACACTCTCATATGCATGACATGCATTTGAACAGTGTATATCCCGCATAATTCGCACCTTTGTACAACTGGCCTTGAGTGTGTATTATTTATATTTGGCAATGGGGAAGCCTTCTTGACTCATCTGAGAGTGTTCACTTAGGAAAAAATGACAGTCTGATTCTGAAAAGAAGAGAATTTTGCGTCTGGATTTAAAATCCGAATCGAAACCAGAAGCACTCACACATCCAAATACTTAAACGTCAAACTCGATTATTGTCCAACAAACATTTTATTTATTTTGATTATTTTCACGTACACATATGCAATTATTTTCACATATGCAATGAATCGTCAGAATCATGATAGAGTGCTCAGTTTTTATCCCGGATCGAAGGGGAATTGCCGATAGTTTTCCAAATGTAAAAACTCGTAGCATTATGTCCGACTAACGAACTTTTAAATTTTTGGCCAACGCGTAGTCTTTTTACAGAAATACAAGTTATGTACACGCAACATGTATTTGTCGTCGGATTACTCTATTCCAAGAGATAATTGAATGTGAGATCACTTTTTTCATAGTTCCTTGGGAAGTATTTATATAATTTTGTAAAAATTGAATTGTTACATCGAGTTCTATATTCAACGGTCTATGGCTTAGTATAACAACCCTGGAAGTAAAAATAAATAGGCATCACTGAAATAAACACATGTGTTTGACGTTTTCGACGGCTGCAAAATGTGCCGCCGGTAGTTCTAGTTGGGTATTTGGTTGATTTTCAAGAAGTGTTATTGTTATTTAAAATATTAAATTAAAGCTCCTTAAAAAAATGTCGAAGCCGATAACATTTGTTACTGGAAATGCAAAGAAGCTTGAAGAACTTGTTGCCATTCTCGGACCAAACTTTCCTCGAAAAGTTATTTCGAAAAAGATTGATTTGCCCGAATTGCAAGGAGAAATAAATGAAATATGTGTTATAAAGTGCAAAGAGGCGGCTAAATTGGTAGATGGTCCTGTACTCGTCGAAGATACATGTCTTTGTTTCAACGCCATGAAGGGTTTACCAGGTGTGTGTGTATGCAAAATTTAAATGCGTTTCTTTATAATTAAATCTCTTTTTTTTATTTGTTTAGGTCCCTATATTAAATGGTTCTTGGAGAGATTAGGTCCAGAGGGCTTAAATCAAATGCTCGCTGGGTGGGAGGACAAATCAGCTCGAGCTATTTGCACACTTGGTTTCTGTGAAGGCATCGACTCACAGCCATTAGTCTTCCAGGGAATCACAGAAGGAACCATTGTACCTCCTAGTGGCCCGAGGGATTTCGGCTGGGATCCGGTATTTAAGCCCACGGGCTACCAACAAACCTACGCAGAGATGCCAAAATTAGAGAAGAATAAGATATCACATCGGTACCGAGCCCTTGCGGCGTTCCAGGATCATTTTAAGATTGAAAAGCAATAAAACCCGAGCCACTGAAGTGATACACTTTATTGTAACTGAAAAAAAAAATACTGAAAAAGTCCATATTCTCTTAGTTGGTCTTCTTGCTCTTTGCTTTTTTCGGAGAGGTCTTAGCCTTAAGCGACTTCTTGTCAATCTTCTTCCAGTAGTAGACCATTTGTGCAACGATTACCGCGTTGGCAAAAGAGGATATACCGAATGTAAGAACCATCATTGGGTCGCCAGTCTCTTGGATTGAAGTAAATATTCTTGCCAGAGAGCCGGCCAACAGCATGAAACAAGTTGCGGCTGATAATTGGCCCGTACTCTTGTTCTTGTAGTTGGTGTAGGCTTGGGTCATTTTGCCGACAAGGATGATTGGGATGTTTACGCTTTGTGCCATCCATATGATCTTAAGCGGCGTTAGACCTGAATTCAGCACATATACTATCGAAGAGTATGCTGCTAAGAACACTGTAGCCTTAGCCGTAGAGCCTCCGTAAAAGAAAATTAATACTGCGATAGCAGCAGTCTGAATAATTAAGAAAACTGCATCACCCCAGGCACTGAACGGATAGCCATTCATGAAGTTATACGACATATGGAATGTTATGGCCACCAGATCAAGTAGAACTCCCATCACACTGATGCCTTCGCCACTTTTGTTTGCAATGATCTTAAGCACCTGTGGCACTTTGACTAGCAATGAACCTGCAATAATTCCCATGCCAAGACCCTTGCTGAGAAGGGCTTTAAAACATGAACCTTGAAGAAGACAAAGTCATTATTACATAATTTCGGAAAAAACGGATGTTTATTTACATCCACAATCAACTTACCGTCAAGGAAGTCATGATCGATAAAATAATTGTCGTAACATTCCTCATTCATTATAAAGAGAGCCAAATTCTTCACAGCTTGTTCTGCCATTTTGTCACTTTGATTTACTTCTCCAATTGTAAAAGGAAATATAAATCTATCAGTTGATTATCTTTATTAAGATAACAAAAGGCCGCCAATTAGGGTTTTTCGTTCTATCGAAAATGAAAAATAACCTTTGCCTTGCCACCGATGTGGTGTATTTTATTTTTGTGAATTTGATCTGTTTGACATTTGACAGCGAGCTAAATGCGATTTCGCCTTGTTGGCATTTCACCTAGTGTCAAAGGGACGTTTCTGAGTTAAGAAAAAAATGGAATATAAAGTTGGAAGTTATGGCCTTTTCGATTGGCCGTCCGGAACAGGTTCCCCCAATAAAACAGCCGTAAACAATTTGACTGATTCTGAATTATATATATCACTGTATTTGTGAAAATTAAATTAATAGAAAATCACATCGGCTAAAAAGAATTTCCAAAACACTTGATTTCAATTTAGATACACATTTTCTTGTATTAATAATAATTATAACTTGCTTCTTTTTATTTTATTTTACCAGAAAATGAGTTTAAATTCAATAAACACAACGAAATTACACAACAAATCAAGCCGATTATTTTGACATTTTAATTGTGTAAGTGTATTAGTGATTCTGTTTTCGATTCTGAAATGAAATCCAGAATCGTTTACTGTTCTGTATAGAGTAACAACTGTCATTTTGTGGGGGTCAGAACAGTTCTGGACGGCCAATCGAAAAGGCCATTAATGTAGAAACGTACTAACAATTCAAAAGTTCTTTACATAAACGCAATGCATAATTATGGATTTATGAAAAACAATTGCCATTAATTCATGTCATTAAACTGGCAAAATATTTGTTAAAATCAAAGCATTTATACGGGGCAAAATACTGACTGATTTGATTTGAAATGTATTGAGTCTTATGTCTTGAAACTTTACATATTAATACAATTTTCGATAATAATATAGGCGCAAAATGTTAAACAGCCCGATGTCAAGGGCTTAGCATCGTACTACTTAACAGTTTGCGAATAATAAAGCACTTTACTAATATTTTCCTAATTTTAAACACTTTAACTAGCACCGTACTAAATCTGTTTTCTTAACAAACTACAACCAAACACGCCTAAAATAGTGCAAGAAAGTAATGGACTTTTCGATTGGCCGTTCAGAACTGTTCTGACCCCCACAAAATGACAGTTGTTACTCTAAACAGAACAGAAAACGATTCTGGATTTCATTTCAGAATTGAAAACAGAATCACTAATACACTCACATAATTAAAATGTCAAAATCATCGGGTTGATTTGTTGTGTAATTTCGATGTGTTTATTGAATTTAAACTACTTTTCTGGTAAAATAACATGAACAGAAACAAGTTATAATTATTATTGATAAAAGAAAATATGTATCTAAATTGAAATCAAGTGTTTTGGAAATTCTTTTTAGCCGATGTGATTTTCTTTTAATTTAATTTTCACAATTACATTGATACATATAATTCAGAATCAGTCAAATTGCTTACGGCTGTTTTATTGGGGGAACGTGTTCCGGACGGCCAATCGAAAAGGCCATAATACACTCACATAATTAAAATGTCAAAATCATCGGGTTGATTTGTTGTGTAATTTCGATGTGTTTATTGAATTTAAACTACTTTTCTGGTAAAATAACATGAACAGAAACAAGTTATAATTATTATTGATAAAAGAAAATATGTATCTAAATTGAAATCAAGTGTTTTGGAAATTCTTTTTAGCCGATGTGATTTTCTTTTAATTTAATTTTCACAATTACATTGATACATATAATTCAGAATCAGTCAAATTGCTTACGGCTGTTTTATTGGGGGAACGTGTTCCGGACGGCCAATCGAAAAGGCCATAAGCGAACATAAATTTTGACGTTTGTAAATGTCAAAGTGGCATATGGATTTAGTACGATACTATTGTATATAGATATTAATAGTACTATCATGACGACGAAATTCATCCAGCCTGCAATAATATCCACTACTCATCATTGGTTCCACTTCCAAATCGGAGGTTAGGTAGTGTTGATGTGCAAAGAAAAGCCAATATGAAGAAGAATAGCGTGATAATAGATTGATGAGATTACTACATACAAAATTTATTATAAGTTAGAGGAGGAAAGGAAAACAATGTATTTCATATGTTTTTTTTGTTGTTTTGTTGTGTGTGTGTGTTTTTCATTCTACGGGCAGATAGAATGAAAATTATTTGCTGGCTGTAGGGAATATTTAAATATTCAGGTATACACTTGTGTGCAACGGTCACTACTGAAAAAATAAAGTTTTTTACCAAATGCACAAACATGATAATAATTTAACAGTTAACATTTGAGATTTCTGTTAATCGTTGTGCAAAAAAGATTGTTCTTGTGACACATTTTTTTTTATTTTATATTATAATTTTTTGGATTTTGAAAAAAAAATTTTTTTTTGAAAATTCAGATTTGATAAGTAATTTCGTAAAAAATCGAATTGACGAATTTTCAAATAAGAATTGTTTATTAACCGGTATTAAATAATTTTTTAAGTCGTTTTTTACTTAATTTTTTTAATGAGTATTTAACAATATACATTTGAAAATATTAGTTCATAAAAAAAATCGTCAAAATATTTAATTCTGCAAAATATTGTTTTTTTTTCAAAATCCAAAAAGAATATTAGGGATTATAACGTTTTTTTGAACATTTCTAAGGGAGGTTCCGTTGACTTAAATCGATCTTCGACTTAAGTTTCGAAATATTGAGTTTTCAAAAATAAAATGTTTTTTTTTTGTAAATTTGGGCTTACATTAGTGATAGGCGAGTTTCTGCATAAGATAAATCACCCTTTCCCTTCATTAATGAATTGATTTTTTTATAAAGATTGTTGGAGCCGGTTTTTTAGAAAAATAATATTTACATTTTTGGTAATAAAAAAGTATGGCAGGTAGGTAGGTTCCGTCATTTTTCGTCTTAAAAAACTGAAAAAAAACTGGGGGCATATTTATGAAAAAAACGTTTACGCTGTAGACAGACAGACAGAGTGACGGAATTGCGGGACCCATTTTTTTTGTCTTCGCTATCATCGTAATGTTCGATTTTTTTACGAATTCATAACTTTCAATTAAGTACCTACATATATAATATCGCTGGTAAAAATATATAAAAAAAATATTCTGTACTAACTATGTACATACATACTTTATTTCCAAATAAATCTGTCTGTGGAGCAAAATATTAAATTAATCCCAATAAATATTATTTGAAAAAGAACAAAAGGTATCTATGTACATACATAATTATGTGTAGGTGGCTATCTGGGTACACAAGTACCTACCTAAACAAAAAATATTGAAATATCTCAACATTGCTTTGCTATTTTCGCATAGAAAAAGTAAAAAGTAGCAACGTTGCTAAAATTCAAAATCCACCAAATATCCGAAATTTGAAAGAAAAATTTAAAATAAGTTCTATAATAACCTATACATGCATGTATGGTATATCCATATACATTCGTACTTCAAATTCATGTATACGGCAATAGCCTTGATATAATTTATTTATACCCACCATATTTTGAAGGTTGCCATGGCAAAAACAGCTTATTCGATTTTCGCCCTTACCCTCTATATTATTGTCAGAACTAATAAGATTCGACCGTCTCTTTTGCTTTTTTTCCTTTTAGCCTCTACCTTTTCTTCTTCCACATCAACAATTCAATATCAATAAAAGAGAAACTAGCGCCTCCATCGACAGAACTACTAGCTAAAAAATTCTGTCTCATAGTAGTACTATAGGTTTCATATAGAAAGACGATACTAAATAAATAAAGTAGCCATTTTGTGATTTTAACTTTAGTAAAATGTTAAGAAAATAGTACGATACAAAACTGGTTTAAAATTGGCAAAATCCTCTTTTTAGCCTAGTATCGTACTAAAAATGATTTAACATATTAGTAAATCGTTTAAAATTTTGGGCCATAGTATCTAAAGCGGTCATAATGTATTACCTGCTTTATCGGTAATGGAATTGTAGGTGCGTTTTTTTGCAATCCCCGGGGGAATTGGTTGAAAAAAAAGACCAAGGCGCTTAGTTAAATACTTGGTAGCACTATATATTTGCAAGATGACATTTGAAGAACAGCTGTAAAGCTAGTATTAGACGGTCCTTGTAATGTGTCATTGTCGTGACACTCTGACGTCACAACAAAATAGGTCCTACCACCGTCATTGCCGTGACAAGGGTAATCATGTCATAGCTAGCTACAATGCCTATCACACGAATGACACATGTCTGTCATTGTTGTCCCAAAATACAATGAACGTCAAAGTGTGTCACGGTGATATTTGTGTCTCGGTGTCACGGCAGTGACATGCAAAACAAAGACTATCGCACGACATGACAACTCTCAAACAGCTGATCATTGGAGGTGAGCCTAAACTGCAATGACATTTATTATTCTTAGCAGTGACGATCAAACGGCGTCGATCGACCTAGTCATTGTATCTTGGTTGTTAAGGAAAAGCTTATTTTTTTTTGGAAAAGGGCTCCAACGATTTTGGTACAAAATTTCGGAGAATTGGTACTATCAATCAGAACAAAATTTACGGTATTTGCCCTAGAATTCAAATGGCATATTTTACTTTAAATGAGACATGTGATTATGTACTGATGTAAAGCAAGTTATTTATCATTTGTTCTTAGAGCGATGCCTCTGTACCGTAAATATAAAATACTATAATTCAAATATATGTGGTACGAGTATATATCGGAAGATCAGCACAGTTGCTGAGGAGTCATGTTGTTATATGGGTATGATCTGCTGTTTATAGCGGGGATACTTCTATTCCTTAACGGGCCGGGATTAGTTCCGTTGGTACCCATTTCAGGAACTGTATATTTAGATCAGTAGGTGTGGGACAGAGCACCGATTATACTTAGCGGGCTGCTGTTATATGCAATCCCTACGGATGCTTCAATTACCGGACATCATCGTCTATTGCGGAAGATGTGAGTGGAAAAATGTTGTGAGAATCGGAACTGGAGGTTGATGTAATGTCGGTTGGCTTCTACTGTTACTGTTCCGTTTGTCTCTACGCAACACTATTTTGTTATGTTAATTTGCTCAGTTTGTTGCATGCATTTTTATTTAAACAGAACTTTTTAGATTGTGTGACGAGTCACACGTCCGTAGTGCCTGTTTGATTGTTATTTGTTAATGGCAATATGTGCCACTAAGGAATGAGCAAGTTCATTCAGCCTTGAAAATAAGTGATGTAGCATGCAGTATTTACTTTTTTCAGATAGAGAAGGAAGACCAAAATGGAAAACATCTCCATAAATGAAGATTATAGAAAACACGAGAAATGCGACTGAAAATTGTAGCGAAGAGCAGCATATGTTCATCTCATATGTTTCATCATCATTATGGGATCATGTTCCTATATTTTGTTAGCGCGTTAAAAACTTCACTAATATAAAAGTCAGCAATGACAACCATATTATGTTTGTGACAGCTTTGAAGTATTATGGCAAATATAAGGTGCGTTCCTACTCCTTAAAACTGCGAAAATCTACGATTTTCTAGGAAGTCAAATCCTGTTCCAGTACTCCAAATTTTAGTAGTTTTTCACAGAAGAGAGCGCTAACGATAGAGTTAAATATTTCCCCGGGCTGCGAATTTTAGTCTAAGAAACTTTTTGGACAAAATTATGAAGATTGTCAAGTGAAGGAAAAAAGAAAAAAACAATAGATAAGCTGTCAGTTACAATAGATTTACAATAAAATCTACAGAGGGAAATTTTGGGGATATGTACCTAAATTAAATTGATTTTTTTCACATTCCATAATGAATCTGCCAAAAGCACAAAACAAAACTCATATCAAATTAAATTTACAGTCAGATGTATATTTGTCGTGACATAGCTAGCTATTCTAAAATGTTCGAGATATCTAGAGATAATTTCCTACAAACTTAATCTGATGTGCCATACTATATTTGTTTGCTTTTTTCTTCACTTGCAATTTTAAATGCGACCATTTATTTTGTATCAATAGAAAAGGAAATGATAAGTGGATGGGTTTGTTCATAAAGTATGGTGAAATGATAATAATCAATTAAGCCAGCCAGTGGCAATACAATCAAATTTTTCGTCGACTGGATTGTCTTTTCGTAGTCGTTAAGCATAGTTACATTTAAAACAGCATAATTTAAACAAGTTGATATAAATTACAATTGAAAAAAAAAACAATAAATTTATATAATTACACTTTTTAAAATTGGCATTTATTTTGTCTATTGAGATATTTTTGCCTTTCTGTCATTACCTGTCAAAATTATAATACCACAAAAATAAAATACTTGGAAGCAAACTAGCTGGAGTCCCTAACGTCATGGCAGCTGCTCAGATACGGATTTGACTGAAATCCAATTGGCTTGCCAGTACTGGCTGGTGTGGTCTCAGGTTAAATACAACAATATAAAAATCAAACACTTATCGAAATTTGTCATTCAACGTAAGCGAGGAATGAGGAGGATAATAGGTGTCGGCATTTAAAAAGAAACATTTACATACGTGGACGTCAGCACCACAATCAAAATAAAGTCCTCAAGCAGTGAATTTTTACTCACTGGGCAGTTTCATAAGTCATGTCATTATCATTTCATTTTTACCAATACTTCTAGTATTCCCATCAACATTTACTTCCAAAAAAACCAAAAAAACAACTAGACAAAAAAATAAACACATACCTGAAACCTGATAATATGGCCATATGCTTTGAACAATACTCCGGTGTTGTTTAAAAAGTAATTTTTTGCGACATCTCCCTGAATGGATATGGATTTTTTGGACTCCATTGAATTTTTGTATGGCAAGTTCATAGTTCTGCGATGGTATGACCTGTGGAGGAGGGCTGTTTAGCATGGTCACCATTGACTATATGCAACTGCCCAACATCTTCTTGATAAAATTCTTCTGGAGTAAGGAGTTAAAAGAAGTAACTAGATTTGTTTAAACAAAAACGACAAACGCAAGTAATTCATTTTAGGTTTATTCGTTTTTGGAAAAACTTGAAGTGACCCTGGTGAACAAGTTCTGTGTTTTTTGAAATTGAACTCGCTCTCAAGCAGCGTTGGCATAATGTGCCCGATGGGGCTATTTGGCCCTCTGTTTTTTATTGTGGCTCTTTGCCCGGACCAACACTAATAAATAATATTTGTTAAAGTAGTCTTTTAAATTTCATCACAAAAATTGTCAATGTGTTTGCTCTATAACCAAATTTCCATATATTAAGCGTTTATCTTATTAAGCTCAGAGCAGAGAACTAAGATGTCGAAAAAAGATCTATTTTTCATTTTTAGCTTATGTGGTTTTCCATTGGTAAATCCAGATTTCAATATAGATTTTGATTTTTCGAGCCCAATGGAGCGTGACTTTAGATTTAATTTTTGTTCTTATTGTATTTTGGCAATGTCGTGTCTGTGCATATATAGCTGTCTAAGTTTGTTTGTTTGATAAGTGAGAAAAATATTTAAAATATTAAATTTTTCAAGAAATGAAACATTTTAAATGAATGAAATTAATAATGATTATAATAGCATCTTGGTTTTCTTGGGAATAACATGATACTACATTTTAATTAGTCCAGTGCAAGCCATAAATATGTCAAGCTGTCAGCAGAAAATTGTAATGGTATTAGTACAAGGAGGAGTAAATCTGTCGAAAAATCTAGATTTGCAAAAATGATCTAGATTCAAAAATAAATCAATTTATTATGCACAATGGTATACAAAAAGGGGAAAATCGGTGTTTTGACAGATCTAGATGTAAAATCAATTAGTTTATTTTACCAATGGAAAACCATAACAGAGCGCTCAAGTTTTTTTCTTTTTTCAATCAGACCTAGCTGCGAGCTATGAGCTCAGAATAAAATCAGAATAAAATGTACAAGCAGATGGCGTAAAATGAAATAATATTTAACTTTCACTTAATTAATCCTTTCCTTTTGTCAGAAAATAATGACTGTTTTACTATTTTAAATGTGTTTCTTTGGTTTATTTTAAAGCGTGAAGCTGATGATGGTATGTAAAATATGCCGAAATGCATTTTTTAAAATTTGTAATGTCTAATGAATAAAATATTTGACAAGGATTTCGTAAAAAAAATATATTTCATGCCTTTTATTTATTTAAACGTTTTTTTAACAAAAAACATTTTGTAATCAATAAAGAACTTAACATTAAACAAAAACAAACATACAAAAAAGATGGATTAAACTTTTTTTGTGCGACATGACAGAGACGGAAGGGACAAAAACAAACACATAATCAATTTTTGGAAATGGAAAATTATTTTCTTTGTGGCAACGTTGCTCTCAAGTAGGTTTTAAGCTAGTGCGAGGTGAGGTAAACGAATAAACTGTAAAAAGCCGTGTTTTATTAACGCCGATAACCCATTTGGTTCATCCCGTGAAAATAAAACGATCTGGGTTATGTACTTAAGTTACCTTCTGTTCTCCAAACTTAATACTAATATTTGCAAACCCAGATAGAAACCCCGATCGAAACCTGGATATCATGTTGTTTTTATAATACGTTATAAAAAATAAACCAGATCCACAGCCGTTAATAATTAAATGGGGTGGCCGTGGCGCGATATTTGTGTTCGCCTGTCAACCTCATTGTCACAGGTTCGACAACATGTGATTGAGTGAAACTAGTATACCGATAAAATATGACAAAGAATAAAAAAAATTAATGCGAATTATAAGGGACATAGATAAATAAGACACGGAAATTTCTCCGCATTAGTTTTGCCGCCATCCCTTGAGATAAAATCTGAGGTAACAACCACCTACAGTCTCGGAACATCGCACCACACATCTTTCCTTTCATTCTTTCTCTTCCTTAACCACACCCTCACGCCCGCGCTGTGTTGAAACATTTAAAGGGTAGTATAATCCCTTGAGCGCGTGTAGTTTATACAAAAAAAAATGCAGTTAAAGTCACATGAGATCTGGAGTAGGGATAAGCGATATTTAAAAAAAATCGAATTCTCATCATCGATGTTAATAATTATGGAATCGAAAGCATCGATGTTTTCCTCTTCAACATCGCTCATCACTAAATTGAACCATTTGTTTTGTTGTGGATTCCCTTGTTGTATGCAATTTGTTATTTTCAAAATGTAAATTAAAAGAATAAGCAAACTTATTTTCATACACAGAAATAGAAACTTTTGAAGATGTGAACTGTGCATAGGGCCAAAATAAATGCAATATGCCTGTTTGGTAACTAAAAATGTTCACCAAGTTTCCTAAACTTGGGTTTTTACAAGACTTGGGTTTTTTCTCTTGTAGGTTGTAACACCAAAATGTGTAAATTTGTACAAATTCGTACGAATTTTCACGTCACCAAACACACCTAATATTGAATTAATCTATCCGGTTTTGGGTATTCAGGAGCTTATATAGATATTAACCTATCTTAAACAGGCTATCCTACCGACATCTGAACGCGCCCAATGAGAACTGTCATTGTGGGGTAAAAACATTTAAATTTATTAAAAATGGATATTTATGAATTAAAAAGGAAAAACAAATTCGTACGCTCATTTAGTTCCTCATGAAGATTCTTACAACAAGAACTTATTATATAAAAATTTATTTTCCTTAACAAATTCATAGATTTTCTTCTCTTTTTAAAATCATAAAACAAAAAATATTTTTTCAAGTCAATATGAGTAATGCCAAAGTAAAATTTTTTCAAATTTTGTTCATTGCTTTTGTGACTGCAATGAAACTTGGTATCCAATTTAGAAATAGAGACCTCGTGCAGCGAGCGCTGCATGCAGCCCTTGGAATTTGTCAACCATCATAAGAACCTGTGTAATTTATTTTCGCTGCATGTGAAAAAGCTGCACATCTTTTTATGGCTTTAGGGTTGTCAAGGAAACCACATTCTGGGTTTTCAGTTCAACGAATGAACCTTTTGTGTTTGAATTTTTAATAAAAATAAAACTTTTAATTTAACAAAAACAATAAATCAATTACATATCAATAGCTTCATTGTCCTAGACTTTAGTACAGTTTTTAATTAATCAATGATTCCTAGAACCCTGGCCTTACTCAAGTAGTCAGCTCGCTGAACATAGCAACCCGTCATTGTGCGATTTCCTGTGTACGCACGACGAGCATGTAATATCCTCCAATTATCATACATCACAACAGTGCCAGGGTTAAGTTTCATTGTCCACTGATTCTCCGTTTTCTCAACTAGTTTCAGAAATTCTTTCAAGCTTTGATAGAATGCCTTCATCTCTGACTGAGGCAGAGTGTTAAGAGCCGCTCGATCATAAATATTTAAACGTATTTGAATGATTTCTCCAGTTATAGGGTTGGTTCGAATAACTGGACCATAATGAACATGAAATTGGCCATCCTCGATGTACTCAGCAGGTACAAGAACCTTTGATAAAATATCAAAGGCCTTCACATTAGTCCGTTTGAGTTCACAAGCAACTTTAAATCCGTCTACGAAAAAATTCTCACCACCAGTTCCCTCGTGGTGTATACAGTGGAGAATTTGAAGTCCTGCTGCATCACAGAAGTACGTATTGTCTGTGTGAGGACCAATGTACTCCTTCGTGTAGGCAGTATCAGCATGGACAGCTAGATCATTTGAGTCACTAAACGTATACATTTCACCGAAAAACGTTTTCATCACTGGAAATATTCGCCGAATAGCCATTTCTGTCATTGTTTGATTTGCAGGAACTTCTTCAACCAGTGCTATGCCATAGTACCACAGACTTTGAACTACTTCACGCAAACCATTCTCTGTTCGAATCAAATCTGATAACTTGACGTCAGCGTATTCACTTTTAGCTATTTTTGAAGAATCCCATAAAATTTTCGAAGAAAAATCTTTTGATTTTAAATAATTTGAAAATTGGCTGTCTTTGAGGAATTCAAACGAATATTCTGATTCATGTCCATCGGTCCCTATAAATTTATAAAATTGCTAATATTTATGCCGAATATATGTTAAAATTATTTTTAACTCACACTCAACGATAAGATTCTTTTCATCTTCACTCTTGATAACGAGCTTTGGGCTCACATCATCAGGCAGATCTAATAAGCTGAATTTTCTTTGCTTGGTATGGACGTTATAACACTTTTTACATCTGCAATGGTCTCTCAACCAAAATTCATCCAACTGAAGGAGGTCAGCAGAATTTGGACACTTAACTTCAAGCATATTCCTAAATATGACCAGATGTCTTAACTCGTCCGAAAATCGAATTTGAACTGATATCTGTAAAACGTCGATTACTATTAAATGCCTTGTAGTGATGCTGTTTCTTTTACAGGGGCGCATTTGGTACATATGAAAACTAAATTTTGTAGTAAATTTGCTGTCAGTAAGAACCATATGTCTTGTTCATGAACATGTCTTAAAAAATTAAATGGAGGCAAAAAAATCCATGTTTCCACAAACCCCATGCCGAAAAATGTGTGGGTGGTAATGGCGCAGTGGATAAAGTGCTTGATTGTTAACTATGCATGTAGGTTCGATCCCCACGCTAGGCGTATTCTTTTCTATACATCCAATTTTAATTGGATGCCGCTCATGGGTTAAAATAAGACAGTCAATACCTAGTTCTCAAATGTGCCAAACTAGTGCCGTGCAATTCAGGTTGCATTTAAAAGACCTTAGGTCTTACAGGCTTTAATTGGCCAATTCAGCAAGCGTAAATGATTTTCTATAAAAAGGAATTTATTCATGCTCAAAATATGAGTGAATTTTGAATTGACGTTATTTGACGTTATCTGTCAAAAAATTTAATCTCACCCTTCCGGACTCGCAAATATGTATATGTACCCTATTTTCGATGAACAAAGTTAAAACTCACGCTTGCGGGATTGCAACTGATTAGTCCAAGTGAGATCGCCGGGACGCAACGCAAATTTTGTGTAATTTTTGACGTTTACCGTCAAAACCAAGAAACACTAAATCCAGCACTGTGGAATCACTTTCAATACAGAAGAACAGATAAGGATTTCTTATCAACTTTCCTACACCATACATAACTAAAACTTTGATTTGTTTCAATAATTGTCAATAATTTGTTTCATTTTCGATGCTCATATAGCTAAAGATGCATATGAATTTAGTAGTTTGAATTGAAGAATAGTAAAATAAAATAATCAAATCGTATTTCAGATAATAAAATCGAACTTTGAAATGATCGATAGCATAAACAAACGCTAACCAGCTCAGAAAAAATTTCCTAATAAAAGTCTATATGTTCCTTACATATTTGCATTCGATTTATATTTTTCCATAACTTTACTTTTATTTTCATTCGATTCTGGAATTCTGTATATCGAATTCCTTTTGTGTTGCGAGAAATTTAATTTTAATTTGACAGAATAGAAATGTCATTTCTTTCTATAAGATCAATGAATTTCTTGCTACAAATTCGAAGATTTGCTTGAAGTATACAAATCTTGTTTTGAAATAATTCGAGCTTTTAACGGCCTTTAGTCCACAAAATATGCGTTTCGTACCGGCGATCTCACTTGGAATCATCAGTTAGCTAGTTAGGGTCTTACCAATACGCACTTTTTGTTAAGTTCAGTTCTTCTTACATGGATTTCTTGAAAAAAAAAAAAAATTCGTATTGGTAAGCCCTCACTAGCCAACTGATTAGTCCATGTGAGATCGCCGGGACAAAACGCCAATTTTTGTTGGACTAAAGGCCGTTAAAAGCTATTTTGAATCAATAATTCAATAAGTCCGATTAAATATAATGCTAAGTCTTCTACTTGGCTGAATAATTTCAGTAGTATATAGAATTTTATTATTATTAAAAAAAACCTTCTTAGAAAAATGTTTTAGCGAATTCTATTGGATACGACTGTAAAACATTAACGGCAGAATTATTCATTTTTTTTGCAAAACTATCTTTTTCATAAAACTACTTTATACAAAATTGAAATTCTTCAAAAATCTACATACATATATCGCAAATGAGAGGTTGCCAATTTGCACTTGAAATGTATTATTAAATAATTGATTTTGACAGATTATATGGCGGCCATTTTGTCTTATCTACTTTTATTGATTGGCCATGTTCAGAACACGTAATCAATTTTAAGGTATGGAAAGTTTCTATATTCTCTAATCAGGTAGCTATGCAAAAGGTCCTACCAATTATGCTGCTATAAAGGACAATATTCTTTCAGTTTTCCTCACGGAATCCAACAAAAAATGGACCAATCTAACCGACTGTAGGATATCTAGAATAATATGGCCTACCTGCAATAAATCCCCCACAAGTGATCTCATTTGTAGACCAAAGGGCACTGGCCTTTATGTGAGCACGCAGCAAAGCTGATGGTTATTCCCCATAACACCTACGGCCGTACTTGTAAGAACCATGTGGAAAAGGTGCTTCCTTAGCAAGTGCCCCACTTTGGACGGGCTTTCTTTTCCGATCTAAAAGAACTGTCTAATACAAAATTTAAAAATCTTAATCTCTTTCCTCAACGGGGCGAAATGACTCTAGCGAAGCTAGGTACGAGTTCTTTGGTACCAAAACGGCGCTTTCTTCATTTTATGGGTCTGAGATGCGAGTTCACTATAACCGCCATTTTACCTACCTTCCTATGGGAACGTTGACTGAAAGGCTAGTGAAAGAAATAGGTCTCCATGTTTCAAGTCGAGTGTACTTGTGTCAGAAGTATCAGTAGTAGCCATCCACTGTACTCTCTATGCGAGGAAGTGACATATCCTCCACATTTTATATCACAAATAAATATTGGTGTTTTTGTTTGGCGTAACATGTGAAAAAGTAACTAGCTTTCTTATATGGTCTTCCATTAGTAAATTAAGATTTCAATCTCCATTTTGATTTTTTGTCCAACCTCAAAATGGTTTTATATTTGATTTTTTTTTGTTATTGTATTTGTGTAATGTCGTGTATGTGAAATTGCTATCAGTGTAGCTGGCTTAATTTGTTAATTTTCGCTCAAGTTTTGATGATTGAGCAAAATATTTTAAAATATATAATTTTTCAAGAAAACAAACACTTAAAACGAATCAAATTAATTTACATGGTTATATAGCATCGCCACTTATGCTAAAGGATCCGTTTCTTGTTGGAAACAAAATTTTGAAGAATTGTTTTAGTGAGGCCAGTGCGAAATATAAATTTGTCAGATAGCTGAAAAAAATGTACATCTGCAAAAATTATCTGGATTCAAAAATAGATCAATTTATTATGTACAAAGGACTAAAGGAACGCAAAAAAGAAGAAAACCGGTGTTTTGATGGAACTTGGTCGAAATTAAATTGATTTATTTTATCATAATGGGAAACCATATTAGTCAAAACTATGTATTGTCTCCTGAATGTGTTCATTTTCTTGTTTTTTTAATGTCTTATGGGGTTTTCGATTCGTAAATTTATATTTTGATCTATAAATTGATTTTTTTCGTAACGATTGGAATACGTTTTCAGATTGATTTTTATTTGCTATAGTATTGGTGTATATTTTTGTCTGTGAACCCGTTATCGGTATCAGCGGTCTTGTCAAACTAATGGCTGTCAATTACAATGCATAGTGGCGTTAGTAAGAGAGTGGTAGATCTGCCGAAAAATCCAGATTTGCAAAATTGATTTTAAATCAAGAAATAAGTGAATTTATTTGGCCAATCGAAGGGAAATATTGTCAAAATCAGTTTTTTGACAGATCTAAATCAAAAATAAATTGATTTGTGTTACCAAACTATAACCACATTAGACAGCAATGATTTTTTTAACAAAATCAAAAAATATATATTTTTCTAAAATTTTGGTACGTAATATTATAAAGCGATTGATAATATAGTCAAAAATCGAAAAAAGAACGGTTTTATGGCGTGTAATGTTAATAACAATTTAATTAAAATATTTTATTGACCAAAATAGAGACTATACCTGTAATAGTGAAATTATTTTTTTTGAATCAAAATCGTTAGAGCCGTTTTCGATAAAATTAAGATTTACCAGTTTTGCTAAAAAAAAACAACTGTATGGCAGGTACCGTTATTTTTTAGGATACAAAAAGATTAGGAATAGGAATCGAGCCAATCACCTACGAAACTTAAGTACCAAGTTTGAACAAAATCGCTTCAGCGGTTTAGCTACAGACAGAAGAAACAGACCGAATTGTGGGACCCAATTTGTTTGTGTTCTTTATCATCGGACTCTGCTTTTAATTTCAATTTTTTTCTTTTTGTGACCTTTAGTCCAAATTATGCGTTTCTGATGAGCCCAACTGTAGTACCTGGGCAAAACGCATAATTTGGACTAAAGGTCACAAAAGAAAAAAATTTAAATTAAAAGCAGAATCCAAAAAAAAAAACAAAAGCAATACCGACGTATGCACATGCGCTTGTATTGTTTTTACATTTCGTCTTAAGATTAAGTTCTCTATTATCGCAATTTCAAGCTTGATTAAAATCTCGAGTTCGATTTTTTTCCAAATGCAAAACTTGCCCTATAGTACCTGCATACATACATAGGTACATAATATCACTTGTAAAAATATTTTCAGCGGCGAGGCTGAATTTTTATGAACAGGTTCGTCAACACACCAATTAGAACAATACCACTCCGCACGGTGTTAAGCATATAGTGCAGGGAACATACGAATATTTTAAGGGGATGGTGCTTTCGACTTTTCCTTGTAGTTTCCTTAAGTAAGACTTTAGTCGAACTAAATGACTTTCAAAGACCGAACATAAATATTTTATTTTGAGGATTTGTTTAAAAAAAACTCATTACCTACATAACCTTCAAAGTTTTTATATGAGAGACCCGACCACGACTATTCTAACTCTTGTGTGACAATCCTTGTTTTAAGAATTTCATTGCCTGCATACAAATTCACTCCAATACCATGGATAACAAATCTTTTTCAATGCGAGTCAATGCTAAATATTTTCATTGGGTGAATATAAAGCAGAACAACTTACATTAATATTCTTAATAAAAATTACATTAGTGTTGAATACCAACACTTATCAAACTAAATATCCATTGAGCTATGCAGCTACACTAAAATGCATGTCTTAACCATTCCAACCTTACGTTTGGCCTTAAACTTATGCAGAATCTAGGTCACAACATTATATTACACTGCATAATGGTAAACAAAAAACAACCCCAAGCAACCACAACACATTTTTTGACGTGTTAATCTAATTGTATTACCAATTGAACAAGTCGAAGAGTAATCCGAAAATAGGCCGCCAAAGATTTGCATTAGTATATTCTCCAGAAATTGCTATTCCGATTATTTCAAAACAACAGACTTTTATAGCATGCAATAAGAGAGTCCGCAAAACATCACCCCCAAAAGACGACGAAAATCCCACGTAACCGTGGTGCGGTCGTCATCGCCTGCTGAATTACACCTACAACACATTTCGATTAAATAGTACAACAACTAGTGACCGACCGGTAGTGCCATCTGCATTAGCACTAGTGCTCCACTTAGTCAGCTCGACCTCGCTTCTATACTCCGCAATAGTTTTTTTTTTTTTTTTTTTTTAGACAAATTTAGATTAAATTCTTACCCCAAAGCCCAAAAGGGCAACGCAAAGAAACAAATGTTCGCCACCTTTATTGCTATCCGCTTCGATTTATCTATTTATGAATCCGATTATATGCCCGTATAAAAAAAAGAGAAGACGACGACGCTCACCGTTTTTATTCGCTCACGCTACATAGTCAGTTCGAACATTTACTAGAAACCCTCTAGCATTCGCTTCAGTATTTGCAAAAAAAAACACGAGTGCAGTGCAAAAGTGCTCTTATTGTTTTATTTAAGGGGAAGGCGCGAGGCCCCATCGCCATCATCCCTTACCTTTAATTAAGTGTCATCACAGTTGTTGTCTTATGCTTGGTCTATCGGATTTGGATATTTAAAAAAATAATTTCAAAATAAAAAATACAATATTCTTCCATTTGGGCTTCGGTTAAGTTCAGTTTCGCATATTAACGATCATCGAAAGTTAACCCCGGTTTAACTCGGGTTGTGTCCGAAATTTTGTGTGAAGTAAACATCAAAATTACGAGTTTAATATTTAAATTATTTGATTTGTATAAAAAACGGGGTTATTTTAATAAAAAAAAAACAAGTGAAAAATGTCTACAAAAATATAAACAATATACTCATACTCTACACAAAGTCATGAAGCGGTCTATTAAGAAATCACTGTCAATAAATGGAGGTATATACACATCCTTTATGGATGGAGTTTCAAATTCGGTCAAATTTAACGAAAACTTTATGCCTAAATTTATTAATACAAGGTTAAATTTGTTTATTTGTATATACTTCGAAGTGTTACAAATAAATGTGCACACATAATTATTATTGTTTTTCTTGTTTCTGTTTGTTTGTATATTATTATTTATAAATATTTGGCTAATTGACAAAAAAAATGCTCTTTTGCGGCTTATGTCCACACGTTTTCAAGTCATATGGGCTAAAATGAAAATGAAAAATGAAAAAGCCCCCTCTTCGGGCGTATTTCGTCATAGCACGTTTTTTTTCTTAATCGTTTAGTGTGAGACAAAAGTAATTAATCTGAAATAAATTGCGCACTCGCACTTTGTGGACGTAAATTGAGAATATTTCGTTTGCATTTAATGAATGAGTGTACACTTTTAATGTTTACTATTTTTGTGTATCTTTAATTTTCGAATTATGTGCGGCGATATGAAGTTAAGATATAAAGCTTAATTAGTGTGTATTTAAAAGTTTGTTGGCTATAGATTAAGAAAGTCTCCTAAAAAGTATTATAGTGTTCAAGTTTATAGGAATTTCTTTATACCTGTTGTATAGTTTGAATTTATCGATTTGCGACATATCAGCATTAATGGAAGATACGAGTATACCCATCGCCTTATTGATTTTCTATAAAGTGTGTATAAGTAGGTGCTTCGTTGTGGAACGTCAGTACAGTAGACGCATAGAGGTTTCTTAATTGTGTGTCAGGCATTTATGTATTTAACTTCCTTATTTTACTTATGAAATACGAGATACCTATATTGATTTATTCTCGGTTTTACATTTAAAAAGTTGGAAATGTTTGACGATATAGATTTTTTTTTTTAAATACTAAAAACAAAATAATAGGAATTCTTCTAACCGACAGAGCCATTGTTATTCGTAGACCCAGTTTTCGGCAGCTGGAGTTCACGAGACCAATTCTTTCTCATTGAACAACAGATCGAGTTCCTTGTTAGCCGATTCAACAGCATCGGAACCATGGAGGGTGTTGCAACCGACCTGGATGCAGAAATCACCTCGGATGGTTCCTGGCACGGAGTCAGCTGGGTTGGTGGAACCCAACATTTGGCGACCAGTCTTGACTACGTTCAAACCTTCCCACACCATTGGAACTACTGGGCCAGAGCTCATGTAATTAACCAAATCGGGGAAGAATGGACGAGCAGATAAGTCGGAGTAGTGCTTCTCCAACAAGTCCCTGTAAGCCCACATGAATTTCATGGCGACCAATTTGAAGCCCTTCTTTTCGAAACGCTCGATGATCTTGCCGGCGAGTCTACGCTGGACCGCATCGGGCTTAACCATGGTAAAAGTACGTTCCTAGTTTGCTGCCATTGCTGTTGAGAACAACGAGAAGAATGATTGATGTTGTTATAGTGCATTTACAAAGATATTGGATTATAAAAAAAAATATAAGAACTCTTGTGGACTTTGTTTTCCTTATTTAATGTTATGATTATTATTTATGGGAAACATTTTTTTATAATTTGAACGCACTCACGCAACGCACCCTTATAATATTGTTATGTAACACACAGAGCGAGCATTTACGAAATGTGAAGAAGATTTAAAATGATATGCACACATACAAATCGAATAAGGAAAAGCATTCCAAATTCTAGTTGTGCGGCTAAAGAAGGAACCTATATGTTATGCTAATACAACATTTAGTCAGTATTAAGCTTCATGAAATGAGAACTTGCCGTACTTTTAGATTTCACTACTTTTTACGGTTGACTTGTTACATAGAGGTTTATTATACAATAGAACTTGGGTCCTTTTTTAACATTTATGTTTTTGGTCTGATATACATATGTATAGTACATATACGGAAACCTCTCTAATGATTTGAATGAAATTTTCACAGTTTTTTCCAATGACGTTAAAAAAATATTTTTTTTTAAATCCACCAACTATTAATTTGATGTTTCTCGGAAATGGCTCTATTTCTTGGAGACTGCTCAAAAGATTTGCATGTCATTTTCAAAGTTTGTTCTTTTGTGCAAGAGAAAAATTGAAAAAAAAATATTTGAATAAAATTCGACCGACACCAACACCATCTTCTATCATTTTTTGGTTTATTGGAAACGACTCTAACAATTTGAATGACAGTTTCAGAATTTGTTTTTATGAGCAACAAGAAAATAGTGAGATCCACCCACTGCCACGCCCACATTTTTTATTGCTTAGTTTTTCGAATGTGACGCAAATGATCTGAATGAAATTTTTATAATTTATTTGAATGGTCGCGGAAAATTAAACAAAATAGGTTTTATTAAAGTTCGCCTACTGCCACGCCCACCTTTATCATATCTTTTTTTTCAGAAATAACTAAAGATTTTTTAAATAATAATATCGGCTCGCTGCCACTCCAATTTATCTAATTTCTTATTTTCTCGAAACCGATTTAAAGAAATTTTCAGAGTTTATTTTAATAAACAAGAAGAAATAAAAACTTTAATCCTCCCACTCCCACACCCACTTTTTTATCATTTTTGGGGTTGCCAAGGAATATTAATTTTTCGATTCTGAATAGATCCACACATATAAAATTGTTTGAGAATGGAAAAAGCCTATCATACTTAAGTAAAAGTAAATATCTTATTTATTTGATCTTTCTTATTAAGAAAATTGTATAACTTTTGATACAAAATATTAGAATTTAAAATAATGACATTATTTTTATAAGTATTATTCCTCATATACATAGTCTTGTTATACTTCCACTTCCAGAATATGTTTTCAGCTTTTGTACTGTAAAGTGAAACCTTTGGATAGAGCGTAAATGTATTTTTAAATAAATACATTGACAAAATGTAAAAATTAGTCCTTCAAAAAAATATGATTTCAGTTTTAACCAATAATTAAAATCTTCAATTGTATTTCTAAATGACTTCTTCTAGTCTCATGTATAAAATATATTTTAAATTTAAATTTATAATAGAATAAGAAGAAGAAGAATAAAACAATACAAACGTATGTGCGTACATATGTATTGTTTCTGTTATTTATTTTTGTGGACTGGGATTTTATTTGATTAAGAGTTTTTTTTGCAACCTTTAGTCCAAATTAATGCGTGTCGTCCAGGTACTACAATTGGGCTCATCAGTTAGATGTTGTAGTACCCTTCTAATGTGCAATATATTGGTCGATGGCTACCGACACAAATAAAATTTACAGCATTAAAACACTGCGAACTATATTATTCTAGGAGAATTCTTTCTTCTAATTAAACAAGCCAGACCACGGGCATTATTTTCTAGGTGTCTGAATTCAACAGAATTCACCTAGAATGTTATAATTCGCAGTCTTTTAATAAGTAAAATTGTAGAGTTATTAAGTTCAGAACGCACTTCTTAATGTAATCGAGAAATAATGAAAATTATTATTATTAATTAAATCTAAATTGCCTATATGTACTCCTAACCATAATTTCAAAATGAATAACAAACTCTTAAGAGCTAGGTCCATTTTTACTTGCCGAACAAATGGCACTTGAGTTTTGAAATCGGCAGCTTATGTGGAATTGACAATTAGGTGTGCACTACGAAAATATGCCACATGTATATATAAAATTAAATATAATAGTATTTTTGTTTTTACTATACAATACATATTCCGACGACTGTATAAGCAATAAACATATTTCTTGACCAATTTAAAAAATTGCCGCTTTAAATCAAACAATCTCAATCATAACAAACTGTTATAAAACCATAAAATGTAAAAGTTTGATTTTTCCATAACTATGAAACTATAAACTTTCATAAATTTATATAAAATGTTAATTGATACATACGTATATTTACATATATGAAACATATGAAACTTTTAATTGCCAAAAAAATTTAAAGATAAAGCGTCTAATTAAATTTTAGGTATGAATTACGATAATAATACTTTGGGGAGTGTATGGCGTATACGTACTATTTAAAAAAAAAAATCGTTTGCAATTTAGCTTAAACATTAAATTGACTTTATATATGTATTTTTACTACTGTTAACTGCTTCGATCAACTCATACATTTTAAGAATAAAGTGCATAAATAACAGTATTGTTGGCAATGCTATATAAATTTCGAATTATACTAAAAGGATTTTCCTTTCTTTTTCGACCACCTGCAGCCGTCATTAAGAGCACGCCAAAAAAATTATAAATTTAACTAAGCCTATAACAAAATTCAAGAACTACATAAAAATTATTAACTAGAAAACAAATTAAAGTAAAATACTATTGTAAGGATCTAAAAAAAAATAGAAACTATGAATATTGTGGAGAATAACGGTCGAAGTCTCCAAAAAGTCTTTGCTTGACTTGACTTAAAATGCACCCAAAACTCAGAAAAGAAGATGGACTGGTCAGCAGTTATTATTTCGCTACTACTACCAAAACTACTTTTTGGAGAGTTTGTACTATAAAAAAATCGTATCGAAAATGTATAAGCCTTATCGCAGTGATGAATCTTTTCCATTGGGTTAGAATAAAGAGCTATCTACATGAGAGCGCCCAATGAATGTACCAATAAATGTGATTAAAAGACACATTTTCTAAATAAAATGGTAGAAATATATCTTATATTAACGTTTACATAGTAACAATTGCTTTTAATTGTCAAAATAAGATACACATGCGAAGGCAAATTTGTCATCGCGCATTGCAATATGATTGTTATACGAACTGTCAAACTATATTCATATTCCACATACCATATATCCACACTTCATAAAATAAATTGTTCGAATTTGACTAACTTCAATATCATATGATATCAATTATAAAACGTCATTCACGACGAACAGAAAAACACACAAGAATGAAATGTCAAAATAGACGAATATCTCTTTATTCATGATTCAATTGGCTTATAGTGAATAATAGTTAAGTTATCTTTTGGATGTTAAGATGATATGAGACATCTCTCTAGCTTATCCGAATGGTTATGCCCAACCAATACCTCATTTCAAGTTTTTCAGCGGCTTCTGAAGTAGAATCGAGTCGGTTGGAGCTGAATTAACGTTCTCGTTATGTGCATAATAGTCAACTATCTTTCATGGAAAAAATGTATCAGCAAAGAAAAAAACATGCTTATTATATGCAAATAAAATCCATAACTTTACTAGACCACAGAATAGAAATTAGTCCGCTAGTTAAAATTTTCGTCTAACAAAAATAACGCACGTCCGAAATTTCACCGAGAAAATCTAATTACATAAGTATGCACTTTTTTGTATGTTATATGAGCCGTGTTTTATTGGGAAATTTATCCATCGTAAATTTATCCGTCTTAGGATTTTACATACAATTCGCTACGGTCGATAAAAGGATTAAGTAGAAGCTACGGGGCATGGCTGGTTCAAGTTTATTCGAGTCTCGAATTTGATTGTTAATAGTTGTGTTTTATTGGGAATCTATCCATTGTACCGTATGTAATTCCCAAAAAAACGCATCGAACGTAGCATGGACCATAGCTTTTTTATTTTTGTAAAATTGGTACACCTGCACAGTAGTCACAAGTAATGAAAGAGTCTTTTGCAAAGTAAAATTATTAAAAAATCAAAATTAGGAACAATAATTAGCTTTTATTCATATAAAGTAGAAAGTAGAAAAACGTACCAATATTTAATTTAAGTTTTAAACCTATTTCTTGTGTTCACTTTTTCTACATTTGCAATTTTAAATTCGAACATTCATTTTGCACCAATAGAAAGGAAATGATAAGTGAACGTGTTTGTTCATAGACTATGGTCAAGTCCCTTTTTACACAAGGCAATTTTTGTATTGCTTTAAAAAGCGTCTATGCCGTTTGCAATTTCCATGCACATGTCCAGAAAAAAAAACAATGGGATCACAAAATTGTACGCCCAGTCCATGTCCATGTAGTGAAAGTAATACCGTTCATGGCCAACGTCCATTAAACAGTGAGGGAAAAAGCACATTTTGTGAAGTTCAGTTGCCGCTTAGTGCGCTTAGGCCAGGCGCGCACATGCTTTTTTTCCAAAACGAAATAGTTTAATCCCTCATTCAACGGTGATCGCGCACATAAGCAACTTAAAAATCAATCAACGAAATAAACCAACACACAGACAACATATTGATTTAATGTGCGCGCAGTTACATTATAGTTCGGTGTGATTCATACTAAAGAACTTATTTGGGCGATCGTTCGATTTGTGCCAAAACACAAACTTTTAAGTTGCTCGAATCGCGGACTGAATAGTTTTTGCATGTGCGCGCACTATCATATAAGTCCATGGTATTCACTTTAGCAACCAAACTGTTGCAAAACTTTAAGTTGAATATGTGCGCGCCTGGCACTATAGCTCATAGAATTTCATACGAATAAATATTTTGCGGCGCAGTATCGAGCAGTTCCTCTATAGTGAAGTTCCACTCAATGCGGTTTGTCTTCTCAAATTGCTTTTTTGTAGATCTAAATAAAAAGATGATTTTTTTCACCAAACTCCGTTTATTTATAACTATCAATAAAAATTGAACACAAAACGAATATTGCTGTCAAAAATAAAAGTAAAACCGAATCCATTTCATAGATATTGATTTTTTTTTTTCAAAATGGAAATCGAAATTTGTTAAAATTGATTAATTGATATTAGGGGTATGCAAAATTGCAGATATAGGTGAAATTTTAGACGTACTCCAGAAAATAATTGAGCAAAGAATATAGTTTTTAATAGTAAAATTCAGAAACTTTTCAAAAGAACAGCTTATAATTTATTAAAAAATGGAATTATCCAAGATCTTAGAAATATAAACTGGCCAACTATAAACAAAAGAAAAAAAAGAATCAAAAACATCGATTTGTCTTACGAATGAAATTAATAATTATAACACTCCATGAACACATCCATCGAGATTCAACCCAATTATCAATCGTACCAACAAAACTAACAAAATCAAATTCGAGACTCTAATAAACGTCATCTCGCCATCCACAGTAGCTTCTACTTTAGCTTTTTATCGACCGTAGCGAATTTTATGTAAAATGCTACGACGGAAAAACTTACGGCGGATAAATTTCCCACTAAAACACAGCTAGTTTTGTTGGTAAGATTGCCGGCGTTAACTCATTTATTCTCAGATACCAAGCTATCGGAGTATATCTGTGGACGAATCAGATAGGTTAGCTGAAAGCTGTCAAAAACTCAAAGCAAAACGCATACCAATGAATTTTGCAGTCAGCTGGTTATATACAATTGTTCTCGGATAGCTAGTTATTCCAATTTTTTTTGGGATAACTGAAGATAGTTTTCATGAGAACAGCTGTTTGTTCATCAGATGTGGTTTTGCACGCATAACAACAACAGAAAGTTATTCCAGATTGCTGGGAATAATTGAGTGAACGTCCGCATTGATAATTGGAATGGATCTCGATGGATGTGTTCATGGAGTGTTATAATTATTAATTTCCGTTCGTAAAACAAATTGATCTTTTTGATTCTTATTTTTCTTCTTGTTGTTCTATTTATAAAATCATATGGGGTTTTCTTTTGGTAACAAAAATTCATCTTTTTCCCCTTCAGATCTGTCAAAACACAGATTTAAACAATTAAAGCATTCCAATGGGCAAATAAATCAATTTATTTTTTCATAGAAAATCAAGTTTGCAGATCTGAATTTTTCGACAGATTTACCCCTCTTTTACTAATAGCATACCATCATAAGAACAATTGACAGCCGTCGTTTGTTCAAGATTTTTTTTTCAATAATTATGTGAATAGTGAAATAATGCTGTGAAAACATAGCTACATACATTTTATAAGCATAATACCAATTATGTATTAACAATAAATTGTGTAATCCTCGAAATTAATTTCGGCATTTATTTTTTAAACATTGAGTTCGCTTCATGTTATAAAAGAAAAAAAAATTGAATGTAGAAACAATTTTCAAATCATTTGCCATCAGATAACTTCTGGTTCCACAGACACTAATATACATCATTAATAATTTTATCATGATAAAAAAATAAATCTGAAATCGTATACCAGTCGCGACGAAAAAATTCAATTTCCGATCAAAATCTGAAATTACGAAAAGAAAACCCAATTAGATAACTCCATTTTCCACCTATATTTGGATATCAACGTCAATTGATCAATTTTACCAATTACCGATTTCCATTTTGGAAAAAAAATCAATATCTATTGAATGAATTCCGTTTTACTTTTGTTTTTGACTAACTAAGGCCAGTTTTCGTTTTGTGTTCAATTTCCATTAATAATTATAAATCAACGGAGCTTGGTGATAAAAAAACATTTCTTTATTTACCCAGGACTCTACATGCATTATTTGAGGCAGTAAATTGCTTCACATATATCCTTCCTACCTTCTTCGATAGGTTAGAGAAAAAAAAGTGTGTAAAATGTCAAATAGCAGAAATTTTGTTTTCTTAACGGCATATTTCACTTAATCAACGTGTTAAAAATAAAATAAATCGAGTTTTTCTAATATGTGTATATGTATAGTCGAAGCCGTGAAAAACAAAGTGTTTATCATTACAGTATTCAAAGCAGAAAATAACCATTTTATCTAAATCAACTATATGTGGTTCACATTAAAAATTTTAAAATCTGACTTAAGCTCGTGCTACTAGCTGTGTTCTTTTGGGAAATCTATCGGCAGCAAAGTAGGATTTTCCAAAAGAACGATCCCCAGTGGCCTGATTTCTTGTATTTTTAAGTTGGTATTACAGACCATGTGTCAAATAACCAAATGCAAAAAAATCAACAATTGATTTGGACACATAAGAAAACTAAAACTTAAATTAAAAGATCCAAATAAAATGGAATATATGTATATGAAGCATTAAGAAATAGCAAAAAGTTGAATTTTCCACATCTGTGTGTTCCAAAATGTTGATTTTAAAATTATTTGTGTTTGACGTTTTTTTCCAATAAATCAGACGTTGTGCTGATGATGTGGTATGTTCGCATAGTGCTTCCTTGCAGCATTGATCGCATTCATTATTTAGCTTTAAAGTATTTTTTGAACTTCGTTTATATGCGGTTCAAAAATTGATTTGGAGTAGATAGGTTAATAAAAGATCAGTTTTATAAAATATGGACAATAATTTCTACTTTTATACTTAGGTACTAGTTGGTAAACGGTCAGCTCGACTCTGAAGTCAAAATGACGTGAGATCTTGAACATCTGGTTTGAAATGAATTTTAGGGTCAAGTTGATCAATAAAATTTGACATTTTCTGACTAGGCAATAAGCTATATTTTGAACTATTTTAAATGTATTTCTTGCAAAATTTCCCCGAAAAGCACTTAAATATCACCCTTTTCCGCAGATGGAAATTAAAATGTTTGGTATAAGAAAATTAAGATTTTTTAGGAGAAATCTTAATAATCTTTCAATGGAATTCGGCAGCTTATGTATTGCACGTCTTATAAGGGATCTATCGATAACACAGACTGAGTGCTTATGTATTACTAAATATTAGATATGCACTGAATGGTAGGGGGCGCTGCTCAAGTTTAAGTTAATTCATTTTAGGCAATTTGACAGTAGTTGACACAAAGCCAATCAAACATCTTTTATTAAAGTATCTTTAATCTAGTAGTTTCGCACAAATAAGCTAACTTTAACTTTTACTGAAAGTAGAAGAGCGTCCTCTACCTATGCTTATTAATATGATTTATAAAGCACCACAAATAAATAAAAGGTACTTTTAGCCTAGATTGCTGTGTTAGTAATTTTTATTTCCTGCAAGCGAATAGGTGGGAAACAATTTCTTTAAGAAAAGAACAAATATTTATCCATAAATTATTGATTTTTGACTGTTTACCTATCCGAATCGTTCACAAATATATTCGTATACCTTATGCCGGACTTACACGAGTGACAAATTACCATTAATTCATGCCATTAAACTGGCAAAATAATGGTAAAATCAAATTAATAATGAGAAGCATTTACACGGGGTAAAATGATGACTATTTGATTGATAATGGCAAACTGCCATTAAAGAATGAGCAAGTTCATTCTTCCTCGCGGTGTGCCATAATTTTCAAAATGGCATCATTGTGGATTTACATGACTCAATTATAATGGCAATATTTAATGTCAGTCTTCCCTGCCACTTTTTTAATGGCAAAAACAATGACAAATTTTCAAACCATTTACACGATTTTGTCAGTAATGTCAATATAATGGAAGAAATAATGGCAATTTGTCACTTGTGTAAATACGGCATTAGTATAGGAATATACTAATAAATGGGCGAACATGCCCATTGACAGAAAAAAGAACTCTACGAACAAGGACTTCGAGATTCACGAAGTCGTCGGAACTACCAACTAAACAAAATAATATCATTCGATACTCATATAAATGTCACATACCGCTTTCACACGCCACATCGATATATCATGTCGACGAAGTAGTTCGTTGTTGCATGAGCATTCACACGCACATACACCGATGTATAATTGTATGTTAAGATCAGCTGGGCAAATAGAAAAGTTGTCAAATTTACTTTTAAAAAATAAATTATTAAAATGAAAATGTCTGTACGCCATATTATTTTCAAGAATTAATTGAGCAGATTAATTTAATATGAAAGAAAAATGCAAATAATATAACTTTAAATTATGAACATGAGCAGACAACAGCAAAAAAACAAAAACAAAACATATACTGTGCCGGTGTACTAGTTCGATACTTTTTACACTCCATGTCGACATACCACTTCGATCTTTAGAAATCGAACTGCTGTGTCGAAACCGTTTCTTTTCACACGACCAAAAACCCGTGCCGACCCTATAGATCGACGAAGTAGTTCATGCCGTGTGAAAGCGGTAACAAATATATCCAAAGCAGACTTTTGCTTTTACTTTTATCGAAAGCATGTTCTTGTATTTGTAATGCGTGTAAGTTCTGCTTTTCTGCGGATAGCTTTTGCCAAAAGAACAGGGATACTGACTCTACAAATCGCTGGCTGATAACTATAATGCCGGATTTATACCGGATTTACACGACTGCCAAATTAGCAGTATTACTGTCAAAATCTTGGCATTCATTTTTTTGTCGTCTAAATGGTCGAAAATGTGGCAGTATTGCCCTAAACAGATGTGCAGCTTTTTCACATGCAGCGAAAATAAATTACACAGGTTCTTATGAGGATGGACACATTCCAAAGGCTGCTCAAGTTTAAGTTAATTCATTTTAGGCAATTTGACAGTAGTTGACACAAAGCCAATCAAACATCTTTTATTAAAGTATCTTTAATCTAGTAGTTTCGCACAAATAAGCTAACTTTAACTTTTACTGAAAGTAGAAGAGCGTCCTCTACCTATGCTTATTAATATGATTTATAAAGCACCACAAATAAATAAAAGGTACTTTTAGCCTAGATTGTTGTGTTAGTAATTTTTATTTCCTGCAAGCGAATAGGTGGGAAACAATTTCTTTAAGAAAAGAACAAATATTTATCCATAAATTATTGATTTTTGACTGTTTACCTATCCGAATCGTTCACAAATATATTCGTATACCTTCTGCCGGACTTACACGAGTAACAAATTACCATTAATTCATGCCATTAAACTGGCAAAATAATGATAAAATCAAATCAATAATGATAAGCATTTACACGGGGTAAAATAATGACTATTTGATTGATAATGGCAAACTGTCATTTAAGAATGAGCAAGTTCATTCTTCCTCGCGGTGTGCCATAATTTTCAAAATTGCATCATTGTGGATTTACATGACTCCATTATAATGGCAATATTTAATGTCAGTCTTCCCTGCCATTTTTTTAATGACGAATACAATGACAAATTTTCAAACCATTTACACGATTTTGTCAGTAATGTCAATATAATGGAAGAAATAATGGCAATTTGTCACTTGTGTAAATCCGGCATTAGTATAGGAGTTAACTAATAAATAGCCGAACGTGCTAATTGACAGAAAAAAGAACTCTACGAACAAAGACTTCGAGATTCACAAAAGTCGTCGGAACTACCAACTAAACAAAATAATATCATTCGATACTCATATAAATGTCACATACCGCTTTCACACGCGACATCGATCTATCATGTCGACGAAGTAGTTCGTTGTTGCATGAGCATTCACACGCACATACACCGATGTATAATTTTATGTTAAAATCAGCTGGCAAATAGAAAAGTTGTCAAATTTACTTTAAAAAAATAAATTATTGAAATGGAAATGTATGTACACCATATTATTTTCAAGAATTAATTGAGCAGATTAATTTAATATGAAAGAAAAATGCAAATAATATAACTTCAAACTATGAACATGAGCAGACAGCAGCAACAAAACAAAAACAAAACATATACTATGCCGGTGTACTAGTTCGATCCTTTTTACACGCCATGTCGACATACCACTTCGATCTTCAGAAATCGAACTGCTGTGTCGACACAGTTTCTTTTCACACGACCAAAAAACCGTGCCGACACTATAGATCGACGAAGTAGTTCGTGGCGTGTGAAAGCGGTAACAAATATATCCAAAGCAGACTTTTGCTTTTACTTTTATCGAAAGCATATTCTTATATTTGTAATGCGTGTTAGTTCTGCTTTTCTGCGGATAGCTTTTGCCAAAAGAACAGGGTTACTGACTCTACAAATCGCTGGCTGAGAACTATAATGTCGGCATTATGCCGGAATTACACGCCTGCCAAATTGGCAATATTCCTGTCAAAATCTTGGCATTATTTTTTTTCTCGTCTAAATGGTCGAAAATGTGGCTTGTCATTAAAAACCTGCCAGCCAGAATGTTCGTTAAGTTATGGTATTATACTGACAACGTGTAAATTCAGTACCGACAAGAATTTTCAAATAATGACAATTTGCAATAAAGAATGAACTTGCTCATTCTTTACTGCCAGTCGGCAGTATTTTTATTTGTCATTATTTTAGCTTCGTGTAAAGAATGTCGTTAGCAGTATTTTGGCAGTAAATACTGCGAACTTGGCAGTCGTGTAAGTCCGACATAGGGTTATGTGTCGACCAAAATACCAAAAATGAGTTTAAATGCCAAAATGTTCTTAATTTTAGCGGCTTTCAGATAGAACAAAAAAGAAAAAAAATTAAAAAATTGCTGCCAACAGTACAGCCAAAAAAGACAAAACTTTCATTGAATTCGCACTATTATTCAGTACTATAAGGTTCTATGTTCAACAGAGAACCTTTAGCGTAATTTTTGTCACACAAAAAACAACGTGTTTAAGTTACATAAATTTTTTGCCTTGCAAAAATTAATCCACATAGAATAGAATTTTGAATTTATTAATTTTTAATTAAAACACAAAGTCCTACGTTTTCGATGAAATAGAACCATTTTTCAGAATTTCAAATCCGTTTAGTTTTTCCCTCAATTCAGTGATTTGTGCACTATTTCATTTGAGAAAAATATATTTTTATTGCTTTTTTTTATTTTTATATATAAAAACATCAATCAAACGTAATGTTGGTCTTTTTTTTTAAGATAATCCTTTATTTCTTCATTCAAAAGCATATCTCCTCCCATATAATCTCTTCAGTACTAAAAGGTTCTATGTGTTGTACATAGAACTTTTTGGGAAATTTTAATGAACTTTTTCTCAACAAGGTTCTATGTCGTTTTTTAAAATTATTGTAAAATCATTTAAAGTGATTGAACTAACAATTTTTTAATGGTTTTTTGGATTTTTGATGGTTCTGTATCATATTGCAACAATGCTCTATTCATATATAACTATTTAATGCAAAAACAAACCCTCTAAAACTTTGAAGGCGATTATCTCGGAATTTTTCTTTTACATACAACCTTATAATTCTCAGCCAGCGAAATGCTGGCACACTACATACAATAAATCTAAATAGTAAACCTACTTGGAAACATTTTAAGTTATTTTACGTACTTATGTAGTCGTCTGTCTGAATACATCTGAATGATTTGCAGTCAAAATCGAGAATTACTATTTTGAATGAATCATGATTATTACACAATTGATTATAGAATATACCTATTTTCGCATTTTTTTATTTAGGGCATTGATGTAATCGCGGAAAACCCAGATAATCCTCAGATACCAGATAATTTTATCTCAGCAGAAATTAACTGCCAGTTTGTATGGGAAAATTATTCTGCAAATCAGATAAAAATATCCCACGAATTTGATGTAGAAAAAGAATAAACAAACCCCATAAATTTATTTCAAAGAACATCTGATTATTTCTCACATTTACGCAAGTATTTTTAAGGGTGTGGTCATGCAAACGTCTGGCAGAAATTATATCTTTCTGCAAACAGAAAATTATCTCGTTACACGAATACCCTTATTATAAATATATCTACTCTTTACACATATACAATACATCATAATTAAGCTATATAGCTCCATCTTTATCAACTATCCGCAGCATTTTTGTCTAAGTCCCGCCATCATATACATATCTCCGAATCAAAAACCGAAGATGAACTAGCCATGAAAATACCTTGTTGGCAAAGTAGCGAATACTCGCCAGAAAAAAATCCCTTTTAATTCACCCTAAGTTGTCATATCTGACAAGTACAAATGGGATATTTTCTACTCCTCAACGAACACTCCGCTTTGACATTTCAAACAAAAATCCGCTATTTTGTATTTCGCCTTTTGCTCGCGCAGCAGTCGACGGCGAATTTTCCAATTGTCAACAAGTGAATTGGATTTCTGCTGTGATAGAATTTTTGTTTTGCTTTAGAAAATCCAAATTTAAAAGATATTTATTCAAAATAAACTAAAAATAAGTATATATATTTTAAAACTACAAGCGTGCGTACCACATATAGCTCCAAACAATTTCTTAATGTGTGGAGAATAATTTTAAATGTGTTAATTTCGAGAAAAAAATGTATATTAATTTCTAAAATAATTTTTTTCAATTCTTATTAGCTATTTTGGCTTCATAAAGAAACAGTAAATAGTTAAAAACATTGAAAGAAAAATATTCTCAATTTTATTCACGAAGTGTGTGTCATATAGTGTTGCGTACACTGAAATTCCGATTAAACTTGCCTTAGCCGGTTCCCAAATCGTATTGTGTCCTTTATTTGGAATCTGAAATTCCAGTCCATTCGCCGACAATCTGTACAGACATTATTCCTTAAATGGATGATGAGCTTGAGGACA
Source organism: Philhelius pedissequus (assembly GCA_910595825.1). NCBI lineage: Eukaryota > Metazoa > Arthropoda > Insecta > Diptera > Syrphidae > Philhelius > Philhelius pedissequus. The sequence goes on from OU343160.1 coordinate 331,679,429, forward strand.
AGGTCTTTTACCAAACATACGTGTCCCACATGAAGATTTTGTCCAAGTTTGCCGTCGGCCTCTCGTCCATTAATTCCCCGCTGGCTTATGTGTGGAAACTATGCCGCCTCTATGTTCTTCGTCCGGAAGTGATATTTTGTGGTATCATCCTTTTCATATTTCTTGTTTATTTGCAAGCAGTTGACGTATGGGGACGTGGTCTACTTGGACGACTGCAGGCCACTCTGGGCCGCCAGAAGGCCAATCGGATGAAACTCATCGATGGATCTGGCTCCGCAGATCATCAGTGCTGGGAAGAGGTGCAGCAACAGAGCTCTGCGTTTGCTATTCTCGGCCGAAGGCCCCGTATGGAAGACAGGTGAGTGCATTTTTATTTTATTTCGAGAAGAAATTTTTAATTTTGTTAGTTGTCGCGACTCGCGAGTATTGTGCCTATTTGATGCAGTAGAAGAGTGTGGAAAACTGGATGAAGGGATAAAAGAAAAATCGATACAATGCAATGTGGTTGGATTGGGGCTGCATTTCGACTTGGAGTTCATTGCATTACATACAATTCACTGTTTTTTCGCTGCGCAGTATTGAGGTTAATCTATTTTTAGAGGAAAAGAAGGAATAGCGTAAATTGCAACAATCTGATTAGATTGTTCAGTGAGAAGAGGCTTAATTGGCCTGACAATGGAATTGTTGTTATTTTCTGGAAAATTCCTTCTTTTAAGTAATTCACAGTTTTTGTTAATAAAAGGATATTGAGGCCGATTGATGATTGCAAATTCACACAACTATTGTGAATTCTTTTACCGGGGAATATATTCAAACTAATTGCTTATGCTGTGCATTGAATTGTTATAAATAAAAAAACAATCATGTATCTGTCAATGCCCGATCACTGTCAGCTGATAAGAAATACATAAACAAAAACATTGCTGCAAGATGAATGATATTATATTTATGGGCTTTTCATTTTTGAAAAAAGCTGAGCACATTTCTTTGTATATTCCCTTGTCAATTTTTTTTATCGCGAAATATCGGAAGCAAATGATACGATTTGTCAGAATATGTACATTCATTTACACAACTCATTTGTCTTCTTAGCTTTTAAGAATAATACACTGCCCGACGGCTATAACCGATTAGGGCCCCCTATATGTCTTGTCTTTTGAACTTAATAACAGTCAATCAAATAAAACCTTTAAAATAATTTGTTTGCCAATAAAAAACTCGATTAGTAACATTTTAACAGAATTAAAAAAAAAACTTAATAAGAAAAATCAAATTTTCCAATCAATAAATGTGTTGTTACCACCATGCTTAACTATGACATCGTACATCTTGTACTTTTTATTCTTTGAATGAGTTAAGATTCAGTTAGATATTGCCTTCCAGACCTTCAGGACTGTATGTTGGCCAGGTCAGTAATAACTCACCATACCCTGAAACCACCAGCACGGCTGTGTAGTCGTTCTAAGCTAAAGAATGCTCTTCCTTTCGACGACCATGAAGGTAATAAGCCATTGGGACCCTCTAAATTATATTTCTTGATCGTCTGAAAAAACTACACGCGCCGCCACTCCTTCGTTTATTCCATATGCGCTCTGAAGAAATCGAGGCGTTGCGTCTTTTGAAGTTTGTCAAGAGTTTTTTTTTTAATTTTTAAACGTTGTAAATGTTCAGAATTATACAAAATTTTAGCTGCAGAGTCGTGAGAATTGGACGCATGCCTCAAAATAGATTGCTTGTCAGCTGTTGCTAGAACAGAAACTGCCGGTCCTTCATATTTTTTACTTGCGATTATAGGTACTAAATATAAGGCGGCAAGTTATGCATTCGTAAAAAAAATTCTAACAATCAAACATGACATTACGATAATAGAGAAGCCTAAAAAACTGATCCGCAAAAAATGTCTGTCTGTCTGTCTGTCAGTCTGTCCGTAGGTATGTATAACGAGCTACAGCCTAAACGGCTTAAGCGATTACCTTCAAATTTGGTATTTGTGATTATTTTGGCATTCCTCAGAGGGAAATTGAAATTTTTTTTTTAGGCCTAAAAATAACGGTACCTGCCATATGACCTAGAAGGAAAATCTTATTTTTCTCGAAAACGCTTCCAATGATTTTGATAAAAATTTGATATGGGAAAAGTCTATTAACGGTACTTTACATATAACGGTTTTTTTAAATTTTTGGCTTTCTCGGTAACTCTTCATTGGATTTCTGTCAAATTTTATATCTGAGAAGATCTAGGTAGCCAAACTAATTCTGCATATTAAAATTTTAAATAACATTTTTTATATAATTAAAATTAATTTTTGATTTTTTTTTTTTGAAAAATCAATATTTTTAAAACTAATCAAAAAAAATAATTTTAAATTTTATAGTCATAATAAACTCTACAAATTTCAAAAAAAAATTATTTTCAAAAAACTAAAAATGAAAAACTGGATTTCATCAAAAGCCGTTATACAATTTTCGAGATACTTTTTTATAAAATTTTCATTGATCCATGGCATCTAATGGCGTTCTTTGTTTTTTCAAGAAACTGATTGAAGTGATCGCTTTAGCACTTTTTATCAGTTTAAAACACGATGTTTACCCACCTATACACCATTCACTTTCATTATTATACATATGTATAATATATACATAAATATGTACATATATTTTTATACCTAGGCGCCATCTATGTAGGTAGGTTCACATTACCCTCCTAATTTACATAATTAAAATCTTTTTAAATATACATTTGCAGGATGGTACTTATGTCACCATTCCTTTAATCATATGCATTCGACAATTCATTATACTAAGAACCAAGGTAATCTTACCTACTTCGGCTTTAAATATGCATAGGATAACTATTGGCTAGCTACCTACCAACAGCGTCAGTGAATAACACTAAATTTGTTAGCTACAAGAACAAGTTCGTACGATCCAGTCGTGCATTTTATGTCCATAGTTATGCTCATTTCGTAAGAATGATTGAGGAAATGACTATACGGCTGTGGTAATTGTTTTTTTTAATTCGATGGGTTGATTGCCCACTCTCACTATAAACCTTTATTTTGACCCTTTCCAACTCATTTAACGGGTAAGCTTGTCTTACTAAATTTAATTCAAATTAAACTAATGATAACTTCACTAAGAAAATTATCACTCCTTAAACCCAAACACTAATAGTTTAGCGTAAAAATAAATAAATTATTTCTTGTAACATTTGGTAGAAACAACCAACACAAAATAACAGTTCATTTCCAGAACTCGAGTTTTTTAGATTGAGAGCAAATGAAGGAGAGTAAAAAAAAAATTGAGCTTGATACATATTTAAAGTTCCGAGTTATATACTGAAAAATTTGGAGGAGGCGCTAATCGGTTGTTGGACATTGTACATTTATAGTTCTTAAAACAATATAGTCTAATATAGGTTGCCACGAAGCCTGTCGAATATTCAAAGAATACAACTCAACTACCTTCTTACAGCTAGCTACACAATTTACACATTAGAGACTAAAATCGCATGTGATTAGGTTTAAAAATAGTAGTTAACCAACGATGACGAATTCATTTAACAAAGATGACCGCATGGCAAAATCCGTTTGTTTTTTTCTGATTTTGGATTTGCAACCTTAGTCACATTCTTACTAGTTGATTTACGTCGTACGATAAAAAATGACTTTTGAAAAACTGTCGTATCTCCGATTTTTGTGTTACATTTTGGAAGAGGTGATTATTGTCCTTAAAACTCTTAAGCACAGCTTAAGCAATTAGGAACGTATGAAAGCTTTGAAATATGCTTAACATACAAATATTTAATGATACAATTAATTATTGAATAATCCTTGAAGTACTTTGTGTGCTGCAAAACAAAAATGTTTTTTTCTATTTTAAGACTTTTGAAAACATGACAACGAATTGTCTTTGCTGAACATTCACACCTAAATCGAGTTGAACGAATTAAATTAATAAATTGAAGATTGTATTGTGATTTCTAATTATAAAGGAACACGCATGGTTGCTTTGTGAAATTTCTGTAAAATGTAATTCTCTGAAAATAGAGAAATAATTTTTATTAAACAAAAACCTCAACACCTACAGACATACGCTTACAGTACATATGTAGGTACCTATGTATACGTTTTTGATATTATTTTTAATTATTGTATTTAATTTCTAATTGTATATTTTAAAAATAAGTACAATGTCTACATAATGTAAGTTTTGTATTTCATGAAAAATCTGTTTTCTATTTTTAAAGATAAATTAATTTTTTTGTCTGTAAACTTCACATATGTTTTATAAATAATTTGTTTTTGATTAAAACCAAGTAAATCGATACCTACCATTAGATCTGTTCCACACTCTGCCAATTGGCATAAATTGGTACCAATTTCCGACAATTCCTGTTCCAGACTTACAAATTTGATATTCTTGGGCAGAAGAGAGCGCTCTTGAGAGAGTAAAATATTTCCCCATCCTGACAATTTCTTATCTATTTATCATAAATAAAGGAAAAACATGTCGTGGTTTTTATGAGAAAAAATTTGTTGAATAAATAAATTAATTTAGAACCACCGAAAAACATTGCGTCTTAGAAGGGTACGATAGTATCTAACTGTCGTATCTGGGCGAAACGCATTTTGAACTACAGAGCATAAAAATCTTCAATTTGGCTTTAATACACACAATCCACAAAAAGAAAAATAAAGGGTTATCCATTTTGCGGTTTCAAAAGTCAACGTAAATAAAACATATACAAAATTTTTTTCATGATATTTCTTTCTTATTATAAAGTTTGAACGTTGACATTATGTGTGAAACACAACATCATTTAAATGACCACCACGCGAATTTTTGCCAGCATCGATTCTTTTGAGGTAATTTTCGACCACTTTGACACATTTTGGGCGGTATCTCAGCCATAACTTGACGAATGTTGGTTTTCAAGTGCTCAAGAGTTAACGGTTTATCTGCATAAACACGGTCTTTCTCGTAGCCCCACAAAGAAAGTCCAGCGGTGTCAAATCGCATGATCTTCGTGGCCAGTTGATATCGCCACGACGAGAAATTACGCGGCCAGGAAATATCTCTTGCAATAAAACCATATTCGCTCGAGTTGTGTGGCATGTGGCACCGTCTTGTTGAAACCACATATTCTCCAAGTCGTATTCTTCAACAGCAGGCAAAAGAAAAGTCGGTTATCATATGAGCATAACGCTCCGAATTGACGGTGACAGTCGTTCCATCGTCGTTTTCGAAGAAGTAAGGTCCAATCACACCTCCGAGCCAAAGAGCGCCCCAAACAGTGACTTTTTGTGGATGTAATGGCATATTACTTGTGAATGGTCAGCTGGATTCAGTTGTTGTGTGAGCTGGACTTTATATGGATGTAGGTGTAGAGCCAAATGCAAAATACGCCATAATGTGACGTAAGACAGTCCTAATTCCTGAGAACGACGAGGAATCGACACATTCGTGTCTTCGGCACCACTTTCACTTACAGCAGCGATATTTTCAGTGCTACGAGCAAAACGATGATGCACAGGCCTTACAATATCTGTAACCAATCCAGTTTCTTCAAATTTCTTCACAATTTTGCCAATTCCTTGCGTAGTTGGACGATTATGTCAACCATAATCTCCTCTTAAAGCACGATATGTAGCTGCGGCAAAATCACCATTTTTGTAGTAGGTTTGAACAATTTTTATGCGTTGTGCATTAGTTAAACGATCCCTTTTCGTCATTGTCAGACTTTTAGCTGAAAAAAAAATTGTTTTAACAACTCAGTTTGACAGATGTCGAATTCCGGCCCTATACTTTTGAAACCGCAAAAGTAATAAGCCGTTAATATTAAATTATTATTTGCGTTTTCTTCAAGTTCTTCAATTATTAGTTTGAATAGAAATAAAATGTACGACTGGATCGTACGAACTTGCTCTTGTAACTAAGAACTTTAATGTAGCTAAAAATTGACGCTGTTAGTATGTAGGTAGGTAGTGTGGTAGGTTATCCTATGCATATTTAAAGCCGATGTAGGCAAGATTATCTTGATTCTTAGTATAATGAATTTTCGAGTGGATGATTGAAGGAATAGTTACCTACCCACGAATGCATATTTAAATCTAGATTATGGATTTTAATTATTTACGAGGGTAATATGTAGCTACATAGATAGATAGAACTTAGATATGTAAATATGTACATATAATAAGGAAAATGAAGGATAGGTGGCTGGGTAGGTATGCATATGATTTTATAAAGTAGGTGCAATATGCATACATAAGATTCATGTAATATTTAAAGATGTATATATTAGTAAGTATGAAGGCCTATATTGTATGTAGTATTCAGTGATGTGCCGAAAAATTCGTAAAAATGAAATATAAGGTAGAAATAAATGGATAATACACGTACCTAATAATGCCATTTGAATTCAGATTTCAAAAAAATTCACCGACTGTTGTTTTAACAACAAAGTTTATTCCGAAAATTAATAATACCTTTGTCAGTGACTTTTTGAACCTTTATTTTATACAAAGTGTAATTCAAAGCGCAATGGAAAAGTGCCTAAAAATACATTAAATACATTAGAAGTGCACTACAAATTTGTTTTAGTATTTCTTGCTAATTTTCAGACAATGCTTTACAAAGATAAAATGGAGTAGATAATCTTGTATTCAATGACTTTGTAATATACTGCGTCTTGGTGATCTCATTCACTTCTTCCTCGTACTGCATCTACCCGCCAACTTAACGATTTACATACATCTTCGTTCAATCCATCTGAACTAAAGAACGAATAGTTATGCCAAATATTTCTTCGAGATGTCGGTGATGCCACTCTCACCATCACCGACTGCTTTTTGAAAAATCGATTTTTCAAAAAATAAATTGTAAAAGTTGTAGTATGCAGATTTTTTAATACTTTAAGGAAGCATTTGCATAACAAGAAAAATTTTAATTTTTAAAATTTTAAAGTGGTTCTATGGGAACCGTACTATGTTAATAAGTACGCAAAATAAAATATTTTTATACTTCAAAGTGGACTGTGCTAATTTAAGGACACACGCTATTTTTATAAAAATTCTTGGAGCCGTTTTTGAGATTATTTCCTAACGGCTTTTTAAAATTTGTATGAGAGGTACCGTTGTTTTTTATTTTAGTTTAAAATAGTTTTTTTTAACCATTCAAGATAATGTCGAAAAAAATATTGATTTGTTTTTGAAATTTTGAGCTGTTCCATACTTTTTTGGACTTCTTTTTTTAATGAGAGAATTTCATCCCCACTCTTCAAATTTGTATAAGCTGCCACTTTCTGCAAAAAAAAGTCTGGATCAGACCTTTATGAGTTTGACCTTCAAGTATATGAATGTGTGAGTGCTTCTGGTTTCGATTCTGATTTTAATTCCAGAAGCAAAATTCTCTTCTTTCCAGAATCAGAACCGTCATTTTTTTCAAAGTGAACAGTTTCAGAACAGTTCAGGAGGCTTCCGGATTGCCAAATAAAAAGATATAAGTGAGAGAATTTCATCCCCACACGTAAATATTTTATAAGCTGCCAATTTTTCCCCAAAAAATGTCTGGATCAGACGTATTGTATATCTAATCTTATAATTTGACAACGGGTATATTCAGATGTCGGTACGATACGAAATAGGTTAGTATCCACTTATGTTTTTGAACAACCAACATCTAATAGGTTTAATTTGTATGGGTTTGTGCATGTGTTTTTGACAATTCTCATGAGATACAAAATATACTAAATTTTGCTTAATAAGGAACAATATGGGATATAAATTAGTATATTAATTTAACAAACAAAATAATCAATAAGCTCATTTTCATTTAAATATCAAGCGTACATTAAAATGCACATATTCGCCTGTTTGTTCTTTCAATACTGAATTAATTGTAAATAAAAAAACGAGATTCAGGTAAAAAAAAAAACAAAATTCAAAAAATATATAAATTTTAGTTTAATATGAAAGGTACCTCTCATAAATGCCAGACGAGTACATTAATAGTTTCAATGAGCTCTTCGGGGGGTATTTGATTAGTTTTTTTTTTATTTGTTTAAATTAAAATAAAATCTGTAAACAGAAATCGATCTTATGTTAATGTTTATAAAAAGAGTGGTAGCTCAAAAAAATATTTTAATTGCGATATATCTATAGGTACTACAGTGAAACCTCTACATGCGGACATCTCCAATAAGCGTAAAATTTCCTTAAACGGTCACATTTTCGGTGAGAAACTACTTTTTTGAATTTCTAATACACACCTTCAAATTACTTTCACGGACGCAGGCACTTTTTATTGCTCATTTTAGATAGAAAACCTCACATACGCGGACATATAATTTTATTTAAGGATTTTTTTTTATCAACAAATAAAACAGTTTATGTTCTGTTTTATTTTTAGAACGAAAGAAAATTCATGAAAAATCTCCGATAACCGGATGCAATAATCTAATAACTGTACACAACAATGATCTGTTGAAAGCTTATTTGGGGGTTTCCAGAGTAAGAGGCCAGTTAAGGACTATTCACATGAAAGCGACCAACGACCGAGGAATAAACGAATAAATTCAATTTAAAACAATTTACCAACTAAAATTCTGCACAAATTCTAAACAGAATTGTAGAAATATATTTGATATTAATGTTTACGACAGAAAAATTTACTTTTTAATCGCCAAAATAAGATAAAATTGAGAAAACAATATTGGTCGTCGCGAATTGCATCTCATTGCTACGAACAGTCAATCTCTATTCGCGTTCCACATACCATCCACCCTTCAACGAGTAATTTGTTCGCTCGCGTCTAACCTCATAATCAGATTTTCAACCTATATTCGCGACGAATAAAAAAAAGCCATGTTAACGAAATGACAAAACGGACGAATATTCGATAATTCGTTGGTCGTTAGTCGCTCTCATGTGCATAGTACTTTATAGCAATTGCGATTTTGACACAAAGTGGAGCAAATCATTCCAATTATTTGTGTTCCAATTTTTTTTTCGTTCCACGTACAAAATTGTGGACGACGTGTGTCTTTCAATCTAGAAAACTTGAAAAGCAGACTGATAGTGAGGCTTATCAACTGACATAATTTTCCTGCTATAAACGACCATCAGGAAAAAATATTCAGTTTCATACTGTTTCGGCTTTCTTTTCCTGATGCATTATCCTGATCAGTATAACTGAGCCCTGTAATTTGATGTAATTTTGAGAGTGAATGGTTCCCTTTTCTCATCGCGTTCTGTTATTGCACATGTCAGTTCCTTTCCTTTTTGCTGTAGTTTCATTTCTAACTCTTTTCCTTAACCGGACAGTTCTCATAATCGCATCAAAATTGGGGAATATGAGTGTCCGCTTATTAGATCGTTCATAGTATATGGCAAGTTTTGTATTCGTAAAAAATCGAACTCGAGATTTTGATCAAACTTGACATTACGATGAAAGCGAAGACGAAAAAAGTGGGTCGCAAAATTATGTTTTTCTGTCCGAGACATCAACCATACTTTTTTTTCAGCCAAAAAGGTAAATCTTATTTTTCTCAAAAACAGCTCCAACGATTTTTATAAAAATATTAGTTAATTAATGAAGAGAAGGTACTTTTTTGTATTTTTTTTCGAAAAAAATGGTTACTTATATTGGAACCATTAACAAACAATTCTGAAATATGTCCGTTAATGACATCTTCTTGAAAAGACGCTTAAAGGATAAACTTTACGTATTGTGAGTCAAAAGTTGGTAGAATAAATTCATCATAAATAAAAACTCTTATAGCGAGTTTCATTTAAGAAAAGATCTGATCTTTCTAACAAAAGATTTCATCTTTTTGAATTTTGAGAGTTTCATTTCAACAAAAATAGCAAATCTAGATCAGATCTCAACACGAAAGATCTCATCTTTGGTGGGTAGGCAGATTTGATCTGAATGCACGCATACATGTAAAACGTTTTTTCTGTCAAACATCAAATGGAAACTAGATTAGATTTATTAAAATTCAATATTTACAAAGTTTACCTTTTTTGGTTTTTACAAATCTTATATGACATGACAAAAGCCGTCTGCCAGATTGACTAATTGATTTACTAAGATAACAAGATAATGATAATATTTTACAGGGCATATAAATATTATTTTAGTTCTACATATTAATTTGTGAAGTGTGCATTAAGTTTAAAAGTGTTCTCTTAAAATTTGATTTCTATATCGGAGTGCAGCTTTGACGAATTTATGAAGAGCTGTTCAGGATTCTCCATTCAAAAGGCTAAGAACTTCTTCGGTTGAGAAAATAGCTTTACCCAGGTACAGCTTTCTAAGCTCGATAAGTATTGGGCAAACACCTACAAAATGCAAAGTATCTTCTCTGGTGTTCATATTGCAAAGGCTGCATTCTATAGGTAGATCTGGGCGATGAGGTATGTAGTTGAGATGTAGTAATTCCCCACGTATTTTGAAGATGGTAGATATCTTATCCACTTCAGCATTATTTTCAAAGTAGTTTTTCGTTCCCAGATCGTATTCTAGTTGGGAGTAATAAGTTCTATACGCAGAGGATCGTGCATTTTCGATAAATGACTCGCGCTGCTTTTCATCGAGAACTTTAATAATGTTATATAAATCCGTTTTCATCTAATTGGAGCTTATAGTCTCTAGCTGCAAAGGGCACTCAGTTCTTTCCGCTAGCTCGTTCCACTTTTCAAAAAAGGAAGTTTTCATATCCAGGGCAACCTTTGCTACAATTTTGGGTAGTCGTGTTTCATTCATTTTAAATACTTTAAGTACATAGTCGAAGTGAAGCTTCAATGTTGCAATATACATTGTAGGTAAACCTGTTTCTATGTGTAGCATATAATTGGGCGTGGTCATCGGAAGGTGCAGTATTCTTTTTAGGAAAAATCGTAATAATTGTTCTACGGTATCGTTTTGTGCAATTCCCCATACTTGGGATGCATAAAGCATGACTGCCCTTGACGTTGCTTCAAAGATATGGTGTTTAGCTGAAAGACTTAGGTTTTTATTTTGCATACATTCTCGCCAGGTTGCGTTAATCGCGGTTTTCGCCATTTTAAGTTTTTCTTCAAAATGCAGTTTCATGTTGTTTTGGGTGTCAATATAAGGCCTAGATACTTATAACTGTCCACGATCTCCACTGGCTCTCTTTCGTACCTCCAAATATAATTTCCGCTGCGTTGTCTCTTTCCTCTACCGAAAATCATAATTTGAGATTTTCAACGGTTAACGGTTAGATTCCACAATTTGCAGTAATCTTCAAGTTTCGTTATCATCATTTGTAGCTTTATAGGTGTGTCCGCTAAAAGGACAATATCGTCTGCATACATGAGAGTTTTTAAAATAATAGTACGTATCTCGATTCCTCCATTTAAGGATGATACTATATCATTAATGTATAGTGCGAATAGCAGTGTACTTAAGGTGCATCCTTGCCGTAGACCAGTAGGTGTTGAAAAGCTTTCTGATAGTACTGTTCCGTCCCAGATACTAGCAGCACACTTTGCATATAATTTTTTTAACGTTTTCAGCATTTTTGTGGGCACACCCAGTGTCGATAGTTTATAGAACAATAATTCCCTATCTACGCTGTCGAATGCCGCTTTAAAATCTACAAAGTAAGCATAAATGTTCTTTCCTTGTGAGCGGTAGATATCAACTATAGTACTAAGCGTAAAGATGTGGTCAACAGTTGAGTATCCTTCGCGGAAACCGGCCTGGTATTCGCTCAGTAACTCGTTTCTATCCACCCGATTACCCAATTAGTAAGTCGCTTAAATAAGAGTCCTCCAAAAATCTTTCGAACAGTGTTAAGCAATGAAATTCCTCTATAGTTTTCCACCATATTACGATCTCCTTTTTTGAAAATTGGGAGTATAACCGCTGAATCAAAACATGGAGGAGAAAAATCATTCTTATAAAGGTCGTTGAACACTTGAAGTAAACAGCAGGCGAATTACTCGGTGCAGTACTTGTAGAATTCATGTGGAATGAGATCTTCTCCCGGTGCTTTAGTTTCCTTCAGCTCTACTAATACTGCTTTTAAATCTTCTAGTGAGAAAGATTGATCCATGATCTGATCTTCTACATGATTTGGGCAGTATTGGAAGGGCAACGCTGTGCGTTCTACGTCCAAAAGGGATTGGAAGTGTTGTTTTAGGTCAGCTGCTGGTATATTTATACCGATTCTTAACTTTGAACCATTTATGTACCGAACTGCTTTCCAAAACTCTTTTATATTCCTGCTAGCTATAATAATTTGCACTTTTTCTTCGTAAAACATTTTTTTCTTCTCGACGCATAGCACTTTGAAAGAAGTATTTGCTTTCGTGTATTCTTGTCTAAAGTAGGTAGAATTAAATTTTCTAAAAAGCTTTAAGAACGCAAGGCTTTGCTTCTAGCTCGAAAGCACTCACTATCAAACCATTCTTGTTTTGCGTGCATTACTTGTGTTTTTGTAGAAACCCTGGGTGTGATCTTACGAATAATTTCTTGCAAACCTTCGATCGTAAGAGTTTCTTCATTTTGTTGCAGAATATTTAATTCCGAGTTCATGGCTAATTGATAAGCAGTTTTGTTGCTATTTCTCCACACCAGTCTGGGATAATTGATCTCTGTATCAAATGGAAACTATTTTGTTATTAATTTATTGTGAAATTGTGCCAATCCCTGCTAAAAAATTAAACTAAAAAATAAGCAAATAACAGACGAAGAAGTTAATAATTTAAATTTTATAAATTTAGTTGAGTTTTTTATTGCTTTGTCTTCATCTTCCTCATCATCTGATGATGAAGATGTTTTTTTTTTCAGAAATGTGTGTGCCAGTCATTCAGCATTGGCCGCGTTCGGTGCAATGCCGATAGGCTAGCCAAGATACCTTAGTAGCGGGTTTGTTTTCGAACGATCCAGGTAGCTTCCTCTGTTAAGTCAGTTGTATTGCATACAAATCTGAAGTTTTGAATCAGCTGTTCCTCACATTTCCAAACGAATCTCAACGAATCCAATAATTTTTGGGTAGCTTGATATTTGTTTTTGAAAACATATGTTTAGTTCATCAGCTGTTTTTTCCTTAGGCGTTACAACAACACCAAGCAATCCAGATCTGTTAGGTATGCCACCGAACGCGGCCAATACTTCAATTAAATTTGGACACAGATACCCCGTTTATATGAGTGAATTGAGGAATCCAATCGAATTGAGATTTCGATTCAGGTATATGGCCTCGTGGGATCGGAAGATTGAATTAAAATGGAATCGAAGTGACAATTTGAGTTTACAGAATAAATAACAAAAACATGCAACAGAAAAAAACACAAAGAAACCGGAAACCCACTGAACACAAAAAAACACTATTGGTGCACACACACACCAAGAATCAGATGTGAATTTGATTCTTCAATTCCTCGATTCAGGTATATAAGTACATTTTCAATTCGATTCAGCTCTTCTAGTGGGATCGGATCGAGTAATCCTATTTTAATCCGATTCAAGTATACAAAGACCTAAATCCTGATTCAATGCCGATTCAATTCTCCATATAAACGTAGTAAGAGTTTCATTTAAAAGATCAAATCTCCATTTTGAGAGGAGTTCTTTGAAATTTAAATGAAACTTGCTATTATTTAATTATGTATATTTAATATGTATGCATAACTAATGTTAGATGTTCTTAGGAATTTATTGCTTGCGCTGACTGCAAGACGCTTTCTGGTTCATGTGAATCTTCCGAATGTCAAACAATCAGCCTGATGTATAATTTAGAAATGCATGTGATGCTTATTAATATTATGTTTTTAATAATTGCAAATCCATGCGAAAAACCTGCTGCAATTGTTTCCATGTACATACATACATATATTCATTACATAAGAATTAAGATTATAATTTAATATAGTCGTCACAAAATAAGTAAAATGACATGACGCTAAATCGAAAAAAAATATTAAATTAACGCTTGGACGCTCAGCACTCGGACTGGCGCGGCGGGCCACCATTGCTTGCAACGCTATAGACAATTTCAATTCTAAAACACTTCTCACATTTTTATGGTCTAATTATTATTATATTTTTTCGTACTCACCACTATAACAGTTGGGTTGATAGAGAATTAAATAGATTTAAAATAAAGTGTTGCAATGTGACGCAACCCAACCGAGCGTGCATGTGATCTGTGATGACGAGCTAGGAAAAATTTATGCGAGTTGTTTAAAAATTTGAAATTAAAACAAAATTGTTATAAATTCATTTTAATAATAGCCAACTACCGCACCGGTGTGGCCGGCCCTTTGTAAGTGTAATGTGGCAGCTAACAAGTAAAAATAGGAGTGACTATAAGTACATTCATACTTGAACATTAATGTGGCATTTAAATTTATTCAACTGTCAAAGAAACCAGAACAATGTAATTTTTTTTGTTTTCAAGGTATTAGACGTTTAAAGTGATTTGCCAATTTAGATTCATCTTAGATTAGGTTCGCCTTATATTATTTGAGAAACTTTTAACGATCCTCAAAACACCGTCTGATTTCAAGGCTGCGTGGTCAAAAATACTATTTCTGCAGAGTTAAGTGGCGGTTAATGTTTTAAGGAAGTTCCAATTTTGACAGACATTAGGCGTGTTTTTTTCTAAAAAAATTAAATTCCCCGGGGGAATTGGACGAAAAAAACGATGAGTAGGATTAACAATTTGCATACTAAATCCAACAATAACTAATCCCCGGGGGTGCTTAGCTAAAACCCAGAGAATTCTCGGGGCTTAGCTATTGGAGAGGATAAAAACTGTGCTACCAAAAACTTTTTCACTAAGTTATCGCTAAAATGTATAGAAACTTCAAAACTGACATTTTGACATGCCAAATAATTATCAACTTTGATCGGTTTGGTTGAGGAACGCACCTATTAATGACATATCCAAAATTATCGATGTTCCTTAGGGGGGTTTCCATTGTTAAAAATAGAATTTGATGCGGAATTTGATTTTTTTGTGGCCAATGGAATGCGATTTGAATTTATTTTTCTTTGGCATAGTATTAGCTGACCTACATATATCTGTTTATGTTAATCTGGTAATTTCTACTTCTGCTGACATTAACTATGGAATAGGTGTGTTTGGTATCTTTTTTGTAGTAATGGCCTTTTCGCCATTACTACAAAATGACAGTTGTTACTCTAAACAGAATAGAAAACGATTCTGGACTTTATTTCAGAATCGAAAACAGAATCACTACATTTGTGCATAAAACGCCAGTGGGCACAAAGAAAGAATGTAGTGATGGGCATAATTGAATGAACACTCCAGACATACCAAAAATAAACTAAAAAAAATAATAGAAAAGTAGAAACACAACACGCAATACAAAGAATTGTGCACACGACAAAAATATTCTATAGAATAAAATGAGAAAAGACTCTATAATTCCAGTGAACAAATATTAAAATTTTCTTCTTATCGATTATTTGTGTTTTCCTTATTGCGTTTTTTCCTTATTCCTGTTTGTCTCTAGTTTTCAATACAAACATTTCATTCTGGTTCACAAATAATGAGCTTTTCGCTCAAGTTCTCATATCTTTCAAATGTGCCCATCACTAACACCAGCAAATGGCAAAACAATCTTGCCGTCTTGTTGCTTTGACAGTTTTTGCATCAGTTACCCACGAAAATTCTTGTAGTAAGAATTCGCAATTTTTTCAACGTAGGGGAAGTTTTTCTCCTCTACTTTGACAGTCTTTGTAGTAATATTTTAGAGTTCACAAACAGGATTTTCTGAAAATTTGTAGAAATTGTTATGAATTCGTACAAATTCACAAGATAACAAACAGACCTAATGTAAAAAAAAACACTTGTCAAATTGAAAACTGTCAATTAAAATGTTATTATGAATAATTCCTTTCCTTTCAACCAAACATTTCCTTATTATTATGTATTTCTAAACAAAATAAATCTTATGCTGTCAAAAAAGATTTCATCGACTTTACACGCACACTAGCCGGAACTGACATTTCTCTCATGTCAAATTTAAAGTTTTTATTTTCTCGTAATGACAATTCTTGTTGTTTTCTTAAAATTGTAATTAAATCCAAAATCATTTTATTTTTCAAATTCCTTACAATAAAGAAATAAAAATCGAAGAAATCGATTTTTTTCAAGGAGTTCGATATAAGTAAAAGGGGAGATCAACTGAAAAATACGGTCCTGCACAATTTAATCAAAATGATTTTTTGTGCCGAATTATAAAAAGTTTACTGTCAAAATCCGTGTTTTGACAGATAAGTATTAAAAAAGAATTGATTTCTTTTATCAATGAAAAACCATATTGTGCGTAGCTTCTAGGTGCAGTCAACTACTAGATATGTTTGTGTGAATTCCTAGAAATTTTTTTACAAAATGGTGTTTGTAAACTCAAAAAAAAATTAATAAAACTACTGTCAAAGTGAAGGCGAAAAACTTCTCCTACATTGAAAGCGTTGTGAATTTTAACTACAAGAATTTCTGTGTTTAACTGGTGTTGTAAAACTGTCAAAACACCAAGCTGTCAATTATTTTCTGCTATTTTCTTGTGTTAGCAATGGGTACATTCGAAAAAAAAATGATAACTCGAGCGAGAAGTGTATTATTTGTGTACTGGAATGAAATGCTCGTATATTGAAAATTAAAGACAAAGAAGAATAAAGAAAAATAATGCAGTAAGGAAAACACAAATAATCCAGAAGTGGACAATTTTAATATTTGTTCGCTGGAATTCTCGAGTGTTTTATCATTTTATTCGATAGAATATTTTTGTTTTGTTCTTTATTCCTTTTGTTGAGTGCTGTTTTTTTTGTTTTGTTTATTTTTTGTATAGGTATGGTCGTCTGGGGTAAATGTAAACATGGGGCAAATGGAAATTTTCACATTTTTAAATAAATTGTAGCAACCCAGACGGAACAAAAATTAGAATATGAAATGTCGCGACTCCGTTGCATAAAATATCATTCAGTTATTGTCCGTATTTCGTTGAAAATGTTAATTGTGGGAAGAACCTCTATCTGAAATTCAAGTTTGTGAGTGTTTGTTACTGTTAAACAAAAGTTTATTATATTTTAAGCGTAAGAAAAATGTTCGTGTAATATTATGTAAATAAAAGTGCATTGAAATAAATTACGGATCTTGAGTCCGTGTTTCATAAAAAAATTAAATTTAAAGAACCTTCCACTGGTTCTATAATAAAACACCAAGTATTAACGTTATAAACACTGATATGTATTTCAAATTTAACAGGTTTGGGCGTAGTATTATAAGTCTTACAGGTTTGAGCCTAGAACCAAAAGTGAGCAAACATTTTTCTGTTAGATATTATTTTACCTAAAACTAAACTGAAGAATTGCAGTTCCCACAAAATTATTATTCTTAATATTAAACTGCAGAATTGTATACTGCAGAATTATATATGCCCATCACTACTTTCTGTCGTTGTGTCACTGACGTTTTACACATAAATTTGGTCGATTTGTGTTTCTTTTCATTGTTGCAAGAATTAGAAAATTTCCCTCACTCTTGAAGTTTGACAGACCTACTCTTACTCTGCTGTCAAAGTAGTTCATGAGCATAGCTACAAAGTATTAACGCCAGACGGAGACACTATCAATAAAAAGAATCTATAAAGCATTTGTTATTTGATTTGACGTTTCTCCATCCCCAAAACAGACATTTGCCTAAAAGACTTACGTTTGCAAATAAAAAATTATAATCTTTGATATCGATAATTTGTATGGAAAAGCTATTTTTTTCTGTGATGGCGCTAAAAGCAGGCCACTGATCTGTCAAGTAAAAATATGTCGATTTTTTTATCACACTCTTTCTTTTTTTCTAAATTTAATTTGAAACAATTATGAACTATTGGACCAAAAATATATTAGCGTCTATTATCTAGATCTAGATTTTGTTAGCTTGAGAACTATTATCTCCAAGTACTTGTTATCCATATCGCTCACAAATACAAAAACTTCCATATAATACGACTACGTCATCATTGTTCAGTTAATTTTTTTTTCTTTGAATTTCAAGAAAGACAAACATTTACATAACACTATTGCGATCGAAAATGTTTTTTTTTTTAATAAAATAGCATCGTCACGTCATGGCATTGTTTATATAAATTAAATACACATAAATAAAAACAGCCCAAAATAGATCGCTGAGTACATATTGGACTTTGAAAATGTGGTAACGATTGCCAATTTATTAATTTTTAGGTTGACTTGTGATCAAATTTAAATTTCTCATTAACTTGGTCGATTTAGAATTATTTAATCTTTAAAAATTTGTTTTTTTTTATAAAGAAATATTGTTTGTGACGATAAATTAAAATGAATGTAGTAGATAATATATTAGTAAGAGATGTGGAAAATATTTAGTATAGCAAATTGCACAAAACAAATTTATTTCGTCGTAATATGGTTTTATAATGGGCCCAATAAATCTCAAGATCGCAGTGCATCAATACCCCTAATTCATTCATTAATTCATTCAAGGTTTTATAATCAAAGGTTGGAAAAGTATTGTCATAATACTTGTAGCTGATGTGTTCCCGTACTTTGTGCACAAACATTCAAAGACTGTCATTTTTCGAATCTCTAAGAGAGCGACAGAGTTTTACAAAAAGTCCAGGAACAAACAAAATTTTTAGTCGTTTTTTAAACGTCAAAACGAAAGTGCATTTTTGAAAACGTCTAATTTTTTTCGTGAACACACCTAATGTGAATTGGCTGTCATTTAGTTAGAAAAAAAATAGTTCTGTTTTTTTTTTAAACGGAAATAGGCGAATCTGACACCACCGTGAGATCTGTCGATCTGTTCAGTTAGTTCAAATCGGCAATAAGGAAGATGACACAGGCTCATTGGTGTTTCAAAATCTTCATCATTGCTGGGATATGTATGTTAATGTTAGTGGTTGATCCGTTCTACTGGAAGCGTTCAATTCAGTTACTTACATCAAACAATTACTCTGCTCAAAAGACACAAATCTGTTCGTACTTCCTCAAACTCCAAACATGAAAAACTGGTAAATCCTGTTGCCGTACACCAAGTTTTTCAAGAGAGAGAGAGTAAAATATTTCCCTCGAAAATTTGTTTGTTAAAAATTTTGTCCACTGTCAAATGAAAGAAAAAAGAAACAATTGTTTGTTCGTTTTACCAAGGATTGACCCAAGTTTCCTGACAAACCCAGTCAAAAAAAACCTGGGTTTATCGGTTCTCAAAAAAACGCCCAAGGGCAATTAATGTATGTATATGTTGTTGAAAACAGTGTTGCCATAAAATATTTTTGTAAATCGGGAGATTTCCACATAAGAAATCGGGGAATTAAAAGTAGAAATAATTTCACCTACTTTAAAAAAATTTGTTTGTTCATCATTTTATTTTTTTTAAATTCATTTTTAAAATTCGTAGATTAGATAATAGATTCTTAAGATTAAAAATAAATTTTTCTCCTCTAAAATAAACATTCTTGCATACGGGTAGCTTATAAAAAACTTTAGCATTAAGTGCTTCTAGCTTACAAATTAAAAAATATGACGTAAGGGTTCAAGTTGAACTTACGGATACATTCATATGTACACATATGCATACATTTAGAAACATGCGTTTCGTATCGCACTCACAAACGATTTTAGTGTTTCAATTTTTAGTTAAATAAAATATATTTTTTTTAATTGAATTTTCTGAATAAATCATCAGAAACCTTAAGGTTCAAACAATTACACTCCTTATATTTCAAGAAGTCTTTAGATTGTAAAATTTCTTGTAAAGTTCCAACAACAAGGCGATTGCAGAGTTTTGTTTTATTTAAGATTATTTGAGAAAAAGTTCTCTCAACATTAGCTGAAGAATTTGGTAATGATAATATCGATGAAATAAAGTTAGCCATCACTGGAAAGGCCAAACTTTGATTGCTCCCTTTGATTGAACAAACAATTTTCCAAAATATTTCAATTTTAATAGTATCAACGCTTTCAGTTATTAAGCTTTTAAGGTCAAGATTTCTTATTTCTCTATATTAAATCGATTGCCTGGGTATCAGAAGAATGAATAATATTAGGAAATAAGCTAAAAAGATTACTTGAATCAATTTGTTTATTTACAGTTTGTTTTGGTTCTAACAAGGTCAAAGCCTGAAAATTTTTTTAAATCAAACCTTTTGAATATTTGATTGCAAAATTCAACGTAAAAGATTATAAATTTGTTTTTAAATCGTTCAACTTAACAGTTTGAAATAAGATTTCTGTCCAATTGTAACTTAACATCGCTCCCGAGGTACAAATTATCATTGCTTATTATATTGTAAGGACATTTGAAATTAATATTTTCAATAACCGTTTCCTTTAAATAAGCTGGCTTAATGAAACAATCTAAAATCCTTAGTACCAATGTGCTGTGGTTCTTCCTCGGTTCAATTTATTTATTTGAGGAAGAATAAACCTCAAAAATTTAAGATATAATTGATTAAGAGGATCATTTTAAGATTATCTACATAACCTTGATAAATTATGCTCAACAACAAAAGCAGATATTTCCAACTCTGCTTCAATAGTTTGGTTTTTTTGGCAAGTCAGAGCAAATGATGTATCTGCTGCTGGCAGTTCCATAAGTTGTTTAAACGTTCTTGTACCTACCTTGGGACTAGATACATCGGAATCTGTGTTGCTTGTGTTTAAATTGTCACTCGCCCCGCCGCCCTCACTGCCACCGGGGTATTTCTTTTCGTTAATATTGAATCTGAGATATATCTTTCTCCATGTTCTGCGAAATCTACCCTATTGTTAGAATTGGCGGCGGTATGATTTTGATATTTCGTCAAAAGGTAAAGAAAATGGATCTACATTTATATTATTATACTTACTTAGTCGTTGAAAATACTTTTCCATTTTAACAAAAACTAAACTACCGACACGTGCCGCCAAACCAAAGACCAAATCAAATAAGATGAAGAAAACAAAGGCAATGACAACGCAGGCAATCACGAGTAACCAAAAATTGCAAGGAATAGGTTTTCATACTAAAGTTAAAAAGAGAAAACCGATTTCATGAAAATGACAACGGGAAATTACAAATGGGATATTTTAATTCAGTCATTGCCAAGTTAAGATGTTGCAGATTTTTAATTAAATAATAAATAATGTTAATTCAAGAGCGGATAATATATGAAAATTTTTTTTAATATGAAAATCGGGTGAAAGTGCCCTATTAACATAGAAAATCCGCGTATCGGTAATAGGTCTAAAAATCGGGAGAAATACGATAAATCGGTGTTTCTGGTAACACTGGTTGAAAAGCAAATTATGCCCTCTAATAAATAAAACTGGAAATATGTTTAAATTTAATTCCCTACAGTGCATGTTATATGACCCGATGCACAATCCACAAGTTCAAAGGATTCTATTTTTGTATATTAAATTAAATTTGAGAATTTTAATTTCCATTTCTTCAAAGCGACTTAGTTCGAGATTTTCAAAAAAAAAACGATTTCAGGGCTCAACGAACAAGCCTAATACAAAAGCTGTCAATTTTCTGTTGTGTCATTACAAAAGTTAAACATACAAGATTTGTGTTCAAGGCGTACCACTTCTTTTGTTAAAATTTGTCTCTCTTTGACAAAGTCCAATTTTCGTTAAGTAGAGGTTAATTGGCATAGACTAGCGACTTAAAAAAAACCCAAAATAAAAAATTCTAAAAGACTATTCACAATGAAAAAGAACGATGAATGTACGAATAAATATATTTTAAACCAATTTATAAACCTAAATTCTTCACAAATTATAAAGAGAACGATAGAAATATAATTTATATTATTGTTTGGACACTTATATTTACGTTTTAATTGTTAAATAAAAATGAATTTGCGAATACAAATCGAGCATCGTGAATTGCAATATGATTGTAGCGAACTGTCAAACTCTATTCGCATTCCACGTACCACCCACACTTCATCGAATAAATTATTCTTGCGCGACTAACTTCAAAATCCGAAACCATCAATTGTAAAACTTTATTCGCCATGAATATACAAAAAGCCATGTGGACGAAATGTCAAAATTGACGAATATTCGTTAATTCTTTGGTAACTCTCATTTGAATAGTTTTTTTTTTTTTTGTATATTCATTTTTATTTAATATTAACTTATAACTATCTTAAAGCTAGACAAAAATGTTTAAAACTAGCCTAATTATCAATAACTTACAACTAATTTACTGGCCCTTTACGGGCGCTCTAAACTAAACAATAACTCTTAGAACTAATGTCTTTCGACCGACCTAAAAACTATTTTAATTTAATCTAATTATTTTATTTTTTTTTTAAACCAAGAAAACTTTTTTTTAGAAAAAACTCAGTATCAGTATTTTTTTTACCTAAAAACTACCTAAAGATAAACTAAAAATAATTAAAACTAGATACAACTAACTTATACTAACTAAAAATAACTTAAACTACTTAAAATACCTAATAATACCTAAAACCACTTAAAACTACTTAAAAACTAGAACAGCCACAGCAGCATTTTTTTTTTTTTTTTTTTTTTTTTATATGCATGCAGACACACAAAAACATGCAACCCATACACACATGTACATACATATACGTACGCACGTACATGTACAGTTACGCAGGTACATGCACATATGCCTCCGCATACATACATATTTTTTATTTTTTTGTTCGTGCCACCCCGACTGTTCCCTATACCTAATTACCCTAAATGTATGTAAGTCGGCCAAGACATACCATCCTAATCGACTTTAAATATCACGATGCTGTTCAGAGAGCCACCAGAACTGGTTCTCCTGTTTCGCCCTATCCCTTCGGTCCCGATCGGACACAGTCCTACTAACCCGAAGGCGCTCTTCTCCACCTTGAGCGATGACGTCTCGACCATACAGGAGTCGCCTATGCACAGTTTTCCGGCTGACGTGGTAGATGAGCGGAACCGCCCCTGCATCCTGTATCAGCCCACGACTGTCTAAATAGAGGAATGCCTCGGGAGGGATGTAGCCACTTAACCGCGCACTCTCAAAATATTCATTATTGGGGTAGTAAGCCCCAAAAATTAAGCTGTTGGTTGAGGACATCGCTCTTGCAGTGTGACCAAGAATCAGTTTGAACAAAAAATTATCTATTCTGTTTATGTTGGCTCCGTTGTATAGAACCTGGTTGGAATAATATCTTGTGTACTCCGACTCTGGTGTTCTGTGTAATCCAAGGCAACGTCTAAGACATTGCCTCTCAAACACCCGAATCTTTTCCATTTGAGATGGGGCAACGTTGAACCACACCGGGCATCCATAGGCAATCATCGACCGGATGAAGGCCATGTAGCAAACAACATTCAACCTGCTGTCAAGACGACTGCTATAAAACAGTCGTTTTGTCAAGGCAAAGGCTCCCCTAGCCCTGGCAGCACCTATATGTCTATATGTCTTTCGAAATACAGGTACTGATCCAACCAGATGCCAAGGTACTTTACTACACTTTTACTCGCCAGTGGATGTCCATGTGGCCCTACGATCACCAGATTGCGCCAGTTCTTTCTCGCATCCCTTGAGGCGCTAGACAACGGAGTCCTAAACAAAATAGTTTCTGATTTGTGGAAGTTGATTTTCGACTTCCAGTCGTCACAATATCGCTAAATCTTGTCGAAGTCACTCTGCAAGAGATTTTTAATGACCTCAACTGTATTAGCTGTTCTGTACGCAATTAGATCGTCGGCGTATGCAATTGCCTGAGTTAGACTACCTATCAGATCGCTGGTGTAAATGCTGAACAGAATCGGCGAGTTAACCGCTCCCTGCTGAAGACCATTATTAATATTAAAAATTGCGGTAGAAGTTACATTGCCACTCTTGACAACAAACTTTCTACCATTTAGCATGTCATAAAGCATATACAATAGAGGTTTACTTATACCTAGTCTGTTTAGCTTTAGATAGAGACCTTCTAACCATACGGTGTCGAAGGCCTTCTCCAAATAAACCAGACAGGCACCCGTACACTGCTTTTTAGTTTTGTTCCATTGGATATCAGAAACTAGTTTAGACGCGGCATGAATTGTGTCATGTCCCACCTTAAAACCGAACTGATTATTCGCTATGATATTTTTGTCCTCCGCCCACTTGAACAGAGCTCTATTAATAACCTTTTCAAATACTTTGCTGATACTTGGAAGAAGACTTATCGAACGGAGATTCGCCGGATTGGAGTTGTCCTTTCCCTTTTTTGGGAGAGGGTGCACCACAGCTGTCTTCCACCGCACTGGATATTCAGCGCGTTGTTAAACAGTGTGGTATAAATGTCAACTGCTTCTTGAGGCAAATGTCGTAGTACAACGTTGGATATACCATCGACTCCTGCTGACTTCTTTTTCTTTAATGAATCGAGGATGAGCTGGAGCTCATTCTTCGAAATTAACAGGGGACTGGGCCCATTTCGGTCGTCGAGTATGGCGTTTGCCAAATCTTCATCATTAAACCCGGTAAAACCAAGGTTCTCAGATATCATTTGAATATTCCTTAAAGTACTATGCACATGTGAGCGACCAACGAATTAACGAATATTCGTCTATTTCGACATTTCGTTCACATGGCTTTTTTTTAGTCGTCAGGAAAGTAAGTTGATACTCTGATTGTCGCAAGCGAAAAAATTATTCTTTGAAGTGTGGATGGTATGTGGAACGTTTGACTGTTTGTCGCATGTACCACCATGGTTCGATTCGCATCTCAAAAACTTAAAAAATAAAAGAAACAAAGCTTGGGTGAAATATAATCAAACAAGATCCGATGATAATTATAGAACGTTCCTTATCCTTAAACAATTATTTAATAACTATTCAAACTCTTTATATGATGAGTATATTCATAAAATGGAAGCTGATCTTAAATCTAATCCAAATAATTTCTGGAAGTTTGTCAATTGTAAGAAAAAAACTTGTTGGTACCCTAACTCTATGTCAAATTCGTCATCATCTAGTCATAAACCAAAAGTTATTGCAAACATGTTTGCAAGCTATTTCAGAAAAGCGTTTGATGATTCAAACACTATAAACCCTTCTTACTCTTCTTCTTCAGTTTTAAACTTTCCGCATTTAAATGATATTAATTTTGAAATAAGTGAACAAACCATTACACAATACATACTGAAACTGGATGAGTGTTTTAGTCCTGGTCCTGATGGTGTGCCATCCTCTATTTTAAAAAAATGCGTTTCTTATTTATCGTACCCTTAAAGTGTTCTCTTTAACAAGTCTTTAAAAAGTTCGCTTTTTCCAACTATTTGGAAAAGCTCATTTATTGTACCAATTCACAAGACGTGAACAAGTAGATTGTATATTTACTGATTTTAGTAAAGCATTTGACAAGTTGTGTCATAAAACACTAATTTTTAAATTGTTTCGTCATGGTTTTAACGACAATTTCTTAAATTAGATTTCAGCGTACTTAGAAAATAGACAATATGAAGTAATATTTCGTAATGAATGTTCGACTCGGTTTGTAGTGAATTCTGGTGTTCCCCAGGGCAGTCATTTAGGTCCAATT
The DNA here is from genome assembly GCA_910595825.1 of Philhelius pedissequus. Lineage (NCBI taxonomy): Eukaryota > Metazoa > Arthropoda > Insecta > Diptera > Syrphidae > Philhelius > Philhelius pedissequus. The sequence continues at coordinate 331,705,004 of OU343160.1, forward strand.
TTATTCATTTTATTTATAAATGACTTGATTTCGATCATACAAAATTTGTCTGTCCTTATATATGCTGATGACATTAAACTTTTCAAAAGAATTAATTCTAAATCTGACTGTCTACTTTTGCAAGATGACTTAAATTAATTAATTAATTAATTTAGGGAATGGTGCAATATTAATCGTCTCGTTTTAAATGTTGACAAATGTAAAACCATGAGTTTTACACGCAAGAAAGTTCCAATTGTTTTTGATTATATGTTTGATTCTTGTTCTTTAAGCAGAGTATCTGTTTTTTTCTGACTTGGGAGTTGTTTTAGATTCGGAACTTACATTTATTGACCATATTAGTTTTGTAGTTAGAAAAGCAAATAGAATCCTTGGTTTCATTAACAGATTTGGCCGCGATTTCCGTAACCCTTATGTTCTCAAACTACTTTTTGTTTCATTTGTGAGACCAATTCTTGAGTATGCCTGTGTAGTGTGGGCACCATAGTATTCTGTACATATAATGAGAATTGAAGCAATTCAGAGGAGGTTCTTGCGCTTTTGTCTCCGTTTTCTTCCTTGGTTCCGTGGAAACCCTCTGTCCCCTTATTCTCAAAGACTTGCTTTAATTAACCTTCCTTCCTTGGCAAATCATAGAAAATATTTACAATTTTGTTTTATCGCAGCAATAATAAATGGAGCAGTATCATCACCATCGGTTCTTTATCGTCTTAACTTTAGTTTTAGTCGCTCAAGTATACGACGTCAAAGACCACTGAATCAAATTTTTAGTAGATCGAACTATGGTGCTCATAGCCCCCTCAATCAATTAGTTGAAATATATAATAAATTTTATTTTATAGTGGCTTCACCAAATGACAATTTTAAAAATTCAAAATTCAAAACATTGTTTTACAATAGCTTGGAAATTTAGTGTTAAGCAGTTTTAAGTATTTATTTATAAACATATTGTTCACGTTAGGATTTAACAAATTGAAATAAATAAGATGCAATTCGCGATGACAAATTTTGATTTCTCAAATTTATATTGTTTTCGCAATTAAAAACTAAATGTTTGTATCTGAATATTAATATAAATTATATTTCTACAATTTTGTTAAGAATTTGTGAAGAATTTAAACTGTTTTAAATCGAATGTATTCGTTTATTCGTCGGTCGTTGGTTATTAGTCCATCGTGCGTTGTTCGCACATTCATATTTTCATACCATTCAAAGTATGTCTCAAAATCACTCACTGCCTTTCAATGGATGACATCCAATCATCCAAAAATTATTTCGTTGCTAAGGCTGATTTTTGTTCTGCTTCCAAAAGCTCCAGCACACAGTTAGCAAAAACACGGAATTAAAGAAAAAAGACAAAGATGTTTCTAAAAATAAAATTTAACAATTTATGAATCATTTTAAAGTTCCACGAACGATGATAAAAATGATGTCTTTTGTTCATAAGAAAAAACATGTTTACAAATTTCATTGTATACGATTTCCTGAAATTTGTTATTCTTATAAAAAAAACTTTTTTTTTTTATAATTTTTGAAAAGACGATTATCTAAGCAAAACAACAGAGTAATATTGCTTTTATTTTTTTTCCAAACCCAGATGCTTCAAAACATAATAAAAGCATCAATATACATACATACATACATTTCATACCAAAGAGGAATAATTTATTGTTAGAAAAATACAATTAAACTAAGCTATTTGCAGGTAAGGGAGTTCGTCATTAAAACAGTGACATTGAGTGGCCTGCCTCCAAAATGTAAAAATAAAGTAGAATCACACCTCTCTACAAATTGTCTCTTGCTTAAAGCATGATCGTGTAAAATAAAATGAAAGAAAAATAAGGACAAATACTACTGTACGATCATCGTCGCAACAGTATATCTATTTTTATCCACAGAATGTGCTGAAGAAATTGAATGGAAGAACAATTTAAACCAAACAATTAAAAAAATTCACATCTTTTGTATTGTTTCTTGTTTCCAAATGTGTTTTAGTTTACAGCAAATACATTTAATTTTGTTTCCTATTATTTTGTTTTCAGAATTCAGATAGTATTGTTCAATTATATTAAATTTATAGTTTAATTAAATGGCAGAAATTGAGGCTTCACGGAACCATAAATATTTTGTTGAGAAATTTACCTTGGCTAGTAAGAAAAAAAAAAACAAAAATATATGTATATCTAAATTTATCTCTTCTGTCTGTTTATTCTTAACAGTCAATAAACAAACACGTCTTTTTCAAAGCGAACCATGAATATAAATCTGTCGTCAACATGACTTTACTCCTGTCAGTTTAGAAATAAAAGAAAAATGTTGCCTACTTAAAGGAAACGTATTTGTTGTCAAAATTATTCGTCCAACGTTTAATGTTTTGAGTTTTGTAAACCAAATTTATTTTAAATAATAGTTACACCGTGTATCCAAGGACTACATTTTAAAGAAAACTAACTATAATTTTTCTATTGACACACAAGATTTTAATGTCGGTTTCGATTGGTAATCTGAAAGAATTCTGAATTCGGATTCCAAGTGAAAGTAAACAGTAGATTCTCGATTTTGAAAGTTTAATTTGAGTGTGTGTGTCAAGCGGGGAATGTCAAACGCACATGTGTGATTATTTTATTTTGTAAACATGGCCGACACAAATTTATGTCATTTTCGATTGGTCGTCCGAAATGCTTCCGAATGCTTCTAAAAATGTTCTATTGATGCCAAATGGCAGTTCTTGGATAGAAGACAAATTTACTTCTGGATTTGAAGTTAGACTCAAAACTAGCAGTTTAGGCACCCACTTAAAGTCAAACTCGAATTCAATATCAACAACAAGCATTTTGGACTAAAGGTCACAAATTCATTCAATTGGCTTTAAATCCGCACAGTCCACTAAAACAAAAACAAAAATAATATAAACATATTTTTTGCGTTTTCTTCAATTAATTCACTGGCCAGACCACGGGCAAAACATAATTCTAGGTGCATGAATCTAACCAAATTCCCCTAGAAAAATATAATTTACAGTGAGTAATCGCTGTAAGTTTTATAAGTCGGTAAACATCGATCAAAAAATAATGCGTCTTAGAAAGGTACTACAGCATCTAACTGGTGAGCCCAGCTGTAGTACCTGGGCGAAACGCATTTTGGACTAAAGGTCACAAATTCATTCAATTGGCTTTAAATCCGCACAGTCCACTAAAACAAAAACAAAAATAATCTAAATATATTTTTTTCGTTTTCCTCAATTAATCAACAACAATGTTGTGTAGGATGTTTCACATGCTTCAACATCGCCTAGCCCTACATTGTCATCATGTCATTGTTTTGTTTTGGTTGGGTGAAATTTTATAGTTTCAATGTATGTTTGACATTTCCCGCCGGATCAGAGAGTTCTTTCCGATTATCAATCGAAAAGTACATTAGAGGATGATCAAGAAGATAAAGAATAAGATGATGACAATTGATAGCAGCAAAGCACGTGCACAAATATTACACATTCGCATGTTTGATGTTTCTTTATTCTTTTTTAATTTGCTTCCCTATCCAGAAGCAAATGTCAAAAAAATTCTTTCGAATTAAGGGATTGTTTTTTATTCGAATGTGACTGGAAAGCTAATCGTTAACCCTCTTCGTGCCAAGTCAAGTACATTTGTGTTAAAATTTCCCTTATGGGATTTTCACATTGTGAATTAGAATTATAAAATAACTACTGGTACGACTGGTTCGTACGAACTTGCTCTTGTAGCTAACAACTGTAGTGTAAAGTAGTAGCTAACCACTTACGCTGTTAGTAGGTATATGTAGTCTAGTTTAGTTAGCCTGTGCAGGTTTAAAGCCGAAGTAGGTAAGATTACTTTGATTCTTAGTAAGTATAATGAATTTTCGAATGCATGATTCAAGAATGGTTACATAGGTACCGTCCTACAAATGTATATTTAAATGGAATTATTAAATTATGTAAATATTTAGATGGCGCCTAGGTATTAAAATATGTACATACATATGTGTATAATGAAAGTGAATGGTGTATAGGTGGGTAAAATCATTTTTTAAACTGATAAAGACTACCAAAACCATCACTTCAATCAGTTTCTCGTAAAAACGAAAAACGCCATTCAATGAAAATATTATGAAAAAGTATCTCGAAAATTGTAGGACGGATTTTGATGGAATCTTGTTTTTTACTTGCAATGATAGGTACTATAAGTTATGCATTTGTCAAAAAAAAAGTTTTCAGATAAAAATCAAACATGACATTACGATGATAGCGAAGACGAAAAAAGATGGTTTGTCCGTCTGTATGTCTGTCAGTCTGCCTGTATATATGTATAGAAACCTACAGCCCGAACGGATTGACCGAATTGCTTCAAACTTGGTCTATGGAGTTTTTTAGGTATTGTACAGAGGGGAAATTGAATTTTTTCTTAGCTCAAAAATTAACGGTACCTGCCATATAACCGTTACGTTAAAGCTTATTTCTCTCGGAAATGGTTTTAACGATTTTGATTTAAAAAAATCAGTGCAGCTTTTTAGATAAGACCGATCATATGGTTAGAAAAAAAAATTTTAATGTCTAAAAAAAATACTTTCCATAGGACCGTTTTTTTTTTGCTTTCGATTATCTCATAAACGGCTTACCCGATTCTTTCGAAATTTCACACATATATAGCTTCAGGTTGCCCAATTTATACTGCGTACCAATATTTTTAATTAATATTTTTTGTATTTTTAAGAGCATTCTTAAGAAAAAAATTATATTTTGAAAACTGCTCATTCAATTTTTTTCAAAAATTATATTTATAATGTATATATTTATATGCTGAAAACCTATGATATTTTTAAAAATTTTTGTCAAAAAGTTTAAAAAAATTTTTTTTCTCAAAAACCGCTCCACAGATTTTTAAAATTTTTTTCTCATAGATTCAAATTTATCCAAGAAATAAAATGGCGTACTATTTTTTGAGCTCAAATTAGTTTAAGTATTTATTTCAGAATTTTTACTTATTTTTTTCTTTGATTAGTCCTATTTATTTTTTTTGTTTTTAAGTTTATATTATTAAATATTTAAGATTGTCATACCATTTTTGTTTTTAGAAAAAAATTAAAAAAACTTTGTGTCTAAAAAGTAAAGTAAAAAATGACTTTAAAAATATATTTAGTCGTGCATTTTAATTTATTGACACATAAGAGTTTAATGACGTTTTCGATTGGTAATCTGAAAGAACTATGAATTCGGATACTATACTATTTTATTTTGTAAATATGTCATTTTCGATTACTCTTCGATTAGGCTTCCGAATGCTTCTAAAAATGTTCGATTTGTATCAAATGACAGTTTTTAGATAGAAGATACATTTGTTTCTGTATTTGAAGTCAGGCTCAAAACTAGCAGTAGGATCCCATTAAATGTCAAACTCGAATTCAATGTTAACAACAATGTCGTGTAGGAGGAGCGATATTCAAAAATATAGATATTAACATCGAAAAAAAAACATCGATGTCAGAATTATCGCATTAGAAATGTCGATATTTTTAATGCATTTAAAAAAAATAGCTCGTTAAAAATCGATTACAAATGCAATTTATTATAAATTCAAAATAGTCTCATTGTAGATTGTAATCTTATCGCTTTTCGTGTATATATGTATGAGGTATATATCATTAAGTGACAACCAAACATAATACGATTTCACACATTAAAAGTATGAAGTCTTTAACAAAGCTAAACATCGATGCTGTGATTTTTCACATGTTTCAACATCGATGTTGAAACATCGATGTTTTTCATGTGTGACCAACATCGATGAACATCGCACATCCCTACATTGTCATCATGTCATTGTTTTGGTTGTATGAAATTCTTTAGTTTCAATATACGTTTGACATTTCCCGCCTTACAGTTACACTCACATTCTAGTCCCTGAGTGGCCAGCTGTCAAAAAGTTGCTTTCAAATTAAGGGATTATTTTTATTTGACTGGAAAGCTAATCGTGAAATATCCCACTTCATGTCAAGTTAAATGCGTTTGTGTTAAGATTTTCCTTAAATTAGAATGGAATTTCTTTCATTGTTAAGAATTCTGAACAAATCTTTTAGGGCACTTTATGAACTGTAAAACAAAACTTATTATGATTATAATAAGGAAAATAATATTTTTCAAATTCGATTGTACAAACAATTCATATAAAATTGAAGTGGTAATTATTTAGCAGCTTATAATTTTGACACAAAATCCACTTGACTTCAAATGAAGGGATATATTTGACTCATCCAGAAATCTATGCATCTAGATAGGTTAGTGTTTGGTTTTATTCCATGCTAACAAACAAATCTGAAGCTATCCGCAAAAAAAAATTAGTTTAATTTTCAATCAAATAAGAAATGTTAAAAATATATGCAAAACTACTTACATTGAATTATTGTTGAATTCAGAATGTGCCCACTTTTTGATCAACTTGCCTTATGTTGAACAAACATTTCAAATTGATTTCAGATCGATTTTTCGTTTGATGTAAGGAACTTGCAAAAAATATTGTGCGTGTAAAGTCGATGAAATCTAGCTAAAAACGCCAGATTTGTTTTGAAAGCATAAAATCAATTTTGTTTAGAAATTATTCGATTGTGTTCAGAAAACAATAGAATGTTATGTTGTAAGCAATTGGACATTACTATCAAATCGTCAATAGGTGTGTTTTATTGGGAATCTATCCATTATACCGTAAGTATTTCCCAAAAAAACGCATCGACCGTAGCATGGACCGTAGCTTTTTTATTTTTGTTAAAATGGTACCCCTGTACAGCAGTCACAAGTAATGAAAGAGTATTTTTCAAAGTCAAATTAAGAAAATATCAAAATAATGACCAATAATTAGCTTTTATTCATATAAAATAGAAAGTAGAAAAACGTACCAATATTTAATTTATTTTACAAACCTATTTCTTTTCATTTTTTCTGCATTTGCAATTTTAAATTCGAACATTCATTTTGCACCAATCTAAAGGAAATGATAAGTGAATGGTTTTGTTCATAGACTATGGTCAAGTCTCTTTACACAGGTCAATTTTTGTATTGCTTTAAAAATCTTCTATGCCTTTCACACGAAAAAACAAAATTGACGGAGATTTGCTTGTTTCCTTTAAATGTTTCTTGGTTTTGAACGCACACTACAGGGTAGTTTAAATTGTTCAATCCATTACATGTCACCTTTATATTTCATGCTTTTATTTATTTTCTGAGTAGATCGATAGCTATAATTTTGTTTTTCAAGTCAATTTATAAATTTATTTTCTGATTATGTTTTGCTTTCAATTCAATATTCACTCATCAGACTGAACTTAACATACGCGGGGTAAGGAACAAGTAGTTAACATTTGGTTTGCCATTTCCATGCACATGTCTAGAAAAAAAAATGGATCACAAAAATGTACGCCCAGTCCATGTCCATGTAGTGAAGCGAATACCGTCCATGGCCAACGTTCATTAAACAGTGAAGAAAAAAGCACCTTTTGTGAAGTTCAGTTGCCGCTTAGTGCGTTTAAGCTAGGCGCTCACATGCAATTTTTCCGAAACGAAATAGTTTAATCACTAGTGATCGCGCACATTAGCAACTTAAAATTAATCAACGATAAACCATCACACAAACAATATTTTGATTTAATGTGCGCGCAGTTACATTATAGTTCGGTGTGATACAAACTGAAGAACTTATTTGGGGCGATCGTTCGATTTTTGCCAAAACGCAAACTTTTAAGTTGCTCGAATCGTGGACTGAATTGTTACTGCATTTGGGCGCACTCTCATGGTATTCTCTTTAGCAACCAAACTGTTGCAAATCTGAAAGTTGCATATATGCGCACCTAGCCTTATAGCTCATAGAATTTCATAGGAATAAATATTTTGCGGCGCACTGTGAGCATTGCTATAGGCAGTTCTATCCAATGCGGTTTGTCTTCTCAAATTGCTTTTTTGTAGATCTAAATAAAAAGATAATTTTTTTCACCAAACTTCGTTTATTTACAACCATCAATAAAAATTGAACACAAAACGAAAGTTGGGCTTGGTTAGTCAATAAAAGTAAAACGGAATTCATTCGATAAATATTGGTTTCTTTTTCAAAATGGATATCAAAATTTGTTAAAATTGATTAATTGACATTAGGGGTATGCAAAATTGCAGATATAGGTGCAATTTTAGAAGTACTTCAGAAAATAATTGAGCAAAGAATACAGTTTTTAATAGTAAAAAGTCAGAAACTTTTCAGAAGAACAGCTAATAATTTATTAAAAAATGGAGTTATCTAAGATTTGAGAAATATAAACTGACCAACTATTAAAAAAAAAGAATCAAAAAGATCGATTTGTCTTACGAATGAAATTAATAATTATAACACTCCATGAACACATCCATCGAGATTCAATTCAATTATCAATCTTACCAACAAAACTAACAAAATCAGAATCGAGACTCGACTGAACGTCAACCAGCCATCCACCGTAGCTTCTACTTTAGCTGTTTATCGACCGTAGCGAATTGTATGTAAAATGCTACGACGGATAAACTTACGGCGGATAAATTTCCCAATAAAACACGGCTAATGTCTTCTAGAAAATGGTTAGGAGAATTACACAAGGAAATTATCAATATCAATGTGACAGCTCATAAAATACTATCCATAGAATGTATTGTGCTAAGAAATTTTGTATAGAATAATATTTGCTAAAATTTTAACACCATTGGAAAGGCAGTATTTTTTAAAAGTTTGATAATCAAACAAATTTTTTTTTTATATAAATTTTCATATAAAATACCAGTAGCAGTTTCATCATTTTGGTACTTCTGGCAACTCTAGCACAACAATTGTGTTGCCTCCTGACTTACCGATTTGATTCGTTCTTGACATAAAGACAATTGAGCTCGATAATGTCACTTGGATTTAAATCAAATTCATTAATACATAGTTCTCTGCCATAATATGTAGGGCCTTACAATACTACAATGGCAACAATTGCATCTAAAGGAAATTCAAAAGACAAATACTCTAAAGTTCAAGGTAGGTTACTCAGCAGACAACAAAAGCCAATTCAAAAAATAAAATGTTTTTTTTTTTCTAACCCAATTGAACTTTTCAAAGTAAGAAAAATGTGATGCAGCATCATTCTCTGTCAGATTTTTTTGTGCATTTGACACTTATTTTTAGATAAAATTGCATCATTAGTTGCTAATAAGTTATTTTGGTTTTTAATATATCAGATGTGTAGTATCTTTTTTGAGATATGTAGATATACTGACAATCAATGATGAGGAATGTAGGTGAGATGTGTGATTGTGCTAAAAATAATGACGAAAAAATTATTTGGCAATCCGCAACATTTTTCTGCTTGGTCAAACCCGTTGATATTTCGTCTTGAAAGTGTTGTAATGAATTTAATTTTTTTTTCTTTGTTTCTCTCACTTTATCTGCTCGAATACCAAGTTGGCTACAGCTTTATTGCCAAAAGTTAATAATGAGTATATCATTAAGATTTATTTATATATAATTTAATAATTTAAAGAAGCAGGTTAGGGGCGGAAGCGTATGCGTATAGTCGGCCTCATTATTTTTGTTTTTTTTTTTGTTTTTGATGCATGGCTGATAAAAATATTTGTTTTTCAATCTTATATAACGGCAATTTGTAATTAAACAGGCTTATTAAATTTCAATTTTCCATCCTAATTGCTTACGATAAATTGATATGATAAGACGTTTGGTAATGTTATTTTTAATTATATTTAAATACTATTGCTTCCTGGCTGTATTGAATTTCTAGCTCTTCGATAATTACACACTTGTTTTAAATAAAATAAGTCTAGAATTTCCATCGAGCTTGTCACACATAATCTCAGAAAGTATTTAACAAATTTACGTAAGCTGTCTTCTGTTTGATAAATTAAAAATAAACTTTTTTTTGATATTGTTCAATTTTTCAAACTGTTTAACAAAATCAATAAGAAGTTGTATGGTTAACGTGGATATTTTTATTAAAATTCTTACAAAACTAAAATAATAACATTTTAACATACGTCTACTGTTGAAAAATTGTTACCTACTTCCTTTGTTGTATATTTATAGATTTGGTGAAATTTGTATCCATTTTACATTTTTTGTACCAAAAGAAACAAACTGCCACCGATTGTCAAAATATTTGTTCTGGTTTCGCTCTTTTCTTTGCCTCAGGTAGAAAGAAAGAGAAGATAACCAAATATTTCGGAAAAACCGTATGTGCTTGGGTATTGGTTACATTACTTTAAAAAGTAATTAATTTAAGAAAAAGAACGTATGATTTTAAAAATGAAAGAAAGGGATGGAACAAATGCCAAGTTTCATCATTTTTCTCACTTTCAGATACGAGTATTGCCTTAAAATTTATATTTCATTCTTAATCGTGTATTATAGGGATCAGTGGTTACACTGCACTATGAAACTGAGTAAGCAACTTTTAGTTTATTAAGAGCAATAAGTAAGAGGAGTGGGGTCAAAATACTTTAGAAATTTCTGCTTCTTAAAATTCTGCTTTCAAAATTCTGCTTTTTAAAATTCTGCTCGCCCAAATTCTGCTTTTCAAAATTCTGCAAATACTCGTAATAAAGAAAACAAAGGTTTGGAAAATGTTAAAAAGCACGCGCTTTTTAAGTTGAACTTCAAGTTTAAATTCAAGTTCAGGTTCGGCAAAGCTTATATAACACTAAATTTCTCTAGACGTTAAACATTTTCTTAGATTAATTGTCTTTTCGACTGGTAGTCCGGAACTGTTCTGAGCCCTACAAAATAACTGTTCTTACTCTAAACAGAACAGAAAACTATTCACAATCGAAACCAAAATCACTTATACATTCCAACATAATTAGAATGTCAAAATCATTGGGTTCATTTATTTTAGTTTGTTTCCTGTAAAAAGAAGTAAGTTAATTATTGATGCAAAAAATGTATATCTAAATTTAAATCAATTGCTTTGAAAATTTTTTTAACGGATTTGAATCAGAAAAACAGTACTTTCAGATTAAATCAAATTTTTGCGGGTGTTCTATTGGTGAACATGTCCCGAATTACCAATCGAATATGCTACAACAAATAGTGTTTTCATCGCCTAAAAAGAATAAAAAGTATTAATTTTGACAGCAACATTCAAAGTGCTATAATATAGAAGTGAGACAGGTAGCTTCATCTGTGCCAAACGAAGCGAAAAATTCACTTTTCCAATGAATGTATTCAATTCGATGTGTGGAAACAGGTAAGTTTGATTTTTAAAACTGTAGGCGCGATTTATTTTAAATCATAATTTAAGGAAATTTTAATTTGTAGAGTAAATCTTCAAGATTTAAAGGGAATTTAGTACTGCACTATGAAACTGGGGGTTAGTATTTGACAGGAAAACTGTACATTCTTCTGAACCATACATCAAGCTTCAGATATCTATATCTAGTATTATCATTATTTTCAAAATGTCAGAATATTTTTTTTTACAATAGTCACTGGCAATTATCATTATTTTTTACTTGCGATTATATAGGTACTATAAGGCAAGTTATGCATTCGTAAAAAAAAATCTAACAATCAAACATGGCATTACGATCATAGAGAAGCCTAAAAAAGTGATCGGTAAAAAATGTCTGTCTGTCGGTCTGCCCGTCTATATGTATAACGAGCTGCAGTCTAAACGGCTTAAGCGATTGTCTTCAAATTTGGTGTGTGTGATTCTTTTGGCATTCCTCAGATGAGAAATTGAAATTTTATTTTTAGGCCTAAAAATAACCTGCCATATAACCATTTAGGAAAATCTCATTTTTCTCGAAAACGGCGGCAACGATTTTGATAAAAAATTTTGAGAATTTTTTTGTTGGCATATTTACGGGAAAAGTGTCTTAACGGTACCTTTCATATAATGGTTTTTCTAATTTTTGGCTTCCTCGGTAACGGTACATTGGATTTCTTTCAATTGTTATATCTGGGAAGATCTAAGTAGTCAAACTAATTCTGCGTATCAAAATTTTGAATAACTGTTCTTTCTAATTAAAATTAATTTTTAAAACTTTGTTTTTCAAAAATCAATATTTTTAAAACTAATTAAAAAAAATAATTTTAAATTTTATAATCACATGTATATTAATAAACTCTAAAAAACTGCATACCAAAATTTCAAAAAAAAATTGTTAAAAACTAAGAATAAAAAACAGGATTTCATCAAAATCCGTCCCACAATTTTCGAGATACTTTTTTAATAAAATATTTATTGATCCGTTGCATTTAATGGTGTTCTTCGTTTTTTCGAAAAACCGATTAAAGTTATGGTTTTGGCAGTTTTAATAAGTTTAAAAAAAACGATTTTCCCCACCTATACACCATTCACTTTCATTATACATATACATATGTATGTACATATTTATATTATTACACCCTAATTTACATAATTAAAATCCATTTAAATATACATTTGTAGGTAGGTACCTATGTTACTATTCCTTGAATCATGCATTCGACAATTCATTATACTAAGAATCAAGGTAATCTTACCTACATCGGCTTTAAATATGCATAGGATAACTATAGGCTAGCTACCTACCAACAGCTTCAGTGAATAACACTATAGTTGTTAGCTACAAGAGCAAGTTCGTACGATTCAGTCGTGGATTTTATTTTTAATAGTGTTTACTCATTACTTTACCACAAAATCAATCTTCACTTTGTCACCATCAACGATTTAGTGTCAATGCATAAAACGTTGAAGATCACAGGAATGTGAACAGCTTTAGTTCACAAAATTTGGATTTCATCCGGGCACCTCAATTGGTTGCTGTTACAAGCACCCTGTACTTTAGAATACAGTCTTGCCAATTACTTCTAGTTGTCAATATAATTGTCATTCATTGTAAGGTTCTCCACTAAAAGTCATACTTCCATTTTTGTAACCTAGTTGTTAAAAGAGTTCTTAATAAATTATTAGTTTTCTTGTTACTAAAACATTACTTGCTTTTTTTTATAAAATAATATTGCTGTCTTCATCAGCCGGTCAGAAGACGCAACAGTTGCATCAGTTGACTAGTGAGGGCCTTTGCTAAGTTCACTTCATCTTACATGGATTTGTTGACAAAAATCAAATGTGCACTAACGGGTGTTTCTTTTAGACGTGTGGTTTTTAAGAAGAAATAAAACGCATATAATTATTTAATGTTATGGCCAAGAATCTAGCTTTATTACAAAGATAAGGGTTTGCCATTATGTTTTAAAAAATGGCTTGTGGATTATGAAAACTCCAAATAAAAAAATTGCTTACTAACGTACCCATTTCACCAAAAGTGAGCTTTATCGCTGAACAAAATTTTCTTTCGATGCGTCGCGCGAACTGAACCATTATTTTGGTAATAAATTTGCACGATTTGCAAAAGTTTGTTCAGGAGTAGGTCTATTCATTATGAAATGGCAAACCAAACTGAGCATAAATCAAGTGACAGCTGTCAAAAAGATCAACTCCGAAAAAGTATTGCCAGATTGAAAACTACACGTCTAAAAAACAAACCCGTTATATCCAATAAGATTAAAAAATTTAAATAGAGATTTTGACAGCAACGCGTTGAATATTTACATAAACCGTTTAATTGTGGCTTAAAAGTTTTATTTTCACAAAAAATTTACGATCAATTTCATCGTGTATGTATTCTTCCTTTTTTTATTTGTGTAAATGCTAATTTTTTTAAATATTATAGTAGTTTGAGAGTATTTACTCATTTTACTTTATTTTCCCAATTACGTTCACGTTTTCTCCTTTAAAAACCTATGGCGATTTTTCAAAGTGCTGCAATATCACAGTGCAACCGCCTTCATTTCATTAAGTCTAAATTTAAAATGCTAATTTGTTTGCTTTGTGTGAAAACATCTGTCATACATCAACGATATGTTAAACATCTCCTATAAGATGAGAGTAAACAAATGGTAAATCAGAGTCATTGACCTTTAATTGTGGTTGATATTTTAATAACCTCATATTATTAAATTTTCTATCGTTTAGTTTCTATAAATATAATTGCTGTGGCTTCCATAAAATACGTCATTAAAATTGAAACTTTCCCCTTTCAATCATAATTACTCTCAATGTCAAAATTATATACGAACATAAACTTAAATTTATTAATTATTGCAAATATGTACAACATACAATATTTAATGACAGAGTAAAAGTACCTAGGCATCAAGAAATTCAGGGTGACAATATAAATAAAGTCCGAACTATTTTTTTTTTAACTTTAATTGCATTGCACTCGATTCGACCTCAATCCCATGTTGAACTTTGCTAATGAATATGAATATCTCTTCCCCAAATTGACGTCCATGACCAGTTGTCTGTTTTATTTTCATTTTGTGTTTTTTTTTTCAAGAGAATTTATTTTATCTTTTCCCAAATTGGATTCAAGTAAATAAATATAAATTTATCTTTGATGTGGCTGTTCTGTAAGTAGTTAGCTGTTGGTGCAGTTTGCATTTTGTTTTTCATCATTATCTCGAGAGGTTGTAATGCGTTGAAGTTGAATCCAAAATTATTAATTTACATCTCAGAATTGCAATTAAATTGGGTGTAATTTGCGCTGGTCAATATGGTCAGTGAAAAAAATATAAATGTAGTGTATTTTTGTTGCTCATACGCCGCAGTGTACTTTAGATATTGGGTTATATCAGGAATATCCCAGGGAATATTTTTTATTTCATCGATTAATTTGCGATCATGAACCTCCAGCGAAATAAATTTCCCTCGAATACAAAAATGTATTAAATGATAGCAAAATTCATGTGGAAAGTTTGTTCCTGTTACCTATAAATTCCGAGAAAAAATTTCGAGCATCATTTACATGTAGGGAACACGTTCGAAGTGGCGAAATATTTCCAGGGAAATTTTTCTTCAAAATAACCACCATTACATTAAGCTATACTATGCAGAACTAGGTGTGTTTTATATTTTTGTTGTATATTGGGTTTTTATGGCGCCAAAAAATAATACAAAAATATGGCGGTTCTGGCTATCGAACTTTGAAATACTGCAATGTAATAGGCACCAACTAGATCTTAGGAAATTATTTTGTGTCGTGAAGGTTGGCAGACTTTCATTTTCGAAGGATGTGTTCGAGGGTAATGTAATTGTCTACTAATTGAAGAAAACGCAAACAATATGTTTATATTATTTTTGTTTTTGTTTTAGTGGACTGTGTGGATTTAAAATTTACAGTGACTAATCGCTGTAAGTTTTATTAAAGTCGGTAAACATCGATCAAAAAATAATGCGTCTTAGAAAGGTACTACAGCATCTAACTGATGAGCCCAGCTGTAGTACCTGGGCGAAACGCATTTTGGACTAAAGGTCGCAAAAACATGTAATTGTCTACTGTTACACGAAGACTTTTTCGGTGTGACTCTTCTTAGAATTCTTTTTTTTTTAATTTTTTCTACAAGTCTTGACTCAAATTTTGACAATTCTATTTTATTACTTTGTTTTGGAACTAAAATGCTTAATCCAACCAAAAAGATAAACTTATTAAAATAATTATTTAAACAGTAAGACCAACGCAAATGAATTCTAGCATTATCATATGCATATTGTCTGTCAAATAAAAAAAATTATTTTTGTTGTACAAATATTTATAAATTTATTAAATATATCATGGAGATTAAGATACCTTTTTGTTTGTTTCATTTTCATCTTCATACAAAATAACAAAAAAATATTTACTCATTTATTATTTATTATCAAGAAAAAATGCAAATCCATTAGTCTGCATTTACACAAGAGTGATTTTTAATCCTTATTTCTGTTTCGGATTTGTTTCGATTGCAAAATTCATATTTAATAGGTGTTAACTTTGTTCAAATATCTCGCCAAATTATTAACTGTAATTAACTTAGAAGATTTCACTCGAAACATGTCGTGCTTTAAAGTCGCATGGTGTAAAAGCAATTTTCCAAACCGAAAACGACATTCGATATATGTTACGAACATACCCCAAAGTTTGGTCAGATCTGTTTGTTTCGGTATCGTCGCATTTAATAATTCGTTTGTCGAAGAAAGAATGTGGAAAAGAATTAAATAATAATAATCATTAAACAAATATGTATTGTTTTAATTTATTTAAGTATTTATTATTAATTTGTTACAATAAATCCCTGATGGAATAAATGAAGAAACAAATGCTCTTTTAAATTTGTATACAGAAATTAAATTTTGTCGTTTAAATTGTTACGGGTGCCAACTTTGAAATATAAATTGAAACTTAGTGTTCTACTGCGTAAAGTGTTTTATTGGCATTTGGTTGCTTTAAAAAGGGGAGGGCGAGTATTTTACTTGAAAACTGCTAAATAACCATAAAATAATGTTATGCATGAAAAACTACGGCTATATTTTTGAATAGGTATTTTTAAAAGGCTGAGTTGAGTTCTGAAGTAACTGTTGATGTTAGTAGGGTTAATAAATTTCTTACATCGTCAAAGACTTAACGTTCTTGGTTTAAGTTTCCAAGTAACAGTTTGGGCTGGTTCAGCTGTTTTAATTTTTATAATGATCTAAGTTACGAAATGGGAGAGCGGAACAAGGCTAGTTGAAGTATTCCACGTTCGTGTTGTTCGAACGAATCTCTGCACTTGATTGTATGTCTGAAATTGAATTAAATTGGTATACTGATGTGTAAATTTTTTTCTAGAAGTGTCGGTATTACGGTTGGAAAGGGTGTTTTTTTAGAGGAAAAGAACTAAATGAAATAAAACACAGATAAATTGTATTAATTGACATAAAATTGACTTTATTCGAAAGATACTTCTTTGCCAATTTTACTTGAATATGATTTTTGGCTGATGGCGGCACTGCGTCTAGCTCGGAGGTAGTACAGTCTTTAGGTCCAATTTTCGACCACTCTTTGCAGCATTTGTGGTCGTATAGAAATTACGCGGCGAATATTGTTTTCCGAGTCGTCAATGGTCTTTGGCTTGGGGATTTCTTACATTCCAAATGCAGCAGTTTTCCTTATTGATGAAGCCATTCAAACAAAAATAAGCTTCATCGCTGAACAAATTTTTCTTATGAATATCGGGTTCAACAGCAATCTCGTTTCGAAAAAAAATTGGAAGAATTTACATGCTTTGTTCAGGCGTCAGTCGATTCGTGTTGAAATAGCAAACCAAACCAAACCAATACATGACAGATGACAAAATGGCTGTCAATGAAAACAGTGCTGCCAACCTAAAATTCTGTACTTCATTATTCTTCCAAATGTTTGGTCTTTTTGTTTCCTCTTCTTAACCCAAACCAACTGAAAACTAACACATTTTATAATGTAAAACGATACTCAACTGCCTAAAGCTATGGTAATGTATTATAATAATTTCATTCAAAATTTTGATTCCACCATTTTTCATTGGCGTGTGCTTCCTATTAGAATATTATTCTAGTAGATCAATTAGTTTCAACTTGATTACATTGGATTTCAGAGCGTACTCGTACTTAACTGTTTCGCTTTTTATCGAAAATTAAAAAAAAATAAATCTGCTTTTTCTTGAAGTTATATACTCTTTGATCATGCCATTTCTTTGAATTTAAATGAGGTTTGTTACTGTAGTCTCTTAATTCCATTCCTTTATTATAAGACCTATACATTTTCCAGTCCTAGTGCCCTCTTTGTCAAATTTCATAATACTTCCTTCTTAGGATCGTGTAATTGTATACGATATAACCTCCAATGATGTTGTGAGCAAACGTGCTAGTTTATAATTCAGTTCTGTAGTGCCATATGCAATCGCACCAATAGAAATGATTTGCTTTGTCTTAGCACCTCAATATTATTCTAAAAGTATCTTGCCTATCACTAGGGTCTTAGTGATTTTAGGATTATGACCGCTTAGCACCTCGTACTTACTCGAACAACATTGAGATCTCATTTTTCGGAACTGTCCTAATTTTTAAAAATAACATTTTGTGTTTAAGTATGACGACTGAATCCAATTCGGCTTTTAAAAAAATCCGTAAATACTAAGGGCCAGCTTCAGAGTGCACGCTTAAGTTCGACCTGAGTTTGAGTAAATGCCAAACGATTAGTGGCACTTATGTAGGTTACTTTTCTGTTTTACAGTCGCTTAAAATTACTTCACTCAAAAGCATGAATAACGGTGGCAACTCTTGTTTTTTTGACGTAATATTTGAACCTTTATTCAAAATGAGAAGCGAGCGGCCGGTGTACCAAACATTTTCTTGAAAAGGAAATAAATTTACTAATTGAATTGGAAAAATATAATTGAGTAGAAAAAAACGGACGCAGTTACCAACGAAGCAAAACAAAGGGCATGGAAAGAAATACAGGCCGAATTCAATACCCGTAGTAAATTTTTGAGCCACCGGAATGGAAAAAACTTGAAGAAATAAAATGCACGACTGGATTGCACGTACTTGCTCCTATGTTCGCAAAAGAGTCGTTTTTCACTTAATTTTGTATGTATAAATTATATCTTAATTTTTTTCCAAAATAAAAAATTGGTATGAAAATTTTAAATATTTAATAATATAAATTCAAAAACAAAATTGCAGAAAAAATCGTTTACCCGTTTTCGACATTTTGAATTTTCGAAAATCGTAAAAAACTATTTTTGCAAAATTTTGAAATGCAGTATTATTTAAAATTTGAAGTAATTCCTGTATCAAAATTTTGATCGGTGAGAAATTCGAAAATCAATAAAATGGTTGTGTGGCAGGTACCGTTAATAACAAAATTTTTAAAAAAATTTTCTTGGCCAAAATGTAGACTATATCCAAAGTAGTACACACACCAATTTTTATCAAAATCGTTAGAGCCGTTTTCGAGATAATTAAGATGGTAGAAAAATTTGTATGGCAAGTACCGTTATTTTTGGGGCTAAAACAACGATTAAAAAATATATTTTGGACAATCACCTAAAACGCCGAAGCACCAAGTTTGAACAAAATCGGTTCAGGCGGCTTATTTTATAATTGGGTAAATATGAAATTAATATAAAGGGCTAATTTTTTGTTAAGTTATTAAAATCAATGAATTTATTCAATTTAATCCTTCTATTACATTAGGAAATCACAAATGAAAAGGGGCAGGTTCTATTTTTTATTAATAAAGTTGATGCTGTAGATCGTTCTACAAACAGACAGACATACAGAAAGAATTGCGAGACCCACTTTTTTGGTGCTCTCTATCAACATAATGTCAACTTTGATTAAAATCTCGAGTTCGATTTTTTTTCCAAATGCAAAACTTGCCCTCTATATAGTACCTATATCGCAAGTAAAAATATGAACACCTCAAAGGTGACCTTAAAAAGTGGTCGTCTGACAATTAAATGTCAGTTTATGGAACAGGTGAAGGACCTCCAGCAAAAATGGACAAGACAACGATGACAGGGATTTCAAATATTTAAGTACCACTTAAGTGCCCAACAATGACCACTTAAGGCCCAATCCCTGAGTGAAGTTAAGGGGGCAGTAGGCACTGAGAGATAAGTGTGAAACTGGCCCTAATAACAGAATCTCAGGACACATATAACAACTATTGTTATTGATTGATAGAAATACATAATTTTACCAGTAAGGACCCCTCCATATTCCTGTCAAAAATTAAAAACAATTTGATTGTTCACGTGTTTATGGCTTTAAAAAATTTACTTTTGGTTTCTTTCACATTATTGATTTCAGTATTTTTTTCCTATTAACCTGGTTCATGTTGTATTTTATAAATTAAACAGAAAATGTTGACACGCAATGCATGACCAAATAATATACCTGTTATTAGAAGGTACATACAATATTATAAATTCATAACTGCGTGCATTGAATTTACCTTTTTCAACAAGGTGATTTGTGTCTGCTTAAAATTAATAATTTACCCCTGCTTGGTAACTAAAAAGAATTTTTTGTTCAACAATTTTTTAATAATTATGAATTTAATAACGTAACTTGTCAAGTCTTGAAGAAACTTATTTTATTAAACAAAATTGTTATTGCCTTAATGACAGTTGTCAGCTGTTTTTGATTTCACTTGAAGTAATTTGGAAACGATTTCAAAGTTATTAAATCTATTGGAAATCCGATTTCGAATTAATTTCAATCGATTTCTGGAACCTTGATCGTAAGTTCAGTATAAGAATCAAGAAATAATATGTTTGTATGTATATGCAAAATGGAAATTTTTCAAATTTAATATTAATAATAATAATTTGTTTTAATTTTAATGGTTTTCTAATATTAATAATAATATATTTTCAAATATTATTTTGCATAATAAATGGAGATTTTAAAAAATAACAACAAAACGTATAAATCGAACTGAGATTTTAATCAATGATTACGATTATACAGAACACCAAAAAAGCGGGTCCCGCAATTCCGTCTGTCTCTCTGTCTCTCTGTCTGTCTGTCTGTACAACTCTCTACAGTTTAACTGGCTGAAGCGATTTTCTTCAAACTTGGTATCTTAGCGTTTTAGGTGATTGTCCAAAATAGATTTTTGAATCGTTGTTTTAGCCCCAAAAATAACGGTACTTGCCATACAAATTTGTCTGCCATCTTAATTATCTCGAAAACGGCTCTAACGATTTTGATAAAAATTAGTGTGTGTACTACCTTGAGTGTGGTCTACATTTTGGCCAAAATAAATTTTAAAATATTTTGTTATTAACGCTACCTGCCATACAATCATTTTATTGATTTTCGACTTTCTCATAAACGGCTCAACGGATTTCGATCAAAATTTGTATACAGGATCTCCTTCGAATTCTCAATAATACTGCATTTTAAGCCATGCAATGATGTTCACGCTTAACCCCAGTCTACTCATTTTATGCAGCAGAATTCTGTGAGACAGCTTGTCAAATGCCTTACTAAAATCTGTAAGAACACAGTCGGTTTGTTTTTTTTTATTTTTAAACGAGTCGATACAAAACTCCGCTAACTCCATGAGGAGAGTGACAGTCGAAAGCGTTTTGGAAAAACCATGTTAGTTAGAAACAATAAATGATTTTTTGTAATAGCTTAATGCTTTGTAAATAATTTTTTACTTGCGGTTATAGGTACTATAAGGCAAGTTATGCATTCTTCGAAAAAAAAAAACGCCTGTATGTCTGTCAGTCTGTCAGTCTGTCAGTCTGTCAGTCTGTCAGTCTGTCAGTCTGTCTGTATGTATGTATAGACACCTACAGCCCAAACGGGTGGGCCGAATCGCTTCAAACTTGGTATATAGAGTTTTTTAGTTGTTGTACAGAGGGGAAGTTGAATTTTTTTTTAGTTAAAAAAAATAACGGTACGGTGAAGCTTTTTAGTCACGACCTATCATATGGTTAAAAAAAATGTTTAAAAATGGTACTTTCCATAGGACGGTTTTTTTGCATTCTCATAAATAGATTAACCATTCTTTCGAAATTTCACACATATATAGGCTTAGGTTGCCCAATTTTTTAAATTATTATTGTTTTGTATTCTTAAAAGCATTTTTAAGAAAAAAATGTTTAATTTATATTTTGAAAACTGCTGGATAATTTTTTCCAAAAATTATAGTTATAGGTATTTGCTGAATACCTATGAATTAGCGTTTTTAATTTTTTTTTTTACTTTTTGAAAGTTAAAAAAAACCTTTTTTTCTCAAAACCGCTCAACAGATTCTTAAATTTTTTTTCTCATAAATTCAAATTTATCCAAGAAATAAAATTGCGTGCTATTTTTTGAGCTCAAATTAGCTTAAGTATTTTTTTCAGAATTTTGAATTATGTATTTCTTCTTCCGATTTAATCTTTTGCTTTTAAGTTTATATTATTAAATATTTAAGATTGTCATACCATTTTCTTTAGACAAAAAAATTAAAGAAATTTTGTATATATAAAAAATTAAGTAAAAGACGACTTTAAAAATATATCTAGATTTTTAATAGAAATCTTTTGCATACATAAGAACGAACATAAGAGCAAGTTCGTGCGATCAAGTCGTGCATTTTATTTCCTTTTTTATGGAAAGGAATAATGAATGATCGTTTTCATAAATTAGGAAATCTACAGGTAGTCAGTGAACGATTAAAACAGAACAGCAAATGGCATCGACAAATGACTATTACATTTTTTAAGAACTGAAGCTGGTAATCCATCAGGGCCAGGCGCGTTATTGTCTTCTTAATTAGATATAAACTTCATAATATCATCAATAGTTATATGAAAATTTATATCAGTCAAGTGAAAATATGATCTTAAATGACCAAATAATTGATCATTTTCGTCAAGATTATCATAGTTCGAAAAGTTATCACAGTTGGAAGAATCACAGATGTATGCACTTACGTTATGATACGATTGTGGGTGGCAATGGCGCAGTGGATAAAGTGCTTGATTGCTAACTTAGACGTGTGGGTTCGATCCCCACGCTGGCGCATTCTTTTCTATACCTCCAATTTTAATTGGATGTCGACAAATGAGACAGTCAATACCTGGTTCTCAAATCCACTGTGCCAAACTAGTGCCGTGCAATTCAGGTTGCATTTAAAAGACCTTAGGTCTTACAGGCATATAGTTAAATTTAAAAAAAAATAAAAAAAAAATACGTGGTCATGGTTAGAGACAATGTTATGTTTAAGAACAGACCGATATGGACTAAATAACTTGCCTTATATTACCTACATCGCAAATAACAAATGTCGACATAAACTGTCAAAATACCTGTGCTTAAGGCAAACCACCATGTTGAGTTTAGCTTTGATACATATTTTATTATTCGTATCACTGACTATTGTTACGTTTTTTTTATTTTCGTTACGCATACGCCCCAGTGAACATTGACAAAACATTTATTTTCTATTTATTTAGAAGAGGAGTTTGCTTAAAATGAAATCAAAGCGTGGAAACAATAACAGTTATCGATGTTTGTCCACATTAAAGAAGGCTGTGTTTTACTATTTTTTTAATGTCAGATGCCTTTTCTCTGCAATACCAATTATTCGTAATCAATTTAAATAATAAGGAAATGGGAAATGATCAACTATCAAATTATCCATTTACAAAGCCGAATAATTAATTGAAAGGATAACATATCTGATATCTTTACTAATACAAACTTACTCAATTAAAACGCAATTAACATTTTTGTATAATCAAGTATTAAATAGATTTCTTAAAAACGAGTAAAATTTATTATTTCAATGTTCGCTTCCTAATCAAATTATATTTTAATTCTTGTTATCGCAAAGCTTAATTCAATTGCTGATTATTATTATCGATCATAGTATGTCGTTTACAGTAAAGTACATACGTTTACCTTATCTGCAGAAAATAGTCTGGCCCAAAGTTCACCATGTAAATTAAAAACTGCGTACTTTTTTTGTATTTCATTCGATCAGATACCCACTTTTTCTTCGCTCGATTTAAACTCATGTAATTTTTATTTTTAATTTATGTAATATAATTTTTCTTTTGTGGTTTTTTTTTTTTGCAGATTTATCATCGAGGAGAACGTAAACAATGATACGGGCATATCATTTTTTGCTGTCTTCGATGGACACGGTGGTGAATTTGCTGCCGATTTTGCTAAAGATATTTTAGTAAAAAACATTTATCACAAAATAACCGAGACAGCTGCACTCTTAAAAGGTGGTGGACCTGTTGGGGATCAACTTACACTTAATAGCAATACAAGTGACTATGAAAATAGTCCCTATTTAAAAAGGAAGTCCAGTCGAAAGGATGAAAACAATAAAGAAAACGACACATCAGCTACAGTCAGACGAAGAGATAGTCTGCGGAAATCACTTAGGTACATATTATTTGCTATAACTTTTGTATACAAAATACATTAACAGACATCCTATCTCAAGGCTTTTTTAAATAAATAAAAATGAAATGAAATGACTACACATACGGTTAGTTAGGGATTCCAACGAAATAATTGAATTTCTTTATAAATATGTTTAAACCACTTTATCGGTTTGACCGTTCAAAACTAAAAAAAAAACAAATGCCAAAACAAAATTATTTTCAAAATCAAACTCAAACAAAAAAGGTATGTATGTTGGTTGGCCGCATTGGGCCACACTTTTGTACCCTGAACTCAACGTATTGCTATTTTTCTTTCAGTTTTGTTTCCACTTCGAAGTTTTGTATGTGTCAATTGAGCATTGTATACACAAAGCACAAACGTCTATTTTTTATTATTTGATTTATAGACATTCGCTGATTTGACAGTTGGCAGTTCATAAAAATTTTACCGAGAAAAACCTACTTAGTGGTTGCATAGAACGATTTTTATTTGACAATCCGGAAGCCTTTGGACTCTTCTGAAAGTGTGCACTTAAAATAAGTGATAGTTCTGATTCTGAAAAGAAAAGAATTTTGGTTCCGGATTTGAAATCAGAGTCATATATATATTTAAACGCCAAACTCAAAGTTGTCCTTTTGTGTATCATAATTGTGGAACAAACATTTATTTTTGATTATTTTCACATAGATAATTATTTTCATATATATGTACGTACAATCAAACCAAACTTCAGAATCGCCAGAATTAAAAAAGAAACATTCAGTTGGGATCCCGGATCGGAGAGAGATTTCGGATTGCCAAATAAAAACAATAAAAATGACATCGAGCACTTCAGTGCGAATCCAGTGCGGTACGAACATTGAATATTGAATAAAACAGTTGTCAAAATTCTTAATGCCCTTTCTGATTTTGGAAGATCACTCTGATTCGGGATCCATATTGGATTCTTAATCGATTATTGAACGTAGTTTTATTTTTCAAAAAAGACTTTAAAAAACATCGATATTTGTGATTCGATAATTTCTGACATCGATGTTTTCATCGCTCATCCCTACACGACATTGTTGTTGACACTGAATTCTAGTTTGACATTTAGTGGATGTGTAATTGGATTATATTCTAAGCTCATAGAACATCCTCTGATTTAAAAAAAAAAAGAAACACCAGCTGAGCGCACTAATGTGTCTGAGCTGAAAACAAACAGATATTTTTTCGACAGCTTTGTGTTCTACTCTAATATGCCGCTTTCTAAATTTCAAAGTTTTTAGTTAAAAAATTATTTTTATATATACACCCTCCCCTTCTAAATTATTTTATTATTAGAAATTGGCAGGTTATAAAATTTTGAATAGTGGGTATAAAATTCTCTCAGAGAGAAATGAAATGAAAAAATTCTGGAACGGTTTCAGTACAATTGTCTGTACATTTTTAAAATTCAATAAAACATATTACATTTTACATCCAACGTTTTTAGTTGTAATTACAATTGTTTTTATTTTAAGAATTTTTTTTTTTTGACAAACGTCAACCTGACATTTGTAAATTTGCAGCCCACATTTTGCTGCTTACAATAAATTAATTGGTTAAAAATTGTCAGCGCTGTCTTTTGTGTAATTACTTTTAAGTCTGGAACGAACACGAATTGGAAAGAATTTGTGCCAATCGGTGTTAATTAGCAGTTTTGGACAAGTTGTGAAACAGTCTTATTGTCTTGACCAATCTACACACTGAATACAAAGTGAATCTAACGAAATTACAAAAAAAAAATAAACAAATAAAGAAGTATTTCCTATTCAATTTCTATTGGACGACCGACCAATCGAAAATGGCATTATACTCTGTTCAATTTATATTTTCAGTACAGGCATTATGGGAGAGCTTTTTCAAACACACTGGTGCCGGCTGGTGTTTGCTTGGCACACAATTTAAGACATTGCTACTGAAATATTCCATAAGCCCACGTACATTCCACCTGACCTGTCTGCTCCCCGGATGAGAAGAGACTGATCGCCAATTTGACTCTCGCCTTATGGTCACAAATAAGCCATACTAAGATTGGAAACCTTCGTACGTTTCACCCCCCAAAACCCATTTGTTTACATTGTTGTATTTGTAGGTTTGAAACTCTATGCATGAATAAATGGGAAATCGAAAAACAAAACAAAAACCAATTACTAGGGTTGTGTTGTCTATGTGTCTATAGGAAGAGGAACAGAAAAGTTACTTGTTTCAGCTTGTAGGCAAATGTCAAATGAAAGCAGAGGTTTCATGTCTTTATGTTATTAGTTTATGCTTATGGTGTTTTTTAAAGAAATAAACATATTAATTAAGAGTTGTCATTGGTGCGTTGGTGGAAATTCTAATATCTTTTTCTTTGGTTTTCGCTAAGGAGCTTTCAGAATCGAAGCTTTGTTAGAGCTCTTGAGAACATTTATTTTAAATATAAGGAAAAAGGTGTTGTCGCTGCGTTCTTTTCTGCTTACATCTTTTGTTTTTTTTTTTGGAAAACGGTTAAAATGCAGCTATATTTTATTTGTTGGGTATTTTTTTAATGAAAAATTATTATTTGACCAAGTTCTTGAAGTAGTTCGGTTAATTAATTAATTGCAACATTAAATTTCCAAATAGTTTTTTTGTTCATGAAAATAAAAATGAAATGGAGACGGTTTTGTGTATATAAATTTGAGGTGATATTATTATTTTTATGCTGTGCTTATTTACATTTAAATGGCTTCAAGTTCTTCGAAGGGCACAAGTTCCTTATTATATAATATTTATACGTTTTTTTTCTGTGATTTATTTTCACGTTAAAAAAGATTAGGACTTCTGGGGAACTCTTAAAAAACGCGCCTACTATCTTACTTCTTGGTGGTATGGAGAAAGATAGATTTTAATTTGGATTTAGTTTAATTTTTTTTTTAGATTTAGTTTACGATGTACATGTTTCTGTTCATGAAATCTAAATTTACAATTGGTAACCCTACCGATATTTGTGAGAGAAATATACCAATTTATAATGCTAACTATGGCAACCATAGAAAATGGAAAAGCTTTGTAGAAATAGAGAAAGCTTATTGAAATCCATAATAGTAAGGTTGAAAGGCAAATATCCTATCTTCCCTGTACTGAAAATATAAATTGAACAGAGTATAGTTTTTCGAAAGAAGTGACACTGTTCAAAATTTATTCAGCTGCAGTAATGGCTTTAGTGCGACATAAGTTAGTAACTACCAAACTCTAATCTTAATTAGAATATTGCCCGTTTTAAATATTCCGCCCCTGTTTTTAGTTATTGTTCAGAAGTCTAAATCGCAATTTTGACTCATCATTTTCTTCTCTGACAATTCAGTGGTTGGTCTTCCAGTCAAAACAAACAAAACAATCTTTTTTCTTCGTTGTTTTTTTATTGTCTATATATGAACAGACCTTGCACCTTATTGACCTTCAAAAAAGAGCCACGTCACATGTCGAAAAGAGATATCTATTTTTTTTTAAATTTGTTCAATGTTATGATTTTTGTGTAGGATATTCAAAAACAGCCATTGGTTTCTTGTCCTTATACATCGTTTGATTCCAATTTTAATTTTGTTTTAATGAATATGATTTCAGTCATGTCATCCCATTCCCCCCGGCAGCAATCGATATTCGACTGTACAAATAGCAAAACAAAAAATACTCTTCACTCTTCTTGGCTGCAGTCCAAGTATGAAATGAAAATTTAATTGCCCCCGCTGAGATTTGGTCATAGAAAGTGAATGTTGGTATGAATGTGTTATTGTTATTGTTTTGGTTTATTTTGTTGTTGTTGTTGTTGTTTATTTTGCATTGAAACTTGAAAATATGCAGCAAGTTGAGTTATTAGTTTTGGAAAAAATGTACGCCATTGTATGCACTTGACATGCTCTACATATTGTACATATCGCCAAATGCGATGTACATACGTATAATTAAAACCATTTTAATTGAAAACATTGATACATTGAAATGTTTTTTTTTTTGTTCAAATCTTTAAATAATTACTTTTAAATGGAAAATTCTTCCAAAACAACCAATTGAAATGACATTAAAAATAATTGCTTTTGTTCGTATTGACAAAAAAAAATTATTGAAATTAAATACGGCCTAATATATATAGGGTGTCCTACGAATCGTGCTACAAAAAGAAATTTAAATAACTTTTATTTTAATCGATGTATTTCATTAATTTTTTTTTATCGGATTAAAAATTAAATTTTATTTTAAATAGCTAATGGTTTTTAAAGATGATAGACCGCGAATGACCTCTACGCTCATCCACGCATATGCCGCACCTGATCAGAAAATTGTTCATTGCGGCCTGAAGGGTTGAAATTGGGATCGCCTCAATTATTGTCTTAATGGACTGCTTCAATTCAGTCAAATTTCTGGGTTTCGTTTTGTACACTTCCTGCTTGACATAACCCCATAAAATAAAGTCTGGTGCAATCAGGTCAGGTGACCTTGGGGGCTAGCGGAAAGTGCAGTCTCTAGATATAAATTTGTTTGGGAATTTTCGTTGGAGCTCTGCCATAACTTGTGCAATTACTCCATCTTGTTGAAACCAAATCCTGCTGAAAGGAGGGATATGTCTTCGGCGAAGTTCTGGGTAAAAAAAACTCCTTCAACATCTTTAAATAACGATCCCCATTGACAGTTTGTGTTACACCGTTTTCTTCAAAGAAGTATGGCCCTACAATACATCTTGATGAAACTGAAACTCACCACACAGTGACTCGTTCTGGGTGCAGTTCCGTCTCATGGAGCATTTCTGGATTAGATTCACTCCATATACGGCAATTTTGCTTGTTAACATTGCCGTTTAAGTCAAAATGGGCCTCATCAGACATAAACAAACAATTTATCAATGTGTTGTCTTCTTCGTCCATTGCAATCATTTTTCGGCAAAATTCCACCCGAACAGGCAAATCCTGAGGGTTAAACTTGCTTGTAATTTGGACCTTGTACGAAACAAGTTTAAGTCATCATGAAGTATCCGTTGTAATGACCGTCTCGCCAATTTGGTCCGATACGTTTCGAGTCGAAACACTTGGATTTTCCTGTATTGCCGATGCAACAGCCACGATTGTATCCTGAATCCGAACATTTGGATCTCGATGATGCGGTCTTCGTTCGATGCTTCCAGATTCGGCAACCTCATAATGGTCCATCTACTCGGGGGAGTACCGTCGAACTCCAGCCTAAATTCCCTTTGGACGGAAATGACGGACTGCAAAGAATGGTATCGTTGCACTATTTGATAAATCTAAATAGTAGCCTATAAAATAAAAAAAAATAAGCCGATTACTCACACTGCAAAAAAGTTATTACGTTTTATTTTTGTAGCACCATTCGTGGGCCACCCTGAATATATAATAATGTTTATTGAACTGATATATATATACAATTGGCTCTTAATTCTATTTTACATTACTTATATTACATTGATATTTTAATTTGTTTGAGCACTTAAGGGGCTAATATTATACATTGTTTTATTTTTTTGTTAAAATTATTAAAAAAAATTGTCCTTGAATTTCTTGTACTACTTACTAAAACCTGTGTGGATAATCTCGGGTTGTTCATACCCGGCTGTTTTTTGTGGTGATGTGGGGTTAAGGTGGCATCTAGCCTTGGTGGTAGTTTGACGCTGCGTCCTCATAAAATTGGATTGCTTCGCCGTCGTTGATATAAATAAGTCCTTCGTCCAGTAGCGCTGTCTTATCCAGATAACTTGGCTCTGGGTATCTCTCTTCGCTGGTCATGCTATTCACTAGGGTGTTTGGGTGGTTGATTATGTTGCTCGACAGTCTTTTGGCAGCACTTATCATGTACTTGTTGAGGGGTGCTATTCCGGGCGCCTTGAAAAGTCGTTTGTTCCTGAAGTTCTTTTATCGTCGTTGGTCAAAGTGGAGTCCCGTGCAGATCCGGGGGATTTTCCTCTCAAACATTCCAAGCCTTCTCATGCTGGTTTTGGATACAGTAAACCATGAAGCAAAACAATATGAGTTAATGGGCCTGAGAAGTTGCTTATAGATAATCAGTTTCGTCTTCTGGCTGAGTCCATTCCTTTTCCGCATTTAGAGGGTGGATTCGGTGAAAAGCGAAAGTCGCTTTTTTTAGGGTAGCTACTCGTATCACGTGCGGGTTGAAATGAAACCTCTCCTCGAAATTGATACCCAGATATTTCACAGTTGGGTTGGTTCTTAGTTGTGACCCGTCCGACAGATTGATAATAATGCTTTGGCAACTTGGGGCTGACGACGTGTTCCGATGTCCCGCTGGTCTTCTGGAGCAAACCAACTCGGATTTGGCTGAGTTGACTTTGATGCCCTATTTTGTGTAGAATTCCCCACAGGCGAGTCGACTGCATAAAGCAAATTCATAGGATTGATTGGTTGGGGCTGATCCGATGTGAAGATGTTGTAGAGGTACGGTCCTAGCTTCGATCCTTGGGCAACTCCTGCTCTAATGCTTTTGGTTGTTGACTTGCTGTTTTCTATTTGGACAAAGAACGATCTGGAATTAAGAAAACTTAATTAGTGTACCTAGAAAATTAAGAATGGTTAGTTTGTATATTAGCCCCGTATCCAGATGCTGTCGAATGCTTTCTCAATATTAAAGAAGCAGCCAACAGCAACTTGGTAGTTGTTGAGGGTATTAACAACATCCTTCTGGAATCTCGAAAGTGGTTGTAAGGTTGAATGTTTCTCCCGAAATCCGAAGTGCAAATCCGGAACGATCCGGTTAGCCTTTCAGAATGTCTTCAACCTCCGAAGAATAAGTGCCTCAAGAATTTTGCTGGTGAAACTTAGTAGGGATAAGCGACGATATCCTAATACGCTACCCCTATCTACTTTTATCGGTATCGGTACTATCGGTACGGCCTTGCAACATTGTCGAAAAACACAAACAAAGCTTGTACTTATTGTTCCGTCATATTAAAAAATTAGTTATCCACATCTTTCTATGTGAAAAAATCACAGCAGAGTTGTCGATATCATTTAACAGACTTACCATAGGTCTCCTCAGGCAAAAAGTACTACGATGTCACAAAGGGCATGACAATTTTCGGCCATTTGTAAAAAAAAACATACGAGATTCTACCTCCTCTTCGGTTCCAACATTCGTTTCCCTTGGCACGCTTGTGGTAAGTTTACAAGAAAAAGCAAATTTGCTTAAAAACCTTGATATACACAAATCAGCTGGCCCGGATAGTATCCCTTCCGTCAGTCGTTCTGAAGACGTGTTCTTCTACGCTGGCAAAACCACTGCGTAAGCTTCTAGACTATACTGGTCTCTTATAAAGAATCTTTCTCACTCTCTAAGTCCAATTGTACTTACGTCCCTTATTTCCAGAAATATCTTGAACAACGAAAGCTCCCTAATGACCGGCAATATGGCATTCGTAGCAAATAGTCCACTGGTGATCTGATGGTATATCTCACCGAACAGTTGTACAAATCTTTACATCGTTTTTGAGAAAGTAAGATTACTGCGCTTGATTTCTAAAGCATTTGATAGAGTTTGGCCTCAAGCTCTCTTATCGAAAATGAAAATTTGTACATGGTTTCGAGTTTGAAATTTACAAAACAAATGCTGGTGTATCCCGTCCTGTCTCAGACTATCCTTCTCATCACAGTACACATATTACAAGGTAGAAATGGGACAAACTGCTAGTTTGCAATATCGGTTTTTGCTACTTTTATGTCCTTTTCGATTGGCCGTCCGGAACACGTTGCCCCAATAAAACACCCCGAAACAATTTGACTGGTTTTTGTGAAAATTAAATTTTAAAAAAATCACATCGGCTAAAAAGAATTTCCAAAACACTTGATTTCATTTTAGATACACATTTTCTTGTATAAATAATAATTAACTTGCTTCTTTTTATGTTATTTTACCAGAAAAGTAGCTTAAATTCAATAAACACATCGATATAACACAAAACAAATCAACCCGATGATTTTGACATTTTAATTATGTGAATGTACTAGCGGACCAGACGAACTTCGTCTCGCCCCAATTTAACGCCTTCAAATGAACTGCAAAGCTATAATAAAACACAGATATTTCAAATTTCAATATGATTTATTTGAATGGAAGTATTGCCCGTTCACAAATCCAATCGAAATTGTTATAATTTTTTACATACCGGGGAACACTTTACTTTGGTGATGAGTTTCTCCTTCGACGTTGTTAAGCGCCAAGCGCCAGCAGTTGTCTTGAGAATTCAGCGGCTGATGGGTCGTTCTGTAATGCCACTCTCATATGTGTGGTCAATTTCAACTTCTTGACATGCCGGCACAAAGACGACGATTCCAAGCATGCAGTAGATTTCGAGATGATGGGAAGCGTTTGATGAAAATTTCCGCTGAGCAATATCATATACCCACCAAATCATCTCGAATAACCTTGTAAATCCATCATTGTTCGGTCAACTGCCTCCAAAGCTCGTTTATTTCGCTGTCGCCGTATTCTTGGTCATTGTGCACGTTATTGGCTTGTCAACCGCTAGAAAGTTCATGGCCAGCTTCAAAACGGAATGTGCAGTTCGACCGCCTTCAAACAGTGTGGCAGCAATGTCATAGATGACATAGGATGCATAAGGCAACGAAAGCAATCTTGGCCCAATTGTTGCTAGAATCAACTAAATGACGAATGTCTTGCATCTCCCACCGGAAGCATCTAGAAAATAAATGCGATTACGGAATCGTATTCCAAAGCAGCACGATTGAAGTCTACATTTACCACTTTTCTTCTTCTAATAACTTTTTGTTGAATTTGTGGTGGTGATTCTGCAGTTTAAAGCTGTGCAATATGGACACGTCTCCATTTATTTCTTCCGCACGTACCTCTTGTGTTTGAATATCACGGACATTCTGATTAATTATCAGTGTAATAATACGCAAAACAGGAATCGATTGCAAGAAAAATAGCACATTTGCTGAATAGAAAATTATAATGTGAAAAGGGCGCACAGCCTCAGTCAATGTATAACACATTGTGCAACGCACACGTTGTGGCATTGATCGCAGAAAAGCGTCAACTAATATATATCTCATATACTTGTCCACCCAAAATGCACGCAAAACGTCCTCTATCACAATGAATTTCACAATTAATAAACCTTTAAGTCTTCCAAAAAATCCATGGAACATTCTAGATAACCGACAAAATAAAATATCAAAATCAATTTAATGGGAATTAAATCCTGTAGTTGCGTTCATACACGCGGCAACAAAGAGAAGCCAAAATAAAACTGTCTGTATACAAAACAAAACTAATAATAATATACTAATAAAGCAATAACAAATATGTGAATGCATTTTTGGTCATAACTCCGGTTCTAGACATCGGACAGCAAACAGATTTCTTATATGCATTCTTCAAACATGTCCTAAGATCTCCTGAAAATTTTATTCAAATCGATCAAGCCGAAAAAAAGAAGATAGCGCACAAACATAATTTGGATTGTTCTTTATATTTATATGTTATATTATATATTATATTTATTATATATGTTCTTTAGATTCTGTTTTCGATTCTGAAATAAAATCCACAATTGTTTTCTATTCTGTTTAGAGTAACAACTGTCATTTTGTGGGGGTCAGAACAATTATGGACCCAATCGAAAAGGCCATTACTGAAATATTGACCCATCCCTATTTGTATGTGGGTGTGTCAAAAATCACAGTGGATATGTCAATTCTCAAAGACCTATTTTGACAACATGCGCAAGAGCATACCTTTTCCAATTTCAAAATTGGGATACATTTTGTAAAATTTTGCAGTAAACAAACGCAAATTTGTGTGTCAAATCGCAAATGGTGACAGTAGTGATGTTCATAATTGAAAGATTACTCCAGACCTACCAAAACAAAAATATTCTATAAAATAAAATTTGAAAACCCTCGAGAATTCCAGTGAGTAAATCTTAAACTGTTCCACTTCTCCATTATTTGTCTTTTCCTTACTGCATTTCTTTCTTTATTCCTGTTTGGGTTTAATTTACAATATGAAATTTTCATTCTAGTACACAAATAATTAACTTCTCGCTCGAGTAATTATTTTTTTCGAAAGTGCCCATCGCTATACCAAGGATATAGCAGCTTGGTGTTTTGACAGTTTTTACACCAGTTACCCACAGAAATTCGTGTGCAATTCACAACTTTTTCAATGTAGCGAAAGTTTTTCTCCTCCACTTTGACAGTCATTTTTTGAGTTAACAAACAGCATTTTGTGAAAATTTTTACAAATCGTTACGAATTCGTACTAATTCACAAGATAACAAGCAGACCTAATATGTGCACAGTGCTCCCACTTTCAAAGGACGTAGTCGACTTCCAAACAAAAACCAGAAACTTGACTAGCTTTCAAGTCGACTATGTCTTCTGGCCATAACATATATTGTTTTGCTGACGACACTTTTCTCAGCTTTTCATATTCCTTTTGAGATTCACATTTATACCCCTGTCCTTCGTATGTGGAACTACAACGGTAACATGTGATAAGCTTATTAAATTCTTGGTTTGACATAATTGTCAATTTTTCCAGAAGTATCTTATGGGAGTTTCGTTTGGTAACAAAAATCAATTTATTTTTGATTTAGATCTGTCAGAAAACTGATTTTGACAATTCTTGCATTCGATTGGCCAAAAATATTGATTTATTTTTTTAATTTAAATCAATTTCGCAGATCTCTTTTACTAACATCACTAATGCATCATAATTGACAGCCATCAGTTTGACAATACAGCTGATACCGCTAGCTGGTTCACAGATACAAATATACACCAATACTACAGCAACACAAAATCAGTCTGAAAACGTATTCGATTCGTAAAAAAAAATCTAAACCCCATTAAACATAAGTAGTAGTAGAAGTAGTAGTAGTAGTGTAGTAGTAGTGTTGGTGGGCAATTTTGATGATTTGCAACATAAAACAGATTTTGCGGTTTTGACATTGTGTCGGTGTATTCAATAATCGATGATTTGAAGCATAAATTACTACGAGGGGCGTTCAATATATTCTCGGTATCGATATGAAGGAAAATGCGAATTCAATTTAAATTGTTTTTATTTTTCAATATAATCTCCCCTAACATCAATGCATTTGTTACATCTTGAGATAAGCTTTTTTAAACGCTCAAAAAAATTAATTTCCTCTTTCTCTGCAAAATACCCATTTATTGCCGACTTGAGTTCTTCATCATGCGAAAATCTTTTTCCACGAAGACATTTTTACAAATCCGGAAACAGGAAATAATCACTAGGGGCAAGGTCTGGACTATAGGGTGGGTGTTGGATTTCTTCGAAACCACAATCTCGCGCAGCAGCCTTGCAAACTCGCGCCGTGTGAACAGGGGCGTTGTCATGAAGAAGCAACACACCCGCTGCGAGTTTACCCCGTCTTTTCTTTTTAATTTCCTCCCGCAAATTATGCAAAGTTGAAGCGTAGGATATGGCGTTGATGGTTTCACCTTTTTTTTGTACTCAATGAGCACGATTCGCTTTGAGTCCCAAAAAACTGTGGTCATGAGCTTCCCGGCAGACGGAGTGACTTTGAACTTCTTCGGGGGGTCTGTTCCTTTTTTATGCACTGCATTTACTCTTGTTTGATTTCAGGGTCATAGTGGTGAAACCATGTTTCGTCCCCAGTAAAAATTCGATCCATAACACCTTCCGCGTTCTCACTACACATCTCCAAAAGCTCTCTACAGCATGTGATTCTCACTTTTTTCTGAGGCGCTGGCGCTGTGAGCATTCGTGGCACCCACCTTGCACTGGCCTTTGAAAGGTTAAGATGGTCATGAAGAATGGTGTGAATGGTGCCAGTTGAAAGCTTTGTGATCTCTGCCATCATTTTTACCTTTATTCGGGCATCCTCAAGAATAAATTTTTCGACTTCTTTGATGCTTCCTCCCGTACCAGCAGTAGCCGGGGCGCCGGAGCGGGGGTCGTCTTCAATGCTCTCTCTGCCTCTCTTGAAATCACTTGAATACTTTTGCACAGTTGATAATGAAGGCACGGGACCCTGGTAAACAGCCACCATCTCTTCATGAAAAGTTTTTTGACTTTTTCCTTGCTTAGTGAGAAATTTAATTACAGCGCGATGCTCAATTTTCACCATCATTGTCTCAGTTGCCATTATGATTCTGTTTAACTAGAGATAAAACGCGAATTAATAATCACATTTGTATGAAATTTTACATGAATTCACTAAAATAATAGTATTACATGATAAATAAGTCAATTTATATATAAACGGTGATTTTTTAAGAGCTTGGTTTTTGAAAATCCAAAAAAACACAGAAACTTGTAAAAAGTGAATGAAATTTTTATTTGGATCGATAAATCAATTTCTGCCATTTACTTTTTAAAAATAATTTCACTTAAATGTTGCCCGCGGCGACGCTTCAGGTGGTCCATTCTGAAGGTCCAATTTTGGCACACTTTTTCACACATGTCGGCCGGAATCTCACCAATGACGCGTTCAATGTTGGCTTCGAAGGCAGCAATCGTGTTTGTCTTGTCCCCATAGACAATAGACTTAACATAGCCCCACAAAAAATAGTCTAACGGGGTCAAATCACATGATCTTGGTGGCCAATTGACTGCGCCAAAACGTGAGATCAACTGCTCACCAAATTCGCCTCTCAATTGATGCATGGTTTCGCGTGCAGTGTGGCATGTGACACCGTCCTGTTGGAACCACATGTCGACCGAGTTCAATTCTTGCATTTTCGGCAAAAAAAAATCTGTTATCATCGAACGGTACCTTTCTCCATTGACCGTAACCCTGCGGTCTTCATCGTCCTTGTAGAAGTACGGCCCAATGATGCCGCCTGCCCATAAACCGCACCAAACAGTGCATTTTTTGGGATGCATTGGTAGCTGCTGAATTGCCTCTGGCTGCTCTTCACTCCAAATACGGCAATTCTGCTTATTCACGTATCCATTTAGCCAAAAATGAGCGGAAAAAAAAACGGACGTAGCTTGCGAAACACATTTTTCACAGAGCACGAATTTTGATAATAAATTTCAATAATTTGCAAACGTTGTTCAGGCATAAGTCTATTCATGATGAAATGGCAAACAATACTGAATCGAAATGTGAAATGTTCGTGGAATTTGTCATGTGTGATCTGTCAAAAATATAAACGTCAAAAACCAAGTAGCAAAAAATCACCCGTTATAACCACAGCTTCAACCCGATACCGAGAATATATTGAACGCCCCATATATTTTATATAACTTTGTGGGACGATGATTGGCAATTTCGATGGTTTGTGGCATATGATTTAATATTCCATAAATTGGTTTCTATAAGTAAGCGCATCAGAGACATATATACTGAGATTTTTCCAGTTACTGAAGTTCAAAGGCAACAGTTCTCCTCTTGTTTTAAATATGATGCTGATTTCTTGTTGGCTATAATCGTCGTGAAAATAGTTCCATTCTAATAAAAAGTGGTTGAGTTCTTTGTAAACTAAGCGACTCGTTTAGCTGGCGGATTGTTCCAAAAATCCAGCGTGAATTTTCTCGTCTAGCTTCTGAAGAATATTTGCAAAAGATGCTCTCCATTTCGATCTATTCTCCCAGCTAAGAGCCAACTCCACTTCTGACCCCGAATCAGCTTAAACAAAAAATCCATCTATTCTGTTTATATTGGCTCCGTTGTATAGAACCTGGTTGGAATAATATCTTGTGTACTCCGACTATGGTGTTCTGTGTAATCCAAGGCAACGTCTTAGACATTGCCTCTCAAACACCCGAATCTTTTCCATTTGAGATGGGGCAACGTTGAACCACACCGGCCATCCGTAGGCAATCATCGGCCTGATGAGGCCATGTAACAAATCACCTTCACCCTGCTGTCAAGACGGCTGCTATAAAACAGTCGTTTTGTCAAGGCAAAGGCTCCCTTAGCCCTGGCCAAGGCATCACCTATATGTCTTTCGAAATACAGGTACTGATCCAACCAGATGCCAAGGTACTTTACTACAATTTTACTCGCCAGTGGATGTCCATGTGGCCCTACGATCACCAGCTTGCGCCAGTTCTTTCTCGTATCCCTTGAGGCGTTAGACAACGGAGGCCTAAACAAAATAGTTTCTGATTTCTGGAAGTTGATTTTCAACTTCTAGTCATCACAATATTGCTGAATCTTGTCGAAGTCACTCTGCAAGAGATTTTTCATGACATCATGGGGGTGGCCGTGGCGCGATAGTTGTGTGTTCGCCTGTCAACCTCATGGTCACAGGTTCGATTCCTGCCGTAGTCTATGTCTTCTTATTTTTCCATTAAAAACCAATTCTAAAATTGGTTACTCATTACATGCTGTTTAGGCATAAAACTAAAAACATGTGATTGAGTAAAACTAGTATACCGATAAAATATGACAAAAAGAATTTAAAAAAAATTAATGCGAATTATAAGGGACATCTATAAATAAGACACGGAAATTTCTCCGCATTAGTTCAGCCGCCATCCCTGGAGATAAAATCTGAGACAACAACCACCTACAGTCTCCGAATATCGCGCCACACATCTTTCCTATCATTCTTTCTCTTCCTTAACCTCACCCCCACGCCCGCGCTGTGTTGAAACATTTAAAGGGTATTCATACTCCCTTGAGCGCGCGTAGATTATAAAAAAAAAAAAAAAAAAAAATCATCTGTATGAGCTTTTCTGTACGCAATTAGATCGTCGGCGTACGCAATTGCCTGAGTTACACTACCTATCAGATCGCTGGTGTATATGCTGAACAGAATCGGCGAGTTAACCGCTCCCTGCTGAAGACCATTATTAATATTAAAAATTGCGGTAGAAGTTACATTGCCACTCTTGACAACAAATTTTCTACCATTTAGCATGTCATAAAGTATATACAATAGAGGTTTACTTATACCTAGTCTGGTTATCTTTAGATAGAGACCTTCTAACCATACGGTGTCGAAGGCCTTCTCCAAATCAACCAGACAGGTAACCACACACTGCTTTTTAGTTTTGTTCCATTGGATATCAGAAACTAGTTTAGACGCTGCATGAATTGTGTCATGTCCCGCCTTAAAACCGAACTGATTATCCGGGATGATATTTTTGTCCTCCGCCCATTTGAACAGGGCTCTATTAATAACCTTTTCAAATAATTTGCTGATACTTGGAAAAAGACTTATCGACCGGAGATTCGCCGGATTGGAGTTGTCCTTTCCCTTTTTTGGGAGAGAGTGCACCACAGCTGTCTTCCACCGCACTGGATAATATGCATTATTCAGCGCGTTGTTAATCAGTGTTGTATAAATGTCAACTGCTTCTTGAGGCAAATGTCGTAGTACAACGTTGGATATACCATCGACTCCTGCTGACTTCTTTTTCTTTGCTATTTCCGTCCATGGGCGGCGCTTGCATCGAGGAAACCGAACAACTTGTAGTTCTTTTGTGGAATGATCACATATTCGATGTCGCCAAAACGTTGCAATGGTTTTCTGAGACGATGCAAGAAATATTTCTCCGCTTTTGGCTGTAATCTCGTCGCCTGGATAAAATTTTGTCGTATGTGAAAAATTGAAGTTTTGAGATTTGAATGCAGTTTTGTTATTTGAATTTTTCTCTACAACCTGGTGAGATCCGTTTTTCGATATCGGCCATAGTTTCCAAGAAAATATCGTT
The DNA here is from genome assembly GCA_910595825.1 of Philhelius pedissequus. Taxonomy (NCBI): domain Eukaryota; kingdom Metazoa; phylum Arthropoda; class Insecta; order Diptera; family Syrphidae; genus Philhelius; species Philhelius pedissequus. The sequence continues at coordinate 331,744,505 of OU343160.1, forward strand.
AAAATTTGTCGTATGTGCACGATCGCCAACATTTAAGTATTTCTTTGTCGTATGTGTATACAAATTCTACACATACAACAAAATAAAAACATACTACAATTTTTGCATACAAAATCTGTGCAGCGAACGTTTGGTAAATAATTGTCGTATGTGTTATTTTTAATACACATACGACAATATTTTACTGAAATTCCGGTAAGCGTTTGTCGTATGTCTCATAAGATAACACACAGACGTGTAATTTCAGTCGCGCTCGGAATTCGAGATCAAGATATAGCAGAGGTAAGAGGTTGGACGAATCCTCTGCACCATTCACCAATTGTGTCTGATGAACTCTATGCGCATGATAATGCACTATAAGACACCAAAATACTACAGGATGATGATTATGATGCAGGTGCGAATCTTCATTCCAGTTTTGAACGCTTTGACCAAAAACACCGGACGTTTTCGAAACCGAACCGACACTTATTTATGGCAAAAAGCGCTTCGTACATTTCCACCAAAGGCCATCCAATCTAACAAAAAAAAATGCATATAAAAAGTATGAATCCATATCTCAAAAAACATTGAAAATAAAATATTTTTTTGGGTCATTGTAAAAATTAAGTTAACTTTGATCTAAAGAGTATAGATGTTTTCATAAACGTCTGCCTAACTAAGACCTGCGTTTGACGTGTTCATAAAGTCAGATATTAGCTCGCACTAAACTAGTTGAATTGCAGTCCTACTGGTCATAAACGTACAAAATCATCGGGATCGAGCAGATATTCAAAAGGGAGCGAATGAGAGAAAATTTATTTTTATTAAAAGAGGCCTTCGTGTTGACTGCACATATTCTAAAGTGTATATGCGTTAAAAATTTTTTGAGAAAAGAAATGCGAATTTTACTAGCGCAGATCGTCTGCGTTTTTGAAAACAGCCTATTTTTTGTTCCTAATTTAATAAGCCTGTATTCGGTTATGAATTTTCATACAAAAGTTTAAGCTGTCAATAAATCTTTTATGAATTACATATAATTTTGGTATTCTGCATGCAATCTGTTAAGAAATCTGCCAATGAGCTGTTAAAACTTCGAAATTCTCAACAAGTCTTTTACGAACTGCATTTTTAATATTCAGCAATAATTACAATAATTTATCTTCGCGAAACAAAACACAATCATTCCATAGGTTAATCTATTGGCAGTCGTGAGTTCCGACTGCCGAGATTTTTTATTTACTACAACTGTTAATTTGATAGCAGACTTTAGGTCTGTTCGTATAAATGTTTCTTTTTCGAAGTTCCATAACAGACTTTATAAAAGTTCGAACTCCTGAATACCAATTATAAAATATCTTTTATGGAGGAGATCTGTTATGCATAATAACAGAAAATTCATAGTAGAATAACAGATGTGGCAGAATAGGCCCAAGGGTTATCCATTTTGCAGTTTCAAAAGTATAGGCCTGGAATTCGACATCTGTCGAACTAAGTTGTTATACCAATTTTTTTTTTTTCAGCTGAAAGTCTGATATTTACGAAAATGGATCGCTTAACTATCGCACAACGCATAAAAATTGTTAAAACTTATTACAAAAATGGTGATTCTGCCACAGCCACATATCTTGCTTTAAGAGGAAATTATGGTTTACATAATCGTCCAACTACGCAAGCAATTGGCAAAATTGTGAAGAAATTTGAAGAGACTGGATTGGTTACAGATATTGTAAGGCCTGTGCATCATCGTTTCGCTCGTACCACTGAAAATATCGCTGCTGTAAGTGAAAGTGTTGCCGAAGACCCGAATGTGTCGATTCCTCGTCGTTCTCAGGAATTAGGACTGTCTTACGGCACATTATGGCGTATTTTGCATTTGGATCTACACCTACATCCATAAAAAGTCTAGCTCACACAACAACTAAAGCCAGCTGACCATTCACAACGTCGTAGATACGTCGAATGGGTGCTTGAACAACAGGCGGTAGACGGGAATTTTTCGAACAAAATTTTCTTCAGCGACGAAGCACATTTCTCACTCGGTGGGTATGTTAATAAACAAAATTGTCGTATTTGGTGTTCTGAGAATCCTCAAGTCATTGAAGAGAGGCCATTGCATCCACAAAAAATCACTGTTTGGGGCGCTCTTTAGTCCGGAGGTGTGATTGGACCTTACTTCGTTATTGTCATATGATAACCGACTTTTTTCTGCCTGCTATTGAATAATACGACTTGGAGAATATGTGGTTTCAACAAGACGGTGCCACATGCCACACAATTCGAGCGAATATGGTTTTATTCCAAGAGACATTTCCTGGCCGCGTAATTTCTCATTTCATGAAAAAAAAAAATTTATATGTGTTTTATTGTGGGTGGCCGATGCGCAATAGTTGTGTGCTCGCCTGTCAACCTCATGGTCACAGGTATGATCCCTGTCGTAGTCTATGTCTTCTTATTTTTCCATTAAAAATCAATTCTAAAAATAAATGTCATACAATGAGTTGCTGGATTACCCATTACATGCTGTTTAGGCATAGAACTAACAACATGTGATTGATTAAAACTAGTATACCGATAAAATATGACAAAGAATAAAAAAACGAATGCGAATTATAAGGGACATAGATAAATAAGACACGGAAATTTCTCCGCATTAGTTCAGCCGCCATCCCTGGAGATAAAATCTGAGACAACAACCACCGTCTCAATACATCACGCCACACATCTTTCATATCCTTCTTTCTCTTCTTTCACCGGATGCCGCGCTGTGTTAAAAACATATAAAGGGTATTCATAATCCCTTGAGCGCGTGCAAAATTATAAAAAAAAAACATACGACAACGGCATATTAAGAAATATTAACCCTTATTCCTTTATTAGAATATTATATTTATTTTAACGTTTTTGAGCTGCCAGATGTTTTCTGTATCTACCATTAAATTTTTAAGCAATTTCACCGTATAGTTTTTGAAAAAAAAAAATTTAACTCAAAATGCGTTTCCCCAAAAGTAGCAAATTGTAACTTACGACAATATTTTATCCAGGCGACGATCTATAAAGCCTACATTCGTCTTAAGGACAGCTGTCAAACCTGGACAGGTGCTCCCATAACTCATTTAAGTCTCTTGGACAAAATCCAAAAAGAGCCTTAAAAATGATAACAATACCGGAAACAATTGCATCTTTATGATTGATTTTCGTACAAAATCACTGGTATTTAATAAATTTAATTTTTTTTACTTCCATAGTACAACAGATGACTGCTCTTCACCAAAACAAAATAACACACAACGTGAAACAGATGTTTTTACGTCGAAACTTAACTCGCTAATTCGTCCATTGGGCAAAGACAACCTCTTTAACATCAGCAATAATCTAAAAGATTCTGGAAGCAAACCAGCTCCGCCAACGAGTTTCGACGCAAAATGTTACATTGAAAATGGCAAAATAAATTTCGGCAAAATGATCACCGACGAAGTGTTGGCGGCCGATTACAAACTTGTAGAAGCAGCTAAGAAATCCGTAAGATCTGTTTTTTTTGTTTCTTAGCAATAATCCATTTAACTTGTTTTTTTTTAAAGACAAATATCGCTGGAACAACAGCACTGATTGCCATTATTCAGGGCACCAGACTGATTGTTGCAAATGTGGGCGATTCAAGGGGTGTCATGTGTGATTCACGGGGTATAGCAATACCTCTGTCTTTCGACCATAAACCGCAACAGGTAATACAATTCTGAATTTCCATACAAACATATACCTAACATCATGATTGATTTTTTTTTGTAGGTACGCGAAAGAAAACGAATACACGATGCTGGTGGATTTATTGCATTCAGAGGTGTATGGCGCGTTGCTGGCATTTTAGCCACCTCACGGGCCCTCGGTGATTATCCGTTAAAAGACAAAAATCTAGTCATAGCAAATCCAGATATACTAACATTCGAATTAAACGACCATAAGTGAGTATATTTTTCATCAACTACAAATTTATTCCAAACTCCAACATTTTTTTTTCTTCAATTTAGGCCGACATTTTTAATTCTTGCCTCGGACGGTCTTTGGGATACATTCTCCAATGAAGAGGCTGTCGCTTACATCAAAGAGCATATCCACGAGTCCGATTATGGAGCAAAGAGTCTAGCCATGCAGTCATACTATCGTGGCTCAGTAGATAACATTACAGTCCTAGTTATTCTATTTCGGAATGGCGTCTATAAAATAGGCAGCAATGCAGCGTCACCTGTAATTTCATCACCTACAACGTCGTTAAATAAAAATACACCAAGCTCAAAATAGTAACAAAAGGACTATTACTTTATTTATTCATACATACGAGTATAAAAAAAAATCAAATTTCTGTTCTGTTTTTTTGTTTAAAATTTATTTTTATTTGTTACCTATTTTAAGGACTAAATTATTATTATTAACTATTATCTAGATAAATAAAAACGAATAACAAGTGTGCTGCGAGATAAGAAACAATTTTCAGGCTTAGGATGCATAAAGTAAAAGTTTAAGTAAAAAAAAAAAAAACAAAATGACAATGAAACAGAGGAGTGTTTTGTTGTAGTGACATTTTTTGCATTAATAAACGAATAAAAGAATAAAAATATACTTATATAAATTAACTAAGTAAATGGGCATTTTTGTGTTCAAATATTTGAAAATTAAATCTTATGTATTCGCAAATAAAAAATCAAGATAAAGCCGAAAAGAGTAGAGTTTTCTTCATCTAAATTCAAATTAATCAGAACTTTTCCATTTAAAATAACTAATTAAATTAAATTAGATGTAATAAGTTATAAACATTTTATAAAGTGCGTGAACCAGTGAATTGCTTCATTATTTTTGAAATATTCCAATCAAAAAGTTTGTCGCTATATTTGAGGTGTTTTTTATATCAATTATTGTATGCCTTCAAGACTTTTGATCGATTACACTTTTTCTAAGGCCGTGTGTGAATTGCGTTAAAATGTTGGTTAAATTTTCTACCTTGGTTAAATTTTGAAGTTTGGTTTGTGGTGGGATCAAATTTAGCTTTTTGCTGTGTGAATTGCGTTAAAAGGGATTTATTAAAATACTTTTTTTTTTTTTTTTTTATAAATTCATTTTTATTTCATATTAACTTATAACTATCTTAAAGCTAGACAAAAATGTTTAAAACTAGCCTAATTATCAATAACTTACAACTAATTTACTGGCCCTTTACGGGCGCTCTAAATTAAACAATAACTCTTACAACTAATGTCTTTCGACCTAAAAACTATTTTAATTAAATCTAATTTTTTTTTTTATTTATTTTATATTTCAAGAAACTTTTATACAAAAAACTTGGTATCTGATCATTTTTTTTTTTTTTTTTTTTTTTTTTTTTTTTTTTTTACCTATAAACTAAACCTAAATATATATTAAAAATAATTAAAACTAAATAAAACTAACTTATACTAACTAAAAATAACTTAAACTACTTAAATTACCTAATAATACTTATAACTACTTAAAAACTAGAACAGCCACAGCAGCATTTTTTTCGTTTTTAAATTTTTTTTTTTGTTTTGTTTATTTTTTATATGCATGCAGACACCCACCAGCATGCAACCCACCCACACATGTACATGCGCACATACATATACGTACGCACATACATGTACAGACACGCAGATACATGCACGTATGCCCCCGCATACATACATATTTTTAATTTTTTTTGGTGCCACCCTGACTGTTCCCTATACCTAATGCCCTAAATCTATGTAAGTCGGCCAAGATATATCATCTTCATCGACTTTAAATATCACGATGCTGTTCAGAGAGCCACCAGAACTGGTTCTCCTGTTTCGCCCTATCCCTCCGGTCCCGATCGGACACAGTCCTACTGAACCGAAGGCGCTCTTCTCCACCTTGAGCGATGACGTCTCGACTATACAGGAGTCGCCTATCCACAGTTTTCCGGCTGACGTGGTAGATGAGCGGAACCGCCCCTCCATCCTGTATCAGCCCTCGACTGTCTAAATAGAGGAATGCCTCAGGAGGGATGTAACCACTTAACCGCGCACTCTCAAAATATTCGTTATTGGGGTAATAAGCCCCAAAAATTAAGCTGTTAGTTGAGGACATCGCTCTTGCAACGTGACCCCGAATCAGCTTAAACAAAAAATTATCTATTCTGTTTATGTTGGCTCCGTTGTATAGAACCTGGTTGGAATAATATCTTGTGTACTCCGACTCTGGTGTTCTGTGTAATCCAAGGCAACGTCTAAGACATTGCCTCTCAAACACCCGAATCTTTTCCATTTGAGATGGGGCAACGTTGAACCACACCGGGCATCCGTAGGCAATCATCGGCCTGATGAGGGCCATGTAGCAAATCACCTTCAACCTGCTGTCAAGACGGTTGATTTTCAACTTCCAGTCATCACAATATCGCTGAATCTTGTCGAAGTCACTCTGCAGGAGACTTTTGATGACCTCAACTGTATGAGCTGTTCTGTACGCAATTAGATCGTCGGCGTACGCAATTGCCTGAGTTAGACTACCTATCAGATCGCTGGTGGAAATGTTGAATAGAATCGGCGAGTTAACCGCTCCCTGCTGAAGACCATTATTAATATTAAAAATTGCAGTAGAAGTTACATTGCCACTCTTGACAACAAACTTTCTACCATTTAGCATGTCATAAAGCATATACAATAGAGGTTTACTTATACCTAGTCTGGTTAGCTTTAGATAGAGACCTTCTAACCATACGGTGTCGAAGGCCTTCTCCAAATCAACTAGACAGGCACCCGTACACTGCTTTTTAGTTTTGTTCCATTGGATATCAGAAACAAGTTTAGACGCGGCATGAATTGTGTCATGTCCCGCCTTAAAACCGAACTGATTATCCGGGATGATATTTTTGTCCTCCGCCCACTTGAACAGGGCTCTATTAATAACCTTTTCAAATACTTTGCTGATACTCGGAAGAAGACTTATCGACCGGAGATTCGCCGGATTGGAGTTGTCCTTTCCCTTTTTTGGGAGAGGGTGCACCACAGCTGTCTTCCACCGCACTGGATAATATGCATTATTCAGCGCGTTGTTAAACAGTGTGGTATAAATGTCAACTGCTTCTTGAGGCAAATGTCGTAGTACAACGTTGGATATACCATCGACTCCTGCCGACTTCTTTTTCTATTATTAAAATACTATTTTGGCTAAAATTCCTTTAAGATTGAAGAAATTTCCCTAAAAACATTTTTTTTTTGTTGTTCAAGTTAAATAATTTCTTTCCCAAAATACGACTTAGAAGATATAAAGTTAATAATTTGGCACGAAAAAAGTAACGAATTCCTAGTTTTACTAATATGTTACATCATTAATTTAATATTTTAAAACGACAATTCCAAATCTTTTCAAAACAATTCACATTATGGTTAGTTTGTTGATTTAGTATGTAAACACTAGTTTTCACAGCTGAAGAATTTGACAAGCTGACAAATCAATCTATTTGTATTCAATTTGCAAAATGAAATACAATGAGTATTTAATTAATTATTTTATATTTGTTAAAATATCAACGGATTATAATATTTGTTTTTTCCTCTTGAGACCCTACACAAACAAAAATAATAATGTAATTTAATTTTTCAATTGAATAAATTAAAAATTACATTTATTATATGGTTTCCCAGTAGATCTGGACTTTTTCGAGTTCATGTTTCTTTTCGGTCATCGCTTACAGTTTCAAATTACTCTATCTTGAGAAACGTTAAATTTTAACGCAAATTTAGCCTGCTCTACAGCTGCCTACATTTTAACCCATTTTATTCACCACGCTAGTGTCAAATTTTAACCAAGTTACAAAATTTAACCAACATTTTAACGCAATTCACACACGGCCTAAATTGTTATTTCCTCTTTCAACAACCATATAGCTCATTTCGTATTTATTCCGTACCACTTTTTATCGCCGAATATTCAGCTGTTATACAAAATATATACATACAATTTAACGAATAGGTATTTAGATAAGTACAATTCTTTCTACAAAGAACTTCAAATGGATTTCGAATAATAGAATTAATAAGCAGCCGTAACGTTTTTTTAAGTCTAATTTTGCATGAGATTCCAAAATCTCGTGAGAATATTAACTGTGTGGTAAATAAAGATGTCGTGTTGGAACCACATGACTTGCAATTAATATCATTCGATTTAGATCAAATAAAAATAGGTTATCATTGATCAGTTGTTTCTGGAATTATCTGTACCCATTGTATTCTTTATGAATTAAAAAAAAATGATTTTTTTTTAAATCCAAAAAAAGAATATTGTTCGAACATTTTGGTATATGATTCAAAATAGCTTTAACGGCCTTTAGTCCACAAAATTTGTGTTTCGTGGACTCATCAGTTGGCTAGTCAGCAGTGTTACCATAGGTTTAATTTTTAATGAGTCCCGGAAGCTGAAAAAATGAGTCATTTTGAAAGTCCAAATTAAAAATATCTTTTAAGGTTATAATAATACCTTTTTCCAATAATTAAAATAAATACTTTGCAAACATACAAAAAATATCATATTCATAATCAGCCCTATTAAGCATTCAATCGTAATCGGAAATTTGTTACGAATCCCTCAAAACTCTATCACATAATCCATCGTAGTGGAAATTCTCATACAAATTGCTATTACGAACGGATTCATCGATACTTTCTTCGGGTTTCGTAGAACTTTCCGATTACGATGGAACTAGTGATAAGGCTGAATAGTCCAGCAAAATTAGATACAAATAATGTTACTTCGACAAAGCTGAATTTTGGTGGGGAGCTTCCTTTTTACGTCCGAACATTTTTCAAAAAGTACCCAAAATTTGGTGCGGAGCAAACGGTGGAAAAGGGGGTAAAATTCCGTTATCTTAAAAATTACTCGAAAACCATATGTTTTTTTTTTGAAAAAAGTTGTTGGTACACATTGAAATATACAAGAATATTATGATTAAAAATTTAAAAAGTCTTATCATCTTACATGAAAGATTAAAATTCTAATCATTAAAATTGGAAGGTTTTGTTCTGGGCCAGACATAGTTAATAAGAAGGTGTTTTTTTTATAATGATACAATTCTATATACTCGTTTTACCATCGTATATGAAACCTATAGTACTACTATGAGACAGAATTTTTTAGCTAGTAGTTCCGTCGATGAGAGCGCTAGTTTCTCTTTTCTTGATATTGAATTGTTGATGTGGAAGAAGAAAATGTAGAGGCAAAAAGAAAAAAAGCAAGGGAGATGGTCGAATTTTATTACTTCTGAAAACAATATAGATGGTAAGGAAGAAAACCGAAAAAGCTGTTTTTGTCATGGCAACCTTCAAAATATGGTGGGTATAAATAAATTATAACAAGGCTATTGGCGTATACATGAATTTGAAGTAAGAATGGATATGGATATAAATGCATGTATAGGTTATTATAGAATGTTTCTTTCAAATTTTAGATATTTGGTGCATTTTAGGATTTTGAATTGTAGCAACGTTGCTACTTTTCACTTTTTCTATGCGAAAATAGCAAAGCAATGTTGAGATATTTCAATATGTTTTGTTTAGGTAGGTACATGTGTGCCCAGATACCCATCTATATACAATATGTATGTACATAGGTACTTTTTGTTCTTTTTCAAATATAATATCTATTGAGAATAATTTAATTTTTTCTCCAGACAGTTTTATTAGGAAATAAAGTAGGTATACCTAGGTAGTATTTTTTTTTTTTTTGACTAGCGATATTATTGTATGTAGGTACTATATTACAAGTTATGGATTCGAAAAAAATCGAACTCGAGATTTTCATCAAACTTGACATTAAGATGATAGCGAACACCAAAAAAGTGGGTCCCGCAATTCCGTCTGTCTGTCATTCTGTCTGTGTCCTCGAGTCTACAGCCTAAACTCTTTGATAGATTTGCTTCAAACTTGGTACATATTGTTTTTTTTGTAATATGCCCACACGGTTTTTCATTTTTTTAAGACGACAAATAACAGTAGCTCCCATACATTTTTTTTTGGCCAAAAACAAAAATCTTATTTTTCTCAAAAACGGCTCCAACGATTTTTATAAAAAAAATGAGGTCATTAATGAAGGGAAGGAGTACCTTTTAATATTTTTTTTTTGGAAACAAAATTTTTTTGGTACCTCTAGTAGAACAATTTATTTGCTTTTCGATTTTCTCGGAAACGGTTAATCTTATTTTTTTATTCTTATGCAGAAGCTCCTAGAAAGCTTAAACACTATTGTATACCAAAATTTTTCAAAAAAAATTTTTTAGGAAATTAATTTTTTTTTTGAAAATTCAAAATTTCGAAAACGAGTTAATAGATTTTTTTCGAAACTTCGTATTTAGTAGTTTTTTGGCATTATCTTGAATAGTTAAAAAAAATATTTTTCAAAAATGAAAAACAACGGTATCTCCCATACAAATGTTAAAAACCGTTAAGAAAAAAATTGATTTCTCAAAAACGGCTCCAAGAATTTTCAAAAAAAAAAAATTGTTATTAAATTTTATTTTATTTTTGGATTTAAAAAAAAAAACAATATTTTGCAAAATTAAATATTTTGAAGATTTTTTTAAATAATATTTTCAAATGTATATATACATTTATTATTGAATACTCATTAAAAAAAATAAGTAAAAAACGACTTAAAAAAATATATAATATCTACCTATTAATAAACCATTATTATTTGAAAATTCGTCAACTCGATTTTTTACGAAATTACTTATCAAATCTGAATTTTTAAAAAAATTATTTCTTTTTTCAAAATCCAAAAAAATTATTAATATAAAATAAAAACAAATTTTGTCACAAGAACAATTTTTTTTGTACAACGATTAACAGTAATCTCAAATTTTAACTGTTAAATTATTATCATGTTTGTGCATTTGGTAAAAAAGTTTATTTTATTGAGTAGTGACCGTTGCACACAAGTGTATACCTGAATATTTAAATATTCCCTACAGCCATCAAACAATTTTCATTCTATCTGCCCGTAGAATAAAAACACACACTCAACCAGCTCCTACTCAACAAAAAATCCTCATAAAAAAAACAAAAAAACCTATGAAATACATTGTTTTCCGTTCCTCTTCTAACTTATAATAAATTTTGTATATAGTTCGCTCATCAATTTATTATCACACTATTTCCCTTCATACGCATTTTCATAACACACCAACACTACCTAGCCTTCGATTTGGTAGTGGAACTCATGATGAGTAGTAGAACTTATTGCAGGCTGGATGAATTTCGTCGTCATGATAGTAATATTAATATCTACATATATACAAAGATTTCACTTAAAATGAAAACGTGTTCTTCATTTCGAGTGGATTCAACAATTCACTTCGAATTGTTAAAATCACCCAAAAATTCCACTTTCGGAATGAGCTATTTACAAACTTTATTTTATGTGGAATACAGAACATTTTTATGAGGAATACATACTACGTTTATATGGAGAATTGAATCGGTATTGAATCAGGATTTAGGGCTTTGTATACTTGAATCGGATTAAAATAGGATTACTCGATCAGATCCCACTAGAAAAGCTGAATCGAATTGAAAATGTATTTGTATACCTGAATCGAGGAATTGAAGAATCGAATTTAGATGGTCTGTTACCCCGTTTATATGAGTGAATTGAGGAATCGAATCGAATCGAATTGAGATTTCGATTCAGGTATATGGCCTCGTGGGATCGGAAGATTGAATTAAAATGGAATCGAAGTGACAATTTGAGTTTACGGAATAAACAACAAAAACATGCAACAGAAAAAAACACAAAGAAACCGGAAACCCACTGAACACAAAAAAACACTAAGAATCAGATGTGAATTCGATTCTTCAATTCCTCGATTCAGGTATATAAGTACATTTTCAATTCGATTCAGTGGGATCGGATCGAGTAATCCTATTTTAATCCGATTCAAGTATACAAAGACCTAAATCCTGATTCAATACCGATCCAATTCTCCATATAAACGTAGTATGTATCTGTAAAAATAAGGTGTGTTCAACTTAAGTTTGACTAACATAGCCTTAAAGATCTACTTTGATTAGAAGAGTTGGTTAGCCAGCTTAATATTGGGACAAACTTAGACAAGAGCTGGCAACTATACGACTGCTTTAACTAGAGCTAGGTTTATTCTCTAAACGACGATTGTTTAAAATTTTGCGCCAAACGAAAAGTACTATTCCAAATTTTCCCGGAAAAGTTACGCTCCCACTACTTCAAAACTTACCAAACACGCTACAATGTAAAAGCAAGTGCCCATTGCTCAAGGCAAGCCGATTTAATGAACGTCTACTTTCTCCAGTGGCCTAATTAGGGAATACGAAGCGAATCGTTTTAGGTGGCGAAAATGAGCTTTGATATTACTGTTTTCGCTTTCGTTTTACATTCGCCCTATTTTCGAAATCGAAAGCGAATTTGATTTGACATTTAAATTTTTAGCGTGTATTTCCAGAGATTCGACTTCTGGCTTCCGTCAAGAACAGACGGGGGTTTACTCCCTCGTCTCGCTAGCAAAAAAGTAACAGTGTTTTATATTTTATATTTTATTTCTTGCTATTACAGTAATAAGTAACAAAAATAGTTTAAACTATCATAAGCAACAAAATAAGAGTGAACCGTGTTGAAACCATGAAACAAATATAAGGTGTCCATTACGTCCGACAAAAGTGGAAGTAGAAGTCAATCCGTAACTGACATGATTCACACAATCATCACTCTCTGACTATATATCATCCACGTATGGATGATGTATACCGTAACTGAAGCATCCCTAGGATGCATAACATAAAAACAACTGATGGAAAATTGCCTGTCCCAGGAATGGCATATAATTCGACGAGGGATCTGCGCATTAGCCGCCCATAACCCACAAACGGAATTACCCGTTATTCAACTACTGTTCATAGCAGTTACCTAGAACCACATAGAAGCAAGCGTCAGAGGTGCAAATAGGGTTTCTTTGGCAGATAACCAACACGGTCGAAAGTGATATTTTGGTGGATTTTTTTTCATTAAAATAAATAAAAATGTGAGTTTAACTATTATTTTGTTTTATAAAAACAAACTAAAGAAATGAACAATCATTTTTTTGTAATAAACGTGGAGGCGCCCAAGACACCAACCAGCCACAATTTTCTCCGCTCATCGAATTTATGAGGGAAAACTAAGGGTTAGCCAAAGGACACAACATACAACGCTTCGGGCATTGAATTGTATACTGTGGGTTGCGCCATTCCAATGTTTATATCCTGCCCAACCACTTTCTGGTATGATCCGTCTGCAAGGAATCTCAATATTGCAGCTAATTTCATAATTGGTGGTGTCCCATTGTTGTTCTGTGGTCTATATTTCGTCCAAGACAATTTTAAATGTTTCTTTTGAAAGGCGAAACAACTTATCGAATCAAGTTTTTATAAAATAAAGCTAATTTAACAAATAATAAATATAAATAATAATAATAAACACGATCAAAAGGTGAAGAAGCACTTCTTAATAATTTTCTTCTCAAGTTTGAATTTTAAGATTCTTTTTCTTCCTCACGTTAAGCATTTATATAAATCGCATTTGGGTCCATTTTTTATTTAAATAAATATTTTATTACAAAGTTAATGCAAGTCGGACTTAACACAAATGATTTTGATTGAAATATTCACTGGCTATCAGCTTTCAATTATCTGGAAATCTTGGAAGTAGCATTTACGATTCGCTTCGAATTCGTTATTTGATCAAAACGAAGCGAGTCGAAAATGAGATATCGAATTAAAAACGATTCGCTTCGTATTCCCTAATCAGCCCACAGGGTGTTAGAAGTCAAAACTTATCAACGATGACCTTAACCGACTCCACCCAAAGATTGTTGCCCCAATAAATTCGTAAATAGTTCATAAAACCACCAACCCAAGCTCACCACAGTTTTAGCATCATCTTTCCTCTTTGTGAAGTCAAAATCAAATATTTTATAAATATTTAATCTTTCTTTTATTCTACAACTATAATATAAAATTAAAACTATTTTATGTTAAGTTCTTGTTTTTTATTTGTTTATATAATAAACAAAAATGAATGCATACAAAACACGTTTTGGACTAATCGTGTCCCAACTCCAATCCACTGTACAATTTTTAGTGAGCGGAGACCGACACTTGCCAAACACGGATGGTGTTGTCCGAGTAACCAGCGAACAAGGTTTGGCCATCGGTGGACCAAGCCAGCGACAAGCATTGCGGTGGATCGGCCTTGGCGGATGGCGAAACAACTTCTGGGCGGAGTTCCTCGACAGTCTTCTTGCATGCCAAATCCCAGATCTTGATGGATGGACCGTAGGCGACGCACAACCAGTAACGGTTGGGCGAGAAGCAGAGGGCATTGATTATGTCGTTGTGCTCCAAAGTGTACAAGTTTTTGCCGTCATTGAGATCCCACAAGAGAGCCTTGGCGTCCTTGCCTCCGGATGTGCATAGAGAACCGTCAGGTGAAACTGTCACGGTGTTCAAGTAACCACTGTGTCCGTGGTGGTTGTTCTTCAACTTGCAGTTAGCCAAGTTCCAGACCTTCACGGTACGATCCCAACCGCACGAGACGATGATTGGGTTTGAGTGGTTTGGCGAGAAACGCACACAAGACACCCAGTCGGTGTGTCCATCTTCTTGGATGGTGTACTTACATTCAGCCAAGGTGTTCCACAACTTGATGGTCTTGTCCCGGGACCCAGAGACAATTTGACGGTTGTCAGCGGAGAAGGCAACAGACAGAACATCCTACGAGTTGAAAAAATAAATTAGTATTTTTTTTTCTAAATCAGAACAGATTCTTTAACAAAAAAATGGAAAAGAATAAGAAATATCTTTAAAAAATTAGAGAAACTTACAAGTGAGGGCAACCTTTCAACATGGTCTCAAGAGATGGCTACTCTGTAAGGCGTGTTGAACTTCTGTCCATTTTTCTTATAAAATTCTTCTGCCTCGCATAGGCGCAATAAATTGTGGTACCTCATTCAATTATTTTTTTTACAAGATTTATTGCCACGAAGGGCAGTTCGTTTATAACCTCAACCTATTCCTGATCTAATCTATCAAGAGGTACCACTTAAAAAAAAACTGTTCCCTAATCTAAGCCCTGAGCAACTCATATAAGTAGAAAGTCTTTCACCTTGGTGTGGTCTTCAAAGCGACGAGTGGTCTTGCCAGCGGCCAAATCCCAGAGACGAAGGGTCTTGTCCCATGAACCGGAAAGGGCGTAGTTTCCGTCTGATGACAAGACAACGTCACTAATGAAGTGCGAGTGTCCGTAAAGACGCTTCTGGGGGTAACCGTAGTTGTTGTCTTCATCGCGGGTCAATTTCCACACAATCAAGGTTTTATCTATAAAAAATAGAAAGAAAACGTTATTAGCAATTGAGATTCATTTAGAAAATTTTAAAATTGTGAAGGATGTCCAAGATTTTCGTGGATCTTTTAGCCCAAACACTTTTGACACATTTAACAATAAATGAAAAACTTACCACGAGAAGCAGAAATGATGGTATCAGGATCCTTTGGGTTGGTTGCAATTTGTGTAACCCAGCCATTGTGTCCCAAAAGGGTACCTCGTAATTGTAATGTCTCAGACATAATTTATTAAATTTATTTAATTTACTTTTGCCGGAGCAGTAACGACACGCGTCAACTCGAGGAAAAAGTTTTACGAAAAAGAAGGAAAATTTCAATTGTACCGCAGTTGGCTGCAGTTTGCATTTTTTTTTTCAATTTATCACCTTAGTTTAGTTTTAGATTCGGAACAGTAGATGGCGAATTGCAGAATTAAGGGTTAGTCCATACTACAGTTTAAATTAGAGTACACTTTATCAATCTTAAGTGGCTTTAGAGTTGGATATTAAACATGCGTGAAAAGTTTCGGGTATACATTTATCAGTTTTTTTGTCCGTCCGCCAACCAAAATTAGCAATTTCAACCAGAGATCTAGCTCAATAAACACATCAAAATATTGTTTTTCTTAGTATCGTACTATTTTCTTAACATTTTACTAAAGTTAACAGCCCAATTCTGCCGTTGTGATGCTCACAGGTCAAAAATTTTTTGTGAAGTTTCCTATGAGGCGGTCACAGTTTCCTATTCCGTTGAGACCCTCATAAGAAAACTCACAAGAAAACTCACCATTGGAAGGTGAATTACTAAAAAATTACTACAAATGTGATGAATTACCTAAGATTTGATTAAAAACATCTGACATAATATATTTTATTTGATAAGAATATAATCAGTTTCAATCAAGCAATAATTAAAATGGGTGTTATAGCTTGTAGATGAACTGATTCTCAAGAAGAACTTTCGGAGCCCAAGCCAATTTATTTTTTAAATTATGGTATGCAGTTTTTTAGAGTTTATTAATATACATATGTTGGTATAGAATTAAAAAAAAATAAAGTTCAACTATGAAAAACAGAAATTAATTAAATTTTGTTGCGTTTCCCTCGATTTTCTTGAAATTCCTTGGGATGTTTTATCTTCCGATTGTGATGCAGATATTACATATTGTACCTTCAGAGTTATGCACTCGGGCTTAGGTGTCGATCTAGGGCCGTGTTGGGAGCAAAGCATTGCAGCAAAGATGAAATATTCGATTTTAGACAATTCTGTGATTCTAATTTCAGTTCATTTGGAAAGCTGAAATAATTAAAAATTTATAGAGATTTGTACCTTTTTCCACATTGCTGCTTCGTATAAGTTTCGATTAAATCATGATCTTTTCATGATTGTCTCGTACAATACAGGTATAAATTTTCTGGAACAATGTTTGCACTTGAAGGAATAACTCCTTTTGCTCCTTTATGTGGCAAGATTTCTTGTGGAAATCGAAACGAAAACGAATCGATTGTCGATCTTCAATAAAAGTCGGCAAATATAGGCCGATAGATAAAAGTTGTATGTTGAATGACAAACGGATTAATTATCTTAGAATTCTACTAGTGATTTATTAAAAAATCAATTAATTCAGTTTTATTAGTTCTTACTTCTATAATGTATTATAGATGAAACTTCTTCCAAAAGATGTATTTAAATCAAATTTAATTCCATGTTTGTTCTTATTACGTTTTTGTTATACTTTTGTTTCACAGATATGTCAAGTGAGTTGTTATATGCCAAGAAGCAGATCATTATTTTCAAGTTTTTATGATGCTCACAAGTTTTGAGGTTTTTACCAGAATACCAAATAAGTCACAAAAATGAGTTATGAGGTTATTGTGACTTGTGAGGGTTTAGTGAGGTTGCCAGAATAATGCTATTAGTATTACCAAACTGTTAAGTAGTAGCATGCTAAGCCCTTAACATCAGGCTGTCTAAAATTTTGCGCTAATGTATTTAATTTTGTTTAGAATTGAAACACACTTTCTTGTAGGATACATAATGATATGTGAATTCCCAAAAATAAATTACACTTAAGTGGTTTCCTTTGGTACAAGAATTTAAATATTTTTTGATACAAATCTGCCAAAAGATGGATTTCGACAGTTAAATTCTTCAATAGGGCAATCAAAATTTAACTTTTTTTGGTTCTTAGTCAAATAAGTACATCCGTATTTTTCAGTAAATCTATAATATATCCCGCTTTTTCCTGACACAATTGGAAGCATTTAGTTTGAAAACGAAAAAAAATCAATTGAAGTCGCGTTACATTCGGCACGAAGAACATCAAATTCCGCATAAGATTCTGAATTTACCAGTGCTTTAATACAAGTCAGTACGAAATATTCTTGCTGAAAGTTCGGATATCAGTTTTGTATGCTTAGCAGGAAGAATATCCGTGGTGGGTATAATTTTTTCGGGCTATAGTTCACAGTGTTCAATACAAACAATTTAAACGTTATATATTTTATCCATAAGATGTAAAAGTATTTTTTTTTGATCGAGAAATTGTATACTGCTTTAACTTACAAAAAAAGAGGGTACATAAAGAATTTACTTTTTGCGGCTAGAAACAAAAGGCCGTGAATGCAGAACACATCTTTATAAATACAGGTTACATACAGAAAAAACAAGATATGCAGATATAGATTATAGTGAAGATGTGCATGTCCATCTTTACTGCGGTATCTTCGTCAGCATCTTTATATATATTTTTGAGGGTTAGACCAAATCTATGAAGGACTTCCCGCATGAACAAAATCCGTTGAGCCTTTAATGTGAGAGTCGAAACTAAAAACGTTATACCGTTTAAATATCTTTAAAAATATTTTATATAATTTTTTAGTTGTATAAACAACTAATATTTAATTTGTGCCAAAACACAAACTTTTAAGTTGCTCGAATCGCGGACTGAATAAAGTTTTTGCATGTGCGCGTACTCTCATATATAAGTCCATTGTATTCACTTTAGCAACCAAAATGTTGCAAAACTAAATGTTGCATGTGTGCGCCTAGCCGATGCAACTGCGGAAAACCCGGATAAACCTCAGAAACCAGATAATTTTATCTCCGCAGAAATGGACTGTCAAAGTTTATATGTGAAAGATATTCTACAAATTAGAAAATTTTCTCATTGCCTGAATACCATTAATAGCAATACGCATTTCTGCTGCTCTCTTCGGCCAAGTTTTGTCTACAAAAACCGTAAGTGCTATGATTATATAGATTTTTTAGGCGAACGCATAGCTTAAAGTGGTGCTATATATTTCCTCTCGACTGTGTATATTGCGAATAAAAGTTAAACCCATATATTGTAGATGTCACCACTCTCGTCCTTCAACATGACAAGTACTTTATGATGGTTTCTTTTCTAACTTCCTCTTCAACCTCCATGCTTAAAACTAATATATAATAAAATTGTACGTTTTTACTCACTCAATTTTTTATATTTTCTTCATGATTGTCGCCATCTCTTATCCATTCACATATTCATAATGACGTAGTAAAAAATTCGCAATCTAATCAGGGATTATAAGAGTGGTACATGAAAATAAGAGGCCTGCTTTCACACAAGAAAGCTGAGTTGCCGGCAACTGTGAGTTGTGTGGGCGCAAATGGCAAGAAGTACGGGGAATAAGGCTTTTTACAAAGTTATCTCTCTCTAATGAGTCCCATCCCTTTCTCTATACATCTAATGACACTTTGAGGGAAAACAAATCAATTTGATTTAGAGAATCCAACAATGTTTTCACTCTAAGTGATTTATCTTCCATTTTTTTGCCAGCTACCAGTTGCTTTCAAATCAAAATTGTCGGGTGAAAGCAGTCTAACAAATATACGCCGCATACGTTCATTATTCGTCAAAACTCAGTTACAATCACCAACCACCCAGATGTCACTTATAATTCAACGAAACTTTTCAAAGGCAACGCCACTAATATGACGTCACATTCCTAATTTCTTCGGCTAATAAAATTTATCATTATCGGCCATTTTGTAGAAGTGTGCTTGCTGAAGTTCAAACAATTCGCTTATCCGCAATTTCACTCCGCGATTCTTCAACAAAGACACAAATATTAACTAATTTAAAAAATACTATTCAAAAACTAGAATATCATTCTTACATTTAACCTTCAGCAAGTAACCACTAAAACAAAAACAAACTAACCCTTTTTACATATATATATATATACAAAAAAAAATTAATCGAAACTAATTTTCCGTGTTGCGTCGCACTCCCTTCGAACTTTTCAGCGTAGCAAAAAATCAATCGAAACCGAAAAACTACCACGATCGCCCATTTTCCCCCGTGCACAAGACCGAAGCAGAACGGAAAAATATCCAACTCAGTGCGTGTGAAGTGAAAAAAAAAGTTTTCACAAAAAAATTAAATATCATAACATACCTACATTTTGTATAATAATTGTCGTTTGCTTTTTTTACTATTTCTACATTGTGTGTTCATATTTCATTTGCTTGGTTTCCAATTTGCATTCAAAAGTATTAAGCTGAAAAAAAATTCTCAATATTTGCAACTTAGTGCGAGACGAAAAAAAAAATCGAAAAGGGAAGTTTATTTTATTAATTCCCATTTTTTTTTTATATCTTATAAGAGTGAGACAGCAGGAAAAGTGTGTTGAATTGAGAGTTCACATCCTTGGTTCGTGGTTTCGTTGTCGGAGGACTTGAAAGTTGTTGGAAAAGAAAGAAACGCATTTTCGCCAGTTTTGTGGAATTTATTTTTTTCGCTTGTGCCGGTTAAATAAAATCAGTCAAAATTGAATCGACAAAGATCGACGAGACTTTTTCTTCTACCACCATGGAAGATAAAGCGACCACAAAAGACCTGGATCAATGGATTGAGCAGCTGAACGAATGTAATCAGTTGACAGAGACACAAGTGAAAACTCTTTGCGATAAGGTAAGATGGAATTTTTAATGTGATGAAGATGATTATTGTTGTTTGTTTAATTTGTTATTTTTTTTTTTTAATTGGTCATTTGTCAAAATTTAATTAAACGAAGAAAATAAAAAAATGGGTTGGAAAGTAGATGAAGTAGGTTTTGTTTTTGTACATTTGTCTCGCTCCAACGCAGAGACTAGACCAGGGTTAGGTGAATCATTTTCTTCCAACCTGACTCGTCACCGTTTATTAAACGAAACCGAGTAACAGCAGACTAGCCGATGGTTGGAGTGAGTGGAGTGGAAATGGATGACGAATGAATAGAAATAAAAAAAAATGTTAACCACTCTGACTTGATTTTATTGGAGAGAGAGAGAGAGAGCTCAGAATAATTTTTTAATCTCACCGCAACGTAACGAATTAAATTAATTTGAAAATTAAAGAAAATGAACTTTGTAGTTTGGATTTTTTTTCCACAAAGCAATCAATATGAAACATGCGAATTATTTGTGTATCGGAATTAGATTGGAATTCCCACTCATTGTAATTGCTTGTAGTAGTGAGAAGTAGAGTTGAGCGAATAGCAACATAACTACCACCCCGACCCACTCGCTCTTCAAAGAAGGGTGGCCCATACCAGATTTTGAGTAAAAATGGTATTTTTTTTCTTGAATAAAAAAAGGAACAGTGATGTAAGAACAGAAATTATTTTAATATTTTTTCGTTGCTTTTCCATTATTACTTTTTTCCATTTCACATTTCAATTTATAAGTATTTTTCTACAAAATAGCAAATCGAATTCTAATAATGATTTTTGAGTGTTTTTTTTTTGTATGGGCTAATGGCCGGATTTATCAAAACATGTCTGCCATTTTGATTGGAT
Source organism: Philhelius pedissequus (assembly GCA_910595825.1). Classification (NCBI taxonomy): domain Eukaryota; kingdom Metazoa; phylum Arthropoda; class Insecta; order Diptera; family Syrphidae; genus Philhelius; species Philhelius pedissequus. Next base: position 331,765,722 of record OU343160.1, read on the forward strand.
TTAGTGTGTATGTATGTTGGGTGGAATATTTTCTTTCTATTTAGTTGCATGTCATGTATGTATGCGGTTTTTTTTTGATTATTTATTATTTTGGGTATTCGATGAACGGAAATAAATTAGCATTTCGTCAGCCTTTCATGAGAATCCCAGTTTTCCCCAGTTGTGCGTATTTGACATGCCAAGTCCGAGAAAATGGATTGTTGTGCTTTCATAATAGACCGGTTTGCAAATTAAAAATCCACAGTTTTTGGTACAAACTGGTTCAACTGAAAAAAAAAACGAAATTCGCTTGCTAAATTTCAAAATAATGATAGGTAAAGCTAGGAAACTAGGAAGCATAAAACTATCTGTCATACGTCTGAATTATATGCCTGCCTCTGTCGTAAAATGCTTCTTTTGAATAGTACTAAAACTATATTTTTAACTTATGAAAATGGCTAATGACGGTATTAGTAATACTCCACTAGCCTATAACGAAACGAGTCTAAGGGTTTTCCACGTAAATGCTCAAACCTTACATGCTAAAATAGATGAATTCAGAAACGTGTTTGTGGGGTCAAATATCGACATACCCTTATTACGATTGGCGTTTATCTTGAACAACAGCTCTCAATTTTTTGTCGAGTCACTTTTTAGGCGTTATAGTGTCGGTATTACGATACTAATGACCTTTTCGATTGGTAATCCGGAAGAACTCTCCGATCCGGGATTCCAATCGAACAAGTTAACACTTCATTCTGGATTTTGAAATTTAATGTGAGTGTATGTGTAAGGTGGGAAAAAACAAAACAATGACATGAAAATGTAGAGATGGGCGATGCTCATTGATGTTGGCAAAACATCAATGTTAGTCGAAAAAAAATATCGAAGTTTCAACATCGATGTTGAAGCAAGTGAAACATCGCATCATCGATGTTAAGATTCAAAAGATCGACTTAAAATAGGCTGAAATCTTTTGTCAATGAGCTCATGCTTATAAAGGTTAGGCCGGACTCCACGGAACAGCGGAATTGCAATTCAGCGACACCAAGCTTCAAATTATTTATGTGAAATTGTATGAAGTTCAATTCCCGCTTAGTAGAATTTAATGTAATACAAACAAAAAGGGAAAAGAAAATTGTGAAAAAACAAACATTGCTTCAATTTTCAAAACACTGAAGGTAGTTTGAATTTATAATATATTGTATTTTTAATTGATTTTTGAAACAACATCGATGTTTTGATATCAATATTACATTTTCGATGTTAACATCAATGTATTACAATTTCGCTCATCCCTACACAACATTTATGTTTACATTGAATTTGCGTTTGACATTTAGTATTTGAGTGTGTGCGTGCTTCTGGTTTTGATTCTGACTTCAAATCCAGAAGGAAATGTCTCTTCTATCCAGGAGAAGAACTGTCATTTCATACCAATCGAAAAGTTTCAGAAGCATTCGGAAGACTTCGGAAGCCGTCCGGACGACCAATCGAAAAGGCCATAAAACGCCACTCGTTGCCGATCGAAATACGTTCCACATAAGCAGCTGATTTTGAAAAAAATAATTTTCAATGCAACTGTCATTAATTTTTCAATTCATATTCAATTTCTGCCGATTAAATTAATAAAAGTCGCTAAATAAATAGTGTTGCTGCATTTATTTTCTCAAGAAATACGAACAAGAAAACAACAAAATTGATATACATAATTCAAGATCCAAATCAAATCCGTGAGATTTGTCAGATACGAAGTAAGTAGATGGACAAATCAAATTCCTAATATTTTCAATTAACATCATTCTCTTCTTTCCAGGTTTTTAATGCGCATAAATACTTCAGGCTGAATAAGGTAGCCTTTCTTTACAACAAAATGCCACAAAGAAGAAGGATATTGTGTGTCAATTTTAAAATTGTGTGTTAAAGAATTCAATGTTGTGTTATGATTGCAATTTGATTTTGTTTTGTGCATTTTGTAATACCTCTTCCTCTCTTAAAATTCGTTCCAAAAACTCCACGTGATGCTTCATTTGTTCAGCTTTGTAATTTTTACCCTTTTATAATCCCAAATTTAATAAAAAGTGTTAAAAAGAATAGGTATACAAAACAACAAAACTTATATTTTCAGGCAATTTCGCAACGAGTCGATTAAACATTTTTGTTCGACAAAAAAGAGCGTATTAGTTGGCGTATAAACAAGTCGTAACGCATATTGTAATAACGATGAGTGACGTTTCTCTAAAAAAAAAATTAAGTTCCACTCGAATTAAGGCGTTACGCTGAGAAAAATGACTATACAACGCCAATTGTAATACAAATATTTGAAAATGACATTCGTTATTTAAGCGGAACGCCTTTCGTAATAAGGGTGAATATGTGTATCTGAAACTTGGTTTCAAGCTGAAATTCAGGACGTAGTATACTGCTTATCTGGTTACAAATTGGTACGCTCTGATAGGTTGAACCGTGTGGGTGGTGATACAGAAATATACATACGTGATTGCATATATTTTAAACCTGTTGCTAAGCCTGATGCATCCTCCTCTATTGAATATTGCATAATCGAAATTTCAAATGATGTTAATAAGTGTTTACTTGGAGTAGCTTACCGTCCTAATAAATATGCAGAACTTACTAACCTCTATTAGGTACTTGAAGCGTTTTTCTTGTCTCTTCTCGGAAGTAATTCTATGTGTCGACTTCAATTGTGACCAGGTCCAGAGTTACATTTAGCAACCATTACTAAACAAACTTATAACCTTTAGTTTGTCACCAAACAACATAAATAGTGCAACACATTTTTCCAATAACAATTCTACACTATTAGACTTATTTTTTATTAATAAAATTGACAGTTGTCTGATCTACTCTCAACTTGAGGATCCTGCTTTCTCAAAGCACGATTTGATTTTTGCAACATTCAAAATTACCACAAGAGAAAATACGTTGGCTTATAAGTATAGAGACTTTAGAGCAATTAACTTAATAGAGCTAGAAAATGATATAAAATATAAAATATATTAACTGGCAAACAATTTATCGAATTTCATCACCTGAGGACCCGGTTTCATTCTTGCAAAATTCAATACTTGGTGTATTTAATACACATGTACCGCTTAAAGCAAAACAAACTCGAGGTGAAACAAAAATCCTGGTTTACCAAAGATATATTAAATTCAATTGAGTAAAGAGACCTAGCATATAAGCGTTGGAAGCGTTTTCGTCTTCCTGAAATGCTTTCTACTTTTCGGTCTTCAAGGAAAACAATCAGAGAAGCCAAATGCACTCTCTACTCAAAGCGCCTTAACAAAAATTTGCAGCCCAAAATGTTATGGAAAAACATACGTGAACTTGGCGTGGGTCGCCAAAGGAATATTGCTCTTCCGATGTATCCCCCGACTTCCATAATGAAAAGTTTGCAAAATGTGCAGGTTGATGGGATTAGCCCGACCAAACAATCGATACTCCTGAAATCTTTGAAACAAATAAAGCCTATCGGGTTGTTGACCCCTATAGTGCAAATTGCTTTTAATTTCAAATGGTGGATGATGCTGATGTTTTTTTAAATGCAATTCTGAAAATAAAATCATGTGCTATGGGATTTGACGAAACACATCCACTTTTCATTAAAATATAACTGCAAAATGTCGAGAAAGAACTGGAAATATGGCCCATTATAATAAATTTCAAACAAACGGCCTTATACACATTCCAAGGCGAGACATAGCCAGGGTTGTTGCAACTTGTACCGGACACTGGCCAGCAGAAGAGCATGCGGCAAAGTTACACTTTTCGTATAATACTCGTATATACTGTGGCAATTGGGGCAATAGGCAGGAAAGGATAAAGGTCATTCATGTCCTTTGTAAATGTTCTGGTCTGGCCAGAACAAGAACCTTCAATGGCGACCTTAGCAAACTATTCAAAATGAAGGTCAAAATTTGATTTTCTTTTTAAACTCAATAAAATGGCTATAGAAGATCGTCGATTTTGGAGACAGTTTATGGTGCAAATCTCCCGGATGGATTGTTGCATCGGTGGCATTCTAGTAGCTGCATATTTTGGCGCAATGTTTTCCGGGTTGCTTTTTTTATTATTGACGCGCACTTAAGGGGGTATAATTACCCTTTTAATGTTAAATATTAACACAGTACGGACGTTTAACAAGAAGAGGGAGAATTAAGGAGTTAACGAAGTACATTTGGCATAAATGTTTGTATGCATCACAACAATCAGGCACTAAACACAAAGTTCCGACGGTAATCTAAACCAACATACGAATTCATATAGCACGTGTAGCCGATTGACAACTAAAAAAATACCATATCATGATGTGCGCCCGCCTGTCAATACAATCAATTTAGTACCCTAAGGTCCGCCTGTTAAATTCCGGGTATGATGTCAGTCTCATTAACGGATATACGCAAAACTTTTCAAATCGTTTCATCCAAGGGTCTATTCGAGTTACGATATCAAAATATCGGGCTCCAGCTGATTGTGCTTTGCTCCTGACCATCATTTTTCCCAGGCTACCCTATACTCTTCTTTAAGACAAGTTCCAGGTCATCCTTGATTCATACTAACTGATATTTTTTTTCAGGTGTTCCCATAGGTGGTCAATAGCATTCAAATTAGGTGACTTGGTGGTGTTCGTGGTTGTTTTCGAACGTTGTAAAGCACCCATTCCTTCAATAACAGCGAAATGTCGTTATGGTTTATATGTTTGCTGGAAGATAGTTGATCGATCTAAGCCTAATTTTTCCACAATTAAAATGGTAAGCATACCAATCTAGTATCTAATTGTAATTTTCTTGAAACTTTGCCATGTCCTTCTCAGATTTTTTGTTGTCATTGAATATAAAGGTAGGAAGGTACTCCAAAAATTTTAAGCAAATAATTGGCCATTATAGACCACATTGTTGTTGTTGCACTATGTACCAATATCATTGTTTCTAGTTAAAATCGTAACTTCTATATATTAGAATAAAAGAATAACAACTCTTGCTAATAATAACTAATATGGTGAGAAAAAGAACACATCAGTTATCCCCAAACGATTTTAAAGTGTTGGATTGAAAATCGCATTAAACAGGATTTCTCTCCAAAAAATCAACAAAACTCTTTCTTCTCTGCTTATGTGATTGTGAGAAACAACGAATTCCATACAATGCAATTGTGTTTATATTTATTTATGAGAATTAGGGGTCCTCTGAAATCACACAAACAAGTAACAATAGTATATAGGATTGCTCAGCTAAATTTCTCATTACCTACATACATACGTAAGTACAAATACAAATTCCAACGTTACTATGTTTATATTTCTATTGTAAGGCAAACCGAAAAATAAAACATTCGTGTCAACAGGCTATTCAACAACCTGTGCAACATCCTTGTCTTATTTCATTTTAATCCTCATCATCGTCTTCCTTGTCTACCTATGTATACATCTATTCGTGTAATGTAAAAATAATTTTAATTGGCCCTAGAACGCTCTGCCTTACTACGTTACGTAGATACATACATCTACTACTTCTAGTCCGAGGGCTAACTTTTGAATGTCCGTTAAAAAAAATTCCAAGAACCTGATTTCAAACAAAGAAACATCGTCAGGAGAAGATGATGTGAAAAATCTTTAGTGAATAGGTACATTTTATATACATAAAAAATGGAGACAAGAAAAAAAAAGATAAGGAATTGAAATTCTGAGTCAGGTACATATGTATACATGCATATGTGGAAATGTACACACCGTAGATTCCTTTTTGTATGTATATTCTTAAGTAGAACTCTTTATGGTATTCCTCCATAGCCACAGGATATCGCTCCTTTGTGAACAATGCAAATGCTGGATAAGTCTGCTATGCACTCTTATTTTCAAACGGAAATTATTGCTGCATAGAAATCTTGAAAAGTCGCAGATAATGTATGTAGGGTCAATGTGGGTAATTGTAACCAAATTCTTGTTTTTACTTGCGATATATGTATCTAGATACTATAGGGCAAGTTTCGCATTTGGAAAAAATGGAACTCGATATTTTAATCAAAGTTGATTACGGTACCTGCTCAACGGATTTCAAATAAAATTTTTATACAGGAGCGCTCCTTTGAATTCTAAATAATACTGCATTTCAAAATTTTCGGAAAACAATTTTTTTTTTTTGGATTTTTGAAAAAGAAATATTTTTTTTTTGAAAATTCAATATTTCGATAACAGGTGCACGATTTTTTCTCAAATTGTTTTTGAATTTATATTATTAAATATTTAAGATGTTCATACTGTTTTTTTAGAAAAAGATTAAGAGTTTTTACATTTAAAAAATTAAGTAAAAACGACCAAAAATATATTTAGCCGTTTCTATTAAGAATCTTTTGCATATAATGTGGTCGAACATAAGAGCAAAGACGTGCGATCCAGGCATGCATTTTATTTGAATTCTGAATTTGTTTTTTATTTCAAAATCTAACGAAAAACATTAAATGAGATTGTAAAATTAGGTTTGTTCGTTGAGCCCTGAAGTCGCCCTAGGGTCCACCTAAAACGTTTTTTGACAAACCTTAAGTCACCCTGACAAACAAATTCTGTGTTTTTTGAAACCTAGGGTCGCCCTCAACTCGCCCTGAAGCAGAACTAGGTTTTAAGCAGGGTAACTTGAGGTAAATGAATAAACGTCAAAGTCACATGAGATCTGAAGTAGGAATGGGCGATATTGAGGAAAATATCGAGTTCTCATCATCGATGTTAATAGTTATCGAATCGAAAATATCAATGTGTTGAAGGGTTTTTCTTCATTCTTCTTTCAACATCGATATTGAATCATGGATTTTTTGTTTTAATATCGATATTTCAATAACATGGATGGACTTATCCATCATCCCTAATCTGAAGCATTTGTTTTGTTGTGAATTTTCGTTTTGTATGCAAATTGTTATTTTTAAAATGGAAATAAAACAATACTCAAATCAATTTTCAGACACAGACATGAAAAATGGAAAGCTTTGAAGTTGAGGATTGTGCACAGGTTCACAAAAACTGTACTAAGAACTTAAATTTAAAATATTTAAAGTTTTAATTATTAAATGACATAACTTCCTTTTCTGCAACATAAATTTACTGGCCCTCGGGTGTTTTTTGAGAACCGAAAAACTCAGGTTTTTTTGACAACTCTTGGGGTTGTTCAACGAACGAACCTATTATTGCATTTCTTTAAGTTTGTTTAAAAAAAAACAACTTTCTTTCTTTTTTTCAATCCGGGGATAAATGTAAACAAAGATTTAAGTGGGCGAATCGATTGAGGGAGCACACCTAGAACTTTGATTTTGTTTTACAGTGCGCTAGGAGTTCTATAGGATTTGTGTTCGGCACAGGTTTCGGTATACATATATATAACTAGTGATTTTTTTGCTACTTGGTTTTTGACGTTTATATTTTTGACAGATCACACATGACAAATTCCACGAACATTTGACATTTCGATTCAGTATTGTTTGCCATTTCATCATGAATAGACTTACGCCTGAACAACGTTTGCAAATTATTGAAATTTATTATCAAAATTCGTGCTCTGTGAAAAATTCGAAATTATGAAATTATCGCAAAATTGTCTTCAGCGACGACGCTCATTTTTGGCTAAATGGATACGTGAATAAGCAGAATTGCCGTATTTGGAGTGAAGAGCAGCCAGAGGCAATTCAGCAGCTACCAATGCATCCGGAAAAATGCACTGTTTGGTGCGGTTTATGGGCAGGCGGCATCATTGGGCCGTACTTCTTCAAGGACGATGAAGGCCGCAGGGTTACGGTCAATGGAGAAAGGTACCGTTCGATGATAACAGATTTTTTTTTGCCGAAAATGCAAGAATTGAACTCGATCGACATGTGGTTCAAACAGGACGGTGTCACATGCCACACTGCACGCGAAACCATGCATCAATTGAGAGGCGAATTTGGTGAGCAGTTGATCTCACGTTTTGGCGCATTCAATTGGCCACCAAGATCATGTGATTTGACCCCGTTAGACTATTTTTTGTGGGGCTATGTTAAGTCTATTGTCTATGGGGACAAGCCAAACACGATTGCTGCCTTGGAAGCCAACATTGAACGCGTCATTGGTGAGATTCCGGCCGAAATGTGTGAAAAAGTTTGCCAAAATTGGACCTTCAGAATGGAGCACCTGAAGCGTAGCCGCAACATTTAAGTGAAATTATTTTTAAAAAGTAAATGGCAGAAATTGATTTATCGATCCAAATAAAAATTTCATTCACTTTTTACAAGTTTCTGTGTTTTTTTGAATTTTCAAAAACCAAGCTCTTAAAAAATCACCTTTTATATTTTTTTTTTGATTTGAAGATTTCTTACGCTTACTATACCAGAGTAGCATCTGGTTTTGGAATCATATGTACATATTACTAAAGAACACCCAAAACAAAAATTGCATACATTTTGACTCTGTATAAAAAATGAAAACTTTAGAAATTAATTATAAAAAGAAAAAAGTTTCCTCACTTTAAAATTGCTATATTTATTACTTTTAACCAAAAATCTACTTAATTAAAGTATCTGTGTGTTAAAATTCATGCTCCCCTAAAGGACATTTCAGCCTTTAAACAAATTGCGATCTATCGGGAATCCCCCAGGAAACATCGTCTCCACGGAATAGAATATTCCCTCGAATTTGGTCATATGTGATCGTGAATATCACACGGAACAAAACTGCCTGGGAAAGCTTATTTCCGCTTATGAATAAAACTTGTGAGCATGATTCACATTCCATACATTCGAATGAGAAAAAATTCCAGAGACATTTTTATTCCCGGTAACATCCCATTATTTAATCTTTTCAATTGAAGTTCGCTTTTTCAGAAGATGAACATGTAAGTATAGGTTAACCGTCTTTTGTAGAACTTAATGCTTACCCTTTTTATTTTCTTTCGGAATTTTCAACTATGGCTCTGATTTTACAATTTTCTCTTCATCACCTGTTTTTGTATTTTTTACACCATTATCTGATAAATACCAGATTACTGGTATGGCTACGTCGAGATTATGACAAAAGTAATTTTTACATTCACTCAAAAAATGTCGATTACATTAACCCCAGCTTTATTAAAACCCCAGCACTTTAAAATATACCAGCCTCTTTTCAGGAATTTAAAAAATAAAATAAAATTGTATAAGGCGTAGGTTTAAAAAAAAAATGTTCTCGAAGCGTCCCATCCCGACTTGCAAAATAGTTTTCACACGAACTTTAAAAGTACAAAACACATGTGGCAACTGAAAACTGTGTTTAAACGAATGAGTTACACACATGTTCTGATCAACCGTGCATACGTTCGATTGTTTATTCAATGGGTGCTTTGTGTTTAAATTTACCCGTATTGTCCCTACCATTATACCATGCTAAATTGTTATGGACAACAGTAGGTAGATTGTAACACTGCAACCTCTGTCGTGTTTTAAATTAAGGGAAACAAAAACAAAATTTAGCTAGTTTATTGCGGTTATGTTTACTAATAATTATTATGAGATTTAACGAATGCGTGTGCAGAGAAGAACAAATAAAATTTTATATTGGTGCAATGTTTTGACTGAAAAAAAAAAATAACATTTGCCTACATATAAACGAAAAAAAGTACATATGTACTCATGTACAGGGTGGCCCACGAATCGTGCTACAATACGAAATTTAAATAACTTTTATTTTAATCGATGTATTCCATTAATTTTTTTTTATTGGATTAAAAATTAAATTTTATTTTAAATAACTAATGGTTTTTAAAGATGATAGACCGCAAATGACCTCCACGCTAATCCACACATATGCGGCACCTGATCAGAAAATTGTTCATTGCGGCCTGAAGGGTTGAAATTGGGATCGCCTCAATTATTGTCTTAATGGACTGCTTCAATTCAGTCAAATTCCTGGGTTTTGTTTTGTACATTTCCTGCTTGACATAGCCCCATAAAAATAGTGCAGTTTCTGGATATCAATTTGTTTTGGAATTTTCGTTGTACCTCCGCCATAACTTGTGTGGCTACATGTGCACTTGCTCCATCTTGTTGAAACCAAATCCTGATGAAAGGGATCCTTCAACATCTTTAAATACCGGTCCCCATTGACAGTTTGTGTTATACCGTTTTCTTCAAAGAAGTATGGCCCGACAATACACCTTGATGAAACTGCGCACCACACAGTGACTAGTTCTTGGTGCAGTTCCGTCTCATGGTGCATTTCTGGATTAAATTCACTCCATATACGGCAATTTTGCTTGTTAACATTGCCGTTTAAAACAAAATTATCAATGTGTTGTCTTCTTCGGCCATTGCAATCATTTTTCGGCAGAATTCCAGGCGAAAAGGCAAATCCTGAGGGTTTAACTTGCTTGTAATTTGGACTTTGTACGAAACAAGTTTAAGTCATCATGAAGTATCGGTTGTAATGACCGTCTGCTAACTCCAATTTGGCCCGATAAGTTTCGAGTCGAAACACTTGGATTTGCCTGTATTGCCGACGCAAAAGCCACGATTGTATCCTGAACCCGAACATTGGGATCTCGATAATACGGTCTTCGTTCGATGCTTCCAGATTCGGCAAACATGTTCACCAGCCTCATAATGGTCCATCTACTCGGGGAGTACCGCCAAACTCCAGCCTAAATTCCCTTTGGACTGAAATGACGGAGTGCAAAGAATGGTATCGCTGCACTATCCAAATCCTTTTTTCAGTATCCCAAGCATTCATTTTGATAAATCTAAATAGTAGCCTATAAAATAAAAATAAAAAAAAAATAAGCCGATTAGTCACACTGAAAAAAAGTTATAACGATTTATTTTTGTAGCCCGATTCGTGGGCCACCCTGTACATAGGTACAAAATGTGTGTAGCTGACACCTACTTATTTATAACGGTTTTAAATGGTATCATAGGTATTCAGGATGAAAAATGGTATAAACCCATCTTAGCTTAATTTTGTATTTTAATCTTTCCCGGGTGAATACTAATGTAGACATAGAACATTATTGGAGTTCCATTTATGGGCCATCTTTTGAAGACACTCAAGCAATAAAATATGTATGTACTCGAAGATACGTACTTAAGGCAACCTAAATGCAAAAATAATCTACAACTTTCCTATTTTCTGTTTTATTTCAATTTTTTAATTTTTTCGCAGGAACTGTTAGGTCGATAGATTATCCAACATACATACATATTTACATATAAGTACGTATATTCTTATATATACAAACATGTGGTACCTACAATTCTTTCTGGATATACTCCTAGGTACATACAAATAGTGAATATAAAACAGATGTATTGCAGATGAATTATTTAAAGAGCAATTTAAAAAAAAAACATACAATGCGTTTTTTTATGTTTGTCTAATAACTTCGAAAGAAATATAATGAAGTACCCACAAATGTGTACGATAATTTTGCCAGTTCGGTCATCCTTGTCTGGAAGGCTGAGATTCGAAAACTATTGGCTGGAACATTGTTGTCCATTCACCCGATATGGCCTTACTAATGTAGTCGGCGTATTTTGACTTTTTGAACTACATACATCCACATAGCTTAGCACGAGATCACTAAATAAACTCTAAAAGAAAAACTACTAAGAGTAATGGTAAAAAACCTTCCAGAAATGTCTTAACAATATCCGGCATCAATTAGAAGAATTAAAAAATAACGTAAACAATCACACATTAATGTGAAGAATGAATGCTTATATTTTAATTATTGGAGTGCTACTTCTGGTCAAAATTAAAGCTTCTAGGTTTTCTATTGCAGTGGAATTCACATTTTTTTTGCGTGGGAAGGTGGAGAATCTTCATAGCCGGTGCTCATAGTAATGTGAGATTATTACTCACTAAAAAAACACCTCTCTTTTTCTGTGTTCGACTACGGCTAAGTTGCCTCATCAAATATTATACATTTTAAATTTGTTCGCATTTGGCAGGCAGCTTGAGGAGGAAGAGAAGACTATCTCCCATCTTCTTTATTCATGGCCTGCTCTCTCCCAAGGAAGTAGATTAAACCTGGAAGAATACTTTTTCGACGATACAAGGGATCTTAGACACATAGAGTTTCACCGGCAACACCGCTTCATTAGAGGCTCCAATTGATTTGATTAAAGATTAAATTTCTCTTCATGTGGTATCACAATGGTCCTATCTAAGGTCTAAGTGTGTAACTTGTTTTCCTGACGGCCACTTCAACCTAACCTAACCAGGGAGCTCCCCATTGAGAGGACCCGTAGGAACTGCATTTGAAACGGATTCTTCATAATGGGCTTAGTTGGACGATCTAGTTTTTTGAAGTTCTATTACTATAACAATGACCGATTAGGCGAGTTCTCCGCTTGCAGACGAAAACTCCTATTTCATCTTCAACAGTTAGTATACGTAAGATTCTGTGTTTCTAATATATACCACGGAGCATTCACGGTTGTTCTGAGAACTGTGTTCTAGCAAGACTGTAATATTTGCCTATTGCTTGGTTTAGTACAACCCCAAAGTTGTATACCATACATCAATAAAGGTTTGGGCAGTTGCTTATAAAAAATCAATTTGTTATATATGCTTAGTTTGGAATGCCAATAGCCAATTTAGTTGGTTGTTCATGTATGTAAGTTTTCCATTTAAGCTTAGCAACTAATATCGTTCGAATGTGCTTTGCTTTGTTGGAATACGGCACTTATGTATACTCAATTAAGATAGGGTTGATTAATAATTTTTTTTTTGTAAGTAAAATGTAGACTTATTAAAAACAGTGGCGCAAAATTTTAAACGATTTAGTAAAATGTTAAAGCCAGTTTTAGCAATTTACTAAGCTAAAAAGATGATTGAGCTAATTTTAAACAATTTTAACATTTTACTAAAGTTAAAATCACGGTATGGCTACTTTATCTTTTAGCACTTTGCTAAATCCATTATGGAGTCTGATAGTATATCAGCCTTGCACGCGGTGTGCCCAGGTTCGAGTCCTGCTGGTGCAGAATTTTTTTTTTGTAAATAATGAAGTTTTAAGATGAAAATAGAAATAACTAATATTTTTTTAGAGCACATGTTGGGTTTCCATTAACATATAATTAATTTACAACGCATAACAACAATAATTGTGTTCATCAAAATTCGAACCCTACAAATGCTCAGCTTTCTGCTTAATTAGCAATTTACTAGATTAGAAAAGGTTTAAAAATCTTGAAATAGTTATTCAATCAATAAGCATTTAGGAAATTGCTAGTACTAGTAAAATGTTAAGCCCTTAACAATGGGTTGTTTAAAATTTTGCGCCAATACCTTCACCATTTCTTAGACCATCTCGAAATATTGTTTAAGGTTCGTTGGAGCTTTTCCACTGCCGTTTCAATTGAATCGGATATTGAAAGTATTGTCGTGTCAGCTGCCAATGTAGCTGTAACGCTATCTTTTTCTTGGGATAGGTCGCGAGTGTATAAAACATACAAGATCGAGCCAAGAACACTTCCTCGGGGAACCCCAGCATTTATGGTGGTAATTCCCTACCTCGCTTAACTATAAATAACTTATCTTCGATGTAGAATTAGAGGATGTGATATAGTATGTGCCAGACCTTGTCCAAGTCTTGGGAAACGTCTAGAAATGCGCTGGAACATACATTTTTTCATTCAGACTTCTCAATTTCATTATTTATTCTAAGACATGATCAATTGTTGAGTGGGTTTTACAGAAACCAAACTAATGATCCAGAATAAGACAATTTTCTTCAATTATGGACAGAATTATCTTGAGTAGGATTTTCCCAATTACATTGGAAATTAGGGGCAGGAGAGAAATCGGCCTATATTCCTTTTCGTTCAGTTGTTTTCCCGGTTTTGTAAACACTTCTGCAACTTTCCATTATTAACGTGGAACTTATGCCATAAAATTACTGTTTTTCTGGGTAGTTCTTTAAGGACCGATCATTTATAAAATAGTACCCAATTAAGATGCTTAATTGTCTTGTAATGATCGGATAATGAGACATTTTGAATAGTACAATTCCCAGATGACGATTGAATCTCTTCAAGTTCGTTTTCTAACTCCCTTCCACCAAAAGGTTTGAACGTTTCCGCAAGGTGTTCAACAAATAAATCTGCTTTATCCTTATCTGTTTTAGTCCAGTCACAATTATTTTTCCTTATAAGTGATAAATTCATTTGAGGCTTTTTAGTATCTTAAGCTTGCCAGAGTAGATTTTTTTGGTTTTGTTTTCTGATAAATAAAAAATAAAAAAAAATACCTAGTAGCTTATACAGGAATTCACATAAAATTTTATTTACAGCTTACATAAGTTGCAACTGATAGAAAAAAAAAACTATTTTAAAATACACTTAGAAATCTGTGATATCTCAGGCGGCATTTCAAATGCTAATTTATACAATTAAGACAATTTAATTTGCAAACCAGGCCGAAGATCTTAGCCATTCAAATTTGAGATTCTGAAGTATCTCCAACATTTTCCAGAATTTCTGAGTAGTATTTCAGAATATAATCATTTTAATCGATTAAAAAAAAAAACCATTGCTTAACTTTTAGGAAATAACTTCTCAATATTTATCCAATTTTTTTTAAATGCCTACGTACAAAAAATATGTGTATGTATACGGAATCACGAGCAAAATTGTTAGTTTATTTGTTGCCCTAAATGCTAGTAATCATATGTATGCAACTATATGTGTACATAGGTATGTATGTCCTAGGTTTAATTGATCAATTTTATTAGTCACATCATAGAGCGCCAATGATATTTACACAAGTAAATTTTATTCTATGCAAATTCAAGAGAAAACAATACAATTCTTATAATAGACAATTAAAATTATCATTAACTTTTCACGTGTTATATTAATTAATAATTACAGATTATAACAGGTTTGTAACTTATTTGCTTAACATACATACGAGTAGATATAAATATGATTTAGAGGACATCGTCCATATTTAATATCGGGTTTCAAACATTTTACGAACTGCATACCAACAAAAAAAACCATATAGCCTCCAAATTAATAAAAAAATGCACTGATAATACAATTGTTGTGTTTTTTCATACTATCGAAATTCTTTTCCATTTTATTTCAATTGTTTTCTGTGCTATTTAAAAGCAAACCAAGTACCTGTACATACTTGAGTTCTTTTTTATCGATAAAAATGAGTTCCTACTAAATAAAAAAATAACGGCTTAAACATTTTGATTACTTGACATTTTAATTTAATATTTTTGATTGCTTATTATTGTTAATTAAAAATTAAGATTTTATTAAATGTCATTATTGTTAATTGAAATTTGAGTTTTTATTAAATGTCGGATGTTTAAAATTTAATATCAATTTAAATAATAAAAATTTAGATATCCATCGCATGATTGAAAATTTCGATTAAATTTGATTCCAAATTAAATTTTGAAGTTTCTTCATTGGTGAATAAAATTTTATCTCTTTTGCTTCCTTCTTCTTTTTTTGCTTATTTTCAAATAAATACATACAGTTATACAGTGCCAGTCGGCAAGAAAAGCTAAACATTGCTCGCGTTCGAGTACGAAACTGTTAGGGGAGCCAAACTTATTATCGGATTTGTTTTTGAACGATCCAGGTAGCTTTTTCTAGGGTATATTTCTTAAGACGATTAGCAATTAAATTACCTCTTTATTGTTGAAATAAATCGTTTAAAGCTGTAGCTGTTTCCATAAACGAAATAACGCTCAGAAAATCAGATTTTCCGTCGAACTTACCTACTTGACCTGAAGTCCTGCTGTTCATAAGCGTCAATATATCATCGGCGCGCGTCCAGCAGATTGCGCAAACATTATTTTTTAGCTGCAGAAAGAGCACTAATGCAAGAAAAAAAATTACTAAGACAGGCAACAGTACATATTTTGCAGTGTGAATGCGTTCAACAATGTATGAGAAAATAAATGCGATTGATGTTCTGCGCTTATAAAATTTATTCTTGGGATCAAATTAATATAATTGAAAAATCAATTAAAATAAAATGACAAAATAAAACACCTCATAATAATTATATAATGACAAATTGATGTTAAAAAAAAATGCTGCTAATCCTAATGATCAAAACTAAAACTACAATTATACATTTAACGTAAAAAATGCTTTCAATGCGTTGACAAAAAGAAGAACGTTGACGCCTGTCTTGACACGAATTTTTGGGTTAAGGCATTGGCGCTGCGCTGTGAAGATAGAACGAAAATGTACTTTAGCATATAAACAGTGATGACCGAATTTGTAGCTTAAGATGTATTTTTTAAAATTACAATAAGTTTCTACGCTTTCGTGCCACTTAAACAAATATAATACACTGCATATATTGAATCACTCTTAACACGCACTATGTTTATTTATAGTACATATTTTAATTCTGGATTTCAATTATATTAATCAAGAATCGATAGTGACTCACAAAGTTAAATTCTTGTTTTTAATTGTTAATAGTATGAATATGTATTTGTGTGTTCTTTTTTTTTTTTCTTAAATAAATAGTTACTTATTTAATTAAATAGGTACATGAAATCAATTTTTTTTCTTTTAAACTCATTAACCTGTTTGTTTGCGTTTTATAT
The DNA here is from genome assembly GCA_910595825.1 of Philhelius pedissequus. Taxonomy (NCBI): domain Eukaryota; kingdom Metazoa; phylum Arthropoda; class Insecta; order Diptera; family Syrphidae; genus Philhelius; species Philhelius pedissequus. The sequence continues at coordinate 331,782,299 of OU343160.1, forward strand.
TTCTCTCGGAACGTTGTTGAATGTAAAATATTGATATATGAACTATGACTTCTGTTGTTCTCTTTATTTTGAACCAAACAAGGTCGTCATTGTTGCGTAAGTTATATTCATATTGTTACGTTATTGACCAAGTGGTTGAATTATTATAGGTGTTCGAGATTTAAATATATCTCTTTCGGTTGTTTTGGTCACAGACGTAGTCTATAAAATTAACTGTCGTGGCAATGCGGAAGAAAATTGCAATATTTCCTATATCGGTACAACGAAACAACTTCTTCGTCAACGAATTTCCAACCACAAATCCGACATTATTTTAAAAAATTACTGGGAAGACAGCATTGGCCTTACACTCCATTGAGCATGGACACAAACCAGATTTTGACAGGGTGGAAATCCTGGAAAGGGAGAAACATGTCTCCAAGCGGTATACTCTTGAAACGCTTCATATTATTAACAACAAAAACAATATGAATCGTAAACAAGACAGCCAGAACATTTAATCAGTTTACTGCTCTTTAATGACTAAGCAGAATCCGTGAAATTTTAAAGCCGACTAAGCTTCAATCGAAGTGTTTTTTTTTTATATAATAAAATGTTTGTTTTTTAAACATTGCTTTATATTTGTCTCTCATTGTATTATTTACGTTTATCTATAATACGTAATAAATGTAAGTTTGCCAAAATTTTACACTAAATGTTCTTATGTGTATAATATGTTCATTTTATTTTTGTTAATAAAAGATCCATAGAAGAAGGCGGCAACCACCGTCGAAACGTCGGGAAAGGAAATGAAATTGTTTCATTAAAAAAACATTACGACCAAAACAGCCGAAAGAGATATATTTAAATCTCGAACACCTATAGTAAGTTATATTCTACCACTTCACTGCATTAATACACATTTTTTCTAGATAAATAACCGGGATACTATTGACGAAAAATTTTAGACAATTGAGTAGGATACTTAAGCATTTTTAGTAGGTTAAACCATTACATACATACAATATTATGTATGTTCCAATTTATTCTTAATATTCTCAACTTTTTTTTGAGTTGATACTTAATTTGTTTTTTTATGAACTTGCTGTAGGTATGAGTTTGAAAATTATTCTTCAAAATGCAATATCTAAATCTAAAGAAACTGAGAGCTTTGAATGTACAGCCCTTAATCTAAAATGGGATGCCATAATAATACAGTAAGAAGAAGAAGATACCTAATGTAAATTTAGTGTTTAAAGAATAAATAATTTTTAATAGGTGCTTAGTAGCAACGTCGTTTGGGGATAATGACTTTTTCTGTCTTTAAAACCCTTAATATTATTTTTTTTTGCTAAAAGTGTAGTTATAGGCGTTATCACATTTTTTTTAGAACCGCTTGCCTTAAACTACATACTTACTTATGTAAGTAAATACATCCATTTTTGCTGTTAATGTAAAATCTGGAATAATGCCATTTAGATTTGAGGAATCTTTAACGAAAATAAGTACCTAGTATTTGACAGCAAAACTGAGACTATTTTCTTTCCTATTATAATTGCATTTTTAGTTGGCATTCCGGAATCTCTCCGATCCGGGATCACAACTGAAAACTTTTTTGATTCTGAGAATTCTGAAGTTTGGTGTATATTGTGAAATTAATCAACATTAAAAATAATGTTTGTTTAGAATATAAAGAATATAAACTGCCTAGTTTTTTGGTTTTCGTTTCTGATTACAAATCCAAAAGCAAATGTCTCTTCTTTTCTGAATCAGAATTGTCATTTTTTCTGCCTAGTGAACACTTTCATAACAGTCCAGAAGGGTTCCGGATTGCTAAATAATTGACAAAAAAAAACCTGAGAAGAAGAACTGTCATTATTAAATAATTTAATAGTTTCGTTATTTTGACACTACAAATGTATGCTTCATGTTAAATTTCAATATTAGGAGCGCTTTTAGCGCTCCTTGGAGGAAATTTTATGATTTATTTTTGACCACATAGCAAAGTAATATAAATTTAAGTAATAGTGTCTCCAATAATATCCGAAATAAATATTTCTAATGGAGTCGCGACCTTATGATCTATTGACGTGACATGCCATTATATGTTTCATAACCATATTGTATGGCTTTAACACAAAAAAACTCAATATCCACTTGGGGTTCCTTATCACAATTTAAAAAGTCCGCTTAGCTTGTACCTAAACATAATTGTATGTACACACAATCGAATGATTCAAATGTTAACGAAATTGTTCATTTCTTTTTATTAGTCTTTTTTTTTTTTTTAAAAGGGTCATTCTTTCTATCATCCGTTCTCTTGATTCTTCTTTAATAATAATTTCATTTAATTGAAATTCTCAATGCATACATACATATGTATGTATATTAGCTTCTTAAAAAAGTTTTCCATAAAATGAAAATCCATTTAGTACGTCGTTCGTATTCAAATTAAAAAGGAAATACATTATTCTTTTTCGACGACCAGGGTGCATTAAAAAATTCTGTAAGTTCCTCACAGCGAGAAATGAAACTTTCAGATTGCCATCACTTAATTTCCAAGGCAACTTTGAGTTCTTTTATATTTTCTTTTTTTTTTGAAAATTATACAGACAATAAGTGTGTATGTACTTGTAGATACATCCTACCAATTCAAAATCTCATGCAAACACATGTGTGTTTTTGATGCTTATCTCATTTTGAGAAATGTTATTTGTAATAAAAAAAAATATACAGAAATCTCTTTTATCTTTTTTAAGATTAAGTTTCGTTTGAAATCTGAATGTAAGATTTCGAGGCAATGACATTGACTCACTGCGCAAAATTCTTATTTAGTTATTTTTTTTTCTCTCGTTTGCATTTCCAACAAAACTGTATTGGAGGTGTAAGGGCAAACCTTCAGAAATGTATTAAGTATCAACATTGACATTGGTTATTATAAAACATTTAATATTTATTACCAATGCAAGTAGAGATCATTTTACAGAAACAAAAGAGAATTTAAATACACAAATTGTGTGATCAATTCGTTTAGATGAAACATGATTTGTGAAATAAAAGGGTGGCTATGTTTGTTGTCCTGAATTGCTTTTTAACATTTTTTTTTTATGAAAAGCATTAGTCGCGAATACAAGATCAGAACCAGCTTTAATATGGCTTAAACAGTTACAAGGAAATAATGGGTTATCCATTTTGCGGTTTCAAAAGTACTCGTAAACGTAAATACACCACATATAAAATTTTTTTTTTTCATGATATTTCTTTTTTATTATATAGTTTGAACGTTGACATTATGTGTGAAACACTACATCATTTAAATGACCACCACGTGAACTGTTGCAAGCATCGATTCTTTTGAGGTAATTTTCGACCACTTTTTGACACATATTGGGCGGTATCTCAGCCATAACTTGACGAAAGTTGGTTTTCAAGTGCTCAAGAGTTAAAGGTTTATCTGCATAAACACGATCTTTCGCGTAGCCCAAAAAAAAAAAGTCCAACGGTGTCAAATCGCATGATCTTGGTGGCCAGTTGATATCGCCACGACGAGAAATTACGCGGCCAGGAAATGTGTCTTGCAATAAAGCAATGTTCGCTAGAGTTGTGTGGCATGTGGCACCGTCTTGTTGAAACCACATATTCTCCAAGTCGTATTCTTCAATAGCAGGCAAAAGAAAAGTCGGTTATCATATGACAATAACGCTCCGAATTGACGGTGACAGTAGTTCCATCGTCGTTTTAGAAGAAGTAAGGTCCAATCACACCTCCGGACCAAAGAGCGCCCCAAACGGTGATTTTTTGTGGATGCAATGGCCTCTCTTCAATTACTTGAGGATTTTCAGAACCCCAAATACGACAATTTTGTTTATTAACATACCCACCGAGTGAGAAATGTGCTTCGTCGCTGAAGAAAATTTTGTTCGAAAAATCGCCGTCCACCGCCTGCTGTTCAAGCACCCATTCGACGTATCTTCGACGTTGTGAATAGTAAGCTGGCTTCAGTTGTTGTGTGAGCTGGACTTTATATGGATGCAGGTGTAGATCCAAATGCAAAATACGCCATAATGTGCCGTAAGACAGTCCTTATTCCTGAGAACGACGAGGAATCGACACATTCGGGTCTTCGGCAACACTTTAACTTACAGCAGCGATAGTTTCAGTGGTACGAGCGAAACGATGATGCACAGCCCTTACAATATCTGTAACCAATCCAGTCTCTTCAAATTTCTTCACAATTTTGGCAATTGCTTGTGTAGTTGGACGATTATGTAAACCATAATCTCTTCGTAAAGCACGATGTGTGGCTGTGGCAGAATGACCATTTTTGTAGTAGGTTTCCACAATTTTTAAGCGTTGTTCGATAGTTAAGCGATCCATTTTCGTAAATGTCAACTGAAAAAAAAAATTGGCTTAACAACTTAGTTTGACAGATGTCGAATTCCAGCCCTATACTTTTGAAACCGCAAATGGATAACCCTTTATGGTACTGACCACAATTAATGAGCTACCACCTTAAAAAGTTTCTTTCATGGCTAGTGTCTCTTGATAGGAAAGCTAAAAGTCCTCCAAGAGTGTCTTCAGTTATAAAAAGGTAGCCTTCCTCTTAGCCGTTGGTATTCGTCAGATAATTTTAGGAACTTTCCATTCCTGCCCAATAACAACCAACTTATAGGAGGGATTAGCGGGGTTAATACTGTGCTCTGGTTCTCCGGAATTGTTTCGCCAATTTAAATTTAAAAATATTGGCCCCTATCGGGAATCTGCTAGAAAATTTCATTTCCCACGTAATTATTTATTAAATTTCTTTCAAACAAAAAATCATATGAAATGACAGCAAAACTTTTTGGCAAAGCTTATTCCTGATACCAATAAATCCCGAGCGAAACTTTTGACCATCATTCACATTCCCTACGTTCGCCCATTATGTATATACAATCGACTAGTCCACATGCACTTTACGTACTAATCGATCGGTATTAGCTCACAATATGTTTCAAACTGAAAAAGTCAAATCAGAAACACTGAGATTTATTATTAGACACCCACGTTTTATTATTTACTAGACACAGGTAAATTTCCCCCTCTTCTTTAGTAGTTTTAAAAATAGCCTTACATTTAATGTATGTATGTTTTATTTAGCCGCACATCAGAGACGCGAAAAAATTAATTTGTCAAAGAAGGCATTCATTAACAAAAAAAAAATATCTTGTGAACGTTTTTGTCATTCGACGTGAGCATGATTATGATGTACATTAACCCTTCTACATATGTTTTAACCTTCTTTGTTTAAAGTTCGTCGCTATACATATCCAATCACTTTGTCGTACGGGTTCTTTAGATGGGTTGAAATATTTAGTGCGAGTATGTGTGTTGTGGGGCTTCTCCAAATCTAATGACATAGTGTGTTTTATTTTAGGCGTGTTTTTTTTGTGCCATTTTAAGTTAGATAGTGCTAGAAAAAAAAACGCCGCCATCAATACTTACCTTATGTATAAATGTTATAATAGTTGTAATTCCGTTATAAGATCTGAGTTACCTCTGTTTGAAAAAGAGAAACACAAGCTGAGAGCTCTCTGAGCTAAAAAAAGAAGGATGAGACTATATGAATGCCTCTTTATAACAGTTATACCAGTTTTATAACCCTTATACGCATTAAAAGTATGAAATATTCCCGACGCTTCGCACGGTTGAGAACCTGCAGGATCAAAGAACTAAGATCAGGAAGCCGAATGTCCTTCAGATTCTTCAATCACCAAATAAATTCACAGCTGACATCAAATCGTATCAGGGGGCCTATTCCTGAATACGAGTCGAGTAAGTTGTCACTGGAAAGCTCACAGTCGAGTCGAGCAGCATTAGGTATTCCACAACTCTAGTGAGAGCCAAACACATGACATGACTTAAAATGTCTGAACGCATCCTTTCGATTTTTGCTACTTTGTTAAAAGTTGACGTTTCACAGAAAAATATTTACATTTTGAAACACAATATTTGCAGCAGTAAATTTATTTCAGTTTAAAGTGATTAAAAATTTTAAAAACTAAATTACAAAAAAATGATAAGTAGGTAGTTATTTTATAACACTGATACTGGTGTATGATAATTGTGAGGACGAATACAGGAGGAGCATAATAAGCAGTAAGAGATGAAACAAATCCCTTAGTCCTAGCAATGCATAAGAATAAATTATGAAATAAAAGCAATAATCAAAACAAAAATTAATTGTCTTAGATTTGTACAACTGTTCCGGGTACAAAATTATTTGTTTATATTTACTTGATTCATCTGATTTTATTTTTCCCTTTGTAAGGTGGGAATGCATTGTAAAAAAATCCACTAAAATCTCATACTGCCTAGCAGTCGTAACTTTTAATTAAAATTTCATAAATTATTTAATATTTTTTTTTGCATGTTTGTAGTTAAATTTTGGGATTTTGTCACATAAAAATGCTCACTTTAGTGTTCAGGAATACGTATTTTGCACTCGAGTGGCATTTGACGTTAGAGTTGAGGAATACCAATTATTAGTGAGTAGTGTTCGGGAATACTGATTCTTTAGGGGTGGCCGTGGCGCGATGGTTGTGTGCTCGCCTGTCAACCTCGTGGTGCAAGTTCGATTCCTGCCGTTGTCTATGTCTTCTTATATTTTCTTATATTCCATTAAAAACCAATTCTAAAAATTGTCATAAAATAAGTTGCTGCTTTGCTCCATTACATGATGTTTAGGCATAACACTAACAACATGTGATTGAGTAAACTAGCATACCCATAGAATATGACAACGAAATCAATAAAACAATGCGAGTTATAAGGCACATAAATAAATAAGACACGGTAATTCTCTCCGCATTAGTTCAGCCGCCATCCCTGGAGATAAATCTGAGACAACAACCAGCTCTAGTCTCAGAATATCGCGCCACACATCTTTCCTATCCTTCTTTTTCTTTTTCCACCGGATGTTCGCGCTGTTTTAAGAAAAACATATAAAGGGTATTCACAATCCCTTGAGCGCGTGCAAAGTTATAAAAAAAAAAATATGTGAAATGTCTCGATTTCACATGAAACTAGCTCGGCTCGTATTCAGGAATAGGGCCCCAGATGTGAGAAATCTGTAAATATGAATTTTGTACACGTATAATGTTCAAATACGACATTTTTGACAGGTTTTCAACCTGGCTTCAGCTCCAGTTGCAGCATTCAATTGTTTTCAGCCAGTAAGACAATCAAATAAATTATTGATATTATGGAATACAACGATGTACTTTCAGTTGAGTAAATACGAAACGTTGCATGCTCATAGGAGTTTATTGTATGTCACAATCAGCTGATGGACGTTTCATTTTGAGTGTGTTTCTTTATTTATTCCGGATAAGGAATAGAATGGATGGAAAAGACGTAATATTTATCCAGAATATACAGAGTGGAATGAATAAAGAAACAAAAATATTATCCGGAATAGCAAAGAAAAAGAAGACATCAATCAGCTGTTTGAAAGTGATGTGATGATGATAAAAAAAAACAGGTATCTCTATGGGAAATAGTAATAATTTAATAGTATTGATTTATTAATTAATAAAAACTCAAATTTAATTATTCTTTATATATTTATTTTAATAAATAAATATAAAAAATGTTTGGCAATCCATTTTGTTTACTTGCTTGGTTTCCATCTTTAGCTGGTGTCATTTTTTTGTTTGTTTGACATTCACATGAGGGTTATATTCCGAGAATATTCTTTTTATTCCGTGTTTAACATGGAATAAAAAGAGCATTCCAAACGCTCTGGAATGAATGAAGAAACAAAAAATTAGTTTATCCGGAATATTCCGTGGAATAAAGAAACGCAAAAATGGTATTCCGAATATTCTGGACATACCAGAATGAATAAAGAAACGAACTCATTTTTTTGAACCAAATAAAAATAAAATATTTACCATAATTATATGTACGAGTATATAATGCATACATAATCTTAACGAAATAGAAACACTTAAAATTTTTCCATGTTAATACATACCTAAACAATTTTGTTTAAAGAAAGAGGATGTTGAAAATAAAAAAAAATATGAAATAATGGAAAGCAACTTTGATTTTTCCTATAGTTCCTTTCGTTTACGATTTTATGACGGGGGATTAATTTTTTCATTTCAAAAAGGGAGACATTTTTTGTTATTATATAAAATAAAATAGTTTATAAATATGTTTTACTGTCAATCTGAATATAAATATAGTCCCGTGTAAACTAGGCCATTACTCAAATCACTTACTATTGCTTTGTATAGCTGAATGCAATCATTTTAGAAAGTATCGATTGACAAATGACATTGGCCACGTTCACGCATTTATTAGATATGTTATCTCGGATACTAAACTATTCCAATATATTTTTGAATGATTTGGATAGGTTAGCTGAAAGCAGTCAAAAATTAAAAAAAAAATAATTTTCTTCGGATAGCTAGTTATTTGAAATTTTTTGGAGTAACTAAATATAACTTTCATGACAATAGCTGTTTTATCATCAGTTGTGCTTTTCTCCGGTTACAACAGCACAATGCTATTTCGGATTGATGACAAGATACATATTTTTCCATTAAAAAAAAAAACAGGGTTTCCAGGAGTTATAGGTTGTGCAGATGTCCGATTCCTGCTATGTTTGGTTTGTTAATTACAAAGCCCCCTTTATCTCGAGGAGACTTTGCTTTTGAAAGCTTTCAAAAAGTTTCAAATTGTATTCTGAAAATCACCAACTCCTAGTAATAGCCAATTTCTAAAAAAAGCCTTTCGTTTGTATTCTGTGGCGCACGTTCTGCATTTCGATCGGAATCGAATCACTTTTCAATTTCACGCGAAATGTAATGTCCATTCCGATCAATTTCGAAAACTTCGTGCTGCGGGCCAATTCCCGATCTGTGATGTTTTGAAGTGAAAAAAAAATATCATTTCAGTTTTCACAAAGGTTTATCATTTTCCAACTTCACGCACACGCCTAATGCGATTCATGAACTCATTGTGATAAAGTTTGTACTAAAAAGTACTAAATGATAAATTCTGTCATTTCTGATTAGAGTTTTTGTTGGGAAAGGTAAATATTTCATTTCAGTTTCTAAATTTGCTTAATCCGGGATAATAATTCGTTTAATAAATTAATAAAAGACGTCGTACTGAACAATTGTGGGTTTTATATTATATTCAATAGTATCTCTGTTTTGAGTAAGATTTATTAGTTTTTCATGTGAGGATATTGAGGCTTTCCCTTCGAGGTGGGCAGAATCTATTCGAAGTTACAACTAGGAGCACTTTATTGAACTTTATAGATTCCCAAAACATTTATGCATGGATTTAAATACGTGAATTGAGAGCAATCTTGAAAAACGCTTAACTTATAAGTGCGCTTCAAAGCCATTTAAATATGGTACAGTGCTCTGCATTTTTTTGCAATGGGTAGTTTCCTAAAATCTGTCGCAGGAATGAGCACCGTCTCGTCGGCTGTTGTGAATCTGTTGATTTAACAATTTCGTTATTTACTCGAATTAACACAAATATAACTTATTACCAAAATAAATTTGTGTATAAATATAATTGTTGCTTACTTGTCATGTGCCAAATCCTGTTTTTCTTCTTAATATTCGATTAGAAACATTTTCTTCACAAAACAATTGACTGTGTGTGATAAAAAATTATCATATGAAAAATGTTTGGCATTTAACTTCACTTTTTCACGAATGGAGAATCGAATTAGACGTGAAAGCGTGATAAAATTTATCACTTCACATCTTCACAGATTGGGAATTGACCCCCTGGCTTCGAACTGTCAACACTGGGTTCATCCATTTTTATTTTGTCTCAGTTCACAGTGAAGTTTTTTTTACCTTTGGCCGTTTACTTACAAATGTAGTTTTGTATGTATGGATTCTGTATATGAACATGTACTTTCAAATTATCTAGTCACTTTCCATACTGAAGTTCAAGGTCATTACAAAAAATAACATGAATTTGTTGATAAATAATGTATCTGTAATTAAGAAATTTATTGAAAATGAACGGAAAATATGTCAATAACGTTGATTGACTTCCTTCATGGGTAGGGTAAAAAAATTATCTAAACGTCTTAACAACATATAGTTATGAAATTTAATAACTTTAGTCAGAAGAAGGTATTTAAAGTGTCATCTCATTTGGCATTCATTATATCTTGTTAAAATGTAATTACAAACACGAATTTTTGTCTAGGCATTGAAGTTTTTTCATTGTGTTTTGTATTGATTGATGATGATGTCAAAAACCATTAAATTGTATTTTTTTTTCTAAATGCACACGTGAATCACCAATTCATTGGTGTTTAAAATTGTAAGAACAATTTGGTTGACTTGATGAACATAAAAAAAAAAACAAGTTGAAAACTTTCATATGTTCTAAAAATACGTGGGAACAGAAAAAAAAACCATCCACCATCCTGTGCATGGTGCCTCATGTTTTTTCGGATATTTATTTATTCAAAAATAGAAGTGAGGGAGTATAACATCAGACAAAATATTTACCATAATTATATGTATATAATGTATTTACATATTCTTAACGAAATAGAAACACTTACATTTTTTCCATGTTAATACCATATACAATTTTTTTTTTGCATATGTAACCTATTTTATATTTAAGTAAAGTATGTAGGCATTGTACATTATGTTCGTTATTGCTTTTTTATGATATCATTTTGTTTGCCAGTATGTTTGTGTAGATGTGAAATTGATTTTTCTGTGTCATTTGGTTTTTATGCGTTAAAATACGAACAAGGAATATGTAGGTTATTAAAAGTGAGTTGGCTTTTGAGAGAAAATAAATTTCGTGAGCTTTTACCAGTGTTGGCGAAGGGACTTTCGGAAAGCTATCCAAAATGACAGTTGTTTTATCTCCTTGAAGAAAAAAAATATTTAGGTATACTCTGTTCAATTTATATTTTCAGTACAGACCTTATGGAAGAGCTTTTTCAAACACACTAGTGCCAGTCGCTGAAATTCCCACTGAGTTAAATACAAATTATTTTTGTAATCTTGTTAAAACCAGCTTATATCCCACCATGACCTACCTACTGAAAATCCAAGTACACACTGCTGGCTGTCTGTTTTCACCATGCACTCAGTTCTCGTTGTGTGCTTTTAAAATAAACGTATTGAATCAGAGTTACCACTGCTACGTTTGTGGTAATTTAGTATGATTGCTACTGCAACCCTGTAAGAGCTTTAAAACAGTACGGACTTATTGGTATCTATTACAGTCAGAGTGAAAGGGATATATCCTATCTTCTCTATACTGAAAATATAAATTGAATAGAGTATAGTTATATTTGAAGTACACTGGTGCCTGTTGCTGAAACTACCACTGAAATACATACAAATTGTTTTTGTGATCTAATTAAAACCAAGCCTATATTCCACCATGACCCAGCTACTGTATATCCAAGTGCTCGCTCACTGCTGCTTGTATGCATTCACCATGCACTCAACCCTCGTTTTTTTTTCTTTTTTTTTATAACTTTTGCACGCGAGTTAAATTATTTGTCCCTTATAATTCGCATTATATTATTTATTTCGTTGTCATATTTTATGGGTATGCTAGTTTACTCAATCACACGTTGTTAGTGTTATGCCTAAACAGCATGTAATGAGCAAAGCAGCAACTTATTTTATGACAATTTTAGCATTGGTTTTTAATGGAATATAAGAAGACATAGACAACGGCAGGAATCGAACCTGCAACCACGAGCTTGACAGGCGAGTACACAACTATCGCGCCACGGCCACCCTCCGTTGTCTGCTTTTAAGATAAACACATTGAATCAGAGTTACTACTGGTACGTTTGTGGTAATTTAGTATGCTTACGGGGAAACCCTGTAAGAGCTTTAAAGCAGTATCAACTTATTGGGATCTGTTATTGTCAGAGTGGCAGGTAAGCGTTCTGTGCCAGAACTTGGCTGGTCAAAACTCTTAACGTTCTCAACGTAATAGTGAACAACCAGGGTCATTGGTATATTTTGGTAATATTTGTATTAAAAAAAAAACATTGCGAAGCAACACTAGCACGGGGCTGCTAGTATAGAATAAAATCAAATTTACAATCAAATGAATTTCGTTCTTAAAATTACAAGAAAATATCCTTTTTGTTTTCATTCGATCGACATCAAAATTTGTATATCCTATTTCCTAATTTTATATTCCTACTACGAGTAGTTCTTGTAAAATACAATAAAATCAGTCATATGGTATTCGTTCTGGGAAAACGAAACTGAAAGACAAAATCGGCGAAAAGTTACAATCCTATGGTTTATTTTGCTAATAATCAACCCTTTAAAAGAAAAATCAATTTGAAATTGTATTCCATTCGCTAGGAAAAAAACTTAATTTTTAGACTGCAATCTATTTTTAATTTAACAAAGATTGAGCAATTTTAATTCTTTTCATTTCTGAAAATATATTAAAATCAAAATTCAAAATTTATCAAGTTAACAAAAAAAAAACTGACATTCACGTGACAGCCTTTTATTTATACAAAATTGGGAAATGTCACTTTTTTTAGTTGTCAAAAATTAATGACACCCATTTTTAAACAAATACCAATACAATTAATGCCGAAATTATTTAAAATTTATTTTTTTTTTGAATTCCCACATCCGGAGGCTGACAAAGAGAAAAAAATATATATAATAAATGAAGAAAAGATTAATTTCTATTGGGAAATCCTGCTTTTGAAAAACTTTTTTTTTAGTTATATTTAATTGAATACGGACTTAAATGGTAAAGAAAAATTAATTAAAAACTTACGATAAGCGAAACCAACTCTCCTCATTTGCCCTCTTGATATTTGCCCACTAATTTTTCGTGTTCTTCTACTTGGCACGTCATTGCTCTTCGTATGCGAGGTGCCGAATTTATGTATGATCCCTTAGAAACATAAATCATTCTTAAGCCTATACAATACACACATAAATACACATACTTATGGATATTTTGTAGTAAATTATTTAAAACCATTTTTTTTTTTTACAGAATCTGTCTTCCTAAAGATCAACATTTGACTGGGATTATAATTTTTCCCCTTATAATCTATTTTTTGCTTTATAAAAATATCCCCACCCCACGTACTTGTATAGTTAAATACTACTAACTTTTAAAGAAAAAAATAAATAAACAAACAAAACCAAGAAAACTTCTGTTGCGCCGCGGTGCTTGTTCTACAGGAAAAATCTATTTTTAATTTTTGTTTAACACAAACTCACATTTGATTGGTTTATTATTTCTTTTTGTTGTTATTTCTATCTATTCGTTTTGTTATACAATAGTAGATACTAGATACATCGCCAGCAACCAAACCCGCATCAGCGAGTGAGTGCGATTTTTTTTATCAAGTTATAGGTTAGGTACGCAACAGAAAAAAATCACTTTGATCACAAAGATAAAAGTGTTGTGACTGTGGAGCGTTGATATAATACTTCTCTTCTTTTGAATTGAAACTTTCACAAGGACGTATTTTTTTTTAATTTTCTTTTTCAATTTATTTTGCTTGTTTTTTTTTTATTAAACAAATTGTTAACAACATTTTCAAATTTTCTGCGTAAAAAAATACACAATGTGCTGTGATTAGTTTTTCATTGCTAATCACTTGAAGGACAGGCGAATGATGATGAGAAGATCTTCGGAAAAAAATCTCTTTGGCTCTATAAAAAAGTTCCCAAGTTTAAATTTTAAATTGAGACTGCCTTGGGCGACAAATTGAGTCATTGTCAATGAATCAATTAGTAGAAGTTGTTTCAAAATTACGATGAGAGAGAGACAATGTACGTGGGAAGTTTTTAGTGAGTTTCTTATCTGGATATTTATGTAATTTTCACTCATGTGGAGTGTTTTTTTTTTTAACTGAGTGTTTTATTTACAAAATTGTGTACAAAAAGAAACTGTGCAATGTTTTGAACACATTTGGCTAATTTATAAAATTAACAAAAAAAAAATAAAATAATAAATGCCTTGGAGCAAAGAGTGTTGTTATCAAGAGAAGTCAATTAAAATTGATTGCAATTCGCGGAATGTCCGTCACGTGGGTAGAATATCACACATCAACAAGAATATTTTTTTTTTTTTATAAAAGATATGATAATTTTTTAAGTGCAGGCTGAAAAATATGGACTCTAATTTAAATTGAGAGTTCTAATTAAATAACCTTACCTGTGGTTAGTCATGAGGATATTAACGTATGTGCACTGCAAGTTAATTGTTATCAACATTGTTTATACAGCGCTCTTGTTACGGAGTGGCCAAAATTTTTACTAAATATGTATGCACCCAGAGAAAAACAACGTTAAATCAAAGAAAAATACTTTGATTTAAGTATATTTAGGAATAATTCGGGGTTAAAGATGAAAATTGTAGAAGCAAAGTGGAACTATATGAAAACAAATAGTTTTCATGCTTGATTTAAATACGTTTTCCTTTGATTTAAGGTTTATTGATTCCAATATCTTACTTACTTACTTAGGTGGCGCTACAGTTTGAGGCGAACCTGGGCCTCAACCAACATGCCTCCCCAGCTAGCTCGGTCTTTGGCTAGCTGCCTCCAGTTACGCACTCCAAGTTGGTTGAGGTCAACTTCCATTTGAGCGCGCCACCTTAGGCGAGGTTTTCCTTGACTGCGTCTTCCCTCTGGGTTGGAATCGATGATCCTGCGAGCCGGAGCATTGTTGTCAATACGCTCTATATGACCTAGCCATCTTAAACGTGATATACGTATTTTTTGTACCAGGTCCCTGTACAGCTCGTATAGTTCGTGGTTGAACCTTCTCCTCCAAAGCCCGTTAACGCAGATAGGGCCGAAAATCTTGCGAAGAACCTTAAGCTCGAAACGACTAAGGATATCTTATCCGCTTTTGATAGAATCCAAGTCTCCGCGCCATAGAGCAGGACTGGAATGATCAGTCTTATAAAGAGTCTCCTTTGTTTTTCGAGAGAGGGCTTTACTACTCAATTGCCTCCCTACCCCATAGGAACAGCGATTGGCAAGAGTTATTCTTCGCTTTATTTCTAACGATATGTTATTGTTAGATGTTAAAGCGGATTCGAGGTAGACAAAGTCCCTAACAACCTCAAAGTTGTACCTGTCTATTGTGACGTTTTGTCTAATCCGACGGTGTTGTGTGTCCCTTTTTGTGGACAGCAGGTACTTCGTTTTGGCCTCATTGACTGCTAGTCCCATCTTAGCCGCTTCAGCTTCACTGTTAGCTAACGTTACAGTGACAGCTCGCTGGGTTCTGCCAATGATGTCTTTGTCATCAGCGTATGCTAACAATTGCACAGACTTAAAAAAAAATCAATAATAATAAAAAAATCAACACCATCCAACTTTAAAACAGAATGTAACAAATTCGATTCTAATGTGCTCCAAATTTGATTCAAAGGCATACATCTTTGAAAGTATAATGCTCCAACCTTACTTTTAGAGTGCTGCATCCTTAAATTAAATGCATTCGAACTTAAACCAACTTTTAAATTACTATCTTTCAATTTTAATTTCACTACGTTTCACTGTTTTTTTAAGCAAATTCTAATAGAAATTACTTCGAAATGAAAACGTTGTAGTTTTTTTAATCCTGCCAACCATGAACGTTGAATAATTTACTACTTTACGTTTTACAAATAAGAACCACCCATGATTTACATCAATCTGAATTACATTGGGTCCACTTTAAAATGAGTATTCAAATTAAAGTTGTTTGTGGAAGAATAATTTAATGTAAGTGATATTTGTAAGTGGTTGCAATTTCGAAATGATGTTGAACAAAGTAGAATCAACTATGGTACACTTTGAAAGTTGAGCATGGAATTTTAATTTAGGATACATTTTAGCATTTTCCACTTTAAAACAACGTTGAACGTACTTAATAATTTATGAAAGTTGCTTCACTGTTGAATCGACTACGGTTCACTTTAAAACAAGAATGACAAAATACTTAATAAAACATTGCGTAGTTAAATCAAAATAGTTTTAACTTTAAATTAAATACGTTCATTATACTATTTTCCATCGTTAAATCAAATACGATGTATTAGATTTTACGTTGCCTTTTTCCCTCAGTGTGCCTAAAGTCGAAGTTTGAAAGTGAAGTAATTAAGTAATTTAGCAATCCAACAATTTTGTTGAATAATGTCACATAAACATAACATATTTGGTATTTGCATTCTGGCGAGAATAACATCCATCAAATTAGTTCTTTCACACCCAACAAAAAATTGCAGTATATATATGTTTATGTGTGACATATCAATTGCTTTATACAGGGGCCTATAATCCAATACATAAAGTGCTTGTTGAACAAGTGAAATTCAACAACTTTATAAAAATTGTGTAACACGGAACAACAAGTCCAGGAGAACTATAACAATTGTTTTGGCTTCATTCTACAAGTGGGAAATTTCACTATTTTACTGTTTCTATAACTGAAAACAAAAACAGTTAAAAAAAAAGAATAAACTTGTTGAATAGTAGATAGATTTCAACCGACGACGGTTCCGGACTAGTTCAAAGTCAACAAGTTAGAAATAAACTCTTGCAATAGTGTTAAATAAGTGATTACATCGGAGGGATCTTGAGAATTTATTTAGTGGCCTAGAGTTTTGTGAACATTTTTTTTTTTTTGATTCTGATTCGGACAGTGATAGTGAGAGTCAATGGCAGGCAAAAGTGTTCAAGGAAAGAATATTATTTGAAATAGAACCCCAAAAAATTAGTGTGCCGTAGAAGTTGTTGACTATCTTACCGAAAGTCTCTCCCACAAATTACATTCCCCCACTAACAAAACTAAAGCACTAAGTATAAGGCAGAAAATATTGATAGCCTTACATTGATTTGGAACTGAATCTCAATACCATGTTATATGAGATGTTCATGGTTTTCATAAAAAGACAGTTGGTCGATGTATCAACGAAGTCACATTTTCAATAAATTATTATTTTTTTTTCTTCGGAATTTTAATACTCATCTTGATAGATTTACTTGTTCAACTGATTCAACAAGTGAAAGGAAATTTTTTCTATTGACAATTGTTACGATTTTTATTGTGTTACAGAAATGATTTTCACTTGTTGAACAAACATAGTTGAACAAGTAATTGTTGACTTGTTGTTATGTGTTATATGTCCCTGGATGTATTTTAACTTCTACGTCACCACCTGGGATGTAGACAATTTTAGTATTAAATGTTGGGATGTAGACATTTTAAATAAATTTAAGATCCAATTAGGGCTGAATAGTTTCACGTTTGTCGTTTTCACTAGTTTTTGCTATAATAAGTTGTTGACAAAAACTTGTAGCATACAAAATTGTATTGGAAACAGGTAGTTTTGCTGAAGGTATTTGGCGAAAAGATTCTTTTTTTTTTTAGCGAAAACCGGGTTTTTGGGTCGGTGTTGCATAAAAGGTTATGACAGTCAAATCACAATTCTTTTTGTACAAACGAAAACGCAAAAAAATCAAAAATTTTGTTTACACCAGTCGTTGCAACCAAAGATACTCGAAACAATGATAATAATCAACTGAAAGAAGGTAGTTGATTTTATGACTATCGCGGCACACTTTTTGAAAACTGGACCACGAGTGAAGTTGGTTACTAGTATTAACCATAATATGACTTATCAATGCATTATGTAATAATTGTTTTCTCCAAAAGGGTTTAGACGAATTTAAAAAAAATCGGCTTATTCACGTGAACTGCCTATCCTCTTCATTATGTTATCCATCAGGTGAACTGCAATAAGTCAAGTTCATTTTGACACATGTTAACAGATGCTAATGCGAAAATTGTATGAAGTATGATTAAAACTTATTATAATTTTTATTTTTGTTACAAAAGTGTACATATCTATGTATGCAATAAGCATGCATTGGACTTTTTCCCCTGCCACAAACATAAATAAATAAATTCCCAAATTGAACGAAGGACCATAAACAAAAACTTGATGTCAAACTTGACATTACGATGATAGAGAAGACGAGAAAATGTATCTCACAATTCTTTCTGTCCGCTAGTCTACAGATTAAACTGTTGGATGGTTTTCTTTAAACTTGATACGTAAAGCTTTTCGCTATATGTCCACACTTTTTTTTTCATTTCTTCTAAAACCAAAAATAACCTACTTGCCATACATTTTTTTAGCCAAAAAGGCAATCTTATTTTTCCTCCGAAAAACGACTCCAACTATTTTTATTTAAAAAAAATCAGTTCATAAATGAAAGGAAAAACCACTTTTTGTTGGTACCTCTAGTAGAACCATTATTTTTTGTTTTCGATTTTATGGAAAACGGTTTTTTTTTTTTTATTTTTGTATGGGTATGCTGGAAAGTTTAAACAGTATTGTAAACGAAAACTTTTCAAAACAATATTTTTGTTTGTGAAAACTCAATACATATTTTTGAAAACTCAATACATATTTCGAAAACGAATTAATCGATTGTATCGAAAATTTGTATTTAGTACTTTTTTGACATTACAGCAGACTCTCGATAACGTGAACACTTAACAACCAAGGGAGTTCACGTTTGAGAAAGAGTTCACGTTTGCGAAAGAGTTCACGTTTGCGAAGGTCGAATTTTAATAAAAGAATAGGGCAACCCCACAATAGATTTTAAAACGTCTTATCTTTAACAATTACATAACAGTAAATTAATTATTTTAATTTTATTCAAAAGCTTTTGCATAAGAGAATATACAATTAAATGAATAAAAGATAACATTAAATGTTGACTGAGCACGGGTCTTACAGATACGAAATTTCATGGAAACAAATCAATCATTTGTTTTTGCAGCTTCTTCACCAAAAGCTACTCAATGCTTTTTCATTACTGCGCATTTAGACGCTAAGCAGCTCACTTTCGCATCTGAAACCCTTGCTAAAAGGCTTAATTTTTTTACTTGCGGTAAAGTAGAATACTTGTACAAGCGAGGAAAGTTATTCTCTGTTTGCCGGTTTTTCTGCCAGGAGCGTTTTTTTTTCTTTCTAACGACGAAATGTATGTTTTGCCTGCCAAGATCTTCCCAAAACAACTCGATTTCGTCTGTGTTATAAAGTTGGTCGGTGGTCACCCTCGTCGTATGTCTACCAGCTAGGGATGTTTTTCCCCAGTGATTTTAATAAGTCTCATGCCGTAACGAGTTTTAAATCTCTACATCCAGCCTTCGCTAACATTAAATGTGCTTTGGTTCTGCTTAATTGGAGAATCCAGTGACAAAACATTTACCTTTATCATAAGGCTATTAATCTGATTTTTTTTTTCAGGTTCGAGAAACCACGGGTATAGCGCCTTTTCCATTTTGGGAAGTTCCAATGATCGGATCTTTTCCCTTGCCCGAAAAATTGATTGTTTACTCACTTTAAATATTATTCACTCTTATTGTTAAGTGCACAAAAGTGTAGACTTCGCAAACTCGTATTTTTTGCCAAACGTGTTACGCAGGAAGCTACGGAATTGCTCAATTATCGCGCATTTTTTCTTATCTTGACATATGCTGACGCAAAGAACTATAAAACCGAAACCGTAACACGTATAATTTTATGATAACAAAAAACAAAGAAAACCCCAAAAATCGAGGAAACAGGACAATCTAAAACAATTATTGTAAGGAACAACGAGGAACAAACTAACGTGCAAGAAACCGGAAACTGTCCAAGACAAAGTATTGAACCAAGAATAAGGAATTTCAAGGTAAGATACAGACTGTTAAATAATACAGTAACAAAATACAGTTTCATGTTAACCTGGAACAAATATTGTTGTTCACGCTTTAGTGTTCATGACTTGTTCACGTTTTAGAGATATCAAGTAAAAGAAAAGTCTGTCCACGTTATCCGGTGTTCACACTAACCGGTGTTCACGCTAACGGGAGTCTACTGTTTATTTAATACTTGAGAAAACTATTCTCCTCAAACAACAAATAACAGTACCTCCCAAACAAATTTAAAAAAAAAACTTAAGAAAAAAATGTTTTTCTCAAAAACGGCTCTAAGATTTTTGATAAAAAATGGTTGTGTTCCTAAATTAGTGCAGTCCACTTTTAAGTAAAAAACTACTTTATATTACGTACTTAGAAACGGTACTTCCCATATAACCACTTTTGATATTTTGGAGAAGTTGTTAGCTACAAGAGCAAGTTCGTGCGATGCAGTCGTGCATTTTAATTATTAAATAGAAAATTTGTTTTCTGAAGCTTATAGATTTATTTATAAGCAACTCCATCAAAATTTTCTATCAAACCTATTAAGTTTCAGAACCCGCAAACCTTTTAACAATCAGTCAGACAGACAACAAATACCAAATCCGCAACAGTTCATATGCGGGCTTGAATTATATTCAGGTGAATAGCAGAATACCGTACGATATTACCGACCTTACCAATATATACCTGATTCACTTCGAATGAACAGAAGGATGGTGAATTGTGACAATTCATAGAAAATTCCCTCGATGAATAGCAGAATAGACTTTTTGCTTAAATACAAATAACCCTTTTTCATTCATTTATCCGACTATGATGATAATCCCAATTCAGTAATACGATTTCCCTGAAACATCCTCCCATAATTCAAGTAGGAATGTATATGATTCTCACTTCTCACCGAAAAATGTCAAACAACTGTTATAAACTGTCATTTCTTTAGTTTAGGGTTGTCCTTTTCGAAAACGACCGTTTGATTGATTTTCTTAATAACGACAACTAGGTGTTGTTGAAAACTACTTTCAGACAAGAGTTTCGATAACCGATTAATTTGTCAGTTTACTTTTTTGACAGATGGCAACGGTTTTGAATACAATTTTAAAGCGCTGTTGACAAATTTCTTTTAATTGCTGCAGTTCTATTACTTCAAATTTACTCGTATATATTGTCATTTTATTCTAAAAAAAACCTACATTACTATATTATTGATTAAAATCACCAAATTAGATATCTAAATATAGACGAAACTGGAATTACTACTACTAGAGGAAAGGCTGTCGGTGTTGAGTCTTGTTATTGAAACATATTATTGTTTTAGTTCTCAGATGATCGGACATAACCACAGACAACAACTTAATACTTTTGCCAATATCACAATTTAAAATTAGAATCAACGATTTTATTAGATAGAATTAGAATACAAAAAAAAAACATTCAAGATGCACGTTTCGATTAGGTTGTTCGTCACAGGTCAATGCTGCAATTTAAGTTCGTTACCTTGTTATAAATATTTTGTACTTGATGTGGCAATGCTTTGGTATTAAAAGAAGGATGGTGATTATGTTGACTACTATGTAGAACAATATAGTAATTCTGTTGGTGTTGTTGTTTTTTTTTTTTTATTCTGTTTAAGTGCCAATTAAATTGTATCTTTGAAATTCTCTTCTCGCAAATTTGTCCACATAATAAAATAATATTGCCCGGTCCAAGTCACTTATGCATGCATGCAGGAATTCATTCATTATTTTAAATTCGTTTTTGCTCTCTTGATTTTTCTTTTACAATCCATTTTAGCTATTAGTCTTTGCCGGTGCTGTCACATACATACGCAATGTATATTTTCTTAGTATGGGCAATATATCATTAAGTGACCCAGCTTTTCCGTTGAATTTTCATTCACATTAAATTCTGTTTACCAGGGTTCCGCACATTCATTATCAACTGTGCAAAAGTGGTCAAGTGAGTTCAAGAGAGGCAGAGAGAGCTTTGAAGATGACCCCCGCTCCAGCGCCCCGGCTACTGCTTGTAATGGAGAAATCATCAAAGAAGTCGAAAAACTTGTTCTTGAGGATGCCCGAATAAAGGTGAAAATGATGGCAGAGATTACCATTCACACCATTCTTCATGACCATCTTAACCTTTCAAAGGTCAGTGCAAGGTGGGTGCCACGAATGCTCACAGCGCCTCAGAAAAAAGTGAGAATCGCATGCTGTAGAGAGCTTTTGGAGATGTGTAGTGAGAACGCGGACGGTGTTATGGATCGAATTGTTACTGGGGACGAAACATGGTTTCACCACTATGACCCTGAAAGCAAACAAGTGTCCATGCAGTGCATAAAAAAGGAACAGACCCCCGAAGAAGTTCAAAGTCACTCCGTCTGCCGGGAAGCTCATGGCCACAGTTTTTTGGGACTCAAAGGGAATTTTGCTCATTGAGTACAACAAAAAAGGTGAAACCATCAACGCCACATTCTACGCTCCACTTTGCATAATTTGCGGGAGGAAATTAAAAAGAAAAGACGGGGTAAACTCGCAGCGGGTGTTTTGCTTCTTCATGACAACGCTCCTGTTCACACGGCGCGATTTTCCAAGGCTGCTGCGTGAGATTGTGGTTTCGAAGAAATCCAACACCCACCCTATAGTCAAGACCTTGCCCCTAGTGATTATTTCCTGTTTCCGGATTTGAAAAAATGTCTTCGTGGAAAAAGATTTTCGGATGATGAAGAACTCAAGTCGGCAATAAATGGGTATTTTGCAGAGAAAGAGGAAATTTATTTTTTTGAGGGTTTAAAAAAGCTTATCTCAAGATGTAACAAATGCATTGATGTTAGGCGAGATTATATTGAAAAATAAAAACAATTTAAATTGAATTCGCATTTTCCTTCACATCAATACCGAGAATATATTGAACGCCCGTCGTATGTGTATACTACTATGTCGATTTAAGGACCTGATATTTTGTATAACATTACAAAATTGTATCCTGTTTTTAATATAAAAATGATTTACATATTTATCTCTTTAGTTCTTGTATTCTATTCCGCTCAAACATGATGTTAATACTGTTTTTCTTTTATTTCAGGTAAATCATTCATAGAACGTGATTGTTATAACTTAAATGAGTAAGACTATTTTCTGAACAAAAACTAATTAAGGCAACAAAATATCGAAGCTTATTACTATAAAATGCTTTACTAATTTTGTTAGGTTAGATTTAAGTGTTGCTTAAATGCCATAATTATTGGAGTTGATCACACTACCAGCTTCAAGGAAACACTGAAGGCAAATAGTATGAAGTGGTATACTGATGGCTCGAAAACGTCTGAAGGAACTAGAGCAGGAAACTTTGGTACTAGAACAAAAACTTCGTTATCGATGGGATAGTCAACCAGCATATTCCAAGTGGAAGTAAATGGCGTAGGAAAATGCGCTAGGATAAATAAACCTTGATAAAAATTTATCATAATCAAAATATTGCTATCATGTCAGACAGACAAGCCGCTCTACAAGCACTAAACTCAAAGCGACATTCGCTCAAAGGTTGTATGGGAGTAGACGTAAGCTAAATTTTCGATCTGAACAAAATAGGCGTCTAAAGTCTATTACACTTTATTAGGAGCTCCAAATAGTTCAACAAATAGGGGGATTATTTCAGGATTCATGTGGTATCACAAGGGACCAACTCTGGTCTAAGTGTATCATCTGCAACGCTGACAGCCACTTCAAAATAACCTAACCTAACCTTGTATGGAAGTTCGAGAGCAGACTTAATAAATTTGGCAAGAAATACAATGACCTTGATATAAGTGATAATCCGTTGGCCCTGATAGTATCCCTTCCATAGGTCTGAAGAGGTTTCTTCAACGCTGGCAAAACTACTGCGTAAGCTTTTCCATCTGTGCTACTCTACTTGTCTCTTTCCGAGTGGATGGAAAACTGTATTTGTCCAGACTATCACTAAAAAAAAGGCGAATCTTGGATTCACCCTCTAACTACCGCCCTCACTTACGTTATTTCTTTCCAATGTCATGAGTATGCTGATCAATTATCAACTTAAGAAATACCTTGAAGATCCTTAATGACCGGCAGTATAGCTTTCGTAGCAATTGGTCCACTGATGTTATATATCTCACAGAACAGTGGCACAAATCTTTACCTCATTTTGGAGAAAAGTAAGATTATTGCGCTTGATATTTTAAAAGGATTTTGTAAAGTTTGGTATCGATGAATCTCTTCTTCGTTGGATTAGAAATTATCTTTCGGACCGCTCAATAAAAGTCTTACTTGATGGTTTCAAATCCGAACTTCATAAGATAAATGTTGGTGTGCATCAGGGCTCAGTTTTGTTTCCAGAAATATTTTTCTGTTATCTGGAACTTCTAATCCACTAAATTGCTCTCTATTTTTATAAACAATATTCTAGCGAAACACCCAGTTGTTATCCCCTTAAACTATTCAACCGTAATACTCGCGCTTCCAGAAATGCTTCTCAGTTTACCCTAGAGCCTAACTTCGGACGTTCAACGCGAATGTGGAACGTTTTACAAGACTCTATTTTCCCATTCCATTTTGATATTCAGAAATTCAAAACCAATGTCCATCGGCATCTCCTCTTACATCTTTCCCTACTTTCCTAACGCTCGAACTGTTGATCATTTTAGGGTAGTCAAAACCCCTTTAGTGGGCGCATCATTATATAAAGGGAAACCCATACCAATGCATAGGAGACCATATAGGTATTCAATCAAATTACAAGGCAGATAGATAGAAGCAAGGGACCTGAACCCAATTGCAGAATAGGAGAAATGGTGATTTAATACAAAATAAAATAAAATAAAATGCACGACTGGATCGCACGTACTTACTCCTATGTTCGATCACATTATATGCAAAAGATTCTTAATAGAAACGGCTAAATGTATTTTTAAAGCCGTTTTTCACTTAATTTTTTTATATATAAAAATTCTTAAATTTTTTCCAAAAAAAAAATTGGTATGAAAATTTTAAATATTTAAAAATATAAACTCAAAAAAAAAAATTCAAAAAGAAGTCCAACCGTTTTCGAAATTTTGAATCTATCTATTTTTCGAAAATTTTGAAATGCAATATTATTTAGAATTTGAAGTAACTCCTGTATAAAAATTATGCTCGAAATCCGTTAAGCCGTTTATGAAATTATTAATTAATTATCGAAAATCAATAAAATGGTTGTATGGCAGGTACCGTTAATAACAAAATTTTTGAAATATTTTTTTGTCAAAATGTACACAATGTCCAAAGCAAAACACATACCAATTTTTATCAAAATCGTTAGAGCCGTTTTCGAGATAATTAAGATGGTAGAAAAATTTGTATGGCAAATACCGTTATTCTTTGGGCTAAAACACCAATTCAAAAATCTAGTTTGGACAATCACCTAAAACGCCTAAGCACCAAGTTTGAACAAAATCGGTTCAGCGGTTTAGGCTGTAGATCGTCCTACAGATAGACGGAATTGCGAGATCCACTTTTTTGGTGCTCTCTATCATCGTAATGTCAACTTTGATTAAAATCTCGAGTTCCATTTTTTTCCAAATGCAAAACTTGCCCTATAGTGCTATAGTACCTATATCGCAAGTAAAAAGAAGAGGAGACGAAAAGATCAAAAATTTGGAAAGAACTCCCAAGTCCCAAACTCTTACATGGTGACTACTATATAACCAAAAGCGATTTGAGACCTGCATCAAAATAAATAAAAAAAGGTCCTTAGAACCATAACCGGCCTCTTGACTAAACAATGCAAGTTTAGAAGGCATCTGAACATTTTTGGCCTATTGAGCAGTGTGAGATACAGTACAGATTCCGCGATCTCCAAGAGGAAAGAAACACTGGTCCACATAATAAAACAAATGTTACGCACTTATTCATTAAAAGCAAACATTATTTGGGAGAGCACCAAAATGAGATCGGTGAATTACCCTCCTTAAACATACTCCAAGTGATGAAATTTCTAGAAGGGGACACAATAGAAAAGGTCGGAGTGCTAAACTGCTAACCCCTTAATTTAATTCATTCGTCAAGGGAACTTCCTCGCAATTGCTAAAAGACTTGCACCTTCGATGAACCATACCTCATTGAGATGTAAAATTCTAATAGATTGTAAAAGAAAAGAAAATGTACAGAGAGGGTTTGTCATTTTTGAGAAAAAGAAATCATTTAAATGTGCCAAAAATATACCCGGTTCTGGACACCTGTTGAAAATATCATGTGCAATCTATTAAAAGATATAAACCACCTGTGGCCCGGCACCATTTAATGCAGCGAAAATAGTCGATCGATGTGCGGCGCTAATGTACTGACATGCTGTTTGGTAGACCTGAATAAATTTATATTTCCGTGGAAAGAAATTTATTCAGGTTAAGCACAGCAACAAAACAATATAGACATTTAAAATAACAAAAATTCCCGGAAAGCCAAATATTGGTAAAGAGCTGGGGTTTACCATTGCAAATAAAGTTTTAAAAATCCCCATCGATCCTATGTGTGCTACAAAAGTTATTCGGGGTCGAAGGTCAAAATTTGAGGTTTTTAGATTTTTCTCGAAAACGGTAAGTTTTCTCAAAAAAAAACCTCAAACCAAAGTTGTAGATCTTAGAATTCTCTACAAAAATAGTCCTAACGATTTTTTTTCCTAAAAGTTACAATTCGTGAGATATCGTGATTCTAAGAGTCACATTATATATGATATCCACACATTTCCACGCCACCTGTGAGGTAGTGTACTCGGCGAGTTTTGTTTTGTTTTTTACTGTGGTTTACCCTATAAGCATACTCCACTAACTGTCAGGACAATTTTAGGATAATTTAAGGGAATAATACCCGTCAAGTTCTAGATATTACATTATTATGGCAATGGGGCAGTGGATAAAGTGATCGATTGCTAACTTAGACGTGTGGGTTCCATCCCCACGCTAGGCGCATTCTTCTTTATACCTCCAATTTTAATTGGATGCCACCCATGGGTTAAAATGAGACAGTCAATACCTGGATCTCAAATCCACTGTGGCAAACTAGTGCCGTGCAATTCAGGTTGCATTTAAAAGACCTTAGGTCCTACAGGCATATAGTTAATTTAAAAAAAAAAAAAAATTATTGATATTGATTATTGATATTGCTATTGATTATTTGGTTAACTATTGTTTTGATTTTTTAGATATTTTAATCAGATTAATACCATTGAAAGTCTACTTTCAACAGTCACGTCTTCTTCGATTTTTTCTTCTTCCTCTTGGGGGATGTTCATAAATTGGCCCACTAATAAATTTTGTAGCACACATAGGATCGATGGGGATTTTTAAAATTTTAATTGTAATAGTAAACCCCTGCTCTCCACCAATATTTGGCTTTCCGGGAATTTTTGTTAATTGGCCACTATTTTTACTTGCGATTATAGGTTCTATAAGGCAAGTTATGCATTCGTGAAAAAAAAGTTTTGAGATAACAATCAAACATGACATTACGGTGATAGCGAAGAAAGTTCGTCTAAAAATTCTGTCCGTCTGTCAGTCTGTCTGTCTGTCAGTCTGTCAGTCTGTCAGTCTGTCAGTCTGTCAGTCTTTCAGTCTGTCAGTCCGTCAGTCTGTCTCTCTGTATGTATAGACACCTACAGCCCAAACGGGTGGGCCGAATTGCTTCAAACTTGGTATTTAGAGTTTTTTAGGTATTATACAGAGAGGAAATTTGATTTTTTTTTAGCTCAAAAAATAACGGTACTTGCCATATAACCATTACGTTCAAACCTATTTTTCTCTCGGAAACGGCTCTAACGATTTTGATAAAAAAAAATCAGTGCAGCTTTTAGCTACGACCGATCATATGGTTGAAAAAAAAAATTCAAAAATGTCTAAAAACGGTACTTTCCATAGGAACGTTTTTTTATTTCGACTATCTCATAAACGGCTCAACCGATTCTTTCGAAATTTCACACATATATAGGTTTAGGTTGCCCAAATTATACCGCGTACCAATATTTTTAATTAATATTTTTTTGTATTTTTAAAATCATTTTTAAGAAAAAAATTTAAAAAATTTATATTTCGAAAACTGCTCATTAAATTTTTTTCAAAAATTATATTTATATGTATTTTCTGAATACCTATGAATTGGCGTTTTTGAATTTTTTTTTTAAATATTTTCAAAAAGTGTTTAGAAAAAAACTTTTTTTTCTCAAAAACCGCTCCATAGATTTTTAATTTTTTTTACTTGCGATTGTAGGTACTATAAGGCAAGTTATGCATTCTTCCGTCTGTCTGTCAGTCTGTCCGTCTATATGTATAACGAGCTACAGCCAAAACGACTTAAGCGATTACCTTCAAATTTGGTATTTGTGATTATTTTGGCATTCCTCAGAGGGGAAATTGAAATTTTATTTTTAGGCCTAAAAATAACGGTACCTGCCATCTGACCTTGAAGGGAAATCATATGACCTTGAAGGAAAATCTTATTTTCTCGAAAACGGCTCCAACGATTTTGATAAAAATTTTTGATAAATTTTTGTTGGTAATAGCTCATTTGATATGAATCAAGTTTACGGGAAAAGTCTATTAACGGTACTTTTCATAAACCGTTTTTTTTTTAATGTTTGGCTCTCTCGGTAACTGTTCATTGGATTTCTGTCAAATTTTATATCTGAGAAGATCTAGGTAGCCAAACTAATTCTGCAATTGAAATTTTAAATAACATTTTTTATATAATTAAAATTAATTTTTGAATTTTTTTTTTTGAAAAATCAATATTTTTAAAACTAATCAAAAAAAAATAATTTTTAATTTTATAGTACATTTGTAGGATGTTACCTATGTCACCATTCCTTTACTAAGAATCAAGTCAATCTTACCTACTTCGGCTTTAACCCTGCACAGGATAACTAAACTAGACTACTTATACCTACTAACAACTTCAGTGGTTAGCTACTACTTTACACACAAGTTGTTAGCTACAAGAGCAAGTTCGTACGATCCAGTCGTGCATTTTATTTTTCATAAATTCAAATTTATCCAAGAAATAAAATGACTTACTTTTTTTTGAGCTCAAATTAGTTTAAGTATTTATTTCAGAATTTTGAATTATTTTTTCTTTAATTAAACAGATTTAATCTTTTGTTTTAAAGTTTATATTAATAAATATTTAATATTGTCATACCAATTTATTTTAGAACAAAATAAAAAAAAAAAATTATATGTATATACAAAATTGAGTTAAAAATGACTTTCAAAATATATTTAGATTTTTAATAGAAATCTTTTGCATACGATGTGATCGAACATAAGAGCAAGTTCGTGCGATCCAGTCGTGCATTTTATTATGTCTAAATTGACCGGACTATAACTATAAGGTGATAAACACCTACTCTTATAAATTAAGCAGATTTTATAACAGTATTGCTAGCTCGATCCCAGTTAAATTTGATCCGTTTTTATAGGGGTGAATAAAATTGAAGGGTTTTGCTGTGTCAATTGCATTTTTTTTAACATAAATTTCCCATTTACATCTTTTGCGTTAACAAAAAGAAAATAAAGCCAGCATCCAAGAAAAGTCGGAAAATAATTTTCTATTGTTTTTCGGTATTCTTATTTCATGTTTTTCGAGCTAACTAGGAACGTCTTTCGGTCAGAACTCTAATTAAATTGTTTATAGTCGATTCATGACGAGGAATGCAATAAATATATTTTTTTCTCTCTGGGTATTGTTTTTCCCTAAAAAAAATTGTGCAATATAGTGTCAAGCTCTCAACAACACCTGTGTTGTTACTCAAGTGTTTGTCTCTTTTATCTTCTGTCCTTTATTGGGCAAAAAAGTCCATCCACGTTTGCTTATTTTCTTTGATATATTCATTTTTCTTTTATTTTATTTTACTACAACACACGTTTAATACAAATGTCAAAATGTATCCACTGGCTAAATTTTAACTAGCTCCTGGGGCCCAATTCCGCAAGCGTGAATGCTTTTCTGTGCAAAAAAAATTATTCACTCTCAAAATATGCGTGAATAAATTTGCTTATCTGTGTACACGTTTCCTGTCATATAAAAATGGATCGCACCCTTGCTGAATCGGAAAAATGTATGTGTACACAACTTTCTGTGTACACAAAGAAAACTCACGCTTGCCGAATTGGGCCCCTGAGCAGGTTAAATTTTGGCGTCTGTATTTACCTCAATAATGTCAAAATTTAGCCATGGGATCAAATTTAATGCACTTTTAACGCAATTGACGCCCTTACAACTAATATTCTTAATTGTTCTGTGGTGTTTGTTCTACCATGATCATACGCTTCAAATAAACGATTCCAAGAAATGTGTCTGTCACCCTTAGTTTTTAAGGCGTTGAATGTTAAAAAACCGACAGTGTAAACTTGGTATTATTAAAAGCGTTTAACACCAATTTGTCAATTTTCTCTTGTGGAACGCGTTCACGCTATTTTTTTGTTTGTATTCCGATAATCGTTTCTATAAAAAAAAAACCACTGAAAAACCTCAAAATCTGGCGTCGAGAAATTTGTTAACGAAATGAAATAAAATACACGTAAAATGTAAGATTTTTAGTTAGTCTAGTTTTTATAACTTTACATTACATTTTATACTACTCCGCAGATAAATCTACGAAGTAGAGACACTGAAGCACTGGCAACTAGACCATTGGTTTTTTTATAACTTTAGATTTATTTTTAGGGTTAAAACAAGAAGTCAGATTAAAGTGCGAAGCTTGGTTGGTTAAATTATATAAAAAGGTGGTGGACCTAGTTGACTACCTTGTGTTACCCCATTTTACATCAATATGCTATAATCTAAAATTAAGTTGACTCTGTGACAACATCGTCAATGGGTTGACCCAAAAATTCATGTCATAGCCAGTATCAACCTTCTCGTCAACACAGAATCACTCGACATGGCACAGTCATTTTTATGTCAGAGATCTAACACCTTGATTAATTGCGTCAGCCGTCTTATTGTGGCTTTAGACTTTGAAGCTTATAAGTTTCCCTCTGATTTTATTGGTATTGCGAATAAACTTTCCAAGGGAATTTTGCTGTCATTTCATCAATTGTTATGTTTGCAAAAAAAAAAATTAGTCCAAGAAGATTCACGATCGCAGACAAAATTTCGCGGGAAACAAAATTCCCCTCAAAATGTCCGATATGCTCATTATCTTTTTCCACTTTCAATAAAGTAACTATATAAATACAACTATTAATTTTGAACTTCTGGAAAATCGTGCGGTATCATGCGTGATATATAGCATTTTAAGATTTTCAGTAAAGTGAGAAATGATTAAAACGACAATTAATTCCATAAATACTTATAGGTACGTGCGTTTATAATCTTGCAACACCGTCAAAAGCCTAGAAATTATAGGATAACTCTACGTTCTAGATCTGGAGTTATAATTTCTCCCACACACCATTAGGCGTAGCAGGGTTTTTTAACATGCGACGAAACACAAATAATTTAGCATATTTATTGATGCAAATAAAATTTTGTTTGTTCATCTAGAAAACGCTAATACTTGTATATGAATGTATGTATAATAACTTCCATCCTCGGTGAACGACCGATTTATATATAATACTTGTGCACATTTGCTAGAATATTTGGAAAATTTTATTTAAATTGCGAGAGTTACAGATGGTTCAGTCAGATATCGTTGGTAAATAAATCCACCATAAACTTTCGTTATTACTGTTTTTTTTTTTAAATAGTATGAACAACAACTAATGCGAAATTGGTATAGAGACTCCTCTATTTCATGCGGCACTGAGCACATCTCGGGGCTCAGGTTACGGTTTGGATTTGAGAAGCTCTAGACTCCAATCCAATTCACCAGTTGTTAGGTGGTTTATTGTAGTATAGTTTGCGTGTCTACCTGTCGTAATGGCAAATTACTTTCTATTAGTTTTTTTTTGTTCATTCCGTAACCAGCAGAATAATGAACAACTTTTTTTTTATTTTATTACACAAAGTAGGTTTGATGGACGAACAAATGAAATCAGACTTTTTGATATTGAATTCAATTCAAAATTAATTAAAAAACGAAAAAACAAAAAAACTTATGGGACGCAGCTTGGATGCCACTCGAGGTATGATATAAATTCACCAATATGCAAAACAAGGAAGTGTTCTCGTTTCGTATCATTGCACAAACATAAATATTGCAAAAAAGAAATAAATAAAATCGTGCATCCAAATTAAAATAGTTTTTTTTTTAGTCTGCCAATTTTATACGTTCTACGCTTATGCCACGATGTCGATGTATCTTCTCGCTTTTTGTGAACTAATAGGAGAAGCGAAATGGGTTTATTGTCATACATATTAAATGTTACCTACATAATAAATCCATATGCATACATACCTAACAAAACTACCTAAGCATATACTCATCGTGCATGGATAGATAGGATGAATGCATCTATAAATAAACTACATTAATCTTACAATGGCTTACAAAAGAAGCACTGGGAAAAAAAGAAAATGTTTAGATTTTTTTTTTTGCAAAATAAAGTTTACTCTTCTAATTTATGCTCTACTATGAACGTTGTAAGTTTTAAAATGCTCTACTCTTAATAATGCTTTCGGTGGCATAAGAATGCCAAGGGAACTGCACATGATTCTTTTTAAATTTTAAAATGATAAAAGTTTAAATGGAATAAATGTTTCATATTAATTCACTGAAAGTAATAAAGATTTTTTGTTTGGAAATTCAGCTTTTACATCATGCAATTTGAGCTTGCGATTTTTAAGCACGTGGATGAAGGACCTACATGTGTGGTGGCCGGGGTAGACAAAATTGCTCAGGTTGAAAAATTGCAGAGTTATCGCCATTTCTTCTTTGTGAATTTTCGTTATGGTACAATTGAACTTTTCTAAATTAAATGGAGTTAAAGAGTGCGGATATATGTTTGAAGAAAGTTAACATCTATGTTTAAAAGTATCTCTGCAACCGAAAGAAGTCCAAAATGGAAACATGGATTAAATATCGCTGAGGTGTAAAAGCAGTAAAAGGGAAATTATCATGAGTTGTATAAAGGTAGCCCTAAACGACGAACATGCTAGCCGAACTTGCTTGGGGGTCAATTCCCGATCTGTGAAGATGTGAAGTGATAAATTTTATCACGCTTTCACGTCTAATTCGATTCTCGATTTGTGAAAAAGAGAAGTTAAATGCCAAACATTTTTCATATGATAATTTTTTTTATCACAGTCAATTGTTTTGTGAAGAAAATGTTTCTAATCGAATATTAAGAAGAAAAACAGGATTTGGCACATGACAAGTAAGCAACAATTATATTTATACACAAATTTATTTTGGTAGTAAGTTATAATTGTGTTAATTCGAAAAAAAAACGAAATCATTAAATCAACAGATTCACAACAGCCGACGGGACAGATCGTTGGGAACTACACATTGCAAAAAAATGCAGAGCACTTTACCATATTTAAATGGCTTTGAAGCGCACTTATAAAATGAGTGTTTTTAAAGAATGCTCTCAATTCACGTATTAAATCAATACATTAATGTTTTGGGAATGTATAAAGTTCAATAAAGTTCTTCTAGTGGAATAGATTCTGCCCATCTCGAAGGGAAAGCCTCAATATCCTCACATGCAAAAATAATAAATCTTACTCAAAACAGAGATACTATTGAAAATAATATAAAACTCACAATTGTTCAGTACGACGTCTTTTATTAATTTATTAAACGAATTATTATCCCGGACAATATTCTTAAGCAAGTTTAGAAACTGAAATGAAATTTTTACCTTTCCCAACAAAAACTCTAATCAGAAATGACAGAATTTATCGTTTAGTACTTTTTAGTACAAACTTTATCACAATGAGTTCTTGAATCGCATTAGGCGTGTGCGTGAAGTTGGAAAATGATAAACCTCTGTGAAAACTGAAATGATATTTTTTTCACTTCAAAACTTCACAGATCGGGATTTGACCACTTGGTTACGTTATTCCCTACACGCGAACACATTTGACAAACATTCATTCGTGTTGATTCTTCAAAGTGTTGCGCCATTGTGTTTCATTCGCGATATGAACTCGGCTACGTTCACAACAAACAGCAAAAATTAGGGCTGCTCGCGAACGGGAAAAACAAAGCGAACACGAAGTTCAGCGAGTATGTTTGACATTTTTTGATACCGAATCCGTACTTGCATAAATAAAGGCTTATCCATTTTGCGGTTTCAAAAGTAAACGTAAATAAAACACAAAATATTTTGTTCATGATATTTCTTTTTTATTATAAAGTTTGAACGTTGACAGTATGTGTGAAATACTACATCATTTAAATGACCACCACGCGAATTGTTGCAAGCATCGATTCTTTTGAAGAAATTTTCGACCACTTTTTGACACATATTGGGCGGTATCTCGGCCATAACTTGACGAATGTTGGTTTTTAAGTGCTCAAGAGTTAAAGGTTTATCTGCTTAAACACGATCTTTCGCGTAGCTTAACAAAAAAAAAGTCCAACGGTGTCAAATCGCATGATCTTGGTGGCCAGTTGATATCGCCACGACGAGAAATTACGCGGCCAGGAAATGTCTCTTGCAATAAAGCCATATTCGCTCAAGTTGTGTGGCATGTGGCACAGTCTTGTTGAAACCACATATTCTCCAAGTTGTATTCTTCAATAGCAGGCAAAAAAAAGTCGGTTATCATATGACCATAACACTCCGAATTGACGGTGACAGTCGTTCCATCGTCGTTTTCGAAGAAGTAAGGTCCAATCACACCTCCGGACCAAAGAGCGCCCCAAACAGTAGTTTTTTGTGGATGTAATGGCCTCTTCAATTACTTGAGGATTCTCAGAACACCAAATACGACAATTTTGTTTATTAACATACCCACCGAGTGAGAAATGTGCTTCGTCGCTGAAGAAAATTTTGTTCAAAAATCAGTTGTTATATCAGCTGGACTTTATATGGATGTAGGTGTAGATCCAAATGCAAAATACGCCATGCCGTAAGACAGTCCTAATTTCTGAGAACGACGAGGCATCGACACATTCGGGTCTTCGGCACCACTTTCAATTGCAGCAGCGATATTTTCAGTGGTACGAGTGAAACGATGATGCACAAGCCTTACAATATCTGTAACCAATCCAGTCTCTTCAAATTTCTTCACAATTTTGCCAATTGCTTGCATAGTTGGACGATTATGTAAACCATAATCTCCTCTTAAAGCACGATATGTGGCTGTGGCAGAATCACCATTTTTGTAGCAGGTTTTAACAATTTGTGTGCGTTATGCGATAGTTAAGCGGTCCATTTTCGTAAATGTCAGACTTTCGACTGAAAAAAAATTTGGTTTAACAACTTAGTTTGACAGATGTCAAACTTTTGAAACCGCAAAATGGATAACCCATTACATCCCGCATAAGGCCATAACGATCCCATCTTCCAATTGAACAAACGTCACCGTGTTATTCGAATTTTGATTCATTGTTCAGAAATTTTATTTCAACGATTTCGGGGAGTTAAGTGATGTTTAATATAGGTTCATTTAATCTCAACGATTTGCCTCAATCAAATCTCCGAAATCGGGACGACATTTAACAAAAGAATGATTCACAAAGCGCAATAAAATGCGACGAAAGCGTGACAACATTCATTTTAAGCATTTTGAAATTATAAAACCATTTCCCAATTTATTTAAGAAAATAATATTGAAGCTAACTAACGTAACGTAACGTGACGGCATGAAATGCATTATTATATGTATTTTGTTTAAATAATTTTTATTTATCATTAACTTATTACTACTTTAATAAGAAAGAGAAGATCTTGTCACAGTCACTCATGATTGCTTCGATTTTGAAAACAGTGAAATTTTACTCACTTTTCACCACTACTTCTACTTTTTTCCATCACATTCATATCGCTATTCAACAAAGCTCATGTCTTGCTAGACGTGATGGGACTAGACCCAGTAGGAAATTAAAAAAAAAATCATGATTGAATCACCAACTTTTTCATTAATGAGTGGAAGCTACACCCTATGAATTTGGTATGAAAACATGGATGAATTTAACATGGGGCTGTCATAGGCGTTCATCAAGTGATTTCCGGGGTGAATATTTAACAGTGAAATCACAAAGTAGGGGTAACTAGTGTATGTGATGAAAAATGGCATGAACGGTAAGCTGTGAAATCACTAGTTGACTTAGAGTTG
The DNA here is from genome assembly GCA_910595825.1 of Philhelius pedissequus. NCBI lineage: Eukaryota > Metazoa > Arthropoda > Insecta > Diptera > Syrphidae > Philhelius > Philhelius pedissequus. The sequence continues at coordinate 331,818,249 of OU343160.1, forward strand.
CTTATACAGCAGGTGAAAAATGGCATGAATGCTCATCAATTAATTCACTCTGTTAATGTAACTCGTTAATTTGCATATGAATTTTATATGATGAAAAATGCCATAAATGTTTAATTACGAAATCACATTAGTAAAGTCCGTATGATACCTACTTCTTTTTTTTTCCTCATTTTGTATGCATTAAATAACATGAAAGTGTCAGTTTTCTGTGAAAGAGGAAATATGTTTTTTTAAGGAAACAGAAACATTGTATATGTATGTTATACCCCGAAACATAATTTTATTAATTTAATTCGACGATTATTCAATAATATAAACATTTAATTAAGAAAAAAATACGTTTAGCTAATAATAATTAAAATGTAGTCTTGATAAAATCTTGAAGCGAAAATAGACCTTATCAATAATTGATTTTTTAAAATTTGATCTGAGGTCGGTCTTAGCAATTCATTTTGTTAATTCTGCTGCGTAGGTTTTGCACTTTGAGTCGACAGCATTACGTATTGAGTAGGCATAATGCGCTAAAAGAAATATTGGCATTTTTAAATTTTGTTTTGAATAAAGTCGAAGAAATACCCGCCAGTCGCCAAATATATTAACAACGCCAATTATCTGAACAAAAAAGACATTTTGATACGAAAAAAATAAACTTGTTGCTGTGTTAAATGATGATAATGATCGCGAACAAAACTGGAATTTCTGGTTTATATGTTTTTTTCACTTTCTCTAAACAAAAAAAAAAAACAAACGAACTCATGTCATGACCCACGTAGACTGACTACTGAGCGCATTTCTCGTTGCAGGTAGAAAAAAGGCAATGTTCGTCACATGGCAGATGAAACCCATGGTAGATGAAACCTCTTTTTTTTAAAGCTTTTTTATTTGCATTGCATAGCAAAGAACCAAACATCATTTACGAACTCATGAACCTATACATTACTCTTCATCAGTGAAATCATCGTTTATGATTTTAGTTAACTGAAGAAAAAATGCGCAACCATTTTCTTATAAAATCATAACATACTACTCATCGATGGAAATAGTCGATTATGAATTCCATTGATGAATTCACCAAAAGAATTGACTGATGTCGAAATTTCCTACTGGAGAAGTAAGCTCATAGATATAGATACTACAACACAGGGCATACACCTGGATAATGCTTAGTAGACGAGAGTGGGACGCTATGAAACATCTCACTAACATGAGTCAGTTTGAAACACTTTAGAACAAAATTTTGCTTTTTAGGTAGAACAGGTTAAAACAGATTTGTGAGAACTGTCAAAACCACCTGGTCTTTAAAAAATAAACATTTCGGTGTTAGATTTAGATATAAATCCCTTTCCGTATGGAAATCACTCAATTTCATCAAAAAATTTTGTTTTTTTTTTAAATTAAATTTAGCTCCATTTGAAGTTATTTTGAAGAATTTTCGAACTCGAATTGTAGGTAAACAAGAATATATTTTTTTATCTTGCAAATGCAACATGTTGTCGACAGGTTTTATTTAAAACTTGTAGTTTATCAAAATGTATGGGAAAACTTGTGTTTTCGCTTTAGTTTTTCAGCCAAAACCGGTAATTTCGCGAAAACCGTGTTTTAGATTTGGTGTGAAAAGGCTTTTAATCCTTTTTTATAGAAAATATTATTCTAAATATTTCTACAACAGGCTCTAATCCATTTAAAGAGCTAGTTAAATAAATTGTCCTCAGTTCGTAAGTTCCTCAAATTAATTTTGTGTTGTTGTGATAGCAAATGACCGGTGTCAACTGGATAAAGTATTTTTTCATGTATGAGATAAAGAAGCATTTAGTTGCACATAAAGTTTACATTTTGTATAATGTCCTTCAAAATCGGCAAACCAGCATTTAAAACGTTTTTCGAATAGACTGCAATTTGGCCATTCTCGAAAACGTCATCTGCATTTGTAAAAAAAAATGTTCTTAAACGCAAACACGAATTTCGCTGCATAATCGTTATGTTCGATAATGCAGATTTCTAGTCACATGCTTAAAAATATCATCTATTGCGGTGACATCAGCCGTCCATCTCGCCACTAAAATGTTTATTAGCATACAGTGGCTTATATTCAAATTTATGTGTGTTAATGAGAATTGAAAAAACAAAATTTAGCATTTTCGGATTGTTTTTTTTTTCTCTCTATTATTTCACACTTTCAACAAAAACGGTGTTAAAATCACAGAAATATTCTCGATAAGATTGGTTGTGAAAATCATTTTAAAAGCATCCATCTTGTTTTGTTTATTGGTGTTATTCGAAAAAGTCAAATGTGCTTACAGTAAATTTATTTGACGTTTGTCAAAAAAAGTGTATAAGCGGTAAAATTTCATTTTTACGATAGCTGCAGCTACAGCTACGTGAAAATAACGGTTAAAATTACTTTTATTGCAAGTTTTCGAAAAAAGGCCAAATTTATTTACAACTGCTCATATATTAAAATTTGTAAAAAAAAAGTGTGACCCTTTAAATGTTATAACACCTCGCGGGCGTGAGGTTAAAGAAGAGAGACAAAGATAGGAAAGATGTGTGGCGCGATGTTCTGATACTGGAGTTGGTTGTTGTCTCAGATTTTATCCCCAGGGATGGCGGCTGAACTAATGCGGAAAAATTTCCTTGTCTTATTTATCATTATTTCTTATTTATAATTATTTCTAAAATCGTATTACATAACATACCGTAGTTTTGTGTTTTTGTATCAAAAAGGACAATCATTTTACGTCGTAAGTTTACGAATTGTATAAATTCATAAATTGCCCATTCAAACATTTTTTTAAAGGAATGAACTGTTCGTTCAACTAATTTAATAAGTAAAATGACGTTTGGTCAATTGTACCAAATCAATTTACCCAGCAAATTCTTCTGGAAACTTTTACCACTTTGTCTAAATCAGTTTACATACAAATTTTGACAGTTCATTACATAAATTGTACATTTATCCAGTACTTCGTTGCATGAGTACCGTTAATAGTCAATTTCCTTAATAGTCAATTTTAATTTAAGTAAAGTTCTTTCGCAATCAATAGAAAAGTTTAATTTGTTTGCACAATACGCATAATATTTTCTATTTGATTTTCCATTTACATAACTTACTTCAGTGAGTATGGATTTTTTTTAAAAGAAAAATCATGCAGCATGGAAAAATTATAATGAAGCCTTAAAGTTGAAAACTAAATTACGTTTCACGTTCTATTGCAATCAGGTTATGGTAGTTTTAGTTTTGATTTTCTTTACTGCAATAATTATCACGGGGTATTTTACACGTTGTCGTTACATGTACTCATATTGTATATGAATAAACAGATTGAGGAAAGTTTTCTTCATTTTCAATACTTGGAAAATATGAAGTACACGTGATAACAAATTTGTTTCTATTGCATTCTAAAATAAAGTAAATTGAACAATTAGGTACGTGAGATATTTTTTTTTCGAGAACATTTGATTCTATTTTAAGAGAGAAGCAGCTTAACCTGCCTTATCAGCCGCGCGATGATCATTATAAATGAACTTGAATTTGTGAATTTGAAACGAGTATAAAACAGTTTTTTTTTTATTCGCAATATACTTTAATTTATTGCCTCAGTCGAGAGTTTAATCAAACACGATCAGAGCAGAGAGAAGAATACAAATAATATGGTCCCTAGTTCTATTTTAAAATTAATAAAAGGCAAAAGTGAAAATAAAACTATTGGCGCATAATCTTAAACGATTTAGTAGGGATTTAAAGTAGTTTTAATATGATACTAAGCTAAAAGGATTTTTTTTTTAATCTAAACAAGTTAATCAACTAACTTCATTTAAAATAATTTTGTTACTAAAATTAAAATCACCAGAAGGCTATTTTATTTTTTGAGGATCATTCTAAATCCATTTATGGTATTGACATATACTACGTTTTCACCTACCACTTAATTCAGATTTGAGTGGATTAACCATAAATCCTCTTTTAAATCTTCTGAATTTTAATCTCCTCAAAAGAAGATTAGAAGTTAATCTCATTGAAATCTTCTTCGAAGTAGAAGATTGTCAAAAGAAACAAACCTTATTTCATAGGACGCGCCTATTATAATGTCATTTCCTCCATTGACATTAAAAAAAAAAAAAAACTGTCCAACATTATTTAATTTGTTTTTGTCTGGTGAAATTAGTCGTTGCCTTCGAATTCTGTTTTTGTTTATAAAAATAAGAGATGCAATAAAGCTACAAAGACCAAAGCGTTGCCTCGAATTTGTAATGGAAAATGTTTTAGCGACGAGTTGCAATCTTGTAAGCGAGGTGGATAGTGTATCATGTCTTTGAGTGTTTGAGGCATTCAGGTTGATAGGGAATCCATTAGCTGGATGTGTTGGTCAGCTAAAGCTGCAAATGTTGTTCATTCAGTAAGTTGGTTTTTCATTTTCCTTCTAGATTATCGACCTCGTGTCCTGGCCAGATTTCATGCATGCATTTATTATAATATACCTACTGCTTGAAATTTGAAGGATAAAATGTTGGGATAACAATATTTTTAAGTTATTACTCATTTTTATTTATTGAAATTAAATTTGTTCACTGCACCGGAATTGTTATCCTTCTTTCTAATTATTATTTTGTTTTACTCTTGATATATTGACTTTTGAATGACAATTCAGAGCGAAAACGTCAAACTAACCTTTTTTTCTCTGGTGAAAACACTTCAAGATTATTTTTTAATCTTTTGAATGACAATTCAGAGTGAAAACGTCAAACTAACATTTTTTTGTCTGGTGAAAACCCTTCAAGATTATTTTTTAATCTTTTGAATGACAATTCAGAGTGAAAACGTCAAACTAACATTTTTTTCTCTGGTGAAAACACTTCTAGATTAATTTTTAATCTACTCAATTTAAACCGGATTATCTTTAGGTGAAAAGGTAGTAATATATACAAACGCTAAAAAGTTATGTTCGCTTACTTTTTTTGCACTCAGGCTTATTTTGAAATTCACTTTTATGCGAAAGTTAGTCGAATTCGAATGATTTTTCACTTTAACAATCGAAAGTCAATTTTTACGTCAAAACTAACCAAATTTTGACTTTCAGATGATTCGAATTAAATGTCATTTAGTTCTCTCGTTAAAGTTTTTTCTGACGAATAGATTCACAAAACAAGTAAGTTTGGATGTTTTTTACTAAAAAATAATTAAAATAAAATACGTTTATGAGTTATTTGTTGGCTTTTTTAAAAAAAGTAGCAATCGCATTCCAATTGGGCGAACCGGGAGCAGAAAGAAGTAAACGTGATAAATCTATAAAAAAAAGTTCCTTAATTTTGTGAATTAAAAGAGTTGTTTATTTTTTTTATTAATTTTGGTTTTTAACCGAAATAAATAAGTCAAATATATATATATATAGTAAAACCCGGATAAGTGCCTCACCCTAAATACCCCACTTTAATATGCACAATTTATATACAAAAATTAATTTTTTTTGATAAAAAAAAAAAACATTTAATTCAAAATAGCCTTTAACGGCCTTTAGTCCATAAAATTTTCGTTTCGTCCCGCGGCGGCGATCTCACTTGGATTCGTCAGTTGGCGAGTGAGGGCCCTACCAATACGCACTTTTTGTGAAGTTCAGTTTATCTTACATGGATTTTTTGACGGGTATTACTGTATATGTATATATATATATATATATAAATGTAAAATGTGTACACTTTTAATTAAAGTAATTCATCAATTTTGTACCAAGTGCTTCGTGCTTCATGGATTAAATATCACTTCACTTTGTAAACAAAAATTCACTCTCGAATAGATTTGATGGATCCATTATTCATTTCCTACTTAGCGTCGTCCTCACTTTTCATACTCAGAACAATTGCAATCGCTTATCTTCAACTTATTTAATATTTTTTTTTGCAAAGAAAGAATTAATTGTGTCGACAAGCGACTTTATTTTTGGTTCAGACAATTCAAAAGTGTGACCAGGTGTGTGTAAATTTAATAACTACTGAAGTTATCTTAAAATTTTTAAAACACAATTAAAGTGAAACGAAAGTTCAGAAAAAATCTAGTGTTTTATTATACAAACGTTTTATAGTTGTTTTAATTCTTTTTCGTATAAATAAACTAACAAGTGTATTTCCTAAATGCTTCAAAATAAAAAATAAATTATTTATTGATGTATTTTTTGAATACTAATGGCCTTTTCGATTGGTCGTCCGGAAGGCTTCCGAAATCTTCTGAATGCTTCTGATACTGTTCGATTGGTATCAAATGACAGTTCTTCTCCTGCATAGAAGAGACATTTCCTTCTGTATTTGAAGTCAGAATCAAAACCAGAAGCTCGCACGCACTCACACCCACTAAATGTCAAATTCTAATTAATTTATTCACGTCATTCTTTTGTTTTGGTTTGTCTGAAATTTTGAAATTTCAATCTTTAGAGGAATATTTGTGACATTTATTCGAGTATCGAATGAAATTATAGTTTTGTTTTGTTGGTACGAGTACTTCGATGATTTTCATGAATTTCAAATTCTTTGTTCGTAGAGTCTTTATTTTGTCAATGGCCACTACTACGTTCACTCATTTATGTATTAGATAGTTATCTCGGTTACCAAGCTATTCCAATATATTTTTGTGAAAAATTCGCATTATGTTATCTGAAGGAGCCAGAAATTAATCATTTTTGGTTAAGCATGTGTTCTTTTCTCAAAAATAATTGTTTCACACCAATTCACAAAAATTACCAACACAAAGAACCCTTTATTTTGTTAAGAAAACATGTGGAAAAATTTTGTAACATCGTATTAATATTTAATAGAATAGATCTAATCTAATTGTTCATTAAAATGGGAGCTATATTAAGTCTGGTTGCCTTAACGAATGAATTTAATCTATATGTCTATTTTGATATTTATTTTATTTTATAATTAAACTTTGGTACGCTAAAACTTAAGAACGAATTGACATACAGAAGTCATTGATGTCATTTTGTAGTTAATTTTACTGTCTATAGGTTGTTCTTAGAAAATTTTGAGAAAAATAAAGATTTTGGTAGTTATTGAACAAAATATATCAAATTTATTATTTTTAACGTTTAATTACGAACAATTAAACTTTGACACGCTTTAAATTAAGAACGAATTGACGTACAGAAGTCGTAAATATGTCACTTTGTAAATAATTTTGTTGTCTTACATCCGCTTTTTGAGTTTTTTCAGAAAAAATAAAGATTTTAGGAGTTGTTAAGCTAAATAAAAAAAAATAGAATTTTTAAAATGGCAGCATTACCTTCCGGTTCCACACTAAAAAATTGTTTTTTTTTTTCATAGAATATGTTTTTGCAAACATAAATAAAAACAAAAAAAATCTCCACTCAAAAATATACATTTTTTGAATTAATGTACTACACCCCAATTTTTTCGACCATTTTTTTCCAAATCTATCAATTGTACGATAAAAAGTGTCTGAATCTTTTTTGTGTAGAATAACATTAGCTACAATGCGTACCTACAACTTTTTTCAAAAGAACCTATAGCTTTCGAGTAATTTGGAACAAACTGAATTTCCCCACACAAATTTTTGCTCCGCACCAAATTTAGGGTACTTTTTAGGAAATGCTTAGGAAATTAAAATGAAGCTCTCTACCAAAATTCAACTTTGTCGGAATTTTTTCAAGTTTCATCATTTTTTTTGTCTAATTTTCCTGGATTATATGTGTATTAGTATAAATACATCTTTTGGATTTAATTTATTGAACATTTTCTTGTTTTAATTTTTTTGTTTATATTTTCTTTGTAGCATTGTAGCTACCTATATTTTGTTGTGGCTTCATGACATTGTGGTGCCTGAAGCTTAGATAGGGTGCGCTCTTCCACTTTCAGTAAAAGTTTCAGTTAGCTTATTCGTGCGAACCAGACAGATCAAATATACTTTAGTAAAAGATGCTTGATTGGCTTTGTGTCAGCTGTTGTCAAATTGCTTACAAAATTAACTAACTAGAACTTAAGTAGCGCCCCCTACCAAAGCTCTACAGTTGGAATAGCAACAAGTACTTTAAAGAGCAAGTAAGTGCATATTATTTGTCAAGAAATATTTCAACATATACTCGTACCTAGATTATTGCCTAGTCAGAAAATGTAGATAATCAACTTGGCACTAAAATTTGTGTCAAACCAGAATTTCACGTCATTTTTAATTCCGAGTCGAGTTGACCATTGAGACCGACAATTGAATATAATCGTTTTTTTTTTCATTATTTATTTATTAGCCACGTTTATAATTTTTACCTAAACACGGTAATTCACCCCAAATACCAGATTTGTATCAAAAATGTATGCAGTCGTATGTTGATCTTTTTTTGGTTTTATGTCATCTTTTTCGGTGGTAACTTTTCGAAACGATCACAAATAATATTATGGTGGTATTTAAACTAACTAAATTTATGTATTTATAAAAGACGTAACTAAAAATGATTTAAGTCCATTTTTTGTATTACTTATTCTTTTTTTTACTTTTCTACTCCTACTCGATCTTTGAACTGGATATAAACCGAAGTTCATAAAATAATTAATACTTATTTAATAAATGCTAACGTTTTTGCAAACAAACACTATACGAACATACCCCTCTCTATTCAAGTTTTAATTTTCTTATTTGCATTTAATCTGAAGAAATAAAAATAAGTCTATTGTTTATTGCATTTTTGTATTTAATTATTTGACAGATGGTCAAAATATAATAAAATGTATGATTGGTTCGATGACATCGTAAGCAAAAGAAAAATGTTTAAAGTCGTTTTTTACTTAATTTTGTATATACGCATTTCTTTAATTTTACTTGCGATTCTAGGTACTACGAGTATAAAGCAAGTTATGCATTCGTTGAAAAAAAAAATTTGAGATAACAATCAAATATGACATTACGATGATAGCGAAGTCGAAAAAAGATTGTCTAAAAATTCTGTCCTACTGTCTGTCTGTCAGTCTGTCAGTCTGTCTGTATGTATATATACATATGTAGATACCTACAGCCCAAACGGGTGGGCCAAATTACTTCAAACTTGGTATATAGAGTTTTTTAGGTATTGTACAGAGGGGAAATTGAAATTTTTTTTTAGCTCAAAAAATAACGGTACCTGCCATATAACCGTTACGTTAAAGCTTATTTTTCTCGGAAACGGCTCTAACGATTTTGATTTAAAAAAATTAGTGCAGCTTTTTAGGTACGACCGATCATATGATTGAAACATTTTTTTTTTTTAAATGACTAAAGCGGTACTTTCCATAGGACCGTTTTTTTTATTTCGACTATCTAATAAATGGCTGAACCGATTCTTTCGAAATTTCACACATATATAGGTTTAGGTTGCCCAATTTATACTGCGTATATTTATATTTTTAAAAGAATTTAAAAAAAAAATTTTTTAATTTATATTTTGAAAACTGCTCAATGATTTTTTTTCAAAAATTATAGTTATATGTATTTGCTGAATACCTACCTATGAATTTTTGAATTTTTTTCAAAAAGTTTAAAAAAAAAACAAATTTTCTCAGAAACCGCTCCACAGATTTTTAATTTTTTTTCTCATAAATTCAAATTTTTAGGAGAAACAAAATGGCGTACTTTTTTTTGAGCTCAAATTAGCTTAAGTATTTATTTCAGAATTTTGAATTATTTTTTCTTTGATTAAGTCGATTTAATCTTTTAAGTTTATATTATTAAATATTTAAGATTGTCATACCAATTTTGTATAGAAAAAAATTAAAGAAACTTTGTATATATAAAAAATAAAGTAAAAAAAAAGACTTATATATACAGTACAAACTCGATTTACGCAACTAATAGAAATTAAGGCAGTTGCAATAACCGAGGTCGTTGAAATTGCTGGGTTATTTTTTTTAAATAAAAAATAATAGTTAAAATGGCTTTTTTCTTTAGAGATACAATGTTATAAAAAAACAAAGAATTTTGTCCAGAAACTAAACTAAATATATAACTGTAAAATAACAGTAGAAATACCGAACCAAAGGGAGAACATGCAAAAAAAACAGATGAATAAACATAAGAAGTTGCACTAATCGAGGTAACACTTTTTAAAAGTTGCAGTTATAGAGTCAAGGCATGCTACGAATGCTACATTTTTAGTGTTGTGAAAATGGAGGAGTTGCGCGAATCGAGGGTTGCCTTAACCGAGTACGTACTGTATTTAGATTTTTAATAGAAATCTTTTGCATACGATGTGATCGAATATAAAAGCAAGTTCGTGCGATCCAGTCGTGCATTTTATTTTTCTTGTATGACAATTTTCTATATTTAATTTTTTTTTTTTTTCAAAAATCCACAAACTATTTTTAGAAAATTTTACAATACAGTATTATTTAGTATTCGTAGGACCTCATATTTTGATCGAAATGCGTGCAGCAGTTTATCAGAAAATTGAAAATATAAAAACAATGGTTGTATTTTTTTTTTGTTTTAACGTTTGCGCGCACTAAAGGGGTTTTGACTACCCTTAATATGAACAAGCACAGTGCGAGCGTTAGGAGATTAGGGAAGGATGCAAGAGGAGATACTGATGCACATTGGATTTGAATTTCTGAATATCAAAATGGGAGGGGAAAATGGAGCCGGGTAAAGTATTCCACATTCGCGTTGTACGGTTAAAGAAAGAATTTCTGTACTTGACAGTACGTCCGAAGTTGGGCTCAAGGGTAAACTGATGAGCATTCCTAGAAGCGTGAGTATTACGGTTGAAAAATTTAAGGGGAGGAATGCAACTGGCTATTTCGCTGGAACAGTGTTTATAAAAATAGCGATAAAATAGTGAGAGACATATAACATTTCGACGATGTTCTAGAGATGTAAATGTTTCCACTATAGTTCTATCGCCTATCATTCTTAGAGCTCTATTCTGAATTCTATCTAAAAGAATCAAATGTGTTTTGGGAGCTCCTGTCCAAATGTGCGAGTTATACTCCAGCTTTGGACGAATGAAGGCATTATAGATTACAGCCAGATCAGACGGGGAGAACAATTTCTTGCACCTTCGAAGAAAGCCCAGACACTGCAGCATTTTTGGCGACATCGAATATGTGGTCGTTCCACAAGAGGTGGTCTGTGATGCACATACCAAGAACTGAAAGCTGATCGGTTTCTTCAATGCAAGTGTCGCTCATGGATAGCGGCATGGGAGGTGGGATCTGCTTTAACGATAGAAGACGGCACTGAGTTTTTGAAGCATTAAATTCTACGCGGTTTTTTATTCACCATTGGACAATGCTGTCGAGATCAGAATTTAATGAGCTTATCATACGCTGCCGTTGCAGCTGCACATCCGAAGAACAAGGAGGCGCATCTGAAAACGAATATGAAAAGCTGAGAGTACTATCGTCAGCAAAACAATTTAGTGGATTAGAAGTTCCAGATAAGAGATTATTAATAAAAAAGTATGACACCGTTAATTACAAAATAAGTACAAAAAAAATTGTCCAAAATTTAGACAATACATACATTAAGTAGTGCACACACTTTTTACTTGCGATTATAGGCACTATAAGGCAAGTTATGCATTCGTAAAAAAAAAAACATTCTAGCAATCAAATATGACATTACGATCATAGAGAAGCCTACAAAAGTGATCGCCAAAAAATGTCTGTCTGTCAGTCTGTCCGTCTGTATGTATAACGAGCTACAGCCTAAACGGCTTAAGGGATTGCCTTCAAACTTGGTATGTGTGATTATTTTGGCATTCCTCAGAGGGGAAATTGAAATTTTTATTTTTAGGCCTAAAAATAACGGTACCTGCCATATGACTTTGAAGGAAAATCTTTTATTTTTCTCTAAAACGGCTCCAACGATTTTGATAAAAAATTTCGAGAATTTTTTTGTAGGTAATATCTATCATTAGCCGTGTTTTATTATCGCTAATAACCTATATGGTTCACCCCGTAAAAATAAAACGATTTGGGTTATGTACTGATATGTATCCTCTGTTCGCCGAAATTAATACTAATATTTGGAAACCCAGATAGAAACCCCGATAGAAACCTGGATCTCATGTTGTTTTTGTAATACGTGTTAAAAAATAACCCAGACCCAGACCAGTAGATAATAAAATGCAGCTATTTGATATGAACCAAGTTTACAGGAAAAGTCTATTAACGGTACCTTTCATGTAACGTTTTTTTTTTAATTTTTGGCTTTCTCGGTAACGGTACATTGGATTTCTGTCAAATTTTATATCTGCGAAAATCTAAGTAGCTAAATTATTTTTGCATATTAAAATTTTGAATAACTTTTTTTTTTTTTTAATTAAAATGATTTATTAATTTTTTTTTTTTTTTGAAAAATCAATAATTTTAAGACTAATCAAAAAATATAATTTTAAATTTAATATTCACATGAATATTAATAGTCTCTAAAAAATTGCCAAAAAAAATTTTGTTTTCCAAAAACGAAAAATAAAAAACAGGATTTCATCAAAACCCGTCCTACAATTTTCGAGATATTTTTTTAAAAAAATTTCATTGATTCGTGGCATCTAATGGCGTTCTTCGTTTTTTCGAAAAACCGATTAAAGTAATGATTTGGCAGTTTAAATAAGTTTAAAAAACGATTTTTCCCACCTATACACCATTAACTTTCATTATATACATGTTGTACAAATTTACATTACATTTACATAATTAAAATCCATTTAAATATACATTTTAAGTTACCTATTTAACTATTCCTTGAATCATGCATTCGACAATACATTATAAAGGGTCCGCCATCTAACGTTTTTTTTTTAACTAGTGCATATTTCGTGAATGGTAACACTCAGCTCATGTCCGATTTGACAGATAATTAGTTTTATACTTTCGCTGAACGAATATGGTTGTGTATACGCTTGAATAACGCTGGGAAATATTGCGACATTACTTTGAAAATCATAGTAATGTTGCAGAATGTGTGCGAAAATTGCGTACGGATTTTGGAAGAAGAAAAGCACCGTCAGCTCCGTATGTTCGTTATCTTGTGAAAAAAGTGAAAGAAACTGGCATCCTCATCGATAAACCAAAGCGTGAAAAGCCAAAAACAGTTCCTTCACCTGAGAATATTGCTGCTGTGGCAGAAAGTGTGCGTGAAGCGCCATCAACATCAATTCACCGTCGTTCTCAACAATTGAACATTTCGGAGACATCATTGAGACGAATTTTGCATAAAGACCTTGGTATGACGCCATACAAAGTACAATTGGTTTAGGAGTTGAAGCCAACTGACCATCCAATGCGTTTTCGCTTCGCTAAGTGGGCCTGCGGACTTAGAGAAGATGCCGATTTTGCCAAAAAAATCATCTTTTCAGATTAAGCTCATTTTGATCTTGGCGGGTATGTAAACAAGCAAAATTGTAGAATTTGGGGCACAGAAAACCCGCACGCATACATTGAAAAGCCGATACACCCAAAACGAGTCACTGTTTGGTGCGGATTTTGGTCCAGAGGCATAATTGGGCCATTTTTCTTCGAAAATGAGCAAGGAGTGGCCGTTACAGTCAATGGAGATCGTTATCGGGCCATGTTGAACAAATTTTTGTTCACAAAAATTGAAGAGGAGGATATTGGAAATATTTGGTTTCAATATCAGGACGGCCGGCGCTACGTGCCACACTGTCGAAGATACACTCGATGTTTTGCGCCCTGTTTTTGAAGATCGCATTATCAGCCGCAGAGCTGATGTCGTTTGGCCACCTCGGAGCTGCGATTTGACACCGTTGAACTATTATTTGTGGGGTACCGTAAAAGATACGTGTTACGGCGACAAGCCAGAGACAACTGACGCTTTAAAGGACAATATTCGTGAAGCCATTGGTGAAATACAGCTGCACACAATCGATAATTAAAAATTGGACCGATCGTGTAGGCTACTGCATGGCCAGCCGAGGCAGCCATTTGAATAAAATTATTTTCCATTATTAACCGGAAGGATTGTACTTTCAAATAAAAAAAGAAATTTGAGAAAATATTCAGCAGTTTTTTTTTATAGCATTTTCAAAAAAAAAAAGTTATTTGGCGGACCCTTTACTAAGAAACAAGGTAATATTACCTATATGAGCTTTAAATCTGCATAGGATAACTATAAAAGACTAGCTACCTACCAACAGCGTCAGTGAGTAACACTACTAAAGTAGTTAGCTACAAGAGCAAGTTTGTACGATCCAGTCGTGCATTTTATTTTTATCAAAATCGTTTTCGTGATAATTAAGATTGTAAAAAAAATTGTATGGCAAGTACCATTGTTTTTGGGGCTAAAAAAAACAATTAATAAGTCTATTTGAGACAATCACCTAAATTGCTTAAACACCTCCAAAGTTTGAATAAAATCGCTTCAGCCACTTAGGCTCGTAGATCGTTGTGCAGACAGACGGACAAAATTGTGGGACCCACTTTTTTGGAGTTCTCTATCACCGTAATATCAAGTTATTAAAATCTCGAGTTTGATTTTTGTTTCCAAATGCAAAACTTGTCGTATAGTACCTAACGGGTGACTTTTTTGCTACTTGGTTCTTGACGTTTATATTTTTGACAGATCACACATGACAAATTCCACGAACATTTGACATTTCGATTCAGTATTGTTTGCCATTTCATTATGAATAGACTTACGCCTGAACAACGTTTGCAAATTATTGAAATTTATTATCAAAATTCGTGCTCTGTGAAAAATGTGTTTCGCAAGCTACGTCCGTTTTTTTTTCCTAAATGGATACGTGAATAAGCAGAATTGCCGTATTTGGAGTGAAGAGCAGCCAGAGGCAATTCAGTAGCTACCAATGTATCCCGAAAAATGCACTGTTTGGTGCGGTTTATGGGCAGGCGGCATCATTGGGCCGTACTTCTTCAAGGACGATGAAGGCCGCAGGGTTACGGTCAATGGACAAAGGTACTGTTCGATGATAACAGATTTTTTTTTGCCGAAAATGCAAGAATTGAACTCGGTCGACATGTGGTTCCAACAGGACGGTGCCACATGCCACACTGCACGCGAAACCATGCATCAATTGAGAGGCGAATTTGGTGAGCAGTTGATCTCACGTTTTGGCGCAGTCAATTGGCCACCAAGATCATGTGATTTGACCCCGTTAGACTATTTTTTGTGGGGCTATGTTAAGTCTATTGTCTATGGGGACAAGCCAAACACGATTGCTGCCTTGGAAGCCAACATTGAACGCGTCATTGGTGAGATTCCGGCCGAAATGTGTGAAAAAGTTGGCCAAAATTGGACCTTCAGAATGGACCACCTGGTTTATCGATCCAAATAAAAATTTCATTCACTTTTTATAAGTTTCTGTGGTTTTTTGAATTTTCAAAAACCAAGCTCTTAAAAAATCACCGTTTATATATAGCAAGTAATAAACAATTATATACAAGTATATGAATTAGTATATGTACAGTATACATATGTGAATTTTTATCGCTAAGCATTTATTTTCTTGTGCATAAGCGTGCTGCAGGCAATTCTCTATTTTGAAATTAAAAAAAAAAAAATTAATTTAATAATACATATAATAAATGTATTTATTACATCCAATGGCCGTAGTAAATTTTCAATTAACACAATTTTAATCAGCTTATGGGGCGTCGGTATCGTTTATTTGTATGTATGTATGTAAAAGAAACCATTCCTTCTCTTGTTCGTTTGCTTTGTGAAAATATGTGCATATTACCTCCAATAAATTGCTGACGGACCTGATAAAACGCAAGCAATTGTGAATAATTAATTTTCGTGTCATCACAGTTTATTTATCTTTTTTTTTTTTTATTGTTTTAAATAAATGTGTCGCTGACTGGTTGGTTCTAGCCGGTATACTATAGTGGCGAATTTCCTAATTATTATTTAAACTGCACAGCATGCTAATAAGGTCACTGTGAAAATTATTAAGAACTTGAATTCGCATTGCTCTTGTATTTTGAAAAAAGAGTACAAATAAAATCGCAATAATTAATCTTTTCCTTTGGCATTTTCATTTGTTTTTTCCTTTCGAGTTCTTCGTTGCATTTTAATATTCCGTATAAATTAAAAAGAAAAAAAAACAATAAACATTACTTCCGGTTTCTAGTTTCTTTTTTCTATTTTGTTTTAGATGCTGTTTATTTTGTTAGAAAACTAATTTTACTTGCAGCATGTTTGTTTATAAAGTTCTTAATGTTAATTTTTCATTAAAAGTCGGAAGTTAACAAAAAAAATATATTTACAATTCAGATAGGCTGATGTGTATAATTGTACATGCATACCTATAAATATGACTGTTTAATAAGGCCTTGATGGGTGTAAAGTAGCAGTGAAAGTTTTGGTATTTGGTTTTCAATTCTATTCAAATTTTATATTTAAAAATAATATTTTTTTCTGTTTGGATATTGCTAATTAACTATTGTGCCACTATGGCACTAGCTAATTTCCCTAAAAACAAACAGGCCTAAATAAAAAAAGATTATTGAAAGTCTAATCAATGTCATTTCTGAACCATACAATAAAAGTTTTGTCAGTTAAAATTTCCGTTAAAAAAAAATAATTAGCCCGTCCGAAAATCCATAAAGAAAATCTACTACAATAAGTATGAACTTTATCTTGTTTTATGGTTCTCTAAATAATTAGTGTCAAATGTCAATTCTTATTTTTTTCGCTAAACAACTTTATCTTTTTTCATCACACTAAAAATGCATTTAAAAAAAACGATGTTATAGAAAATCATCGACAAATTCTGTCATCGATGTTTTTTCAATAAGTGTCGCTCATCCCTATACGACATTGTTGTTGACATTGAATTCGAGTTTGACAGTTAGTAGGTGTGAGTGTGTGCGTACTTAGTTTTGATTTTGATTCCAAATCTAGAGGAAATTTCTCTCCAATGGAACACTTTCAGAAGGGTTCAAAAGACTTCCGGGATGACCAATCGAAAACGATATTAATCAAATACACCCCAGAATATTTATGTCGTTTTCTTTTTGCCAATTTTTCTTTCGCTTATTTATTTTTTTTTATTATTAAAAGTGCACAAAAACATTTGACTTAACTTTAATGTGTGAGCAATTGCGTGGTTTATGTATACGTGTAAATCGTTCTAAAAATGCAGATCTGCAATTTTGGTCCTGGATCAAAAAAAAATCGAAGAATCGATTATTTTGTTAGAATAGAAAAAAATAATTTGATTGAATAGAAAACAACATTAATTGCCTTGTTTTAAATGTCAACACAATTGACAACCATTACGTGTCAAGTGATAAGTTTTGGGGTTTTCATAGAACCTAATAGTAATTTTATGCGAACGCAATTTATTTTATTTTAAAAAGTATTAATATCTGACAGTTATTGTCAGACCAATCTCAATGCTCTTTTATTCATAAAATAAATGCTGGGGTGCCCCAGGGCTCCGTTTTGTCACCTACTGTTTTTCTCATTTTCATTAGAGATGTAAGAATTTCGTTCGACCAAAGCTTAAGTAACGGGTCCGCCATCTAACGTTTTTTTTTTCAACTAGTGCTTATTTCGTGAATGGTAACACTTAGCTCATGTCTGATTTGACAGATAATTAGTTTTATCCTTCCGCTGAACGAATATGGTTGTGTATACGCTTGAACAACGCTCGCTAAGTGGGCCTGCGATCGACTTAGAGAAGATGCCGATTTTGCCAAAAAAAAATCATCTTTTCAGATGAAGCTCATTTTGATCTTGGTGGGTATGTGAAAGCAAAATTGTCGCATTTGGGGCACAGAAAACCCGCACGCATACATTGAAAAGCCGATACACCCAAAACGAGTCACTGTTTGGTACGGATTTTGGTCCATAGGCATAATTCGAAAATGAGCAAGGAGTGGCCGTGACAGTCAATGGCGATCGTTATCGGGCCATGTTGAACGAATTTTTGTTGACAAAAATTGAAGAGGAGGATATTGGCAATATTTGGTTTCAACAGGACGGCGCTACGTGCCACACAGCCGAAGCTACACTCGAAGTTTTGAGCCCATTTTCAAAAAAAAAAAAAAGGTATTTTGGCGGACCTTATATAATTATCTTTTTTTTTGTAATCTCTGAGATAGAATCAAAAATAGAGCTCTAAGAATGATAGGCGATAGAATTGTAATGGAAAAATTTACATCCGTCAAAATGTTATGTGTCTTTCATTATTTTATCGGTTATTTTATGAACAATGTTTCAGCTAAATAGTTTTAACCTATTAAACCGCAATATTCGCGCTTCTAGGAATGCTCATCAGTTTACCCTTGAGCCCAACGGACGAACAGTCAAGTATATAGATAATTTTTTTAGCCGCACTTAACGAATGTGGAACCTGGTCTTTTTTTCCTCCCATTATGGTATTCAAACACTAAACAGTAATGTGCATCGGTATTTCCTCTTTTAAATCCTTCCCAACTTTTCTAACGCTCGCACTGTGCTTGATCATTGTAAGGGTAGTCAAACTCCTTTTAGTGCACGCATCATTATAAAAAATCAAAAAAAAAAATCAGTATTTTTTTAAATGTGATCCTATGACACGCACGCTTCAATAACGTTATCATATTTTAGAAATTTGGGGCTAATATTTTGATACTTTGAGTTCGCCAAACTTATAATAAAGTACTCCCGGGGAATTTCGTTTTCCACGGATTATTTTATTCCATCGAAATTGTTCCTGCGATCGTAAATCTCCCAAGGAATAAATTTCCCTCCAACATAAAATATTATGACATGTCAGCAAAATGCGTTGAGAATGTTTATTCCGATACCAATAAATCCCGAAGAAAACTGTTCACGTTCCTTACGTTCGAATGCGAGAAACATTTCCGGGGAATTTTTATTCACGATATCCCCCATTATTACACCCGACCATCTCAGACCGCTTTATTTATTGAACAATTGTGTTCACCCATGAGGCGTATTTGCCTAAGCATTTGGAGCGAATACCATCCGTCAAGGTATTGTACTTTGACCACTCTTGGTTATGTTACGCAAAATCGCTAGTCTACGCTGAAAGACAAATCAACGTTAATCAATTTGAAGTCAACATATCTCGGAAAATGTTCATCAGATCCATTTTTACAAGTAGCTTAGTTCTTATAAAAAATACTCAAAACATAAGTCTGCTTGGTAATTTACCAAAACTGTTATTCTTACAAACGTCACATCTATTAAAGTTTGCTATCAGATCGCAAGTGTAGGATTATTTGCCTATTTTATTACTTATCAGAAAAAAAAGGAAAACATTTCTATCGGAACTAAATTTTCCCATCACCCTGACAATGCATAATATGTTATTATTATTTGTTGTACAAATTTTTGATAAAATAGCAACTGCAAACTACATGAATAATAAAAACAAAAACAGAGTTTTTCTTTTAAATTGCACCTTAAGTGACTTAGATACTTCAATTTATTATATTAATAAAATGCACGACTGGATCGCACGTACTTGCTCCTATGTTCGAACACATTATATGCTAAAGATTCTTAATGGAAACGCTACATGCATTTTTAAAGTCGTTTTTCACTTAATTTTTTATATATACAAATTCCTAAATTTTTTCTAAAAAAAATTGGTATGAAAATTTTAAATATTTAATAATCTGCCCTATGTAACCGTCGGGGCGGAGTATTCTCCGCAACGCATTTTCGTATGAAATTCAATTTCAGTTCGAAGTAGCTGTCATCGGAAGAAATTTTAAAGAAATACGACGGTGCATTGCGATGGATATAACCTTCAGGCAGAGATGAGCAACTTAACTGATATATCGAAAATGCGATATATTTTCGATAGTTTTTTATTAAATAAACATTATAAACGTTTTAAACCATGAAAAATCGGCGAGAGAGTGTAATTTATTGTTTATAAAGGGTCCGCCATCTAACGTTTTTTTTTTCAACTAGTGCTTATTATTTCGTGAATGGTAACACTTAGCTCATGTCTGATTTGACAGATAATTAGTTTTATCCTTCCGCTGAACGAATATGGTTGTGTATACGCTTGAATAACGCTGGGAAATATTGCGACATTACTTTGAAAATCATAGTAATGTTGCAGAATGTGTGCGAAAATTGCGTACGGATTTTGGAAGAAGAAAAGCACCGTCAGCTCCGTATGTTCGTTATCTTGTGAAAAAAGTGAAAGAAACTGGCATCCTCATCGATAAACCAAAGCGTGAAAAGCCAAAAACAGTTCCTTCACCTGAGAATATTGCTGCTGTGGCAGAAAGTGTGCGTGAAGCGCCATCAACATCAATTCACCGTCGTTCTCAACAATTGAACATTTCGGAGACATCATTGAGACGAATTTTGCATAAAGACCTTGGTATGACGCCATACAAAGTACAATTGGTTTAGGAGTTGAAGCCAACTGACCATCCAATGCGTTTTCGCTTCGCTAAGTGGGCCTGCGATCGACTTAGAGAAGATGCCGATTTTGCCAAAAAAATCATCTTTTCAGATTAAGCTCATTTTGATCTTGGCGGGTATGTAAACAAGCAAAATTGTAGAATTTGGGGCACAGAAAACCCGCACGCATACATTGAAAAGCCGATACACCCAAAACGAGTCACTGTTTGGTGCGGATTTTGGTCCAGAGGCATAATTGGGCCATTTTTCTTCGAAAATGAGCAAGGAGTGGCCGTTACAGTCAATGGCGATTGTTATCGGGCCATGTTGAACGAATTTTTGTTCACAAAAATTGAAGAGGAGGATATTGGCAATATTTGGTTTCAACTGGACGGCGCTACGTGCCACACAGCCGAAGGTACACTCTATGTTTTGCTCCCTTTTTTTGAAGATCGCATTATCAGCCGCAGAGCTGATGTCGTTTGGCCACCTCGGAGCTGGGATTTGACACCTTTGGACTATTATTTGTAGGGTGCCGTAAAAGATAAGTGTTACGCCGACAAGCCAGAGACAATTGACGCTTTAAAGGACAATATTCGTGAAGCCATTGGTGAAATACAGCTGCACGCAATCGATAATGTGCTTAAAAATTGGACCGATCGTGTAGGCTACTAGATGGCCAGCCGAGGCAGTCATTTGAATGAAATTATTTTCATTATTAACCGGAAGGATTGTACTTTCAAATAAAAAAAGAAATTTGAGAAAATATTCAGTAGTTTTTTTTATAGAATTTTCAAAAAAAAAAAAAAGTTATTTGGCGGACCCTTTAGAAAGTATTTTTTTTTCAATTATAATGCGCTAGTTTTTAAGAAATGTAATTAGATGCACCGATTTTAAAATCAAAACTATCGAATAAAGTCCCCTCCCTATTTCCAAACACATGTTTTGTTTCCGTTTGAACTGTCAACAAAAGAATAATTTGAAAAAAAAAAACTTTTGAAATTCAATATCATTTTTTTAGAAAATAAAAGAACATTGCAAGAACGAAAACAATATACCCTGACTACCTGACGTAGCTCTAATTCTATAATTCCCTTCAAGATTGAAGAAAAACTTTCGCCTAAATAAAAATACGTTTGCTTTTGTTTTGGAGCAGATTCAACACAAATACAAAACAAATTATCGGTTTGATGGTGTCACTCCAAACCTTTAAAAAATATACGATGTATTCAAAACTAAAACACAGCCACAACTTCTGATGTCCTTCTTGTGTAATTTTAGATATGCAATATCCGGATATTCGCTGGGCAGATTTATCATCCGCTTTTTGCCTAAAAACAAAAGGCCCACAAGTTAACGTACATAAGGTTTATTTCTTCATTACTTACATTTCAATAAAGAATTTCTTTAAAAAGAAAATACTTTCCGCAACGAGAACTTGTCGGGGGACTTCGGAGAATATTTTGTCATAAATAAAACCATTCAAAGTACGTCATCACATACAAATGTCATGCGTTGAATTTCGTCGGACAGAATTTCCGATCGGCAGATCGGAGAATTATCTCGAAGCAAAATGTCTCCGATTCGTAGTAAATCGGAGAGAATTCCGCTCCGACGGTTACCTCGATAGGGCAGAATATAAGGTTGAAAACAAAATTTTAGAAAAAATCGCCCACCCGTTTTCGAAATATTGAATTTTCAATAAAAATTTTTTTTTCAAGAAAAAAACTATTTTTTGAAAATTTTTAAATGCAGTATTTTTAGAATTCAAAGAAGATCCCGTATAAAATTGTTGATCGAAATCTGTTGAGCCGTTTATGAGAAAGTCGAAAATCAATAAAATGGTTGTATGGCATGTACCGTTAATAACAAAATATTTTAAATTTTTTTCGACCAAAATATAGACCATACTCAAGGCAGTACTCACACCAAATTTTATCAAAATCGTTAGAGTCGTTTTTGAGAAAATTAAGATGGTAGAGAAATTTGTATGTCAAGTAGCGTTATTTTTAGGGCTAAAACAACGATTTAAAAATCTATTTTGGACAATCACCTAAAACGCCTAACCAGCAAGTTTGAACAAAATCGGTTCACCTATTTAGGTTGTAGATTGTTCTACAGGCAGACATACAGGCGGAATTGCCGGACCCACTTTTTTGGTGTTCTCTATCATCGTAATGTCAACTTTGATTAAAATCTCGAGTTCGATTTTTTTTTTTTTCAAATGAAAAACTTGCCCTATAGTAGTAACTATATCGCAAGTAAAAAGTAAAACTAATAAATTAAATATGTTTTGGATGAATTTCGACGATGTGTCATCCTCAGCGAGCAAGCTTTGTACTAAATCCAATATGCAGATCAATTAAATGCAAAATTAAAACTTAATTAAAAGAAAAAAATTAAAGAAACTATTACAACAAAAGTAAAAAGCGTTATTTAAAAATCAGTTCTAATGATTTGAATAGTGGGGAGCGTATTGGTGCTTCCAAAGATAACTTTGTTGTTATTATATTAAACCCAAATTTTAAGTTGGGTTGTTATTGCAATATTCAATAACAAAGGTGTTCCCATTTGAAGTACAGACTAGCGAAAAGAGTGTGGGTTTAAAAAAAAAAAACATTTAACAGACATGAGTGTTCGTACAATTTGTCTGCCTACGATACTATAATGAGTATCTGGTAACTTTTTTTTTGTTTTCTTATTTTGTATTGAACGTTCGATTGCATTTCTTCTTGTACGAAGGCCATTCTCGATCAATTGACATAGATTATCAGATTATAAGAGAAGGCGGTTTGAAAACTTGCAGACTCTTGCAGTCTGGACTCAATCCGATAAGAATATTGATTTGTTTTCTTAGTTTGTGAGTAAAATATAATGAAAGTCTGTATTTTTGTGGAAGAAAATTAATATAAGACAGAAATAGATTGAGCTCATAATTGCAAATTGTTGAAAATGCAATGCATAAAGTGTTTACACAATGCATTTATTTAACAGAAAAATGCTGCAATTATACGGAAGGTTCTGCATTGTCAAAAAGTGTCATAAATGCAACCATAAGTAGGCGGTAATCAAAGAAACAAATTACAGAAGAAAGCAGAAAAAAACTGAAAAGCGATCAAAATAAATTGAAAAAATATAATTATGTGGTTAAAAGTAGATAAGCTTAATATTTGCTCCAAACATTTTCCATTTCAAGCAAATAAAAACCACTACAATGTGTTGACTGTCATTTATTTACACAATTGTCAACTGCAATCATGCAAAGATAATGCGGTTTGTTTACATTTGTGAACACAAATCTTGCAGACCTGCTGAATTTTTACATTTATGAACTTAGTGATAATTAATTATAACCTTACCAATCCATGAAACTTACAATCCCATAGCCTTTAATAACTTAACTAACATATAATTTCTTTCTTACACTATTTACAGGCCAAGGAAATTCTCTCGAAAGAGTCAAATGTCCAAGAGGTCAAATGTCCAGTCACAGTGTGCGGCGATGTGCATGGACAGTTCCATGATCTTATGGAACTCTTTCGGATAGGGGGTAAATCGCCCGACACAAATTATTTATTTATGGGCGATTATGTTGATCGTGGTTATTATTCGGTTGAGACAGTAACGCTTTTGGTTGCCCTTAAGGTACGCTACCGTGAGAGAATCACAATTTTGCGTGGCAACCATGAATCACGACAAATTACCCAAGTCTATGGATTTTATGATGAGTGTCTGCGTAAATATGGCAATGCAAACGTTTGGAAATATTTCACCGATTTATTCGATTACCTACCCCTAACCGCTTTGGTCGATGGACAAATTTTCTGCTTGCATGGTGGCCTGAGTCCATCGATTGATAGTTTGGATCATATCCGCGCACTAGATCGCCTGCAAGAAGTACCACACGAAGGTCCAATGTGCGATCTACTTTGGTCTGATCCAGATGATAGGGGTGGCTGGGGTATTTCACCACGTGGTGCTGGATACACATTTGGTCAAGTAAGCTTTTAAATATTTAAATAAATACATAACAAATTTTATTTTATTTTTGATTAATAAATAAATTTAAATTTTTTTTAAAGGATATTTCGGAAACATTTAACAACACAAATGGTCTTACATTGGTCTCACGTGCCCATCAATTGGTAATGGAGGGATACAATTGGTGTCACGATCGTAATGTTGTCACAATCTTCTCAGCGCCAAATTATTGTTACCGTTGTGGTAATCAAGCGGCTCTAATGGAATTAGACGATTCACTTAAATTTTCATTGTAAGTATTAAAATTAAGTCTTTTTCCTCTTTCTTGTTTAAATAACGTATTAAGCATTAGGTTAGGGTAAAAAAAGACTATTATAGCCCTATGAATAAAAAACGCTTATTCCATGAGCTTGCAAAACCATGGAATGAGAGTTAAGTCATGAATTAAAATTTCCTTTTAATAAAAACAGAATGTTTGTGGTATAGAGTAAAGTGACGTTTACCAGAAATACCTTAAGAAAAAGTAAGCCAAACACGTAATAATTCTGTCAGTATCTGATGGAAGCCATAACCTGCACATCCATAGAAATATATCAGACTCTTGTATCCCCATTTAGAATCATCTTCAACCATTGCTATGAGTTTCCTCATATTTTCCTTGGAAAACTTATATTCCTGGAATCCTCTGGTTTTGTATATATTTCTTTTGCTTATTGTTGATGGTTGGTCGTTAATAATTGAGGACAGTTTAAGAACTCAATAAATTTACTCATTATTTTGTTTGTTCTAAATTAAATTTACAAATATTTGCTTATATTTTTTTAAATTTGAAACATCTTCGTTAAACCATATTGTTCGGTGGCTTAGCTTAGTAAATATCACATAAAAGAAATTTTGTTTTTTTTTAAATAACATTTTGCACTTCGTCCACGGAATAAGCCCTAAACCTTCACTATTCCACTTTTATTAATTGTTGTCTTATTGGTCATTATTCCAAAAAAAAACTATTTCCACTATATTTGTTGCAACCTAAATATTTGGGAACTTTTGTTTCAAGTTATGCGCATATAATTAACAACAAAAATAATATGAACCGCAAACAAGACACACAAAATATATCAGCCGTTTACTGTTCCTTAGTTTCTGACAATAAATATCATAAAACGTGGACTAATCTTCAAATGTGAAGTGTTCAAAATCTGTTTTTAATCTATTTTTTTGTATAAGTCTTAAACATATTATTTTTCAGTAATTTAAAAAAGTAAAAATCTTAAAATTTAACGTTACGTAAGTATTTTGTTCGTTTACTTATATCAATATGTACAAATATTATATCTCTGTTTAATTTTATTAATAAAGACACCCCTGAAGACCGCCACCACCATCGAAACGTTGGGAAAACAAAATGAATATAGCTTTCATTTAATCATCATTACGACCAATAAAGCCGATGAGAACCACATTTTAAAAATTCCCCAAACAAACTTGGTCAAAAACACAGTCAATTTGACGGTTGATTTGTATTCAAATTGGCTCAATTAATTTTATTATTTTAATTTAAGAGCCGAGTTTTCAATCTCCAGATAAACACGCGGTTAGTTGCCAGAGGAATAAACTTACTTCACTGTATAACAACATCTAATTATTCAATCGAGAAAAAGCAATCAACACAATAATTTAATTTGAACGTCACTTTTATTTCGAGTGTCGAATATTTCATAGAAATTAATTTTTGTTTAACGTTTATTTTAAAGCAATAAGTTTTCAATGGCATTGAAAATAGCTATTTAATTTTATTCCTCAGAATAATTCCTTATTCCATCCTAAAATGAGCAGATAACTTTATTCTTAGGATTAAGCTGTATTTGACTGTTGATAAACTGATTTTTGCTCTATCTGGAGAATATGTACTAACTGACTACTTAACTGTCTATTGGAAAATTGGCCAATCACTTACACCCAAATTAATAAACATGGGCTAGGGAAGGTTTAGGACGTATTCCGTTGAGTAAATGCGAAATGTTATTAATAAAAGAGAATTTCTGCTATTTGACATTTACAAACTTAGTCCTTCGATAGACCGTCAAAGATGGTGGGTTAGTGAAGGACTAAGAAGTGAAATCATTAAGAACAACATTTACACGAACATAACTTTTATTCTATGGTTCAGTAAAATCATGTACCTAGGGGTGAATAAGCATTTTTTTTTTAATTAATAGGGCTGTTAGTGATCAAGGCTATTTTTAGTTAAAATACTATGCCAACAAGCAAAACCTACGCTTTTGCCATTAATAGCCGTGTTTTATTGCCTCCAATAACGCGTATGGTTCACCCCGTGAAAATAAAGAAAATAAAACGATCTGGGTTATGTACTTCGCCGAATTTAATACTAATATTTGCAAACCCAGATAGAAAAACCAGACCCATAGATAATAAAACGTTGTGAATACTATGTTCCCACCAAAGCGAAATTTGAGATTTCAGCAGGAAGCTTTCGACAAATTTAAATTATACCCTATCCAACAAAAATAGTCAGTACAGGCCTTATGGGAGAGCTTTTTGGAATACACTGGTGCCTTTTGCTGAAATTGCCACTGAAAATTATTTACATTAAATTATATTATAAATTAATTTTGAAATCTTTTTAAAACCAGCGTATATTCCTACACAACCTACTGCACGCTTTTAAAATTAACACATTGAATTAGAGTTACCACTATACTTTGTGGTAATTTATTAGGTTTACTACTGCAACCCTGTAAGAGCTTTTTTTAAACAGTCCGAACTTATTGGCATCTATTACAGGCAGAGTGAGGGGCAAGCGTCCTATCTTCCCTATACTGATTATTTTTGTTGGACAGAGTATAGTATTCAGACAGCCAAGTCTACCTTAAAAGCACAATCAATAACCTTAATTCATTAACCCAAGCCGCGCGCTTTGTATTTCTTCAAATTCAAATATCAAATAAAAAGAAAAACTTCGTCATTTTACCTCCTTAGCGTTAGAGTAAAATATCGTTATTTGCACAGAAAAATATCTTTTTACCTAAGTATGGTGAAGTTTAAAAGTGGACACGTTCAAAATGAATGTTCCGCATGGTAATATGATTTCATTGAGATTTCAACTAAATTTCGCATTTCGAAATCCCAAAACTATATGGTGTCGAAATGCGAAGATTTGGACTGAAATCTACGAAGTCCGATATTTTCTTTCAGTGGGAACATATTCATATAAGAAAAGTATTGAGATACGAGTATCACTACAACAGTGATCGGCGTTTTCATTTCCGCAGCTTGAAATAAGCGTTTGAAACCATCACCTTTTTTTTTTTAAAGTTTAGTTGTTAGTGTCAATTATCTCTAAAAAAAAACACTAATTATAATGATGATAGAATTGAATTGAATGGAAAAATTGGGTCATAAAATTCCGCACGAAGATGTTATGGTTTTTAATTAGATCAATAGCCATATTGTAGCCATAATGATACTTTGTGGAGATTTTTAAATTGCCTGATTTGAATAGCATTAAATTGGAATATTAATTTATTAAACTACTACACCCATTAGCTTTAGCAATGTTTTTTTTTTATATACAAAAATATCATACATATTTATAAATCGACCGCTAAAGTGCAGATATACAAGTGTTTTGCCAACTTTCCAGTTTTCAACTTGAATCTATCCACATACACTAGATTTTGCATTAATACTCCCAAATCCATTAAAAAAAAAAAAACAAAAATAAAAACAAATGAACGAAATGTGGATAACTTTTATCTGCGTGCTGAAACCCAACTGCTTTCGAAAAATATGTTGATAAAGTATTTTTTTTAAAGTCACTGCCAAACACATATTACACAACTACATATATGTTTGTATACATTACTCACCTTATTATCTGGCAATAGATAACGATATATAAATATTATGAACACATTTATTAACTGAAGGCTCTTTATTGATTTTTAACCTAAAGATATCGGTTTTCAATTTAAATGCGCAATTGAGATATTATATCTAATTGAAGAAAATAAAAAGCTTGAGTAAATTTGGCGAATTTATTTTTATCTTTATAAAAAAAATATGTATACATACGTACACAAATATATTATACAAGATACAATGTATTATGTATACATTTGTAAATAAAATCAGTTTCGATCTTATAAAGATAACTAATTTTCGATGAAACGTAAATATGTACTAAAAAATCCACTAGAACATATTTTCTTGTTTTAAAGGAGATCTTCCATCGTTGCTATCAGTTGTGTACGATATTAATTTTTTTGGTATTCATTTTTATTTAATCTTAACTTATAACTATCTTAAAGCTAGACAATATTAATTTTATCTGTTATAAGGCTTTTTTAGTAAGAAGCATTCAAGTTTTTTTTACAAACATTTGTTCTTAAACGTTAGGACTAAATTAGTAAGCAACAAAAAACACCTCACCAGATTGGTTGATTTGATCCAGTCATGACATTGCAAAAGGAATTTGCTCAAAGCTGGTCATGAGTAGAAATTGGGCAGAGATTGCGGCGGAGTTAATAGTCGAATTTAATCCATTTAGGACAAATATATCTCTCCAAGGCATTTAAAACTTTTTTACTTGCGATTATAGGTACGTACTAAAGGCAAGTTATGGATTCGTGCACAAAAAAAAATATCAATCAAACATCAAAATTTTAACGCGCAAATAACAGTAGCTCCCATACATTTTTTTTTTTGCCAAAAACAAAAGTCTTATTTTTTCTCAAAAACGGCTCCAACGATGTTTATAAAAAAAATAAGTGCATTAATATAGGGAAAGCGAACATTTTGGTATTTTTTTTTTTGGGAAAAAATTGTTATTTTTGGTACCTCTACAAGTACCATTTTTAGTTTTTCGCTTTTATGGGAAACGTTTAATTTAATTTTTTTCAATTTTTTTGCGCAGAAGCTACTGAAAAGTCTAAACACTATTGTAATCCACAATTTTTCAAAAAAAAAAAATGTTGGAAATTAAAAAAAAAACTTTTGAAAACTCAAAACTTCGAAACACTCAATGGATTTTATCAAAACTTCGTATTTGGTAGTTTTTTGACATTATCTCGGAAAGTTAAAAAAAACTATATTCCTAAAATAAAAAATCACGTTACCTTCCATATAAATGTTAGAAAAAAATGTATTTCTCGAAAACGGATCAAAATTTTTTTATAAAAAAATGTGTGTTCTGAAATTAGTACATCCAACTTCTAAGTATAAAAATATTTGTTTTTTCGTACTTATTAACGGTACAACCACTTTTCATATTTTCGAAAAATCAATTTTTCAAAAACCAGTCACAGGATTTTTTTGAAATTTGAATTTTATATTTATATTAATAATATCTTCGAAATGGCGTTTCAATTTTTTTTTCTAAAAATGTTTTCAAAATTTTATACATAAAAAATTAATTTATTAAAAAACCGCTCCAACGATTTTTCATTTTTTATATATTCTTATTTATCCATGA
The DNA here is from genome assembly GCA_910595825.1 of Philhelius pedissequus. NCBI lineage: Eukaryota > Metazoa > Arthropoda > Insecta > Diptera > Syrphidae > Philhelius > Philhelius pedissequus. Next base: position 331,848,056 of record OU343160.1, read on the forward strand.
ACTCAAATGGCATCTTTGTTTTCCCTCAAACTATAACGACTAAGTAATATAAAAACATTTAATTATGTGTATTATCCATTTATTTCTATCTTATTATTATTCCTTTTTTACATTTTTTTGCGTACGCCACTGAATACTAAATACAATGTAGGCCCTCATACATTTTTATATACATATGACGGTTCTTTAAAAGTCACATGAATCTTATATATGCATATGGCATCTTAATTACAAAGTTATATGCATATTAGGTATCTACCCACCAACATCCTTCATTTTCATTATTATATGTACATGTTTACATACTAAGGTTCCATCTATATGTATATGTATGTAGATACATTTTACTCTCCTAACCTACATAATTAAAATCCATAACTTAGATTTAAATATACATTTGTAGGTAGGTACCTATATGTTACTATTCCTTGAATCATCCATTCGATATTTCATTATATTAAGAATCAAGGTAATCTTACCTGCATAGGATAATCACACCTAACTAACTAAACCTCAATACAAGAGCAAGTTTGTACGATTCAGTCGTGCATTTTATTTTTAAACAACGGACACCGTTGGATGCGCCATGCCAATGTTGAAATCGTTAGCAACACTCAACTGGTAGCTTCCTCGCCCAAGGAATCTTAAGTAAGCTGCAAGCCTAAGAATATTCGGGATGGATTTGCCTTTTACTTGGTTTTGATTTGTTTTCTATATCTAAGAGTATATTAAGAAAGGCTTCTTTCGGCCGTGGTGCGATGGGTGTGTGCTCGCCTGCCAACCTCGTGGTCTCAGGTTCGATGCCTGCTGTCGTCTATGCCTTCTTAAAATTCCATTAAAAACTTCTAAAAATTGTCGTCAATTTGTTGCTGGTTTACTCATTTACATGTTGTTCAGACTTAACACTAACAACTTGCGACTGGGTAATAACTAATATACATACCCTACAATTATGACAGCGAATAAAATAATGCGAATTATAACGGACACAAAAAATAAGACACAACATTTCTCCGAATTGGTTCAGCCGCCAACCTTGGAGACAACCACCACCTTCAGTCTCAGAACATCGTGCACACATCTTTCCGATCCTTCTTTCACTTCACGGCCTCGTTGTGTTGAAACATCTAAAAGGGTAATAATAATCCCTTGAAGCGCGCGTAGATTATAATAAAAATCTAAAACAACCAAATAAGATTATTGTTAATTTTTGTTTGTCCAAGTCCAACGGATTAGAAGCATCTTGTATTTTTCTCCGAAAGCATGCTTGCTCCTCACTATTTTCTTCTTCAATATCATTTGTACATTAAAAAAATTCTACTGTCGACATTTTTATTTAATTAAACGCTTATGTGATCAGTAACATGGTGTCTCCACGAGCAAGATTTTCTAGTTAGCTAGATAGCATTCTATGAAAATTGATCGTGGAGACCACAAAAAATTTCATACTAGACTTAGACATTGCACCAAATATACTATTTGGTTGCCATTTTCACTTTGACGTTTCGCGTTTGTTGATGGTGAACGTTTGTGGTATGTGTTATTGTTATAATTCCTTGTTGAACTTAAAATTTGAAACCCAACTACAATTTTGACATTCTTAATGCCAAAATTACAAAGAGACCAATTCACAATTATATATTTATAACTCAAATCTGAAGATCATTGACTGCCTATCAAAAACGTTGATTCTTGACAATTATAATACCAATTAACTAATTTTCTGGATAAACGTTAACTATCGTAGATACAATTGCCAACGGTAATAAGGGTGTTAGACTGTAACCCGGTTTACATTTAAGACAATCTTCTAAATGGTTCTACTTTTTTGTTGTGCTGAGTTCAATGAACGAAAATTATAGATTAAGTAAATATTATATGGTGTGATTTTTAATCAAATCTGTCCAAAAATAAGAATTTTCGAAAAAAGTGACACCAGTGCTGACCAGTGGGCAATTAAAATAGACTAAGGCGGCAGTTAGAGCTTCCATTGAAACTCCATCATTGAAAACTTTGTCTATCAATTCTGAGGCACTTGAACAAATAAAACTGATATCGTCTTGGTATCAAAATGAATCTGATAAAATATTTATTTATTTTTTTTTTTTTTTTACAAAAAAAAAAATATTTTATTTTTAAAGTGTTTTCAATGAAAAGCTGGCATTTTGTTCCCAAAATTGGAACACAATGGGAGCAATCATTTGTTTATTAGATATGTTATCTCGGATACACAAACTATCCGAGTCTATTAGTTAATATTACAATTTACATAGGTTAGCTGAAAGATGTCAAATAATCACAACAAAACGCATGCCAAATGAAGTTTCAAGGCAGCTGTTTATTTTATACCTTTCATGAGAAAGGCCTTTGATGTGCATTTGCACGCGAAAAAATTATTCCAGATAGCTCAGAATAAATGATCTAATCTTACCTCAAAATTACATTTGGCTATGAATAATCTTTTTAATGACAACCAAACCGTTTCACTGATTTCTATTTCAATGATGAATTTCAATGAAAGCTGTGACTGGCTCCTAAAGCCGCTTCATTGTCGGTTCTGTACCATTTCTCGGTACCGATGTCTCACTGAAAGCATACATTTCAATAGACACCTTCCGATTTGTGTGATAGGGTACTGGCGGAATACGTCAATGGCAACAAAAAGGAAGATAAATCACTTTGAGGGAAAACATTGTTGGATTCTCTATATCAAATTGTTTTATTTTCCCTCAAAGTGTCACTAGATGTATAGAGAAAGGGATGGGACTCTTTAGATAGAGATAGCTTGGTAAAAAGCCCTATACCGAGTGTCGGTACAAAGATAAATGGTCGTTCAGTTTTTTTTTTTTTAATTTTCTAATTTTCCGCCGAACTTTCTTTCTTTCATACGTAAGAATCTTCCCCTGACAACCAAGGAACATATGAATTCCTTTTTATAGATATAGGTTAATTATATAAGTAAAATCATTACTTGAGATTAAATACGAACAAATTTTCAATTCGACGAATTTGTATTGAAGAAAAAGTTTTGTCTTATCCTTCTCATACTCTTTAAAGTTGAGAGGTGTTAATAGAATTAATAGAAAAAAAATGCCAATATTGTTTAAATACCCGGAGTTTTTAGTTGAATCTAATGGGGTTTTCGTTTGGTAACAAAAATCAATTTATTTTTTGATTTAGATCTGTCAACAAACTGATTTTGACAATTTTTGCCTTCGATTGGCCAAAAAAATTGGTTTAATTTTTTCATTTTATATCAATTTTGCAGATCTAGATTTTGTCGGCAGATCTACATCACTTTTTTTTTTTTTTTTTTTTTTTTTTTTTTTTTTTTTTTTTTTTTTTTTTTTTACCTATAAACTAAACTTAAATATATATTAAAAATAATTAAAACTAAATAAGACTAACTTATACTAACTAAAAATAACTTAAACTACTTAAAATACCTAATAATACTTATAACTACTTAAAAACTAGAACAGCCACAGCAGCATTTTTTTCGTTTTTTAATTTTTTTTTTGTTTATTTTTTATATGCATGCAGACACACACTAGCATGCAACCCACCCACACATGTACATACGCACATACATATACGTACGCACACACATGTACAGACACGCAGATACATGCACGCATGCCCCCGCATACATACATATTTTTAATTTTTTTTTTTTGGTGCCACCCTGACTGTTACCTATACCTAATGCCCTAAATCTATGTAAGTCGGCCAAGATATATCATCTTCATCGACTTTAAATATCACGATGCTGTTCAGAGAGCCACCAGAACTGGTTCTCCTGTTTCGCCCTATCCCTCCGGTCCCGATCGGACACAGTCCTACTGAACCGAAGGCGCTCTTCTCCACCTTGAGCGATGACGTCTCGACTATACAGGAGTCGCCTATCCACAGTTTTCCGGCTGACGTGGTAGATGAGCGGAACCGCCCCTCCATCCTGTATCAGCCCTCGACTGTCTAAATAGAGGAATGCCTCAGGAGGGATGTAACCACTTAACCGCGCACTCTCAAAATATTCGTTATTGGGGTAATAAGCCCCAAAAATTAAGCTGTTAGTTGAGGACATCGCTCTTGCAACGTGACCCCGAATCAGCTTGAACAAAAAATTATCTATTCTGTTTATGTTGGCTCCGTTGTATAGAACCTGGTTGGAATAATATCTTGTGTACTCCGACTCTGGTGTTCTGTGTAATCCAAGGCAACGTCTAAGACATTGCCTCTCAAACACCCGAATCTTTTCCATTTGAGATGGGGCAACGTTGAACCACACCGGGCATCCGTAGGCAATCATCGGCCTGATGAGGGCCATGTAGCAAATCACATTCACCCTGCTGTCAAGACGGCTGCTATAAAACAGTCGTTTTGTCAAGGCTAAGGCTCCCCTAGCCCTGGCCAAAGCAGCACCTATATGTCTGTCGAAATACAGGTACTGATCCAACCAGATGCCAAGGTACTTTACTACACTTTTACTCGCCAGTGGATGTCCATGTGGCCCTACGATCACCAGCTTGCGCCAGTTCTTTCTCGTATCCCTTGAGGCGCTAGACAGCGGAGTCCTAAACAAAATAGTTTCTGATTTCTGGAAGTTGATTTTCAACTTCCAGTCATCACAATATCGCTGAATCTTGTCGAAGTCACTCTGCAAGAGACCTTTGATGACCTCAACTGTATGAGCTGTTCTGTACGCAATTAGATCGTCGGCGTACGCAATTGCCTGAGTTAGACTACCTATCAGATCGCTGGTGTAAATGTTGAATAGAATCGGCGAGTTAACCGCTCCCTGCTGAAGACCATTATTAATATTAAAAATTGCAGTAGAAGTTACATTGCCACTCTTGACAACAAACTTTCTACCATTTAGCATGTCATAAAGCATATACAATAGAGGTTTACTTATACCTAGTCTGGTTAGCTTTAGATAGAGACCTTCTAACCATACGGTGTCGAAGGCCTTCTCCAAATCAACCAGACAGGCACCCGTACACTGTTTTTTAGTTTTGTTCCATTGGATATCAGAAACAAGTTTAGACGCGGCATGAATTGTGTCATGTCCCGCCTTAAAACCGAACTGATTATCCGGGATGATATTTTTGTCCTCCGCCCATTTGAACAGGGCTCTATTAATAACCTTTTCAAATACTTTGCTGATACTCGGAAGAAGACTTATCGACCGGAGATTCGCCGGATTGGAGTTGTCCTTTCCCTTTTTTGGGAGAGGGTGCACCACAGCTGTCTTCCACCGCACTGGATAATATGCATTATTCAGCGCGTTGTTAAACAGTGTGGTATAAATGTCAACTGCTTCTTGAGGCAAATGTCGTAGTACAACGTTGGATATACCATCGAGTCCTGCAGACTTCTTTTTCTTTAATGAATCGAAGATGAGCTGGAGCTCATTCTTCGAAATTAACAGGGGGCTGGGCCCATTTCGGTCGGCGATTATGGCGTTTGCCAAATCTTCATCATTAAACCTGGTAAAACCAAGGTTCTCAGATCGCCATTCGGTTATATCGTTCCGGAGCCATAAGTGATGAAGCAGAGCTCTGTTCTCCAGGTCATGATTCGGGCGAATGCTAGCATTCACCTTGTACACTTGCTGGAAAGCAGCCCCCACAGCCTCCACTCTCTCCTGCGGATCTTCGATTATATAGAGGTCATCGTCCAATACGGCATCCTCTGGGTCTATGCCTGCTGTCAGAAGTACGTCTCTGTTCTCTGTCGTCCTCTGGAGCTTAAGACACGGAAGATCGTTTTGATCCTTTCTTCTAAAAATCTTATTAATTTTTGGGAACATACTTGGGTCGCTGGAGTTAACGGCACGAATTTTATTGTCCCAGAACGAATTAATAGCCAATCTATAATTTTCTTTGATCAATTGGTTGATGTTTTTGATGGACGACTTCAGTGTCCTAATCTCCAGGTCTCGTGTATCAGTAAACCGCCTGTACAAGCGTTTTAGTCTTGTCAGTAGTCCACTTTTTTGTCTGTGAAGTGCGTCAATTGTCGCGTTACGGTACATGTCAGTTGCGTTACGTTCTTTGTATTTCGGTATTGTTCTGTTCATTGTTCGTAGAATCGTTTCGTCAATTTGTTCTAAGTATCTGTCGATTTCAGTATTTGTTAGGTTCCTGTCATTTGGTGGGGATATACCATTTGAACGTAATTCACTCAATAAGGCATTGGAGAAACGTGGCCAGCGCACCTTACTGTAATTGTAAGTATGCACAGGCACATACTCCTCCAACTCCATAAGCTGGTTCGGAAGTTGTATTACGGCTGCGAGTCCGCAGTGGTCACTGTCGTACTCGATCGTTCGTAAACAATTTCTTGGCCGTTGACCCACAGCGTCAGTAATTGTTAGTCTTGCGTCTTTAAGCAATAGATCCAGATAGGCACCGCTTCTTGGGAACGATGGCCTGTCTGTGGCTAGAAGATCGATGCGATACTCAAGGTTGTATCGACCCATCCAATTAAATAGATGGTTACCTCGAGGATTTTGTATTTGATTTCCCCAATCTGTGTGCTTGGCGTTTAAATCACCCGCCAATATATAGTAATTCTCTTCCGAGCTCAATCTTAAGCATTCAAAAAGCTTTTCAAGCTCTGTTATAAACTGCGTGGGCTGAGGTGTTTCCGGTGCATAGGCAGCGATCACATACATTCGCTTCCCCTGTTGGAGATGAATGCATATGATGCATGCCTCTAACGTCCGAAATTTTCGCACATCACTATTATATATTACCTTATGACTAATGCCTTTACGTATAAAGATTGCGACGCCTCCTCCATGCGTGGAGTTGGGTCGGTCTCTTCTTACGATATTGTAATTGTTGTTAGGCAATTTATGTTTCTGGTTAAGCTTAGTTTCGCTAGCCATAAACACATCTGGACTTATGTCTTTAAGCAATTGGAATAAATTCGCTCTACGTTCGGTCCTAATCAATGAATTTACATTCACAGCTAGGATCTTAAAGGGCCTCTCCGGCAGCGCGCCCTTAACCTCTAAGTTGCGTTAAGCTCGGCAAAACAGAGTAGAGATAATCCACCCTAGTCGCCTGCTCCCTGATCTGGTTTTGGAGGCCGTTCAACTGGCCCTGGATGGCCAGTAGAACGCCCATAATATCCGCCTGTGCCGCCGGCGCCTTAGGCACGGGGGCCTGTTGGGCGACCTTTGGTGTAGGCTGTACCGTGCTTCCCCTTCCTGACGCCATTTGGGCTTAAGAAATTTGGGGGTTGACGGACGTTGTTGTAGGAGGGCGCACTGTTGGACGCTTTTCTACCACTGTTTGCTTTGCTGCTTTATTGTTTTTTATAAGCTGAAACGTCGGGCATCCCCGATAATTAGCGGGGTGTCCGGCGCCTCGGCAGAGTACACATTTAAGCTGGGTCCTATCTTCGACCCGTTCTTTTCCTAACTTGCATTCATCTGCATTGTGGTTCTCTCCACACTTAACGCAGCGTGACTGCATTTCGCAGTTTGCTGCGGCGTGGCCGAACCTTTGGCAGCGCATGCATTGAAGCATGTCGCCGCGCCTTTTTAATTTGTCCCAAGTTACAACCTGGCAGTTGAGGACGGATATACTCCTCAAACTATCCAGTTTGCTGCTGGGTGAAAGTTGAACGAGGAAGAAGGGAAGACTCCGCTTCTCCCGCCTAGCTCTAACTGTAGCGAACGGCTTGACCCCGATAAAGTCGAGATCGTCATTCGCTTTTTGGCGGAGTTCATTTAAGAGCACCTGTGGTTCCGTGTAGGAATCTATGCCCTTCAAAAGGACCGTTTGAAATTTTTCGGTTTTAGGGGTGAAACTAAAGAATTCGGTAGTAGTTTCTTTCAGCAACTCTTTAATTTTTTTGTGCTGTTCCAGTGTGAAGCACTGGATAGCATGCCTATCGTTATTTAATCTTTTAATAGTAAAATTTTGACCTATGGTCAACTTACATAGATTTATGGTATCCTGTAACTCCATTTTATAAGTATTAATGGGTGGCACCTTTTCTTTTTTCATGATCGGCGGCTGTGGCTGCTGCTGCTGAGACTGATTTTTCTGCGGCTGTTGATTCTGCTGCTTTTGAATCTGCTGCTGCTGTTTTTCTTGCGGTTGTTTCTGGACTTGTGTCTGCTGCTGTTGCTGTTGTTGTTGTTGTTTTTGCCGTTGTTGTTTTGGCTGCTGCTGTGGCTGTTGTTTTTGTATTTGTTCTTTTTTCTGTTGTTGCTCTTTTTCTTCGAGTTCTTTTAGTTGCCTCGCTCGGCGCGCTTCTTGGCTGGCCTTAACTTTACTTTTTATCTTTTCTATTTCTGCCTCCAAAGCATCAATTTGGGCGAACATTCTTTGTTCGTCCTCCTCAGATGACGCCTCTGATGTGGAGAGGTTCACGAAGGCAGTACTATCGCCCGTCGTGAAGTGCCCTTCTCCTTCTTCAGACATATATGCTATACCCTCTTCGGGTGAAGTGTCTAACTCGGTTTGTCTTGCTGCCTCTGACGTCTCGTCTATATCGGACGTATGCACCCCAGCTGGCAGCTTTGCTGAGGTGGCCGTGGATCTCCTTTTTACCAAATTTGGTGCGCACTTGATCCTCTTTCTGCGCTTTTGATTAGCATCGGATGATGTTGCCGTTGTTGTTATTGCTGTTGATGTTGTTGCTGCAGAATCACTGCTTGTAGTTGGAACATCTTTCGATGTTCCCTCAGCTGATGCCATCGCTGGCCTCATTGGCCCTAGGACACCTTTCGATGCCCCGGTGCTTAAACTCCTCCTCCTTTGCTCGTTTTCCCAACCAATAAAGTTAACTACTTCACGGTTGTGAAAAAAAGCTGATAAAGTTCTGATGCCCTCCTGGGAATCGAACTGGCGACCCTCGGATTCTCGGTCGGCCACTCTATCAATGTGCTACTGCACCACTTGTGAAATTTTGATTTAATTTAGAACTTAAGCTCACACACGAATTTTAATTGGAAAAACTGGGAAGCCGAAAACGTCTTAACACTTCCACAGTACGAGATCGACGATCTACATCACTTCTAATACCACTATGCATCAATTGACAGCCATCAGTTTGGCAAGACAGCTGATACAGCTAGCTGGTTCACATACACAAATATACAGCAATATTGTTTAGGAAAATCTTATTTTTCTCGAAAACGGCTCCAACGATTTTGATAAAAACTTGACAATTTTTTTGTTGGCAATAGGTATCATTTAATCGGAACCAAGTTTACGGGAAAAGTCTAATAACGGTACATTTTATATAACGGTTTTTTTAATGTTTGGCTTTCTCGGTAACGGTACATTGGATTTCTTTCAAATTTTATATCTGAAAGATCTAAGTATCCAAACTAATTATGCATAGCAAAATTTTGAATAACTCTTTTTTTTTCTAATAAAAATTAATTTAATTTTTTTTTTCAAAAATCAATATTTTTAAAAATAATCGAAAAAAATAATTTTAAATTTTATAATCACATGTATATTAATAAACTCTACAAAAGTACATACCAAAATTTGAAAAAAAAAAAACAGTTGATTTCAAAAACTAAACTAAAAAATAGGATTTCATTGATCCCACGGATCTAATGGCGTTCTTCGTTTTTTCGAGAAACTGATTAAATTGATGGTTTTGACAGTTTTTAAAAGTTGAAAAAACGATTTTTACCCATCTATACACCATTCACTTTCATTATATACATATGTTTGTACATATTTACATACCAAGGTTCACTATATGTAGGTAGGTACATATTACCCCTTCTAATTTACATAATTCAAATCCATTTAAATTTACATTTGTAGGAAGGTGTCTATATAACCATTCCTTGAATCATATATTCCACAATTCATTACATTAAGAATCAAGGTATTCTTACCTACATAGGCTTTAAACCTGCATAGGATAACTAGACTACCCATACCTACTAACAGCGTCAGTGGTTAGCTACAAGAGCAAGTTCGTACGATCCAATTGGATTTTATTTTTTATTGTGTTTGTGTTTGCAATAGCTTATCTTAGAACGTACATGGTTTAATAAAAAAACGTTTCATAATTTGAATACATGTATGTATGTAAGTAGCAGTAAATAATATACGTGAAACTCTTAAGTATATTTAAGATTTAAGAAGTGTAAATTTTCGCTAATGTCACATGAGCTATGTTACCTTAATATCACAGATTAATAACGATTACACTTATCGGAAAAATATTTGTTTTTTCATCCGCCTTATTACGAGTTTCATTCATGAAAAGATTTGCTCTTTCTGTCAAAAGATTAGATCTTTTTTTTGAATTTTGAGAGTTTCATTGCAACAAAAAGATCAAATCTCAACACGAAAGATTTGATATCTGATTGGTGGACATAATGCACATAAACATGTAAAGGCACCAGTTATAGCTTTCATTGAAACTCATCATTGAAAACTTTGACTTTCAATTCTAAATAAAACTGATGTCGTTTTGTTGGTACCAAAAAATATTTTATTTCCTCTACTTGTGAATTCACTTTAGATTTTTCAATGATGGAAAGCCTTCCTTATGGTAAAATGAAGGTAATAATATATATATGATCATTGAAAAATCAAAAGTGAATTTACAAGAAAGTCGTAGAGCAAATAAAATATTTTTTTTTGTCAAAAAATATTATATATCTTTTTACCTTCATTTTGGTACAAAAACGACATCAGTTTTATTTGTTTAAATAAGTACAAAAAGTAAAAAGTATTTTCTGTCTTACGTCAAATGGAAAATATTTTGTTATTAATTTGTTGTGAACTTGTGACTTGTGGACGTGAAATTTAGTGGAGCTTTTGATTCCTTCGTCTTCCCAGTTATCTGATGATGAAAATATATTTTTTATCAGAAATGTGTTTGTCAGTCATTCATCAATACTACAATTAAATCTGGGAACAAGTTTCATTGAAAAAATCAAATCTCGATTTTGAGAAGATTTTTTTTTTTAGTTTGAATGAAAATCGCTATTAGTTTAACGATCAGCTGATTATTTCCTACATTTACGCAAGTATTCTATAAGGTCGTTGTTGATGCAAACGTCCAGCGAAAAGTAATATCTTTGTGCAAAGCGGAAAATTATCTCGTTGCATGAATACCCTTATTAACGAATTTGATCGAAATAAAGTTCGCTGGGAGGGAGGCTAGTAATTTATATTTTACCTAAATTATTTTCATGTACATGTCCATAAATATGAATACCGTTAACACTATTATATTTTAAGCGTGCTGAATCTTTTTTAAGAAATTAATCAAATATTTGTCTTGGTTTTTTTACTTGCAAACAGTTCCAATTTCAAATAAAATAAAAATAAAAAACCCGGTGAGAATAGATTTATACCAAAATATAGTAAATAATTTGGAACATTAGTTGACGCTCAATCATTCCAAAAGCTTCTTTATTAAATGTCGTACATAGGTTCAAGTGTGAGATTATTTAAAAGCATTCAGAGCATTTCCTCCTGAAGATTTAACACACAAAAAAAAAATATATATATAAAATAAAAACTTATTCTAAATATGATCTCGTTTTTAATTTTCATTTTAGCCTACAATTCGACCCAGCACCAAGACGTGGAGAGCCGCATGTTACACGAAGAACTCCCGACTATTTCCTTTAAGAGAATTAATAAAATAATAAATTTAAACAAAAACAAAATATACAACATCAACAAGAAAACAAAAATCAACAGAACAACAAGAAGAATACAGTTATTATTATTATTAATTATAAAACCTAATAGTAAATAGTTATATAATAATAATAATGTTATAATAATAATAATAAAAAAAAACATCAACAATTATTACAAAAACAAAAAAAACTGAATTATATTTAAAATAAAAAGTTCTGAAGATTTAAACAAAAAAAACTTGGAATTAACAATTTATTATTATAAACAATGATAACAGAAACAAACAAGAAACCGACACAACCAGAAATACTTTACTATTCAAAATAAAAGATATAAAAATAAAAAAAAAATCACAAAACTAAACAAAAAGAGAACAAATAGTGGAACCTTTTTTTCTTTTATTTTCGCCGTTTTTTTTTTTGTTTTTAAATTTATGTTTAATTAGCAATTATGGAATTATGGCGTTTCTATTTGGCAATTCGGAATACCTCTCCGAGATCCCAGTCCCAACTGAATATTGTTTTTATTCTGACAATTCTGAATTTTAATGTGATTGTATATTTGAAAATAATTGTGTATGTGAAAATAATGAAAATCAAAAATGATGTTTGTTGCACAATTATGATACAACAGTCGACGTTCAAGTATATGAAAGTGTGAATTTTTCTGGTTTCGATTGTGATTTCAAATCCAAATGAAAAATTGTCTTCTTTTCAGAATTAGAACTCTAATTTTTTCGCAAATGAACCCTCAGAAGAGCGCAGAAGGCTTCCGGATTGACAAATACAAGCGACAATAATGCTCGTGGAATGTTTTGGCCTGAATAAATGTACAAAAAAGGACACTTTATGCAAGCTTCTTCTAAAGGCGAGAGAAAAAGCATTGGTTTGAACGAAGGACCAAGTAAGGAGCTCCTAACATTAATTGATAACAGATTTGAAATAAAATCCTGTTTTTTTTTAGGGAAAACAGGTACATAATTCTCTCAGATAAAGCATTTATTTGATTTGAAAGACCAACAAAATTCAAAAATCAAATTCATAAACGCAAATCTTGCGCAAAATATGCTAAGCAAACTGTTTCTAAACACAAACATCAAAATCTCTGCAATGAACACTGCCCCAAAACGTAGTACATTATTTCATCTTGCGCTAAAGCAAATGGATGAGACTAGAAAAATGCCAATTTATAACTGTTTTATAATAATAGTTGTTCGCCATTAAAAGTGTTAAATATTCTACTTTTTTGTCAAATTGTTGGCATGCCCCGAGTCACATCCAAAGCAAATACATTAATGTGTACAAATTTTAAATTAATGTTGCGCCCTTCACTTACTTTTCTATTTTAACCGGTTTGGTGCATTTGCTTAAATTTGCGTTTAGGAATTTGCCTATTCCTAATAACAATGGAAATAATCTATTCGAGGAAGGGATAAAATGTTTTCCCCCAGGTGGATAAAACTTGGTTATTTTTGTTTGTACCACCAAACCAAGGCTCTAAAAGTTTTAAAAAGCGTAAGTAACTAAACATGTCTATTGTCCAGTGTTAAACACTAACAATAGACAACAACTGTGGCCATTAGCATTCTTCAAGTTAAATATTTCGCCTTATTCATTTGTCTATGAGATTTTACACAAAAGTCTCATCTTTTGAATGGCTGGTCCATTCAAAACATTCTCAGCTAAGCTTTAAATTTTGGTTTATTTATATTAAGTAATACACAATAATTGGCGATAAAATTGTTTAAAGTAATGAGTTTATTTGTTTCTTAATCGATTGTCTTATAAAAATGAATTGCTATATACACAAAAGCATTCATTCGAACAGAATGAATAGTATTCATTAAATACGTTTACGTTGATGTTTTTCTTTTCTTCAAATAAATAAGACATTGTTTGCTGATTTATTATTGATTGTTTTCAGAAGAAAATATATAAAAACTTTAATTTGCTACAATTAGGAATATAAAATTAAGTAGACATGAAAATAATATAAAATAAATAAGTAAACAAAATATTCAGAAGTTTTTTTTTAAATAAAAACAAAAAGTTAAAGAAACAAAAAAACGGGCAAAAAAGCCTTGAAAAGAAAAACTAGAAGAAACAAATTGAATTTCTTTAAAACAAAAAAAAGTCTTATATAATGTAGGTAAAGGCAGACAAATAAGATAAACAAAAATAAACAATAGTTTATCAATAGAAAACAGAAACTGCTCTTTTTTTATATAAATATATCGTTATTTTTTTTTATCATAAACTTCAGCCCATTAAATAAATACATTTTTTTAAACCTATTCTGTAACCTTTCCAATTACGAGTACAATAGTAAACAGAGATCAACTATTTTAAACCTCATTACCTAATACTTTGATTTAAAATAATAGGTATAGAAAGTTAATAAGAGAGAAAGTACGAATCAATAAATAAAATTTTTAATAAGCACTTAATCATTTTTTCCTCCTATGAAATAAGTGATACAAAACATATACATAATACAAACAAAAAATATTTTCCTAATTAAAACTGTTATACCTACATAATTTTAATTTATAGAAAAAAAATGCAACTTTCGTTTAATTATGTTTAATTTAGATTAATTTTTTTAGTCCGTTCTTTTTAATACAAAACTTGACATTTATACACATACATACGTATTAACATAATTTTACTCCTTACCAATGCGGATGTTATTAACTTTCCTCTCTAAACAAAAAAAAAACGAAATGATTCTGTTATTTTTTTCTTTTTTAATTTCATACAGAAAAAAATTTAATAAACACATATAGATAAAGAAAAACGTATTGGTTTTATTTATGAACATAAACTTATAAGAATATTCTCTCGAGGTTAGGAGAATATTCTGTCGAGATTATAAGAATAACTACACGTAATCTTCCAACACGAGGAAGACTACAGGCAGCACATTGTTGCTGGAAACGCTGGATCAATGAATAATTATTGGACCACTGCACTGGGGCGCATTTCAAATATGAAAGAAATTTGAATATGGGGCAAGATTCTGAATAAACGAAAAAACGGAAGAAATTGGGCGTAAACAAAATAACTGTTTATGTATCGCAATTTTTTATTTTTTAATTTCATACAGAAAAAAAATTTAATAAACACATATAGATAAAGAAAAACGTATTGGTTTTATTTATGAACATAAACTTATAAGAATATTCTCTCGAGGTTAGGAGAATATTCTGTCGAGATTATAAGAATAACTGCACGTAATCTTCCAACACGAGGAAGACTACAGGCAGCACATTGTTGCTGGAAACGCTGGATCAATGAATAATTATTGGACCACTGCACTGGGGCGCATTTCAAATATGAAAGAAATTTGAATATGGGGCAAGATTCTGAATAAACGAAAAAACGGAAGAAATTGGGCGTAAACAAAATAACTGTTTATGTATCGCAATTCGTATTTTATTTCATTCATTTATTTCATTGAACATTGCATACTTTTAGGAGTCACTTATTGCGTAGGGTGTTTTCATAAACGCCTGCCTAAGACTGTTACCTGATTAGGGAATACGAAGCGAATCGTCTTAGGTGGCGAAAATGAGATATGGCATTGCTGTTTTCGCTTTTGTTTTACATTCGCCCTATTTTCGAAATCTAAAGCGAATTTTATTTGACTTTTCAATTTTTATCGCGTGAATTTCCGATAGGTTTTCTTTGGCGTATTCGCTTATCGACACGGTCGAAAGTGATATTTTCCATTTAAATGAATAAAAATGTGAGGTTTAACTATTCTGCCCTATCGAGGTAACCGTCGGAGCGGAATTCTCTCTGATTCACTACATTTTGCTTCGAAGTAATTCTCCGATCAGTTGATCGGAAATTCTGTCCGACGAAATTCAACGCATGCCATTTGTATGCGATGCAGTACTTTCAATGCAATGTTCTTTTATTTTCTAAATAAATAATATTGAATTTCAAGTTTTTTTTAAATTTTCTTTTGCATTGAATTTTTATTGAGTCTTTATGGTTACAGTTTCTGTCTTATTTTAATACAATTCTTATTTCAGGTTTAATATTTGTACATAGGCGGCTATAATATATTGGCTGCTCTTTCTATTGTTTTGTATTAAGTTATAACATGTTTGCCTTATGGGTGTCGATAAAATGCTTTCCCTCTTGCTCCATTAAGGGTTATTATATACTTTTGCGCGTATCGTTTTGCCACTAAATAAATAAAATCAAGATATACATAATGTACAAAAATTTACACTAAAAGGATATATATACAGAACATCCGATAAGTTTCCTTATATATATTTTTTTGTCAATAGAACGAAATCTCATTTTTTTCCTTTTGTATATTTACATATATACATATATAACACTTAACGTTTATTTGATAATGAGAAGCGAAATCTCAGAAATTAAAAGAATGAATAATTACATTTTTTTTTAAATGAAAATGTTCTTTTCTTTTTGTTAGATTCAATTTCTTTTGATACCTATTTATACGCAAATAGGTTAATAGGAATGCACTGTTGCTGTGGTGTTGCGTTGATCGTTGAGATTCTGTCCTATCGAGGTAACCGTCGGAGCGGAATTCTCTCCGATTTACTACGAATCGGAGACAATTTGCTTCGAGGTAATTCTCCGATCGGCTGATCGGAAATTCTGTCCGACGAAATTCAACGCATGCCATTTGTATGCGATGAAGTACTTTGGATCGTTTTATTTATGACAGATTAAACAAAATATTCTCCGAGGTCCTCCTACATGTTCTCGTCGTTGCGGAAAGTATTTTCTTTTTAAAGAAATTGTTTATTGAAATGTAAGTAATGAAGAAATAAACCTTATGACGTTAACTTGTTAACTTGTGGGCCTTTTGTTTTTAGGCAGAACGAATAAACAGTTCACAACAATATGAGCGGATAATAAATCTGCCAAGCGAATATCCGGATATTGCATATCTAAAATTATACAAGGACACCAGAAGTTGTGGCTGTGTTTTAGTTTTGAATACATCATATATATTTTAAAGGTTTGGAGTGACACCATCAGACCGATAATTTGTTTTGTATTTGTGTTGAATCTGCTCCAAAACAAAAGCAAACGCATTTTTATTTAGTCGAAAGTTTTTCTTCAATCTTGAAGGGAATTATAGAATTAGAGCTGCGTCAGCGTACATTGTTTTCGTACTTGCAATGTTCTTTTATTTTCTAAATAAATGATATTGTATTTTAAGTTTTTTTTTCAAATTATTCTTTCGTTGACAGTTCAAACGGAAACAAAACATGTGTTTGGGAATAGGGAGGGGACTTTATTCGATAGTTTTGATTTTAAAATCGGTGCATCTATCTACATTTCTTAAAAACTAGCGCATTATAATTGAAAAAACTACTTTCTATAAACAATAAATTACACTTTCTCTTCAATTTTAATGGTTTAAAATGTTTATAGTGTATATTTAATGAAACAGGTAAGTTGCTCATCTCTGCATAAAGTTTATATTTATCGTAATGCGTCGTCGTATTTTTTTAAATTTCTTCCGATGACAGCTACTTCGAACTGAAATTGAATTTCCGACGAAGATGCGTTGCGGAGAAAACTCCGCTCCGACGGTTACCTCGATAGGGCAGATTAATGGCCTTTTCGATTGGTCGTTCTGGATTTGAAGTCAGAATCAAAACCAGAAGCACGCACACACACACCCACTAAACTTCAAATTCAACTTAATTTATTCACGTCATTGTTTTTTTTTGGTTTGTCTGAAATTTTGTAGTTTCAATTTCTTCTCTTTAGAGAAT
This sequence comes from Philhelius pedissequus, assembly GCA_910595825.1. Classification (NCBI taxonomy): domain Eukaryota; kingdom Metazoa; phylum Arthropoda; class Insecta; order Diptera; family Syrphidae; genus Philhelius; species Philhelius pedissequus. The sequence continues at coordinate 331,865,486 of OU343160.1, forward strand.
TGAAATAATGGATATCTGTTCCGAAGACAAAATTTCCCTTCAATAACTTTAATTTCGCATTTTCATCAGGAAAAACTTCAAAATCTTATATTTCTGTGTCAGCCATGGTTACAAAATAAAATAATCACAAACGTGCGTTTGACATTTCCCGTCTTACACATACACTCAAATAAATTTTCAGGATCTAGAATCTTGTGTTTACTTGTTAGATTGGAATCCCGGATCGGAGAGTTCTTCCGGATTACCAATCTAAAAGAACATAATAAACGGTGATTTTTTAAGAGCTTGGTTTTTGAAAATTCAAAAAAACACAGAAACTTGTAAAAAGTGAATGAAATTTTTATTTGGATCGATAAATCAATTTCTGCCATTTACTTTTTAAAAATAATTTCACTTAAATGTTGCCCGCGGCTACGCTTCAGGTGGTCCATTCTGAAGGTCCAATTTTGGCAAACTTTTTCACACATTTCGGCCGGAATCTCACCAATAACGCGTTCAATGTTGGCTTCCAAGGCAGCAATCGTGTTTGGCTTGTCCCCATAGACAATAGACTTAACATAGCCCCACAAAAAATAGTCTAACGGGGTCAAATCACATGATCTTGGTGGCCAATTCACTGCGCCAAAACGTGAGATCAACTGCTCACCAAATTCGCTTCTCAATTGATGTATGGTTTCGCGTGCAGTGTGGCATGTGGCACCGTCCTGTTGGAACCACATGTCGACCGAGTTCAATTCTTGCATTTTCGGCAAAAAAAAATCTTTTATCATCGAACGGTACCTTTCTCCATTGACCGTAACCCTGCGGCCTTCATCGTCCTTGAAGAAGTACGGCCCAATGATGCCGCCTGCCCATAAACCGCACCAAACAGTGCATTTTTCGGGATGCATTGGTAGCTGCTGAATTGCCTCTGGCTGCTCTTCACTCCAAATACGGCAATTCTGCTTATTCACGTATCCATTTAGCCAAAAATGAGCCTCGTCGCTGAAGACAATTTTGCCGGACGTAGCTTGCGAAACACATTTTTCACAGAGCACGAATTTTGATAATAAATTTCAATAATTTGCAAACGTTGTTCAGGCGTAAGTCTATTCATGATGAAATGGCAAACAATACTGAATCGAAATGTCAAATGTTCGTGGAATTTGTCATGTGTGATCTGTCAAAAATATAAACGTCAAAAACCAAGTAGCAAAAAAATCACCCGTTATTATAGGAGGCCATAATGTATGGCTCTCACTTTGAGTTTTAGTTGATTTTGCCAAAATGGCTACAGATACTATTTTTTTTTTTTTTATTAAAGCTCTTGCTCGTGGAGCTGTTTACAATTACTTTTGGCGCGCATGATCAATAACAGGCCTCTACACTCCACATTTATGCAATACGATTTTGATATACAATTAAGAAGATGAGAGTAGAGAAACAGAGTAATCGAGCTTACCCTTCCATTTTATGGGTATGATTATGCTTTTGATACATTAAAATTTCATTACTGATTATTTGATTAACGTTTTGAATGTAGAATTTTCTAATTAATATTTTACATATATGTATGTGCGAATGACAATTATCTTTCTTTAAATTTTATTAACTGATATCTAAAATAATATAAATATACTTATGGCCTTTTCGATTGGTCGTCCAGAAGGCTTCAGAAGTCTTCCGTATGCTTCTGAAACTGTTCGATTGGTATGAAATGACAGTTCTTCTCCTGGATAGAAGAGAAATTTCCTTTTCGATTTGAAGTCAGAATCAAAACCAGAAGTACGCATACACTCACATAGTAAATGTCAGTCGTGAATTCAATGTCAACAACAATGTTGTGTAGGGATGAGCGATATGTAAATCATGGATGTGAGCATCGAAAATACAATATCGATATCAGAATATCGATGTTTTTTAAATCTTTTTTGACAAATAATAGCACGTTCAAAAATCAATTAAAAATAAAATATATATTATAAATTCAAAATACTTTCATTATTTCGAAAATTGTAGGAATGTATTTTGTAGCGATTTTCTTTTCCCTTTTTGTGTGTATGAGCTACATTCAATCCCACTAAGCGCCAATTGAACTTCATTGACCATAGATTTCAGCTTATTTTGTGCCAATGATTTTAATCTTAACATCGATGCTGCGATGTTTCACATGCTTTAACATCGATATTTTTTGTTTGTTTAACATTGATCTTTTGCCAACATCAATGAACATCGCCTATCCCTACATTTTCATGTCAATGGCCTAGTTCGGTGCGCGGCCGATAGGCTATCCAAGATACCTTTGTAGCGGATTTATTTTCGAACGATTCAGGTAGCTTTCACGTTATGTCAGTTGTATTGCATACACATCTGAAGTTTTGAATCAGCTGTTCGTCAAATTTCCAAACAAATCTCTACGAATCCAATAATTTGTGGGTAGCTTGAGTTTTCATCAGCCATTTTTTCCTTAGGCGTTACAACAACACCAAGCAATCCGGATCGGTAAGGTTGTGCCACCGAATGAGGCCATTCTTTTTCCCGCCTTACACATACACTCACATGAAATTTCAAAATCCAGAATGAAGTGTAACTTGTTCGATTGGAATTCCGAATCGGAGAGTTCTTCTGGATAACCAATCGAAAAGGACATTAGATTTAGGTAAGTAAGATTCGTTTTGCCAGCCAATTCGTGTTGAGAGCTTAAAATAGAAAGTTTTGTATTTTGATCTCATAAGTTTTGAGTTTTAATTATTTTTGTTTTATTTTTTGAAATACCAGCGCGAGGCAAAATTCAAAATTAGTAGTGGTTTAACCACGGTTTTGTCCATTTATCATTTTCTGATAAAAAGCTACCGGGGGCCCATCGGCGGTGAGATCAATCTATTCATTGAGGAGACTGAAGGGCGACAAATAAAGCGAGTTGTCCAGCCTCAGGTTTCTTTGAGAGGTGTTTAATTAAGTCATTATCGTTAGAGTCCATTTTTCCAGGATTTTAGTAGTAGAGGTATGGCCTATTTAGAAAACGGAATGATTTTTGCATCGTTATATATATGTGAATTAGAGTATCTTTTGTTTTGTGAGACGAAATGTTTATTAACGCAAATCCGTAGCAAAGTATTGGTCTGACCATGGTTTTGAAGAAAAATGTTTTGACCTTTTTATTGAGCATTTTGCTTCGAAGAAGCGGCATTAATTGAAGGTGGCATTCCTGGCTTTTGCTTTTGTGGGTCTGGCATGTGAGTTAAAATTGAATAAATTGTAAATAGTTACCCCTAGATATTTCAGGGACTTTCCAAATTTGATCTGGTTGTTGTTTAATTGTAAGTTGAGGTTCCTGCTTTCGTGTACTACTCCTACTAATCCCTTTCCGCTGGCATTTCTAATGCATATGCATTCAGATTTTGGTTCGTTGAATTTAATGCCCAATCTTTCATAGAACTTTGTGATAACTGTGAGATGATTTTGCAGATGGTTTAGTGCATCAAGCGGGTAATCGGCACTTGCATATACAAGGGTGTCATCCGCGTATAGTATCGCTTGGGACATTATGGTGTTAGCTATGAAGAGGATGTGTGGAAAGTCGTGCATAAATTAGTTGTAGAGCCTCGGGCCTAAGATTGAGCCTTGAGGAACTCCACTTTGTGAATTTGTCAGTTCGGATCGTGTGCTCTGGACTTGAACATACAATTTTTTCTCAGAGAGGAAGCTTATTAATATATTGACTAGGTATCTAGGGTAGTTTATTTGAAGGATTTTGTAGATAAGGCCATTCCGCCACACTCTGTCGAATGCCTTTTCCACGTCTAGTGAGCACATTGTAGTGCATCTTTTTTCTCCTAGATTGCCGGTTACATCTTTATGAACTTTCAATAGGGCATGTACGGTTAAGTGTCCCCTGCGGAATCCAAATTGTAGATCCGGTAGAAATTCAATGTTATTTTCGACAAAACAGTAAATTTTTTGCAATATTATTCTGTCAAGAATTTTTCCAGTGTTCGAGATTAGCGAGATTGGTCTGAAATGTTTTATGTCGTAGCAGTTATTCGTTTTTTGAAGCGGAATTAATTTGGATTGCTTCCAAGATTCAGGGAAGTACCCATTATTTAGACAATTGTTGAAAATGATCACTAAAAAATTTATTGCCAGTGCAGGAAGTTTTTTAATTACGAAGTTGGAAACTTCGTCTGGACCTGACGATAAGGCTTTGCACTTCAGCGAAGGAGGTAAAGAACTCTCTGGCAACAGGTCTAAAAGCCGTGTCATTCTGGTTGAAAATAAAGATATGTGGTGGAATTTGGTCTCTAGCTGTTTGGGTTACCATTTGTACATTATCAACGAGATTTGGATCATAAAGAGAAATTTTTTCTTTATATACTTCAGTGAAATATTTTTGGAACTGTTCTGCAAACTCGCGTTCGTCGGTAAATTGGTTTTCATCCACCCTTAATTTGTTTAGGTTAAATCTTTGTTTTTTCCCAAGGAATCTATGCGCTTCCTTAAACGCCTGTGGGCTAGGTTTAATTTGAGAGAACCTGTTTCCAAATTGCTGACTAAGCCAAATTCTAACTTTATCCTGAATAATTTTTTTTAATAATGAAATATTCTTTTCTAGAAGTTTGTATTCCTGGGAAGTCGGTTATATGAGCTGTGGAAAATTTTCTTAAGTTTTTTTTTCCAATTAGATTTAATAAAATATAGGATCTTGATGTTATGAGGAACTGAGCTATATTTTTTAATCACTCTAGGATGTTGGCTGCTGAATGTGTTTACCGCTTCATTTATGATGTTACTAAAATTCTTAATGTGCTTGTCAATATTATTGTCGTTTAGACATGAATCGATTGGGGGAAAATCTAAGGTAATTTTTTCTTCAATTCTTCTTTGAAAATTCGTCCAGTTTGTGTTTTTGAAAGATTTTGTTGTAGTTGGAGCTAGAGAGATAATTTCTAGTTCTGAAAAGTTAATTTTCAGAGCCAGCGGAAAGTGATCCGAGAAAGAGGACAAGGTTTCAATTGTAAAATTCGGATTTGATAGATTTACTAGATCTGCTGATACGATAAAGTGGTCCAAGAAGGACGGCCCTCTAGGGTAAGTAGTTGTATCTGCATTTAAGTTTATGAGTGCTGGGGTTACCATGTCCAGCCAGTTGGTAAATAGTCTGCCGTTTTGATTGGTTGAAGAATCACCCCAACTGATGTGCTTAGCATTAAGATCTCCTCCGATGATACATCCATCGAAGGTATCGGAAAGTCTTTTTATGTTGTCCATATCATCATAAAAAAGCGGGGGAGAACAGCTACCTGGGATATAAATAGAACCTAAGATGATTCTTTTCAGAGTCCCTGCGATTCTTATATTAATTTCGGCAAATACTGATGGAAACGTACTACATGGTGAGGCTATTGGGGAAAATCTAATAAAACTTTTAATAAGAGCTACTCCAGGTCCTTTGTCGTCTCTTAGAGATTTAATTGGGTGGAATGTGTCAATATGTGGAAAGTGACTAGGTTTTAGCCAGGTTTCCTGTAAACATGCGATTAATGTTTCTGAGGCCAGAAGAGATCTAAGAAGATCTATCCTTCTTCCATGATCGATTAGGGACTGAATGTTGTGGTTAGTATTTTTAGTATCATTGACTTAGTAAAATTTTATTGAGGATACTGAGAAAATTGTCTTTTTTACTATAAATTTTGTTTTGAGTTTTTAAAGTTTCTCACGAAACTTTCTATTTCCGCAAGTAGATCCGAGACTCCATCAATGCCAAATAAGTCATTTGAAAGACTAAGGAATTGGCTGAGAAAGTTATTTTTATTGGCAGTTTTTTGTGGAATGTATTTGTGGGGTTTGAGTTTGTGGTGGGAGGTTAGGAACCTTGGTATGTGCAACTGGTGTGAGTTGTGTGAAACATTCGTTGGCTCGAAAGAGGCTGGCGGTAACCCTTTAGTTTCTGCCTTTTGCTGCATGCTAGCTTTGTTTGAGTTTCTAGCTTCTCTTGCCTCGTTGAATGATATTTTTTTTGTGAGTTCAAATTTTTTGAACTCTTCACATCCTCTGTAATTAGCTGGATGATCTTTATGGCAATTTACACAGAAGGCTTTCGCTCCCTCTGTGGCAACGACTTGGCATTCGTCTGGGTAATGATTGTTTTCACACTTCACACATCGGTAGCTGTTGACACAGTTGTTGGCTAAATGGCCAAATAGCTGGCAACTCCTACATTGAAGACCCCTAAGTTGCCCTTTGGTTTCTCCCAGGAAATTTTAAAATTAAAAAGATATTTAAACTTGAGAATGCTTTCGGGCAATTTGCCAGGAATGAGTCTGACTAAGAAAAGGTCCAGAGTTCGTTTACTTGCTATTGATCTCATAGTGCTAAACAGAGTGACTTGTTGCACTGTGTCAGGCATTGATTTGGTTAAACACTTCAACTGGATTGAATGACGAATTTAGACCTCTTAAAATTAAATTAACTGTTTTGTCTTCTTTGGTAAAAAATGCGCCTGGACGCTCGGGTTATTTTTGAAATTGCTCATAAGCCTACGGCTCGCTCATGTATAACCTACATGACATGTTTTTGCCTTGTCTAAATTCAAGACTGAATTTTGCTTCGGCCGATTTTACTCTCAGATCAGATCAGATGATAATTGCTTAGAATATACGTTTTTTTTTTAATTTTTGGTGGCCAAAACTTACCTTTCTTACTTCTGCTGCCGTCTCTTAAGCTGGTGTTGTTGATGGATTCACTATTTTGTTGTTGTGCTGGTAACGATGTGTCCGTTTGTCTGCCACTGTTTCTTGGCTTTACGGTTTTAGCTACTCTTTCTGCTGATGTTGCTGTTTCACCGTGTTTTTCTTGATGCATGGATTGTTCATCGCTGGTTTTCTTTGTCTTTTTGCTTTTGTCCAACGGTGGCCAGTCTACAGTTGTTTGCTCTGAATCGTGCCTAGAGAACTGGCATTTTAGGACATTTATGTCTCTCAGAATTTTAAACGGATTTGCTTCTCTTTGATGTTGGGAACTGTTGCTTGTAGGGCTCGGAGTACGAGCATGCTTTCTTGGATTAATCCACTCGGCTTCACTTTGGTTTACGTCAGCATTCATTTCTTCTCGGGTATTAATGCGTGAGGACGATGTCTGATTTTGTTCTGAGCACTCCATTTTGTCGAGCGGCTTTTAGCTTCCGTTGATTCTTGATTTTTTAGGTAGAGCAGTAAACTTGCTGTTTTTGTGTCTTTTTTGTTAAATTTCGTCGGAGATACATTGTCCCCGGTGTTTTTAGAGATGGCTTTACTTTTATTTTTTGATGCCTTCCATGCGGGAGAGGTTTTAAAATAGTGCAATCCCGCAAGTGGCCGCACGTTAAACGCACTATTTTTGCTTTTAATAAATAGCTGGTATTTTCTTTTAATGTTTTCCTTTTCACTTTGTTTAAAATTTTTAATTTTATTAGTCACAATTTAATTTTTAACGAAAATTCTTTTATAGTTCTCAAACACAACTTGTAATGGCGGCCGCCAATCTTCCCAAAGGTCCAAATACAAAATAATACACAACTTTATTGACATTTATGGCAGTCCATTTGATAACTCAAAAAAGTTTGAGTATCTGAAATGTACCAAATGCTCTCAAATTATAAACGATTGACGAGACGATAGTTTGAGTTACGTGAAGCAAATTAAAAACGATCTCTTGGACGACCATTGTTTTGGCGATTATCGTTTTGAAAATTACGGAATGACCCTTCATGTTTTTTTTTACAACTTTTTTGTTTATAATTTTGCACGCGCTCAAGAGATTATGAATACCCTTTATATGTTTTTAGCACAGCGCGGACATCCGGTGAAAGAAGAGAAAGAAGGAAAGGAAAGATGTGTGGCGTGATGTTCTGAGACTAGAACTGATTGTTGTCTCAGATCTATCTCCAGAGATGGCGGCTGAACTAATGCGGAGAGAATTACCATATCTTATTTATTTATGTCTCTTATAATTCGCATTATTTTATTTGTTTCGTTGTCATATTTATGGGTAGTATGCTGTTTACTCAATCACATGTTGTTAGTGTTATGCCTGAGCAGCATGTAATGAGCAAACCAGCAACTCTTTTTTATGACAATTTTTAGAATTGTCCTTTAATGGAATATAAGAAGACACAGACAACGGCAGGAATCGAACCTGCAACCACGAGGTTGACAGGCGAGCACACAACCATCGCGCCACGGCCACACCCACTCTTGTGGTTGTCAAAAAAACCTAGGTCGACCTTGGGTAAAGTTGAACGAACGGACCTACTGATACACACCCAGATACAGAAAATCAACTAGCGATTACCTTTCGCCAACTTACATATGTATCACATCTAGTGCGATCTACACATGTTCAGAACGAAGAAAGAAACACACATTTGGAGCTCTGCATGCTCTGAGTTAAAAAAAACACAAACAAATTTTTTGACAACTCAGACTCTGCTCTGAACTAAAAAAGAAAAACGCCTTGACTACAGAAATAATTTGTTTTCGTCAATAGCTTTTTACTAGTAATGCATAAGCTTTCAATTTTGATGTCCAATTTTAAAAAAGATAGTTGAGAATTCACAGACACCCTATAATATGTTGCAATACATGTTCTATACTTTTATGATCAAGAAAAAAAAGTACTCAAATCATCATACAATATATAGGTAAAGAAAACACTCATTTCCCAAGTAAATGTATAAATAATACACTATGTACTCTGAAAAAGTCAAGTCATAACTTTTGTGTTGATCGCAGAAAGTCTATAAAGTTTGTTGCATTATTAATTTTTGTAAATTTGTCAATTTTTGTTAACAGTTATTTTGTAATTGAAAAAGAAAATGAGTGATAAGAAAAGTAAAAGTTTAAATATAACACGATCCCAAAAAGCTGGTTTAACATTTCCCGTTGGCCGTATACAACGGTATTTGCGTCAGGGCAATTATGCTGATCGTGTTGGTGCCGGTGGTTCAGTTTATTTGGCGGCGGTTTTGGAATATCTGGCAGCTGAAATTTTGGAATTATCAGGAAATGCTGCTCGTGAAAATAAAAGGTTAAGAATCGTTCCACGTCATTTGCAATTGGCCATCAGGAATGACGAGGAGTTAAGTAAATTACTGAGCCATGTCACAATTGCCCAAGGAGGTGTTTTGCCAAATATTTTGCCAGTGCTTTTGCCGAAGAGTTCTTCAACTACACCACAAGCTTCTCAAAACATTTAAATTGAAAAAAAAACATTGTTTTATGTATTTCATTCTTTAAATTACGTCAAATATTAAATTAAAAGAGATAGAATTTATCTGCTAAAGTTTTAATTATTTATTAATTTGAAAAGGTAGTACTATATAATTTTAATATTTTTTGGTCGAGTCAGTTTATATGCGTATATCGAGCTATATGGAAGCTTTATGGATTTAATTTTGAAACTAATTGTTGTGGTTCATTTTTGTGGACATTTTCTCACTGCCATAGTCCACAGACGAAAGTAAGGGAAATCTAAGCAACAATATAAGAAAGCAGAAGTAATGGAACTATCTATTGAAACTTGGTACAACTTATTTTCAGTTTTAAATAGAAAATTTATTGGTCTCCCAAGGAATTATATTTTCTCCGGAATATTGTTTTCCCTCAATTTTTGTTTACGAACCTGAACCTACTCCAGAGTAAATTTCCTCCGAATATGAAATCTAATGCAATGACTGCCAAATTCCCCTGGAAAGTTCATTTCTTATATATACCAATAAATTCAGAGGGAACATTTCAACCACAGACGAAGATGAGTAATACCAAGATACGAATCCTCGGCTGCCAAACGAGTTAGCCTACAAGGTGAAAATTTAGGCCGTGTGTGAATTGCGTTAAAATGTTGGTTAAATTTTGTACATTGGTTAAAATTTGACACTAGCGTGGTGAATAAAATGCGTTAAAATGTAGGCAGCTGTAGAGCAGGCTAAATTTGCGTTAAAATTTAACGTTTCTCAAGATAGAGTAATTTGAAACTGTAAGCGATAACCGAAAAGAAAGATGAACTCCAAAAAGTCCAGATCTACTGGGAAACCATATAATAAATGTATGTTTTAATTTATTCAATTGAAAAATTAAATTACATTATTATTTTTGTTTGTGTAGGGTCTCAAGAGGAAAAAAACAAATATTATAATCCGTTGATATTTTAACAAATATAAAATAATTAATTAAAATACTCATTGTATTTCATTTTGCAAATTGAATACAAATAGATTTATTTGTCAGCTTGTCGAATTCTTCAGCTGTGAAAACTAGTGTTTACATACTAAATCAACAAACTAACCATAATGGGAATTGTTTTAAAAAGATTTGGAATTGTTGTTTTAAAATATTAAATTAACGATGTAAAACCGAAACATATTAGTAAAACTGAGAATTCGTTACTTTTTTCGTGCCAAATTATTAACTTTATATCTTCTAAGTCAGATTTTGGGAAAGAAATTAATTAACTTGAACAACAAAAAAAAATGTTTTAGGGAAATTTCTTCAATCTTGAAGGAATTTTAGCCAAAATAGTGTTTTAATAAATCCCTTTTAACGCAATTCACACAGCAAAAAGCTAAATTTGATCCCACCACAAACCAAACTTCAAAATTTAACCAAGGTAGAAAATTTAACCCACATTTTAACCCAATTCACACACGGCCTAACTTTAGTTGTAAATTTGTGAGTAAGAATTGACTTTACATTTATTCATCAACACAAATCAAATTAAAAATATAACAATGTAAACAAATGGGTTTTCAGTGTGAAACGTAAGAAAGAATCCCATCTTTGTTTTACTTATCTGTGCTTTTTGAAATATTTCCAGGGAAATTTTTATTCACGATAATACTACGTTTCCACAGAAAGTTAATTACTAAATAATAAATAGTGTTCTCCTGGTTTCGATTTCAAATCAAATAAAAAGGACATAACTCTAACACCAAAGTTGGGTTTTGTATGGAAAAGTTCACTTTTCAATGGAAGAAAATATCACAGATTGCTACAACGAATTCTCATTCTCAAGGAAAAATTATTGGTTTACTGATTTGTGTTTCAATTTTTATTTTATTTTTTGTAAATATTACTTTTTTATTTAAAATATACATACACATACATGTATGAAGTTCATAGTAATTTTTTTTTAAATAGTAAGATTTTAAATTTCACATTTAAGTATTTTAAGACGATATACTGAAAATATTCAAGAATGTACATATGAAGCACATACATATGTATATATCTGCACAGTTACAATAATCAAGATATGTCCATAATCGTTTCCTTAACATGAATTGTATTTTATAAAAAATTATATGCGCTGGTGAAAAAAGACAACTTGATGAGTTTTTTTAATTAATAAAATAAAAGGAAAAACAAATAACTTTGCTTAAATAGGCATATGCAACGTCATTGTTGTCAAGTTGGCTTTTGTTCCTCAGCTCCTAATATACTAATTGGCCTAGCAAAGTATCCAAATCTAAAGTACATAGTAAATTACGTTGCAGTGCGATCAAGTGCATTTTTTGCTAAATTTTCGACTGTTAAAAATAATATCTCGAATGCGACTTAAACGTAGGGCAAGGTATGCGTTGCGGAAAATGTATCTACCACAAATGGATACCTTGCTAGGCGAGTGAAATTATAAAGTTAAAAAATATGACGTCAAAATTTATTTAAAAAAAATCAATAATTAATAATTTTATTGATTTATTCGAAGTTTGTTGTGTTTTTTTACTTTCTTTAATTGCTTCTTTATAAACTAAATGGCAATACAGCAATTTCAACTTAAAGAATTCCTGTCACTTATGTACATTGGGTTACACCTATAATATTGCAAATTGACATATTAATTACTAAGAAAATAAGAAAAATTATAAAAAAATATAAATCATAATTTAAAGTTTTTTTTTTAATTTTATTTTGTTTAGTTTCGATTCTTTAAGTTTATTTACCTTAATTTTGGTAAAAATAATTTAAGAATATAAACTCTAAAATTAAATATAAGTCAACTTATATAAGATATCCTTGCAGGTTCTACAATAAAATTTATGAAAATTTAAATCATAGATTCGGAGAATATAGGTAAAGTTAGAATTACACACTCAACGTAATCGGTCTCTAATGTAAAAATAACGTCAAAATATGTACTAATTGTGCCACGTCCTTGTGATTGTCAACAAAAAATGTTGTCAATGTGTGGTTGAAAATATTCATCGACATATTGACGGTGGCCAGAATACGTCAGAGTCAACGCGATTACCGATTAAGTTAATCGCTTAATTCTAGCTTTTAAGGAAATTAAATGAACTATTTACATTTTTAAGTTATCGAACATTAAATTCTAAATTTAAGTATGTGTGTGTTTTTTTTTTAAATTCTATTATCTAACTTAAAACGTTCTTCCACTGCACATTCGAATTGTTAAATCTACTCTTCCCTGTTGAACTTAAATCACTTTCAATTGAATAGTTTCCATTAAAGTAATCGCCTGCAATTTGTTGTTGTTTAGGATTTATTGATGTGCTTTTATTTTGTGGGCTATGTTGCAAATTATTTCCATTTGTGTAAGCTGGGCTCTTTCCGGGAATATCTTCGTTATGTGTCGGAATACTTTCATATGAAATTGTTCTTGGACTGGACACAGGTGAGTCTCCACCACCAAGTCGTAAAACTTCGTTTCCATTATCTGGTAATGCAAGTCCATGCGATATAAGTAAATTATTTAAACTGACCTCATGACCTAAAAATAAAAATTGTATTAAAAAAAAATAAGATTTATGTATTTTGTTTAAGGCATTACCATCGGACAGATCAAAAAGTTCAACTCCAGGAACAGGGGATCCTTCTCTTTTCGAACGATTACCGGGTTTTGGGCGGTCCTTGTATGTAACAACTTTAGAGATCAATTTCTTCCAATTTGCAACTAAAATAATAAATGTTATAATTTGTAGAAGATAAAATTTTATACTGGGCACACTAAGAATGTCAGTTTTGTTTATAAAAAATAACTCATGTAACTACTTACTCTTGATAGAAGTTTAATTAAATAAAATTCTAACCCGTCTTGGATTTCCAAGTAAGGATAAGCTCACTAAATTAAAAAGATTATGGGTCATATGCACAAAGATGACTTCAAGCTATTGGCTTACTTTTCTGAGAACTATCCTAGAGTGGTATGCAAACAATATATTGAATCCGAGACTCAACGCTCAAAGTGTTGAGATAAATCTGATGACGAAACCTCGATGTGAATTGAATATTACTATGGGGTTGTTGCACTGCGACCTTGAGATCTATTGTGCCCCCGCCTAGAGGTGGGTGAGGATAGCTCATTTTACAGCTCTTGATCCAAATTTATTTTGAATTTGAGTATTTGAAGTATTTTTAGAGATGGTAAGTCACTCACAGTCAAGTCACAGTTTTTTCCTTTGATGAACAAGTGCATCACAATTGCCCAGAATATGGTCCGGCGTTTCCTCTTTTATATCACAGAACCTGCATGTGGCACTACTTACTAAGCCAAGGATGTTTAGATGTCTTTTTAATTTACAGTGTCCTGTAAGGATACCCGTTATTATTCTGAGGTTGTTTCTGCTTAAGGTTATACAGTCTGTGAATCGTTGTTGGTTATAATTCCCAAGAAGTAGTTTGGACTGTCTCAGTTTGGGGAGATGTATCCAATTGTTGGATCTTATGGCCTCCTCTAATTTTTTGATTTTATTTCTAATCACATTTTCTCCTATTCCGCAGTATGGTTAAGGCCCCACTAAGGGCGTCGATATACCTATTTTTGCTAAGGAGTCTGCCTCCTCATTGCCCTGGACACCTACGGCACCCAATGAAGTGTGTCATCATTATTTTTGCTGAGTTCATTTAACCTGCCTACACATTCCCATACCAGTTTAGAACTGATAGAGTAGGACCTCAAAGCTATGAGTGCGGCTTGGCTATCTGACATGATGGCAATATTTTGTTTATTGTTATTTCTTTCGAGGTTACGATCGGCACATTTTCCTATGGCTTGTACTTCAGCTTGGAAAATACTAGTACTGTTCCATCGGTAGAGAAAGTTTGGTTCTTGGCCCAAATATTCCTGCACCAGTCCCTTCCTATGTTCTCGATCCATCAGTGTACCACTTGATGGTGAGAAAGTTCTCGTATTGAAATGCAAAAAGATGAGAAAACGATTGTTTACTTGAGATAGATCTTATCAATTGTTAAGAATGGCATTTCTCTTACTCAGTTCATAAAAAAATCATCCAAATGGCCGAATTTCACATTACTTCCGTAATAAATCGTGTTTATAAAAATAGAAAATGTCCAGTTGATGAAGACTTTCGAATATTATACAGATTGGCCCAACCCTGGAAACACGCAGGGGTGCTATGACTCATGAAGAAAAAATGAATATTTTTCTGCGGTATATAGGGGACCCTGTATTCAAAAGTGGAGTTGCTGAAGACATTGGTCAACCATATCTCGGGTGGTACATAATCGCACACACTCCTGGAGAAATGAGAGAAGCGCAAAGGGTATGGAGAAGTAAGTATGAATTTCCTTACTCTATTGGTGCTCTTGATTGTACGCATGTGCGTATAAAGAAACCATTATATCACCATGAAAAACATGTCAATCGCAAAGGATACTACTCAATAAATGTACAGTGGTCATGAATCCGCGAAGAATTTCAGGCCAATTAGCCTGACATTCTTTGTTTAAGAACCTAGATCACATTCTGGATTTTAACGTTAGATATATTTTTGATGTTGTTTAGCTAGATGGCTCTCAGCATGTATACTTCAAAAACAAGTCAACAGAGACAACCTTACACGAGGAAGTGGGCACGATCGAGCATCCATCCATTATAAAGAGTAAACTCTCGCTACCTTTTTGGATATAGAAGGTGAATTCAAAAAAGTCCTTACCGATCCGATGCAAGACTCATTTAAAAACCATCGCATAGCTTATTATATTCAAGACTGGATAATCTCTATGTTTAGTGACATGATGATTATAGCTTCGTTAGGCAACTCGGCCGATAACAAATACGTAAATAGAGGAAAACCACAAGGTGGAGTCCTGTCGCCGCTTCTGTGGCTTTAAGTCATGAACATAATTCTTGTCAAGCTTGGCGTACGCAGATGACTTAGTACTTTTAGTGTAGGGAAAACTCCCAAGGTCTCTTGTGTTTAAAAAACCATTGGTATTTTTGAAGAAGACTATTAGTTGAAGAAATTCGAAGAATATTGCTTTGTAGAATTTTAAAAATTAGTAATAAAGTTTTGCATTTAATAACGATACATTTAACTCCCCGCTTCGCACATCGTTTTTTGCCCTCTTTAATATTTTTAACACTTTGTGTCTTTGTTTAGAGACCTTAAAGATCTTAAAGATTAGATCGGTCTATTAGTAGGGATGATATCATTTCTTGCAATTAATTATGTCGGTTGAAATTTCATGATTTAGACGATATTGGGATTTTATCCACTGGTTCATGGTGGAATTGCTCATATGAAGAGCTTTAAGATCATCCTCAAATCTATCGAGTCACAGCTGTTGAGAGTGAACTCGTTTTTTGTTTGGATATGAAACTGAGCCTTAGTTCATCTTTGCCACATCGATCTCACATGCAAGTTCAAGCTCGTTAGCTCAGACTCTGAGTTCCTTATCATCTTTTAGCATATGACCCTGTATGAAATAAAATGAAGCTTTTAAATTTGCACTTACCTTGTGTAAATTCTTCAAATTTTACAATCGACTGCTGCTCCCATGTCTCTGGATCATTTGGCAGTGTTGATTTGACATTTGCCAAAAAGCATTCAATGGCTTGGAATCTATTAAAAAATAAAACTCTTTAATAAAAAATCTCAATGAAATTCATTCATCTAAAAACTTACCTCAGTGTAAGGAAATCCGTTCGCAATTCAAACACTTCATGAGGAGAACAATACTCACTGTCACCATAGTCGACAAAGTACAAATCCAAAACAACTTCATTTGCATTGTACTCATTTGGTAGGATGCCCACAATTTCAGCACGATACCATTTGCCGTCATATTTAAAAACAGCGGCAACAATTTGTCCAAGATATGGTTCAGTTATGGCATGAATTTCACGATTTTCGGAAACATTGTAATATTCTGTCAATTCTTTGACAAGATTGTCAAGTTTCTTCGATTGAGGTCCAATCAATTGAACCCAGAATTTACCTGGTGATGCAATTGCTGAAACATACACCTCCAAAGGCTTCTCATATTCACTAGTGCATAGTTTTTCACGTGGCGATAACATCTGGGAGTTGAGCGAGGTTTGTGACGAGTATATACTTGATGACATACTATTGGTGGGACTACGACGAGGTTCGCGTGTTAATTCGACTTCTTCCATCGATCTTTTAAGATCTTCATCTTCTTGAATTTTATCTTCAATGAGTTTTCTGGCTATGTTAACCTGCGCGCGATTGCCAGTTATAACAATACGTCGTTTATGAACACCGCCATTTCTTCCGCCAGAATCAACAGACACTTTAGCCATTGACTGGCGACAAATTTCCTGCATTGATTCACCACAACGGCCGATTATCTTTCCACAAACACTTTGTGCCACAAAAATCTCCTCTTTGACAATCGGAGAGCGTTCGATTTCTTTGAGGATCATTTGTTTAGCTTCCTTTACTGCCAATGGAAAACCACGAATTTCACAAACTTTACTAATATCATCCTTCTCTCTGAAAATACATTTAATACATATTCAGTAAAATAGAAAAAAAAACCAAGATTTAATATTCATACCTAAACCGAATAGTTGTTTTGCTTCTCTCTTCAATTCGAGCTAAATTGGCTCCGGCACGTCCAACCACCAGTGGTATGTACTCGTTGCCAATCGTCATTTGGATTTTTAGTTCTTTTGGCGTGGATGCTGTGGATGTTGTGGTCGAAGATGGTGGTTTGTTGATCTTCTCAAAACCATCTTCTTCTTCGTCACGATTTTTAAAGTAAACATATAACATGGCACCACCAACGGTGCAAAGACCAAGGCCTAAGATTAGTTTCAAGGCGGGATTAGCTGCGCTTCGTAGCATTTTGTGTTTTTTTTTGTCTCTATATTTTAATGGTATTTGTCTGAAAGTAAGTAATAAATATTGTTATTGATGCTGCAATTGCGAAATGAAAAAAAAGACACGTACTTAAATTAAACAGTTCACTATTTCACCTGGAAGTTGTTTCCTTTACGACAAATCTTTTATAACTACTAACGTTGGCTACAGATCGGAGGCTTTTATGTACAAATGCCGATTCTGAATGTTCTTTAAATACAGTTTTCTAGCCATTTTGGGATTTTGTAATTACTTTTTCACATATGATAGTTATACATGAATACATACCTACATATGTATATGTACATAATGTAAGTATCGAATACAAAATTCACCCAAATGTGCAATTTATAAATGACATTCAGGTAGAGTTTTACAATACTGCCCTGTGATGTCTAAAATTTGACCGGAAAGCAAGGGTAATAAAATGCTTAATTACTAGTTTTTTCTGGGTATTTTAATAAAAAAAATCCTTAATAAAACGAGTCCTTTGTAGGAAATATTAATGACTTTTTAATGCTTTTTCCATATTTCAAATTAAATTGCAAACTACAATGCATGTTAAAAATTTGTTGCGATTTTGATAATAGTTCCGTTCGATTAAATTTACCCAGGTCTCCCAAGAGTTGTCAGAACATACTGGGTTTAATTCTCAAAAAAAAACCCAGGGTTGTCAACTGCATTAATTGAATTTTAAAGCAAGAATAAAAAAGCAAAAAAAAAAGAAATTCCAATTTAAAAAATAACAAATAACATACAAAAACCGAATCTGCAACAAAACACATGTTTCGGCAACATGCACTTACATAAGGTTCGTTCGTTGAACTTTACCTAGGGTCGACCCAGGTTTTTTTTGTTCCGTTCGATTAAATTTACCCAGGTTTCCCCAAGAGTTGTCATAACATCCCTTCAAGCAAAATCACGGACCCGAATTTCTCGGTTCACTTAGGAATCACTTTGGAATCCAAAAGAACTGAGTGTCTCACACACTTTAACAAATTTTACGTGTACGCATGTAAAAAGAAGAACGAGAATCGGTATTTTTTTATGGACAAAGAAATAGAGAGAGTTGGTAAGGTAGTCGATATTAGAGTGGGGACTGGGGAGTTTTTTTTGTGGACTAGAAATGAAGACAAATGGAGAGAAACTCTGTTATTTCAATTTTGCAGAGTAAACAAGCAACAAAGAAATTTTTGACTTCAAGGAAAACTAAAATACATAATAATACGTGTAAAGAATTTATAAAATAATACTTTAAAATGGAAAAATGGAATTATTGTAAAATAAATAAACACGTGTTTAATATTTGTAAAAGACCATATTTCTTATTAGATTAGTTCATTTTTGTTGGATTCCATTTAGGTTTTGTTTTCGCTGAGTATGGTGAAGTATAAGACTATCTCTCTTTTCTCTCACAATACATTCACATAATGGCTCCGTGGTGATTCTAATTTCCATACTAATTTGATCCGATTTGGAATCGTTTCGGATCAGTTGTTGGATCCGCTTAGAAGTGGTTTCGGATCCAAAACGGAGTCGCTTGCTTGAAGGGATCCTGGGTTTAATTCTCAAAAAAAAACCAGGGTTGTCAACTGCATTAATTGAATTTTAAAGCAAGAATAAAAAAGCAAAAAAAAAAAAGAAATTTCAATTTAAAAAATAATAAATAACATACAAAAACCGAATCTGCAACAAAACACATGTTTCGGCAACATGCACTTACATAAGGTTCGTTCGTTGAACTTTACCTAGGGTCGACCCAGGTTTTTTTTGACAACCCCAAGAGTTGTCAAAAAAAACCTGGGTTTTTCGGTTCTCAAAAAACACCCGAGGGCCATTAAATTTATGTTGCAGAAAAGCAAGTTACGTCATTTAATAATTAAAACTTAAAATATGTTAAATTTAAGTTCTTAGTACAATTTTTTGTGAACCTATGCACAATCCACAACTTCAAATCTTCCCATTTTTCATGTATGTGTCTGAAAATTAATTTGAGTATTGTTTTAAAAATAACAATTTGCATACAAAACGAGAATTCACAACAAAACAAATGCTTCAGATCAGGTATGATTGATAAGTCCATCTATGCTATTGAAACATCGATATTAAAACAAAAAAATTGGTGATTCAATATCGATGTTAATGGAAGAATAGGGGAAAACCCTTCAACACATCGATGTTTTTGATTCGATAACTATTAACATCGATGATGAGTACTCGATCTTCTCCTCAATATCGCCCATTCCTACCTCATATCTCATGTGACTTTGATGTTTAAGCATTTACCTCAACTTGCCCCTACTAAAAACCTAGTTCTACTTCAGGGCGAGTTGAGGGCGGCCCTAGGTTTCAAAAAACACAGAATTTGTTTATCAGGATGACTTTAGGTTTTTCAAAAAAAACGTCTTAGGTCGATCCTAGGGCGACTTCAGGGCTCAACGAACAAACCTATAATGTCGTTTTCGATTGGATAATTCGGAAAGTGTTCGATTGGTATTAAATGACAGTTCTTCTCCTGGAAAGAAGAGAAATTCTATTCTGGTTTTGAAGTCAGAATTAAAACTAGAAGCACTCACTCACACCTATTGAATATCAAACTCGATTTCAACGTTGTGCTAGCCATTTTTACAAAGTAAAATAATCACAAATGTGCGTTTTAAATGTTCCGACTTACACATACTTCAGAATCCGACTCACATTAAACTTCAGAATCGAGAATCTAGTGCTAACTTGTTCGATTGGGATACCGGATCGGAGAGTTCTGCCGGATTAATTTTTTTTTAAATTTAAATTTAACTGTATGCCTGTAAGACCTAAGGTATTTTAAATGCAATTTGAATTGCACGGCACTAGTTTGGCACAGTGGATTTGAGAACCAGGTATTGACTGTCTCATTTCATCTCATCCAATTAAAATTGGAGGTATAGAAGAGAAAACGCCTAGCGTGGGGATCGAACCCACACGTCCTAGTTAGCATCAATCACTTTATCCACTACGCCATTGCCACCCATTACTATTCGAAAATAAAATTAGAAAAACCTTGATCTACTTCAGGGAGACCCTACTTAAAAAAAAAAACAGAATTTGTTCCCCAGCGTGAGTTCAGGATTCTCAAAAAAGGCTTTAGAGCGAACCTAGGGTGACTTCCCGAATCAACGAACAAATCTAATGTAGTTTTTAATTACTCTTTCTAATGTGGACTTTCCATTGGTAGAATAATTCAATTTATTTTTGATCTAGATCAGTCCAAACATTGAGTGTACCCTTTAGGTTCTATTAGGCAAAATAAATTGATTTACTTTTGAATAAGATAATGAATATATTTTAATGTATTTTTTCAAATGTTAAGCTATTTAAAAAAAAACGAATGATTATCACTTCTCTGTAATACGAAATATTCACAAATGTTCTGCATTCCGAGTGAAAATGAATTGAAACCGAATTTTAATTTCACTTAAAATTAAATAAGGAGTGTATTCAACTCCTTCAATTTACTTCGAATTGTCAAAATCACCTGTTACAGACAATTTGTATAAAAACGGTTCATATTAGGAATGTAGAAAACGAATTTTCATATTCAGAACCCCAAAATTCCACATTCGGAATGAGCTATTTACAAACTTTATTTTATGTGGTATACAGAACATTTTTATGTGGAATACAGAACATCTAAATTCACTTTCGTTCCTCAAATTGAAAAAAAGTGAAATACAGAACATGTGCGAATATTAAATTTTCAGTTCAAGCACGAAAGTTGTTTTTACCAAAAATTTTAGCTCAGAGCAGAGCTCTAAGCTGTCAAAAAATCTGTTTTTTAGACCTCAGATCTGTCAGTTTACATTGCTTTTATTAAAAAGCTGAGCGTAGTCTTTCTTCAATTCGATTTTTCATGTGATTTCTAGTCATGTGAAAGTTCAGTGCTCTGGCACATCTAATCACTCAACTTGTGTTTCTTTTTACAATCAAAATTAAATCATGCTCAATTAGATCAAAATAAAACAGAGCAAACCTTATAATTTGGACAATAAACACGAGAGTAAAACAAATTAAAAACTATAACGAATTCGAAAAACGAGTTTTAATAATAAAAAAAAAAATTATAATAACTTGTGACAGTTCTGCGCTTAAGTTTATTTCAAAATTAAATCGGAGAGTTCCGATCATGCTCTGTTAAGAACTAGCTCGGTTCGCTCAGGCTCTGTTCTGTGATATGATCGGAGATAAAAAAGAGCACATAACTGAGCTGTCAAAAAAAGATCTGTGTTCCTTTTTGTAGCTCAGACAATCGCTTGTATTTTTTTTTTAACCAGAGTTAAATCGGAACATGCTCCATTACCTACGAATAAAAAAGCAATTCAAATGTAGCAAAGAGTTCTGATCATACTCTACTCAAGTCGTTTTTCTTTTTTAGTTCAGAGCAGAGTCTGAGTTGTCAAAAAATTAGTTTTTGTTTATTTTGCACTCAGAGCGTTTAGAGCTCCGAATGTGTGTTTCTTTTTTCCTTCTGAACATTTGCAGATCGCGCTCGATGTGCTTGAATATAATCGTTTGAGCATTATGACTATGAGTAAATTGCTGATCACACGAAATGTCAACTGTGTCGAGAAGGAAAATGTGAAGAAAAAATAATCATATACAATTAAAATGGCGAAACAATATGGTCGCTTGTGGATTTTCTGTATCTGGGGACCAATTCCGCAACTGTGAATGCTTTTCCGTGCAAATAAATTATTCACCCTCCAAACAAGCGTGAAAAAATTTCGACCATCTGTGTACACGTTATCTGTCAAAAAAAATATGAATCGCACCCTTGCGGAATCGGAAAAATGTATTGAATTGAATGAATTGGGCCCCTGGTGTGTGTCTGTGTACAAAATAAGGGTTGTTTTGTGTTACAGTGCTTTTTATGATTTCAATAAAAATTTATTCTGGTATGTGTGATTCAAATGTGTTTAAGCAACAAATCAGTGTTCAGAGCTTGATCTGTTCGAAACAAGCTAACAGCATACTTTATATGCACTCATACTCTGCTCTGAACGAAAAAAGAAAAACGTCTAAATGTCATTATCATTTAAAATGTTGTTGATGAAACCAATCAATTACCTATTAATTTTAAAGATTCAACTACCTACGCATGGCAGGGCAGGCAGAACAATAACTCTACCAAGACCATTTTATAAAAAATAAATCTATTTATCTTTCATGCACATGATACCTTATCAATTATGCATAATAAATATGTACGTAGGCATGTATGTATGTGCAAACAAAACTCCGTCTCAAGGTCATGTCGTTTCAATAACGTATACCTACTTACTGTCTTGTCAATAAATAACTTTTACCTACATATACAACAACAACAACAAAAAAGAACGATGAAAAGAGCACGCAACTAAGAATAAAAGTTCAAGTTGATGGGAAAGAGAAACAGCTAAATGTATGATCTTCTCTTCAGGTTTTTGTTAATTTAAATAATTTACAACTTATTCGAAAGACTATTTCAACTGCACGCGATGTCATCATCAATTCACAAAAAAAAATCTTAGCCCACACTCAGCTCTTTATGCACAGAATAGTAATGATTTCTCATTGTTTACAAAGCTTACTGATATGTAGAGGGAATAGTGGGGCGAATGGGGAGTACGGTTAATAAATCAACCAGCTTAACCGGCCGGTATTCGTTAAGCTTTTTCATTTCAAATAATAATAAATTGTATTATGAGAAAAGACCGGCAAAAAAGCTCACTTAACGAATGCCTGAAGCTCTCAACCTCAAGCAGAATATAAACAATTTAATATTTTAAATTTTCGCTCTAACGGTCGTCATGTTTTTTTTTTGTCATTCTATTCGATTCGTTATAAAATACACATTCATAAAAATACACATTTTTAATTAGTGTAAGTAGGTATGTACGTATATAAACAAAAACGAATTTAAAAATAAAAATCGAAATGAGGGAATACTATTTTAGGTTGGGTGATCCCATACGTTTTGGTTGAATAGATTTTTCGTTACGTTAACATTTGGCATTATGATGCTGTTTTTATTTTATTTTTTTTTGAAGATCAATTAAGAGGACATTAAGTAATGTTTTCATTTTCTTATATTTAAAATGACCACAACTTTTTTAGCGCGAAATTACATCACAAGGGATTTGTCTTAATAAATAATAGGTTGGTAGGAACCTATGCTGTTATTTTCGGATTAAAGTTTAAATAAATAGGTACAACCTAGAAAGCTATCTGGTAATTATTACATTATGAGCATTATGCAGATCTTCTAGTAGGTAGGAATCGATTATTAAAAATATACATAGTTATTAAATATTTAATATAAGTTTGATGCTGTCATTATACTATTGCGACTTGATTTGGGTTCTACGATAATGATAAATGCTGGCTGACAACAGTTTAACCCCATTTATCTTTGTGATTTAAAATAGCAATGATTTAATTTGTTTCTATTAGTAGGTATAATCTGTGGCTTAATAAACAAAAAAAAAAAAAATTAGCAAAATTAAGTGAAAACTACAATATCCAGTTTGAACAAAATGTGTGGTTTGATATTTTGCAATGCTCAGTGAACATTAGGTTAGATATTTTTTACTTGCAATATAGGTTCTTTAGAAAAAGTTTTGCATTTAAATAAAATGGATCTCTAGATTTTAATCAAGCTTACCATGAAATAAAATGCACGACTGGAATTATTATGTTCGATCACATCGTATGCAAAAGGTTTCTATTATATAAAATTATATATAATAATATATAATATAAAGGGTTATCAATTTTGCGGTTTCAAAAGTAAACGTAAATAAAACACAAAATATTTTTTTTCATGATATTTCTTTTTTATTATAAAGTTTGAACGTTAACATTATGTGTGAAAAACTACATCATTTAAATGATCACCACGAGAATTGTTGCAAGCATCGATTCTTTTGAGGTAATTTTCGACCACTTTTTGACACATATTGGGCGGTATCTCAGCCATAACTTGACGAATGTTGGTTTTCAAGTGCTCAAGAGTTAAAGGTCTTGTTGAAACCACATATTCTCCAAGTCGTGTTCGTCAATAGCAGGCAAAAAAAAGTCGGTTATCATATGACCATAACGCTCCGAATTGACTGTGACAGTCGTTCCATCGTCGTTTTCGAAGAAGTAAGGTCCAATCACACCTCCGGACCAAAGAACGCCCCAAACAGTGACTTTTTGTGGATGTAATGGACTCTCTTCAATTACTTGAGGATTCTCAGAACCCCAAATACGACAATTTTGTTTTGAGTGAGAAATGTATATCGTCACTGAAGAAAATTTTGTTCGAAAAATCGCCGTCCACCGCCTGTTGTTCAAGCACCCATTGGACGTATCTACGACGTTGTGAATTGTCAGGTGGCTTCAGTTGTTGTGTGAGTTGGACTTTATACGGATGTAGGTGTAGATCCAAATGCAAAATACGCCATAATGTGCCGTAAGACAGTTCTAGTTCCTGAGTACGACGAGGAATCGACACATTCGGGTCTTCGGCAACGCTTCCACTTACAGAGGCGATATTTTCAGTGGTACGAGCGAAACGATGATGCACAGGCCTTACAATATCTGTAACCAATCCAGTCTCTTCAAATTTCTTCACAATTTTGTCAATTGCTTGCGCAGTTGGACGATTATGTAAACCATAATCTCCTCTTAAAGCACGATATGTGGATGTGGCAGAATCCCCATTTTTGTAGTAGGTTTTAACAATTTTTATGCGTTGTGCGATAGTTAAGCGATCCATTTTCGTAAATGTCAGACTTTCAACTGAAAAAAAATTGGTTTAACAACTTAGTTTGACAGATGTCGAATTCCAGCCCTATACTTTTGAAACCGCAATGGATAACCCTTTATATATATTTTTAAGGTCGTTTTTTACATATTTTTTTATAAAAATGTTCTTAAATTTTTTTGTAAAACAAAATTTCCAAAAAAAATCATCCACACGTTTTATTGAATTTTCTAAAAAAAAATTCATAATTCATAATTCAAAATTCCAAAAAAATATTTTTCGAAAATTTTGGTATGCTGCATTATTTATAATTTAAGGGACCTCCTACGTAAACATTTTGATTGAAACCCGGCGGGCCATGTATGAGAAAGTCGAATATAAAAAAAAAATAAATGGTTAATGGTACCGTTAATACAAAATATTTAAAAAATAAAAATTTGACCAAGTTGTGGAATAAATAAATAATAAAATAGTGCATTCACTTTTTTTTATCAAAATCGTTAGAGCCGTGTTCGAGATAATTGAGATTCTAGAAAAAATTGTATGGCAGGTACCGTTAGTTTTGGAATTAAAAACGATTCAAAAATCTATTTTAGACAACCACTTAAAACGCTTAAATATCAGCTTTGAAGAAAATCGCTTAAGCCGTTTATGCTGTAGAGCGTTGCACAGACAGACACACAGACCGAATTGCGGGACCCACTTGTTTGGTGTTCTCTATCATCGTATTGTCAAGTTTCCTTTTTTTTCCAAATGCAAAACTTGCCCTATTATGTAAAATTGACTATGGGCTCTTTTTACAAGTCAATTCACCGAAATCTACGCTCAACATCATTAAATCACCAAAGCGCACGAAGAAGTCTCAACGCATTCCCTACAATTACAATTAAAAATATGATTGCGGAAGCTGGTCTGCCGTCGCTTGAGGATAGAATCGCATTTCAAGGATAAAGCTATACATAAAGCTTTTATTTTCTCAAACTGATAATTGATAAACATGTTTCCAAGAGTTCTTAAAAGCAATCTTTTAATACGAGTGCACTCAACAATCTTTGCTTTATTCACATCACCAGTTGGATTAATGAGAAAAGTCGTAAGTTACTCCGAATTATTCCCACAATTGATTCTATTACCAAACAATATCATGGTGTAGTTATTAAATTTAAAGAAAAACATCATAATTATCTAATAAGATTTTCAACCACATATTTCTCAGTACTATAACAATTAAGCCGATTCATTGTTGGGACTTGGTCTTCACCGGTATGATGAAAAACACCACAGAATACATCCTTTGCACCGGTTTTGGAAAACGGCACCGTAATGTGCATCGCACTTTTAGATAACAAGGCTTATGTTTTCACCACAGATGCCTTGGCAATTCTAAAGAACAATGACAAATTATCGTCATTATCTCAGTTATCCTTTCAGGGATTCAGACTGTAAGAAAACTTAACCATACAACAATTATTATCTCGCAAATACGTAATCTTCTAATAAAACTTCAACAAACAACGTCTCTCATATGTATACCTAGCCATAAGGATATTAAAGGTAATGAGCTGGCAGATTTTACGGCAACTGAGGACTGCCCTAATCCAATTATTCTCTACTTTGACACAACCACCCGAAAATAAATCAAAATAAAAGATAAACAACAACCTTATTTTTCCCACATCTACTTAATCAATCAATGCTAATTTCATAAGAATGCGCATTGACCATACATCCTGCACTCTTTAAAAACTCCTTTGCAATGAAAGACATCCAACATGCACATCTTGTCGCTCTCAACTACACTTCAAATATATTATGAACTCACAAAACTGTGCAGATCCAAACACTCATCAACAACAAGAATCAGCTATCATCAAATCCTTAAAAAGCCCTAGCAGTGAAAATATTACCTGTGATATAATTTTCACTTCTTTACAAATCGTTTTAATTTTGAACAATAAGTATACATGTAATTGAACTTCACTAGCAGAGCTGAAAGCCTCAGTAGCCAGTGCTCGCTCTTTTATATTAGCTTTATAATTTTAGTTACATGTATAAGTAAATAAATTATAATAATAATAATATTTTTGAGTTTTGATCATTTTCACATACGTATACAATCACACCAAACTTCAGAATCGTCAGAATCAAAAAACAAAGTGTTAAGATTGGATCCCTGATCGGAGATACCGGATTGTCAAATAAAAACGCCTTAAGGTAAAAATAATTCTCATTCTTCTAGTAAGGAAAAGGGTATGGCTTTCACTTTTTGATTAACCATTAAAGTTTCACATAGGTATTTAGGTTGGTAAAATGGCGGTCAAGAGCGAACTCACGTCTTAGACTCAACTATCAATGGAAAGCGTGATTTAAGCGGGACACTCGCAAAGCATGTGAAGAACTGTTTCTTTTTCCAACTGATTTTTACACTGCGACAATAGGTGATATGGGAAACACACGGCTTTGCTGCGTGCTATCCCAAAGCCCAGTGTCCATTTCAAGTAACGACTACTCTTGCTATGTCCAGCCTCGGTCTACCTAATGCGATATGTTGTGCGGGATTTATTGCAGCTAGGCCTTATATTTCTAGATATCGTTCAACCGGTTAAATGTTTACACCTTCTGTTGGAACTTCAAATAACAGCAAGTGAGATAGGGCCGCTGTCGGCAAGCGAGCTATTAAGGTTCGATCACTGTCGGGACAGCTCGACTGCCCGTTTATTACTCTCGATACCACTTTGTCCTGGACCCCAGATTAAAGTGACTCTATGGTTTATGTCCAGGTTATCAAGCTCATTTCAGCATTATTGGATCAGTTTTGAAAAAAAATTACCGCTTTGATATCCGGATGGATTTAATTTAAAAATTTTGCATGCCTCTATTATAGCCAGTACTTCAGCTTGAAAGACGCTAGCAAGGTCGGGAAGTCGGAGAGATCTAGATACTTCCACAGACTCTGATAAGATTTCTGCCTCGACACAGCACTCCATTTAAGATCTGTCCGTTAAAATGTTTGCGACGAAATCTTTCGACACGTCCGTCGTCATCTTCCCAATTCTTCCTGGATGGGAAAGGAATGTTAAAACTTTTCCTGTACATGTACATACATACTGGCTTGAATTCTGATTTTAAATCTATACACACTTTTCGGTGTCTGGTAAGGTTTTATTTTTTTTTTTTTTTTGCAAAAAGCTTCTCTTTAATTTGATAAGCTGTAATCGCTCGAAAATCGTGTTGTCCAAAATTAAAGAAAACATTTTTGCATTGATATCTTTATGATAAATATTTCAACTATAAACATTTTTAAATTAAAAATTGAAAAGATTTATTTTGTATGGCAATTTGAGAAGGAAATTTGCAGCAGTCTTCGTAGTTTTTATTTTTATTTATTTATTCTTCATCGACATAGTCATGTCGGATCCAAAAACGTTCAAGAACAACAATTACAAGATCATTATTGCCTAAACACATGGTGATATGAAACTCATGCAAGGTCTGAACATATGTTGAGAATAAAGGTTCTTATCAATTATGAAACTCATATTCACCACATGTTGAATAGAAACGTTCTATCAACTAAGAAATACTAATTTTAATCCACTTGGAAGGGTAGAAGAGGTGCATGCATATTAATATCAATATTTATTAAATAAACAATTTTAATCATTTAATTGGGACTTGTTTTTGCAAATTTAATGAAAACGAAAACACAATTTTCACACTGTTCTTTATCCTAAAAGGCATTTACTTTTCTGTTGATTGACACACACTTGAAAATGTTTTGGTACGTAATATATTATATCACAAAATCAATATAAAATGTTTCAATGGAAAGCATATTACCCAAAGAATATCACAAGTCGACAATGGCCGAGAAACAGAAAGCCACTTATCACGCTGTTACTGTCATGTTAGCGATTTTGTTTACATGTTTATATTTATTATTGTAATTTTTTTTTTGCAATAATGTTAATTTTTTTCTTTTTATTTACCAAAAAGAAAAATTAAAATAAACAAAAAAAAAGTCAATTAATTAAACTTCATAGATAAAAATCGGTAAGAACAAAGAGAGAGCCGCGAATGAGGTCGTACATAACACATGTGACAACACAGACTGCGATTGGGATTTACAACTAAAACTGGTGGGAATTTAATCGATCCGATAATGCACAAAAGCACATTTAACGCTCGCTCAAAGCTGCCAATGGTTGGCTTTTTTTGTTTGTTTGAAAAGGGAACTAATTTTAGACATATGACATAATTTCTTTTGATACAGAATAGTTAGTGTCAGTTACACGACGACATGAAGTGCGGCGATTTTTTTTTAGTGTGTTTTCTGTTTGAAGTATTTAATCTTATTTGTTAACTAACAATGAAGTGGATGAAATAAATATCCAACTTGGTATATTGTTCTTAGGGACAATATTGTTAAAGACGTAAAATTTTAAAAGCTGTATAGATAGCTCATTGTTTTGGCAATTAAGTTTGAATGGTTGTGCATAAAAACTTAAAAACGTAAATATTTGAAAACCTAATTGTTTTCACTTGTCATGAACTTTCGTTCCCGAACAATTTTTATTGCTCGCGAAAATTGTTAAAATGCCATTTTCCGTTTTTCATTGGATTTAAGATTTACCGCTAAACGACTATGCAAAAATAATTCCATAATAATGCGTGAAACAAAATAATACACATAATTTAGTATCGCTTCAATTTACATATGTATATCGATTGATTGATAATTAATACATTTTCTATTGCTCTTCTATGTTTTTATATACGAGAGTACATATATAATTAACTGAGTAACACACATTATTTGCTGCTAACTTATTAAATGTTCAACAGATTGTTTTATTCACATACAAAACATATTGGCAAGTTGTCAATTTGTTGAATATAGGTATTTTGTTTGAAAAAAATGAACTTTTATTTTTGTTGGTGAGATGATGACACTGAAAATAGAAAAGTCAGTCACATGCTTATTGAAAGACAACGAGGAAAATTCATATTTTGTGATATTCTTTGAGAATGTTTGACCTTGGTACATATATGTACCTATGTGTTGTAGCTATTATATTATGTTGAAGATAAAATGTCTGACTTGATAGTCAGATACAAACTTTAAATCGATAGGGAAAAAAATAAAAATTGTTTTATTTAGAAAATATGTGTGTTGAATTTTATAGAAATTTGACAAGCACTTAATGTGTGTCTTGTTCATTAGCGCAAGTAATGGTTTTGTACAGAAAATTGATGTCTTAATGAAATAAAAAATTGTGTGAAGCAAAAGAAACATACGTTTCGTCATACTGTAGGTACGTATTGAGTTTTCAGTGGTGTCAATTTCAGCAGGGAAGCTACTGAGAACTTTGCAGCGTTCTCCAATAATGCTGTCCATAGGCGAAGAAGAATTAAACCAAACTAGGTTTTGTTTTTAGTTAGTTGGCTTTCACTTACTTGCTTACTTATCCGGCTCCCGATCTCTGGAGGGTCTCTGCCTGAGATATTGCGGTCTTCCATCGGTTGCGGTCCCTCGCACGCTCCCTCCAGACGTCGAGACCAAGCGCTCTTGTGTCTGCAACCGCCTGGTCCCTGTAGCGGAGGTTCGGTCTTACTGGTCGTCTCGAACTTGGGCTGGGACTCAAAGATTTTCTTGGCGGGAGCGTTGTTGTCCATTCGCTCGATGTGGCCGAGCCAGTAGAGTCAAACTGGTAAAATTAGAGTGCACTTTGTCTTTCGAGAAAGGAGTTTTGAACGCACTTGTTTGGCCAAACCAAAGTAGCAGCGGTTTTTTCGTAGGATTTACACTAAGGTGTCGTTCGTGAAGTTGATGTTTGTTCCGAGGTAGGTGAACTCCTTGACTACCTCAAAATTACTGTACTGCTAACAACAGTGACGTTTTGTCCTAGGCGATGGATAGATGAGGCTTTGTTTGTTGATAGCATATACTTTGTTTTGTCCTCATTCACTTCAACACCAACGCGTTTCGCCTATTCATCAATAACTGTGAATGCTTCAAGTTGAGAAGACCTGTTGAAGATAGTGCCTTCCAGGTTAACACCACTCTTACGCACTATCTGCTCCAGGACTATGTTGAAGAAATCATATGATAGCGCATCTCCTTGTCTGAACCCTGTACAGGTCTGGAATAGTTCGGATGAGATGTTACCCATTTGCACGTTGAACCGCAAATTTTAAAATGTTTGACGTGTTCTCAGGATTTTTTTTTTGTTATGGTGGTAGGAAACCGGTTACTACCTCAGCTGGTGAACTGGCACTGGCTGTACATGTAAGAGGTTGCCAGGCCTTGGGCTGGGGGGCTCCTCTATCTGGAAGTAACCTTCACGGTTGTGGAGCTCCACCCGGGAGCTTAATTTTGATACCACGGGAGACAGGAGACCCTGAATCATAATGAAAATTATGGTGCCATAATTGGGTGTCTCAATAACAGTGCACTTTTAAATTTTATTAAGAATGCATCCACAACAAACAACTACTGTCTGGTGCGGCATAGTCAGAAAGCTTGAATGGACCTTACAGTGACTGTGAATGGGATTCGTTACAGAAACACGATAACGTAGTTCTTGTGGCCTCACAGGGTGGTATGTATCTGTGGTTTCAGCAAGATGGCCAACGAACGTTCAAACGAACGAGCTCAAGGCGGAGATGCAACTCGTCATCGGTGAGATCACAACTTTGTCAAAATATTAATGACAATTTCATGGAAAGCGCAAGGGCATCTATTTAGAGCCACGGGGGCCATATGCCGGATATTTTATGCCATACATAATCGGAACGTGTTTACTTTAGAATGCAATACAAATTTCATCATTCACTAAAAAAAATGCCGTTTATTTGTAAATTGAAATCTTATGGAGACATCCTTTATTTTTAGAACATGCAGCGAAGCTGGGCATTATACAC
Source organism: Philhelius pedissequus (assembly GCA_910595825.1). Taxonomy (NCBI): domain Eukaryota; kingdom Metazoa; phylum Arthropoda; class Insecta; order Diptera; family Syrphidae; genus Philhelius; species Philhelius pedissequus. The sequence goes on from OU343160.1 coordinate 331,897,273, forward strand.
CAGAAAAAATAGATCTTTGATATGTCAGCAACAATTTCATTTATAAGAACAGGATTCCTCTGCAAAATTTCTCAGTTTTGGTGACAAATACTAAGTAAATAAAATGCACGACTGGATCGCACGAACTTGCTCTTATGTTCAGATCACATCGTACGCAAACAATATCTATTAAAAATCTAAATATATTTTAAGTCGTTTTTCACTTAATTTTTAATATATAAAAATTCTTAAATTTTTTTCTAAAAAAAATTGGTATGAAAATTTTAAATATTTAATAATATAAATTTAATTTAATTTCGAAATATTGAACTTTCAAAAAAATCAAAAAAAAAACTATTTTTGGAAAATTTTGAAATGCAGTATTATTTAGAATTCAAAAGAGATCCTGTATAAAAATTTTGATCGAAATCGGTTGAGCCGTTTATGAGAAAGTCGAAAATCAATAAACCGTTAATAACAAAATATTTAAATTTTTTTCCTCCAAAATGTAGACCATACTCAAGGCAGTACTCACACCAATTTTTATCAAAATCGTTAGAGCCGTTTTCGAGATAATTAAGATGGTACCGTTATTTTAGGGGCTAAAACAACGATTCAAAAATCTATTTTGGACAATCACCTAACCAACTAGTTCAGCTGTTTACGCTGTAGATCGTTCTAAACACAGACAGACAGACGGAATTGCCGGACCCACTTTCTTGATGTTCTCTATCATCGTAATGTCAACTTTGTTTAAAATCTCGAGTTCGATTTTTTTGTCCAAATGCAAAACTTGCCCTATACCTATATCGGAAGTAAAAAAAATTGCTGGATACGCCTCTTCATTTTTTGACGCAACTAAATATGTGACATCTCAGTTTTCCAAACTAGCCAAATATACTATAGTTCGACTAACAACGACACTTCAACAAAATTTGTTCGCATACCAACAACAAAAATTAACGTAGGTTCTTAGTTACAAAGTTACAAATTAAAGCTTCAACTACCAATACTAGCAGAGGGCGTAGGCCATGCTTATAAATGAATTGTTACAATATATTATGAATTGATAATGTCAAAAATGTCCCATCCTGAAACAATCAATTTTGTCTACCTCATCGGTAGCTACATATGTACCTATCTATTTAGGTATATACACAATATACTTACGTATATTAACAAAGAATATTAAATCCAAACAGACACTTTTTATACTTTTTTCAAATGGCAAGTGCACGTTGCACAAGTTGAAGAAGTTCATATTTCATTCTATGCTTGGCCTCACATTATGTATACGTATGTTGTAGTTGTAGTGCTGTAGTCAAGCTGCAGACTTTTCAACCGTAAATTCTGAGCTTCAAATTACTTAAAAAAAAAACTACTTACGTTTATGCACAGTAAATTTGTCGTATGAAAAGTTTAAGCAACGTATATGAATAATTATTTTACATATACATATACGGTATCAACAAAAGCGATGTCATTTAACCCATTTTCCGCAAGTAATTAATGATCGTATTTACTTAAATACACTTAACAACTATGTATGAACCTTATCTCCTCAACTAGAAACATGCATAGCTACTTATACGTAGAGATATTTATATTCATATCTTAATAAGTTTCAATCTAGTCTCTCCAATCCAAAGCTCTATATATATATATGTAATTCTTTGTATCTAAATATAATAATACCTACCAAGTTCCGGTTCATTTGACCCCGATAAGGCTTAACCAGTTCTTCAATTGCATAGACTTTCCAATGCTAATGAATGTATGTAGGTAGTATGTATGCAATACATCTAACTACATATCTATAGCATTTAAAATACAAAATCCTCACCTCAAAACAAGACACACAAAATGAAAGTATATTTCTATGTAAGTTTGCATTTTTTTTGCAGTGTGCCTAACCTAGGTAATAGGTGTGCTAAGTGCAGATTGCACATTCTAGTATGACCTAAAAAAAAAGAGTCTAATTAAACAAAGAACAATATCAATTGTTTTAATAAGAGAAACCATGTAACTACCGATGCCGGCAAAACAAAAACAAATTTTTGAAACCAATACAACCAGGAACATTATGCACATACATATGTACTTATATTCATAAATGCATGTACTAAATAATATACAGTTGTGTTCAAAATAATAATAGTGCGCACGACAACATTACATCTTTGGTTTGGCATGTTCGATCCCCGATCTTTTCTATACCTTCAATTTTAATTGGATGCCGCGCGCCGGTGGTTGAATGAAATGGGATAGTAAATATTTAATTCTCAAATCCACTGTGCCAACAAAAAATTCTTTCCTATCTTTCTATTCTTTCTAACTTGTGCTGTGCAATTCAGGTTGCATTTAAAAGAATTTAGGTCTTACAGGCATATAGTTAAAAAAAATATATGACTCGGTTCAATCAGACTCTGCTCGCCGTATGGTGTAGGGCCAATATACAAGTACATAGTCAAAAAAGTATCCGTACGTACAGTAGGTAATTTTTTTAAATCTGCGGTAAGGTATTGAACATGATTAGATTAGATTAGTTCTTTATTTTTTCAAATATAAAAAAATTACAAATATTATATAATTTAAGATTAACAAAGCATGGCTATATAAGCCGTCTGCCGGGTGGCAACAAAATTTTTATTAAAATAAAAAAATAATATTTTGATTTGAAAATAAATAAAGTTAACAAAATTGATCTGCGTGAAATATATGTACTTAAATATTATATAACGAACAACAAAGGTACTGTGTTATGAGATTTTAAGTTTAAAAAAATTTTAATTTTGCATAAGAACTGCATAATTAAGAGGTGCTTATTCAAAAAAAAAAAACACAGAGAACAGAGGAAAATGTACAGTGATGTGACATTTAGTTATTGCTCAAAACAAATTGAAATATTCATTACGATATTTTCTTGCGTGAGATACATAGCGAATAAGCGGCTTCCAGCCACGAGCTCCGTTTAGAATGCAGACACATTCCTCTGAGGAAAGGAAACTTGAACGAAAGTAGAGTCTTCGGATTTCCTGCAATATTGGTCAAAGCGCTAGGAAATGTAAAACATCTTCATTTTGACCAAGGTTGCAAAACTGGCAAATAGGGTCCATGTCTGTTCTATGTGAACTATAGTTTAAATCAAGCATTTCCGTTCTGATCTTAAAAATCAAGCTCATTTCAGAGACCGTTAACTTTTCGCTGAGATAATTTTTGTCACCAAGTTTCAGATTAGGTTGTCTGTATATATTTCTGGATGTTTATGTAGGCCCTCGCGTAACACATTGCCTATACATTGACTCATCGATAATAGAAATACACTCATAAAGTGAATTTTTTAAGGCATCCACATCATCAATTGATAATGACATTGAATAGCTGAGTTATAGCAAGATCATACCAGTTTTTCACTGGACTATATCCGCAGCTAAAACAAATCCCTTTTTGTAGGTTTTCATCGGATCGATTCATTACTTTGATAATATAATCCGCATAAGCCTTTAAGTTTTTCAAGAAGATTTGAGGTAAGCCTGACTCTATGTGTATACCGCAGTTAGGAGTATTGAATGGTAACCTAAAAATTCGCTTGAAAAAATACTTTTGTATAATTTCCATTTCCTCTAGCTTTTCGAAACCATACACTTCATTACCATAGCAAAAACAAGTATTTACAATGGCGTTGAAGACTTTGAATTTAGAGACAGGGTCGATAAGTTTATTTGCAAAAAACTGGGACCACGTTGTATTTATTGCAAATTTTGCAGCATTTGTTTTTTCTTTTAAATGAGTGTGAATTTTAAGGTTGTATGTTATAATATATCCAAGATATTTATATTCGTTTACGACTATAGCTAATAGACCTATTTCGAGATCTGAAAACCATTATTTTTGATTTTGCGATATTTATTTTTAGATCCAACAGATCGCAGTACTGTTTTAGCTTGTTTATCTGGAGCTGTAGAGTAAGCGGATTGTCTGATAAAATCACTAAATCGTCTGCATAAAGCAAGACTTTGATAGTTATATCAGCAAACTGAAAACCCCCAGGTATATTGTTTTCGACATCGTTCATAAACAATGCAAACATGATAGGACTTAAAACACATCCTTGAGGGACACCTACATCACAACTAAATTCTCTTGATATTTTACTTCCGTTCTGAACAGATGCCTTCATGTTTTCGAGAATTTTTTCGTAGAGTCTAAGGAATTTGGTAGATAAACCAATCATTGGGAGCTTATAGTATAAGGATCTTCTATTAATCGTCTCGAAGGCAACTTTTAAATAACTTCTTAAAGGCGGTTTTTCATGGGATTAACTAATTTAGAAGTGGTTTTTGACGTGATTTTATTCTATTCCTCAAGCAAGATGTACTTTAGCTCAGTTTTATTTGAAATTGGATTCTGATGAACTTCTTGTTGGAAGTGGTCCCACAGATGCTCAATTAGATTGAGGTCTGGGGACTGTGCAGGATGTTTTATTTATGAGCGGGCATTATAAAGCAACCATTGTCTTACAAGAAGCGAAGTGTGGTTAGGGTCATTCTCTTTTTGAAAGATAAAAGTGTTCCCGAGACCCAGTTTTCTGGTACTTGAATGAAGGTTTTCACACAGAATATTCAAGTACACTTGCTTGTCTATTATACCATCAATGAATACAAGGTCGCCAACGCCGGAAGAAGCCATACACCCCCACGCCATAACATGACCGGCCACCGTGCTTCACAGTAGGAATTAAATTTTTGATATTCACTCACTGTTTGGCTTTCTCCACACCATGCTAAGGCCACCTGAGACAAAGATGTTGAATTTACTCTCATCAGTAAATATAACTCGGTCCCAGAATAAATTTTTCTTCTCCAAGAGTTAGCGTACTCCAACCTAGCTTTCGTATTAGCCCTTCGAATGAATGGCTTCTTCCGGCTAACTCGACCAGGAAATCCAATTCTGTTTAGCACGTTTCGTATGGTCTGGGGACACACATGAATACCGTCTGTAGTTTTTAATATACATGCAATAACAGGCGCAATTTACTTTGCATCTTCTGTAACACTTCTTACAATGCGATTCTCAAACCAATGATCAATCTTCTTTAGGCGGCCAGGTTTTGGCTTAATGGATATTGTTTTTGTTTTTTTTTTTTTAACTGTTCCAAGACGTATTGAATAGAAGAACGACATCTTTTAAGTATTTTTGCAATATCACCAAGAGACTTTCCTTCCTTTCTTAGTGCAACAAGAATTTTTTTGTTAGCCTTTGGAATTTGCTAATTTTTGTCTTCCAATTTGATTTATTTGTTAAGAAACAAAACCATTTAGTTAAAAAACAGTTAAGAACATTAAGACTTACCACCAAAAAAAACGCTTTTCGTATTCACGCACTTTATATGAGCAAGTTTTACAAACGAATGCCAGTTGCAAGGAGACTTTTTTGTTTTTCTCAAACAGACATTTTGGATTATTATTATTTTAACGGTATTCTAAGTGCAAGAAACACTTGCAATTTGATGGAAAGTTAAAGCATATAACACATTCTCTTTCTGTGTTAAGACTTTAGCTTTTAAGTTTAACCGTACCATTTAAATATGTAATCATAAATAAGTAACTGTACGGATAATTTTTGGACCATTTGTATCTCATGGACTGCATCATGGACCAGCATGTCTATGTGGATATTTTAGACAAGACTAACTATTCTGCCCAATTCTGAGTATCAACTGCCTTTAAAATGGATCTTCCAGAATGACAATGATCCAGAAAATACGAGTCGAGCCGTTAAAGAATGGTTTCGGGTCAATGGCATTGATATTATGGTTTCGCCAACATAGTCACCTGAACTTAACCCCATAGAAAACGAATGGGATGACATTAAGAGGAATGTTGGAAAGGCTAAGCCATCTAATAAACGCGAACTTGGGAAGGTGGTAAAGGATGCCTGTGAAAACATACCAAATGAGCTTCGTCAGTGTTTAGTGGATTTCATGCAGCGTCGCGTCGTTATTGATAATAAGAGATACACAACAAAATATTAACCTTAATTTAATATTGTCAATCATTTTTTCGAAAATTTTTCTACTGTTCTATCATTTTCTTCTAAATCTTTTGAATACTACTCGTACTATTTTTTTGAAGTGTGTAATTTTTTTTTATTTTTTTTTTTTTTTATTTTAACTATATGCCTGTAAGACCTATGGTCTTTTAAATGCAACCTGAATTGCACGGCACTAGTTTGGCACAGTGTATTTGAGAACCAGATATTGACTGTCTCATTTTAACCTATTTAATTCATGAGTTATATTATTTAGTTTTTTTAAGCTCAAATATAATTTCTCTACAATATGAAAGGACGTCTGTGGTTTCTATTAAAAACAAGTTTATCCAAAGTTAGCTCAACATAACAAAGTTATAAACCTTTTTGGCATTCATTCAATTCGAACACTCCCAGTAGTCGAACACTTTTTGGAAAAATCCATTTAAACTGTGTAGTTTCACAGATTTTCAATTTCTGTAAATGCGAAATGCCAAATGTGATAATACCCTTAACATTGCGACATATTTAACTATTACAATTAAATGTCAACATTTATAAAAATGGTTATTTGTGTTGGGACTTCAGTGAGTACGGTATTTTACGGGTTTTGTAGAAAAAAAAACTGTTGCGAGTGTTGTGGGAAACTGTGTGTTTGTGTGAAAATTGAGGTAAATACAAATATTTTAAATGTTTTTCTTTAGTTTAAATGTATTTTTATTCAATCAAATAAGTCCTTTCTAAAAAGTTAATAATTATTTTATATTTTACTGTTCGAACATAGGAAACTAAATTTGTATGAGTTTCCTATTCGAACGCTAGTGTTCTGTATATAGCTTGTATATGGATTCCTTATGCAAAATAAATATTTTGTTGATATAACTTCAAAACTACTTTTATAAGGCCCTCTACAGTCCTTTCAAAGTTCTTAGTTAGAGCGCTAACATCAATAGCTTGTATAGAGCCATCTAATACAAGCTATAGGTTGTATATAGCCATCTTATGCAAGTAAGGTAGCTTGCATATAGCCATCTTATACAATATATAGCTCTATAATACGAGCATCTTATAAAAGCTATAGCAGAGTAGCTTGTCATCTTTTACAAAGCCATCTAGTACAAGCTATAGCTTATATATAGCCATCTTATGCAAGCTATAGCTTGTATATAGCCATCTTATGCAAGCTAAATCGCGTTCATTTTTATGATTTGTTATTGTTGTAAATAAATTTTTGTTTCATGGAAATTTCACCATTAGTTTTGAATAAGTATTTGATCTTAATATTCAAATCGTTTTAACTTTTTTAACTAATGTATCTGAGCACAAAATCGACAAAAATATCGAACAAAAACCGAAATCACATAAAATATAGAAATCGGATAATTTCCTTTAGCGAATTAACAACCAGAAATATACCATCTTATACAATTTAAAATCAGCGTTACAACCAAAGAGTAGAGTTGAACAATAATTAAAGTGCGGTAACAAAAAAGTACTATACAAAAGAATAGACGTCTCAAATGTCAGATGTTTTCGAATTCTACTCAAAAAATAAACTTTTTTGAAATTTTTGCACAAACATGACTCTCGTGCTCTTTAAAGTTCAGTTTTTCATCTATTATTACTCCCAGATAATTTAAACATTGTACTGTATCGATTGAAACATTATCAAGAAACACATTAATTTCATTATGTACTCTGAATTTCATACACTTTTTTTTGTCTACATTAACCTTTAATTTGTTCATTTTTAACCAATTGTGAACTCTTTTCAAATCCTCATTCAGCTTTTGGCACATTATTTTTCTATTATCACCACAAATATAAATGAGGCTATCATCAGCAAAAAGCTTTATACATCAATGTTTTAAACACTTTTTGAAATCGTTTATATATATATAAAAGAAAAAGAAACACTCCCAACACTGAACCCTGAGGAACACCCAGATCATTATTATATGCATTCGATAGTTCATCATTCACTTTTGTTCCCTGGATTCTATTAACCTAATAAGATTCATTTGGACTATGGAGAATTTTTAAAAAGTGATTCTATTGGTCGTAATGATGATTAAATGAAAGCAATTTTCATTTTATTTTCCCAACGTTTCGACGGTGGTTGCCGTCTTCTACAGGGGTGTCTTTATTTATAAAATTAAACAACGATATAATGTTTGTACATATTGATATAAGTAAACGAACAAAATAAAAAAAAATGCTCTCATTTAATCTTCATTACCACCAATAGAGCCGATGACAATCACTTTTTAAAAATTCTCCAAAGTCCAAATAAAAACCAACTTGGTCAAAAACTTCTAAAATATCAAAAACGATTCAAACCAATCCTATTCTCGACCACGCACACCATACAAGTATAACTTTTTTAATAAGATTTGTTTATCAATAGTTTCAAACGCACGTTTCAAATCCAAAAAGATCGCTATCACTGATTTTTCACAGTCAATTTGTCTCTTCCAGTTTCACATGAATGACCCTTTCTAAATCCAAATTGCTCCTTGATGAAGATATTATGATCTTCTAAGTAGCACTGAAACTGATCTGCGACAAATTTTTCTACCATTTTCTCACAAGTAGTCAACATATTGACTGGTCTAAAGTCTTCACAATTATTCGAATTTTTTACTTTTCTACAGGAACAACTATTGACTGTTTCTATATTTCAGGAAACTTGCCAGTTTCTACCGAGGCATTGATTAATTTCATAAGGACTGGTCCAATGATTTCTATTGATTTAAATATAATATCTCTATTTAGTCCAAAAACATCCTTTTTATTATTCAAATTTTGAATTAATCTATAAAGTGTTATTTCATCACAAAATCTTAAATTAAAAACAGAGTTAACACTAACATCTGGTGACACAAATGAAACACCTGGAATTGACGTATTTATTTCCCAAATACTGTCCACAAAATATACTTTTTTTTTTTTTTTTTTTTTTTTTTTTTTTTTTATAATCTACACGCGCTCAAGGGATTATGAATACCCTTTAAATGTTTCAACACAGCGCGGGCGTGAGGTAAAGGAAGAGAAAGAATGATAGGAAAGATGTGTGGCGCGATATTCGGAGACTGTAGGTGGTTGTCGTCTCAGATTTTATCTCCAGGAATGGCGGCTGAACTAATGCGGAGAAATTTCCGTGTCTTATTTATCGATGCCCCTTATAATTCGCATTAATTTTTTTATTCTTTGTCATATTTTATCGGTATACTAGTTTTACTCAATCACATGTTGTTAGTTCTATGCCTAAACAGCATGTAATGAGTAAACCAGCAACTCGTTGTATGACATTTATTTTTAGAATTGGTTTTTAATGGAAAAATAAGAGACATACGGCAGGGATCGAACCTGTGACCATGAGTTTGACAGGCGAACACACAACTATCGCGCCACGGCCACCCAAACAATTAACTTCCCTAAATTTAATCCTTTCAATAAAATTCGTATCGGAATTCTTTAAGACAATATTTTTAAAAGTCTTCCACATTTGTATTTGATTGCCAGATTTAGCATTTATTTGAGATATTACGTAATTGTTTTTACTAGTCCTTATTTTACTTTTGTACTTGGTGCGAATAGATTTATATTCTGACCAGTTTTCTACCGTATTGTTAAAAATCGCGTTGTTATAAGCTATAACCTTTGAGCTTTCTAAATTTCGAAAATGGCTGTTAAACCATGTATTATCCATTAATTGTGTTATAGTTTTCTCAATTGTTAAAGCTTCACAACACGCATTAAACTTTTCACAAGAAATGTTCGATAGCACATTTAAATCCTCTTTAAAGAATATGTCTGAGAACTTATATGTATTTAGACAAAAATCAATGGTTTTATAATTTTGCTTTTTAATAATGAATTCCCAGTCCTGCTGTATGGGGGCAGAGGCATGAGCACTGACAAAATCGGATGAAAACCAGCTGGGTTGCTTTGACAGAAAGATTCTTTGAGTTATGTTTGGCCAAGTGTGCATCGGTGGTGAGTGGAGAATAAGATTTAACGACGAACTTTACGGGATCTTCAGCGATATCAACCTGGTCAAAAAGCTAAAAATACAGCGACTGAGATGGCTAGGTCACGTGGAGCGAATGCACATCGACGCACCAGCCCGACGAGTCTTCGTATCCAACCCCGGTGGACAACGCGACAGAGAAAGGCCTTATCTTAGGTGGCGCGATCAAGTGGTTAACGACCTCAACCAACTTGGTGTGCTTAACTGGTGGCAGCTAGCTAGGGACCGGGCTAGCTGGAGAGGTTTGCTGGTTGAGGCCGTGATCCATCCTGGATTGTAAGCGCCTTCTAAAGTAAAAGTAAGTAATAATGGATTTATTTTTTATTCGCACTTCCACTCTTATAGTTTCATGGTCCGTTATTTTGTCGTCAGCTTTTATCATGACTTTAACTTTATATTCCAAATCCCTATTCGCTATGATGTAATCTATCAAAGTTGCTGAAACTTCCGTAATTCTAGTAGGTTGAATTACCCTATTTAGTAAATCGATATTAAAATCACCGGCCATCAAGATGTTGCTTTCGTTTTCCAAGGAATGAGAACACCAATCAGACAAAAATGTTTAAAAAATCCGCTTCTGAAGCACTATGAGCTAACAAAGTCCACTTTTCTTTATTGAACCAGTCAGTCATACATTTTCAAAATCCAGACAGAATTTTGGAATTTTGAAATGTCTATCACTTTAAAACGTATGCCTTGTTTGACATATAATGACACTCCCCCGGTGTGTCTTGAGTGTGAAGTACATACAAAATGCTTGTAGACAGCAATACTTATTTTAGATTCCTCAATTTCCTTATCCCATATTTACGTTGAACGGTTTTCTCGCAGTTGAGTATTACTTTTCTGAAAGCCACTAAGTGTTCGATTATAGGAGAATTGACCCTACTACTATTTTTTTTAACAAAAGCTGTAGGTACCTAGGTACTTAACTATATTGTGCAATAAATCCCATTTGCTTGACTTAAACCATTCGAGATAAAAAAAAAACAGCAAAAAAACTTAAATTTTGTATCTAACAGCGAAACGTGCAAAGAATTAAATCTTTCTCAGCAACGAAATTTATTGCATATTAATTAGCTTGTGTATGTAGGTACTTATTTTTTTTAGTTTTGTTTATTATTAAACTTAGAACTTTAAACACACGCTGGCGATTCACATGGACATCTAATAATTTATTTATTAATTTGTTTCAAGTTTTTGTGTGTAAAGAAGAAATACCTTACCGAAAAATTCCAACGTTTTAATTTTAACTAATACCCTACATTTTTATTTTTAGTCATAGACCATAGTGCCCAAATATTAGAAATGTATATTGAAGGTCAAAAGAAAAATGTCAAGTTTTGTTTGGAGAGATAAAGGAGGTTGGTAGATATTTAATAGGAATAGGGACACCTTAATGAAACTATAGTGAAAGGCATGACACAGAGGCAGGAGCAGGATTCGGGGAGTAGTAGCGTAAATGCATGCAAATTGCTCGTAAGCTTGCCTTCCTTCTTTCTTTCAGAAATACTACAATAAAATTCAATAATAAAAACACAAAACTGAAACAGGTTAAGCAACAAAAACCTAAACACGAATGCGACGAACGCTCAACAATTAAATGATGACCTTCGTGGGATTTATCCAATATAATATAAATTTTGAGAAATTTCGATGAAATTCAGAATAAAATTAAAGATAAGATTACCCGCTTAAACACTTACTTTTTAATTAATTATTTGCACACGTTTGGATAAACAATTTTAGGCTGCTTCCAATTTAATTTTGATTTTAACAAAAAATTTTATAAATTTTAAAGATATTCTGTATTATTTTGAGCACAAAATCAGCACAGTGATGATGACCACTAATCCTTAGTATATTTATGGCAGATTTTTATTTATTAATTGGGTTTAAAAGTTAAAAATAAGTTTAGAATATATACTGAACGCAAATCGTAATCTTTATCCGTCGCGACGCGTCGTAGATGTAGGAACTGTAGCTATTAATTATCGAATAATCACAGATCAGGGAAACTTTAAACAACTTCAGAACAACTAATACAAACGGTGGTGCTTGATGTGTGTTTATTATTAATTTAAAAGATGCATAAGCATTTAATGTTTGTTAAGTATTTTCAAATCTTCAAAAGACGTCACAAACAAAAAATAAACTTCTTGAGATTTTTGCAACCAATGGATAAATGGAATCAAAAGAGCAAGCAATATAGCGCAAGGTGTTAGCGAAAATTGTAGAAAGAAGAGACGAAAAGCACATGTTTCTTTCTAATGTTACATGCGACATCTGTTGAAGTACAAATTATTATAGTTACATTTATGTCGGCTATGTAGTTTTCACAGTAAGGTTAAGGCATTTTTTAATCAAATTGGTTTAATTGATTTTCGGGCTAATTTTTTTAATTTTTTTTTTTTTTTTTATAATCTACACGCGCTCAAGGGATTATGAATACCCTTTAAATGTTTCAACACAGCGCGGGCGTGAGGGTGAGGTTAAGGAAGAGAAAGAATGATAGGAAAGATGTGTGGCGTGATATTCGGAGACTGTAGGTGGTTGTTGTGTCAGATTTTATCTCCAGGGATGGCGGCTGAACTAATGCGGAGAAATTTCCGTGTCTTATTTATCGATGTCCCTTATAATTCGCATTAATTTTTTTATCCTTTTTATCATATTTTACATACAAGTTATTTTGAAACTAATGGATAATTCAATTGAATTTTGACTGCTATTTATATAGATACATCCCATAGAAGTATATGGAGTGTACTGGGGCCTAATTCGGCGTGAATGATTTTCCGTAAAAATAATTAATAACGCTTAAAATATGGGTGAATAAATTTGCCTATCTATGTACACGTTATCTGTTCGCGCTATAATTTCACTGCACTTTTGTTTTTCAAAATATCAGCAACAATCCTAGCTATAATTCGACATGTTAGAGCTGTGGAGAATTTGAAATTTGACACAAGATTTCTGTGGAAAATATCTCGTAAGCAGATATGTATTCTTATTCTCTGATAAAAATATTATTTAAATTTCAAAGATTAACCCACAGTTTGGCAGTGGTAGTTTAAACTAAAGATCAACTGAACCATAAACTGAGTTTAAGTTTTTGGTTTAATTCGTCCGGTTTCACAGTGAAATCTGAACTTCAGATCAGTTGAAATTCGCTTAACTATATTTTATGAAATAGTTGGCAGTATTTGTCTTGCCTCGTCCTACCTTTCTCACTCTCTCTTACACAAAAAAAAACACGCTAAAAAACGAGAATAATAAATAAAATAATATTCAGAACCACTATAACAACTCGATTACATTTAAATACACAATTTTGTTTTGTTCATAATATTTTCTGGAAAAAAAAACAATACAAACGCTGAACTGAAGTTTAAACGGCAGAAAACCCAGATAAACCTCAGAAACCAGACAATTTTATCTCCGCAGAAATGAACTGTCAAAAGTTGTATGGAAAAATATTCTGCAAATCAGATAAAATTATCTCACGAATTTGATATAGAAAGAGGATAAATAAACATCATAAATTTATTTCAAAGAACATCTGATTATTTTTCCCAAATTTACGCAAGTATTTTAGAGGGGGTGTTCATGCAAACGTCTTTCTGCAAAGCGGAAAATTATCTCGTTGCATGAATACCCTTAATAAGTTTTAAAAAACAAACCATTGAAGTGGTAATTGAAATAAAAAATTTCCAACTTGGAGAAGTTGTCATTTTTTTAATTTATTACGAGTAGTTATCCATTAGGCATCCAAGCGCGAATTGGACAAAAAAGATATCTTAGTACAACATATTATTTAGATACATTTAAATGCAGGACCTAATTTCTTGCTGCTAAGTGAGGCGAAAGCTTCCTGCTGAATGTTTCGCTTTGGTTTTTGGTTATGCTTTACTGGCTGAACAGAATGGCCGCGCGGTCGTTCTCGCGGCAAGTCAAAAAACCCTCTGTCAAAGTTAAAACGCATAAGGGGTATTCACGATCTGGTCTTGTAAGATTGTAAAATTTTATTTTTTACAATAGACTGTGAACACACCTTTACTAATCTGTAGCAACACTGAAGCAAATGTCAAAATCTGTTTCACATTTGTTCTGAAGAAGGCTTAAATTTGTGTTAAAAAAATCTAACACCCTTGTGTTTTTCTGTTATATGTTCGGGTATTGTAAAAGTGTAAGATTTTGACATTCAGTATAGTTTGTTGTTGTAGTGCAAAAAAATGCCACAATTTTACATTTTTACAATGATACAAGACCTGGTACACCAGATCGTGAATACCTCTATAACTTTTACCGTTTTCCGTGCATCGTTTGACAGATAACAAAAAAAACAAAAAAATTGGTTGGTTGTTGCATCCACACAATTGTTCATCTTCGTCGGGGCCCTCCGACGCAAAAATACACATTCACAATAAATTTGGAAATTAAAAGTTTGCAAAAATAACTACAAAACCTCTTAAAAACAACAATTTCTCACCGCTGTTTTGACACGAACGCGCCGTCCATTGTATTCAATTTTTTTTGGAAGCGTTGCTTCTCGCGTCGGCGGCTGATGTAGACGAACGACCGCGCGTCCATTCTGTTCAGCCAGTTAGGGTATTTTTTTCAATTTCGATGAATAATGGAGGAAAAAACGTAAACCCATACATGTGAAATGCAACAAGAAAACAATTCCTTACGGGAGAGAATTTTCTGTGCAGCCTCGCGCAAACCGACGTGATTGCGCAGACGATCACGGTAACAAAATGGTAAATGATGGATGACAATGGATAAAGATACACTAGAATTGAAGTCGCGTAACCTACCGAGCATGTGGGAGTTTTTTTTAAATATCGTTGCCGCTTTAGTTTGCGCAAGGCTTAATCGTTTTTCGCGTTCTAAATAGTCTCAAAATTAATAGTTCCAATTATGAGCTTAAGGTTTTTATCACAAAAATTCTCTACGCTCGTAAGATGGGAATAAATTGTTGTTGTACTTAGCATAAAAGTTAATCATTTAATTTATGAACGAGTCGAGATAAATGCCAAATTTATAATAGTTTTATAATAGTTGATATCCGCACTTAAAGATGTTAAAGAAAACAACTAATTTCCGGTATTCCATTGCCTTTTTAACCTTACGGGTCGCATAAACTTTTCTGTCACACTGATGACATTGTCTCTAGACACTTCCTTAATTTATATCCCGTTTCCAATTTCCTTAGGACTTTGAAAAAATCCTTTAGCTGGTTTAATTTCATTGCGTTATATAGTCATGGCACTTGGTTTGGTAACTCGTCTCGTGTGGATTGGCTTCGCCCAGTATAGTCCGAATCCGACTCAAAATTCGCCGAGTTCTTTTGCTAATCGATTTGCTTTCTTTGAGTTCTTTCATACTCTTCAAGACATCATCGATGTTTTCGGTGTTTAGTAGACGTGCGCAGCCTCATACGGGCATTCGGGCATTGTCTGATCGACTTCTCAATCTTGGCTACCAAATGTTATATACTCGACTGAGAAATAAAAGCATGTAAGGCGTAAAATGCGTTGCATATCATCTATTCTAATAACAGACCGACTCCACTGGTCATACAGATATCCAACATCTCAACCAAAATGTAAACAGAACATTTATGTCCAAGAACATTTATGAACAAGTTTATGTCATGTCGTTCATTTTGTTCATCTTTCTTTCGGAAGAATTGAATTTTTATTGAAACTTGGTCTATTTTACAGAGTAACGGTATACATCTGAAAAAAAAATAAAAAGCCACTACACAATACACATAAACACACATGTACATGAAACGTCAATTTATATAGCTTGAACCAAAACACTTGGAGTGTGTTTCTTTATTCATTCTGGTATGACCAGAATATTCGGAATACCAGTTTTGCGTTACTTTATTCAATGGAATATTCCGGATAAACGATTTTGTTGTTTCTTTATACATTCCGGAAAGTTTGGAATGCATTTTCTTTTATTCCATGTTAAACACGGGATGAAAAGAATGTTATCCGAATAATCCCCCCATATGAAAGCAAAAAAATGACAGCAGCCAAAGACGAAAACCAAGTAAGTAAACCAAATGGATGAGCAAACATTTTTCATCTCCGCAAAAATGAACTGTCAAAGTTTGTATAGGAAAAATATTCTGCAAATCAGATAAAATTATATCACGAATTTGATGTAGAAAGAGAATAAATTAACCTCATACATTTATTTCAAATAACATCTGATTATTTCCCAGATTTACGCAAGTATTTTTAAGGGAGTGTTCATGCAAACATCTGATGGAAAATTATATCTTTCTGCAAAGCAGAAAATTATTTCGTCGCATGAATACCCTTATAAATAATAATTAAATGTGAGTTTTCAGTAATTAGTAAATCAATAATATTTTATTTTTACTATTTCTCATAGAGATACCTGTTTTTTGTCATCATCACAACCATAAACTAATAACGTAAAGACGCGAAACCTCTGCTTTCATTTGACATTTGCTACAAGCTGAAACACGCACACAAGTAACTTTTCTGTTCCTCTTCCAATAGACACATTGATAAAAACGCACACAAGAATCTTTTCTGTTCCTTTTCCTATAGACACATAGACAACACAGCCCTAGTAATTTGTTTTTGTTTTGTTTTTCGATTTCCCATCTCTTCATGGATAGAGTTTCAAAGCTACAAATACAACAATGTATACAAATGGGTTTTGGGGGGTTAAACGTACGAAAGTTTCCAATCTTATTATGGCTTATTTGTGATCACAACACTTCCAAACGGCTGATTGATGTCATCTTTTTCTTTTCTATTCCTGATAGTACTCGTATTTTTGTTTTTTCATTCATTCCATTCTGGATAAACGTTTCGTCTTTTCGATTATTTCTTTTCCTTTCAGGATGAATAACCGAAGCCGTATAAGAGCTGCAATGTTAACAGTGATACACAGCGTCACCTATCGGAATTACGCTAAGTCCTTTTGGTGTAAATGATTTATGTCAGTTTCCTTTGGCACTATAGCAGCATTATAAATGTCTTTTCTTTTCAAATGAAAACGACAAAAGCTAATGACAATCCATTCATGATATTTTAACTTGATAAGTATATTAGTGTTTTTATTTCGATGAATAGACTGGTATTACACAACGACTTATGAGTCGCGACTCTTCTTCGAATTCTTCTTTGAAATTTCTTACGCTGATGCGCGCGCTATTACACACATGACTTAAGAGTCAAGACTCAAATTTGACAGTTTTCTTTTACTTCGAATTTCGTTTTTTCTTTTGTTTGAAATTGGGGGCGTTCGGCAGCGCACAGCTTTGTTGTGCAATACGTTCGTTTTTGTTGTAATACGTGTTAAATATCTGTCAATTAACAGCCGACGACCATAACAACGAACAAAACATATGATTTCCAAATCGAACCCAATGTAGCGCTAAATTTCTGGTAGACTTAGGTATCGTAGTGCAAAGCTGACTACGAAATCAGCTGTCTTTTCAATTGTTGTTTGAATTTTGACAGAAATGGTTACCTATTGGTTTTATACGTTCACAAACGCACAATATATTTTTCAGCAATGTATCAGAAAGCTGTGCGCTACCGAACGCCCCCATTAGCATTTATAATAATTATCAAAAATATTTATAGAATCGAATGAAAGTTTCCCATCTCCGTGGATATTAGCCGCACACGCAAGGATATGAAAAGAAGCGTATGCTTCAATAACAAATAAGTCTGAAGAGAAACGTCAAAAGTGCGTCGCCGAAATCGTGGCCCGCGACTCACAGGGAAATTTTATTCCATCTCGATTTTTTTCTCTTTCGCACACATTATGTTCGACAAAAATCGCGGCTCATAAGTCGTCGTGTAATACCAGTCATAGCAAATATTGTCGAGAGGCGATTTTGAAACTCAAACGATATCTCTGTAAAATTAAGTTTAAATAAGGAAATTTAATACTGAGGCATTGAAATTATTAGAAATAATAGTTTTTTTTAAACTGCCAATTTTAAATTCCATCAATATTATATTTATAATGTTTATCTAGAATGCCCTTCATAAAACACTACCGCTAAAAACCCCAACCAAATGTAGTTCCATCAGTGTTAAAATTTAACAATTTGTTCCACCCTACCCGAATGTCTGTGGCCCATAATGCGCATATGCCAGAAAAAATCTCCACGTCTCTACATAATATTGACAAACAGAGGGGTTTCCTTCAGCTGTTCTGTTTATACACAACACAGAACAGTTTTCTTTCCCAAAAACATAACGTATACGTCCCAGTTACCCATCAAGTGAAACACAAATATCGTCTACAAAAACTATATTCTACATAAAATTGTGTTGTTTTCCTTTAAATTTTATCTACGAAATTCCTTTCAATAATATTTTATTCAATAATTCGAAATGCTTCTCAAGGAATTGATCCGTTTTTCAACCCAACATCGGACTCTCTATTGCTATATGATTTTGAGTGTTTGGATATTTTTACTCATAGCAGGTAAGACATTTTTCTATGAATCCTTTTTGCCGTGGAAACCAAAATAAAACAAATCCATTTTAGGGATGTATAAATATATCGGAAATACCAATAATATAAGTACTTTGGGCTTCCTTAATGGCAAACGCATCTACATGACAACTATGGAGGATGAAGAAGCAACGAAATTTCGCAAATACAAACAAAGATGTGCCCCTATTGACAGATTAGTTAGAAAGGACGATGGCGGGATTTTGGATGGTTGGAAGCTGCAAGGGGTGTTATTGGTCATAAGGCATGGAGATCGAGGACCAATGTCCCATGTAAGAGGTGTATCTTCAATTGATTGTGGTGCTAAAGATGATAACCTCTTGAACAAGTATAATAAAAGGATTCTTTTTTTTTTTTGCACGGAGTATTTGTTTTTAAACAAAAGCCTTTTATTTCAGATATCGATCATTTTTGTACAACACGACTAGTAGTCCTGCCGGAGCAAATCATATGTATTGGAATAAATTGGGACCATTTCATGGATTCGCTCTACTTCCTGCAACTGAAAAGTCCTGTCTTTTGGGACAACTAACATACAAGTGAGTAGTCTGATTGTTCCAATTTAATTGTTTTGAAAATAGCATCTTATAAATGAGTTGACTCATAAATAAGTTTCTCAATCCGATTTTAAATTCTTTGACATTTCCAATGTGTGGAAGAACACGGTTGCAAGTAGGGTTGGGGAGAGGAGTGGTGGTGCTGATTTTGAAATGTCTTTTCCTTGAGAATAGTGTGAGAGCTTTCACTTGATTAAAGTTCTGTCAGGAAAATAGGTTAATGGGGCGGTGCGGTCGACTATGAAGTGGAGTGGACTGAGATTAAAGAGAGGTATTTGTTTATTTACCTCAGCGGGAGTCACGGACTGGTGACAGTGACAGGTGGGTCGGGTTTTTTTTTTCTTTAACATGCCACCCGCTCAGCTCACCATCACTGTTACCTCACCGCCATCACCATGTACCGTGTATCTACAGCTGGAGGCCTTTTTCCTTAACACACTGGGGAGAGAGGAGAACTTAATGCAAATAGCCATCATAGTTTAAGTGGAACAGTACACAAGTAGGGGAGAAGGATATGATATTAAGATTTGTTGTTTTTTTTTCGAAATATTATACCTACCTCTCTTTTTATATGTTTAACAGAAGCAAATATGAGAAGAAAAATAGTTGGATTCAAGGTTAAATCTTATTTGTTGAATAGCTGTTGTATTTTAAACTGAACTAATTAAACAATAGCCTACGATGGAAGAATGTGGAAGACGGTCATGTCGATGTCTCCCAGCAGTTAACCTTTCCCTCGATGTATACTCGTAGTTCGTAATATTTTCACGGTTTCTTTTGAATATACCGATGCATGTACGAGTATATGGAATGTGTAGTGTGATTTTTCTGTTGGTAATTTTTAATTAATCATGATTTCGCCTGCGGGTATGCTGCGGGTTTTTTCTGTTGCTTTCAATTTATAAAGTAGTGTGTAAAACGGTTTTGCAATGACCTAATTGAAAAGTACTTAGGATATTATACAAAGTAGGTATTATGCCTTTGATTTTTTGTCAAAGTAATCTTTGTGAAAACAAAACTATATCTTCGAGGCTATAAGTCCTGTGCTCTTTGACTAAAAAGTAGAAAAAACGACGAAACTCATTTTCGACGATAATAATTCTATGGTTTTCGAGAAAAAGAATAAGAAATTGCATGCATATGCCTATATTAATTGCTGTCTTTCAATATTTATTTTCTCGTTTGCGGCAAATGGGAATCTAATGTAGAACAGCGGTATTTTTCTTTGGAATTACATTCCCAGATGACACAGAAAACACTTTTATAATGCTAAGAATTGTTTTAATTTTTTTATTTATTTTTGTTTTATTGATTGCAACGACTTTTTGGTAAAAGCTGATTAATTTTTTTTCCAACAGAACTCAAGGAAGAGATCTTTTTCTGTGTATTTCCGTTTTTATAATTACTAGTATGTACATAAGTACTACATAGCAAGTTTTGGATTTGTAACAAAAATCGAGATTTTGTTCAATCTTGATATTTCGATGATAGAAAGTTCTTCCACAATTCCGTCTATCTGTTTGTCCGCGAGTCTACAGCCTAAACGGGTGGATGGATTTTCTTCAAACTTTATATATCCACACATTTTTTTAAGACTAAAAATAAATAATATTTTCCTTGTTTTCTCTAAAACGGCTATAACGATTTTTATAAAAAAATATCAGTTTAATTAATTAGGGGAAAAGGTAATTTTTGTGTTTTTAGGAACAAAAATGTTTATTTTTGGTGCCTCTAGCAGAACCATTTTTTGTTTTTTTTTAGGAAACAATATGGTTATTTTTGGTACCTCTTTTTGGTTTTCGATTTTCTGAAAAACATTTCATTTGATTTTCTTGGAATTTTTTTTATAAGATATTTTTTATGGAGAAGCTCTCAACACTTTTAATTAGTATTGCAAGCAAAATGTTTCAATATTTTTTGAAATTAATTTTTTTTTTAAAACCCAATACATATTTCAAAAACGACTCAATCGGGTAGAGTACGATAACTTTGTCGCCAAGAAATAATAACCATTTTTTTTTTCAAAAACTATCAACACATAAATAACTAGGTTGAACAAAATTATAATACCCATAATTATTTTATTGTAAGTGTAGGCATTGTCTGTAAGTTTTTTTTTTAATTTTAAGTCTTTTATTTGTTGCCCTTCCGCCTAAAAGGAGAGAGATAAACCCCCTCCTCACTGTACTTAGCCCCTCTAAAAAAATCCGTTATTATTTTGTGCACCGTAGGAATCCTACTCTCCACTCAAAAAAAATATCTCATAAAAAAGTAGTCTTAGGCCCGTTTGCTGATACACAACTTTAGCATTTAAGTTCTACTCAAGAACTTATGTGACAGTTTATGCAGAGGAAAATGTAGCCCTTATGCCCGTCGTCCACTAAGTGCACAACAATCTCAACCAACTTCATTCAACTCCATCGTTGGATGTCAGAATTTACAACCTCGTACACTAGTGCACAAACTTGCGTTATTCACGTTGAGCAATGAAGCCAGAGGAAAAATTGAACAAAACGTATTGGGAGCCTCGTACACTTAGTTGACAAACTTAGTGAAATGTTGAATAACCTCGTACACTAGTTGATACACTTATTCGATTTTGGCTTGAAAAGTTTTTTCAAGTTGATCAACTGTGTTTTTGATATCGTTGTTCAACAAGTTGATGGGCGAGTTGAAACCTTCGTACACCTAACCAAGACGCACTCGTTGAGGAACTCGTCCAACGCACGCACGCACTATATCTATCTCAGATATTGATGACATTTGACTTGTAAACATTTTTAAAGCCAGTGTACTGTCACACACATCTTTGTTGAAAAATAAATTAAACTTTGTCTATTTAAGCATGATTTCCTCTCAAAGAAAAGAAAAGTGGCTGCCGCATTAATAATATTGGTAAATGAACTACAAAAAAAAAAGATAAAAGACGATTCTGGGTGGATGAATTTTTCTTGAGTCGTGAAGACAACTGTTTTTTCAATGAAATATATGAGAAATTAAAATCGATTAATATTAAAGTTGACTCGTGCGTCCACTCCATTTTTTTGTTTACATTCCATACCGGGCGAAAAATCAAAACATATTGAACAACACCACATCACCAATTTTCAAGTTGATGTCAACACAATACTACAACCCATGCACGCACAAACATTTTGTCTCGTCCAACGCAACGCACAACAAATATTTTCACATCAACGGCAACTAACACCAAACAAAATTAAAAAAGTTGGTCAACGAGTTGAACAAATAATGTGCAACACATTATCTTGAAAACGTTGCTCAACGCGTTGAACCAACATTTTTAATGAGCAACGCGAGCTCGTACACTAGCCGTACACTTGTTGAACAATTCGTTGAGCAACGACCTCCAACCGCATTAAACTCGTTGGAATTGAGGACATCGTACATTAGAGTTGAATGAAGTTGAAATTTGTGCGTTGTCTAGTGCCTAGTGGACGACCGGCATTAAGCGTTTTAAGTTGAACATAAATATTTATGATTCGTATCAGCAAACGGGCCTTAGTAATTATCAATTTTCTCACAAACTATAGAAGACATAAAATAATCTAGTTTATATTTTTTGATTAAGAATTATTTAGATCAACGAATTTCAAAAAAAAAAATTGATATATATATATTTTACAGTTTTAAAAAACTAGACTAAGCTTTTTTCCAAATTTTGAGTTTAAAAACCGTTGTTTTCAAAAACTAAGCATAGATTTCACTTGATTTAAAAATTTGCTCATAGAAGAGTGTTTGCTTTTATTAAATTGCCCCTTCCGCCCAAACGGGGAAGATAGACCTCCCCCTCGCATAGCAAAATATGCGTATATTGAATTGTTCTACAAAAAAAACATTAATACTTCTTGGCGCGAAAGTTATCGTGATCTTGCCCAAATTGACTGACATCGAAATCTTGCATTTAGTAGTTTTTTTAATATTTTCTTGAACATTCTAAAAAAAACATTTTCCTACAAGAAAAAAAACACGGCACCTATCATACAAATGTTTAAAAACCGTTACAAAAAAATGTTTTCTCAAAAAAGATTTTAAGAGATTTGACAAAAAAAAATGTTTTAAATAAATTAGTTAAATTTTAAAGAAATAAAATATTTTATTTTGTGTTTTCTTAAACGGTATTTCGCTTAAAACTACTTTTCATAGGATGCTCCTTTAAATGTATAAATAATATTACATGTCAAATTTTTTTTCAAAAATAGTTTTTCGATTAAAAAAGAATGAATTTTGCAACATTGCAATACATAATCCCAAAAATAGGTTTTGACAAGACAAATTTCTAAACAGTTGCTGCCAGTCTCTTTAGTTCTGTTTGTTAACTCTATCGAAAAAACTGGTACAAAGTCTTATAACAGGTTTTTGTCGATAAAGTTAACAAACATAACTAAGATTAAGAAATTATCATTTTTACGAGACCAACAACATATTCATATATTTACCACTATAAGGGCTAACAACTGTTATAAGGGGTTATAAATTGGCATTTTTCTAATCTCGTCAAAAAAAAAAAAAAATGTTCCATTAATAACGCTTTACTCTGATGTTTTGCTGAAATTTACATGCGTTTTCGATTTTGTTTAAGCTTATTTTTTAAACTCAAAATTAGCAATTAGACTTTATTTCAAAATGAACTAAATAATGTTTTTAAGAAAAACTACACTACACTAATTAAACAAAAATCAAAACCTGTCATTTTATTCACTGATTTTATCATATCTTTAAGAAGGAACTTCTCCCAAATTGAAGTAATTGTATTTAAAATTTTAAAAATGTACAAAATAATATTTTTTTTAATTGCATACTTTATTTTTTTTATAAATAATTTTATTCCCGTTTGGTTTTTCGGAGTTCCTATTATTTCACTCTGTTATAACCTATTCACACAAAACAAGTAGAGCGTTCACCCCGAATATTTACTAGTTTTTGTTTGACATTTTAGTTGTTTCAGAAAACGTTGATACAATATACATGCTAAGCAATCAAGTCTTAAAATTTTGCATAAAAAAGACCAGGGCCAATGTTCTGTAACTTCCGAATCGATAAAAGTAGTCGAGAAACAAAAAAAAAATGTTTGTTTTGTTGTTAAGATGCCAAAATTACTTTTTCAATTTATCGCCTTCCATTAGAAAATCCCAGTCAAACAAATTAAAATTTAAGGTATCGCCTCAACTTACCAGAAGCCCATTTTTTCAGAGGCGTTAAGTGAGTTACAGAACATGGGCCCAGAACTAAACATGAGGATTTTAATCTATTTTTGAGCCTGAAGCATCTACCAGCAGGAAGATTCGTCTTATTCACTGGGAAATTATAATTGAAGTTATAAAAAAATTATACATAGTTTCAAATTTTGGAATATATAGAAAATATGGGCACTTTTCGACTTCCTCGGACGTCCGGTTTATATTGAGCCCAAAATTCTTTCAAGAACTCCTCATCCGCATTTCCCCAAATTCGTTTTCTTTTCCTTTACCTGTAAAAAAAAACAATACACTTATTAAACATTTATTAGAAATAAATATTTGCAAACATTTTTGGATTAGGATTGAAATTAATTTTTTTCACAGCAAGCAAACCAGCTGTTCTCTTTTTTGAGTGCCTATTCACAATCCTATCAATTTCTCTTGACAGAAAGATCTATTCATTTAATTCATCTTTGCACTGCAACTCGTTTTCAAGTTCTTTTAACGACTTTGAATCGTTTCGCAAAACAAGTATATTTGTTATAACTGATTAGTAGGAAATTATATTTAAGAATACTATTATATTATTGAATTTAACCATAGTAAGGTACTATAAAAGACTAAGTCTTACTTGTACACCAAATTAAAATAAAATTGAATTGAATTGAATTGGATTGAAGTCGTTTATGAAAAATGTATTGGAAAACGAGTAGTTTTTAATATTTGTTTTGAGGAAAACGAGTAAAATGTCGTTTATGGTTTGGTGTGATACGGCAATTACCCCAAGAACTTTTGATTGGCTGTTCGGAGTTAGGTTTTTGGAGCATTTTTTCTGCTCTCGATTCATTCATTAGACACATACATACATTAAAAAATGTTCACCCAATTATCTGTCAAAGTTAATAAATGTCTAAAAAAGGATTTTTTTAAATGACACGCTCAAGTGTGTATCCTAAACTTGTGAATGCGAAACTTTCAAATGGAATTATGTAATAATAGAGAAGAATATTAATTCTTCAATTGGATTTTGGGAGTGTTCTATTCATTTTTGATAGCAATCGAATATGCATTCTCTAATTTACGCAAACGCACTTGAAAATGTAATCTAAATAAAATAGATAATTTAAACAATTATTTCTTTTGACAAATAATCCGACGAAGAATTTTGAATGTAGATAGATAGATAGATAGATACAAATTTTGTTTGCAATACATTTAAATTTACATTTACATAATTCTATAAGCAAAAAAATATTGTAGCATGGCATTTGCCGTCTGCCAGATTGACAATCCAGAACAATTTATGTATTAAGCCATTTAAAAATATTGTAAAATTAAACAATTTAATTTTAAGAAAAATTAACAAAAGGAAAATCAAAAGTTTTCATTCATTATTGCAGTCCTATACCTTTGTGCTATTTTGCAGTAATCGTAGAGTTTGACTACATCCATTTCGTTCAACATACGAACAACTTGTTCCTCCGATAAAATGTCACTTCCAAATATGTCTCTTCTAATTTCCCTGAGAATGGGTCATCTTCCAATAAAGTGAATAACATATTCTCTTTCCGCCAAGTTGCACATATTACACTCGATTGGTAGCAATCACGTGTGAATTGTAGGAATCACAAAAGTAGTTGTTTTCAGCCAGGTTATGATTTAGCCTACTGTACGTTGTTCTGAATATGGAGCTAGAAGCTTCAGCTAAATATTCAGCTCTACAACTTTTATCAACTCTTGATATGACGCCATAAAAGAGGGTCCTGCTGGTTGATAGATCATCTATATTTAAATTAAAATGTGTATGACATCCTTCTGCAAGACATAACCACTCCCTGTACCGCAGCGATTACCCTAGGCCTCCACTTGAAATAAATGATTGCAAGAAATGTGTCATGTAGTAAATATTTCTTGTGGAGGCCCCTTATGTCTAGATTTTTTTTATTTTTAGACATACGAATTTGTATTTATTTCTTGTCTTCTCAGAAGAAATAAATGGAGAAATAAAATTTGACGTTTCATGACATCCCATATTAATCGTGCACAAATTTCTCACAAAACATTTAATCTTGTTCATAGTTTGCTTATTTTCATGTTAAATTTTAATAATTCATTTAAAAAACAGATTATACCTATTCTAAAGTACATAAAGGGATTAGCGCTTCTTGGATAAAATGAAATTTTACGATTTATGTTTGCCCACATGCAATAATGGCCGAAATAAATATTTCTAATGGAGTCGCAGCCTTACGATATTGTATAGCTTTAATAGCTACTTTTCTAACGAGCCGCGATTCATCCATTTTGAAGACGTTTAGTTAATAATCCGCTTGGAGCTTTAATGTTTTTATGAATAGAGGCGAAAGTTGAGTTTCAATCATAATAACGTAGTTTGGCTGTTCTGAGGTAAGTGAAAAATTGTCTTTACATAAAATGTTAGCAGTTTTTCAACCGTGTTGAACTTTCTACATCCCCATAATTGAGCACCATATAAAAGTATACTCCCAGCTACTGCCTCAAACACCTTGAATTTACTGCTGTGCGATATATTTTTATTGTTAAATATTCTTTTCCAAGATATATTGATAGCAGTTTTCACCTTTTGCAGTTTCTCCTTAAAATCTTTCTCCATATTTAAGTTTTTTGTTATATTAATGCCAAGATACCATTTTTCATTTACCGCATTAGGCCCACCACACTTTCTAAATATCATCACCTTTGATTTTTTGATGTTAACTATGAGGTTCCATAGCTTACAGTAATGATATGCTTTGTTTATCATGAACTGTAGTGTTTCTGGGGAATACGCGACTACATCATCAGCAAACAACAGTGCTTTAATATGCACTCCAGCGAACTCAACTCTACCAGGAAGATAGTCTACGAGGTAATCTATGGGGAACGCAAACAAGGTGGGGCTTAGTGTACAACCTTGCCTCAGTCCTGTTGAGGTTGCGAACCAATCAGAGAATTCTGTTCCCGTCCATACTGCAGTCTTTGTTCCTTTGTAGAGATCTTCAAGAACGCGCCCAAACTTCAGTGATAAGCCCAGACTATATAGTTTGTACAGCAACGCCCCTCGATCGATTGTATCGAAAGCCGCTTTAAAATCGATAAAGAATACATAAAGTTTTTTACCTTGATTCAAAAAGTTGTCCGCTAGGCTGTTAAGTATGAAGATGTTGTCGTAAATAGAGTATCCTGCTCTAAAACCAGCTTGGAATACTTTTAGCAGCTTTTGTGATCTTATCCAATTAAGAAGTCGTTTATGCAACATCGTTGTAAACATCTTATAAGTTGCGTTTAGAAACGAGATTCCTCTGTAGTTAACTGCACCCAGTAGCGATCCTTTTTTGTGTATTGGGAATATAATAGCATCCCGAATTTCTTCTGGAGAGAAATCCCCCTATAGTATTCTTTTTGAAAGTCTTAAAAGGTGATCTTTGAGTGTGACCGTTCCATATTTATAGCACTCAACTAGAATACCATTCGCACCGGTAGCTTTTCCATCTTTAAGGGTCACGAGAGTTTCGTCTAACTCGGCCAAGGAGAAAGCAGAATCAAGAATTTTGTTGGTAAAACCAGGTATCGCAAAGTGTCACTTAGTTGGTGTTGGTTCAGGATTTATCAGATTCTTGAAATGGGAGAGTAATACGTTGTATGAATAGTATATTGTTTCCCATTCACCTCCCAGACAAATTTACAAAAGTCAGTAGCGTTCTTACAGGATGCCAATCTTCTTGCTTGCAGTTCCGCATACATCTTTTGGGGGTGGCCGTGGCGCGATAGTTGTGTGTTCGCCTGTCAACCTCATGGTCACAGGTTCGTTCCCTGCCGTAGTCTATGTCCTCTTATTTTTCTATTAAAAAAAAAAAACAACTCTAAAAATAAATGTCATAGAATGAGTTGCTGGCTTGCTCATTACATGCTGTTTAGGCATAGAACTAGCAACATGTGATTGAGTAAAACTTGTATACCTATAAAATATGAAATAGAATAAAAAAATAATGCGAGTTATAAGGGACATAGACAAATAAGACACGGAAATTTCTCCGCATTATTTCGGCCGCCATCCCTGGAAATACAATCTGAGACAACAACCACCTAGAGTCTCAGAACATCGCGCCACACATCTTTCCTATCATTCTTTCTCTTCCTTAACCTCATGATCGTAAAGGGTAGTATAATCCCTTGAGCGCGTGTAGATCACAAAGCTTTTTAAATTTTCTGTTTGCCTCAATGTAGAAATCCTTAAAAAGTCCTTGGGAAGAATTGCTAAAAATTCTCAGAAATGCAAAAGATGTCTTGCGAGCTTTTTGACATTCTTCATCAAACCATGGTTCTTTTTCTGTTTGGCACCTTTTTAATTTGTATACTTGTTGAGGGTAAGAAGTCTTTAAAATCTTCGCTAGCAAGAAAAAATCTACAGTTTGGTGAGCTCGTAGTTGCAAATCAAGATTATGCCTATACTCGTAGGACTTTGCATTTATCCAGTTGAGTTTGGGAAGTAGCCGCATACCTGTGACTTCATCATGCGATTGACCAAAAGTTGAATTGTAACAACTACCGGAATGTGGTCTGAAATTGGAACTTCCTTAATCTCAAAATGTTTTACAAATGGTTCCCAATCTTCTCCTATGTATAATGGCATAATCAATCACTGATGTGCCGCTTGACCCCCAACAAAAGTAAGATGTCCTGATGCATCGCCCACACTGGTTCCGTTAAGAATACGCAGACCAAAAGAATCACAAAGATCTAGCAATTTTGTTCCTCTTGCATTACGACACGTATCTTTTGATTGTCTACCACATCCTCTCAATACCAACTCTCGCATTCAAATCACCAATTATCATCCATCAGTAGAGCTAATAAAGTTGGATATCTCCAATAATTTCTCGAACACATCGTTCCAATTATTACAATTTAAATATATTGGCAGTATCAAAAGATGTTTGTTGTTAAATTTTAATTCTGCGAACGAATTATCATTGTATGTTCGAAATGCGTTGTTGACAAACTTATAAAAGTCAATAAATAGA
Source organism: Philhelius pedissequus (assembly GCA_910595825.1). Taxonomy (NCBI): domain Eukaryota; kingdom Metazoa; phylum Arthropoda; class Insecta; order Diptera; family Syrphidae; genus Philhelius; species Philhelius pedissequus. Next base: position 331,926,644 of record OU343160.1, read on the forward strand.
GATTTATTACTTAAACCTGATACATTGTACGACATTACATTTATTACTTTATTACTTTTGGGTTGGCAGACGGCATTTTTACTAAACACTACTCTTTTGAATAGATATGTGTTCTATTTTTACTTCTTATGAAATCGAGCACAATCGAACGTTTTTGAAGTAACAGAAGTTGTAAAAGATCAACTCCGTACAGCCAATGGAAAACGACATACACAAGTGTACTCATGCAAATTTGTAAGCTTTCCGTGTGTACACTCCTATTGGTTCTCTTGGTTCTCATGACGTGAGAATTAGTGATTCTGCGAAATTTAGCCTTAGGATCTTTTTTGTGTACAATGCATTTAAAATTTGTCTTACGCGCTTGCTTGAAATATGCAAGTCAAGATAGGATTTGAATTGGACTGAAACTAGTAAATTTTTTTGAAATTCATTAAAGAAAAATATTTTATTTATATTTTCAGAGGTATAGCACAATTGCTTCACGTTGGCGAAATTCTACATCAAATCTATGCCCATCCATTGGGCCTTTTACTGAAGCCCCAACAAACTAGATCCTACATTATTTCGACACCCCATTCACTGCTCAATTCGGACGAAGTGATTCTCTACACAACACGTTACCGTCGTACTTTCCAATCAGCCATGGCTTTGCTGTTTCCCTTTCTTCCATCTGACAAATGGCTGGCGCTGAATGTTCGAGAATCTCATAGCATGGCATTTTGTTTTGCTGACTGTGCCTGTCCACAAGCCGAAACTTTTCGAAAAAAGCTCAACTGGATGAACGCCAACCGTATAAGTCAACATCCGGCCGTTGCGGCTGTTGTTCAATGGATCGGTGCAACTTTACTCCAACATACACCAAATGGGATAAATAATCCAAATGAAGTGGTTGATGCAGTGTTAACAGTTCTGTGTCATGATGCACCATTACCATGTAGAAAGACCTCTTTGAATACGTCAAAAATGGTCACTACTGAACCGACGAATATGGACCTGAATGACGTCATAAATATCGATCAGGATGACACGGCGGCTAATTTGGTCGAAACTCCAACGTCGAATGTAGTTAGTGAGGAGACAAATCAGAGTGGTCAAAGTGAAGGCTGCATCGAACCAAGTCACGTTGCTGCACTTATGTCATATACCAATTGGCAATCTTCCAAAGAAGTCAACCACTTACTGTACAAGCAAATAGGACTTCTACGAGCTTATGGGATGATTCGACACATGGTCAGCTATATGCTTAAAATGATTTCAGGAGATCGGACAAAGTTTGTGCTATATTCTGGTCATGATTGGACTTTACAATATTTGACAGCAGCTCTAGGTATCAAAACTGACAGTACATCTATTCCGTATGCCACTCGATTGACAGTTGAAGTTTACAAGAGTGACAAAAGTACCGACTATTACTTTCGAGTGTTATACAATGGAAAAGATGTCACTCAGCAAATAGACTTCTGTGAGGGTGGTCGTAGTTTGCGTGTTACTCGAGATAGCCGTGGAAATAAAGCTGATTTATGTCCAATCGAAAATATAATAAGATTCCTTCACGAGGACTATTTTGCTCCTTTGAATGCGACTAACTTCAAAGACGCTTGTAGTTCACCAAAATTAAATGAATTTTAAAATTGACAATTTGAGCTATTTGGCTAAATGTGCATATATCTGAACAAAGAAGTTGGCATTGGAAGGGGAATGATTGATCCGATTGAAATAGATTCTCATGAGAATTTAAAAACTTATCTTTGATAAGTCCCTGTACTACACAAGTGAATCAAAAGTTTCAATCGAATAGTTTAGCAAAATATGGCATCATGTATATTGTAAGGTATGTTGTCAATAGTTAGTCGTTATTTAAATTCATCGTGCTTATCGAAGTATTATGTCGAATTCCAAACAACCATTTCAAATCGATTTCAGATCGATTATTTTGTTTGTTGTAAGGAACTTGCAAAAAATAGTGCGCGTGGAAAATTTACGAAATCTTGCTAAAAACGCAAGATCTGTTTTGACAGATTTTGTGTAGAAATTATTCAATTCTGTTCAGAAAAAAATCGAATGTTTGGTTGTTTCGAATTCGACATTAAAATATTTATTTTTGCAAACTTTCAAAAGTTTGTTAAATGTCAAAATTCTTCCATTGGTTTTACTCATTCTGAAATTCAATGGGACAGTGCTAATTGCTTTTACCTAGTCAATTCAGATGTTTTATATTTGTGCGTGTGTCGATTTCAAATATAAATTCATTATCTGATGACTACGAAGCCAAAAAAAAAAGAAGCCGTTTGCATTTGACATTTGAGTATGAATGAGTTAGTGCTTCTCGTGTGGATTCTGATTTTAAATCCAAAATAGGATTTCTCTTCTCATAATCGTCAGAAGAGGATTTTTTTGCCAATGGAATGGTTTTAGAAAACTTCCGGATGCTTCGGAATGCTTCTCGATGCCCAATGGAAAACCACATAACGTTGCGTCTATTTGAATTGTCATTGCAACACAATTGTTCATAGCTTAAAAATTTCGAATCTTTCAACATCTTTCGGATTTGAACCAAAAAGAAAAAATACAATCTTTAAAAACGTTGCTCACGTTCACCGATTATCAGTTAGTTGAAAACGTTTGACATTACAATTCTCTGTCATAATTGTAAATTCGATGTTATGAACATTGCATTGTGAATTGCAGTCTGATTGTTACATATTGTCAAACTTTATTCGCGTTCCACATACTATCCAAATTATGACGTGAGTTTTTCGCACGCGACTAACCTAAAAATCAAAAAATATCATTTATAAAACGTCATTCACGATGAATAAGAAAAAAGCCATGAGAACGAAATGTCAAAATGCGTGAATATTCGTTAATTTATTTCATTTAAAATAAAATGAGATCTCACAAACTATACCCCGTCAAAAATTGAAAACAAATTCAAACAAAAATTCTTCCTCACAATAATAAATTATTCTTTCAATAAAATAAGAACAAAAATGTAAAACCTATTTTTATTTATTGTTGTATGATAATTTTAACCTAAAAAAAAATAATTTGACTAGAAGGTCTCAAAATTAAGAGAAATATAACTGTTAATTTGTTGTTAAACTTAATAGGAAGAAAACATACATACATATCGTATTCATACATATCAAATGAATTCTGTGACTGTGATACATTATTAATTTTTAATTTTAAGAAACACTAAATTATATTAAGAAAATAAAAAAAAAAATACGTAGGATAAATTTGCAAGTATAACGTATATAGATTTGTTCTTTAAAAAAATGAGATGTTTTTTTTTACTGAATTTTGCTTGTAAATTAAAGATTTTTTTCTGTATAAATGTTTTTAAGCGCATAGTATATTAATTATGATCTTATGATTGTATATACGTCACTACATAATATTTAATAGAATATATAAATTATTTAATAGCGAATAATTTAATTAAACAATCTCTCACTTTATTGTTTTATGCACGAAATTTCAAACATATCAAAATAATTTTAAGACAAAAAATTACATAATATAAATTTAATTACAAATTGTACAAAACGTTAGGTAGTAAAATTCATTTACATTGTATAAACATGAAGTTTAAAATAATTGTGTAAGAATTTATGAAGTAGATAAAATTAAATGACATAAAGAACTTTGGTATAGTTTTATTTGCATAAATATTTATTGAGACTTAAGATCAAATTTAGTAACACCGTAGTATAAGATTCGCTCCATATCAAGATGAGTATAAGCAAAGGTAAAGAAGTAGTTCTGGTAACTCATAGTAGACAGTGGCGGATTAACCTTCTCGGCGACCAGGCATGCTCAGTGGTTCCCGACCCCTTTTTACTTGCGATTATTCGTTAAAATTTTTTTTTTCTAACAAGCATGATATTACGATCATAGAGAACACCAATGAAGTGGCTCCCGCAATTCCGTCTGTCTGTCTGTCTGTAAACGGTTGAACCGATTTTGTTCAAACTTGGTGCTTAGGCGTTTTAGGTGATTGTCCAAAATAGATTTTTGAATCGTTGTTTTAGCCCCAAAAATAACGGTACTTGCCATACACATTTTTCTACCATCTTCATTATTTCGAAAACGGCTCCAGCGATTTTGATAAAAATTGGTGTGTGTACTACTTTGGGTATGGTCTATATTTTGGCCAAGAATTTTTTATTTATTTTCGATTTTCTCATAAGCGGCTTGATGGATTTCAATCAAAATTTTTATACAGGATTAACTTCAAATTCTGAATAATACTGAATAATTCAAAATTTTCGAAAAATAGTTTTTTTTTTGATTTTTGAAGAAAAAAATATTTTTTTTTTGAAAATTCAAAATTTCGAAAACGGGTGGACGATTTTTTCGATTTTGTTTCTGAATTTATATTATTAAATATTTAAAATTTCCATACCATTTTTTTTTTTGGAAAAATTTGAGAAGTTTTATATATAAAAAATTAAGTGTAAAAAGACTAAAAATATATTTAGCCGTTTCTATAAAGAATCTTTTGCATATAATGTGATCGAACATAGGAGCAAGTACGTGCGATCCAGTCGTGCATTTTATTTACTTGTGATTATAGGTACTATCAAACCTGACGTCACAATCATAGAGAAGCCTTAAAAGGTGAACCAAAAAATGTCTGTCTGTCAGTCAGTCTGTCGGTCTGTATGTATAACGAGCTGCAACCTAAAGGCTTTTTTGATTTTTGGCTTTCTCGGTAACGGTACAAAGGATTTATGTAAAATTTTATATCTAAGAAGATCTATGTAGCCAAACTAATTCTGCATATCAAAATTTTGAATACATTTTTTTTGTAATTAAAATAAATTTTTGTTTTTTTTTTGAAGAATAAATATTTTTAAAACTAATCAAAGAAAATAATTTTTAATTATATAATCACATGTATATTACTAAACTCTAAGAAGCTGCATACAAAAATAAAAAAAAAAATTGTTTTCAAAAAACAAAAAATAATTAACAGGATTTCATCAAAATCCGTCCTACAATTTTCGAGATCCTTTTTTTTCTAATTTTCATTGATCCGTCGCATATAATGGTGTTCTTGTTTTTTTCGAAAAACCGATTGAATGTTTTTGCCAGTTCTCATAAGTTTCAAAACGATTTTTACCCACCTACATATACACCACTCACTTTCATTATATACATGTATGTATGTACAAATTTATATACCTAGATTCCATCTATACACATATGTAGGTACATATTACCCTCCTAGTTTACACAATTAAAATCCATTTAAGTATACATTTCTAGGTAGGTACCTATGTAACTCTAACTATTGCTTGAATCATGCATTTAGAATCAAGGTAATATTACCTACATTGGCTTTAAACCTACATAGGATAACTACACCTAACTAACTAAACATCAATGGTTAGCTACATTAAAGTTGTTAGCTACAAGAGCAAGTTCGTACGATCCAGTCATGCATTTTATTTTAATACTATATCCAAGGATTGTAATTTGAATTGGTTAACATCGAATAATAATGGGTAATGGCGTATAGCCGCACCGAGAGTGAGATTATTGACTGAAATATTGTATATTACACAGTCTTACAATCATAAATAACATAAACTGTACGAATGATTTAATGCAGCTTTTTTCGAACTTTTAACAGGGAAAACTCACTTCGATAGAAAGGCTAATGGCAAATGGCAAACGCTTAAAAATACTTTACCTTTCACAAACAACTCAGGAAATTAACAGTTTTCATAGCCTACTAACAAAATTATATTTGAATAATTTCAAAACTGAAACGGCGCGGCGCGACGTACGTATAGGTAAATTGATAAAAAATTCAACAACGGTTACGAGATGAAGACACGGTTGTCTTTTTGGGAGTGAGGAATTTAAATGTGGCGAAAATATGTCACAGGTCATTGTTTTTTATAAATTGGATACAATTTTTGTAAACAAAATTACAATGCTATTTTTCAATAGACAGTTAAGCAGTCAGTTAATAAACATTCTCCAGATAGAGCAAAAATCAGTTCAATAGTCAGATACAACTTAATCCTAGGAATAAATCTTTTTCTACGGACTAAATGTTTATGCTCATTTTAGAACGGAATAAGGAGTTATTCTGAGGAAAAAAATATATGACAAAAAACACTTTGAAAAATTAGTACTTTAAAATAAACGTTAAACAAACAAATTAATTTCTATAAAAAGTTCGATACTCGAAATAAAATTATTCTATAGATTGCTTTTGCTCATTTGAACCGTTAGACCCGAAAAAGGCTCTAACTAAAAAAATTATATTAATTAAACTAAAAAATGTTTGAAAAAATTTGTTTTTTTTTCCAATTTCTCATTAACGGCTGAACGGATTTCAATAAAAATGTATGTATAAGAGATCCTTCGAATTCTAAATAATATTGGATACCAACATTTTTGAAAAATACTTTTTTAAATTCAATATTTCTCAAACGGTTGACGATTTTTTTGGAAATAGTTGTTGCATCCAAATAACCACCCTTATTACGATTGGCGTTTATCTTGAACGACAACTCTCACTTTTTGTGTCGAGTCACTTTTTAGGCGGTATTACGAAACTAAAACGCCACTCGTTGTCGATCGAAATACGTAAGCAGCTGATTTTGAAAAAAATAATTTTCAATGCAACTGTCATTAATTTTGAAATTCCTTCTCAATTTCTGCCGATTAAATTAATAAAAGTCGCTAAATAAATAGTGTTGCTGCATTTATTTTCTCAAGAAATACGAAAGAGAAACCAACAAAATTGATATACATAATTAAAGATCCAAATTCCAAATCAAATCTGTGAGATTTGCCAGATACGAAGTAAGTAGATGAACAAATAAAGTTCCTAATATTTTATTATTCTCTTCGTTCCAGATTTGTAATGCGTAGATACTTCATAATAAGGGTGGACATCTTGGCATCGTATCTACTTGGGTCTTCGTTCGTGTTTGATGATGCACATGTAATTCGCGACGTAAAAATATATTCAACCGTTTCTACTAAGAATCTTGTGCTTACGATTATAAGAGCAAGTACATGCGATCTAGTCGTGCATTTTATTTTATTTTTTAACGCAAAATAATTTTCCCAATTTTAGGCATTAAACTTCTCGCTTTGCAGCCTAACCGATTGCCGCTCATTGCGTGGCCTTACGCGTATTGCGTAATAATGTAACTTGCAAGTTATAACAAGAAACAAGTAGCCAATAATTTCTTATCGAGCGATTTGTCATCACGTATTTTCGAATCGTTCGCACAAATTCGGCGGAAAATCAAAATCAGGCCAAATATTTAAAGTTCGTATTTTCAGATACCCCATTTGAATGTCATTAATCTTTTTCTTTTTTTTTTGCTTAATTTTTTTTAGATTAAAATAAAATTATATACACATAATAAAGGTAATATATTCCGGTTGTCGTTTTCGTTCAAGTTCGTGCATGTGTCAAAACTCAGAGACACTCGTTTCACATCTGGCATAGGCATAGGCATAAGCATGGGCAAAACTGCTAGTTGCAATATCTTTTACTGCTACTTTTAAACAACACTTATAAATACCTGTTCCTGATATAAACAATTATGGATCAAAAATTGTCAGTAAAATAACAATTTCAATAAACTATTTTCCACTCCAATTTTAAAATTAATTATTCATCACTTTATCATCTATATTCCCCTATTTGGTTCGATATATATTGTCTACTAACCTAATTGCTCTATTCCATTGTTTTTCTTTTTTAGTTTATATTTTTAAAAAAGGTTAAGGCCTTACTGCCTTTAAGTACTAGGTAATTTTAAGTTGTTCCCGATCCAATTAGTAGCGTTTGCGAGCAATTTTATCAAGGTACAGTGTGGTGCACGAATCGTGCTACAATAAGAAATTTAACTAACTTTTATTTTAATCGATGTATTTCATTAATTTTTTTTTATTGGATTAAAAATTAAATTTTATTTTAAATAACTACATCTACGCATATGCGGCACCTGATCAGAAAATTGTTCATTGCGGCCTGAAGGGTTGAAATTGGGATCGCCTCAATTATTGTCTTAATGGACTGCTTCAATTCAGTCAAATTCAGTCAAATTCCTGAAGTCATCATGAAGTATCCGTTGTAATGACCGTCTCTCCAATTTGCCAATGCAACAGCCACGATTGTATCCTGAACCCGAACATTGGGATCTCGATGATACGGTCTTCGTTCGATGCTTCCAGATTCGCAAACATGTTCACCAGCCTCCTAATGGTCCATCTACTCGGGGTAGTACCGCCAAACTTCAGCCTAAGTTCCCTTTGGACGGAAATGGCGGACTGCAAAGAATGGTATCGCTGCACTATCCAAATCCTTTTTTCAGTATCCCAAGCATTCATCTTACTAATATTATAAATGTGAAAGTTTGGATGGATGGATGTATGGATGTTTGTTGCTCAATAACTCCGGAACGGCTGAACGGATCTGGATGAAATTTGGTACATAGATAGATTATTGTCTGGAATAGGGCACATGCTACTTTTTCCCCGGAAAAATGCATTGTTCCCGTGGGATAGGTGTGTTTTAATTTTTCATAGAGCTCATTCTACAAATAGCCAACATAGCTTTTATTCACAAGCACAGGGATTTGCAAGAAATTTGGTTGGTAGATGGATGGGGTACTGGATTCTCACATAGGTTATTTTTATCCCGAAAAAAATTAACGGTTCCTATGGGAGAGGCTTAAATATGAAAAAATATATACATATACTTGGGTGTTTGTTCCGCTTTCAAGCCTTAACGACTGAACGGTTTTTAATTGCAGGTGTATAGATGTCATTAGATTCCCGTGGGATAGAAAGTCCGTATACCATCGCACGGGCATCTGCTATTAAAAATGGTGTGAAAAAATGTATTGTAATTCATCAATAATTGAAAACGAATGCCGATTTGGCTCGAACTTTTTTTTAGTTGTTCGTAAAATCTATGAGACGGTTTTGCGAAAGAAAATTTTGGGTAAGCCCTCTAGAAAAGTCGGGAAATTTTAAAAATCGAAAATTGATTTTTTGTATTTAATTTTGTATGCAAATGTTCCGGAACGGCTTTTCGAATGAAAAAATAGAAAATTCTTAATGGAGTCACCTTTTTTTATTTTAGAAAAATAGTTTTATTTAACTATTCAAGATAATGTCGAAAAACCACTTAATACGATGTTTCGAAAAAATCTATTGAGTTGTTTTCGAAATTTTGAATTTTCAAAAAAAAATTAATTTCCAAAATTTTTTTTTTTTTAATTTTGGTATACAATAGTGTTCAAGCTTTCCAGGAGCTTCTGCGTGAAAAATTTCCAAAAAAATCAGATTAACCGTTTCCAATAAAATCGAAAACCAAAAAAAATGGTTCTACAATTATTTTTCCAAAAAAAATTATCAAAATTATTTTCCCAAAAAAAAATTATCAAAATGTACCCTTTCCGTCATTAATGAACTGATTTTTTTTATAAAACTCGTTGGAGCCGTTTTTGAGAAAAATTAGATTTTTGTTTTTGGCCAAAAAAAATGTGTGGGAGCTACTGTTATTTGTCGTCTTTAAAAAAATAAGAAAAACGTGTGAGCATATTTCCGAAAAAACAATATGTACCAAATTTGACGCAAATCGATCAAACCGTTTAGGCTGTAGACTCGAGGACAGACAGACAGACAGACGGAATTGGGGGATCCACTTTTTTGATGTTCTCTATGATCGTAATGTCATGTTTGATTGTTAGAAAAAAAATTTTTTTACGAATACATAACTTGCCTATAGGTACTATCTATAATCGCAAGTAAAAATATACTTATGCCTTATGCTTTGATTAAGTTGTATCTGACTGTTTAAAAATTAGCCCTTAATAATGTAATTTTGCTTACAAAAATTTTATACAGTTTATAAAAAACATTGATCTGTAACATATTTTCGAACATACCGCCGCATTCAAATTCCTCACCCCCAACCGTGTCTTCATCTCGTATCCGTTATTGAATTTTATATCAATTTACCTATACCTTCGTCGCGCCGTTTCAGTTTTGAAATTATTCAAATATAATTTTGTTAGTAGTTTTCAAAACTGTGCTAATTTCGTGAGTTGTTTGTGAAAGGTAAAGTATTGTTAATCGTTTGCCATTTGCCATAAGTCTTTCATTTGAAGTGATTTTTCCCTATTAAGATTTCGAAAAAAGGTGCATTAAATCATTCGTACACTTCATGTTATAACTATATAGATTGTAACTTGTAAGATCGTATGTAATACAATTATTATTATTAAAAGCTTTATTTACCATTTCAAATTACAATAAAAAAATATAGAAAAGAGTTTTTAAAATTATTTTTACATTTAATATTTTTTTTTTCAAAATTCAAAATTTAAATTAATTTTCGGCATAAGCCTCCCCCAATGTATCTCTGCGCTTGGCGTCGTTATACCAATTCTGATTAAATTGACTTAGATCATCTGCCCATCGTTTTTTTGGTCGTCCACTCGGTCTTCTTTTGTTGATTGGTAACCATTTGGTCACTCGCTTTGTCCATCTTTGGTCATCTATTCTCGATATATGTCCAGCCCAGCTCCATTTTAGTAATTTTGTTCTTTGTATCACATCACGTCTACTATTCTTGTCCTCTTTCTTATTTCTTCGTTTCTTATTCTTTGTTTTTGTCTTATATTCAGCAATTTTCGTTCGATTTTCGTTTGGCAAATACGCAGCTTTTCTTGTAACATTGATGTTATTCCTAATGTTTCAAGTCCATATGTCATAACGACATTTCATGTAGTCACTTATCTTTGAGTCTAATATCTCTTTGACACTCCAGTACTGTTTCCAAGTATTGGCTATTCGTCGGCTTATTTCTTTTTCGTCCTGGCTTATAAAAGATTTCAGTTCAACATATTCTAATTTTTCGTCATTGAGAATTATGTCCGCTTTCACATGGTTTGTCATAATCTTTGTTTTCGTCAAGTTTAAACATAGTCCGTATTGTTTGCTGATGGAATCAAGTTCAGTTATCATTGATTGCAAGTCTTTCGGCGAATCAGATAGAAGAACCACGTCATCTGCAAATCTTAGATTATTTAGTTTTTGTCCCCAGATATTTAGGTCTATTCTGCCACATCTGTTATTCTGCTATGAATTTTCTGTTATGATGCATAACAGATTTTCATCATAAAAGATATTTTATAATTGTTATTCAGGAGTTCGATCTTTTATAAAAGTCTGTTATGTAACTTCGAAAAAGAATCATTTATACGAACAGACCTAAAATCTTCTATCAAATTATCAGCTGTAGTAGGTAAAAAAAAACTCTCGGCAGTAGGCACTGACTAATGAAAATATTACCTGGGCAATTATCGTGTTTTGTTTCGCGTAGATAAATAATATTTAATCTTTGCAATTTGTCCATAACAGTTACTGAATGTATTATATCCAATATATAAACTTGTGTAAAACCAACTCCGGCAAGATAAGCGACACTTTCTTTTACGTTTCATCCATCAAATTTGTTCTGTGCTTTAGTGTATTCAAATAATTAGTTTGAAATTATTTACATGATTGTGCTTGTTATTATGTATTTTAATAATATTTTGTTATATATGTCCTTTTACGAACAATTCATTAACAAAATAAATGTTTGTACTTCATATATTGAAATCTTTTATGATAAAAGTAACAAAAATGTGTCTTTTATTCTTTTATGATTCATAAAAGATTCCATAACAGATTGTGGCATGCTGAATACCAAAAATGCAGTTCGTAAAAGACTTGTTGAGAATTTCGAAGTTTTGACAGCGCATTAGCAGATTTCTTAACAGATTTCATAGCAGATTTAGCATGAAGAATACCAAAATTATAATTCATAAAAGATTTTTTGACAGCTTAAACTTTTGTATGAAAATTCATAACAGAATAGCAGAATAACAGAATAAAAGATCTCGCCGAATAGACCCAATTATGTCCATATTTGTTATCCCAGTTAAGTTGTCCAAAAATATCTTCTAGCACTGCTGAAAATAGTGGTGAAATTCCCTTCCGATTTTATCTGATTTAACTTTAGCTGTATTGTTGTTGTAAATGTTTTGCATCGTCCTTATAAAAGTCTCCTGAATGCAGCGATATTGTGATGACTGGAAGTTGAAAATCAACTTCCAGAAATCAGAAACTATTTTGTTTAGGACTCCGTTGTCTAGCGCCTCAAGGGATACGAGAAAGAACTGGCGCAAGCTGGTGATCGTAGGGCCACATGGACATCTACTGGCGAGTAAAAGTGTAGTAAAGTACCTTGGCACGGATGCCCGGTGTGGTTCAACGTTGCCCCATCTCAAATGGAAAAGATTCGGGTGTTTGAGAGGCAATGTCTTAGACGTTGCCTTGGATTACACAGAACACCAGAGTCGGAGTACACAAGATATTATTCCAACCAGGTTCTATACAACGGAGCCAACATCAACAGAATAGATAATTTTTTGTTCAAGCTGATTCGGGGTCACGTTGCAAGAGCGATGTCCTCAACTAACAACTTAATTTTTGGGGCGTATTACCCAAATAACCAATATTTCGAGAGTGCGCGGTTAAGTGGCTACATCCCTCCCGAGGCATTCCTCTATTTAGACAGTCGAGGGCTGATACAGGATGGAGGGGCGGTTCCGCTCATCTACCACGTCAGCCGGAAAACTGTGGATAGGCGACTCCTGTATGGTCGAGACGTCATCGCTCAAGGTGGAGAAGAGCGCCTTCGGTTCAGTAGGACTGTGTCCGATCGGGACCGGAGGGATAGGGTGAAACAGGAGAACCAGTTCTGGTGGCTCTCTGAACAGCATCATAATATTTAAAGTCGTTGAAGATAGTATATCTTTACTTTGAATGCATAATCGCGGAGAATAGACACGGTTTAGTGACGTCCGTAGCTGAATTTCTTTTTTTACTGTATTTAACTAACATTTATTGCTAAAGTGCGCGTACTTGATTAGTCAATGTAAATATCTACCTAAACAACTGAAAGCATTATTGATCCGATTAATATTTACAAAGACTTTAGTGATTTTAATTCGTGAATCAATCAGGCTCGCATCTCTCCACTTTTAATACAATGAATTCCCGATCCAAAAAAGCACAACAACAAACGCCTGTCGCTGCACTTACACCAACTAGTGTCAATTCTGCTTCTTCTACCCGATCCAAAAAAACACAACAACAATCACCTGTCTCAGCACTTACACCATCAAGGGTTAATTCTCCAGCCGTCAACACAAAGGAAAACAAATTAAGCAAAGATGATGCCTCCTCTTATTTAACAATAACAACTCTTGATGAACGTTTGAACAAACATGCTGACATGATTATCAGCCGCATAACGGATGAGTTTTCTAAAATTCGCAGCGAGCTCTCTAATAAATTAAAACAAGCCGAACAAATGTGGTTAGAGAAGCTGAGCATAATTAACGCCACTATAGAAGAAACTGTCCGTCGAGTCGAACACATTGAAACCAATGCAGTTAATACAACCACTCTTGACAACAAATTGCTCTCATTAAACGACGAAATCGCGGGTGTTGTGCGGAAATCTAATTTAATCGAGAAAAACTCAGCTGATGTGCTTACACTCAACTCGAAGCTGTCATCGTTACAACAACAAATTGATTCAAATGAAAAAAAAGAGATCTCCGCTGACGCTGTTTTGTTTGGTGTCCCTCGCCTACCTGATGAAAATCTTACATCTCTCTTCAACCGTTTATGTTTGACAACCAAATGCAAACCTCCAACACTAAAAACTATTTTTCGCTCCCGCTCACGAAATTCTAACTCCAACCGCTCAGCTTCCCCACCCATTATATTAAAATTTAGCAGTGTTCAAGAGAGAAACAAACTACTGAAGTGCACTTCTGAGTTCAGGAAACAGCAACAAAATCATCAACTCTCATTGCGTGACTTTGGTATAGAGTCTGATAATGCTTGTTTCTTGAATGAAAGTTTAACGAAAAACACACGCACTCTGCTACAACATGCTATCCGCTTGAGGAACAATCACCAACTGCATAGTGCGTACACAATGCACGGATCTGTTTGGATTAAGCTTGCAGCTGATGGAGACAGTTTTGTTGTAAACAGCATTGAGAATCTAGAAGCTGCCGTGACGTCAAACTAAATTTCCTGTAAGAAATGATGATGAACACAATTATTAATTTTAATATGTTTTTGTTTTTGCAATTGTTGCCTTTTAAATCTTTTTATTTTGTTTTGCCTTCTTTTATTTTTTTTTATATTGTTATTGCGATCTACCCTCTTTTTCTATTAGTTTTCTCTTTTCTTGTAACGGTGTTTTGCCAAATATTGTCTTTTGTTTTTACAATTTTCGTCTGCCAAAATATATTTCTTCTTTTAATTTATACACTGATGGGCTCTTTTTCATACTCATGTTATATCTACGCTTGTAGCTTTAAGACTTACGAGTCCAGTTAACAATAGCAGGGGGTTCACTGGAAATAACATGAATACTAATTTATATAATATGATTAGAATTTTACGAGCTCAAAATAATGGTTTACGTTTATGTCATTTAAACGCACAGAGTTTGACTAATAAATTAGAGGAATTCAGGTACTTGTTTGTAGATTCTAAAATAGATGTTGTTTCCGTTTCTGAGACATGGTTCCGACCAGATATAAGCGATGATTTTTATTGTTTAAAGGGTTATAAACTTTTCCGTGCCGATCGATTGTTCAGGACTGGTGGAGGTTCCGCCCTGTATGTGCGTGATAGATTAACCTGCAAGTTAGTAGGAAAATCTGATGACGACTGTCCATTTGAATATTTATTCGCTAGCATCATATGCAACACTGAAACCGTTCTGGTCGGATCGGTTTATAGACCATACAACCACGTTAGCACTGTACCATTGGTTACATCATTGGAGTCAATTTCTTGGTGCTATTCTTATACAATACTTTGTGGTGACTTTAATTGTAATTTGTTGGACAAAGATTTATCCGAAAATTTGTTCGGTACATTTGAGGCCCTCAATCTGAATCCCATTAACCGCTCCACGCCTACTCACTTCACTGATTCATCGAGTTCTCTGCTAGACTTATATCTTGCTAGTGATGTTGATAGGGTTTTGGCTTATAGCCAGCTCCAAGCTTCTGGTTTCTCCAAGCACGACTTGATCTTTACCTGTTTGGATATAGCCTGTGAGGTTGGTCAGCAAAGTTTTCAATATCGGGATTTAAAAAATATAAACCTATCACAATTGTTGCGAGATTTTAATGACATAGACTGGAACTCACTTTACCTGATACGAAATGTAAACGATCAGGTATCCTTCTTAGGGCATAATGTCAACTTTTTGTTTAATCTGCATGTTCCAATTAAGACCTGTTTGGTAAAGCATACGGCTCCACCTTGGCTGAATGGCGACATTTCAGCTGTCATGTCACAACGAGATGCCGCCTACATTCAGTGAAGGCGATACAAAGTAGAACATTTCCACCAAACTTATCGCAGGCTTCGAAATCAGGTAGTCAGGTTGTGTGTCTGCATGCATATAAAAAACAAACAAAAAAAATTTTAAAACGAAAAAAATGCTGCTGTGGCTGTTCTAGTTTTTAAGTAGTTTTAAGTATTATTATGTATTTTAAGTATTTTAAGTTATTTTTAGTTAGTATAAGTTAGTTTTTATTTAGTTGTAAATATTTTTAATCTATATTTAGGTTTAGCTTATAAGCTTAAAAAAAAAAAAAAAAAAAAAAAATATACGAGTAAGATACCAAGTTTTTTGTGTAAAATTTTCCTTGAAAAATAAAATAAAATAAAAAAAATTAGATTTAATTAAAATAGTTTTTAGGTCGAAAGACATTAGTTCTAAGAGTTATTGTTTAGTTTAGAGCGCCCGTAAAGGGCCAGTAAATTAGTTGTAAGTTATTGATAATTAGGCTAGTTGTAAACATTTTTGTCTAGCATTAAGATAGTTATAAGTTAAAATGAAATAAAAATGAATTAAAAAAAAAGTCTCATGAATGGTTTGATTTCTAAGTGCTGTCTAGGTATTATTGTGTTCCACTGTGTCAAAGGCTTTAGTAAAGTCAATAAAAAGAAAGTACGAGTAAAGTGGTTTTCTATATTCATTGTACTTTTTAATGAGCTAATTGTAGATGGAATGATGTTGAGAAACCTTCTCTAAATCCAGCTTGCTCCCGAAGTTGGTTGTCATTTAATGATTTTTTCGTTAATTTGTATAATGTCTTTGAAAATAGTTTATATTTATATTGTTGATATCAGGCTTATGTGTCTATAGTTATTGATGTCATCTTTATCTCCTTTTTTATGAATTAGTATTATGGTGCTCTTTTGCCATTGTTCTAGTATTTGTTGTGTTTTTAAGATTGCGTTGAACATTTTTGTTAGTATTGGTGTCAGGATTGCTTTTCCATATTTAAGCATTTCCGCTTCAATTCCGTCGTTCCCTGCGCTTTTCTCATTCTTTAAACTGTCAATAGATGCTGCTATGTCTAGTTCCATAAGGTTATATAAATTCGTCGATGTTGTTCCATTATGATAGTTTAAAGTCAAACTCGAGCTGATATAATTGTCTCTTTCGTTGTTTGAGTTAAATAAGGACTCAAAGAAACTTGTTGCTACTCGTACTTCGTTAATGTCTTTTCTTTTTGTAGTTGTTTTTTTGTTTTGTTTCATTGAAATAATTCATTCTTTTCTATTATTCAGAAATGTTTTTGTCTTCTTTATCGATTTTGTGTTCTCAAGTATTTGTTTAATTGTTGTTTCATTATAATTTTGGATTTCATTTTTTGTTTTCATCCTTATTGTTTTTCTTAGATTTGAAAGATGCAGTTTTTCTTCTTCTGTCAGGATTGATTTGGTTCTGAGGGTTTTTCTTAAGTCGGTAAGATGTTTTGTTTCAGTTGTGATTTTGTCGATCTTGCAGGATTTTTTTTCATTATTGTCTCTTTGGCTGTAGTCTTAATGGTTTGTTCAAGAGTGTTATAGATTGATTGGATGTTGTTATTAAAGTCGGCCAGATCAATATAATCGTTTAGCTTTTGCGAGAGTAATTCGTTGTAGCATTGTACATTTTCGTCGCAGATTGTTTTTGGTGTAATCAGTTTTGTTTTGTTTCTTAGTAGGGTCTTATGGCCAATTTTTATTTTTGCCCTTATTATTCTATGACCGCTGTCAAATTTTAAGTTTTTTATAATTGAAACGTTCATTGTTGTGGTTATTTTATTCGTTAATATTAAGTCATATTCGTTTTTTGTCCTTCCATCCGGTGATAGCCACGTCCATTTGTTTTTCTACTTTTTGTTAAAAAAGTTTCCGAAGGTCATGTTAATTGCTTGGAGCCATTCCACAAGTCTCTGTCCTCTTATGTTTCGTTCTCCGTAACCAAAATTTCCAAGCACTTTTTCCTCTCCATATTGTTGTGTTCCCATCTTAGCGATAAAATCACCTATGATGTACATTATTTCACTTCTTGTCTTTTGATATGCATAGTTCAGTTTGTTGTAAAAAGTTTCAATCTCCTCGTCTGTAGCTTTTATTGTTGGTGCGTATATTTGAATAATTGTTAGTTTTGTGTTTTGGATTCTTATTGTAATGGAACAGATCCTCTCGTTGAAAAGACGAATATTTAATATGTCCTTTTTTGAATGGTTTTTGTATGAGAAAACCAACGCCATATAGGCCCTTGGATTATCCTATATAGCAGAATATTTCGTTGTCAAATAAGATTTTTTTCTCCAAATGGTCTCGTTTCTGATAATCCGATTATGTCCCAGTTTAGGTCAGATATAGCCATATTTAGTTCATGTTGTCGTTCTTCCGTCACTAGAGTTCTTGCATTGAGTGTGCATATATTAAGGTAATTATCCTTATTTTTCCTTATGTTATTTGATACCTTTGATTTAGTCAAGTTTATATAAGTTTATGTAATACAATATTTGTATTAAAGTGTTGATTATTCAACCATAATATCTACCATTGAACCATATCTCACTCTCGGTGCGGCTATACCCGATTACCCATTACTCTTCGATGTTACCCCATTTAAATAACGATGCTTGGATAGTATTAAAAAAAGGGCGGTAACCATTGAGCGTGCCTAAGGGCGCCAAAAAGCTTAATCCGCCACTGCATATAACACCAATGTATAATGCATACCATGCTCTATTTTTCCCTCTCACTTTTATATTCTGAAATTCAAAACCAATGAACACTGGTATCTCCTTGTAAGCCCTTCTACATTATCTTAATACTCCAATGTGCTTGCTCATTTTAAGGGTAGTCAAAACCCCTTTAGTGCATGCTTAATTATTGAAAAAGTTAAACTACTAATACTGAAATCTTATATTTTTTCAGACGAATTATCACTTATGCCGCAATAGTCTGCAACCGATGCACCTATAGTCCCCGAATAAATGTCAACTCCCCTAATATATCGTCGTTAATTGAACCATTAAGTATATAAATATCGAATGTTTGAAAGAGCTCTAATAATTTCTTTCCCATTTCCGTAAGTTAATTTTACTTGCGATATAGCATGTAGGTAATACAGGGTAAGTTTTGCATTTGGAAAAAAAATCGAACTCGCGATTTTAATCAAACTTGACATTACGATGATAGAGAACACCAAAAAAGAGGGTCCCGCAATTTCGTCTGTCTGTCTGTCTGTAGAATCATCTACACTCTAAGCGGCTAAATCCGATTTCTTCAAAATTGGTACTTAAGCGTTTTAGGTGATTCTCTCAAATAGATTTTTGAATCGTTTTTTTAGCCCCAACAATAACGCTGCCTATACCTGCCATAAAGTTTGTTCTACCTTCTTAATTATCTCGAAAATTGCTCTAACAATTTCGATAAAAAAAAGTCTGTGCACTACTTTAGGTATGCTCTACATTTTAGTTAAACATTTTATTTTTTTTACATATTTTGATATTAACGGTACCTGTCATACAACCAGTTTTTTGATTTTCGACTTTCTCATAAACGGCTCTACAGATTTCGATACAAATTTTTATAAATAATACTGGGCACGAGTACGATAACTTTGGCGCCAAGATATAATAACGGTTTTTGGTAGAGGGGCTTAATACAAGCATTTTTTACTATGGGAGGGGGGGGTCTATCTCACCTCGTTTAGGCGAGAGGGGTAGTTTTATAAAATTTACTTAAAATCTAGAAAAAAAAATATTTAAAAACAACGGCAACACTTACAGTTATAAATTATACTTTTTTAAAAAGTCAGAACTCTACAATTTATAATAAATTTTAAGTAAAGTTGTTTCAGTCAATAGTTTTTGAAATAATTGACTTCAAACTCAATTTATGAAAAAAAAGTTAAAAAAATCAAAAATCAGAAATCTTTTTAGAAATAGGAGCTTTGTGCGTATAGAAAAAAGAAACACTTAATAACCGCATTAACTGTAATAAAATCACAAAGGTATATATGAAATTTACGATGCAAACAGTGAGATGCCTAAGGGGGGCATGCTGCCCCCCTGCAACCCCCATGCTTGGGCCCACTATAGGCTTTGGGGAGGGTGAAAATTTTATTATATGCAAAGTTTCTTTAAAATTAAAGAATCTTTTGGGTTTAAAGAACAAGTATAGTTTTACTATTTTTCAATTACATATCTTAAAAACTAGAAGACATAAAAAGAAGTAGTTTTCTGTGCTTAATAAAAAAATAATTGGAGCAGTTAACTACATCAATTATTATTTTATCGATATCCATAATCATGAGAAAAATAATACTCAAAGTGATTTTTGTAACATTTTTTCATAAATTTTGACTTTGAAGTCAATTATTTAAAAAACTATTGACTAAAACAACTTTATTTAAAATTAATTATAAATTGTAGAGGTCTGACTTTTGAAAAAGGTATAATTTATAACTGTAAGTGTTTTTGAAAGATTTTAAGTAAATTTTTATAAAATTGCCCCTCCCGCCTAAACGAGGGGAGATAGACCCCCCCCCCTTCCATAGTAAAAAATGCTTGTATTAAGCCCCTCTACCAAAAACCGTTATTATATCTTGGCGCCAAAGTTATCGTACTCTCCCCTAATACTGCATACCAAAATTTTCGAAAAATATTTTTTTGGATTTTTGAAAAAAAAAATTGTAAATTCAATATATTTTAAAAACAGGTGGATGATTTCTTTTTTTGAAATCTTCTTATTAAATATTTAAGATTTTCATACCACTTTTTTTTAAAGAAACAAATAAAAAAATATTTAAGAAATTTTATATGTACATAAAAAAATTAAGTATCGTTTTTTAAATAATTTTTTAAAAATATATTTAGATTTTCCTATTAACAATCTTTTGCATACGATGTGATCGAAAATATGAGCAAGTACGTGCGATCCAGTCGTGCATTTTATTTCAATTGAATCAGTATAAACATTTCATCGCAAAACATATTTTTACTTTCTATTTCCTTATCTCCTAACCGCTCATAAATACGTACAATTACAAATTGTACTCAGGTACATATATCTACTAGCACCATTTCAATTCAATTGAACCACCCTCAAAAAAATAAACTTCATAATTTACATACCGCCGATAATTGCCTTAGCCATTCAAACAGCACACCACCCAACAACACAAAAGTCTTTCCCCCCATTCTTCTCTCTAGATAATACCATACAGACCAAACGACAAAACCTAAGTACCTACGTACAATAAAATCTAACTCTGCTAGCTGTAAGACCAGTACTGAAAAAAACCATAATATCCATACATACATACATACATCCATTCATACTCACATGCCTATGTATCTAACTTTCTAGTCATAATGTGCACAGAGAATATTCGTCGCACATTGTAAGTACACATCAGAGTACTTGCTCGTGTACTTGCTGTCATGAGGGTACTCAGTGTAAAATTTGCATGCTTTTCTGTCTGCTCGCCTGTTACCTCTCGGTACACTCTGTTACTTAGTGCCAACCACGTTTCCCCACATCGAGCCGCGTTGTTCCAACTGTATCAACCACGGCTTTTTTTTCTGGGTGGCAGCGAGTATCTCCCACCACCGCGCCGCCATATCGTCACAAACACCTATTTAGGTGGAGGACGTGGAGGAGAACTTGTACAGCACATTGAAGCATTCTGAAGTTACAACAAACCCAACAACGTAAATTATTATGAAATTTTTCTTCACACACCCTCAGCCTGGGGAAGTGTAAGGTAAGTAAGTTTTGTATGAATTCTCCGTTTGCCTTAACTTGTCTCGTCGCGGAGCGGTGGATGGCGGGCGTTTAATTCAATAAAAAACTAAAAAAAAAAAAGTAGAACCAAACAAAACAAAAAATACTTTATCAATTGAACGAAAACGAATACCAAACGGGATTCATGACCGCGGAAAAAGTCGCTTCCCCTCTTTGGGGGGCAGCGTCAATGTAAACCTACAAGAGCACTGGGGTGCACTCGCACTGCATGTTTCAGTTACATCGGGACAAGGAGATCAGAGATTTTGCAACAATTTTCGCATCTGAGAAATGCAAAGTCTTCGAGAAGCGCAACCGTCTTCCTCCCAACAACTGCCAACCAGCATCCTCCTATACCCCTCTCTCGATGCACTCGATGTAAACCATGTTCGGGGCTACCTACTGCAACCGTATAGCATAGCAACACTAACATTTATATACCCACAACGCCGGCCGGCCGCCAACGTCATGCTGCAATAATAGTTGCAGATCGTGCAAATACCGCTATATTTTTAACCCAAGTGCTGCTCAGGCCCAGAGTCAATTTGCAATCAATCTACAACTGCATCTTGCTATGTGGTCGTCGTGTGCTGCATATATACCAGCCAATATGAATAAAGACGAAGTAAGCAGTGTGCGTTGTGTTGGTGCTGATTTAGCTGTTGCAGTCGTTGCACTTTATGGCGCGTTAGCTAAACTGCATTCAGACGCTAATCGAAGTGCATTCAATGCACTTGCTACTTAACCTGCGAGACTGGTACCAAATGTTGAGGAAGAAAAATCATGTGGGACTCTTGTAATTTTTTTTTCAATAAAACTGCAAGTACTTGAAAGTACACCATCGTGCATTTTGGGGTTGAGAAAAGTGTTATCTGAAATATTGTTACTAATAGACCAGATACAACAACTACCACAAGAGTTTTCCCAAATCGCTTATACTCAAAATAGGCATTGCTTGAAATTTTCCTTAGATTTCTCCTATAATCTTTGTTGCTTGCTATGGGTATGGTGTCATAAGTTGTTTAAAGTCGTCGTCGTCATAGAGTTTTCTATTAATTTTCAGAGAATCTAAATTCTGTTCGTTAGATTGCATCATAGATACACCACACTCCAGCTGTTGCAGTCTGTTAGACACTTTACTTATACTTGTAAGAAGCCAGTGTTGCAAAAAGTTTGCACTGCCAACTCTTACAATATTGTATTGGTGGAGGGGGATGGGGGGTAGTGGGGCAATACAGAATTCATGATGTGCATTGAAATGGAGGTGCACTATACAACAAGTATGAGTACTCTACTACTACTGCTATGTATAGTGAATGCAATGCACACAGTGCAACAAGCCACCTGGTGGTTGTCTAGATTTTATGAGAACTTGTTCCACTTTTCTATGAGTTGACCATTGAATTTTCAATAAAACAAGTTTACCATGTGTAGTGTACCCTAAGAATAGTTTTTTTTTTAATACACAAACTATTTTTCGTATAGTTCGACTATTTTAGCAGACAAAAAAGTCTACATAATGATGATAGGTGGTACCTAATGGAATTACATTTTCCAAAAGCATTCTATCTTCAGTAAAACCTAGACAAATCACAAGTGTTGTTGTTTATTCACTCGAAAGCAATCATTTTATTTTATTAATCCCGTTTTCATAATCACCCTCCATATTGGTTAACTAACACAATACGAGGCTGTCAGAAGTCCAAAGTCAATGCAAACCATAATGATTTCAATTATTGTACGTATAGTATGGCAAGTTGAAGCGCTAAAATAAGCTTCAAGCAAATAAAATGGTATTTCGGTAATGTTGCCGTATGTTTTTTTCTGAAATCCTCATCTTTTATATTGAAAGACTGCAAAAACTTATGCAGTGGTGCCTAGGATTCATTTAAAATAGGTGGATAGTGGAGATGAGGCGTTCGACGAAATGACAGAGTAATTTATATTATAATAACTCCATGTTTTTTTATGGCACAATTTGTTGATGGTCCAGAAAAGTTTGATGTTTTTTTTAAGAGACTTAAATCGACATGGCTTACTGCTGATAACATATTGAAGTCAAAATATATTATGGTGGCTTAACAGATATAAATGACAATTATGACATAACTCAAACGTTGGAGTTACATACTTTTTGGGTGTCATTCAACTCTCAACAACCATAATGGAACATGCATGGAGATTAAATGCAATTTTTTAATTCTGTTATTAAAATGATTAATTTTATGATGAATTCTTACTAGGCCAACTGGAATATAAGGAGTACGTCAGGTGGAACAACATCATCACATGCACAAAAATAAAAGTAGATTATTTTCGTCGTTTGATTTCCAATCATATTCGACCAACTATAAATGGATTCGAATTAAATTTAATGAAAGGTCGATTTTATTGTGAAATAGCTTATAGAAGACTTTTTTTTATAACTCAGATAGTCCGGAAAAACTGTACATTACCTTAAACACATGTTTTCTTGAACTCTGTTAGGCTTATTTCACATAATGAATATTGGGAGTTCAGTTTCATGCAGTAAGGCTTATTATTTGGGTTGTATTCGGATGCGCCCGAAAAAAATTTAATCAATAAAATAAATTTGAATAAAAAAAAAAACATTTCAGGTAATATTATACTGAGATTTGAACCCCCGACCTTCGGCGTGACGTTTAACGCCATAACCATTGACGCCACTGGCTTATAAATAGACGAAAGAGCAGAGTTTAAAAACGTGATAGCACCGAACTGGTATCGAAAACAAAAATTGATTTGAAAAAGCCACGAATTCTGGTCGGTGTTCGTATGAACAAAAAAATGTGATTCAAGAAATTAATTTCTTTATAAATTCTAAACAAAATAAGAGAAACGGGATTTATATTAATTGTTATATACTAAAATTTACTTTTTAAGTGCCAATAGATTGATAAAATAAATTGGTCGCCGATAACTTCAATCTGATTGTTACGAACTGTCAAAATCTATGCGCGTTCCTTTTACCATCCACACTTCACCGAATTGTTCGCCCCGCAAACTAGCCTTCAAATTAAATATTATTAATTGATAATGATGAGAAAGATAAACGTCATTCGTGACGAATAAAAAAAAGCCACGTGTACGAAATGTCAAAATGGATGAATAATTAACCGCTGGTTGTTGACCGGCCGCATTTGAATAATTCTTTAGGTCACATAGGGGTTAATTCCCGATCTGTGAAGTTCTAATACATTTGATCACGCGTTCACGTCTAATTCGATTCTCGATGCGTGAAAAAATTAAGTTAAATATCAAACATTTTTCATATGCTAATTTTTCTTATCAGAGTCAATTGTTCTGTGAAGAAGAGTAAAAAGAAAAACAAAAAATGGCGGACAAGAAAAAACGTTTTTCAAAATTTTCTGTCAGAAAAGTATTTCGAATAGAATACTTAGAAGAAAAACTAGATTTGCCACATAACAAGTAAGTAGCTATTATATTTATATACACTTTTTTGTGAGTGAGTATTTATGTTAATACGAGTAAATAACGAATCTGTCAACAGATTCACAACAGCCGGCACTGCTCATTCCTGCCACATCTCTTTGAAAACTACCCGTGGCAAAAAAACGCAGAGCTTTTTAACACCTGCACATTACATGGAAGCGCACTTATACGTTGAGCATTTTTCAGGAATGGTTTCAATTCATCTATTAAATCCATGTATACATTTTTCGGGGATCTGTTAAGCTCAATAAAGTCCGATGTAACATCGAATGCATTCTGGCTATCTGGAAGAGAACGCCGAACGCTCAATATCCTCACATTAGACCTAGAAAAAATAATAAATCTAACTCAAAACGGAGCAAGATTGAATAACAAACAAATTGACAGATTTTTTAACATTTACTACTTTTTAGTACAAATTTTATCACAATGAGTTCGTGAAGTGAAAAATCTCTGTGAAAACTGAAATGATATTTTTTTTTTGCATTTCAAAACTTCACAAATCGCCCCATGGATAACAGCACACATATTGCAAAGGTATGTTAGTGCGCATGTTGTCAAAATTTGGTTTTCATATATAACATAAGGGTCTCTGACATATGCACACTGATGTTTGACACATTACACACACACAGATAGGAATGGGTCAATATTTCAGTAAAAGGTATTCAGTAACAGGTAACAGCAGTTTGAAAATACCGTTTATTGAAATAACATTTAAAATTTCTAAATTCTTAATTCTTAAAATGGAAACTTAGAAAACCCTATCCTGAATATGTGTATTGTGAGTTGTGACATGGATCATGCAATGCAATCATGGGAACTAATTTTGAGTTTTTAGATCAAACAACTTTTAATTGCGAAATTGTCGATCAGTTTTTCGCAATTCAATTTTGTCTTTATCTCAAGTTGATTTTTGTAGGAGAATGATTTTCCATAAGTTATTATTATTATTAGTTTTGTCTTTTTGTTTAAGGTGGAAATGCCACCATCATGGCTAATTTTATCATCTTATAAGCCGCCTGTCTTAAAGGTGAAGTGATAGTATGCTTAGTTCCAAGGTTCTATGATAAAATCTGTATTTTTTTAACCAAGTACTAATTTCAGACAGTTAGACACATGTATATTGTATAACTATGAAATAAGTTGCTAGATTGTAAACTGTCAGTGTCATTTTTATACAATAGTGCTTGCACCATATCATACTCGTATATAATCGATCTGCTACAACTGTTATTTACCGTATTGTAGACCGCTTTTTGCATATAATTTTCTTTACCAATCCATTGGTATCGCGACGCATAATAAGAAAATATTGCATATGTTGAGGAGAAAGTTAAAGAAGATCCACACATGTTTGGGTTCACAAAAGCTTGTTTATTTCTCGATCAATTTATGAACATTTTACGCACAGATTGTGGCTCCAAAATTTTTAAGATCCTGCGCGTGTAATAATGAATAAACCTCCGGGGAATGGGGTCAACCACTTTTGGAAAAATGATCTGGTTATCGAAAAATTGTGTTATCCCGAAAATCAAAGTTTGATGCTATGAGTTGTGGAAGTAATTATGGATCATATAGTCGGAAAACTTTGTTGGGATACGAGGAATCAGACGTTTTGGGTATATATGACTGAAATTGTGCCTAAAAACCAATTGCACATTGTTTGTACACCACTAATTCTAAAAAAAGACCTTGACATTCATAAATGTCAAAAACTGTTTGTTTTTATATGAACTAACTAAAAGACCATACATTCAGATTTATATTATTGAAGAAAAAATATTTATTAAATTTAATTGCATTCATGTGCTAATTTTTTTAAACAAAAATTAACTACATACATACCTACCTATTTATTTAAATACGAGAACATAAAGTAATAACCCAAGATTAATTTATTAATGAACCTGCATGCATACGTAATGAATTTATTTAATTTATATTGCTGTCCATCACAAGAATTTCAATTGAACTATTTAGAACATACCAAAGCCACTGCTATTTACAGTAACGAGTTCCAAGTAGAAATGAACTCCCATGCTTCCAATTCCAATACCACAGTCAGAAAAAATATTTTTGCTATTAAAATTTAAAATAATCAACCATGCAAGCGCGCACAAAATAGTCTCGACAAAAAGAGCTCTCTGCTAGTATGAAACAAATTCCATTGGTTTTTTTATTTTCCAGAGTTTGCGTCTTTCGATGTTAAGTTGCCAGGCTATCATGAAAAGAAGACCGCTACCGAGAAATGAACATCGAATAAAGTAAAGCAATTTTAACGCTAACCCCACAGAAAGCTGTTGTTTGTTCTGCCAGATAGATTCAACGGCAAAAAGGGGCATACATATTCCCGCGCAGAATATTAAGTAAGATTATTATTATAATTGAATGGCATGACGCAGCGATGACAATTTGCATGTGATGTCGATGTGACGTAAAGTAAAGAAAAAGCGAACTTTGAAATGTAGAGCGGATGATTTTTTTTTTGTTATATTTAATATAATTTATAATAATTTAATTTCCAAACAACAAAGTCATTTGTTTTTGCTTAATTAAACCAGCTTGAAAGTCCGTCAATGTGGACTTTCTTATATTTTTTATTTTAATAATATTTCGTTTAGACTGCATTTTTAAATAAACTTGTTTTGATTTGAAAGCAGACCTTAATGATTAAAAATAAAAGGTATTTGTATGTAAAAAAGAAACTTTAACGTTACGTATTTGAATCTACCCCTGGTAACCTATTCAACATAGCCCCCTTTCACACAGGGATACCAGTTGCTGGAGATTTTTTCTTTTCCTTTAATTGCCTTGTAGCTTTCAGACGAAGAAAATGTCACCAAGAGATTGAGGAAGAAACTGGGAAGATTATTTGTTGGGCTTATTGAAATGCAAAGCAAAACGTCAAAAAAATCTCTTCAAATCGTTGACCGGGGAGTTTTTTTTTCATTCCCCTTACTTCTTGCCCTTCTCTTCAACAAACTCCCAGTTGCCGACAACTCAGTTTCCTTGTGTGAAAGCAGTCTTAGGAAGACTCAGGTAGGTATGGCGTTCATTGATGGAAAATGACAAATCAACAAACTTGATGTGGGTGCGTTCAAAACTGGTGGCTATGTAACGATCCCGAACCGAATTGAGGGGTTTCTTGTTGGATGCCGTAGTCAACTCTGGCTCTGGATTTGTGGGGTCTAAGCAACAATAAATTAAAGTAGTGACGTATATACAAGCATTGAATCAATTTTTAAAATTTTTGAGTATCGGATCACTCGGGCGTATGTTTAACATTAAATGTTTGCTTCTTGTATTTAATTCCCTACTGGATTAGGTAAATCAATTAAATTGTTGGGTCCAAACTCTTATTCCGGATTAAATCTCTTATAGAATTATTTTTATGGAAATTACCTGCATGTTATGGATAGTTTAATGGAAACGTCAAAAAATATGTCTCGCAAAATTTCGGAAATAAAATCAAGGTACTTGTCGGACAAGTAAAATGCGGAAATTCTTAAAGAAAATTGTAACACAAAACGACAAGCTTCCATTTTTCAGTTTTGATTCTTTTGTTAAAATATTGCTAAATATACTCCAAAAAGAATATTATTTTCGTTAAAACAGCCGTGATTCCTTGGAGGATTTGCATGTAGTGTTGGTTGACTTCAAAAAGCATTCGATCGATTACCACGAAATCTTATATGGGTGGCCCTCAGACAACGAGGAGTGCTGGAAGCCTACGTGCGGATGATGTATTAAAAAAAACATATTTATTTTTTTCCCCGTGGGTAGGTGTAAAACCTTCAAAAGGCTCTATGAGGACCGAAAAACGCATGCTCATAGGAGTGTGAGATTTTTACTGCACTAAAAACACCTCCTCCTCCCGATTGCAACTAAGTTGAAACTTATCTAGCAATTTATTTTTAACGAATTTAATTAACGTGTTGCAGGTAACTATCCGGTGATAGTTCCTGCTTATACCGCGATTTTAAAGCGGATTCTCGTTTAGTGCACCAGATCGGAAGGCTTTGTCCTTCGCAGGCAGCGTACTAAATTCGTCTCATAGATAATTTCGATTATAGTACTATTGCAGTGTTGTAATAGCCGTTTTCTATGAATTCGGGCAAAATTTTTTATTTCATCGCGAACTGTGGAAATCCCAAGATCTCTGTGGAGATCTTCGTTTCTAATGTACCAAGGTGCGCTTACAAACGATCTTAGGAGTTTATTTTCAAATATTTGTAAGGTATTTAAATTAGAATCTCGCGTACAACCCCAGAGTTGTATACCGTAAGTCCAGATAGGCTTAAGCACCTGCCTGTACAAAATTAGCTTATTTTCGATACTGAGCTTAGAGTGTTTCCCGAGCAACCAGTACATATCTCTGAGTTTATTATTTAACTCTTCGTATTTCTTTTTAACATGCGGTTTCCATTTTAATTTCCCGTCTAGAGTCATTCCGAGATATTTTGCTTCGTTAGCAAACGGAACTTGAACCGTATTAAGAAATACAGGTAATCTATTAATTTTCTTATACGTAAAATTTACATGGACTAATTTTACTTCGTTGAGCGATATCCGCCATGTTTTTGTCCAATCATTGACATTATTCAGAATTTTTTGTAATTTTGTCGTAGAATCATTTATCGTTTGGCCGACTGCTAGTATTGCAGTGTCGTCAGCAAACGTGGCTACGATAGTGTCTTCTGCTTGAGGTATATCACGTGTAAGTAATAGGTGCAATATTGGACCTAAAACACTTCCCTGTGGTACCCCACCCTCTATTTTTTTGAGATCCGAGTAATCGTTTCCATGTCTTACTCTAAAAAGTCTATTTTCTAGATATGCTTTTAGAAGCGTATAAAGTGCTGAACAAAAAAAAACTGCATTTTTTCTTACAGCATAGACAAAACAGAGAAAAAATAACCGTTAACTTCCACTCACCTACCATTTTTTTGTGTTTTTTTTTTATTGAGATATTAACCTTTCTAATAAATGCATTTGTTTGATGATTGCTACACACACTTACAAAAATATTAGATTTATGTAAACGAAAATGTGTGCGTCTAATCAAGTGAAGAGCACTGTATAAAGAAAAATAATTAACCCTTTGCGAGGAAGCAAAAAGAACTTCTCGCAATCATATTAACTTGATCATTGTAGGTACAGTGTGAAGTTTACTACACAATGCATGAACTGATTATGTTAATTTGACGTTAGATGGATTACTGTGTGTTTTTTTATTTAACCAGGGGCGGATCAATGCAAATAGTCACTAAGGCATAACACTAGTGACAATTTGTTATTGAAAAGTTCAAATTGGAATTTAGACGAAACATTCATTGTAGTTAATCGCCTGACTTGTGTTTTATTTGTTTTTGTATTTTTAATTGGTTTGTGTATTTAGGGTCGAGTTTACCAATATTCGTGGGCTTAGAAAAAATGTTTGTGCCATGTATGTCCACACTGTTAAAAACAGGCCAGCAGTTTTGGCACTCAGTGAGACCTAAATAGGTGAAATTTCTGATTCTTCCGAATTTCATCTGTTTGGGTATACCTTTGTGCCATTATTTTTTTCCCACCATGGTCTCGCCGTATACATAAGGAATGATATTGCGTACTAACTTCAACCACAATATGGTCTGTGCTCAAACACAAATTTTAACTTCATGTGGTTAAAACTCACGGTAAATAAGCACATCATACACACTTGTTTTATTTATCGGAGTCCAAATTTGGATAGAGAATCAACTTTTAACGCCATTGCGGGCGATTTCAATGTAAACAAATTTTAGCTGGCTCCGCTTTTCGAGGAAGGTATGTTGAGGTCTTTGCTGAGTTAAACCAACTCTCTCAGCTAGTTGACGAGCCGACACGAATTCTTGACGTTCCAGAACAAACCGCTAACACCCTAGACTTGTTTCTCACTTCTGATCCTAATAAATACACTGTAAGTGTAGGTACATCAGACCATTGTGTCATATCCGCAAATTTCTCATGACAACACCTCCCAGTTAAATAAAAGTCACCTAAGAGAACCGTTTGGCAATATGAGAAAGCCAACTGGGACGGTCTCAATAATTTCTTCAGGAACTTTAACTGGTCACTATGCTTGCTCGGTAGTGACATAGACACCAGCGCAGATATGATATCAAATTTAATCCTTTACGGAATGAGAAATTTTATCCCTAATTGGGTGAAATCTATCAAACCGAAAGAAAATGCAGGGTTTGATTCGAGCTGTAAAGACGTTATTAGGGTTAGAGAAGTAAGTTTCCGGAATTATAAACCAGCCCCACTGAGGAAAACCGGAGAAAGTTTCAACAAGCTAGAAATACCTGCACCGTTCACATTCGTAGAACCAAATTTTTGCATGACCAAAAATTAAGGCAAAAAATACTACAATGTTCCAAAGGTAGTAATAATTTTTGGTCATTTGTAAAAAACATTCGAAATTCAACTTCGTCTTCGGT
This sequence comes from Philhelius pedissequus, assembly GCA_910595825.1. Lineage (NCBI taxonomy): Eukaryota > Metazoa > Arthropoda > Insecta > Diptera > Syrphidae > Philhelius > Philhelius pedissequus. The sequence goes on from OU343160.1 coordinate 331,957,816, forward strand.
TCCAACCGTCATCTTAGCTTGCAGCGCAGTTCGCTGTTAATGTTAATTCGACGCTGCCAGAAAGTATTATGCCTCCTCCAGTACTTGATAGCGTAAGCGATTATATGGGACGAATCTTCTTTCGCACTCGTGCAGTTGCTAGAGTCCTCAAATAGCTTGATATACACAAATCCGCTGGCCCGGATAGTATCCCTTCCATCGTTCTGAAGAGGTGTTCTTCAACGCTGGCAAAACCACTGCGTAAGCGTTTCCATCTGTTCTATTCTACAGGTCTCTTTCCGAGTGGGTGGAAAACAGCATTTGTCCAGCCTGTCCCTAAAAAAGGCGAATCTTCCTCACCCTCTTGTTACCGTCCAATTTCACTTACGTCCCTTCTTTCCAAGGCCATGGAAACGCTGATTAACTATCAGCCTACGAAATATCTTGAAGAACGATAGCTCCTTCGTAGCAATAGGTCCACTGGTGATCTGATGGTATATCTCACCGAACAGTGGCACAAATCTTTACATCGTTTTGGAGAAAATAAGATTATTGCACTTGGTATTTCAAAGGCATTTGATAGAGTTTGGCATCGAGCTCTTTTATCGAAAATGCGTGTATTTGGTATCGATGAAGGATTAGAACTTACCTTTCGGACCGTTCAATACAAGTTGTATTGGACGGTTTCAAGGCTGATATCCACAAAATAAATTCTTGTGCCACAACGCTCCGTATTGTCTCCGACCCTTTTTCTCATTTTTGTTAATGATCTCTTACCTGGAACTTCTAATTCACTTAATTGTTTTGCTGTACTCTCAGCTTTTCATATTCATTTTCAGATGCACCTCCTTGTTCTTCGGATGTGCAACTGCAACGGTAGCGTATGATAAGCTCATTAAATTCTGATCTTGACAGCATTGTCCAATGGGGAATAAAAAACTGTGTAGAACTTAATACTTCAAAAACTCAGTGCTGTCTTCTATCGTTAAAGCAGAGCCCAGCCCCCATGCCACTATCCATGAGCGGCACTTGCATTGAAGAAACCGATCAGCTATCAGTCCTTGGCATGTGCATCACAGACCAGTTTTTGTGGAATGACCACATATTCGATGTCGCCAAAAATGCTGCAAAGTGCTTGGGCTTTCTTCGAAGATGCAAGAAATTCCTTTCCACGTCTGATCTGGCTGTAATCTATAAGGCCTTCATTCGTCCAAAGTTGGAGTATAACCCTAATATTTGGGCAGAAGCTCCCAAAACCCATTTGAATATTTAAGATATAATTCAAAATAGAGCTCTAAGAATGATTGGGGATAGAACTATAGTGGAAACATTTACATCTCTCGAACATCGTCGAAATGTTTCATGTATTTCGTTATTTTATCGCTATTTTCATAAACAGTGTTCTAGCCGAGTAGCCAGTTGCATTCCTCCCGTTAAACTATTCCACCGTAATACTGGCGCTTCTAGGAATGCTCATCAGTTTACCCTTGAGCCCAACTTCGGACGTACTGTTAAGTACAGGGATTCTTTCTTTAGCCGTAGAACACGAATGTGGAATAAATTACCCGGCTCTATTTTCCCCTCCCATTTGGATATTTAGAAATTTAAAACCAATGTGCATCGGTATCTCCTTTTTCATCCTTTCCTATTTTCCTAAAGCTGCGCTCGCACTGTGCTTGGACATATTAAGGGTAAACAAAACCCCTTTAGTGCGCGCATTATTATAAACAAAACAAAAAACAAAAAATAGTAGGTGTACACCAAGGAAGCATCTTAAGTCCTCTGTTTTTTTTTATTACAGTCTTTGACTACCTCCTCGAAGGTTAAGTACCGAACACTGTATATCAAGTATTCTTTGCTGACGATGGAGCCATCATAAGCGAGGATCTTACATTCTTGCAACGAGCACTTTGATATTTGGGTAGACGTTTTAGAAGGAAGTGTGTAACGCATCAGTCAGAAAAAGACTGAATACTAGTGCTGTCCATTTTCGGATCCGGACATGCCGATTCCAGACATTTATTTGAACGAAAATGTGCTTCCCCAGCGCGAAAAGTTTAAATATCTTGGATCTATGTTCAAGTTCAATAGTAAAGTAACTTGTGATGACGACAATAATCATCGTGAAAGAGTAGGGCGGATGAAGTGGCGTGAAAACTCTGCTTTCTGTGATGGAAAAATGCCCCTAACCTGAAAGCACTTGTGCGCCCAGCACTCACATATGGCTCACAATGTTGCACAATGTATAAAAAGTATGGTGTAAGTTGACATCAGCTTAGATGAATATGCTATTCGTATGACTGCAGGAGTAACAAAGATTAATGGAAATAGAAGTACTAGTATAAGAAGATTTCCTTCCGGAAATGTAGGCTTCTTTTATTGTTGGAAACTTGGCACACGATCTGGACAAATCAAGGAAAATTAATTGTTCTGTCAAGTTCAACAGTTTTGCATTGTGTAGTTCGATAAGTGAAGTTAGACTTGCCTACTTGTCTTTTGCGTTATAGACCCAAAACTATAGTATTTTTTTCAATAAAATAATAAAATATCTTGTTAAAACTTTATTATTAGGGTTTAAATCTCAAGAGCATGATTTAAATCTTATTATATAAATGTAATTATTTATATTATTTTAAATAATGAAAAATGAAATGACTATATATTTAAAATTAAGAAAAAAATACAGTATTCGGAGTCGGAGATAGAATGGATCCCTGCCAATTCTGTCGCAGAATTTTTTTTTTATATTATAATCACCTTTTTTTTAGTAAAGTTCATTCAAAAAGTGTTAATTTTCACACCCATTACATACAAAATTTTGGTGACAAATAAAAGAGACAGAATTAAAAGAAAGTCATTAGATATAATCAAAGCAGCAATTAGTTAAAAGTCTAGTGGTGAAAAACACTTCAGAAAGAATATGATATATAAAGTAAAAATAAATTATATCATAATATTTATATATCTAATTGGTAAATGGTCGTCCAAAAGTCGGATTCATTTTAAATTTAGAGATACTTTTGAACTATCAATATTAAACTGTAATTGGAATCAGTTTCATTAGTACACAGTATGCACAGGAGGTAATCAATTTATTGACCGATAATCAGACCCACAATATTTGAAATACCTAAGATCACTACAAAACTCATGAAAAAATCGTGAACAAATATAACTCTCTCAACGAAGACTCCAGCTTCGATAATGATTCCGTAAGTCATTACCGAAAACTTATAGAAACTGAAATGTTTATAGAGCTAATTTGTAACAAATTTTAAGAATGCGAGGCATTTCTCAAAATAGTGATCAATTTACAATGTATGTTGACTTTAAATTAGTAGTTTAAAGTTTTAATTTAATAGTGGAGATTTTTAACTTGTTTTTTTATTTTAATAAATTAAAGGTTTTATTTAATTAACTCAAAACACAAATTATTTATTTATTGCTTATATGTAAATTTCAGAACCTATAGTTCGGTCAATTTAGACGTAAAAATAGTGGTCAAATAACAAAAATTCCGGAAAGCCAAACATTGGTGGAGAGCTGGGGTTTACCCTAACAAATAAAATTTTAAAAATCCCCATCGATCCTATGTGTGCTACAAGTTATTCGGGGTCAATGCTCAAAATTTGAGGTTTTTTGGATTTTTCTCGAAAACGGTAAGTTTTCACAAAAAAAACCTCAAACCAAAGTTTTAAATCTTAAAATTCTCTATAAAAACTGTCCCCATGATTTTATCCCTAAGAGTTACCATTCGTGAGATATCGCGATTCTAAGAGTCATTTTATACACGATATGCACATATAAGCCACGTATATACGAGTACATATCAGGCACTTAAGACAAGTATAAATAAATATTTGTGTCTCTTATACATATATATTATAGTATCCTGAAAACATTTGTTGAAAAGATAGTCGGTCCCTAACTGAATCCACGCTACCCACGTGGCCTTGAAAAACATCTGGCTATTTTATTGTCCTTAGGTCTCGTTCATATACTTGTTTGTTTTAGTGCTAAGGATTCAGTTCAAGTGAATATACGTACTTCTTACAAGCGTCTACCATTTAGGTTATCTATGTTATTTTATAGCTCGAAAAAATGTCTCAGTTTTGCTTTATTTTCGAATAAACTTTTAATTAAAGATAAACAGTTTTGGTTGATCGTGGAATGCCAAATTTAATCGAGGCTAGTGTCGGGAGAGATGATGAGTTTACTGAGTATTTAAGAACTCAAAAATCCGTTACAATACACGTGGATTGCAGAATATCATACACCGGGATACAAGAATCAAGTACAACTATCATGTCGTCTCCCAACATCGGCATCTGCTATTCACTTGTATACTATCAAGTTCAAACATGGCTAGGCAATCAACTGAACATAGAAGACTGTGGTTGGAAATTGATAGATAATACAATGCCAACAAACAATTCTTTCCTTTCCTTCTATTCCTTCTATCTAATGCACTGCAATTCTAGTTGCATTTAAAAAGACTTTAGAACTTACAGGCTTATAGTTAAATTATTATTATTTTTACTCTGGAACCGATTAAAACTTTACTCCCACCTACTCCAGAAAAACTTCTCAACACTATTTCTTGCAATTGCAAAAAGGTTGCAGTGCCAAATGTGGCTGTAAAATGTCGGGTTGCTGTGTTCTCCAGCGTGTACTAATTGCCTAGGACAGTTTTGCTCAAATGTTCAGTTGATACAATAGAGGAAGATTCCTGTGATTTTATTGAAGAGACCAATGACTCAGCCACATTTGAACAAATAATGTGGATGTTCATTGCAAGAGGAAGAAGAAGAAATCTAAGAACACATGACTGTTGAAAGTAGACTTTCAAGAGTATGAATCTGATTAATATATCTAAAAAAATCAAAACAATAGTTAACCCAATAATCAATAGCAATATCAATAATAAGGTAATATCTAGAACTTGATGGGTATTGTTCCATTAAATGTATCCTAAAATTGTCATGACAGTTAGTGGAGTAGGCCCACAGTGGAAACCACGGAAAAAAAATGCGCCGAGTATACTACTTCACGGGTGGCGTGGAAATGTGTGCATATCATGTATAATGTGACTCTTAAAATCACGATATCTAACTCTTAGGACCAAAATCATTGGGACTATTTTTGTAGAGAATTTTAAGATCCACAACTTTGGTTCGAGGTATTTTCTTGAGAAAACTTATAGTTTTCGAGAAAAATCTAAGAAACCTCAAATTTGGACCTTTGACCCCGAATAACTTTTGTAGCACACATAGGATCCATGGGGATTTTTAAAACTTTATTTGTAATGGTAAGCCCCAGCTCTCCACCAATATTTGGCTTTCCGGGAATGTTTGGTATTTTAAATGTCTATATTGACCGGACTACTATGCGTCCATCGTTGCTTAATATCGCACCGTAATAATTTCGATTTTGAGGACTGTTTATTTTCATTGCATATAAATATAATTCTTAGAACATCTTCACTCCACTTAACACTAAACAAATTTGCTAAACTTCTTTGAAATAGTTCACGATTATTTATTACTATTTTCTTCGTATACGTCAAAATCACACACGGTCACTCAAACTTTGCAGTCCTCAACCAACATTTTACACCACATAAATATTAGATTTCCCATTCCGAAATTACCACCAGTTTTTTAAGGTCATATCTTGAATTCATAGTTTTGGAGTGCTATGACAACAAATGCAATATTGTTTGCAATAGAATAACATTTGTTAGCAACGATGGTTTGTTGCTACTAAAAAAAATAAATCAATAAATACTTTTGAAAGAAAATATAGAGTTCCTATTAAAACCATGCCAAATCTTAAGCCTACAACAAGAATTGATATTATTGGCAAGCTTGACTTGAACCCCGAAAAGGAACCTGGATTTTATATAGAATCCAAGCAGCAGAAGAAATTTCTCATGTAAAATTTCCATAGTTCCAAAATTACAAACATAATTATAATAATTACTTTTTTTTTTCTTAGAAAAGCTCCTAACTGGGATAATGTAGCAGGAGATAGCATCGAACTCCTAGCCATCCAGAATGAACGAGAATATCAATCTATGCTCAAGCTCCAACAGGAAATGCTTAAGAATGCCAAACTTCAAGGTAAAATCAATAGCAAACGAGTCGAAGAAATTTACGAAATGCAATCGAAACTTCGAAAACGTTTCGCTGAGGTGAATGAATTTATGAAAGAGTGTGAAGAAAAGAAACGAATTGCTGAATCAAAAATCAATGAAGAGAACGAAAAGCAAATCGAGATGAAAGTCAAAATTGAAGAATTCAAAAAGGACATAAATATGTTAAATGAATTTCGAGAAATTATGTCGAAAACTGTGGAACGGTTTGAGCCATATGAGAAGGTCATAAATGAGGTAATTGCTAAAACGGACGCTTGGAGTTCGGTGAAGGATTGTACCGATAGGTGTGATGCTTTGAGTAAGTTATTTTTTTAAGCCTTTTGGGGTTTCATTAATTTCTAACAAAATAACTATTTTGTTTTGTTAGTGCTAGCTCAAAAGGAAATTTCTGAAATGGAGAAAGAAAAATACAAAGATATCGAATCAAAAAGAGCCGAAATGTCAAAGATTGCAAGTGAGGCAACCTTAAAAGTCTTGGGGTTCATGAACGAGCTATCGCAAATGGAAATAGACTACAATGCAGCGCGTTCGGATTGTTTGAAATGGGAAAAAGTGCTGGCTGATGTCAAAGATTGCATTGCTGAAGATGAATTAAAGAAAAAGAGGATGTTCGATGGAATTCAACTAATGTATCGAGATCTTTGCAAGCGACGAGGTAATTTAATTAACATAATTATGTGTGTATATTTTTAAACATAATTTCAATTTGTATTACAGGAATAAATCCATTTCATAAGAAACTTAATATTGAAAAGCAATTGGATTTTATAAGTGATGAAATTGAGATATTGCAAAGAGTCGTAGACGGATGTAGACGAAAATAAATCGTAGTTTTATACTTTGTACATACAAATTAGATGTAAAATTAACTTGCATTTTTTGACTTGTGCTGATAATTTAAAAATTTATTAGTCTTTTTTATAAACACTGCTGTAAGATTTCTAACCCCCAGTTTCACAGTGCGAGTTTTGGTTTAAACTTCAGATCAACAATTTATTCGGTTTCACAGTGACGTTTAAACCTTGAACTGAGTTCAATTTGTAGTTTAAGTTAAACGAGATTATTCTTGCCCTTTAAACTTCAGTTCAGCGTTTGTATTGATTTTTTTTCCAGAAAATATAATGAACAAAACAAAATTGTATATTCAAATGGTATCGAGTTGTTATAGTGATTTTGAATATCATTTTATTTATTATTCTTGTTGTTTCGCGTGTTTTTTTGTGTCAGAAGACGTGTTTTGGTGAGAAAAAGAAACTCAGTCAGTCAAAATGTAACAAGAGATACAACAACAAGAATCCACTGGGATCTACTTTACCCTTTTATTCCAGTGAAATGTTCCTTGACATTATTCGTTTATGCTGCTCAAATTCGGAGGGCGGTGAACTAATTTTGTGTACTTGCTATGTTAGTGAACCTGATAATAGATTACAATAGATGTGTTCGATTTTTGATCTTTAGGCTTGTCACGCACGTGAATTTCTAAGGCAGAGTTTATAAAATAGTTATTTAGAGTTAAATCATTTTCCATTGGGGGATTCACATGTAATATCATTTTGTACTACATTATTCGTTTTGTATTATCAAAATTGAACCATATTATGGATTATCAAAAAACATGCATTACAAAAGATCTTGCACTCCACTTCAAAAATGTAGTTCTGTCGATGATAGTGTAGTGCAAAGAAAAGAAACAAAATTTACATGAAAAATAAACACACACAAGGAAAAAGAGATGGAAGTAATCGCTGTTTTCACTCTGATATGTATTGTTTTATTTTCATGAGAAGGAGCACGATTACACGATTCTTTTTTTCGGTTGTTTCGTCTTTATAAGGAAGAAACGAAAGCACGAATGAAAATTTCAACACTTTTTATGGTGGAACTTGAATATGTATATTTTTATTGAGATTTTCTTTAATTTACATAAAACTTTTTACATTTTTTTTACTTAACTATAGATTTATCTATTTGCCGACTTTGAATTGTCCGCGCTACACAAATCTTATTTTTATTGTTTTTTTTTTTCAATTTACCAACTTCAAGTAATGTATTTTTCTATTTTGTATATTAAACTGAATAATATTTTTTTCGTCCTCTCGATGGTTGAACTTTGATGTTTCTGATTTGAAAACCGCAATGCTCCTCGATGTAAATTCAAATTATTGAGTTGGTAATTTTTTTCACAATTAAATGGTATATATTTGTGAAAGAAGTAATTCAAACACATTTTTAATGATTACTATAGTTTATTTTTACACAAAACAACATAAAATTCTATAAACGTCAAAATGACGAACGAAATGACATACATATTTCCACGAACGGTGTAATCACGAACGTTTGCGCTTGTCAAAATGACGAATGACGAAACGAACGAATCGTGTAATCAGGCTCATGATCTATATGGATCATTAAAGGTAGTGAAATACGGCAATTGACTAATGGAACGGACGGATTGTTGATTGTGAAATTAATTTTCATTATTTAATTCATAATGGAAAAAGCACTTCAACTTATTACTGCACAAGATGTGAAAAATAAAAAAGACGTTCACATAGGTTGTATGTCTTGAAAAGCCTATAAGCTCAAAAAAGTTATAAAAATCAAACAACACGTTTGTCAGGTGATGTTTTTATGTTCGAATCATCAAACATCGACAAGGTACTTCCAAGATTTATCAGTTTTAATCCCTTTCTACATGTCCACACTAGAGTTTAACTATGGCGATTTTTTACGAAAAGGAAAAAGGCAATCTGCCCTTCTCTTTCCTACGAATGTAAGATCGTATAAAATCCTCATCATCAGCGATCAGCCACTTTGAGACTACATTTTTTTAATCTAACTTAAAACAAAGTGTGAGGTTAGCCTTAGACTAAAATTGATAAATTAGAAATGCTCAAGAATCGAACAAATCTTTATGTCAATCGAACAACAAGCAGATGCTACAACCCTTAAATAGCTAACCAAGTAGAAAGACATTTGCTGTGGATCGTTTTTTGAATTTGTTTTAGTTCACTGTGCTATATTCTCACCAATTAATTTAAGCTCAGCTTAAGGTTCAGTTCATTTTCATCTTAAGCTTAAACTCCCACTGTGAAGCTGGGGGTAAGAGTTAAAAGCAAATATTTATTTGGTGTTGTCTAAAAATTATATTAATTAGTTTTCTACTATGTTTTCAGCTTCCTTAACATTTCGGTAAAGTCTTATCGAAGCTTAAATGACTTACATTACATCACTGACATTATAAGTATTTAAATAAGTTTTTTTTAACTACATATTAGTTAATTAATAAATAAATTTTTTAATAAAACATTTCTTCACAACAAAAATCCATTTTGTTTCTTCAAAGAAAATTTTTGATGAATCTTAAAGCAATTTTATATGCTGGACCAATAAAATAAAGAAAATCGCACTTTCATAAAATTTGGTGAAAAGTTCCATTTATGGAGATTGAAGATTCAAAATGAGCTTTTAAATGTATCTATTTACAGATGTGCGTTGCGAGGAGGTGTCAGGGGTAAGATTGAGATGTATCAAACCTAAGAAAAAAAAAATACTTTTGAAAAGGCTAATCACATCACAAAACTGACTTTACGGTATTGAAAGTTTTACTTTAAGGAAATAATTACATATTTAAAATAAAATGAACGACTGGGTCGCACGTACTTGTTCTTATGTTCGATTACATCTCAAGTACAAGACTTTTAGTAGGAACAGCTCAATATGGTCTTAGTCTTCTTTACTTAATTTTTATGTACAAAATTTCGTAAATTTTTTATATACAAATTTCGTAAATTTTTGTCTAAGAAAATTTATTATATGACAATTTTATGTACTTAATAATATACTTAAATTTAAAAACTGAATTTCGAAAAACAACCATAAAAATATTTTTTCGAAAATTTTGTATGCTGTATTATTTAAAACTCAAGGGAAAAAATTTGATCGAAATCCGTTGAGCCGTTAATTAAAAAGAAGAGAACGCAAATAATACCTACATATTATTTTTGTTTTTGGTTTAGTGGACTGTGTGGGCTTAAGTCAAAAACAAAAATAATATGTAGGTATTATTTGCGTTTTCTTCTATTTATTTACCACTAGCCAGACCACGGGCGTAACATACATATATTTCTGGGTGCATTAATTTGGCCAAATTCCACTAGAAAAATATAATTTTCAGTATGTATGTGCTGAAAATTTTATTAGAGTTGGTAGTCATCGACCAAAAAATAGTGCGTCTTAGAGCGACACGATAGCATCTAACTGATGAGCCCAACTATCGTGTCCGGGCGAAACGCATTTTGGACTAAAGGTCATAAAATATTTCAATTTGAGTTAATTAAAAAGTGCAAAATCAAGGAAAATGGTTATATAGCAGGTTTCGTTAATAACAAAATATGTACCTAAACAAAATTTTAAACCAAAATATAGACTATACATAATGCACATTTTTTTATCAAAATCGTTAGAGCCGTTTTCGAGGTAATTAAAAAAACTAAAAAAACAATTCCAAAATCTATTTTAGACAATCCTCAAACGCTTGAATATCAAGTTTTAAGAAAATGCTTGAGTCGTTTAGGCTATAGAGCATTGTACAGACAGATAGACTGACAGACAGACAGGCAGACATACGGAATTGCGGGACCCACTTCTTCGGTGTTCTCTATCACCGTAATGTAAAATATTGCAATTTTCTGTAAATAAAACTTCAAAACCATATTTTCGGTATGCTTATCTTCTTGCAAAAAAATATGTGGGTTAACCAAAAAAAACATTAGTTAAAAACCACGCTCTTCTTAAAGTTTGTTTTTATTAGATAGAAAACGATTTGGAAAGTGGTTTTAGTAAAATCCCTCAACGGCCACGCCCACTTTTATTATACATATATCGGAAACGACTAACGATTTCGATTAAATATTAAGCGTTTTTTTTCTGCGATTCCTAACAACAAATTTTTTATAGTAAAAATGGTAAATCTTCATTATCTCGAAAACGGATCTGACGATTTTGATAAAAAAAAACATTTCAAACATTTTTTTTTACATATAATTTTGTTAAGCCACTCAACGGTTTTTTTTTTTTTTGATTTACGACTTTCTCATAAGGGGTTGAATGGATTTCGATTTAAAAAAAATTTACTGGACGTTCTTCGAATTTAAAATAATATTGCATACTAAAAATTTACAAAAATAATATTTTGGATGTGAAAAACAATTTCGAAAACGGGTTGACGATTTTTTTTAAGTTATTTTTTTTCTTAATATCCCATTATAACCCACGGGTGACAGCCAATCAAATCTGGAGGTACATGTAGGAAATAATGCCGCTTAGAGTGGTACTCGTTCCCACACGTCTGAGTTAGCAGTCAAGCACTATAGCCACTGCACCATTGCCAACCGCAAAATTTCAAATAAAGTGGTACTTTTTTATGTAACCAAATTTCAGACTGTTCATCTTTTTCCGAATTGTTCATCTTATAATGATTTCTGGATACCTACATTCTATAAAATTGGAAATAGACACATATTTAGTATGAAAATATAATTTTTTATTTTTATTTATAAATTACTGGCCAGACCACTGGCATATAACATATTTCTAGTTGCATGAGTTTAACCAAATTCCCACAATTTTCAGTGTGTGTATACTGTAAATTTTATTAGAGTCGATAATCATCGACCAAAAAAAAAATATTGCGTCTTAGAAGGGTACGATAGCATCTAACTGATGAGCCCAACTATCGTGCTCGGGCGAAACGCATTTTGGACTAAAGGTCATAAAATTTATTCAATTTGGCTCTAATCCACAAAGAATTTATTTATTTATTTATTTATTTCATCAATGGATACATAATCTGTTGACTACAATAAAATTATAATTTATCATTATACATCATTAAAAAAGTTTAAAGCAATATTCTTAAACATATGCCTATTCATTTGAAGGTCGACTTCACTATGAATTTAATTAAAAAGAGATAAATTACGAGTTATGAGTTCATTAAGTCCATAGTTCGTCCTGTGACTAGAACTCAAAAAGTGAACGTCCCTATTTCCCAGGAACATAAAAAGACATAAGAGCTAGTAAGTCCGAAGATTTTATTTTACCATTGAGTATGTCCTTGATAAAAAGAACCCCAAGGGTTTCTCTACGGCTTTTTAAAGATTTTTAATCTATCAATGCGCACCTAGAGCCATAATTGGGCAAACCATCTGACCACCTGAAATTCCTTAAAGCAAAGCGCGTGAATCTTCTTTGAATATTTTCAATCCTGTCTGAGGAATTTTGATAAAAAGGAGACCAAATAACACTACAGTATTCCAGTATGGGTAATATTAAAGATATGTAAATCGTTTTCAGAGTATAACTATCTTTAAATACCCCCGTGTTGCGTTTTAAAAAACCTAGCAACAAATTCGCTTTTGAAATAATAAAATGTATGTGTTCAGAAAAAGAAAACTTAGTGTCAAAAATAACACCAAGGTCCTTTATTACACTCACGGTTGAAAGATTTTCATTGCCGAGACTGTAACTTAACAGCACTTTAGGTGTTGTACGAGAAGCTCTAAATATATTACATTAGATATTTAGCTCGAGATGATTATATTTACACCAATTGAAAAACGCATCAATATCTTTTTGAAAGTTAACACAATTTTCAACTGAAGAAATTTGGGAATATAGTTTCAAATCATCTGCGAACATCAAACAATGAGAAAATTGCAGACACTCCGGAATGTCATTGACGAAAAGATTGAAAAGGAGGGGTCCCAAATGACTTCCCTGAGGCAGTCCCGATAAGACTTCAATAAAAAAGGATTGATTGCCTTTGATTTTAACAATCTGTTTTCGATTTGACAAATAAGATTCTAACCATTTAAGAAAACCGAATCTGAATCCCATCCTCTTCAACTTTCTTAATAGAAGTCTGTGATGGACTCTATCGAACGCTTTCACAAAATTCGTGTACAAAACATCGACCTGCATTCTTTTTTCCAAAGAAGATAAACAAAAACTTGTAAACAGACACAAGTTCGTAGTAGTGGAGCAACAACTACAAAATCCATGCTGTCTCGAAGATATTATGTCTTTCACCGTGAAACTAAGTCTATTGAACACCAACTTTTCAAAAAGTTTTGGAATCGCGGAAAGTTTTTAGACTGGTAGTTCTTAATAAAGTGTTGAGACCACTTTTATAAATAGGGCTGATGGATGATATTTTCCACTCTTCTAGAAAAACCCCAGAATGGAGCGATTTATTGAAAATAATTTTATTGAAAATAATTTAAAAGAGGAGGAATCAAATCTACTCCAGCTTTTATAAATATTAACATCAAGAGAAGCTAAGCCGTCAAATAACTCTTGATCAGATAGAGAAAACACATTAAAATCAACTTGAGAACTAATATCATTATACAGGCTTTCACTATTAGGTATAATGTCTATATTATAATTCGCTTGAAAAAACTTAGCAAAAAGATTGCATGTAGCTTCAGTACTATGGGAGGTCTCTCCATCAAGCTCCATTGACCTAGGAAACGCAGAACTTTTGCGTTTTGAATTTTAAAAAACCCAAAAAGATTTCGAGTTGCATTTGATATCCCTTTCAACTGAACTTATATATTGTGAATATTGAAATCTACTCAAAAAATCAAATTCCCGTCGCAGTTGCATAAAACGAATTCTATCTTCAGATTTGCCTGTTACCTTACATCTCTTTAAAGCCTTATTTTTTACATTTTCTAAATTCTTAAGTCTTTTATTGAACCAGGGAGATTTAAAAGACGATCCCTTTCGAACTACCGGAACGAACTTCTGAACACCCTTAAACAAAAGTGTTTTAAAGATGGTATACATCTGATTTAAAGATTTATCTGCAAATAGTTGCTCCCAATTTATGGTATTAAAATAATTATTTAGCGAAATGAAGTCAGCCTTCTTTAATTATATTAAATATAAAACAGTTATTTGTAATAACAGATTGAAAATTATAAAGTTCAAATACAACCATAATTGCTTTGTGATGAATTTGATTTCTTACTAAAGGAAAGTCTGATTCAGAGACCATAAATTTAAGATCCCTAATTATAAATACAAGACCGAGAAACCTATTTAAAGTATTTTTTACATGATTAGATAGATAGATTTTTATTTTCAGTATTTGGATATACATTTGGTAAGCTACCGCACAGTTTATACACAGAGATATGATATACTATAATAATATCTTTCTACTGAATAAGTATTTTAATAAATTTCAAGTTCACAAAGGGTTTAGAAATTACTTTTTGAAGGAAACTACAATTAAAACCTTCAATATAAAAAAAAAAAGAAAAAAGGCAGGTACATTTTGACTCGAATAAGAAATAAAACTTCAAAACAATAGTTTAGAAGAATGTTAAGTTAGTATGAATTGAGTTAGTGAATAATAATAATATATAATTTATTTAATGTATATTAGTAGTTTGTTAGTAAATATGTATATAATAAATGGATAAATAAATTAAAATAATAAATAAATAAATAAATAAATAAATAAATAATAAATAAATAAATACATGTAAACATATAAACATATAAGTAAATAAACAAAAAGAAGTAGATAACTAAATAAGTACAAGATAAATAAATAGATACATAATTGAATAAACAAAAAAATAAAATAAATAATTACAAAAAGCAAATAAATAAATAAATAAATAAATAAATACATGTAAACATGTAAACATATAAACATATAATAAAATCAACATCAAAGATATGGTTAAGAAAACAATTGATTGATTAATGGATTCTCAGGAATTTCACAATTTCTCAAAAAAGAGTTGTTGAGTTTATCAATTCTTACAGAGATCATTTCCACATTTGCTCTTGTATGTAAGTCTAATGTGGCATGGTATCGAGAAAGATTAAGCATCATTTTAAGTAATTTGTTCTGTGAAACTTGTAGTTTGTTAAGATGACATTTGGAACAATTTCCCCACACTTGGCATCCATACAAAAGGATTGCTTGGAATATTACTTTGTGAATAATTATTTTGTTAGCGTTGCTTAGAGATGACTTTCTATTAATGAATGGATAGAGCATATTGATTGCTATGCTTACTTTGCGCTTGGTTTGCGCAATATGTTCCTTAAATGTTAGTTTTTGGTCTAGATAAACCCCTAAATATTTTAAATTCAAGTCCCATTTGACATTAACGCCATTTACAATAAGCTGATTACTGGGAAGATAGCAAGACTTTCTTTTTCTGCTGAAAAAGATAGCTTTTAATTTATCAGCATTCAGCTTAATTTTCCACTTTTGATAATATTGAATCATCAGTTCAAGTGCATGATGTAAATTTGTCTCAATGTTGAGACTAAATTCATGTGATGAAAAGATGCCTGTATCATCAGCGAATATAGCAATTTCACATTCCTGTAGCCTGGAAATATCAGATGTGTAAATGTTGTACAAAAAAGGACCCAACACTGATCCCTGTGGAACACCTGCATTAACTTGGTAAGAAATTGAAGGACAGTTATTAACAAAAACACTAAAGCAACGGTTAGAAAGAAAGCTTTGAATAATTTTTATGAGATACATGGGAAAACCAAAATGTACCATCTTGTGGAGAATCCCATCATGCCATACTGTGTCAAACGCCTTTTCTATATCTAGTAGAACAAGACCAGTTGATTTCCCAAGAGAACGATTTTTTTTGACATGTTCACATACTCTTAAAACTTGATGAGTGGTGCTATGATGCATTCGAAATCCAAATTGTTCATTTGGAAAAATATTTAAATCTTCAACGATTTGCAAAATCTTACGTTTAATAATCTTTTCCAATATTTTACTTAGACAACTAAGCAAACTTATCGGTCGATAGCTAGTAGGAAGCTTAGCAGGTTTTCCAGGTTTTGGAATTGGAATTACCTTTGCGTTTTTCCAAGTCATTGGAAAATACTGAATCTTAAGACATGCATTTATCAAAAAGGTAAGAAATATAAGGCCTGCTTTGGGTAGTTTTTTTATATAAATATTTTTTATATTGTCTAGTCCATCTGATTTCCTTGACTTAAGGTTTGAAACTATATGCCCCACATCCTCCCTAGATACAAATTGATCACTAGGTGTATCAATGTTTTGTGAGTTTACCATGCTCAACGTATTACCTACAAGAATTTCAGTTGTGACATCACTAAGGTGTTGTGAAACAGTATGATTAGTAAGAAATGAAGATGCGAATAAATTACTTTTATTTGAGTCTTGATAAACCACTTCATTTCCATTATCAAGATTTGGTATTCGTCTATTTTTGTTTTTAATAATTTTGACAATGTTCCAAAAAGGTTTTTCATTTTTTTCCATTTTACTTAATTTATCGTTCCAATTTCTGTTTCTGTGCTTACTAATTTCCTTATCAATCCTTTTTTTATAAAGTTTTGCTGCATCACGATATTCTGGTAGGCGATAACGTTGCCACTGCCTATTAAAAGAATTTCTTAGTCTTATTAATTCCAGAATGTGTTCCGGCATCTTAATAAAGAAAGGTTTTTTTGTCTTTTTTGGTACACATGATTGCACTGTGTCTAGTATTTGACGAGAGAAGGTATTGACATGCACATCAATATCTTCTCTAGAACACACTGTATCTAAATCTGTGCATACTGTTCTAAGTTTGGACTTAATTTCAGATCTAAAACGACACCAGTCTGCATTTTTAAGATCCAAAAAGTACTCTGCTCTATGCTCAGCCAATTCATTCATTTTGCATAAAACTGGAATATGATCAGAACTTAAATCATTGATTGTCTCAGGCTGAGTAAAAAAAGAAGGAATATTAGTTATGAATAAATCAAGAACGGACGGACTTCCCCTTGACCCAGACGGAAAATAGGTTGGACTAAACGGAAACAACATGGAATACGGAAACAAGCACGACATACTCACAAGAACATTACCCCACGAGTTTGCACGAACACATCCCCAATCTCTATGCCTACAATTTAAGTCACCTCCGATTATATAATTATCGTTTCTTATTATCAATTTTCTAAGATCTCTCTTAAAATACATTTTTTTTTCTTCATTTGAATTTTTACCGGGAAAATATACACAGAACAATTTTAACGTTGTATGATTTCTCAATCCTACCTCCACACCAACATTTTCAATTAAACGAGTCCTTACAACGGGCAAGAGAAAATGTTGAATTGATTTTTTTATAAAAATTGCTACACCTCCGCCCCTTTGATCTATTCGATCTACGCGGTAGCATTTTTTTTACATGATTAATTTTTACTAATTCAACTTCCACATCCCTAGAAACATTAAAAGGGATAAGGATTTGCTCATCTTCTAGATAAAGCCAATCAATGTCACCAAGATTACAGTCACCGAAGATACATGGATATTGATTAGAAGATAAGCCATTTAATAAACAACTAATATTTGAAACAAGTTGAACATATAATTCTAAGCTACTCTTTGGTCTAATATAATTAACAATAAAACAATATTCAGCTCTGTTTACATTATGTGCTAAATGCTCTGAACTAACAAGAGCGCATAATTAGAATTTGTTTGAAAACTTAATTGTTTACTATTAAGTGAAGTATGAACTGCAATTAATACTCCCCCGCCTCTCTCCATACCAATGTCTAGAGAACGATCCACTCGATAGACAACATATGAAGAATCAAATAGCTCGGAAGAATAGATTCCATGGTGCAGCCAGGTCTCTGTTAATATTATTACGCCATAATCGTGTGCAATTGAGGTGATGAAAAACTCATTTGTTTTTGTTCGCAAGCCACCAGCATTTTGATGATAAATTCTAAGCTGTGACGGATTAAGGGAAGACGATGAAGCACATGTTATGTTGTTGAAATTTGGTTCGCACCACTCCCGTTTTTTGATTTTGGACGTTGGATAAAGTTCTTAATCTGCACACCCAATGGCCAAATAGAAGGATTAAATGCTTTCTCAAATGCAAACTCTGGAATTCCAAGTTTGAAGTTAATGAAATGCAGAGTTGAAACATTGACATTACTTTAAACTAATCTCAGTGTGCAAAGAAGCACACTTTCCGGAAGTTCAAGTCTGCTACAAAAGTGTGCTACAAAAGAAGTAATGTTCTTCTGGGTGACGTTCGTACTGACACGAGACAGATGAAGAAATTTAAGCTTAAGAACTGATGAGAATGAGAAATCAGCTGTGCCTTCAGTTGCAGTCCAGTTACCAATCAATTTAGAAGTGCGCTGACTTGGTTGGCTTTTGTCCTGCTGCACCTTCCTTGAGCACAAGTCAATTGCAATTGCATTCAAATGAAGGTGGTTCTTCAAGTGTTGCGGCAGATATAACAACAATTGAATTTGATGACGACTCAGAAGTGTTGTTGTTTTCAGGTGTTGCGATTGATGACAAATCGTCCGTTGAAGGAGCACCTTCATTAGCTACGTTAGGTGATAGAACAGATGGAACGCAGTGGGGGCAACTTGTTGGATCTGTTATTGGTATTATTTGAAAATCAGTTGATGACGATGTTGAAGATGATGATGACGATGATGACGAAGACGATGATGACGATGACGGTGCTGATTTTGATGGGGATTACTAACACAAATACAGCTATTACATCGCCACGCGAGGTTGCGATCTGATTGAAGTGCTATGTCAGATTCTTCACGAACTTCTGCGCATTTTTTATGAAAAAGTCCACAAAAACAAAACAAAAATAATATTTTACATATTGTTTGCGTTTTCTTCTTCATAAATAATAAATTTTTATATTGAAGCCGACTAATGGAAACTCGTGTGGCCGACCTCTGGAGTTTAGGGGGCCGACTTCATAAGAATCACACTTTCACTTCATTTTTTTGAGAATAAAAAAACAGGAATTTCGATATTTAGATATTCCAAGAAATCAGATAAACTAAATTGTATATCAGAAATTCGAACAACTGAATTTGAAGGGACAGTCAAACGTAAAAAAAAACGTTTGTTAGCCGATCACTGGCTTCATCGCCCTAGTTATAAAATATTTTTTTGCTCTTCGTTGTTTCCATGTTTAAGGTTCTTTATAACTGAAATCTGTATAATCTATCCATAATCATTTTTTTAGACATTGTGCATGTACTTTTTGTTTATGAATTGCGAAATTCTTTTATAAGTGTCTTACAAGAGCAATTAGATATAATAATGGTGAGTGCAGTGAATTCTTCTTACGAAAAGCAAAAAACTTGTCAATGGTAGTGGAGTACGTTGTAAGTTCTCCGTGAGTACTGTAACTCACTTATTATATTTGTAATTATATTTGTAACTTATCTAAGTAAAACTTACATAATGTAATCCCGGCCTTTATACCAAATCCAATAGGCCGACATAAGAACACGTGTCTTCTATATTCGGCCACCCAATATCTCTGAAAATTAACAGGCGGCCGACTACTGAAACCATGGAATATTTTTTGATTATTTTAGTATAAATAAATAGAAAATGGAAATTTCCCTTAACTTTAAAAAAAAAAAATTACTAAAATAGTCTTCAGTAGTCGGCAGGGGGGACGAGCTCGGGAGAATTGAACTAAATTCCATCTTAAAGTTAATTATTAACAAGCAATATTTTAAATGTTTTATAGCCATACATATAAGCTATAAATAAATAAAAAACAATCACAAAATTCATCTACATTCAATACTTTGTCAATTTTAGCTCTTTTTAAAAATCACATCCACTATTTTTACTTCCGATTATAGGTACTATAAGGCAAGTTATGTATTCGTAAAAAAAAATTCTAACAATCAAACATGACATTACGATCATAGAGCACACCAAAAAAGTGGGTCCCCCAATTCCGTCTGTCTGTCATTCTGTCAGTCTGTCTGCCTGCCCAGGAGTCTACAGCCTAAACGCTTTGATAGATTTGCTTCAAACTTGGTACATATTGTTTTTTCGGTAATATGCCCACACGTTTTTTCCATTTTTTTAAGACGATAAATAACAGTAGCTCCCATACATTTTTTTGGTGGCCAAAAAAAAAATCTAATTTTTCTCAAAAACGGCTCCGACGATTTTTATAAAAAAAAACAGTTCATTAATGAAGGGCAATTTAATTTTTTTTTGGGAAAAAATAGTTATTTTTGGTATCTCTAGTAGAACCATTTTTTTGGTATTCGATTTTCTCGGAAACGGTTGATTTGATTTTTTTTAATTTTTTTAAGCAGAAGCTCCTAGAAAGTTTAAACACAAATTATTTTTTTTTTTTGAAAACTCAAAATTTCCAAAACGACTCAATATTTCGTGGTTTTTTGACATTATCTTGAATAGATAAAACATATTTTTTTTAAATAAAAAACAACGGTACCTCCCATTAAAATGTTAAAAAACGGTTAAGAAAAAAATGTATTTCTCGAAAACGGCTCAAAGAATTTTTATAAAAAAAATTGTGTGTTCTTAGATTAGTACAATTCCCTTTCAAGTATAAAAATTCGACTTTTTAATTTTTAATAAAACTGCATACGAGAATTTTCGAAAAATTTTTTTTTCGATTTTTAAAAAATAAATATTTTTTTTTTTTTGAAAAATCGATTTCTTAAACAAGTTACAAAATTTATTTGAAATTTGAATTATGTCTTTATATTAATAATATCTTCAAAATGGCGTTTCAATTTTTTTTTCTAAAAATGTTTTCAAAATTTTATACATAAAAAATTAATTTATTAAAAACCGCTCCAACGATTTAAATTTTTTTTTTTGATATACTCTTATTTATACATGAATTCAAACTGTTACGTCGGAGCCTCCACCTGAGACCATAATCCCGTTTCCCCGGAAACTCCCCTTTGCCTAAGGGCATTCATAAATTACAGATTCATAAACTACAGTTTCTCACGCCATTTTTGCAAGCATTGCAAACAGATACACCCCTTTGTCCCGTAACCAAACATTCCAAGCGGTAATCTGAAACCGCCAATCAAATCGTGGGAAGGTTCATTTCTATCTTTTGCTAACTTGACAATTAATTATAATAACATAGCTCTAATGAATTTTGAACATTAGATTTTAAGTCAGTCTTTAATTCACCAAGCTACTGAGAAGTGCAGCCTCGCTTAGGACAGCGGCTTCTCCTTAGCAAATAAATAATTAATTATAAACAAAATAAATAATTGAAGACAAAATAAATAATTGTAAAAAAAAAAATAATAATGAATAAATAAATGAAAACAAAAGAAAAAAAACGTTTAAGTTTTTTTTTTAGAATAAACGTTCGGTCACAAACGTAAATCTGCATCTTTGTTTTCCCTCAAACTATAACGACTAAGCAATATAAAAACATTTAATTATGTGTATTATCCATTTATTTCTACACTAGCAGATACCTGTGCAATGCTACGGACCCACGGAATCTAATGAAATCATCTATCCACCTTCATTAAAAACCGTTCAGTCGTTGAATGTAGGTACAAACCACGAACATGCTCGCTTGCTGTTGGCCAAAAATTTAGATTTTGTCGTGTTCGTTGGCTTCGATGTTCGTCGTGTATGGTGATGTTCGCGAACAAAGCGAAGATTTAATATTGGATTCAAAAAGTAAGAACTGGAAAAATAAAGTTGGGACAAATAAATCATGGTTAATCTTCCAGCTGTTTACCAAATTTCATTAAAATCCATTCAATAGTTGAGGCATGAATGCGGAACAAACAACCAAGTATATATTTTGTTCATATACAAGCCTCTCCCATATAGGCATATGAACTGTTCGGTTCCATTTTTCGGGATAAAAATGACCTATGTGATAATCGAGTATGTGTGTGTCCATGTGCCAAATTTTATCCAGATCCGTTCAGCCGTTCTGGCGCAATTGAGCAAAAAATATCCATCCATCCCACCCATCCATCCATCCATCCAAAGTCTTACATTTATAATATCAGTATGATTATCCGAAAATTTCCAAGCTTCACAACGAATTTTCCACCTTTACGTTGTCCAAAATCTGCCCATTCGTTCTCAATTGATGAATTACAATAAATTTTTTCACACCATTTTTAATAGCAGATGCCCGAGCGATGGTATACGGACTTTCTATCCCACGGGAATCTAATGACATCTATATACCTACAATTAAGAACCGTTCAGTCGTTGAGGCGTGAAAGCGGAACAAACACCCAAGTATATGTATATATTTTTTTTATATTTAAGCCTCTCCCATAGGAACCGTTAATTTTTTTCGTGATAAAAATGACCTAAGTGAGAATCCAGTACCCCATCCATCTACCAATCAAATTTCATGCAAATCCGTGTGCTTCTATGCGCCTTGTGAATAAAAGCTATGTTGGCTATCTGTAGAATGAGCTCTATGAAAAATTAAAACACATCTATCCCACGGAAACCATACATTTTTCCGGGATAAAAAGTAGCACGTGGCCTATTCCAGACAATAATCTATCTCTGTACCAAATTTCATCCAGATCCATTCAGCCGTTCCGGGGTTATTGAGCAATAAACATCCATCCATCCAAACTTTCACATTTATAATATTAGTATGATTATTATTATTCCCTATTTACGTTTTTTTGCGTACGTCACTGAATACTAAATACAATATAGGCCCTCAAACATTTATATATACATGTGTCTTTAAAAATCACATGAATCTTAAGTATGTATATTGCACCAAAATTATGAAGTTGTATATATATAGCTACCTACCCGCCTACGTCCTTCATTTTTATTATTATATGTACATGTTTACATATTTAGGTTCCATCAATACGTATATATATATATAGATACATTTTACTCTCCTAACTTACATAACTAAAATCCATAATAGGTAGGTACCTATGTAACTATTCCTTGAATCATCCATTCGATAATTCATTATATACTAAGAATCAAGGTAATCTTACCTACATAGGCTTAAAACCGGCATAGGATAACTACACCTAACTAACTAAACCTCAATGGTTAGCTACATTAAAGTTGTTAGCTACAAGAGCAAGTTCGTACGATCCAGTCGTGCATTTAATTTTCTATCGAAAAGGCACATTTCAAACGAAAGCGAAAACTTGAGCCAAACATGCATTTCTTACAAGGAAACCAATAGCTTCAATGGAACGAAATTTTGAACTAGGAAGAAAAATTTTTAGCCTTTTTGAAAATATTTTTTGCCGGGAGGTTAAACAAAAAGTTTTGCTATTGACTTGAACTTTCCAACGAAGTGGCCGACTACTAGAGGATGCCGACCTCATATGCCATCACCCTACTTCAATCAACAACTAGCTACTATATATTTAGATATTTTTTTTGACAAAGATAATATCTAAACGTAATAGATTTCTCTTTTTGGTACTTTATTTGACCCAAGATCATGGCAACTAAGATCATTTCAAATTTTTTTACGAATATGAATTTAGCTACCCAACGTTGAATATAGCCTTGCATCCCTATTAGTAAGAAAATGCTTAGTTCACCGCTAGCCCATCACTTTACTAAACCATAGAATAAAAGTTAGTCTGTGGACTAAAATTAATTAATAAAATATCGAAAACCGACGAACAAAATCTAATACAATAAGCATCAACTGTATTTCTTTTTATTCCCTGTAAATTTTGTGGTTAATGTCAATTAGTCCTTCACTAAGCTACTGTCTTCGATGGTCTAGCGAAGGACTAAGTTTGTAAATGTCAAATAGCAGAAATTCTGTTTTATAAATAGCATTTAGCACATAGTTCACGGAATAAGTCCTAAACATTCCTTATAGCCTTTTCACACCAATCCCAAAACACGGTTTTCGTGAAATTATTGGTTTTGGCCGAAAACCTAAAGCGAAAACACAAGTTTTCCCATACATTTCTGATAAAACACTCGTTTTGATAAATTACAAATTTTAAATAAAACCTGTCGAAAACATGTTGGATTTGCAAGATTAACTAAACAAACATTGTGTTTGTGAATTCAGTGCTGAATTTATCGTCACATAAATAGCTGATGGGTTGCTGCCAGGAAAAACGAAAAAAAAAAACAGCTATCTCGGGTAATTTCAATTTCAATTCACAACGTATTTGTTGTTGTCTGTGTTGCCAAAATAATTGAAATGTCAAACGAAAACTTGTAAATGTTCAGTGTGAGCGGTTTTCGAGTTTTCGTAAACTTTTAGCTGAAAACCCGGTTTTGGGTTTTGTGTGAAAATCCTATTAGTCTATGTTTATTAATTTGGGTGGTAGTGCTTATTTGGGGAGAGTACGATAACTATGGCGCCAAGATATAATAACGGTTTTTGGTAGAGAGGCTTAATACAAGCATTTTTTACTATGGTAGGGGGGGTCTATCTCCCCTCGTTTAGGCGGGAGGGGCAATTTTATAAAAATTTACTTAAAATCTTTAAAAAAATATTAAAAAAGAACGGTTACACTTACAGTTATAAATTATACCTTTTTCAAAAGTCCGAACTCTACAATTTATAATCAATAGTTTTTTAAATAATTGACTTCAAAGTCAAAATTTATGAAAAAAAATTACAAAAATCACTTTGAATATTATTTTTCTCATGATTATGGATATCGATAAAAAAATAATTGATGTAGTTAACTGCTCCAATTATTTTTTTATTAAACACAGAAAACTACTTCTTTTTATGTTTTCTAGTTTTTAAGATATGTAATTGAAAAATAGTAAAACTATACTTGTTCTTTAAACCCAAAAGATTCTTTAATTTTAAAGAAACTTTGCATATAATAAAATTTTCACCCTCCCCAAAGCTTATAGTGAGCCCAAGCAGGGGGGTTGCAGGGGGGCAGCATGCCCCCCCTTAGGCATCTCACTGTTTGCATCGTAAATTTCATATATACCTTTGTGATTTTATTACAGTTAATGCGGTTATTTACCAACCGAACTTTGCACTTTTTGAATTTTCCACGGTCATTAAAATATCACAACACAGAGGTGGAGTAGACGTTTTGGAGGGAATTAACCCGATTTCTTCTAAAAACGGGATACTTTTTTCGTTTGTTGACACCAAATCCCCAAACGAACAAAAAATCGAAAAATTATTTAATTTTGGGTGAAGAAGTGGATGCTTAGCCGCCATTCTTAAAAAGGAAACACTACTCTTTCAAACGTTAAATGAAGAATGGCTTTGGTAAACAATAACCTGCACCAAACCTGTATAAAAATAACGGTACAAACATCGAATGCTTGGTCTTGTTTTTTATGATCTAACTATATACATACTTTTTACTGTGGCTGCATTATATGTGTGTACATAGTTATATGCATATCTATGTATGACACAAACATATGTGCATATTAAGAAACTATGAGAATTTGCTGCCGTTGTGTTGTCGTAAAGGTAATGCAAATTTTTTTATAATGCAATAAATTTTCATGCTCAAATATTTAGAAAAAAGAGAATGAAATGGACATGACATATGTACATACGTTTATGTATATAATATCAATTATTTTTTTTAATCCAGATTATTTACATGCAAAAGACACTTTACATGCACCCATCTGATACAAAATTATTTTTTTTTGTTTTTCAATTTTCTCAAAAACTAGAAAACATAGAAACGAATAGTTTTCAGTGTTTGATTAAAAAATAATTAGAACAGTTAACTGCATCAATTACTTCTTTATTGGTGTTTATAATCATGAGAAAAATAATACTCAAAGTGATTTTTTTAACTTTTTTTTTCATAAATTTTGAGTTTGAAGTCAATTATTTCAAAAACTATTGACTGAAACAACTTTACTTAAAATTTATTATAAATTGTAGAGTTCTGACTTTTGAAAAAGGTATAATTTATAACGGTAAGTGTTGCCGTTCTTTTTTAATATTTTTTTAAAGATGTTAAGTAAATTTTTATAAAATTGCCCCTCCAGGCTAAACGAGGGTAGATAGACCCCCCCCCCCTCCCATAGTAAAAAATGCTTGTATTAAGCCCCTCTACCAAAAACCGTTATTATATCTTGGCGCCAAAGTTATCGTACTCGTGCCGCTTATTTAAAGCGTAACTAACTATTCTGCCGTTGAGAGGTGTTTGTAGGAAATTATATTATATGTATGCCCTAACACAGAAAATAAATAGAAATTTACAGAAAACATACTAATATGTGTATGTACCTATAATAATTTTTATTACGCATTCCATAATCGGCAAGAAGATGAACAAATTCATGCGACGCACTTACATTCATTTTTTTTTATTTTTTGGAATTCCCTCTAAGTTTGGTTTCTCCATGAACCCCTTCAAATTGTCGTTCCAATGATGTTCGAGAATGATATTAGTCACAATGATACATACAATTTAGCCAAGTTCTCTGCATTTTTTTGGGTCAACAAAATCCCCCCCCCCTTTCTTTTTATTAAAATATGTATACATAACCCATCCCAAGCACAATAAACAGCGAACTAGCTTAACATATATGATACCCTGTTTGAAAGGAAATCTTTTTGGAATAGGGATCCTTAACAAAAGTTATACTTCAAAACGTCACAAAACAATAGTAATAAATAATAATAATACCACACAGCACTCTGGAAATAAAATTATAATTTATTATTATTATATTCCGCTTGCTTAATTGTAATAGGAACTCAGCAGAATCTGCAACCAACATAATACGTACATCCAGCCAGCTAACTAACGAAGAACAAGAGGGGAGATGTGTGCGAGTATAGTTAAGTTAGAAAAGTACACTGTTCCTATCTCTATCCAAGTTCATTCCGAATTTCAGAACAGAACCCGGACAGAGGAAAAGAAGCCGGCCGAATCAAACACAAACCATACAATCCCCAATGTTGCCTCGGTACGCCACAGCGAGCGCCGTTAATGCGCTCTGCTTGCATTTTAGTTTAGTTATGGGGAAACGACAAGTTAATAATGAACATGACCCCGCCTCGTCATAAAAGTTTTTATGTACATACGCCAAATGGGGAGAGAAGGAGACTTTAGGTTGTTGTTTGCGTACACATAACGCGAACGAACTATGGTGAAATATCGAACAGGGGTTGTGAAAATGAACATCAATTTAACATGGGGAAGTCACAGCGGCATTCCCAGGCGAACAGAAATATTCAGCTAGAATTATTTCTAGCGCCATTCACAATTGATAATAACTTTGCCCATGCACAGTAGAGTAGTGTGTCTCCCCATCATTTATCACAATCACAACAGAAAGGGACTTGCATGTTTCATTGATGGTTAAGTATTAGAAGAAGGCATGATTGTTATCCCACCTTAGGGGAATCCCAATCCACTTTAAATGTGAGGAGGGGACTCTTTAGTTTTGAACAAAAAAAAAACTAACAATTTTATGGAATTCAAAAAGGATTTCATATCTCCTCGAAGCATGCAGTGCTTATTCGTTTCTCTTAAGTGGGATCAGATCTTGCGAAGACTTTCTTCAAATTTCTACACTCGTGAGAGTGCAAACAATTTTTAGTGAAATTTCCTAACAGGAGAACAGCAATACAAGGCCCCGACGACATTGACTTTGAAAATCGTTTGGCATTGAATTTGGCGGGCGCAGTGCGGCGCATGTTGAATGTTGAAACAAACACTAAACCAAATGCCGGTATCAGTATATGGTATAGACACGAACAGAATACACCAATTGCTTAACACAAGCACCTTTAGCACTCTATACTCATCTGCCGACATTCCCTGCCAATAAAACTTGCCCTAAGTGGGTTGACGCTGACTCTGACTTTGGGTGTGTTTTCATACTTACACATTTTTTTCAATATTTGTGCACTGCTTGTTTGATATTTGATAACAACACGAACCACCTAAGAGCACACTAGCTCCGGGTAGGTTAGGTAGGTATGTTTTATAGGCACGCAATTTAAACGTCTCCAATGAACTGGTAGATACCCAACTGTTAAGTATGGGCTTCTATGACACTAGAAACCCAAGTGCGCCTCAGTTCATCTCTGGCAAGACTGAGTTGAGTAATAAAGCCACTCCAACTTACAACAATTTACTGTTTGAGACTCGATGCAATAGGAACACCAAACCAACAGACTGCAACTGCAATGTAATTTGTAGACAAAATTGGAAAATAACTAGAAATATACACTGCATAATCTACAAAAAAAATGGTTGGTTGGTCATAAAGAAGCAGCAAATTTTGTTGTGTTTTTTCGGTCTCTTTTCTTGGAGCAAGTTGCGTTCTAGGTGAATCTGATGAAGATCTCATAAAAAAGTAGTTTGTATATACAGCACGCCCTAACCTTAAAGTGGTCCACGGTAAACACAATACCTGGGTATAAGTAACACCCAATTCTTTACTATTATGGACTCAGGCTCAGTTAGAGCAACTCTTTAAAAATGTGTGACTCATGTGTGACACAATTTTCCATGTTTTATTCTGGTGAATAAAATTAATTTAATTTTAATTTATTAATTTAAGATATTGCATTATGCTTCCATGCTACTGCTTGGGTAAAGGTTAAAGAGCCAACTATAATCGCTGTATGCTCGCTTAAGTCAGCTTAAGCAGCAGAGGTAATACACACTGCACTACAGTCCCACAATCAATTTCCTTAACATAGGAGATGACATCTCTATCTCCTTGGGAAGAGGCGGCAATCTTTTCCGTGAGCTAACGTAGGGTTGTCACAACCAAATATGTCAATAAATGGTCCGTATACATTCCGGAAACAAAAAACTGAATTCCTAGTTTGGAATATTGCTCTCTCTTTTACAATCACAGGGTCAACAATTATTGTGTCAAAACGGCATACTACCTACGCACTGCTAGTTGGACAAGCTTATAATAGCCGCGACGCTCCGTTTCGATCTTTTAAATTAGAGCGACAGAAATTGGCTCATTACGTACGGAAATTTGACAGCTGTCAGTTTTACATAACCAACGTTATCACAAGCCGTTTCAACAATGTTTCGGAGTAACTTTTCATTAGATTTTGACAATCGCTTAAGTTCGTTTTTTGTTCTACTCGTATCATTATTTTTAAACTAACATGAGCACAAACAAAAAAACACGCGAGGTATTTTTTTCAAAAGGATTTTTTTTAACAAATAGTAAGTCGTGTCAAGTTGCCATGCGTTTTTTATTCAGTACTAATTGACAAGGACTTACACCCGAACAAAGTTTGCAAATCTTTAAATTATAATATGAAGATTTATGTTCTGTGAAGAATGTTTTTCGTGTGATTCGACTAACAAGTCGTGCCCTTAATCGACCTACAATTAATTTCATGCTTCGGAATAGCAAGTGAATTGTCCAGCAAGATCATGCGATATCGCACCAATACAGTTTTTCCCTTGAGCCAGCTTTGATTGAAGCATATTACCCATTATGCTCGAACGAGGCATTAAAAATTTGAACCTCCGCATGGACGAGTTACGGCGTAATTGCGAAATTTCGAAATGTTATGGCATTTTAACAAAAAAATACCTCTTGATTGATCACCCTATATATCGCTCAAGTGCCTCTTTCTAGCAATCTACAAGACGAAGACAATTAGAGTGTAGGGTTCATACAAGCTCCCCATGGACGAAAATTAAAACAGTGAGTCAGCTGGAAGACGCACAGAATTTGTATCAATGTGTTTTAGAAAACTTGGTTTTATTAGAACACACCTTGATAAATAACAACAAAGTATAATTGCAAATTGCAATTGTTTATGTATTTTCGATAGAAGTTGGCCAGTTCAAAAGAATGAATTTCACAATAATTCCGGTTTGTCAAAAATTAAGAAGAATCTTGCGCAAATTATCTGACTGACATCTGTCAGTTTCAATTAAGTAATGGAGTCACTTTTTACTTTGAAAGATTTGTTAAGTAAACTATTTTGAGAGTTCATAGCGGCCATGTTCTCTTATCTGTGGTTAATTTTCATTTGGCTTTTCTTTCAGAAACTAAACACAATTCACAATAAGAAGTCAAGCCAATAGAAAGATAATCAGCTGTCAAGAAAAGACCTTTGCTTCATGCTTAGCTCTGACATAGAAATATAATTTATGTTTCTGTTTTCAGTCTTAGGTAGCTCAGGGCGAGCTCTATGGCAGCTAATAATTAAATTACCGAAAAAATATGTTCATGTGCTCAAATGTGTTTTATTACTCAGAGCGTTTAGAGCTCCGAATGTGTTTATCTGAATATTGAGTTATTTGCCGAATATACCAAATATATATCTGTGTCAAGAGTGAAATGTGAAGAAAAAAAATTGATACTTATATAATTAAAAAGGCAGAAAAAGTTGCCAGATTTTTTTTAATGATACCTAATACTGCACAGTGTTGGTCCGTTTTCTTACCGGCTTTTTTACATGTAAGCACCTGAAAGTAAAAAAACTATTCAAAAAACCGGCTGATGTAAAAAATAAAAAAAAAAAAACGGCAAACAAATAATTAAAAATATTCTTTTAAATTTAGTTTTAAATAAAAAAAAATAAAATTTTGTTATTTTTTACAGGTCACAATATTTAATTAAATACCTCAACATCTTCGTCGCCATTTACCTCAAAATTAAATGATATGCTTGTCATTTAACGTAAAATTAATTTTGCTGATCTTTCTCAAATGTCACTTTGAAAATACTACTCTTGTAATTTGAGCCGAGAAGCCGGCATGCTTAGTAACCTTAAGACCGTAACATACATATTTCCGCAATGCTCCAAAATAAATCAATTTTATTTTATAAAGAACTACTACGCTTTTCTGCTTAAGATCATGCTAATTTTCAATTCCTATTCCTGGTAATTTTTTCAAAACAAAGTTATAGGGAAGTTGATAGATTTTCGTTATCAAATAAAATGCACAACTAGATCGTACAAACTTGCTCTTGTAGCTAACAAATTTAGTGTTATTCACTGACGCTGTTGGTAGGTAGCTAGTCTATTATAGTTATCCTACGCAGATTTAAACCCCATGTAGGTAATAATACCTTAATGCTTAGTATAATGAATTGTCGAATGCATGACTCAAGGAATAGCTAAATAGGTACCTACAAATGTATATTTAAATGGATTTTAATTATGTAAATTAGGAGGGTAATAATGTAAATATGTACAAGTAGATATATGTAATAAGGAAAGTGAATGGTGTATAGGTGGGAAAAAATTGTTTTTTAAACTTTTTTAAACTGCCAAAACGATCACTTTATTCGGTTTTCCGAAAAAACGAAGAACGCCATTAGATGCCACGGATCAATGAAAATTTTATAAAAAAGTATCTCGAAAATTGTAGAACGGGTTTTGATGAAATTATGTTTTTTTATTTTTCGTTTTTTGAAAACAAAATTCTTTTGAGATTTTGTTATGCAATTTTTTAGAGACTATTAATGCTCATGTGAATAAAAAAAATTAAAATTATTTTTTTTGATTAGTTTTAAAATTATTGATTTTTCAAAAAAAAATTAATAAATTGTTTTAATTTAAAAAAAAAAGCTATTCAAAATTTTGATATGCAAAAATATTTTAGCTACTTACATAGATCTTCTCAGATATAAAATTTGACAGAAATCAAATGTACCGTTACCGAGAAAGCCAAAAATTAAAAAAAACCGTTATATGAAAGGTACCGTTAATAGACTTTTCCTGTAAACTTAGTTCATATCAAATGATAGCTATTACCAACAAAAAAAATCCTCAAGAATTTTTATTAAAATCGTTGGAGCCGTTTTAGAGAAAAATAAGATTTTCCTTCAAGGTCATATGGGAGCTACAGTTTTTTTTAGTCCTAAAAATAAAATTTCAAATTTCCCCTCTGAGGAATGCCAAAATATTCACACATAACAAATTTGAAGGCAATCGCTGAAGCCTTTTAGGCTTATACATACAGACGGACAGACTGACAGAAAGACATTTTTTGGCGATCACTTTTTTAGGTTTCTCTATGATCGTAATGTCATGTTTGATTGTTAAATTTTTTTTTTTACGAGTGCATAACTTGCCTTATAGTACCTATAATCGCAACGAAAAACTTACCGATGTCTGTTAAGCCTGTTGACTGTGGTATTTTTTTAAGTTTTTATCAAATTTAACCAACATAAAATTTATGTAGATAATCCAACTTTGTTGTTTTACGGCATTTAAATAATTTTGTAAATAAATATTCTCAATGAATTCTTTTCACACAAACAATGTTCTCTGAACAAAAACATGCCCTAAAATAACAATCTGTCAAAATAAATACATATTTTCCAGTTTTGTACCATATTGCTTACATTTCTTACACGTTTTTTTACCGTATTTTACACAGAAAATATAAAGTGTGTATCTTTCATTAAACAAATCAGTGTTCAGAAAAAATTCAGAGCATACGCAGAGCTCTGGTCTGAACGAAAACAGAAAAACGCCTATAAAAAAAACTGACCATATCTTAGGAATTGAGTATAGCCTTCATTGGAATCTTTCATTGAAACACAATTTAGTAAAACGGTGGAATTTTCGCTGGCAAGTCATAGCTAAATGTAATTTTGAGGTTAGATTTGATCATTGAAAGAAAAACGGACATATGAAAACAGGTAAAGAATGGAACACAAGATCTTTGGAACGATTGTGTCCCACTTTTAGTGATTTTACGAGAAAGTGGTAGAATAAATACGGCGACAAATTTAATCGATTTAGTAATATGTTAAATCATTTTTAGTATGATACTAGGGTAAAAAGAGTATTTTGCTAATTTAAACCAGTTTAGTATCGACTATCTTCTTAACATTTTACTAAAGTTAAAATCACAAAATGGGTACTTTATTTTTTTGGTATCCTACTAAATCCATTAGTTCAGCCACCATCCCTGGAGATAAATCTGAGACAACAACCAGCTCGCGCCACACATCTTTCCTATCCTTCTTTCTCTTCTTTCACATGACGCTCGCGCTGTGTTAAAAACATATAAGGGGTAATCATAATCCCTTGAGCGCGTGTAATACTACGTTTTCACCTACCACTTAATCCAGATTTAAGTGGATTAACCATAAATCCTCTTTGAAATCTTCTAAATCTTGAAGATTTCCCATAAAAATTTTAATCTCCTTAAATGAAGATTAGAAATTAATCTCATTGAAATCTTCTTCGAAGTAGAAGATTCTCAAAAGAAAGAAACCTTATTTCATAGAACGCGCCTATTCTAACGTCACATTTTCTTCATTGACATTCAACAAAAAAAAAAACTGTCCAACATTATTTAATTTGTTTTTGTCTGGTATAATTTGTCGTTGCCTTCAAATTCTGTTTTTGTTTATAAATAAGTATAAAAATAAAAAATGCAATAAAGCTACAAAGACCATAGCGGCACCGACCGACTCGAATTCGTAATTGACAATGTTTTAGCTATCCTACAGTAATACTTTGAAGTTGTTCTTTCCCAAATATATAAAAACGAAAACCGTGCAAAGGCGATTACGGTATTTATGTAAATATATCTATATGCTGCAAGATGTTGGGATAACAATATTTTAAAGTTATTACTCATTTTATTTATTGAAATTAAATTGTTCACTGCACCGAAATTATTATTCTTCTTCCCAATTATTTTGTTTTTGTCTTGTTGTATTGACTTTTGAATGACAATTCATAGTGAAAACGTCAAACTAATCTTTTTTTCACTGGTGAAAACACTTGAAGATTAATTTTTAATCTTCTCAATTTAAACCGGATTATCTTTAGGTGAAAACGTAGCATAAGATTTAAAAAAAAATATGCCATCTTGACAGTTACAAACGTCAAAAAGTTATGTTCGCTTACTTTTTTGCACTTTTAGGTGTGTTTATTTGTAGTTTATTAAAAATAGATTTAGTATGGTGCTAATTACAAAGGGTTTAAAATTAGAAAAATATTACTAAAGTGTTTTGGTATTAGCAAACTGTTAAGTAGTACCATGCTTAACCCTTAACATCAGGCTGTTTAAAATGTTGCGCCAATATTTTTTCCACAAATAAAAAATCAGTAAGTGCATCAGAATTGATAGACAAAGTTTTCAACGATGCGTTTCAGTGAAAGCTTATTTTATTGTGACTGGCGGGCGCCTTAGATTAATAGGCTATTCACACCAAACCATAAACAAGATTTTACTCGTTTTCGTCAAAACGAATACTCATAACTACTCGTTTTCCAATATATTTTTCATAAACGACTTGTTTTGCAAAACGACTCGTTTCTGATAAAACGACTTGAAATCGAGTTGCAATTCAAAGACAAATTAAACTAACAGATCTTTCGTCAAGAGAAATTGATATGATTGTGAATAGGCCCTCAAAAAACAACAGCAACTGATTGCCTGCTGTCAAAAAAATTAATTTCAAATCTTTCAAAAAATTATGGCAGCGGTAAGGACATTTTTTGAAAAACTTATTTGTAATAAATTTTTAATGCGTGAGTTCTTTTTTATTTACAGGAAATTCAAAAGAAAAAAACTAAACGAATTTGGGGAAGTACGGACGAGGAGCTCTTGATCGAATTTTGGGCTGAATACGAGCCGGGCCTCCAAAGAAGTCGGAAAAATGGCCATATCTATAGAGAGGTGGCGGCGGCCGGCGTTCGAGGGTCGTCCAGTGGACATTACCCACCAAGAAATCCAGATTTTCTTTTTTTTTTTATTTTCCATGAAAGAAGATCCTGCTTGCAGATACTTCTAGCTCAAAAATAAAGTTGGTTAAGATCCTCATATTTAGTTTTGCTCTCTTTTTATGCAATATTATATCAAAGTCGTCAAATTATAATATTTAAGCTAAGCAAAGCATTCATGTTGTATCAACGTTTTGACAGCTTTTTTAAAAACAACTGAAATGTCAAACAAAAACAAGTAAATTTTCGGTGTGAACGCTTTACTCGTTTTGGTAAACGGAAAGGGTAAGCGAGTTTGGTGTGAATAGGCTATAAACGACAAAATCAAAACCGCCCGATGAAAACAAGTGGACACGCCATCTCACCCTGACCCTAGCAGATACTTTACGGGTTGGCAAAATTTCTCAGTTTTGCTGTGAATTACCTACTGAGGGTACACAATTTTGGATTGGCCGCCTCAAGCTACAGTTTATATTTTCTTTCAATTCATTGGGTTTTACCGCCTTTCATGAAAAAACCAGTGCCAAAACATAGTAGGTACTTTCAATGCGAACTTATACTATATCTATATGACGTCAAACAACAAAAGCTCTGTTGGCCTTGCTTCAAAATAATAGTACCTAGGTACCTACATTTTTTCTTGGGTGTACTAATATATAATATATATAACATGCGCATAAATCGTAATTTTTCTTATGTAGATGCATATGCTTTGTATTCTTAAAGGCACTGTTCTCCTGTCAAAACAAATTGGAAAGTTATCATATCCAACTATTTGAGGTAAAGATTAGACACATTCTTCATATTCATATTTCCTGAATTCTCGCTATGTACCATACCAGTATTTCCCTTTATTCTGAAACCTTAGTACATTTTCTAAGCAAAAAATGTGTTTCTTTTTTTGCAATAAAACTGAAAGATGCATATTGTGTTCTTCGAACATACCCAACTTGTCAGTCAACACACTCAAAAATAATGTTTTCTTTCTATTGAATATATTTTTCACGTCACTGTGGTCCTGTTAAATTTCGACTAAACCACAGGACAAATATTGTGATTTTTACAGATTTTTTTTTTTAGAATTTGAGTTTCTTGTGTTTTTATTACTTGAAGATTTTCCTTAATCCTGAGAGCTTAGTATATTTTTTAAGCAAAAAAATAGTTCCTTTTTTTAAAAATGACACCTGCAACTGTTTTATCATGCATGTAGTTACAGAAGCTCTTATATGATTCTTCGAACAGTTCCATATTGTCTCTTAGAACAAGTGTGCCCTAAACCACAGCCATCAGCAAACCACAATACATGAATAAACCAATTTTGACCTGCTAGTTCTTTGATGGCCTAGTAATTCCTGCACGACACACATGTTCTCAAAATCTTTCCCATAATAACCATATCAATACAACAAAACTATGTGTTCTTCAATCGAACACTATATAAATGTTGGTACACCTCCCTCGAAAAACTTAAAAGTCTGGGGAATAAATCCTAAAAAAAAATGAGTTCATAATGCAAAGAAAGAGTTGGATGGAGTTCCCCCTGAATTTGTGTGTTCCAACTTTTTAAAAACAAAATGGATCGTTCGCTAACTAAAACAGTTATCAAGCTCACAGGAAGTCTAGCAGGTTTACTTTTGGCTTTCGGGTGAATAAGCGGTAGTACTGAACTCTACTTTCCTGACTAGCGACGCATCTTCCATATCGGTACATGATGGTCGATAGTCCATAGGAATTTAAGAGCACACCATCCAACAAACATTTAAGTTAATGTTCTTGTTCATTTCATACACCACTCCGCCCTCTTTCATTTCTTTTTTTTTTTTGAACATGATGACCAGAAATGAGCGCAAAATCCAGAACGGAATTCCGTAAATTCCATTTCCTTCATATTCTATTCATGAATTCATGATAAACAAAAAATTACCAAACAAAAAGACTAACGTCCGCGTTGCGTTATGTTCAACACAAAATGTAGGTACTCGTAATTTTTTTATTCCAGTTTATTATTTCTGGGCTCCTGTTTGAAAATTCACATTTTGCACTACGAGTATTTACGTCGTCTCCGTACGTGACAGACTTTTTCGAGTCAGCCGGTTTGTGACTTGTGAGTAGTGTTTGTTCATTATTGTGAGCTTGCCAAGTTAGTGGTGTTTATGTGATAATTTAACATTCCCAACCAAATGAAAGGCATTTGGTAGGGCAGGGCAGCCCCCAGGGACAATGCCTTTGTAATCAGTATGCGTCATGCATTCGTGTCTCTCTCATTCAAGCTCTTTAAGCTTATATTATTACTTCAGAGGTCTCTGTTCAAAATTTTGTTTTCTGAATTGCAATGTTGAATGGTCGACGACATAAAAAATGGATTCATTTGAAACATTACATTACATTAGAAGACCTTATTCTGGATTTTCATTAAAAATATGAATGACTCGTAAAATAATCAGCTTCGAGATATGGAACAAACTTAACATTCGATGAGTTTTTTTTAAGCCAAGAGGCGGACTGGCTAGCAAAGGGCCTTAAATTGCAATTATTTTTGATGGACAATACTGTCAGTTTTGGGGCCCCATAGCTTTATGTTCTGGCCCCCAACAGTGTTATATTTGATGTGGGCGCCCTAGAGATTCCCAACATATCTCAATATACACTGCGTAATTCGGCCCTCTAATGAACTTCGATGATAATTTGGTATTAACCGTATTCCTTTGGAGATCATCTATACATTAGCCGCGTTTTATTATGCACGAAGACCCATATAGGTCAGAGCTTCGCATACATTACAACAACACAACAAGATCTTGATATTTATCCAGTTCAATATTCCTGACCCAGAATTTAATTACATATCTCACCACCAGGGTTAGTTTTTAACTTGTACAAGTTGGTACTTCAATTTTGAATTGTCAACAACGGTGTTGCCACATAACCAAACAACTAATTATAATTTATTAAGTCTGCTTCTTCACTAGTGCAATTTTATGTGGTTTGTCATTGGTTAAAGATATCTACTTCGCCAAGTTAAATCATTCCATTGGGCAAACAAAAATATGTTTCTTATTCTGAATCAATTTTGCGGATCCTTATTTTTCTGTGGATCAACCTCTCTTTTTGCTAACACTATTACAATTGAATGCATTTACTTTGACAACTATTAGTTTAATATACACGAATACAATCCAATAACATATCGAAAACAAAATCATTTCAAATCGCTTTCCATCAAATTCTATATTTAGCAATGGAAATGGAAAGTAAAACTTACTTTTTTTCAAGTAAAACATAATCATCTCGCCCACACCTTTCGAAAGATACTATTACGCGATGCAATGCAATTCAAGCACCTCGTAACTTGTTGAACAGAATGGACACGTGGTTGATCTCGCGGCACTTCAAAAACCACTCTGTCAAAGTTAAAATGCATAGAAACTCGGTTGAGTGAATACAATGGCCTCATTCAGATGGCGGTATGATAGCCTATCTAAGATATATTACGAGTAGTATCCAATGAAGTTCCTGAACAACCAACATCGAATAGGTTAAATTTGCATGGGTTTGTGCATATGCCAAAGTTTTTCGGATAGCTTAAGATTTTTTTTTCGACAGCATTTGTTTTGTCAGCAGCTGTATTCTTACATGGGAATACAACAACAGCAACCTATTCGGATTGTTATAGTTCGGTTATTGAATGAGGCCAATGGAGCCGCGGCCGTGTGTCACTACGGTAGAAATTGTTTAACTTTTTCCGTTATTCCGTTGTCGCTTGACAGATAACAAAAAAAAAAAAAAAAACATATTGTTGGTTGTTGCATCCACACAATTGTTGATCTTCGTCGGGGCCCTCTGACGCAAAAATTCTTATTCATAAAAAATTTACAATTTAAAAGTTTGCAAAAAAAAACTACAAAATCAATTAAAATCATGATAGTGTGTTCTTTAGGCCGCGACTTCATTAGAAATATTTATTAGGACCATTATTGCAGCCACTACTACTAAAAATTTATATTTCTTTGTTATACCGGCAAACATAAATCGTGAAATTTCATTCTTCTCCAAGAAATCCTAAGCGCTTTATGTACTTTAGAATAGGTATAATTTGTTTTTTTTCTTAATGATTTATTAAAATTTAACATGAAAATAAGCGAACTATGAACAAGATTCAGTGTTTGGTGAGAAATTTGTGCAAGATTAATGTGGGATGTCATGAATCGTCAAATTTTATTTCTCCGTTTATTTCTTCTGACAATACAAGAAATAAATACAGATTCTCATGTCTAAAAAAAAATCCAGACATAAGGGGCCTCCACATTAAATATAGACTACATGAAACATTTCTTGCGATCATTTATTTCAAGTGGCGGCCTAGGGATATAATATATTTTTTTAGGCAATTTAAAGATGAGACAAAAAACAGTAGGTAGTGGTGCGAACCGATCGAGGGGAAATTTTAGCATCATTTATTTTTTTTAGCAGGTCAAATATCTTTTTATGGAGGAAATCTTCGCGTCCGGTTTAGCATTCAATTCATGCATATGAAAAAGGATTGTGTATTCATTAAAGTTTTTTTCTGTTCTTGTCTATTCTCTACCTTTTTACTTGAGCTAAGCACAACATGCTACTTAAATGGCAAACTGGTGAACAACTGCATTACGTTTCATGAGTGAAATCAATAGTAATCTCTCCTATATGACCGCTGTCATATAGGATTTTATCAAGGCATGTTTTCACTGAGGAGTGAATTTCCTATAATGGGTTAGTGTGTTTGGAGCCGAAAGTTTCGCTATAGTATGGGGGAGCCTTAATTGATTGCTTTGATACACAACTGGCATCAAGCCTAGTACGCTGCTGATGCGAAACGAAATTTTTCGGTGGTCTCCACTAGGAGAGCGAAATGCTAACGAAAACCACAACGGAAAAATATTTGCGGAGAGTTCTGTAAGCTGTCAAAAATAAATGACAAGTTGTAAAAAAAAAGTAATTTTGTCGCCAAATTACTTTTAGATGTAATTTACTTGAAATAATTCTTGGATTTAAAAATTGTTCTTGTTACACATAGAGGATTTAAAATAAAACTCAGAACCGTTTAAATGATGGAAATTAAGCAAATACTTTGGGACTTTTTACCTGGTTTATCTGCCGATTTGATGAAATTTCTATCAATTTTAAAAAATCAATGAAATAGGGAGGTAAACCACTCTATAATTCGAAAACTACGTCCTTCATTGGGATGGTGTAAACGGTTATGAGTTCTAATTTATGGTTTCTTACTAATTTCGGATACCATTTTCAAGTCCAAGAATTATTTCAAAAAAATTATATATAAAGGAAATTTGGTGACAAAAAAAATACATCTAAAAGTAATTTGGTGACAAAACTACTTTTGGTTTTGTTAATGCTTCCTTTGAAAGTATGAAGTTTTGATTCAAAAAGATATCGCTCGCCTTTATTGGACAACCCGTTGCAAAGATATAGTTCAACATCCATTCACTGTTCACCTTGAAATACATAATCTGAAAATACTTTGAAGTGTATCTTTGGAACGGGTTATCCTAAAAACTTGGCTGATACCCTTTGTAATCTACTCTTGATACTCTCAAA
This sequence comes from Philhelius pedissequus, assembly GCA_910595825.1. NCBI lineage: Eukaryota > Metazoa > Arthropoda > Insecta > Diptera > Syrphidae > Philhelius > Philhelius pedissequus. Next base: position 331,998,076 of record OU343160.1, read on the forward strand.
ATCAGCATCAAAAGTTTTTATGTAGAAGCCTTATTGCAAAAAATCACTCTTGAAATACGCATATTTAGAATGATGTATGCGTATTCCTGGAGCTATTTTTTTTAATACAACTTCTTTGCAAAAAATGTTGATGCTTCCTTTGAAAGTATGAAGTGCTGATTGTAAAAAGATATCGCTCACCTTTATGGGACAACCCGTTCCGAAGATATGGTCCATTATATTTATAGTCTGATTATATTTTTCAGATTATGTATTTCAATAAGGCTTCTACATAAAAACTTTTGATGCTGATTTTGAGAGCATCTAGAGTAGATTACAAAAAGGTATCAACCAAGTTTTTAGGATAACCCGTTCCAAAGATACACTCCAAAGTATTTTCAGATTATATATTCCAAGAGAACAGTGAATAGCTTTTAGAATATATTTTTGGAACGGGTTGCATTTTCACTTGTTCATCAGTGAGTTTTCTTAGTGGGTTTGTACTTGACCGCTCTGCTACGCTGCGAATGCTCTTTGATCGATTCCCATTTTAACTATAGGTCTTGCTTCCTCAATTAATACTAAAATCGAATGAATAGTAAAAATGCATGGCCTTATATGTCAAATCACATTGACAAGTGACCAGCTTGCAAGCAGCTTGATTTGCTATCAAATTCACGAGCAGGGCATCTGCCATACGATGGTTCAATATACATTAAAAAAAAAATTCGTCCCGAAAAGAAAAAGAAGGTAGCGATGGCAATGCGAGGTAAGTGATTTGTCATCATCTTCTTTCTATCAACACAACAAAGGACTAGCGAGGTCATCACCTGAAATTGTAGACTAAATAACAATGTCCATCCCGTGCCGATTTTCACGAAGTAAACATTAAACAGATTATCTTAACTTGAGAAATAAGTTCTGGGGTATGGTATAAAATCGCCAATCAATGAGATCGGAAACAGGCTTCCCAAATAGGGGTGGGTATCGTTTAAGATGGCCTTTTTGCAACCAAACATTATTGTGGTCACGATGATTTCCTTAATTGTCGTTGGTGCAGCGGAAGGCCGCTTACCTTTGGCTTCCTTGTCCCGACCAGGTCGGAAATTCATATTCGTACTGCCAGTAGCGGGCGGTCGATTTGATTTTTTCTTTGTGGCAATTGAGTTAATTTATGTGTTGAAAGTATGTAGTTGGAAATGGTGAGTATTTTTTTTATATTTATATGGTGTCGAAGGTCGCATAGAATTTAAAATTGGGAGTAACAAATGTATTTTAAAAATCGTGACATGGACAGTTAATTGCAGAACAAACTACTGAATCTTGATTATAATATTTTTATTTAGTAGTCATTTAAAATAAATTAATTTTAAAAGGACATAGGTTATTTTTAATCTAAGCACTAGCACTAGGTATGAGATAAATTGATAGTTGGTTATAATCAGCACTCCAAATAAAGATCAGCTATATCTTGTTCGCCGATAAGATATGTGAAGGGTGTGCTTCTTTCCAGCTTCCCATTTTCATTTTGCAGATTTATTTTAGTCGATTTTGAAATTGGTTTTGATACAAAATTAGAATTGAATGTATTTTGAATAATTTAATACAGGAAATGCACAGAAAAACTAGACACTAGAGAAAACACAAAGCCAAAGAAAAATCAAGTAAGCATTACAAGAGCTTGACTTTTTTTTTATAAAAAAAATGAAATGTCAAAATTTCGCAAGCAATTAATGTGCAGGTCAATTAAATTGAGAACGAAAAGAGTGGAGAATTGTACTAAGAAATCTACTACAGCTATCCACTAAAATTACACATTTCGTCGTTCAGCAGCGTACTGGAAAACGAAAAGTAGAACGAAATTTTTCGTTCATGATTTCGTCGTGTCATTTTTGTATGGGATTTTTCGTTTCGCATCAGCAGCGTACTATGCTTCACGGCTTTGACAGAAATGCAAAAAAATTCATGTTCTAATTATTTGAAGACAATTTTTATTTTCAAAACGCATATTTGATTGATTTTGTTTTTTTCGATGCTGGGGATTCTTGAGTTCCTGTGATTTATCAACTAGTATTAGCATTTTTTGAATAAGATCATCAATTGGTTTGGACTTAAGTGGAACTTTCAGTTCTTCTTTCACTTCTTTTATTCACCATTAAACTGAAATCGGATTCTATTTAATCTAACGACATATATTCACCGGGGTAGAACTTACGATTTAGTATTGTTCCGAAATCGATGGGTTGCTGTACAATATCCAGATAGAAGTGCACTTTATTTATTTATTATAGTTTATTATTTTATATTTATTTAACTAAAATAAAACAAGAAAGGACAACTTCCGAGCACCGCAGTAAACAAATTATTTAATGTAAACAAAAAAATGAAATGTCACAGCTGCCAACCATGCAAAGTAAAAAATGTTCATGACCCAGATTGTTTTATTTTCACGGGGTGAACTATATGGGTCATTGATCATAATAAAACGCGGCTATTATCTCATGTGTGAAGTGTGAGTAGATGAACCTAGTAGTTAGGCACTTAGAAACATCAGATGGCGCCTTTAAAGTTGAGAGATTTTGTATTCAAATTTGCTATAAAAATCACCTCGATTGCAAAATCCGATGAATGACTAGTACAAACAAATGTCAAAATTGATTCCGAATCCCTCCGCAAGGTTCTCATCATCGGATCTTATAATCGGTGTAAATATTTTGTTTCCACCTTGAGTCAGTTTAGATAGCTGAGAAATTTTGCTGAGAATCTCATTTTTTTTTTTTGATCTAGCATTTTTTGTCTTGACAGATGACAGACAGATAAATACAATATTTCGCTTCAAATTTCATGAGGCAGCACCAAAATTAGGTTTCTTCTATGTCATTAAATTCTCAAATAACAAAAAAAAAATAATTGATCAATATAATAGTTTTTTTTTAGTTTTCTTGCATGAGCTGAAACTTGTAAGCCTGCAAAAGAAGATCTTTGCTGAAAATGTTTTACAAAGTGGAAATGGACAAGACTAGGGAAATCCCAATTTATAACAGTTTTATAGCCGTCGTTCGCATTTAAAAGTGTTGAATAAACAAGTAATTTCCGGAAGTCGAATGCCATCTTAACCCTACGGTGCCCCATAAGCTCTACTTTTCTGACACAATTTTTCACATTATTGTCATGTCCCGAGTCACGGACGATTTTTTTTAAACATTTGTATGGGTGCAGTTTTTTTTTAAGTATTTAAGACATTACGTACTAAATACACAGAACAAGAAATCCATTATATAGTTTTCCAAATATTGAGTTTAAGAAAATAGAGTTTTTTTTGATTAAAAACAAAAAAATTTTTTTAAAAATCAACTGAACAGTTTTCCAGAAAATCAAAAAAATGTTATTCAAAATAAACTCTGTCTGTCTGTCCTCGACTCTACAACCCAAAAGGCTTAAATGGATTTGCTTCAAACTTGGTACATATTTTTTTAAGACGAAATATAACGGTTTTTTTTGCCAAAAACATAAATCGGCGCGAGTACGATAACTTAGGGCGCCGCAAAATAATAACTGATTTTTTTTAGAGTGGTTGAATACAATTATTTTTTGTTATGGAAGACGGAGGTCTATTTCCGTTATATTTAGGCAGGAGGGGAATTTTGTCAAAAAGTGATTTAAGATGAAGAAAATATTAAAAAAAAACAACGGCAACACTTACTTCTGAAAGCCAGAAACGCCCTCTTTTATATTTTTTTTTTCAATATAGTTATTTGTGTTAACAGTTTTTGAAAAAAATACTTTCAAACTCAAAATTTATCAAGCAATTTTTTTTTTAAATATAGGAACATTGTATTCAAAATTATGAAACTAAGTATACTGAATTGGCTTCACTTATTTGATGTTTCTATATTAATACTATATCGAACACTGAAAACTAGATGGATTTATGTATTCTAGTTTATGAGAAAATTGAAAATTACCCCCATAAATCTTATTTTTCTCAAAAACGGCTCCAAAGATTTTTGTAAAAAAACTAATTCGTTAATGAAGGAAAAAGGTCCTTTTTGGTAATTTTTTTTCGAAAAAAATGGTTATTTTTGGACCTCTAGTAGAACCATTTTTTTGGTTTTCGAATTTATGGAAAACGTTCCATTTGAACGTCTAATACAATTTTTTTGAAAACTCTATATTTCGAAAACGAATTGATTTCTTTGAAACTTTGTATTTATTAGGTAATGTCTTGAATACTTGAAAAAACTATACCCCCCATACAAATGTTGAAAAATTAAATACCTAATTATAATTACTTTAAATTGGCGTTTTTAAATATTTTTTTTAATTTTATACATTAAAGATTATTTTTTTTAGAAAACCGCTCCAAAATTTTTTGAAATTTCTTTTGCATATTATATTCATGTTTGTCCAAGAATTCAAATGGCATTTTTTCCCCAAACTATATTAATTTCATCCATTTATAGATCCATAGTATAAATTTTTATATACATTTATAGATAAATACCTATGTAACTATTCGATCCATTATACTAAGCATTTACTTATACATCGACTTTAAGCCTATACCTCATCAAAAACAACTTAAGCCTATACCTCAACAAAAATAATATGTAGGTATTATTTGCGTTTTCTTCTATTCATTTACCACTAGCCAGACCACGGGCGTAACATACATATATTTCTGGGTGCATGAATTTGACCAAATTCCCCTAGAAAAATATAATTTTCAGTATGTATGTGCTGAAAACATTATTAGAGTTGGTAGTCATCGACCAAAAAATAGTGCGTCTTAGAGCGACACGATAGCATCTAACTGATGAGCCCAACTATCGTGTCCGGGCGAAACGCATTTTGGACTAAAAGTCATAAAATATTTCAATTTGACCTATACCTCATCATAATTGGACCTAACTAACTACTAACAGAGTCGATGTTTATCTACATTAAAGATTTTAGCTAGAAGGGCAACTTCGTACGATCCAGTCATGCATTTTAATTTTATGCCTACCCAATATTGTAAAGTTAACTAATGTCAACTCAAACAATTAATTCCTCTTCCGAACCGAAGGTATATTCACAAACACTCTGATTTATTCGAATTTATATGAGACCCGTTATTTCTCTGTCCCGGGCACGTAGTTTCTATGCCAGAAAATAAAAATCCAAGTAGATACACATTCATAAGAAAATTTCCTAACATTCGTAACTAATTACTTCACACGTTTTCAGCATCTCACGACTTTTATGTGAATTAACACCTAACGCGATTCTGTCTAAAGGTGTGCCCTCGCCTTCAGAAACATTAACACCCAAATTAATAAACATGGACTATGGAAGGCTTAGGACTTATTCCGTGGACTAAGTGCGAAATACTATTAATAAACCAAATTCTGATATTTGACATTTACAAGCTTAGTCCTTCGCTATAGACCATCAAAGAAGGTGGCTTATTGAAGGACTAAGAATTGACATTTACATTGACAGTATTTACAGGGAATAAAAAGATAAAGTGTTGATACTTATTGTAGTAGATTTTTTTTCGTAGATTTTCGATTTTTTATTAATTGAACATTTTAGTCCGCAGACTAACTTTTATTCTATGGTTTAGTAAAGTCATGGACTATCGATGGACTTAGCATTTTTTTTAATAATAGGGCTGTAAGAATCTTTAACACAAAGTTCGTAATTTAACTGCACGAATAAAATTGTCAAGTATGTATTTCAATTTTTACTTGCGATTATAGGTACTATGTATAAAGCAAGTTATGTTTTCGTAAAAAAAAAATGTCTAACAATCAAACATGACATTACGATCATAGAGAACACCAAAAACGTGGGTCCCGCAATTCCATCTGTCTGTCTGTCTGTCCTCGAGTCTACAGCCTAAACGGTTGGATAGATTTGCTTCAAACTTGGTACATATTGTTTTTTCGGTAATATGCCCACACGTTTTTTAATTTTTTTTTTAAGATGACAAATAACAGTAGCTCCCATCCATTTTTTTTGCCAAAAACAAAAATCGCATTTTTCTCAAAAATGGCTCCAACGATTTTTATTAAAAAAAATCAATTCATTAATGAAGGAAAAAGGTACTTTTTGGTCATTTTTTTAAATGGTTATTTTTGGACCTCTAGTAGAACCATTTTTTTGGTTTTCGATTTTCTGAAAAAAGGTTGTTTTGATTTTTTAAAAATTTTGTATAAAGTCTAACCACTAATTTAAGCAAACATTTTTCAATTTTTTTTAAACTACTTGATGGATTTTTTCGAAACTTCCTACTACAAAGACCGTTTTCCTAAAATAAAAACTAAAGGTACCTCCCAAACAAATGTTAAAAAAAACCGTTAAGAAAAAAATTTATTTCTCAAAAACAGCTCCAAGAATTTTATGAAAAATTGTGTGCCCAGTACAGTCCACTTTTAAATATAAAAATATTTTATTTTGCGTACTTATTAACGGTACTTAAAAGTTTACAAGCTTACAAGTTCAAAAGTTTACAATTTCTTATTTCCATTTTAAAACAATATACATTATATCGGAGAAATTTAAATGAGTAATTTAAGGAAATTAAGAACATATTATATTTTTATAATAATAAGGCACTAAAAAATAATGTCAAATGCACGGGATGGGGTGACCCTGTACAACAACATAATTCAAAATAAGGAATTTAAAAAATTGCTAATTATAAATAAGAAATTGCTAACAAAAGCAGTTATATACATATATGCGTAATAAAAGGAAGAAGAAATCGGTTAAAGTACATTATTTTTACAACATTTTTCCAAGAGCAACGAATACATCATTATTAAACCAAAACATCAGAGAAGAGATATTCAATACCATATTATACGTTTTATTAACATTCCAGAATTAGTAAGTGTTCTGATAGGAAGGGGAAGTTTATTAAAAAGTCGACATGAAAAGACTGAATAAAAGTTACGTAAAGCGGTGGTGCGAAAGTCTGGTACACTCACAATATTTAAAAAGTTACCACGAAGTAACCTAATCTAAAATTGAGATTTCCTGATCTCAACTTAAAGCAGTACAGATGCCTAACCGGAAGAACTTTGAGATTGCAAAACAGTTCAAATCCCTGATGTCGACGATGTTTCCTACAAATTTTTCTGATGACATATTTCTGGAGAATAAGTAGCGGTTGAATTTTATTTCTATAAGCTCCTTCCCAACAGGCATGTGCATATTGCAGCTTAGAATGCGAAATACCATAGTATGTAGTTGTCAGGAGTTTAGTAGAACAAACACTTCTTCAATAGAAAAAATTTCCCAATGTCCAGTTAAAATATTTCCTTAAGGATTCTGTATAACATAAAAAGTTCATCATAGAGTCAATAAAAAGTCCAAAATAATTGAATTCTTTAACATTCTCCACCACAAAACAATTATCGCTGCAATTCAGATTGTCATGGAAAGTAAAATATGAAGACTTAGTTAAACACTATACGCAGTTATTTATCTTAAACTTTTGGCATTCTGGAGCATGTTATAAAACATCAGTTTCAAATGTGTTCTGTGAAGACAAATAAAAAAACATGATTTTTGTTTTGGAACTAATAATCAACCAATTTTTATAGAACCAAGTTCTTAATAAGTTTAAATCCCAATTTATTTCTGCAATTAGGTTAAGGCCACTATTAGACCCATATGAACAACCTATGTTGTCAGCAAATTCCCTAATAGAGCTTTTAAATTTTAAACTAAAAAATGAATTTATATATATTAAAAACAGAATTGGTCCTAGGACCGACCCCTGAGGCACACCAATATTAAATAAAATTAAGCTACTTCTAGTGTTTTCTATTTTAACTCTTTGTGATCTATTGAGCAAATACGATCTAAACCAGTCCAACATAAAACCACGAAACCCAGCATTTTAAAGCTTTTTTAACAATATCACATGGTTGACCATGTCCAATGCCTTTGTAATATCGACGAATAAGCCACACGTAAACTTTTTTCCATCCAAATTAGAGAAAATTCTTGAACGAAATTCTAAAAGGGCGTCGTCGGTAGATTCTCCTTTTTGAAAACCAAATTGAATTGAATTTTTCTAAAACCTTACCAACAGTCGGAAGAAGTGAGATAGGTCTTTAGTTGGTCATCTCTTCCACTGACCCTTTTTTAAGAAGAGGTATAACATCCGCACATTTCATTTCATCAGGGAAAACACCGGAAAAAAAACACTACAATTAACAAATGAGCTAAGACGTCTACCAGAAAATAAGCAATTTTCTTAAGGGTAAGGTTAGAAATGCCATCAACTCCACAAGCATCAGAATTTTTGAGACCACCAATTGCTTACAATATTTCTAAACTAGTAATCGGACTAAAAACAAAGCTACTTATAACTATTTATAGTTTCAGGACTTGCCATAGAACCACTTTTAATATTTTCGACTTTCCCACTATTGGATGGACCGATTAAAATTATTTTTTCTTATGAAAATGCTTCCTAAGAGTGTTAACAAAACTCCATACTCAAATTTTCAAAAAAAAAGTTTTTCGACTTTTAAAAAATAAATAAAATTTTTTTTTGAAAAATCGATTTTTCAAAAACCAGTCAGTAAATATTTTTGAAATCTAAATTATATATGTTTATTAAAACTAAATCCTTTTGATGTTGTTACGCAAATAAATAGATGATCTGATCCGGATCACGGGGAAAATAAAATACGGCTATTATTCTTTTTTTGATAATTCTTGCGTACGTCACTGAATACTATATACAATGTAACCCCTCATACATTTATATATACATATATTAATATGTTGTTAAATATCACATATATATGTGACTTAGGTGCATTTCATATAGCTACCTACCAACTTACATCCTTCATTTTCATTATCATAAGTACATATTTACATACCTAAGTTCCATCCATGTATGATGTACGTAGGTACATATTTCTCTCCTAACTTACATAATTAAAATCCCTAACCTTGATTTAAATACCTAAATTTTTTGTAGGTAGAAAGCTATGTAACTATTTCTTGAATCGGCCATTCGCTAATTCATTATACTAAAAATCAAGGCTATCTTAATTACATCGGCTTTAAAACCTGCATTAGTTAACTAGACTACCTACCTACTAAACAGCGTCAATGTTTAACTGCATTAAAGTTGTTAGCTACAAGAGCAAGTTCGTACGATCCAGTCGTGCATTTTATTTGTTAATGAAAATTAATTGAAATCGAAAATAAAATAGGGAAATGCAAATGCGCCAAAATCTACCAAAATGAGATTAATTTAATGTGCTTTCCATAGGTAGGTATATCGCCAATGAAATAGCTTCGGAAATTTTGTATCCACGTACGTAGATACCTCAATACGTACATAGCTATTTATTTATATTCTTTAATATGTGTAATCTGTACAGTATTCAAAAGCGCTTTTCTTGAAATAGAAGAACTTCTCATCATTTGCCCCTGAGCCCTGACCCTGCGTTATGGTCCTATCCTAAGATATCTTTCACAAGCACTCAGAATATTTGTGGACTTTTCGAGTCAGCAAAATAAATAGCTTATACAGTATAACCTCGTGCTCGCACACAAGAATAGAATCAAACAAAATACAGCTTAACTTCTTCCTACAACAAGCTAAAGAGCTTCCCCAAAGTTCTTAGCTTATAAATTTGCTAACTTTTTTGTGTAAGAAGTCAGTTTATCGTTTTATTCTTTACTCTGGTTTGCCAATGCCTTTAATAAGGCACACAATATACTCGTAAGAGTATAAAAGATGGATACAAATTCTTGGTTTAGTCTGCGCGCTTTCTGCAAACTCTTGAAAGCATTATCACTTCAGCTTCAGCCTGATAATGCTTTCGATATGTTTGTGGTTCAGGTGGATAAACGGGTGCGGACGCACAGAAATACAACATCAACAGGTTCTTTTGTACCACAAAAGCACAGCTCTTTTGATTCCTCTAAACAGCCTCTACATAGTCTAAAAAGTAAACAGCATCAATAGTATAGAACAAGAACAAGAACAAGCGAGAAGCGAGTTTATGGTTAACCTTCATCGTCATCATCATCGCTATCGGAGGTATTCATTTCGTATGGCAGAAAAATGGAATTCAAAAGAGTTTTAAACGCTTTTTAGTGTCTGCTTTTTTGCTTAAATAAAAAGTTGTAAAACTTAAAACTTACAAAAGCGCATTTCTCCTCGCACATTTTGTACTTTGAATGTTGATGATATTTGAGGGGTTTGGCGGGGGAATTTAAGTAGGTATAGGTATTACGGGGCAGAGATGTGCTTTGAATGTTATTAAACAATGAAATTTGTACATAATTGTATGCATAACAATATATTTATAGGGGAATTGGGTTTGGAATGCGGTGAGCGGAATTATAAAGCCAGAGTATAACTTTAGCCAAAGCTGAAGCCGAAGCTATAATCGAACTTTTTTGTACTAGGAGCCAAAAAATCTCAAGGAATTTAGTAGCTAGCCTGTTTGTCAAGAATTTGTTTAAGTATTTAGGTATATTCGTATAAAGAACAACTATGGAGGTGACTAAAAGGGCGCGGAAACATACATGAATATAGGAACATAGAGCGGGCTTTGAGAAGCTATATTATTACTATTGTAGCTCTATCGAAGAGAACAGCTTTTGGAAAGGTTTTATTTCATTATACGAGTACCCAGCTATTTCGACAAAATTTTTTTGTCTTTTTTTTTCAATACTGAAATTTGAATACTCGTAAAAAGCACAAAAATGCTTTTCCAAGTCAAAAATCAAACAAGATTTTCTGAAAACTTTATTGAAGCAAAAGTTGTTCATTTATTTATGCTGCTTTTGTGGAAAACATATTTGAAAATACTTTTAACCTTTTCATGATAGTTTACTTAACTACCAATAAGTTTTGATGTTTTGTAGGGGAGATAACTGTAGTTCGAAGAATTCTACGGAATTATTAATTGAAGAAAAACAGAATTCAAATATATTAAAATCCTAATTTTTTATTTAGCTTCTTTATTTTTTTTAAAGGCAGATATTGGAGTAAAATTATGTAAAAACATTGTTAACAGTATTTTAGTATAGTTAGAATATCATATTTCCATACTATATCTAACTTCTACTTTAATAAAAATGTTTAAAATTAAAAAAAATTGAAGTAAAGAGGATGAAAAATAAAATGCACGACTGGATCGCACGTACTTGCTGTTATGTTCGTTCACACAACAGTTGAATATATTTTTAAAGACGTTTTTTAATACATTTTGTGTATACAAAATTTCCTTAATTTTTTTTTTCGAAAAAAAAATTGGTAGGTATGGCAATTTTAAATATTTAATAATATAAATTTAAAAACAAAATTTCAAACATTATTTTGTTTTCGAAATATTCAATTTTCAAAAAAAAAAATTTTCGAAAATTTTGGTATGCAGTTTTATTTACAATTTGAAGGACCTTCAAATACCGTTAATAACAAAAAATATCTTAAAATAAATTATGACCAAAATAATTATATCTTTGAGATTAAAATTCTTCTTAAAATATTAAAAACTAGTTGACTCGGCAAACGTGCTGAATGAAATAATGATTACATTTTCGTATATATCTCCACTCCAGCGCCATCTATCTGGTCAACATTTTGTAAATATTTTGTTTTTATTTAGATAATAAAGGGTTATCCATTTTGCGGTTTCAAAAGTATAGGGCTAGTATTCGACATCTGTCAAACTAAGTTGTTAAACCAAATTTTTCCTTTTTGAGTTGAAAGTCTGACATTTAAGAAAATGGATCGCTTAACTATCGCACAACGCATAAAAATTGTTAAGACCTATTTCAAAATTGGTGATTCTGCCACAACCACATATCGTGCCTTAAGAGGAGATTATGATTTATATAATCGTCCAACTACGCAAGCAATTGGCAAAATTGTGAAGAAATTTGAAGAGACTGGATTGGTTACAGATAGTGTAAGGCCTGTGCATCATCATTTCGCTCGTATCACTGAAAATATCGCTGCTGTAATTGAAAGTGTTGCCGAAGACCCGAATGTGTCGATTCCTCGTCGTTGTCAGGACTTAGGAATGTCTTACGGCAAATTATGGCGTATTTTGCATTTGGATCTACACCTTCATCCATATAAAGTCCAGCTCACACAACAATTGAAGCCAGCTGACCATTCATCGTCGAATGGGTGCTTGAACAACAGGCGGTGGACGTCGATTTTTCGAACAAAATTTTCTTCAGCGACGAAGCACATTTCTCACTCGGTGGGTATGTTAATAAACAAAATTGTCGTATTTGGGGGTCTGAAAATCCTCAAGTAATTGAAGAGAGGCATTACATCTACAAAAAGTCACTGTTCGGAGGTGTGATTGGACCTTTTTCGAAAACGACGATGGAACGACTGTCATCGTCAATTCGGAGCGTTATGGTCCTATGATAACCGACTTTTTTTTGCCTGTTATTGAAGAATACGACTTGGAGAATATGTGGTTTCAACAAGACGGTGCCACATTCCACACAACTCGAGCGAATATGGCTTTATTGCAAGAAACAATTCCTGGCCGCGTAATTTCTCGTCGTGGCGATATCAACTGGCCACCAAGATCATGGGATTTGGTACCACTGGACTTTTTTATGCAGTTACGCAAAAGAGCGTGATTATGCAGATAAACCTTTAACTCTTGAAAACTTGAAAACCAACATTCGTCAAGTTAGAGCTGATATACCGCCCAATATGTGTCAAAATGTAGTCGAAAATTACCTCAAAAGAATCGGTGCTTGCAACAATTCGCGTGGTGGTCACTTAAATGATGTAGTGTTTCAAACATAATGTCAACGTTCCAACTTTATAATAAAAAAAAATATCATGAAAAAAATATTTTATATATTTTTATTTACGTTTACTTTTGAAACCGCAAAATGGATAACCCATTTTTATTAAGTGGGATTTAGAGTCAAATCGGTTCATAAAAAAAAGAATTACAAAAATATACCCCAGCACCATTTAATAGGTAAAAAAATAGCCTAGGGTTCCATACAACATCAGCTATCTGCTAGTTAAAATTCCGTCCAAATCGGTGTAGCCGTTGCTTTGTTTTTTTTTGAAAATATAGCGTGGAATTTTAGCTTTATATTCATCAAACCAAAATTCATAAGAAAAGTATGGTTTGGATTAATGGTGACTTTCGTTTTATTTTATTTTATTTTATTTTACTTTATTTTATTTTATTTTATTTTATTTTATTTTATTTTATTTTATTTTATTTTATTTTATTTTATTTTATTTTATTTTATTTTATTTTATTTTATTTTATTTTATTTTATTTTATTTTATTTTATTTTATTTTATTTTATTTTATTTTATTTTACTTTATTTTATTTTATTTTATTTTATTTTATTTTATTTTATTTTATTTTATTTTATTTTATTTTATTTTATTTTATTTTATTTTATTTTATTTTATTTTTTTTTATTTTAGTTTATTTTATTTTATTTTATTTTATTTTATTTTATTTTATTTTATTTTATTTTATTTTATTTTATTTTATTTTATTTTATTTTATTTTATTTTATTTTATTTTATTTTATTTTATTTTATTTTATTTTATTTTATTTTATTTTATTTTATTTTATTTTATTTTATTTTATTTTATTTTACTTTATTTTATTTTATTTTATTTTATTTTATTTTATTTTATTTTATTTTATTTTATTTTATTTTATTTTATTTTATTTTATTTTATTTTATTTTATTTTATTTTATTTTATTTTAGTTTATTTTATTTTATTTTATTTTATTTTATTTTATTTTATTTTATTTTATTTTATTTTATTTTATTTTATTTTATTTTATTTTATTTTATTTTATTTTATTTTATTTTATTTTATATTATTTTATTTTATTTTATTTTATTTTATTTTATTTTATTTTATTTTATTTTATTTTATTTTATATTATTTTATTTTATTTTATTTTATTTTATTTTATTTTATTTTGATTTATTTTACTTTATTTTATTTTATTTTATTTTATTTTATTTTATTTTATTTTATTTTATTTTATTTTATTTTATTTTATTTTATTTTATTTTATTTTATTTTATTTTATTTTATTTTATTTTATTTTATTTTATTTTATTTTATTTTATTTTATTTTAATTTATTTTATTTTATTTTATTTAATATTCCACCAAATTTACCTTCGCATCCCAATCTATTGAAACGTAATATCTTCTCTGCTAAACAAGCTACATAAACTGTACCGATGTAAAGAGTTGGTAAGCTATTTCCTAGCATGTAGATTGGTAAATTTCATTGCTGGTTTAGATTAATTGATCTTTTCTTGGAGACATTTTTAAATATATAGCGTGTTGAAGTAATCAAAACATCAATATACCGACGGAAAAACACTCATGGCATACTTACTTAACAACTTCCGTTCCATTTCCAAAGACAAATATTTTTCACAACATTCTTTTATAGCTTCGTTTCTGCAAGTAAAGGGGTTTTCAATAGGAAAGTTAAAATTTGACATTTCATGGCGGCCATGTTCTCTTATCAGTCATTAATATTCCTGCTTTTTTTTTTATTTTCCAACTAAAAACCAAATTAATATTGCAAGTAAGTGCGATAATCTAAGTTTTCTGAATGGGTTATGGAACAGAAAACAATTTTTTCTGTTAATTGAAATTTGATTCCAATTCCAAACAAAAGGATTTAGTTTACACGTGACGCTCTATTACTTATTGTAAATGCCAACGAATGGTTTCGATTAGTCGTACGAAATAGTTCGTATGCCCTTAAAATGACAGTTCTTGATTTTAATTGAATAAAATTCGATTTTCTATTTAATTTCAGAATCGAAACCAGAATCACTAAATATATTTTATTAATAGTTAAAATAAGTTTTTTTGTAATTAAGTCAGGTTTATTTAATAGGTTTATTTAATAAAAACTGGTAAAAAAAAATATCATACAAAGAAGCAAGTTAACTATTTTAATGCAAACAGCAATATATTATATCTAAATTGAAATCAAGTGCCTTGCAAATTTTTTTTGTTAATTTAATTTTCAAGAAAAGCTAGATACACTTTAGAATCAATGATATTGTTACTAAAGGTAATAATACTCTGTCTATAACATAATGTAAACATCAAATGACACAATGACATTTGAAGCCATTATAGTCCGTTTACTTTTATTTATTAATTTGGCCAGGGCAGGACTGGATATTAAAGTGCCTCCAAGATTTTGAAGATAATTGGTTCTGAAACACAATTATTTTGTGACATAATTTTAAAAGAAATTCAATTAACCATATTTCTTTAAATATAAAATTTGAAAAAATATAAATAATTACCTTTGTATAAAATAATTTACATTAATTTAGTATCTGTATTACAATACTTGTATACATTTTGAATTGAATAAAGTTTTTCACTAGTGTATGCTCAATAGCACATAATACATTGGTATTAATACTTACAACTAGAAATAAAATAAATAATAAAAAAAAAATTTAGAATAATAAACAATTAAAAAAACAAGAGGTAACGAACAAAATTTGACAGAATATTATATCAAATTTCTTTACCTTCTGATCAAATTGCTGCCAGAATAAAGTTTATTCAATGATATTAAACTTTTAGATATTAAACTATTTTTAATTTTTTATTCTTGTTTTCCAAAATTATTATGGTTAAAAAAATCATTAAAATTTATCATCAATTATTTTAAATTCATAGTAACGTCATTTTTAAGGTAGATATACAAAACAAGAAATTCAGGTATGTACATTTTAGCAAATTTTAATAAGTCCAGTCCTGTTTCATATGAGTAAGTTTTTCACTACTTGAAAAACCAATACAAAACAAATCTTTACAAATATTTTACTTGTAGTATTAATTGAGGGCCTCAAACGCAACTGTTGGCTGGCATATGGTGGGGCAATCTACATTTTTACCAATATCTCGATTTACCTGTAACCTTCAAAATTGGATGAAATTAGATTAATAATTTTGATTAAAACATAGATATTAATTAATATCTTAATATCCAACATTAATGCACTATAAAATATAATTATAGTCCACCCTTCAACATAATATGTACCGTAAAGTTCTCTTCATGCACAATGATGCCAAACGCTCAGTTTTTTCGATTCTCTTATAGTTGTAACATTTCTTAGTTTAATTTATTAAAACTGCACAAAAAATACAGGCACTCAATATTTTCCAGCAGTGTACCTACATAATGCCTTTGTATAACTTTGTTGGTGGGTTCTATTTTATCTAATCTTTTCTTAATCGAACAAAGACTACACTGGCCAACTTTTAGTTCATTTATGCAATTTATATACAATTGGCGTGTTTGGTTGCAAACCAGAAAAAAATTACATCTTAAATGCAACAACTAATTCGTTTAGGGCTAAGCCGATTCAAATGAGTCTTGTTCACGAGCTAAGTAGTGTTAACACAATGGATTAAAAAACACGTGGAAACTATTTGAATCAACAAATGTCAGAATATCAAATGTCAAAAAATTAAATAAGTTTAAGAAACAATCTGCTTTACTTCGGCATCTAAAACTGTAACTATAAAAACGGAGTGGCTGATAAACGTCAAAATAAATCGGTTGATTTAATCAATGTGAACACCGTCATGGTTTGTGTGCAAATGTCAATTTGCATGAAAACAATGGCGTCGCTGATTCCCGATGTCGTTGTTTTATTGTCCAATTTCTCTCGCGCTTACAAAAATAAGAAAAAACACCAGTGATAGATGAAACAGTATTTTTAAGTTATGTGTTTTTTTTTCAGGCGATACAAATAAGGTTTCATCAAAACATAAAAGTTTTTTTTCGTTTCTAAATTATATTCCACACGATTGAAGTAAGTAGCTCCCATGAGATAACCTGGTAAAAAAAAAAACAATTCGGTGTACAAAGGTCCTCAAAACGCTGTATCTACTCCAAGAATTGGGTCACGAACAGTCTTTATATTGCTATTTTTTTCATTTAATTTTAAATGAAAAGGTTTAAAAAAAATTGTAATAATACCTTTATAAAATTTATAAAAAAAATAATAAAGTCTGTATTTTTCCATAAAATTTAATATCATCAAATTGATTTTAAACTCCCTTTAAAAAACTTGTTGAAAAAAAAATAAAATAAATTTTAAAGTGACAACAACGGTGTAGAATTATTGTAATCATTGCTGGGCAAACAGAGATCATAGGAGGGATTTATTTAGCAAAAACCCACGTTTGTGTTATAGCAGCTTTATTTTCATTTCGACAAGTTTTTCGTCATAGTGGTTGGCATTGCTTATCAACTGACGGGTGGAGCTGGGGGATTTCTTGTGCTATAGGAATAAAGGCAGAAAGAAGCTCCAAGCTACACAGCCTACAACACTGTCTATAGGTCTACATACAAATATTCATCAACATGATGCTTTCAGCTTAGTTTTCTGTTCTCTGTTGTTGGTCAAACAAAGAAACATTGAACAAAACGAGGGATGGGACTTAACGGGAAAATCCTTTAGAAAAACACTCATTGAGTTTTGTTGGTTTAACACAGCCTCAAGTCAGTCGAACTTGTGTTGTGTTTTTTTGTTGTCCATGCTGCATCAGAGAACTTGGGTGTTCAGGAAATTTAAGAAGTATCCACAAACAAGCGGGAAGAAAAAAAAACACAACCAAATGTTGCCATGCCATCCATATCTACCTTACCAACAACAAAATGCTTTGTCAATTTCAGTTGGTGTGAAAGCGATTTATTTATAAGAAGTTCAAACGCTTTATAGCCAACAACAAGCAATAAATGAAGTTCGTACCTACTTGGTCAGTTCAGTCTCTGCTGATTGGGATTTGGGACTTCTCAATGCAGTCTTCTACTCAGTGCTTCAGTCACTGGCTCACTGTCGCCTGTGCTGTATTACCGGCACAATTGTACTTTTTTAGTTAGTTGTTGATAAGCTGCTCCGAAACTGAAAGTTTCTGCTAATCATTACTTTGTATCTGTCTGTCTCTCTTCTCTGTTATTGAAAAAGTTAAACTATTGTTTTGTTTTTAGAGAGAATTGCTTTTGAGAACTTTCAATGCATCCATTTTTGTTTATTGAAAAAGAAAGAATTAAAAAAGTTATAAATACTCAAACAGAGCGGTAATTTGTTTTTATTTCGATTGCTGTTCGATGAAGAACAAGATGTATGTAAATATGGTGGGCTGCATGTCGCTGAAACATTGCATTTTTCCCGCCAAGAAAGAAAAAGTTTATACAAAACCACAGTGAACATTGAAAGTTTTTATTTTCAAAGCTATTAGCTATATAAATGCTTATTCATAATACTTGATTGGATAATTTTTCTTCGAAGTTTCAAAAGTTTTCATTCTTCAGTCATCAAGACTGAGTAAACATTTTCGTTAAATACCTACTTATATCTAATCTATACATTTGTAGGTATACCAGCACAAATCTGATGTTATTGGGTCAAATAAGATATATTTGAATTTTAAAGAAAAAATGATTTCACATAGGGTGTAGCTAATTTAAATTTCAGCTTTTAAGCGATTAAGCTTAGTGACAATTTGAAGGAGAATAAAGAAAGTAGCTTTCGAAAAGTTGGTTTAATCACGATTCAATTTGAGGTTTTTGTTGAATATTAAAAAGTTTTTGTGCATTTGATTTTATAAGCAATTGAAAATCTATAACATAAATCTAAGTTATTCCTTTTTTTAAATATCAAATAGGAAAATAAAAAAAATGTTTTCAGATTTGTATGTAATGCTTTCAGTTAAGTATAAAATTAGAAACCGGAAATCAATTAAGCGGAAGTTAATTTTGTACATTGATTTTTTGTTAACTTCAACACTTGTAAATATTTGCACCTACTAAATGGGTACATTGGAGTGTAATGTGAAACATTTGAGCATGACTTTTTTATCACAATGATTTTTAAATTTTCGCAGCTCAATTACTTCAAAGCTTTAAAGGTGAGCTTAATGTTTTTAAGTAAATTATTTAATATTCAAAAAAAGCGGTTGTATTTAAAATTATCGTTTTTAACACCGATTGTCAATAAAAGAATTCCTTATGCCGGATGTACACGACTGCCAAATTGGCAGAATTACTTTCAAAATCTTGGCATTATTCTGTTTGTCGTGTAAATGGTCGAAAATGTGGCAGTATATTTGTCATTAAAAAACTGCCAGCCAGAATTTTCGTTAAGTTGAGGCATTATACTGACATCGTGTAAATTCAGTACTGACAACAATTTTCAAATAATGACAATTTGCAATAAAGAATGAACTTGCTCATTCTTTACTGCCAGTGTTGGCAGTATTTTTATCTGTCAGTATTTTTGCTTCGTGTAAACGAATGTCGTTAATTAAATTAATAACAGCAGTATTTTGGCAGTAAATACTGCGAACTTGGCAGTCGTGTAAATCCGGCATAACTGTTAATTGGGTCTATTCGGCGAGATCTTTTATTCTGTTATTCTGCTATTCTGTTATGAATTTATACAAAAGTTTAAGTTGTCAAAAAATCTTTTATGAATTATAATTTTGGTATTCTGCATGCTAAATCTGCTATGAAATCTGTTAAGAAATCTGCTATTGAGCTGTCAAAACTTCGAAATTCTCAACAAGTCTTTTACGAACTGCATTTTTGGTATTCAGCATGCCACAATCTGTTATGGAATCTTTTATGAATCATAAAAGAATAAAAGACACATTTTTGTTACTTTTATCATAAAAGATTTCAATATATGAAGTAAAAACATTTATTTTGTTAATGAATTGTTCGTAAAAGGACAGATATAACAAAATATATTAAAATACATAATAACAAGCACAAACATGTAAATAATTTCAAACTAATTCTTTGAATACACGAAAGCACAGAATAAATTTGATGGATGAAACGTAAAAGAAAGTGTTGCTTATCTTGCCGGAGTTCGTTTTACACAAGTTTATATATTGGATATAATACATTCAGGAACTTTTATGGACAAATTGCAAAGATTATATATTATTTATCTACGCGAAACAAAAGCCGATAATTGCGCAGGTTAATATTTTCATTAGTCAGTGCCTACTGCCGAGAGTTGTTATTTACCTACTACAGCTGATGATTTGATAGCAGATTTTAGGTCTGTTCGTATGAATGTTTCTTTTTCGAAGTTCCATAACAGACTTTTATAAAAGATCGAACTCCTGAATACCAATTATAAAATATCTTTTATGGTGGAGATCTGTTATGCATCATAACAGAAAATTCATAGCAGAATAACAGATGTGGCAGAATAAGCCTAAATATTTACTAATAAAAGCTCGGTTGTCATATTGTATATTAAACACCACAAATGTCATATTGAATACCGAGATATATAATTGTTTAAAACGAATAATGTACATATGTATGTACATATAGTTAAGATATGTAATGTACATATAGGTACTGCTGGAGCTTAATTCCGCAAGCGTTAATGAATTTTCGTGCGTGACTGTCAAAAACATTGAATCTTACCCTTGTTTGCTGAACAGAATGGAGTACTGCAACTGCAGTCGTAGCTGGAATAGCTATCGACAAATTTCGAAAGTTTGGTCAGCTGTGCATTTTTGCGGGATTGAAAAGAGTTTGAAGCTCCTTCAGCCTCACAAAATCGTTTAGCTCAACTCGATCTTGCACGTGATTTTTAAATGTCAAAAAAGCTGAAAGCGAATTCGACCAACTTTGCATCACCCCAGTACAACGCCGTCTGCACTGCATCTGCGTGGCATTGTGTTCCAGACATTGAATTTGTGTGTATTCATATTCGCACAGCAATTCCAGCTTCTGTTCCAATTAGTGCTCGTACTCCGTCCCCATTGGGTTCAGCCATCAGTTAGCGGAGCGGAATCCCAAAAATGTATGAATATAAGCACACACAAGAACTTACGCTTCCTAAATTGAGCCCCTGAAATTAAAAAATCACGACCCATATGCAATGAAGTATGTAATTGCCATATTAAAAATTTAAAGCTGTATTGGAATTTTATAACTGCGGTAAGCAAATTGTCATTTTCCACAGACAATGACAACCATCAACAAAAACTGTCATTGAGGTCATATTCATACAAATACAACAATCACAAACTGCCGTCATACACAAGATTATAACCTTTTGACATTAATAAGGTATTGAGACTTGTTTTTTTAAAACTCAAAATGGATATTGACGATTTTTACCTGTAGTTTTAAAAAAGTCAGTTGTACAAATATTTAAACTAAGCTTAAGCTTTGGTTGAATATTTTAACCCACCGATTTCAGTAGATTAAGTGAGGTTCAACCATCGTCCAAGCATGCATGAAAGCATGCTTCAAAGCTTGATTCATCGTTAATGGAGACCGCATGTAACACATAATTGAACCCATTACCGACCATTGAACTTGAATTAATTTGTCCATATCGATGAGTTAAAATATTGAAACAAGGCTGAGCCGCGTATCACATATTTGTACAACTAGCAATAGGAAAATTTATTTATGAAAAATTTAATTAAAATCATACAAAGCTTGTGAAAAAACATTAGATTACATTTGACACTACTCCGTACTCTGGAAAACATAGCTTAAAAATGTTAATAAAAGTGGAGGCGAACATTTTTTGGCACTAAATGTCAAATATTGTCACCAGGCTTCAAAAAAATCTGAACAAAACGCTTACCAAATGAATTATGCAGCCAGAAGAAAAAACAATGATATGTTCGTGTTTTCCATTTAATTATTTGACAGATCAGGAATTGCAACATTAATTTTTTTTGGGAAATCCTGTTTGGCTGCGAATAGATTTCACAAAAAAACATGCCTATTGTGGTTCTTGATTGAATTGTTATGTAGCCAACACACAACCTCTAAACGCGTTTAGCATAAAATGCCGCTATTCAACGTTGCATAACTTTTATGACTGATTGCGTTTCCGCGTTTAAAAACATTGTAAATTTACACAGTATGTAAAATACTGTCCATAGGAATTGAATTGAATTGAATTGAATTGTTTTTAATCAGAAAATAGTTAATATCAATTCCGATTTAAGATCTCTAAATTAGTTAAGTTAATATTTATTAGTAAGCGACTAGTTTTTCGAGATTAGAATTAAATTAAAAAAATATATTTATTATACAATTAAAACTTAGAATGATGTGGTCATTAGTCTGCACTAATTTATAAAAATAAAATCATGACCCAGATTCTATGTTATGTCTATGTTATGAACAACCACACACTGGGCGTGGCACGGTACCTGTCCTTGTTTATTTGTGATTTTTGATTTTTTTTTTGTATCGTATCATTGAATGTCGTATGAAAACTTGGATTGTTTTCAAAAGCACACGAGAGCAGTAGACAAACTTAATTTTTATCAAATTTAAAATAAAATTCATTAGTTTAAACACCCACCCACCTTTAACGAGTAGCTATATGGGTTATTTTCTTGACTAATAATATAAATATAAATAATAGGTTATTATCAGTGTTGTCTTCTTATGACTGACAGCTCATTAAAGATAAACTAAAACATACCAAGCAAATAATTGGAATTCATATACCGAGATGACTATACTCAACAGATTTTGGGAAATCCTATTTAATAGAATTAACAGCTGTTATAAAGTTGAATCAACAAATTCCTTTAAACTGTTGGGAACTTTATTTAACAATGAAATTTAATTAGTTTGTCATTTCGAATTTAGATTGTTATTCAAATATGGTGTTTTTGCGTCTTATTAAAAAATGTGTTTCTATAGACAAAATCAACAAATTTAAAAATATTTTGTTTGTATTTTTCTATATTACTCGTATGTTATTGCAACATTACATTATTGCGAATTCTTAGGCCTTTACTCGAAAAACTACAACGTAATTCTATGTTTTTTGTTTGGCGTTCTTTTGCATAGGAAACAAGAATTTCGGATATTTTTTCTTATATATTTCACTTACGACGTTTCAAAATGACCAATAAATTTACACTATTTTGGAAGTAGATTTCGAGGTTGCTTGTGCACGTACTTGATTTCTTTCCCAGTCAGTGTATCTTAAAATGTTTCCACTCCAAAGAAACATGTCAGGACACATTGTATAAAACCCGTTTTTGAAATGTTTCCCGCATATGTTTACGAACATTTCAGAAATGTTTCTTAATTTTTTTTTGTTGTAGACGCTTCGAGAAATATTTCTGAAATGTGTCTTTGTTTCCCATTTTATGGATCCGATTTTTGCTTCAAGATGGATTGTAAAGAATTATAAAATGCTTGCGAAACAAAGAAAGTTTTGTGTTTTGCATTCGAAATGGAAAACGGAGAAACATTTCCTAAATATATCACAAATGTTTCGCCAAGCGTCCAGACCAAAATAAATACATATATATTTGTAAACATTTTAGAAACATTTCAGAAATGTTTTTTTTGTTTCTGATGTCTTTATTAAAAATGTTTCCGAAATTTTTCAAAAATGTTTCTTTGGTGTTAACAAACCTTAAGAAGTGAGTCAAAAACTTTTTGATACCGCTTTTCAAAGAGTTTAAGTACATGAATATCTCACAAACGAAATCGTGTAGTACTGATCATGAATAAAAGAAAACATGATTACGACACTTCTTTTTTTTGTCTTATTTTATTGACGGCACTTGAGACCAAAAATCTGGAAATTGTTGTTGTTTGTCCGATGTGGATTAATGGATTTTGGTCCCTGGGATGTCAATAAAATAAGACAAAAAAAAGAAGAGTGGTAATCTTGTTTTCTTTGATTCATGGTACTGAAGATATTTATATATCTGTTTCGTTTCCGCATTCTTAAAATCCAGAATTTAAACTTTTTCTGTTTCAGATCGTAAATATCGTAAACGCGAGCTAACGCACTGATAGATTTATTTTCTATTCAGTCGCACATTGACAATTGACCACATTGTATGAATTTTTTCCACTTTTCAAACTCCAAGACCCATTTACTTAATTTGTTCTTTATGACATTTCATTAATATCAGCAAAAAGATGTGCTGCATACTATTGAAATAACTTGAACTTGACTTGAAATAAATGATTGCAAGAAATGTGTAAAGTAGTCAATATTTCTTGTGGAGACCACTTATGTCTGGATTTTTTTTTATTTTCAGATATAAGAATCTGTATTTATTTCTTGTCAGAATAATTTCATTCAAAGAAAAAAAAAACGGAGAAATAAAATTTGACGTTTGATGACATCCCACATTCATCGTGCACAAATTTCGCACAAGGCATTGAATCTAGTTCATAGTTTGCTTATTTTCACGTTAAAGTCCAATATGTCATTAAAAAAACAGATCATACATATTCTAAAGTACATAAGGAGCTTAGCGCTCCGTGGCGAAGAATTAAATTTCACGATTTTTTGGTCACGTAGCAAAAATTTCAGTAGTAGTGTCTGCAATAATGGACGAAATAAATATTTCTAATGGAGTCGCGGCCTAACGCCCGACCGACCTAACCCGCGATTTTGATTTGACCCTTAGCTGACATCGAGTGCCTAAATAGAAAATATATGTATCCAAGCGTTAAGCTCGCGGTTACGATATTTACGATCTGAACCGGCACGACACCTAAGACATCATAAGATTCCATTATTTCTACTCAGCATGTCAAAGCCCGTGTAACCTAAAGCAATAACGAAAATTGTCCTAGCAGCTTATAATTGTGATAAGCAAAATGTATTTTGGGTGTTGACATTCCTTTTTGACCATGTGCCAATCTGTACGTCAAAGCAAAACAAATGTCATTTGGTTCCAATTATTTCGCCCACAAGAGGCTGATTTTGTAAATCGGTATAATATTTTCCTTAAACGACGCACGTCAAATTAATAAATTTGGATTTTTTCGAAACTCTCGTCAACGGAAGCAATATCTTTTCACTACGCCATCTTTTTATGCGTATCGGTGCCACTGCATCTGCAAAAAAATAAATGTACAAAAACGTTCCAAAATAAGTTGAATAGCAGTTTCAAAACGCCGATTAACATAATATTTCAAAAATTTGGTAACATTGTTGATGCGTGTATGCAATCACAATAAAATTGCTTATACGTAGCATTAAACTTCAATCACATTGACAGTTTGCAATCTGGCAATTGGTTTGACATACATTCTTTCACTTGGTAATTCCGACCGTACGTGTAACCCTTCTGAAAATGTTCTATTAACATCCAGATTGACAGTTGTTGTCCTGAATAGAAGAGAAAACGATTCTAGATTTCATTTCAGAATCGAAATGAGAATTACACACACATACAAACACATCTAGTTTTCAAAAGTGTGGAAGGTCGTTTAATGTAAACAGCAATATTTCAACTTCAATTTTTAATTGAAAACATTTTACAATAACCAAAGTTCTTAAAATAATAAAATTAATTTTACCATGTCAACAAAAAAATTTTTACTGTCACCTTGTTCCGCCATATTAACAAATTGCAAATTTGAAAAAACAGTTTTTGATATATATTTTTAAACATGTTATTATATACACACACATACAAACTGGATCTGTTTGTTTGTTTTATTGGTGTTCTTGATTAGAGAGTTTTTTCGCCAATCGAAAAGGCCATAAGTACTGACAATTATGTGATTTTCCATTGGTAAATATATTTTTTTTCGTGCCCAATGGAACACGATTACAGTGTTTATGTAGTGTCGTGTCTGTGAAACTTCAATCGATGTAACTGTCCAAATTTATTTATTTTTGCCCATGTTTTAATAAATGAGTAAAGATTTTAAAATTATTTAATTTTTCTATATTGTTAACTGTATAAATGAATAAAATTTATTTGGATGATCATAAAACTACACAAAAATGATGTTTTTTTTTAATGAAACAACATAATGTTTTTAGAAAATCGTTATAATATGTCGAGCTCAACACATACATTTGTCAAGCTTATAAATGAAAATAGAATTGGTATTAGTACAGGGAGAAGTTAATCTATAGAAAAATCTAGATTTGCAAAAATGCCTTAAATTAAAAAATGAATACATTTATTTTGCCCAATGGAACGGACAAAATGAGAAAATCGGTATTTTGGTAGATCATGACATCAACAAAATTGATTTATTTTACCAATGGAAAACCACATTAATCAAAAAAATTAAAATTAATACCGTTCCGGCTTTCAATATAGAAACAAATTGCTTAAAATTTCTTAAAATTTAAGTTAAACTATATTGGAGGTAGTTATTCAAAAAATGAACAAATGAATGAAATGAAGATTGTTTAATTTTTCCTTGGGTTAATTTTTCGAGGTCGTGACCATATTATAAATAAACAAAAATATAATTAATTCTTAAAAAATATAAATTTAAAAAAACATATAGATTTAATTTTTAAATAACCGCTACATCGCAGAGCAATTCCATCCATCTTGCTGAGACTCCATTGCGAATATTAATATATTATCCTAAATTATAATTTTAAAAAATAAAATATTTTTGTCAAAACAATAATATGAACTAAAAGTTCACATTCGCTTCCGCCTGGATGTCACATGTCATTATTTTAAATTAATCACACTAGCTAGAATTTTGTTGAAAAAATAAAATAAATGTCGTGATTATTTAGATACAAAAACGAATACTAAAATTAAAATATAATATAGCACGCGTTATTTTTTTGGAAAATACGCGGGGTCTTGCGCACATCCTTATTTTATTTTTAATAATATTTATTTTTGTAATCGTCAACAGCGAACGTGTGAAAATTCAAAAGGAAAATATGTCTGGCTTATTAAAAGAAATTTTATTTAATTCTTAATGACTCTAGAAACATTTTTAATACGTCGTACATGAAATGTAGATTATACTTGTTCGTTGATGTTGTTAATTTTATTATTTGTATCTTACGTGAGTTTCCGGCCTAGCGTCATAATAGTCTTCTATTGACGTATCAATTTTTTTTTATAAAGCAATTAATTAAAAATCTTTGACGCAAAATTGTTTGCTTGTAAAGATTTTTTTTATTGATAAAATTAAAAAAATACAAAATATAGATTTCTAACTCTGATTTATACTTCCCCCGGTAGAGATTCAGAAACTCATATGAACCGAAAACACAGAGAAAGAAAAGTTATATACATTCCTTTTTTTATAAACAAATATTTTTTCAGCGTTGGATAGTTTCGTGTTTGTTTATATTTCTTAATAATATTGTCAATAATGTTGGTAATGTAGTGGGTGTTTTCGATTCTGAAGGTTAAGCAAATAACTGCTTTGGAATTTATGACCCTGATAAAAATGTCTGATATTATATTGTCATAGGCAAAAAAATTCCATTGCAAATGTGAAAATAATACACTCTATTCGAGCGTGACAGTAAACACCTCGGTAATTTAAACAGATGAAATGTTTAAACATGCCATAATTTCGAGTTTCGATAACGCAGGATGTGCTTTATTTAACTGAATCGTGCTGTATTTAAGTGGCAGTTCAATTTACTTGCATAATTAAAAGATTGTTGTCATTATAAGCACTCTACGAAAATATATCTGTATTAAGTTGGTATGACGTTTAGCGGAAATTCCAGACTTGCACGTAAACAGTAATTTAAATATTAATAGAAAACTTCGTTGTAAAATTCGCAAAAATTATTTACTAAGCCACTACTTCATTAGTAATATTTATTTCGGACATTATGTCGGACATTGTTTCTTTAACTACTAGGTGGCGCAAAATTGATCCCCCACTTGAAAAATGCTATAATTTTTTGCTGATGGTTGTAGATGTGAATCGAAATAATTATTGCGCGTTTTGTTTAGTATAGAGATTCATGAGTTATTGACGAGACTTTTGTGTCTATCAATTTCGAATTGACATTTGCCGCCGAATTGACATTTGTAAAAATTATTGCATCTTCACATAGATTGATTAATATTGCGCGACCTCGTATATAAGCAAGTTTATGTCTTGGCACTTCAATCTTCTCCATTATCTGTCCAAGGAAATCATATAGTTAGATTTTATCACTTAATGCATTGGATAATTTGGCCGACGAATAATTTGAATTTTCTTAGGAAATGATGGAATGTAACATGAAAATGTGCAAATTAGTGTCAAGACTCGATGTCTAATATAAAATTTGTAACGCGTTATTTTTGGGTAATACGAAACGTTAAAATTTATTTAACATTTATTTGTTTGGGGTCACAATTCCATATGTGTTAAGATTCGGTATTTCCTTGTTTTTTTTAAATACAAAGTCAATAATAATACCATAATAGGCGATATATCTCCGTGCAGATCACTGTTCATAACTTGATCGAACCTAGATAACTGTTAGAAGAGCATGATCGTAGCTCTCCGATTTAATTTTGAAATAAACTTAAGCGCAGAAATTTTATTTATCAGCATTTCTAAGGCTTTCGTTTTCCGAATTCATTTTTGTTTTTAATTTGATTTACTTTCGTGATTATTGTCAAAATTATGAGTGATGTTAGCCGCGCTCAGCTTTTTGTTCCGTTTGATCGGTAATTTTATTTTGAGCTAATGGAGCATGCCCCGATTTAGCTCTGATTATAAAATGAAACACAAGTTGAGCGATTAGATATTTCTTGTCCAAAAAAGAAAAACATATCTTTCTTTGACAGCCCAGTTCTTTACTCCGAGCTAAAAAAAGAAAAAGGATTAATGTGAATGTGCTAATTTTTTTCCAAATGTCGTCGAATGTCACTTTGTGATTTGACAGTGTATCAATGTGTGTTATGTACAAATGAAGGTGTTCACGATGGTCTCACTCAACCGGTTTATTTTGACGTCTATGAGCCCTATATATCTATCTCTTTTTTCGTATTCTGAGACTTCTCATATATATTCCAAATGTGGCTGCATTTTTATTTTGTATTTCGCCCTCTTCACTTATAAATTTAAGTAATTGGCAATCAGGCAAATAAGAACAGCTTAGATATTAACTAAAGAAAGTTAACAACTTCTGAAAAACGGCAAAGCAAATCCGGTGTGTATGCCAAGATGGATAGGACATATCAATTTTTTTTTGTAGGTCCATCAGGGAGAATTTAAAAAAAAATATTTGTGTAAATATATTTTCTTTTTATAATTTTGGCATTTGAGCAACAAAATCTATTATATTTTCAAAAAAAAAAAAATGTCCACTTTTCTACATTGCAAGATTTCGTTACATATTTAAATATTCTACATCCCAACAGATGGTGTATGGCATGGTGGAATTTTTTTAATTCGACAGCATTACGGAAAAAATTTAACACTTCCGTACAAAATATCGATTACAAAAAATGTAATGCACGTTGGTAAAAATCATAAAAGAATATATAATTGAATGTGTAGATATATAGAGAGAAGAGTGAGACTTTTTTAATTTGTCAAATGTGGCAAAAACAATGTCGGGCGAGTTTCTTATTCAGAATGGAATGGGACGTACAAATTTTGTTTGGAAATAAGTAACTTCATTCTTTAATTTATTTACAAATTAACATTTGTATACAAACTATCGATAATTACATAAGGTTATTCGCGACTTATGGTAGATTTACAAGTATCTTCATTTAAAGAAAAGTGCAAAAAAGAGGAATGTAGAATATAGAATTTACTCTAATCAGGAAAAGGCAAAGAAAACTAGAATGCAGATCGTCTACCTTCATAAGTCAACATAAAAGAAAATGGCTGAATTGCAGACACAGATTTATAGTGAAGACGAACATGTTCATCTTTATTATTTCATCTCCGTTTGCATTGGTATATTTGTGAATGTGTTCATATGCTCTTATAAATTGTTTGACTGTTTAAATTTTCACGTATACAAAAGTCAGAATAACAACTAAGCATGTTTGTGACAGCTATCAAGATTAAAGAGTATTCAAAATTATAGAGAGTCAAATAGTGTACTCTTTCGCACGATGTCCAATACTTTTCTTCAAATCTGTAGCTGTAGATAAAAAAAACACCATTAAGAAGACCCGCAAATTATCGGCAATAATTCTTTTCATTTCTCAACTAATTTACCCATCTCTATCTGTCTAGAACAATGACTGTCAATGACTGCTTTTATATCATTCAATTTTATCCTACGATTTTTGAGCACATTGGTTTCTTCTCCGTAAATTTTCATTACGGTACGATTGAACTTTTCTAAATTAAGTGGAGTAAAGAGTACGGATTTATGTTTAAAGAAAGCTAACATCTATTTAATATCACGGTGCTTAAAAATATCTTTGCAACCGAAATGAGTCCAAAACAGAAGCATGGATTAAGAATGGCTCTGGTGTAAGACCAGTCAATGCACAACTACGACATGGGCTCCATTTATACATTTTGTAGATAAAAAAAATTGTAATAGATATTGACATATCGATCAACTAAAATATGTTTTCTTATTTTTCGAATTTAAAAGTTACATAATAATATAATCAATCACAATCACATTATTTTAACAATAATAATCAATCAATCATCTTTTATCAATTATGCCACCACTACAATGACTAGCCACTGATTGAATGATATCATCAACTATCTTTAACTGTCTGCCCTTGCTTGAGTTTATATTTCGAACTCCAAAAGAAAAACTACTAAACAATCTGTTCGTCTAAAAATAGTTTTTTCTTCCAGAAAGCACAATCGGTCAATCTATTCACGATAAACAACCCACTTAGCATAAAATGTTTTCTTCAATTAAAATTGAGACTAAAAATAAAAACAGAAAAATACAAGGGTGTAAGATTTTTTTAACACAAACTTAAGCCTTCTTCAGAACAAATGTGAAACAGATTTTGACATTTGCTTCAGTGTTGCTACAGATTAGTAAAGGTGTGTTCACAGTCTGTTGTAAAAAAATAAAATTTTAAACTTTTACAAGACTTGGTACACCAGATCGTGAATACCCCTATTGATCAAGGATGTTATGTTTAGAGATCTTATCCTTCGTAGTAAATAGTTATTTTGCAATCAGCTTCATCTACTTCTATCAAAAATTGAAAATTGGTCATACCGACTCCGAATAAAGGGGCTAGAAATATGGCCAATTAATTTATAGGTGTGAATATATCATCAAGAAATAATATTTAAGAAACTCAAGAAAGCTAATCATACTTCCCGAAGCGAATTGAATGAAAAAATAACATAGAGGATTAGTGACGCAATCACAGACAAAAAAAATGACATTTCCATTCGCAACACACCCCGCGCTGGGCTGGTAAAACTATTATTTAATTAATATACAAGCGAATTGTTAAACTAAGATTAATCAAATAATAATAATCAATCAAAAAGCACATGGGTTAGATAAATTTACAGATCAAAATACCAATTTACAATGTTTTAGATTACGGAAAAAAAAAATAAAATACTAATACGTATTCTAAAAATAGATTAAAATCAATAGGGAAATAAATTATTTTAGCTTGAGAATCTACTTATAGCTTGTAAACAAAACTAAGTCTGCCCATAAATAACATGCCATTTAAGACCATAAACAAGCTAATCAAAGTTTTCATAATTTTCAAAAAAAACACAATAATTTTAGTCACGTCGTTGTCTCGTCGTGAACATCTGAACTGCAACTTATTTATTTGAAACGACATAGACGAAGTGGGTCAACTGATAAAATAAAAATTTAGTCTAGTTCAGCTATTTGCTGTATGAGAGGCATTTAATTATCTATTTTCTGTCCATTCAATGTCATTTATAGTTTGTGTCGTCTGTTTGTCAGAGATAACAGCACTTATTTGACAAATAGAAAATTGTGCTGGTTTTACTAGTTAATCAAATGTCAAAACAAAAGCTAGACACAATTAATTTTTGGTGTTATTTTTTTGTGTAATACCAGTTTTTCAGCATTTTAAAATGAGAATTAAATTTGCAGTTACGTTTCCACTATCCAGTTCATTTTATAACTTATATAACTAACAAGAAAAAAAACCACTTTCGAGTTCATTGAATTCATTGGGATGTTAGGTCATTGTTTTAAGTTGAAAGAAAATTCCATAACGTTCCATGGTTTTAATCAGCCATCAATCAATATATACAATGTATAACCTAAAAACAAATAAGGGGTGTGTCATACCTGTCAACAATGACCTTGAACTTACGTATTATTTTGCGAGAAGAAATAAGCATATCTGGTTATTCAACGTATAGGTACACACATTAATGTATTTGGCTACTGTCACTACCAGTCTCCGTGATTTGATTATGATGTTACCATAAACATGTTCGTTCGCAAAATTTAACATACTGGTTTCGTATGAGAGAGAGAAAGATGTTAAGAGGGATGAGGGAGAAGGGTATTGTGAGATAATTATTCTTTTGCCTATAACGCCATACTATTAAAAAATTACGCCTGAAAATTGTATTTGAAGAAAGAGCGATACAAAAATCAAGATTGACTAAAATATTCAAACCTACATCAGAGATTACTTAGGGCTACATACGTGTATAATACATATATATATTTCATTTTATTATATGTTATTTATGTAAAATGTATGCTAATGAATTTGTTTTATTGTTATTATTGAATATTAGTTTATCTTTATTTGTAAGATTTAATATATTTGCGATCTTATACAATTTTTTTAAATTAAGAGAAGTGATGGGAATGTTTACTTTTCTGATGTTTTTTTGAATCTGTTGTACCAATGTCTGGCCAAACTGTATTATTCTAATATGTACTACGTTCTTCCACCGACCACTCAGACGATATTCAAGTAGATTTAGCTAAATCTCATATAAATCTTCAATATCTATTTGCCATTTGTATGGCAATAAATCTTCAGATAAGGATTTATAGTCTTTTCACACCAAACCCAAATCACGGTTTTCGCGAAATTATCGGCTTTGGCTGAAAACCTAAAGCGAAAACACAAGTTTTCCCATACGTTTTTGATAAACCACTCGTTTTAAAAAAAAACTACAAGTTTAAAATAAAACCTGTCGAAAACATGTTGGATTTGCAAAATGAACTAAGCAAACACACCTTGTGAAACATTCAGTGCTCAATTATTCATCACATAAATAGTTGACGGGTTGCTGCCAGGAAAAACGAAAAAAAAAACAGCTGTATGGGGTAGTTTCAATTTCAATTCACAACGTATATGTTATTGCCTGTGGTACCAAAAGAATTGAAATGTCAAACGAAAACTTGTAAATGTTCAGTGTGAACTGTTTTCGAGTCTTCGTAAACTTTTAGCTGAAAACCCGGTCTTGGGTTTGGTGTCAAAAGCCTATTAAAATAAATCCTTATTAAAAATTTATGGGACCAATAGATGAACAAATCGAACTAATTTATTCTCATATCAAAATGAACTCATTCATCGATAAAGTAAATTATTCGTTTCGGTTGACACAGATGAATCTACTTGTCTCATTTCTACATCATAAAAGAAAATGAAACACCATTTGCATTTTAAATACTGCTGTCAAAATTAAGCTACTTTTGGAGCGGTGAAAACAATAATTGGATTATTATATTTTTAAAAGAGAATAACGTAAATATAAATAGTAAATTTCCTATTTAATTTTCGTATGTAATTGATTTGCTTCGTTACATTTTGAATAAGGTTTTGGGAAACAGAGAAATATATTTAATGTCGAACTCCAATCAACTATTTCAAATCGATGTCAGATCGATTTTTTTGTTTGCTGTAAGGAACTTTTATAAGGTACTTGCAAAAAATAGCAAAGTGTAATGTCTATGAAAACTTGCAAAAACGTTTTGACAGATATTGTTAAGTAATAAATCGATTGTGTTCAGAAAACAATCAAATGTTTGTACGGAACTCAAATAATGGCCTTTTCGATTGGCCGTCCGGAACAGTTCTGACCCCCCCAAAATGACAGTTGTTACTCTAAACAGAACAGAAAACGATTCTGGATTTCATTTCAGAATCGAAAACAGAATCACTAATACACTCACATAATTAAAATGTCAAAATCATCGGGTTGAATTGTTGTGTAATTTCGATGTGTTTATTGAATTTAAACTACTTTTCTGGTAAAATAACATAAACAGAAACAAGTTATAATTATTATTGATAAAAGAAATTATGTATCTAAATTGAAATCAAGTGTTTTGGAAATTCTTTTTAGCCGATGTGATTTTTTTTAAATTTAATTTTCACAAACACAGTGACACATACAATTCAGAATCAGTCAAATTGTTTCCAGGTGTTTTATTGGGGAAACGTGTTCCGGACGGCCAATCGAAAAGGCCGTAAGCCTTGCGCAAACCGAAACCGTGGCGGCAGCTGTCGTAAAGCGTTGTTCGCGCGATATACATAAATGCGATGAAAACCTTGTCGATATCAATGCGATATCGCAATTCATGTTTGTAGAGAGGAAGTTGTCAAAAACAATAACAAGCTTTGAAAATTGAAACATAAAGCAAACATTTTAAGTATTTTACATTAAAATCTAGTCTTGTGATCAGATTTTTTATTTTTTTCAATTACTGATTGCGTAATTTTTTAAAAAAAACCTATAAGTTTCAGCAGACAACTTTTGGCATATACTCCAATTTTAACCAGTTTTATTGTTATTTAAATTAGGTATAAATTAAAATTAATTTAAATAAATTTTACAAATATGTGTAAAATATTTATTACACCGCCTAAAAGAAAAATAATAATTTAAAATTCTTTGGTTACTGACACTCTTTATTTGACAGTGCGATATGGCGGCAAAATGGTATTTGTGGAATGTATTCGCAATCCATGGCGTTAATGTGTGCACTTCTATTGATTTACATGGGCTGCATTTATATTAATGTCGCAATCGCTGCCGTTTCGGTTTACACGAGGCTTTATTGTGGGTAGAACGCAAAATGGAAATGAATACGTTCCACAAAACCTTCTCTGTACTCTTTTTAGTAACTTGAGAGATTTCATACAATTTTTAACAATTTACTGTTGGAAAAAGATGGGAAAAGCGAATTAAATTAAGCTTGGTAAAACCATCTAGACCTATAATTTCTCAACATGCAATTATGAGGGAAACAGCTAAATTTGGGAATTTTCGTTGGAGCTCCGCCGTAACTTGTGTGGCTACGTGTGCACTTGCTCCATCTTGTTGAAACCAAATCCTGCTGAAAGGATACGCCTTCGACGAAGTTCTGAGTAAAAAAAATCCTTCAACATCCTTAAATAAGGGTCCCCATTGACAGTTTGTGTTACACCGTTTTCTTCACAGAAGTATGGCCCGACAATACACCTTGCGCACAACACAGTGACTCGATCTGGGTGCAGTTCCTTCTCATGTAGCATTTTTGGATTAGATTCACTCCATATACGGCGATTTGTTAACTTGTTAACTTGTTAACATTACCGTTTAAGTCCAAATGGGCCTCGTCAGACATGAACAAACAATTTATCAATGTGTTGTCCTCTTCGGCCATTGCAATCATTTTTCGGCAAAATTCCAGGCGAACAGGCCAATCCTGAGGGTTTATCTTGCTTGTAATTTGGACTTTATACGGAAACAAGTTTAAGTCATCATGAAGTATCCGTTGTAATGACCGTCTGCTAACTCCAATTTGGCCCGATAAGTTTCCAATCGAAACACTTGGATTTGCCTGTATTGCCGATGCAATAGCCACGATTGTATCCTAAAGCCGAACATTGGGATCTCGATGATACGGTCTTCGTTCGATGCTTCCAGATTCGGCAAACATGTTCACCATAGTCATAATGCTCGGGGGAGTACCGCCAAACTCCAGCATAAATTCCTTTGGACGGAAATGACGGAGTGCAAAAAATGGTATCGCGGCACTATCCAAATCCTTTTTTCAGTATCCCAAGCTTTCATTTTGATAAACCTAAATAGTAGCCTATAAAATAAAAAAAAATATGCCGATTACTCACATTGAAAAAAGTTATTACGTTTTATTTTTGTAGCACGATTCGTGCACCACCATGTATATGATCCCGCAATTCCATCTGTTTGTCTGTCTGTCCGCGAGTCCAAAATCCAAAACGGGTTGAAGGATTTTCTTTAAGCTTGGCAGTTATTGTTTTTGGTGTAATATGCCCACACGTTTTTCTAATTTTATTTTATTCGAAAAATAACGGTACCTCCCTTACAATTTTTGTTGGCCTAAATTTTCGTGGGTTCGTTCTCAAGAACGGCTCCAACCATTTTTATAAAAATCTATTGAGTCGTTTTTGAAATTTTGAGTTTTCAAAAAAAATATTAATTTCCAAGAAAAAAAAATGTTGGCTTCTGCGTAAAGAAATTAAAAAATGTATTTTATTCGAAATATAACGGTACCTGCCATATATTTTTTGTTGGCCAAGAAGATAAATCTTATTTTTCTCAAGAACGGCTCCGACCATTTTTATAAAAAAAAATATAATTTTTCGTAATTTTTTTTCCTGTTGAAAAAAAAATGGTTATTTTTGGTACCTCTAGTAGAAGTTCATACGATCTAGTCGTGCATTTTATTTGAATTTGATTTTACTTGAATCTTGGATGCTTTTGAGTAAAAAACGAAAATGTTTGGTGGCCAATGAATTTAAGTGATCTTATCCTACATCTCTACAAGCAATTTTTATTTTTTGTTTTTATTTCAGCAACCATTGCAGACATTTTTATTTCTTCATTCAGTTGGCAATTATTTCATGAAATATTATTGACATTCAGTGTGCCAAGTAAATAACACAGAATTCTCGGTCTGAAATTCCAACTCAACCCATCAACATACACATATAAGAGTAAAAAGCACACAAATGTCAGTTAAAATGACATAAGGCGTCAATTTATTTCCGCATTTACTTGCACAGAAATGGTAATAAATAAATGCTGAAATCGATTTTTTAAATAATCTATTTTATGAAATTTGTGGTATGTATTGGAAATTTGCATTGCATGTTCGATTTTCTGAAAGAACAAAAAAGAAAGACAGCTGTCAAAAAGATACAAAGCTTGCTTCGTGTAATATTGCCCGTATTACCAAAAATAAGTTTCATGAACCGTTTAATACATTTGTATACATGTAGGTAATCTCTAGAATTGATGCAGATATGTCTACTTTCGATTTCGACAAGTTCCTTCACTGTACACTGAACAAGAAACAGACATTTTTGCGATTGGCTGCGTAAAATATAAAAAAGCATCAGCTCAACGTTTGATAATTCCAACATTTGCAAGTTTTTTTCCGTTAAAAAGGGATGTTTTTTTCGGCAGCGGGTTATTCTTGTTATTAGAAAAAAATTATGAAAAAAACTAATTGGTATACAATTTTTAGAACCCCTAAAAAATCGTCTGTATGTTTTAATAAATAGCTAATAAAATGTATTTAAATTTAATTTGTCAAATTTAATAAAATTATTTATAAGTAGGTATCTTGATTCTTGTTTTGCTAAGCCTTAAGCAGATATTGTGATTTTAAATTATTTATCATAATTAGAGAAGTTTTTTTTAACCAACCAACAGTTCAACCAAAATAAAATACAAAATTTTCTCAATAAAATTACGAGGAACGTAAAAACTCCACAGAGTGCACTCAAAGAAAATGTAACTCCTGGTAATTCGAATTGAAATTGTTCGTATAAACATAAGATAGCAGAACAACAGAATAGATACCTATACACTTCTTTCATACCTATTTGTTTATTTCTGTCACGTTAAGTCATTGTATTTTATTACCTATGAAAGCTATATTAATCCGGCTATGCTAATTGTAAAGAATTGTCGTGCAATATTTAAAAATTATATTATATTATATTTGCGTTTCTGATAAAATAGAATATATGTATATGTACATATATTATAATTTAGCAGCCTGGCTAAGAATTAATTCAAAATGATTTAAACTCGAGTATAAGATACATATAGGTATACAATATAACAAGCCTGAATACGAGCAACTCGTGATTGTTACTTTTATTATTTGATTAAAACAAATATTTAGAACACGAGGTAGTACTCTTGTCTCTTTATGGAATTTTCCGCAAAAATCAACTGTCTGGGCAATGGAATTGTGCAGCAACATTTTTGTTTATATTTTCTTACTTAAGTCACATATCTATGTGGATTTGTCAATTAATCATAAGCTACCAATGATCATACAAATCAAACATAACCCGTGCTTGATGTTTGAGCCAGACCATATTCATCGAAAATTGGACCAAGTAAAGTTGAAGATGCAACATAAAAACATGGTCTAGGCACTTAACAAACTTAATCATTCCCATGTCATGACAAGAGACGCCACTTCCATATAAATTATCGATGTGGTAATTAGCGCCGGCAATACAGTTTTCATTGAAATAAGAGTTAAGCCAAAAATTTATTGGAAATAAGCTAAGTCTGAAAGGAATTTATTGTTGTTACATTTTTTTGATCCAATTTTCTTCAGACTGGGAAAAGAATCAAAAATAATGGGTACCTAATTTTTAAGGAATACTTCAAACTTGGTACTTAAGTGTTTTAGGTGATTGTCTTAAATAGATTTTTGAATCGTTTTTTTTAAACGCAAAAATAACGGTACTTACCATACAATATTTTCTACCATCTTAATTATCTCGAAAACGGATCTAACGATTTTGATAAAAAATAAAATGCACGTCTGGATCGAACGAACTTGCTTTTTTTTATAACTTTTGCACGCGCTCAAGGGAATATGAATACCCTTTATATGTTTTTCTTAAGACAGTGCGGGCATCCGGTGGAAGAAGAGAAAGAAGGATAGGAAAGATGTGTGGCGCGATGTTCTGAGACTAGAGCTGGTTGTTGTCTCAGATTTATCTCCAGGTATGGCGGCTGAACTAATGCGGAGAGAATTACCGTGTCTTATTTATTTATGTCCCTTATAATTCGCATTATTTTATTTATTTCGTTGTCATATTTTATGGGTATGCTAGTTTACTTAATCACATGTTGTTAGTGTTATGCCTGAACAGCATGTAATGAGCGAAGCAGCAACTTATTTTATGACAATTTTAGAATTGTTTTTTAATGGAATATAAGGAGACATAGACAACGGCAGGAATCGAACCTGCAACCACGAGGTTGACAGGCGAGCACACAACTGTCGCGCCACGGCCACCCCCTATTGCTCTTGTGTTTTTTTCTATTCAAAATCAGAATATATTTTTAAGTCGTTTCTTACTTGATCTTTAATATATACAAAATTTAGTTTTCAAAATATTATTTTTTTGTAAATGCTTTTAAAAATACAACAAAATATTAATTAAAAATATTGGTACGCAGTATAAATTGGGCTACCTTAGCCTATATATTTGTGAAATTTCGAAAGAATCCGTTAAGCCATTTATGAAATAGTTGAAAGCAAAAAAAAAACGGTCCTATGGAAAGTAACGTTCTTAGACATTTAAACAAAATTTTTTCAACCAGATCGGTCGTGCCTAAAAAGCTGCACTGATTTTTATAAATCAAAATCGTAAGAGCCGACAGACTGGCAAACTGACAGACTGAAAAGCTGATGGACTGACATACTGACAGACTGACTGGCTATACGGATTTCAATCAAAATTTTTAGGTAGGAGGTCCCATAAATTATAAATAATACTACATACCAAAATTTTCGAAAAATATTTATTGGGATTTTTGACAAAAAAAAATTATTTGAAAATTCCATATTTTGAAAACGGGTGAATGATTCTTTTGAAATTTTGTCTCTAAGTTTATATTATTAACCCCCAGTTTCACAGTGCGAGTTTAAACTTAAGATTAACTGAACATTAAGCTGAGTTTAATTTTTGGTTTAATTCGTCCGGTTTCACAGTGAAATCTTATCTTCAGATCAGTTGAACTTCGTTTAACTATATTTTATGAAAAAAAGTTGGCAGCATTTTTTTGCCTTGTCCTCCCTTTCTCTCTCTGACACAAAAAAAAACACGCAAAACAACGACCATAATAGATAAAATAATATTCAAAATCACTATAACAAGTCGATAACATTTGAATACACAATTTTGTTTTGTTCATAATATTTTCTGAAAAAAAAAAACAATATAAACGCTGAAGTTTAAACGGCAGAATATTCTCGGTAAACTTAAACTACAAATTGAACTCAGCTCAAGGTTTAAACGACACTGTGAAACCGAATAAATTGTTGATCTGAAGTTTAAAGCAAAATCTTATTTTAAACTCGGACTGTGAAACTGGGATAAGTATTTAAATTTGTTATAGCAATTTTGTTTAGAAAAAAATTACAGATAATACATTTATATAAAAAATTACGTGAAACACGAGTTTAAAAATATGTTTAGATTCTTGATGTGATGTGATCGAACATAAGAGTAAGTACGTGTGATCCCGTCGGCGTCGTACATTTATTTTTTCTTAAAAGAGTATGTTATGTTATTGGAGCTTTTTTCTATTACAAATATAAATAAGAAAATTTCAAAATTGATAATACGAGTATAACGGAGTACATAAAAAAATAAAATGCACGACTGGATCGCACGTACTTGCTCCTATGTTCGATCACATTGTATGCATAAGATTCTTAATGGAAACGGCTAAAAGTATTTTGAAAGTCGTTTTTCACTTAATTTTTTATATATAAGAATTCTTAATTTTTTTTTTTTTTTAAATTGGTATGAACATTCTAAATATTTAATAATATAAATTTAAAAAAAAAACAAAATTTCAGAAAAAATCGCCCACCCGTTTTCGAAATATTGAATTTTCAAAAAAAAATATTTTTTTTTTCAAAAATCCGAAAAAACTATTTTTCGAAAATTTTTAAATGCAGTATTATTTAGAATTTGAAAGAGCTTCTGTATCAAAATTTTGATCGAAACGTTGAGTCGTTTATGACAGTCAAAAATCAATAAAATGGTTGTATGGCAGTTACCGTTAATATCAAAATATTAAAAAAAAAAATTTGACCGAAATGTAGACCATACCAATTTTTATCAAAATCGTTAGAGCCGTTTTGAGATAAATAAGATGGTAGAAAAATTTGCATGGCAAGTACCGTTATTTTTGGGGCTAAAATAACGATTCAAAAATCTACTTTAGACAATCACCTAAAACGCCTAAGCACCAAGTTTGAACAAAATCTGTTCAGCCGCTTAGGTCGTTCTACAGACAGACAGAATGGCGGGACCCACTTTTTTGATGTTCTCTATAATCGTAATGTCGACTTTGATTAAAATCTGGAGTTGGATTTTTTTACAAATGCAAAACTTGCCCTATAGTACCTATATCGCAAGTAAAAACTTTATGAAATGTGGTACGATTTATTTTTAATTTTTTAATAAAAATATTGGCGCAAAAAATAACTTACTATTAAGGCCTTAATACGATACTAGTTAACAATTTACTATACACATACTAGTCTACTAACTTTTCATAAATTTTAAAACTTTTGTTAACTAGTAAATGCTAGAAAGCATTTGTAGGGTTTGAATTTTGATGAAAACAATTATTGTGCTTACGCTTTGTAAATTAATTATATGTTGATGGAAAACCAACATGTGCTCTAAATAAGTATTCGATGTTTATATTTTAATCATTTAACTTCGTTATTTACAAAAAAAAAAAATTTACATCAGCCGGATTCGAACATGGGCCTCCCGCGTTCAAGTGCGATATACTATCAGATAACATTATGGATTTAGTACGATACTTAAAAATTAAAGTAGCCATTTTGTGATTTTAACTTTAGTAAAATGTTAAGATAATACGATACTAAGCTCGTTTAAAATTAACAAAATCCTCTTTTGAATCTAGTATAATACTAAAAATGATTTAACATATTACTAAACCGTTTAAAATTTTGCGCCATTTTTATTTGCTTATAGACTTGCAAGTCACTATAAAAAGTTTCTAACAAATGTATTACCTTTCAAGATCCGCCAACTTTTAGCACTCAGCCGTGTTTGCTTTTTGTTTCGAATGAGTGGGTTCATGTGAATAACGGAATACCGCACACCATAAAAGACTACCGTAATGTATACCAATACCAAGTTCACTTTGAAAAGCAAAATAGTGATTTAGTTAAAATTCATTGAAAATTACCCCGATGTATAGGAGAAAACGGCTAAAGATTTGAATTACTTATAAATCGTAAATGTTAAAAACTAAACTAATATTTACCAATTGAGGACTAAAAGGAAATTCTTTACAAATCTGTTTATCAACTCATTACTTGCGATATACATAGGTACTAAAGGTCAAGTTTTGCATTTGGAAAAAAAATCTAATTCGAGTTTTAAATCAAAGTTGACATTACGATGATAGAGAACACCAAAAAAACGGGTCCCGCAATTCTGTCTGTCTGTCTGTCTGTCTCTACAACTCTCTACAGTCTAAACGGCTGAAGCGATTTTCTTCGAACTTTGTATTTAAGCGTCTTAGGTGATTGTCCAAAATAGATTTTTGAATCGTTGTTTTAGCCCCAAAAATAACGGTACTTGCCATAAAAATTTGTCTACCATCTTAATTATCTCGAAAACGACTCTAACGGTTTTGATAAAAACTGGTGTGTGTACTACGTTAGGTATGGTCTACATTTTGGCCAAAATTTTGTTTAAATATTTTGTTATTAACGGTACCTGGCATACAACCATTTTATTGATTTTCGACTTTCTCATAAACGGCTCAACGGATTACGATCAAAATTTTTATACAGCAGCTCCTTCGAATTCTAAATAATACTGCATTTCAAATTTTTCGAAATATAATGTTCTTGGACTTTATATTTCGAAAACGGTTTGACGATTTTTTCTGAAATTTAGTTTTTGAATTTAGATTATTAAATACTTTCAACGTTCATACCAATTTTGTTTTAGAAAAAAAAATTAAGAATTTGTATGTATAAAAAATTAAGTGAAAATCGACTTTAAGAATGCATTTAACCGTTTCTATTATTTTGAATATTTTGCATATAATGTAATCGAATATAAGAGCAAGTACGTGCGATCCAGTTGTGCATTTTATTTTAACTTGATTTATCATCTTAAACGTAAATTGTTGTGAAAGTTCTTATTATGTAAATAAAATTTCTTTTCGCGTAAACAAACTCAAGCTGACCACATGCTCTTATTTACGTTGAAATGTTAACCGACGCAAAAAAAAAACGTCAAAAACAACAACTATTTATCATAAGTGCTCTTAAGTGACCGAACTATCTAATCCAATTAATAATAAAAGGGAAATACTCAAGGTCTACATATTTTTAAAACCATTCGGGAATTTGATGATTTCATTAAAATCCCACTTGTTCCCACAATAATTACAAAAAAAATTCATTTAAAGTTAAATATACCCTTAAATATTTGATGTGCATATTGTATTATGTATTATCTTAACTCTATAAAATTATAAAGTACATAAATGTTGTTTACACTTCATCAAGCAATTTTTTTTAGCTTCCTTACTCCAAGGCCACACGGGCAAAGACTTCTAAGCAAGTTGCAATACAAACTCATTTTTCCCATTTTTTTCTCATTTATGAAGCCAAGCTAGTTGAGATTGAAGTAATTTGACAAATCTTGCCAAGACCAAACATTGAAATCTGGTTGCTAGTCTAAATTTGTATTTGGTTGAAATAAAATGTGTATTTTTTGCTTTCAAATTTGAACTATTCCTTGGAATAATATTGTTCTTTATTAAGAAATTGCTTCGCTAATGGAGCGTCGTCTATGTAACAGCAATCACACAAATGGGATCTTGACAGGCAGTGTATGTAGCCAAAATGCATGTTAGTACTTGCCCTAGTAGCCACAGGGTAAATGAACTATACTATGTAGTAAGATTTACATGACTTTATTTCAGAATTTGAATCTGACATTTTGATAATTTTGGCAAATAAAAATAAAAATATATACCTACATACATACATAAAAAAACAATTACATAATTTAAAATGTTCAAGAATAATTTCAGAATTAAAGAGATTTTCTTGTTTTTATATTGTGAATTACCACACACGTATTCGTAGAATATTTATTTATTTATTTAACAACAATTTCCCTTATAGACTAATACATCAGATCTTAAGAACTATTTAATTGATAATAAGATAAAATAATATTTAAATTATGTATATAAATATTTTTTAAATAATAATTAGGATTCTATATCACAATGGTGACAAATTTAATAAGTTAAATACATAGGCGCAAAATTTTAGTCGATTTAGTAATATGTTAAATCATTTTTAGTATG
Organism: Philhelius pedissequus; assembly: GCA_910595825.1. Lineage (NCBI taxonomy): Eukaryota > Metazoa > Arthropoda > Insecta > Diptera > Syrphidae > Philhelius > Philhelius pedissequus. Next base: position 332,042,198 of record OU343160.1, read on the forward strand.
ATACTAGGCTAAAAAGAGGATTTTGCTAATTTAACCAGTTTAGTATCGTACTATTTTCTTAACATTTTACTAAAGTTAAAATCACAAAATGGCTACTTCAATTTTGTAGGCGCCACTTATAGCTTTCATTGAAAGTCATCATTGAAAACTTTGAATATCAACTCTGAGGCAATTAAACAAATATAACTGATGTCGTTTTGATACCAAAATGAAGGTAATAAAATATATAAAATTTGTTGTCGAAAAAATATTTCATTTGCTCTACAACTTTCTTATAAATTCACTTTTGATTTTTCAATGATGTCACCTGTTCATTGAAAACGCTTTCCATCATTGAAAAATCAAAAGTGAACTTACAAGAAAGTGGTAGAGCAAATAAAATATTTTTTTGACAAAAAATATTATGTATCTTATTACCTTCATTTTGGTACCAATCCGACATCAGGTTTTTTATTTAAGTGTCTCAGAATTGATAGTCAAAGTTTTCAATGATGAGTTTCAATGAAAGCTATAACTGGCGCCTTAGTATCGTACTAAATCCATATGCCACTTTGACATTTACAAACGTCAAAAAGTTATGTTCGCTTACTTTTTTGCACTATTTTTGGCGTGTTTAGTTGTAGATAATTAAGAAAATAGATTTAGTATGGTGCTAGTTAAAGAGTGTTTAAAATTAGTAAAGTATTAGCAAACTGTTAAGTAGTATCATGCTATTCCCTTAACATCAGGCTGTTTAAAATTTTGCGCCATATAGTTTAAAAGTATCACTAGAGCAAACCAAATTAGCTTTTCTGATGCAACGAGAGATTGGTTCATTACGACCGTAATTCGTTCTATGTAAACGTTCATTAAATAAAATGAAATCACGAGAATTGCTCCTAGGAACGCGTAAACTAATTAAAAAAAGCAATGGAGGACATTTAATATGGTATGGAAGAATATCTCTGATAAACAATATTCCAAAGTATGTATGTCGATTTTCCAAATTTAGCATTCCAATCATATCATTTCAAAGCATATCAATTCTCCAATTTAATTTAAAAACGCATATCTCATAAATTTCCTTTGCTCTTTTTCAATTCGTTCACACGAGTTATTATAATACGGATTCCAAACTGTACTGCAGTACTCAAGCACTGATCGAACTAAAGAATTAAAAAGGGTCATTTAATTCTTTGGTGTTCCTCTTAAGAAACCCAAGCATTTGATTGAATTTAATGATAATATACTCCACGAAATAAATACAAGTAAATAAAAATATCTCCCTATCTAATCCATATGCGTTAAGAAAGAAAGTTTTGTATCTAAAATAAATCCAAGATCTTTTTTTTTATCCACATGTTCTAATTCAGAATTTTTAATTGCGTAATTGAAGTATATGGGTGAAATATTACGGTAACCGAACATAACTTGACACTGAGACATTCAAGTGCAGAAAATTTATGTTGCACCAATCAGCCAATCTATTTAAATCTTCATTTAATAAAACACAATCTTCCATGGATTTTGTAATACGATACAGTTTAAAATCGTCCGGGAATAGGAGACATATTAAATTTCTGAATATATCAAGAATGTCATTAATAAACAAAGGGAATAATAGCGGTCCCAAAGGGCTGCCCTGAGGGACACCAGATGGCACTAAAATCTGTTCAGAAAAATTGTGATCGATCTTAACTATTTGAACCCTGAGAGTTAAATAAGATTTCAACCAATCATAAAAATTTCAATGAAAACCAACCTGCAAAAGCTTTCCCATAAGAACCTGATGGTTAAGGTCATCGAAAGATTTGGCAAAATCGGTAAAAATAATGTCTGTTTGAAAACTTGATTCGAAATTATTCATAATATAATCATAATTGACATTGGCCTCATTAAATAACTGAATTAAAGCTATCCGAATAGGTTGGTGTTGTTGTATTCCCATGTAAGAACACAGCTGAAGACAAGGCAACTGCTGCAAAAAAAAATTACATGGGAATACAACAACACCAACCTATCCGGATAGCTAATAGTTATGTTATTGAATGAGGACATTGTCGTGGTATAAGAACTCATTTCTAAATTGAGATTTGTTTGTATTCGTGTTTTTTGGGAAAATCTATCCGCAGCCAAACAGGATTTCTTAAAAACACGGATCACCAGCTGTCTGATTTTTATATAGGTATTTTAATATTGCAATTCCTGATCATCTGTCAAATAATTAAATGCAAAAAATCAATATATGATTTCTTCTTATGTCTGCAGATTGAAGGAAAGTAAGAAAATTAAAAGGCAAACAAGTCAAAATTCTGCCGGGGTCAAAATTCTTTTTTAAAAAATTTCGCTTTCAAAATTCTGCTTTTAAAATTCTGGTTTTAAAATTCTGCCCGCCGAAACTCTGATTTTCAAAATTCACGCTGGAGCTTCAGCCGCCATTTTGTTTTTAATGAACATTTTAATTTGGGCAATAACTTCGCCATTTTTAACGAAAACAATATAAGTAAAACTTGTAGGAAATTAATTAATTTTCTACAACATTAGTCTTAATATTTTTTTTATTTAAAGTTACCGTTTGACCAACTTCTGGGACTATGAAATATTAATACGTACAATTTTCTCTTATAGTTTGTTGGGGGGATCATGAGTAGTCTAAAATCGATTTTCGGGAAAATACTGCTGAAGTTTTAGTCCCCATTTTGAATTTAATGAAGAATTGGTTATCTTTTTTTATTCATATACAACCCTTTAGCGCAACACCGTGTAGATTCAGTTGAAGTAGGGGCGTTTTTTTGAAAACTCAAAACAGTTTTTATTAATATCTCGCGAACGGTAACTTTTTTGGAAAAAAATATTAAGATTAAAGATGTAGAAAATTTAAAATTGTTTGGATTTTGTTTGTTTGCTTTTTTCAGTATTTTTTTTTCATATCTAATTTTACTAAATAGATTGTTTAGTTTTATTTTTGTTTCTCGGTTGCTTTTGTAAATAAAAATATTTAATTAAAAATTAAAAAAAAATAAGCAGAATTTCTTTCTTTTTTTGTTGACGGACAGAATTTTGAGAAGCAGCATTTTGAAAAGCAGAAAAATGAAAAAAGCAGTATTTTGAAGCCAGAATTTTAACCCGCTCCCAATCTGTAGCGTAAGCAATAGAGTATGTAAAAATATGGATCTATGATTTCAATCACGAAAAGAACTCGAAAATTGGTCGGGAATCAAAAAATCCATTCGGGATCGAATCGATTTTGTTCAGAAAATCTTCGATTTTGTCCAGAAAAATTGATGTTGAATTGGGAATTCCACAAAAAACAGACAGTTTTAAGTAACCCTTTTGGATACGGGGTGTATTTAAATTGTACCTCATTTGAACAGTATTTGCGTGTGAAAAAAATACGTTTTAATAGTTTTTGAACATACCCACCGACTTCAACATATCGAATGGATAAGATTATAAGAAAAATGCTAGTATTTCTCATCTGTGCCTAATTGTTAGGTGGAGAAAAAGTTGAACCTATTTAGATGAAAAAATATAGAGAAATTCTTGTGACGTCTAAATATGACGTTGCACAAATGATACAACGATATGAAAACAACAGAAAATGTTTCTATATGTTTGCGCATTTTTAAGGCTGATTTCCAATAGCGCGTTCGCGTTACAGAATCTTATATTACTTTAACAAGCATTACGGATGTGTCGAAATGATATATGACTTTAAGCGAAGGTAAAATGGAATAAGGAGTTTCCATTAGACTTCAATTAGCTGGGATGTAGAAAAAAAATTTAGTGCTGGATAAATACTGGGATGTAGAACAATGAAATTCACGTTACATTAGTACATAGTACCCAAGTCGTCATTGTAAACACTATACATACATTCCTATGTTTGAACTTTTGCTTTGAGAGAAAAATCTATCAAAGTGACGCCCAACGCTGCATTGGAATTCAGGAATTCCTAATAGAAAATTTTTCCCGAATTGACAAAAATTTACATTTTTTTATTTAACAACATTAAATAGAATAAAAACATGTTGTTCTGGCGGCATGCTGCATATTCAATGCAACATATTTCCTGATGCGCCATTACCGTAAATCCAGCTGTAATTTAGAATTAATGAATATTCAAAGTGCGCTTGCTTTTACATAAGAATGCAGAAAGCTAAGCAAAATAGAATAAGCTAGTTTTGTTATACAGTCTAACTTTAACGCCACATGACGCACAACTTTTATTCTGACACATATGCCACTACTCTTGAGAAGAAAACAATTGCGCGTGAATTTTTATCCCAGCTATATTTTATTTGTAAATAAAATTCCATATACTATGAGTCAATAAAATCTAAAACAAAATGTCTTACTTTTTCTATGGGTGAAAACAAAATATGAATAATTTAAAAAAATATGTATTGTTTATAGAACCAACAAATATAAAGAAATGTTTGTGCAAACATTTAAAAAAGAAAGGACGTCCTTGAGTATTTTGGTTTTTAACTGAAATTAATAATTTCCATTGTGCAAATCAAATTATGTATTCTTTCTTTCTTTATAGATAATTCTAACTTGACGTAGTTGAAATTAGAATAGTTCTAGTTTATGAATATGTACATTATAATAAGCTTTAATTTGTATTGGCTTAGCATTTAAAATATATTTAAATTTAAAATCACCATCGTCATCACTTTAATTTAAGCTCGAATTAAATTCACATTACTACTTCTGAATTTCACTGCCTTACTTTTATATTGAAATTTTAATTTTTATCTCATGATTTTAATTGATTTTAAATGACATATTAAAATTTTAAGTCTATCACATTATCGTCATCTTTAGGAAATGAATAATCACTCTTCTTGTTCTTTTGCATAAAAAAAACATTAGACTTTTTATTTTGCTAAGCCGTCATATAATTGGTTAAATAAAACCAGGTATTAAGTACTACAACAGTCAATTCCCTTAGCGCTTAGGTTTTCTTAGTATCTGGGAGACCGACCTTTGCTCCGGATCTTTCGAATTTGACATGGAAATGTTATGTTATTAGTTAAAGTATATAGAGGACTTCTTTGGATAATCTAAGTAAAGTCCAAGGATCAGCTTGCATGTGCATAAGTGGAGCACTTCTTTGTACTCCTCTTCACAGTTCAAAATAAATCACAGCTACAAATCAGGTGTTTACATTTCGAAAAAATTCATTAAAATGTTTATAAACAACGTTGTGGATGTTAAGTGGAACGTATTTGCAAAAAAATACGATTTTAAAGCTTTTTCTCATATTTTTTGCAATGGTTTTTGATTACAATGAATAAATTATTTAGAACTCTAATTTATCTCTGGGCTTAATTCATAAAATCTGTCTTTCAAACGTTATTTCGTCATAAAAAAAAACTCTTATGTTTACCACTTATGCTAAGTGATTTTAATTTGTGTTTTAACAGTGGGTCAATAATAATGAAATAGGCCACATAACTAATTCAGATAATTTCCAAGTATCATCCAACAGTTTTATTTGGACAAAAACTTTCATGTTGACATCCGTTCCCAATCCACATGCGAAGATATGGACTCATTCTAGGAAGATGAGTCTATTTATTCTTACACTGATGGATCAAGAATCGACGATGAGGTTAGTGGAGGCACTTACTCAGACAGACTTAATTTAAGTCTCTCCTTTCATCTTCCTGGTTATTGTAGCATGTTGTATTGCTTACAAATGATATTTCGAGAAGTTGTATGAATAAAGAGGAGGAAGAATTGATTCCCCATCTTCTACGTTCATGTCTAGCCTTATCCCAGAAGCGAAAACTCCATCTTGGAGATTTCTTCTTTATTGATCCTAGTAACCACAGAAATAACTAGCTCGAATGGATTCTAACGAGTAGGAAGAACATCTTTAGATTCATAGGCCCATGTTCTGTAACTTTTGAATCGATAAAAAGTAGTCGAGAAACAAACAAAAAAATTTGGTTTGTTGTTAAGATGCCAAAATAACTTTTTCAATTTATTGCCTTCCATTGGAAAATCCCAGTCAAACAAATTAAAAATTTAAGGAATCGCCTCATCTTACAGGAACCCATCGCCTCAACTTACATGAACCCAACTATCGTGCCCGAGCGAAACGCATTTTGGACTATAGGTCACAAAATATTTTTTGAGATACGTTAAATGAGAAAAAGTTATCCCCTGAGATACAGAACATGGACCATGGTATCACAATCGACGAGTATATGGTCTAAGTGTGTCAGCTTTTCTGCTGGTAGCCACTTCAACCTAACCTAACCCAGTCCCCGAGTTAGTTTCCGAGAAACTAAAAAATTACATAATAAAACAGCGCTTTTTGGAATTTGTTCTTGCCCATGCAAATTAACTCTTAGATGTTTTTCCAAATCATTAGAGACGTATCCTAGAAATCAAGAAACGAAAAAATTGGGCGTGGCATACGGCGGACTTTACTAAAACCAAATTCTTAATTTTGGTCCTTCAACCGTAAACTATGAAAACTTGATTGAAATCATTTGATTAAATATTCGAATAAATAAGTAATAAAAAAGATGGGGGTGGCAGTTGGCGGATCTCACTTCAAATAGTTTTTGCAAATTTGTATTTGTTGGCGTGAATGCCTGGGTTGGTTGTACTTACGCTGGCGGACGTGAGTCCGCCCGACTGGATGATAATTGTCTTGTTGGCGGACGTGCGTCTGTCCGAATATCTGATAAATGTCTTGATGGCGGACGTGCGTCTGTCCGAATATAAGATAGATGTCTTGATGGCGGACGTGCGTCTGTCCGAATATAAGATAGATGTCTTGATGGCGGACGTGCGTCTGTCCGAATATAAGATGTCTTTGATGGCGGACGTGCGTCTGTCCGAATATACGATAGATGTCTTGATGGCGGACGTGCGTCTGTCCGAATATAAGAAGATGTCTTGATGGCGGACGTGCGTCTGTCCGAATATAAGATAGATGTCTTGATGGCGGACGTGCGTGATGGGCTCAACTAGGACGAGTTTTTGTACAAATTTTCCTCGTCGCGTTAGGGCAATCTTTGACTATTGATTGCAGTGAAAATATGGGATTGTTGATTTTGTCTGATCAATCACTGGTTCTGTGATTTGGAGTTGCATACGTGGTAAGAATCAGCGCCATAAATACCAAGCATTTTGAATGTAAACATTCTTTATCTTGGTCAGAACTACAACCTACGGTGTTGTTGATAATACCGTCTCTCTAAAATATGAAGGATCGTTTTCTAGTCCAATAGCAATTTCTTTATTTTTTTTTTCTTGACACAGCGGTAGCAAACAATATTTCATTATATTTTCAAATTAATACTCATTTAATACTAAAATACTAATTCGTTAACTAAATAACCTCGTTATATTGAACTGAGGACTTGACAATATTTTTTTTTCTTTTTTTAATAATTTTGCCGAGATGCACGATGTGCTCTTCTTGGCTACCAGAAAACGAAAGGAGAAAGAATTAGAGGCAAAGCCGGAAATGCCCACCAACTTACAATGGGGGTTTTTTCCTTTTACGTTGGCTGCCATCCTCGATTGTAGTAGATGATGGGTGCTGCCAAATTGTCATATGTGCGGTAGCACAGCTTAGCACTCAATCGGTGGCACAGGCTAAATTAATCTGACTACAATCGAGGATGGCATGAACATACCGGCCCTCCTTGGCAGACTATGCCAACAAATACTTTAAGAATAATTTACTAATAATTATCGATACATTTATTTTTTTTTTTGAAATTTTGAGCACCCAAGTTTTAGGTTACTTCAACCGAAACGGGAAAGGCGGAAACCCCATTAACTGACTTAAAGGCAGGGTAAAACGCAAAGTTTAACTATTGGTCGCGTGATTTCGCCGAGTTGAGTTTTGATTGTCGCGACTCTTACCCTCCCGTCCGTGCCAGGGTTTACTTTTATTACGCGTCCCAGCCGCCATTCCGTTGACGGTAGGTTCTCCTGCTTTATAACTACTAAGTCGTTCGGTTTGCCATCCTCTTTTGGCTGTTGCCATTTTTGTCGCTTATAAAGTTCCTTGAGGTATTCTTCCTTCCATCCTCGACATAGTTGTTGTTGAAAGCATTTTAATCTTTCATACCGATTGATAATCGTAAGTGGTTGTGCTTCGATTTCCTCTTCGGGGAATGATAACAGAGGGCTACCGCGAAGGAAATGACCCGGGGTTAATGCCGACAGATCTGAAGGATTGTTCGATATTGGGGCAATCGGTCGAGAATTAAGACATGCTTCGATGCGCGCGAGCAACGTAGAGAATTCCTCGAAGCTGAGGTGACAAGTTTTACCGAGTTTTCGCAGATGGGTTTTTAAGCTTTTCACACCCGCTTCCCACAAGCCACCCTGCTGGGTCAAAAAGTTGCGCGATCTGAGAAAACACTTCTCTTTTACTTGGGCTGGTTGCCAAATGAATAAGGGGAACCGAAAAATGAAAATTATCTTCTTTAGCATTCCAGCGAATGCCTAAAGTTTTGGTTGTGCTCTCTTTATCGAGCTTTAAAAAATTATCTCTTAAGATATAATTGCCTGGAAGGCAGTTTAAAAGCTCCCGGGTGTTAGAGGTCCATTTGCACAGAGGAAACCCTCCAGTTTCCAGCAGTTCTATTAACTCACCTTGTGCCTGTTGAGCAGTGGAAATATCATGAGCACCCGAAAGGACATCGTCGACGTAAAGATCTTGTAATATAATTCTGGACGCAAGTGGGAATCTTGCTTCGTTGTCGTTCTGTCAGTACCTCTGTGTAACAGGGTGTGATGTCGTTTTCCGCACGTAATGCATGAGAACCGACTCGTACATTTGTGTGACCGATGGTCCGGAGAGAAGCAATTAAAACACAGATTGTGATTAATTGAAGGTTTGAGCAGTGGACTGTAAATTTGTTGCGGTACCAATGTCGGAAACATGTGGCAGACTTGAATTTGGCGAAAACCTAACATGTGTAGCCTGTAAATTATTTGCAGTATTAATGTCGGGGACATGTGAAAAACTTGGCCTTGACGGAGTAAAACTGGGTGTTTGATTGGAAGTATCAATGCTGGAAGCGTGTGACACTCTTCCATTGAATGGGACTACTGAAACTCTGCTGTTCTATTGCTCCATAGTCGTACTGTCAGTACCTCTGTGTAACAGGGTATGATGTCGGTTTCCGCACGTAATGCATGAGAACCGACTCGTACATTTTTGTGACCGATGGTCAGGAGAAAAGCAATTAAAACACAGATTGTGATTCTGAACAACCTCAGCCTTTCCGAAACAGGCATCGCTAAAAATTTGTTACAACTTCGAAGATGTGTACCAATGTCGGAAACATGTGGCAGACTTGAATTTGGCGAAAACCTAACATGTGTAGCCTGTAAATTATTTGCAGTATTAATGTCGGGGACATGTGAAAAACTTGGCTTTGACGGAGTAAAACTGGGTGTTTGATTGGAAGTATCAATGCTGGAAGCATGTGACACTCGTCCATTGAATGGGACTACTGAATCTCTGCTGTTCTGTTGCTCCATAGTCGTACTGTCAGTACCTCTGTGTAACAGGGTATGATGTCGTTTTCCGCACGTAATGCATGAGAAACGACTCGTACATTTGTGTGACCGATGGTCCGGAGCAAAGCAATTAAAACACAGAGTGTGATTCTGAACAACCTCAGCCTTATCCGAAACAGGCATCGTTAAAAATTTGTTACAACATCGAAGATGAAGATGAATTTGGCGAAAACCTAATATGCGTAGCATGTAAATTATTTGTAGAATTAATGTCGGGGACATGTGAAAAACTTGGCCTTGACGGAGTAAAACTGGGTGTTTGATTGGAAGTATCAATGCTGGAAGCATGTGACACTCTTCCATTGAATGGGACTACTGAAACTCTGCTGTTCTATTGCTCCATAGTCGTACTGTCAGTACCTCTGTGTAACAGGGTATGATGTCGGTTTCCGCACGTAATGCATGAGAACCGACTCGTACATTTTTGTGACCGATGGTCAGGAGAAAAGCAATTAAAACACAGATTGTGATTCTGAACAACCTCAGCCTTTCCGAAACAGGCATCGCTAAAAATTTGTTACAACTTCGAAGATGTGTACCAATGTCGGAAACATGTGGCAGACTTGAATTTGGCGAAAACCTAACATGTGTAGCCTGTAAATTATTTGCAGTATTAATGTCGGGGACATGTGAAAAACTTGGCTTTGACGGAGTAAAACTGGGTGTTTGATTGGAAGTATCAATGCTGGAAGCATGTGACACTCGTCCATTGAATGGGACTACTGAATCTCTGCTGTTCTGTTGCTCCATAGTCGTACTGTCAGTACCTCTGTGTAACAGGGTATGATGTCGTTTTCCGCACGTAATGCATGAGAAACGACTCGTACATTTGTGTGACCGATGGTCCGGAGCAAAGCAATTAAAACACAGAGTGTGATTCTGAACAACCTCAGCCTTATCCGAAACAGGCATCGTTAAAAATTTGTTACAACATCGAAGATGAAGATGAATTTGGCGAAAACCTAATATGCGTAGCATGTAAATTATTTGTAGAATTAATGTCGGGGACATGTGAAAAACTTGGCCTTGACGGAGTAAAACTGGGTGTTTGATTGGAAGTATCAATGCTGGAAGCATGTGACACTCTTCCATTGAATGGGACTACTGAAACTCTGCTGTTCTGTTACTCCATAGTTGTACTGTCAGTACCTCTGTGTAACAGGGTATGATGTCGTTTTCCGCACGTAATGCATGAGAACCGACTCGTACATTTGTGTGACCGATGGTCCGGAGCAAAACAATTAAAACACAGATTGTGCTTCTGAACAACCTCAGCCTTATCCGAGACAGGCATCGCTAATAATTTGTTACAACTTCGAAGATGTGTACCAATGTCGGAAACATGTGGCAGACTTGAATTTGGCGAAAACCTAACATGTGTAGCCTGTAAATTATTTGCAGAATTAATGTCGGGGACATGTGAAAAACTTGGCCTTGACGGAGTAAAACTGAGTGTTTGACTGGAAGTATCAATGCTGGAAGCATGTGACACTCGTCCATTGAATGGGACTACTGAATCTCTGCTGTTCTGTTGCTCCATAGTCGTACTGTCAGTATCTCTGTGTAACAGGGTATGATGTCGTTTTCCGCACGTAATGCATGAGAAACGACTCGTACATTTGTGTGACCGATGGTCCGGAGCAAAGCAATTAAAACACAGAGTGTCATTCTGAATAACCTCAGCCTTATCCGAAACAGGCATCGCTAATAATTTGTTACAACTTCGAAGATGTGTACCAATGTCGGAAACATGTGGCAGACTTGAATTTGACGAAAACCTAACATGTGTAGCCTGTAAATTATTTGCAGAATTAATGTCGGGGACATGTGAAAAACTTGGCCTTGACGGAGTAAAACTGAGTGTTTGACTGGAAGTATCAATGCTGGAAGCATGTGACACTCGTCCATTGAATGGGACTACTGAATCTCTGCTGTTCTGTTGCTCCATAGTCGTACTGTCAGTATCTCTGTGTAACAGGGTATAATGTCGTTTTCCGCACGTAATGCATGAGAAACGACTCGTACATTTGTGTGACCGATGGTCCGGAGCAAAGCAATTAAAACACAGAGTGTCATTCTGAACAACCTCAGCCTTATCCGAAACAGGCATCGCTAAAAATTTGTTACAACATCGAAGATGAAGATGAATTTGGCGAAAACCTAATATGCGTAGCCTGTAAATTATTTGTAGAATTAATGTCGGGGACATTTGAAAAACTTGGCCTTGACGGAGTAAAACTGGGTGTTTGATTGGAAGTATCAATGCTGGAAGCATGTGACACTCTTCCATTGAATGGGAATACTGAAAATCTGCTGTTCTGTTGCTCCATAGTTGTACTGTCAGTACCTCTGTGTAACAGGGTATGATGTCGTTTTCCGCACGTAATGCATGAGAACCGACTCGTACATTTGTGTGACCGATGGTCCGGAGCAAAACAATTAAAACACAGATTGTGATTCTGAACAACCTCAGCCTTATCCGAAACAGGCATCGCTATTAATTTGTTACAACTTCGAAGATGTTGTTTATTGGAAAATTGAAGGTTTAAGCAGTGGACTGTAAATTTGTTGCGGAATATTTGACCAATTGATCAGCAGCGTGAATGAATTCACGTAGGTCTTGGTTGCTAGCCATGTTAATGGAGACTAGGTTTATTAAACGAAGCTTACGCTTAACAAAAAAAATTAAGAATCAACCGGTCAAATTTATTAATGTCACAGAAGGTACTCTGGTTGAGTTCACGACCGCTAAACGAAAAATGAAAAATGTGTACCTAATCGCAATAACGTTGCCGAAGCCCGGTTGTCTGACCAAATCCACGAAAATTGTGTATACAACAACACTTAAAATACCGTACCGAATGAAAAGAAAGAAAAACCTAAAATCACCTGAGCGAAAAAGCACTATTTTGATGTCACGGATTTCAAACCGACCGACTCGTGGTACATGTGCAAACAGAGCGAAAACTTTCTATCCAAATGGGTACGACCCGAGCGAACCAAAATCACCGACCAATAACCAAAGAACGCGTTTATCAAATTTCTAGTAGTTATTGCCACGAAAAAAAAAATAAATGTATGTACATTTGATATTGAAAATGTAATATATATGTAATATAATAATATAATTAGAATATATAATAATATAATAAAGAATATACTCAAGAATATACTCAATGCAATGACGATCTGATGATCCGGCTCCGATGGACCAAATGTTGGCGTGAATGCCTGGGTTGGTTGTACTTACGCTGGCGGACGTGAGTCCGCCCGACTGGATGATAATTGTCTTGTTGGCGGACGTGCGTCTGTCCGAATATCTGATAAATGTCTTGATGGCGGACGTGCGTCTGTCCGAATATAAGATAGATGTCTTGATGGCGGACGTGCGTCTGTCCGAATATAAGATGTCTTTGATGGCGGACGTGCGTCTGTCCGAATATACGATAGATGTCTTGATGGCGGACGTGCGTCTGTCCGAATATAAGAAGATGTCTTGATGGCGGACGTGCGTCTGTCCGAATATAAGATAGATGTCTTGATGGCGGACGTGCGTGATGGGCTCAACTAGGACGAGTTTTTGTACAAATTTTCCTCGTCGCGTTAGGGCAATCTTTGACTATTGATTGCAGTGAAAATATGGGATTGTTGATTTTGTCTGATCAATCACTGGTTCTGTGATTTGGAGTTGCATACGTGGTAAGAATCAGCGCCATAAATACCAAGCATTTTGATTGTAAACATTCTTTATCTTGGTCAGAACTACAACCTACGGTGTTGTTGATAATACCGTCTCTCTAAAATATGAAGGATCGTTTTCTAGTCCAATAGCAATTTCTTTATTTTTTTTTCTTGACACAGCGGTAGCAAACAATATTTCATTATATTTTCAAATTAATACTCATTTAATACTAAAATACTAATTCGTTAACTAAATAACCTCGTTATATTGAACTGAGGACTTGACAATATTTTTTTTTTCTTTTTTTAATAATTTTGCCGAGATGCACGATGTGCTCTTCTTGGCTACCAGAAAACGAAAGGAGAAAGAATTAGAGGCAAAGCCGGAAATGCCCACCAACTTACAATGGGGGTTTTTTCCTTTTACGTTGGCTGCCATCCTCGATTGTAGTAGATGATGGGTGCTGCCAAATTGTCATATGTGCGGTAGCACAGCTTAGCACTCAATCAGTGCGGTGGCACAGGCTAAATTAATCTGACTACAATCGAGGATGGCATGAACAGTATTGCTCATATAAACAAACTCTGAGATTTTCGTCAAAATCGTTAGAGTGGTTTTCGAAATGAAAAAATGGCCAGATTTTACTAAAATATTTTTTTTTATTTTTCTCTTGCACAAAAGAACAAACATTGAAAAATTATAAACTGCCACGCCCACTATTATATTTCATGATTTCTCAGAACTGGCTCTATTTCTTGGAGACTACTCAAATGATTTTGGTGAAATCAAATGATAATAAATAAAAAAGTGGGCGTGGTAGTTTTTATTTTTTTTGTTGTTCATAGGAGGAGCAAATTGTGGTAATTTCATCCAAATCGTCAAAACCATGTTCGAAAAGCCAAACATATATAAATATGCTTAGCTCGTTTAAAGTATATATTGATAAGATTTAGAAAACTGTGTTACCGTCCAAATTAATATGCGTTTCGCCCAGGTACTACAGTTGGGCTTATCAGTTAGATGCTGTAGTACCTTTCTAAGACGCAATATATGAGTTGATGGCTACCGACACAAATAAAATTTACAGCTTTTCAGCACTGTGAATTATATCCTTCCAGGGGAATTCGGTCGAATTTTGCATTTGTTGCTGATTATCTTTTTGTTATCAATAGTCTGTATGCAAAGGTCGAAGTCGTTTTTATTTCGTCCGAATTTTCATTTCATTTCATTTCATTTATTTTAAAAAAAATATACAGTTACAAAGATACATTAAGATTTAGATCTTTTAGAGCATCTAGAATTAAATAACATATAATGTATAGGCTCTAACATAATAAATTGCAATGCAAAAAATAAATTAAAAATAATCTTAAAAGCTAAAAGTTTAATTCAGGATATGTATATAAATTTATATCAAGAAAAGAAGCTACATATATGCAATGTACAAAGTATTTAAAATATCTAAAAAGTGCAAAAATAATTTCCTTTTCAAAGTGGTCGGTGCGGTAGTTCTTTGCAATTCACTTGGAAGCAAATTCCATACGCGAATTGCAGATACATAAAACGAGCGTTCTGCTATGACACGTGTAAAACGTGGGATAACTTGATTGATAACTTAACTTGAGTCCTCTTTGAGACTGTGCAAATTGTAGCATTTCACTGAGGTAGATAGGACATCCATTGTGGATGACATCATGTAGTTTTAAAACTAGCCTGTACCGAAGGAACCTATCAAGATTCATACCAAAGAGAATGTGCTGTAAATGTGAAACACTTGAGTATCTTGGAATACAGTAAATAAAAAGAAAACAGTCATTAACAGCAACATTTAGTTTACGCTTACACTCGCAGTGCAAAACCGGATAGACTGTGCAGTTGAAAATAAAATAAGGCATAATAAGTGACTTAACGAGATGCTTTTTCATATCAGGTGCTAATAAGTTTGAGGAAGATCTCAACGTACGAAGTCCAGAGTAAATATGTATAATAGTGTCTGAAATTGTTCTACAGCAGCTAAGATTATTACTTATTCGAATCCGAATCCCCTCGACTTAACAAAATCACGCCTAATATGAATGTGTATCTCTACATACAAGTTATTTATTTTTGCAAAGCGTTCTATTCCAACACAATATGTAAACGTTTTGTCAAAATGTCAAACATTTTACAAAAAACATGATAATATATGGAACTTAAATTTAGGCGAGGTAGACCTTATCAAAAGCTGTATTAATTTTGTGTGTATGACAGTTTAAGTTTTTTATTAGTTTTAATCTAATAGTATTGTGTAGTTTCTGAATTTATTATTTTATGACGCGCGTTCGGTCAATTTATAGGTTTTGTAGGCCTAATGATTCGTCTATAAAATATTATTTACGTACGTGCATAATTTGAATAAACATTTATTGATGGATATAAAAATAAAAAAAAACTTAATAATATTTCCTTTTAGTTTAATTTTTTTTTTATGAATAAAAATTAGTATGGATTAGAGATGTATTGTTCTATTTTACACCGCATGAACATAGCGTATAGGTTTAGTTTAAACTTGGTTTCTCTATATATATTATATAAAAAATAAAAAAAAATTAAGTTTTTATGGACTAGGAAATAGTTATACTCAGGTAAAGAATCGATGTAGATTTTAAAGTAAAAATTTGTAAGGGTTCTTTTAAAATTACACAGCTCACTCATTAACGCATCATAGCGAGTACATAAGACTACATCTTCTTCATAATTTTTCTAAACGCAAAAATGTTATTCATTAGCGTATGTAACGTTGCATAGCAGCAATATAAGTTAAACTTGTTGGAAGGTTATGTAGAGCATATATAAAAGTAATTTCGTATTGATGTTATTCGACATCGCCAATATAAATTTCACTTTTCTTAACAGGCCAACAAAATCTCTGATATAAAAATCACAATATTTTCTTTTTTCTTCATTGGGCAGTTCATGACTTGACATTTCATCTAAGTACGAGAGATTAAGATGTAGGTAAGGCTGTTTTAAAAGATTTATCAAAAATGAATTTCATGAAAAATAGCCGAACATTTTCGCTACTGAAGTTCCTTACTTGTAAAACAGAAACCAGCTGATCAAAGAATTTAAAATTTTCGTGAATTTCATTTTATAAAGAAAGAAAACAAATGAAAATTATAACAATAAACATTTCACCTGGTTGTTTTGATAGAGCCCAAAATGGTAAGTACATACATGCAAATGAAATGTTTACCTATTTTTTTTTTGTACAACTACTCTTTGGTACAGATCCTGAATTTCGTGAAGAAATTATCAGACACGTTGAGGCTACAAGTGATAAAAATTCAGAAAATTTTATTCCAATTGAAAATGAAGATACAACAGAAGGTTCTGGTATGTGGGTTGATGAAGCTGTTAAAATGATTCTCACATTAGTTTCCGAATTGAAACCAAAAGTTGGCAAGTCCTTCGGCTTAAAAACAAAAAGCAAGATGTGGAAGGCGATAGAATTGGAATTAGTGCAAAATAATTACAAGTTTACGTCTCCACAAATCAAAAATAAGTACCGTGAAAAATAAGTAAATGTGAAATCACAACAACAACAAAAGTGCGGTAGGAAATGTTGTGCATATGAAAATTAAGTAGTAAGTACATTCCAATCCAGCTGGTTCTAATAATAGGCTTTCTTTAGGGAACTTGGTGAAATCCTTAACAATAGAGCATCTGTGTATCCAAACACAGTCCTTGGAACAGCACCAACCGATGTCATATGTAGGGAAGATCTTCTAGAACTTGGAGACGAAGACATGGACCTAAATAAATCTCGTACAGAATGTTGCTCCCCAAGTACCACTTCATCCGGTACTTCTTTGGCAAAAAAAAAAACGATGGCATTGCAAACGAGCTTCGGTTACTACGTGAAGAAGGGTAAATGCAACACACTGAAACTCTTGGAGTTCTCAGACAAAGTTCAGATGAGCGCAACGCGATTCTTAAGCAAAGGTCGGATGAACAGAACGCCATCATGAAAGAACGAAATAATATTTTAAAAGAGTTAATGGAACAATTGAAAAAATAAAACAAATCTGTTTAAATATTTTTACTGATTACATATGTGGTTTTGATCTCCATAAATCTGCACAAACGGAGTCTCGAAAAGTTTTTGCAAGGTATGTATTCCTACATGTAATTCGGTCCAGAACATCTAAATTTGATGTGTCATTTTCCGTCGTGAGCTCAAAGTCTAAATCTTTTTCCCCAGAAAGATTATGCAAAACACAGCATGATCGTATGACGTGGCACAATTTAGACATTCCTTTTAGTTGTACAGCTGACGAAAGCGTTGTTTAAATATTCCGAAACTGTGCTCAATATATACTCTGCAGGAGCTTAGCTGTATGTTAAATTTTTTTTGGGCAGCAGATAGATGCCCGTTGTCCTTGTATCGTGTTAAAAGATTTACTGATAGGGGGTACGCAGAATCTCCTAACACAAAGTTATCTGCAAAATTGATGATTAAGATTGATTTTAAGGTTTCTTTGCATACATACCTTTACATAATGCTTCAAATGTAGGAAAAATAAACGAGTTTCGGAACACTCTACTATCATTAGCCGATCCAGGGTAACCAACAAATACATCGATAATTTTTTTATTTTCATCACATACTGCTTGAAGGACTATGCGACCCTTTCGGTTTATATAATCGTCTTTGCCTTCTTCCTCCGGATCGATTACAATATGTGTTCCATCTATAGCTTCAATAACTTTTGGAAACCCATTTTTGGCGAGAAAAAAGTTACTGGTAGCCACCATCCGTTTCTGGTCAGGCCAAACGATAAATTCTTCAGCCAAATTGCTTAAGAAATAAGTTAGAACTATTCGGCTTACTGTTGCAATGCAAATGTTGAAGCGATCACCAATGTTTCGAAAACAGCTGTCTTCATGTCTGGCAAACCAAAGAAATACAAGCATATGCTTCGAACCAGACAGCCGTTTATCCAATCGAAGATCAACAAAATATTGAGATATCTAAAAACGCTCCACTAGAATTTTGAAGACTTTTGTATTCAACCTAACATGAGTTTGGAATTCCTCTTCACTGTACATTGGAACAATTTTTTCTGCATAGTTCTTCATCGCGTTCCTTTGGTTGCGGAGAGGCTGGATCATTTTCGTGAGAAGTTTTTCTTCATTTGATTGAAATTCTAAGAGCTCAATAATATTGTAGTCGTCGTACTCGTTAACATCGTCGTCACTGCTATCTTCCTCTGCATTTATTGGAATTAATAATCCTTTTCCATTTAGTTCTTCCGAATGGCTCATTTTAAAATATTCCTGTTTATTGATAAATTTTTGTTATCGAATCTGACATTTACCCAGAAACATCCCAAATGGGTTTCTTTACTTTTCATTTCTGATTAAAAATTACAACAACAACATCAAAAAGCTCTAGCCCAAACTTTTTCCCAAACTTTACCAAAAAAGTAAAGACACATACCTAATTAGACATTTCATTTCAGGATGAATATTCCGAGAGAATACTGAATATGTATGTGTAACTGATTTTTTGTGTTCACATGAATTCTTTATTTTGACACAAACCCATACAAAATGTTTATTGTATAAGGATTTGCATAGCGGCTACTTAAGTACTGCATAACTATGCATCTATTTAGCGTATTTTATTGAATAAGACTGACATTGTTCTGTGTATTAAAATTGTATAATATATTGAGTGTGCAATATAGTACCTTCTGTCAGAATTCACAGTATTCACAGTAATCATGTATAATTGACAGTTGACAGTTATATTCATATACCTGACAGTTCCATAATTTAATGTTCACTTAAAACATTTAAAAAAAAAATCGTCTTGTGAAATATTTCTTAATGCATTTTGTTCGAGTGTAGCTTTTCTGTATAGTTTTCTTTACATAAAACAACAATGACCTATTTTTGAGTGCATATGTATAGACAAATTCGGAATTTAGCTGCGTGCACAGCTGTTAGTTAGGTAAATTTACTCACAAAACACATAAGATAAGGTCGATCTTTTGTTTATTAAATCTATCTAATGTAAACAAATTTCCCAAAATGTGTTTAAAGTAACCTTGGCATAATCAAAATAAAATTGTGAAGTAAAAGTTTAATTTTGCAAAAGTAAAAAAAGATCAAAAAATTAACAGATCATTGGCATTTAATAAATAAATAAAAAAAAAAGAAACAAATATGACGTGCGTACACTGTGGCGTATGTTCATTATTACGTATATTTTTTTTATCTTTTTTTGTCATGTTCATGTAAATTATATAGGTTGACAATTAAAAATAAATACTTATATTTAGACTATTGTTCATGTTGATGGCGTTTTTATGAGGAAGAATATGTGTTTATTTCAAGTTCAAGTTTTATGATGCACGTTTTAACTTTTGAAGGACAGATTAATTACCCACAATTTGAGAGTGTTAATAAATAGGGCCGGTTTGTGCGATACATACTTTGTAAGTGAATACGTCATTTAACAAAAAGGGTCAATTTTTGACGAACTAAGGGCTTATTTGAAGTTAATTTGAGATTAGTAATCTTGCCACAGAGTACACGGTTCACGAGGAACAAGACTATTTATTTGCAGCTTGTAGATTTTTGGTATTATACAATTATAACCTACTGTCAAAGTGAACTTATAGATTACTTAAATACTAAATTGAGAAGCAAGTTTCTCTTAATTTTCTTAAGTCTCCTCTTATATCGATTAAACAGTTAGTTGCCAGTTAGAGTTATCAGGAAAATAAATCAGGAAAAAAGTTCTAATGGATAACTTATGATGTTTTCACACGTTTTAAGATACAAATGGTACACCAATCGACGAAAAATAAGTCACAGAATTTTGTTTGCAGAACATATTTACAATAGAACAATTTTTTTGATGAAAATTTATTTTTCGTGCCAGCTGATTGCCATTTGACACAAAGTGGAGCAAATCATTCCAATGATATGGGTTCCAATTTCTCTCGTTCCACTGACAGAATTGTGGACGAAAAACTTTTTCGTGTGTTTTTCAATCAGGAAAACCTGATGGCAGACTGGTAGTGAGGCCTGACAACTAACAAAATTTTCCTCTTTTCTATAAACGACCATCAGGAAAAAATATTCATTTTCATACTGTTTCAACTTTTCCTGATGCGTTTTTCTGATTGCTATAACTGGCCTCTTATTGATTCCATGTTCCATTTCCAATCGTTACCAAACGAAAATGGAATTCTATTAGATTCTACAGTAAGTCACTTTTTACTTAAATATAGAAAATAGTAAAAATACATAAGCGAGATTATTTTTCGCAGAAGTAGTGTGCATGTTGTATGCAGCTAAAACTATCAGTTTAGTAATAGCACAATACTCCTCTTAATAACAAACTTAGGTGGGTTGATCGTAAAGGAACATTGTATAGACAAAATTTAAGGCTCAACATGATTTCAACCAACTATCAGTTATATGACTCAGTATAAGATTCGACGAACGCTGCGTTCGAGCTAATACGAAAGTCTGCAACTGCTTGTAGCTCCCGTTTCACCTTACCGTGGTCAAAATCAAAATGGTATGACGAAGAATGCAGGAAAAGTAGAAACAAATCGTTCAAATTTTTAAAACTTTTTAGGGAGTCAAATAATGATGCTTTTAAAAATCTTTATCTGCAGCAAAATAAATTTTTTAAGGATTTATGTAGTCTTAAAAAAGAAATGTATCTTAGTAATGCGGCTAAAAAGCTCATTGATTGCAGAGACTCTAAGTCGTTCTGGTGTAATGTTCGCGTACTGGGAGGATGCAGTAAATCAACGTCTTTGAGTATTAGTGTTGATCAGCTCGCATCATATTTTGAAAATCTTCTGCTTCTTGACCCAAATCAAAAGTCAATAAGTTTTGCACTCCCAAACGTTTTAGTTCCAGAGCTAGATTCTATTTTTACAATGTCTGAGTTACTAATATGTCTGCATAAAATGAAGAACAATAAAGCTCCAGGGTCGGACGGAATTCCTATAGAATTTTATAAGAATTCAACTCCTGAACTTCTTGATTATATTCTAGATCTTTTAAACAAAATGTTTAGTGAAGAGACTTTTCCCAACAGTTTTCGCTTGGCGAAGATAACTGCAATTTTTAAGAAAGGTAACCCAAATGAAGCTGAGAGTTATAGAAGTATTTCGGTGTTAAGCTCGCTGAGAAAACTCTTTACTCAAATCCTATACCTTAGGCTATCAAATTGGGTGCAATTCAATAATTTGATAAGTTGTTTTCAAGCTGGTTTTCAAGCTAACCTCTCGACGTTGGATCAAATTTTCGCGCTCACTACCATAGCAAGGCGCTTTATTGATAAGAAAAAGCCTTTGTATGCACTGTTTGTAGATTTTAAAGCGGCATTTGACACTATCAACAGACGGTCACTGTTATATAAACTCGCAGTAATGGGTGTATCAACTAAATGTATTCAGGTTTATGAACAGCTCTTACTGGATATGTCTGCAATGGTATGCGGTGGTAACCAACAGTCCAAATCTTTTAGATCTGGAACAGGTGTGCCGCAAGGATGTGTTTTAAGCCCTTTGATGTTCGCGTTATTTATCAACGATATTGAGAGCCATCTACCAGGTGGAGTTTCCTTTGGCAATATATTTGTAAGACTATTACTGTATGCGGATGATCTCGTTATTTTTGCTGATAACCCAATGACACTTCAACTCCAAATAAATAAGCTTAAATCTTATTGCGATTTATGGGATCTTAAAATCAACTCATCGAAATCTAAGATTATGATCTTCAGAAGCCATTCTGATAGAAGTTCAAGGAACTGGTCATTGGATGGCATGAATATAGAAGTTGTGAATGAGTTCAAATATCTTAGCTTCGTTATTTCACACAATTTAAGCAACAGGGCTCATATAAAAGCAAAATTGGCTGTTGCCAAAACAGCAATAAATTCAATGTGGACAAATTTTTTTACAAATAGCCATGTAGACCCTACCGCAAAATTCAAAGTATTTGAAGCCACGATAAACAGTTGTTTTTGTTATGGTAACGAAGTGTACGGATACCAATGGTTGGAGGAGTGTGAAACAGTTCAAAGATATTTTTTTAAAAGAATATTTAGACTACCTTCGAACACTCCCAAATATGCGATTTATGTTGAGTCCGCTTTACCGCTAATTTATGTTAGAAATCTGAAGGCTAATGCTGACTTTTTGTCTAAAATAATGAAAAGGTCTGATAGCAACTTACATAAAAGAATATTACTTGTTTCTCTTCAGTGCGGCTACACTCCTTTTAAGAACTGGCAAGAACTAGCCTTGGTCCATGGAGTTACTTTGAATTTGAGTTCTGAGAATGTAACTGATTGGCAAAATATTTTGTATAACTGCATCGCAGTTGTAGACGAGCGAATGTATCAGAGATACCTTGATAGGGCTAGGGGATCAAACTCTAGGGCTATATATAGGAATTTAAATTTCAGTCTGGGCGAGAACAATTATTTCAGAAATGATCTCAATGTTTTAGATATGAGTCTAATCTTTAAAATAAGAACTGAAATTATTGAACTTAATTTTAGACCATATCGTACAGACATTAACCCTCTTTGTTCTCTGTGCAATTTAAACCAAAACGAAGGCGTCTTTCATTTTGCAGGAGTTTGTCCTATATTGCAAGAAATCCGCAGACTTTTCTTCAGCAAGAGTCTTTTGACATTCGAAGAATGCATCAGAGTTCTGAATGGGGAATGTGGTTGGGAACTGCTGGTACAATTTATTTCCTACGCAAAGAACTACCGAAATACATATTTGAATCTGTCGTGAACTCGCGAGCAATACACTCACTTTATAAATTTTGCTTTAGCTAAACTAAAAGCCCATTTTCACTTTTGAAATTATCTAAAACCCTATTTTTTGTTTTGGCTAAACTAAAAGCCGCTTTCATAATTGAAATAAATTAGAACCTCATTTTTGTTTTAGCTAAACTAAAAGCCTATCTATTAAAAATGTTGCAATTTTTTTTTTTTTTTTTAACTGATTTAAAATATTTATATTCCGTAAATCTGTTAAATTGTAATCTGTAATTTATGTAGCATGTATTATCTATATCTATATTTCTTTTCATCAGAAATAATTCGAAATAATAAATCACATCTTTTGCTGCTTAAAACTTATCACAATCTTGCTTTCGTATGTTACTTAAAATAAAAATCCAATGTTTAAGCTCATTTTTTTTTTAATAAAATTTTTGTTTCTTTATCTACTTAAATGTTTTTATAAACAAAAGTATTTCAAGCAAATTTTACTAATTTCATTACTTTTTTCTGATTTAATATTGTAAACTCTCAAAGTCAAATTAAGAAATCGGCAGACGGCTTATAGCCACGCCTTAAAATATTTATAAGAATTGTATATATGTACTATTTTATAATCAATAAAAATTAATCTAATCTAATCTAATAGCACATAGGTGCTTCTTGCGTCATGAATTTTTGTATGGTGAATTCACATCCATTCAAAGACAAGAAATTAAATTACAGAAACAGAAATGTAGTTCTGTATTGATTTAAGGCACCATTTAGTATTTGTTTGTTTTTAAAAGCGAATAGAAAAAATTAATAAATAATTTTTTTTCAAAAACATTTTTTTGGTTCAAAAAAATATGAAAATCATGATTTCTGAATTCGCTGTTTGGGACAATTCCTTGTGACGATTGTTATCACTTGAAAAAATGTCTCGAGTTTTTCAACAATCCTCACAAGAACAGTAATAATAAAACTCAACACTGTAAGGTGATTATTTTATCGTGAATGACATATGGCAGATACATTCCTACTTTCAATTTTTGGAATTTGTTGAAGCTCAAATTGGGAAGATATCATAAGAAATAGATGCATACAAAAGCTCATGTTCTAAATTTGTATTACGGTAAGGACAAAAAACAATTACTGTTGGTAATTTTTATAGCTATGGACATTACAGAATAAAAAATATGCATATACCAACAAAAAAAGTCTAAATTTTTTTTAGGTTTTAGTTATTATAACCTTCGAGAAAGGAAATCACAATATCGATTGGCTCTTTTACATTGTTCATCATGTTCATGTTCTCCTCTCCTTGTGATTTTG
The DNA here is from genome assembly GCA_910595825.1 of Philhelius pedissequus. Classification (NCBI taxonomy): domain Eukaryota; kingdom Metazoa; phylum Arthropoda; class Insecta; order Diptera; family Syrphidae; genus Philhelius; species Philhelius pedissequus. The sequence goes on from OU343160.1 coordinate 332,066,560, forward strand.
TAAGGCATCGGCGATGTTGGGAAGAACTGGGCTCTCAAAGCCCAACACGTGGTGGAAGCAAATGCAATATATATATGCAATAAGCCATCCTCCAACCAGAGTTGGGTAGTTCTGGGTCTAAATAGTTCCAGGAACTATATCCTCTCTCGGATATATTGGATAGGGTTCCGTTTATTGAAAGTAACCATATCCACATAGTTCCAACTTCATAGATACAAAACTTACGTTCGTTTGATATCATTCTCTCTCTCTTATTTTTCATATTCCAGTATACGGGTAAACATGCAAACGTACTACTGTGTTTACCAATGCATAAGCACAAAGCGAGAGTTTCACCACTCGCACATTTGTGTGGTGAAATTGAAACTGCAAATATAAAGTTTGTTTTGTTGTATATGGTTTCATAATCTGTACATGGTATGGAATGGGTTCTATCTTCCATTCCATATCTTTTTGAGATGGAACTAAAGAGAGGGAACTATCTTTCGTTGTTAGTTCCAAAATTGGATGGAACTAAATAGATCAGCGGAACTATCTTTCGTTGTTAGTTCCATCTCCTTTGGTTAGTTGTATCTCTCATGCATCTTGTTGTTATTGAATATGAATGCATTCATATCTACATATATAGTATAGAACTACTATAGACAAATAAGACAAAAAATAAATGTATGGGCTTTTGATATCTGACATTGTGCCAAGCGTCATTGGGCCAAATTTAAAAATTACGCTGACTACGTTGACAATTAAATAAAAATACTAAAACTTATTTCTTATCATGTTAGTTTTTTTATATTTTCCTTACGCTTAATACCTATGTAGTTATTGATACGGAACTTAAGCTTTTAAGTTCGAAATTCTATATTTTTTTCCATTTGATGTTTTGTAAGACATACATATGTAGATATGTATATGGTGTTAAAGACATTAATTTCTGTTGTTTGCTTACTTGTCTAAATATAATTAATTTATAAAGAAACTCCAAACTACTGAACACAATTTTAAATCGCACGTACATGCTCTTATGATCGATCACCTCGTATGCACAAGATTCTTAGTGGAAACGGCTAAATATATTTTCAAAGTATTTTTTATTACTATTTTGTTATGTACCTACCTACAAGTTTTCTTTAATTTTTTTTTTCATAAAAAGGGTGAATTTTTGAATAATGCTACAAAATGTGTCCAATTCAAAATGAAATAAGCTATTTATATTTAAATTTTACCTACATGTAAATGATTTCTTTTTCCTACAGCTTCAATCATATAAACAGGCACTGTAAGTGTATAAAGAAAACTAAATCGTTCCGCGGAACTAGTTCCGTGTTCGTTCCGCCTGTGGAACTATTTTGCGCAACTCTACCTCCAACGGAATTAAGAAACTTCGCACACTTGCGTGCTCTTCCAGAATTTGAACATGAACTGTAGTCGATGTGAATAATACTGTGCGCATCACAAAAAAACTGTCGCCATGACCTTGTTTTCTGACAAACTCATATTTGCCTTTTTCGGCTTTAATTCACCAGGAGAAGTCCATTGTTTTGGCTGTTCATTGATTTCTAGTGTGTTGTGGTGATTCCAGTTTTCATCATGAAATAGTTTAAAAACCCAGTCGATTTTTTCTGGAACATCGCCAAATACATCTTTGTAGTTGTCAAGCGAATGCATTTGTTGTCAATTGTGAGCAGAGAACTTTTTCATGTCCAAAATATGTATGCAAAATCGAAATCACTGGGACATGTGATAACTTAAAATCCTGTAGCCTCTTCAACCTCACGCACTTTCACTCGTCGATCGTCGATGATGGTTGCCTCAATTGGGGGACCAGAACGTTCGGCGTCATCTGTTCTTGCACCGAAATTGCATAAGCCAGTGGTGAATGGTTCAAATCTATTGTGAATAGTCCCCATAATATTTTCAAGATTTTGATTAGTAAAAAATAACTCGAAATTCACTTTGTTTTTCATTTTAACGAAAATTCTCAAAGGGGTTCCTGTGAAATATGGCCAGCACAACAAAACTATTTGACAGAAATGTCTAAGCATTTAAGTGTGTTCTTTGTAAATATGATTCTTGACCAAAAAAAATGTAAGGTGACGACGTAATTGGTATTATAATTTTCAGGGACTTTTATTTTTGTCTAAACTGCGCGCACTATAGATACGTTTAGGTATATTAAAGTTATGTAATAGATTTTATTTCTAACTTTTTTTAGAGCATAACAAAGTAGGTAATGAGGAATTAACTAATATTCAAAGCACTAAGCATACAATATTTTTGATAACCCTAGCATTTAAATTCTGGACGACAATTCAGAATTACTTTAACGTCATTAACATACATCATCAAACAGACAACGTCACTAGAACTTATATTAACTTGCTTAATGTTTTGAATATTAAAAGAGACACGTTTTCAGACTGAAGTACTTTATGATTCAGAGAGCATTCACACTTCCAAATAATAAACAACAATAAATAATCCAAAAACAAATCACTTACGTGTATAGTTTGGGCAAAGATACCTACAATTTTTGCATACTCACATGTACCTACCCATTTAAAAAGAATATATGTAGGTACTTATATTATATTACCTACTATGGTATCATCCGATATAAATTTTTCCATTAACTTTACCTTACATTGCATTAATATTCATATTATAGCTCCTTATTGCCATATATTTATATACATACCTACACAATATCCAACATAAATGTAATTAAAGTCTCTTGTTTCCTGAACGCATATATTTATGTATGTATGTATCTACCTATTAAAGTTATTGTCACATGCATGCAAAATCACTCACCTCTCTTTTTATGTTAAATAAAAAGAAGAAAAAATATAACTATAAACAACAAAAAAATGGATGCCAATCTAGTCTAACTACGTGTCAACTCCTTAAGCACGACAATGACAAAGTAAAGTGTGACCACCCCATTATGTATGCGATGACAAAAAAGTCACAACACACAGTGGGCCAATTCATATAATAGAAAGGTCACATTGCAAATTTGAAGTAACAGGAAAGTAATGTTTGTTTCTCTAATTATACTAGGTGTTAATAAAGGGGTTTTCAAGTTTCTTTTTCACACTAAAATATATGTTAAATATTTTTGATGCGTTTTAAGCGTATGTACATTTTATTTAAGATTTGAATTTAAAAAAAATTAATTGTTTAAGCTCAAAAATAATTTAGAAACTAGGTAATTTTTTTTAATTTGAGTTGCCGAACTTTCGAGTTTTCGGCCAGTGCTAGCTCATCGCGTCGACTTTCTGATGTTGACACAAGATCAGTCTTGAATTCGTAACCATACAGCGTCAATCTATTTTGCCCGAATGACGCAAATCGGTCCCAAAATTCGCTGACGTGCGCCATATCTTCCCACACGTGATTTTGCAATAATGACGTGTCGATGTTAACAGTCCATATGATAAACATGTTATCTTGACTGTGTCTCTCAGTCTGTTATTTGTTTTTCAGTCACTAATGACAATTGACAATCACTTCATCGTGTAAGTTACACGATACGATTGCGAAGCGCTTTCGAATGTATCTTGGACGACGGGTATGGGTATGGTCCAGGTGGCATACACACCTACTATAACTTACTTCTTGCGAGAATTCTGGCCGAGCGACGCGTGGTGTCGTCATTTGTCCGTTCTTCTCCGAAAATAATGTTAGTGAAGCCACCAATTCATCAACATGAACTGCAAGCTCTACAGATAGAGTTACCAGACGTTCCCTTTTTCCATACCAAAATATTGTTTGACCCCTGTATAAAAACCTCTGTCCCCCTTATTAACTGAAAATTTAAAAAATGCAGGCCCCCACTAATCAACTGATGAGTCCAAGTGAAATCACCGCGAAGAGACGCAAAATTTTGTAGACTAAATGCCTATTCTATTCTATTCTATTCTATTCTATTGCTAATTCTTCTACTGTTGAATAATTTCAGCAGTATATAGAACTTGCTTATCTGACCTTTGTCAGTTTGTTTATAAAACAATTATTTTCGTTTGTATTTAAAAGTAAAATGACAGCTTATTGAAAAAAGCAAAGTCAAGTGAACAGTATGAATAAATATATTAATTTTTTGTTAGGAGAAAGTAAATTATTTTTGTTGTTTTTGTTTTTCATTAGATAATTTATTTTAGGTGATAAGTTATAATTTTTAATTTTTGTGCTTGTTGCTTATAATAAAAAACATTGCGTCTCGGGACGCCCGACAAAAGTAATAACTTAAACTATTTAATATTAAAATTGTTTAACTTGAGAAAAGCTTCAAAGGTTCTTCGTTAATTTGATTAATTTCAACTTCCCCGTATGCGTGAGAGAAAGGAAAGCCGGACAGACTGGCGCCGTAACGAATTACGCAACGAAGCGGCTTACCCTCCCATAAGATATTATCATTTCAATAAAAAAAAAAAATTTTCAAAAATCCAAAAAAAAAAACTTTTTTTTTCGAATAATTTGGAATACAGTATTATTTAGAATTCAAAGGACCGCTTATGAGCAAGTTGAAAATCATAAAAATGGTTGTATAGCAGGTACCGTTATTATGGGGCTTAAAAAAAACGATACAAAAATCTATTTGAGACAATCACCTAAAACGGTTAGGTACCAAGTTTGAAGAAAATCTCTTCGCCGTTTAGGCTGTAGATCGTCCTACAGATAGACAGACAGACGGAATTGCGGGATCCACTTTGTTGGTCTTCGCCATCATCGTAATATCAAGTTTGATTAAAATCTCGAGTTCGATTTTTTTTCCAAATGCAAAACTTGCCCTCAAGTTAATCTCAACGGTACAGTTAGTTGGATATAACGTGGATATATAGGAGAAGGCTAGATGCCACCTTCCCCACTTAATTATTATGTATATATATGCTAGAAGACCTATCCATCATATTGGCGATACCAACTCCATTTTAAAGTTCTGCACATTTACAAACATACATATGCGTGCGTATACAATATACCTAAGGTACTGTCTTGACCTTCAGCAACTTAATTTTGTTTTAATGGAATTGACACATTGGTAGGTAAGTTGCTAAAAAACCTCTTTACTACTTTTCTGATGTATTAATCGATTTACTTACGCTGGAACTTTTGTAGACGGTGGCTGGGGCAATCAGTTTGTGGAATACTGTTTTTAAAAATATTGAAATCTTTCATCAACTTTTGAATTTATAATCTCAAAAAACAAATAAAAATCGAATAAATTTGGTCTCTTAATCCCTCCAAGATATATGTATATGTTGTAAGACACATTCTTATTATTTTTATACCGGCATATATCCCCAGGTTTTAACTAAATCTTAAGTCCTTAACCTTAAAGACTGAACCATTAGAACAGACGATATAAGCACAAAACCGCCACCACGTCTTTTTTCATAAATTTTTAAGCATAACTGTTCTTTTACACTGAACATCGATGATAGGAGTCGATTTTGTAATTTTGAATGTTTTCTTCTGTTTTGAAATTAAGATTGCAAAGCTTTTATAGCTCATAGAGTAATGTTTGACACAGTGCACATAATAAGGTAATATATTGCGCATATTTACAAAATTCGGTTGTCATAATTCAAAAATTCGGGTGTCATATTTGGCAAAATGTCTCTGAGATTTGGCATTTTCACATACAAATAGGGATGGGTCAATATTTCAGTAAGATGTGTTAAGTAAAAGGTAACAGTAGATTAAAAATAACTGTTATTAAAATAACATTTCAACTTTCTAAATTTGTATTTTGATCAAACCAAACAGCGGAATATAGATGAAAAAGTGATGAATAAATAATTCTAAAATGGTAGTAGAAAATAGTTTATTAAAATTGTTATTTCTCTGACAATTTTTGTTTCATTAATATTTCAGTAACAGGAATTTATAATCGTTATTTAAAAGTAGAAGTAACAGATATTGTAACTAGCAGTTTGGCCCATTTCTAAGCCTATGCGCATGCCAAATGTGACAAGAGTGTCTCCGAGTTTTGCCACATGCGCGAACTTGACCGAAAATATATTACCTTTATTATGTGTACTGTGAATGTTTGATACATCAAAAAAATCGTCATATTATCTACTTATTAAGTAAAGAAAAACCAAATCTATTCATGGAACCAGTCAAATGTAATTGACCGATATGTGTAATCTTCTCAATATTACAGTTTTCTTACGGTTAGTGATACTCTAGGTATGCAATTTTTTTACCAAACATTCGAGTCGATATACTCTATTATTCATAAATTTCAGATTTCTAGGTCTACTCCTTAAAAAGATAAAATTCTTTTATTTAATATGTGTGAGAATACTTATCGAATGTAACGCGTTACGTAACAAATCAGTTTATTCTCCCACAGAAAATTATCACTTTAAAAATTATATTTTTGAAAAACAAGTTTTGTGCCCCCTTTTAAACACTTGACGCCCTAGAAAACTCTGATCAATTCAACCCTATCTACAGATCAAAAAAATAACCAATTTAACTGTGAGTTTGTGTTTACCTATAATAAATAGTACCCTTTAAATCTTACAAAATAATAATTAGTGAATGATATGATGACCAGTCGGGGCCAATTCCGTAAGCGTGAATGATTTTCTGTGGAAAAAAAATATTCACGCTCAAAATATGAGTGAATAAATTTTCCTATCTGTGTATACGTTATCTATAAAACAAATCGAATCTCAGCCCTGCGGAATGACAACTATGGGTGTGTACCCGATTTGGGCCCCAGGTTGACGCCACTGTGCGATGCGATGTACCTACCCTTTACCTTTATCAAACTTGCAAGTTCTAGTGTAACCCGCAGAAAACAATAAAATCTGACATCCGTTCGTCGTCATAAAATCTAAGGTTACAACACGTTTGTTTATAAAAATAAATATTCAGCTACTTATATGTTAGGTTAGGTATGAGATGTGAGTTCGCCATTAGAATGCCTCCCTGATATTATATTTATTTTTTGCACCGGCAAAAAAACAAAACAAAGAAAAAAAACGTAAAAATATAAATATTTACCTCTTATTCAAACTACGTGCAAATAAAAATAAAACTAAAATATAAAGACTGTCAACATCAACACATCACGCCATGCTTCGTTGGCTTGTAAGTTAGTGAAGACGACCGACGTGACGGGACGCGACGACGACGGCGCGGGACGGCCACCAGCGACCGAAACAAACAGTGAAAACTATACCGGCACAGCAATGTGCGGTATGCATTGTACATCAACATATTACGTAGGTGAGAACGTGGGTTGGGTACCTATACATCCATAAATAATATCTATAGATAAAAAAAAACTATATACAATTTTAACTAACTCATGGCCAAATAGAATCTTGTTTACAGTTTTTAAAATGAGTGTCAATAAAATTATAATATACCTACCTAGGTATATCTTTTATAGCGTATTGCCGATTAAAATTAAGGTAATAATAACCAATCTCCAGATACATACATACAAATGTACATGATATGTAGGTAAACCGCAGAAAATGAGCTTTGAAAATTAACCAATTAAAAAAGAAAAACTGTTTACTTGCGATATAAATACCACAGGGCAAGTCTTGCATTTGTAAAAAAATGGAACTTGAGGTTTTAAGCAAACTTGACATTACGATGATAGAGAAAACCAAATAAGTGGGTCCCGCAATTCCGTCCGTCTGTCTGTCTGTACAACGAGCTACAGCCTAAAGAGAACCAACGAATTTACGAATGTTCGTCCATTTTGACATTTCGTTCACATGGCTTTAATTCTGTTCGTCACGAATATAAGTTGAAAGTCTTATTTTGAGGTTAAACGCGAACGAACAGATTACTCGTTGAAGGGTGGATGGTATGTGGAACGCGAATAGAGTTTGACTGTTCGCAACAATCAGATGACATTCGCGACAACCAATATTGTTTTTTTTTTTTAATTTTTCTTATTTTGGCGATTAAAAAGTACTTTTTTGTGTCTAAACATTAATATAAATTATATTTCTACAATTTTATTTAGAATTTGTGAAGAATTTAGGTTGGTAAGTTGTTTTTAATTAAATTTATTTAAACGGCTGAAGCGATTTTCTTCAAACTTAGGTGATTGTTCAAATAGATTTTTGAATCGTTTTCCTAGCCCCAAAAAAGACGGTAGGTAATTCCTATAAAATTTTTTCTACCATCTTAATTATCTCGAAAACAGCTCTAACGGTTTTGATAAAAAAAAATGTGTGCACTTCTTTAAGTATAGTCTACATTTTGGTCAAATATTTTTTACATAATTTGTTATTAACGGTACAACAATTTTTTTTTGATTCTCGATTTTCTTATAAACGGCTAAATGGATTTCGATCAAAATGTTTATATAGGAAGCCCTTCGAATTATAAATAATACTGCGTGCCAAAATTTTCGAAAAATATTTTCTTGGATTTTTGAAAAAAAAATATTTTTTTTTTGAAAATTTAATATTTCGAAAACGTGCGGATGATTTTTTTTTAATTTCATTTTTAAGTTTATATTATTAATTTTTTTTAATTGTCACACCATTTAAAAAAAAAATAAAGAGATTTTGTATTTACAAAACTAAGTAAGACCGATTTTAAAAATATATTTACTGGGATTTCGAGTACTTTATTTCAATTCGTTAAATCCTAACGTGAACAATATCTTTATAAATAAATACTTAACACTACTTAACACTAAATTTCCAAGCTATTGTAAAACAATGTTTTGAATTTTGAATTTTTAAAATTGTCATTTGGTGAAGCCACTATAAAATAAAATGTATTCTATATTTCAACTAATTGATTGAGGGGGCTATGAGCACCATATTTCGATCTACTAAAAATTTGATTCAGTGGTCTTTGACGTCGTATACTTGAGCGACTAAAACTAAAGTTAAGACGATAAAGAACCGATGGTGATGATACTGCTCCATTTATTATTGCTGCGATAAAACAAAATTGTAAATAATTTCTATGATTTTCCAAGGAAGGAAGGTTAATTAAATCAAGTCTTTGAGAATAAGGGGACAGAGGGTTTCCACGGAACCAAGGAAGAAAACGGAGACAAAAGCGCAAGAACCTCCTCTGAATTTCTTCAATTCTCATTATAAATATGTACAGAATAATAGAGTGCCCACACTACACAAGCATACTCAAGAATTGGTCTCACAAATGAAACAAAAAGTAGTTTGAGAACATAAGGGTCACGGAAATCGCGGCCAAATCTCTTAATGAAACCAAGGATTCTATTTGCTTTTCTAACTACGAAACTAATATGGTCAGTAAATGTAAGTTCCGAATCTAAAACAACTCCCAAGTCAGAAAAAACAGATACTCTACTTAAAGAACAAGAATCAAACATATAATCATGGTTTTACATTTGTCAATATTTAAAACGAGACGATTAATATTGCACCATTCCCTAAATAATTTTAAGTCATCTTGCAAAAGTAGACAGTCAGGCTAAGAATTAATTCTTTTGAAAAGTTGAATGTCATCAGCATATATATATAAGGACAGAGGAATTTTTTATGATCGAAATCAAGTCATTTATAAATAAAATGAATACAATTGGACCTAAATGACTGCCCTGGGGGACACCAGAATTCACTACAAACGGAGTCGAACATTCATTACAAAATATTACTTCATATTGTCTATTTTCTAAGCACGATGAAATCCAATTTAAGAAATTGTCGTTAAAACCATGACGAAGCAATTTAAAAATTAGTGTTTTATGACACAACTTGTCAAATGCTTTACTAAAATCAGTAAATATACAATCTTCTTTTTCACGTTTCTCAAAAACATCTAAGCAAAAGGACGTAAAATTAAACAGATTGGTAACAGTAGAACGCTTTTCACAAAACCATGCTGGTTATCACAAATAATTGAACTACAATGAAAGGAAAGGACACTACATACGATTGACTCAAATAGTTTAGGTATTACGGATAGCTTAGCAATAGGTCTATAGTTCATTATTTCATATTTTAGACCTTTCTTGTGAATTGGTACAATAAATGAGCTTTTCCAAATAGTTGGAAAAAGAGAACTTTTTAAAGACTTGTTAAACAGAACATTTAAAGGGTACGATAAATAAGAAACGCATTTTTTTAAAATAGAGGATGGCACATCATCAGGGCCAGGACTAAAACACTCATCCAGTTTCAGTATGTATTGTGTAATGGTTTGTTCACTTATTTCAAAATTAATATCATTTAAATGCGGAAAGTTTAAAACTGAAGAAGAAGAGTAAGAAGGGTTTATAGTGTTTGAATCATCAAACGCTTCTCTGAAATAGTTTGCAAACATGTTTGCAATAACTTTTGGTTCATGACTAGATGATGACGAATTTGACATAGAGTTAGGGTACAGACAAGTTTTTTTTCTTACAATTGACAAACTTCCAGAAATTATTTGGCTTAGATTTAAGATCAGCTTCCATTTTATGAATATACTCATCATATAAAGAGTTTGAATAGTTAAATAATTAAATAATTGTTTAAGGATAAGGATCGTTCTATAATCATCATCAGATTTTGTTTGATTATATTTCACCGAAGCTTTGTTTCTTTTATTTTTTAAGTTTTTGAGATGCGAATCGAACCATGGTGGTACATGCGAGTTTTTACGAGATTTTTTAAATGGAATTGTTTTACTGAAACAGTCAAAGAGGGTATTATAAAAAAACATTACACATATCATCAATATTCAAAATTTAAAAATAATTGGTTCCAGTCTTTGGTACATAATAAATCAAACAAATTTATAAAATTACACTTACTAAAGTTAAATTCAAGTTTGTCAGAAGAATAATTATTAATTGGAGAAGTCATATTTAAATTAAGTGCAATAACTAATGCAGGATGATGTCGATCTTCTTCTATAAGTTTAACAGCAGAAGCTATTACTGCAGTTTCAGTCCGTACTGTGTCGGAGAAAAATACTAAATCGAGAGTTCTTCCCAAACGATTCTTCACTCCATTCAACTGGCTAAGACCACACGAAGACATACAATCTATTATTGTAAGCTCATTTGAGCTAGGTGCGTTTATTGGAACGAAGAAGTTGTCGTCATCAATTTGTATCCAGTTTATATTCGATAGGTTGAAGTCGCCTACAATCAAAATATCATCTTTTGGCTCCAAAAGGTCATATACACTTTCCATACAGTCGTTAAATTTTTCGTAAATGTTGTTATTAAAGCTCGGAGGTATGTAAGCTGATATAATGAATAAATATCCGGATGCCAACTTCATTTTTATGCAAAGTACTTCGATGTCAGTGGATCGAAAATCGTCAATCAGGTAGCAAGTAAAAGAGCTTTTAATAGCAAAAAGTATTCCTCCTCCTACAGTGTCTAAAATGTCGTTTTCATGACGATCGCGTCTGAAAATTTGATAGGAAGCGTCAAATAACTCCGAGTCAAGAATAGATGTGTTCAGCCAAGTTTCTGTAAGTATAATGACATCGTGAGGAAGATTGTTTATATTTTTGTAGACCCTGTTAGTCTTTGTTCGAAGGCCGTTCACATTTTGATAGTAAATTAGAATTTGTTTAAGCTGTTTTGACGTCGATTCAGTGTTGTCCGATTTTGACGAAAAGGGTTTTGAATTATGCCTCGGTTGCTTGACTTATACTCAAACTTATGAACTATAACGCCATTTGGCCAAAACGACGACGAATTTAAGACATGAAAGACTGAGTCTGGTACACGTATTTTGAACGATGAATATTTCGTGTAATTCCGATGAATAATTTTCTTCACATTGAGGATCAGAGAGGTACCAAGTTTAACCGCTAAATAGTTTTTAATGTCAAGAGCGTTCGTTGATGGAGCAAGCTTAGATAAAAATACCACCTTTTGTCCTTCTACAGATTTAAGTCCTGATATTTATATTCTTAGATAGATATAAATCTTTTGCATACGATGTGATCGAATATTAGAGCAAGTACGTGCGATCCAGTCGTTCATTTTATTTATATTTGTTCTTAGACAGTACCTAGAAAGGAGTGGTAAGATTGTACTGATAGTGGTATCTAATACTTATGTATACCTCTCTGATTAAAAAAAAATAATTAGGTGCAAAATATACTTAGTATGAAAAATTAAATTCTATTAGGTAATTGTTGTTGTTAGTATATTTTCTATGATTTATTGACTGAGTAAGTACCTTGATTGGTTCATTAAATTTAATAGTAATTTTTGTTTTTGTTTGTTTTAATTAAGCGCCCTGGCTGAATAGTGATGACTCATCCAATGAATGGTATTGTCTTTTTATTTCTGTTAAAACAAGTGATTGCACATTGTTGTGTCATTCTTCCTTGTTTTTGTTTATATTTCTGATGGAGGTCGATCAATGCACCTACATATCTAACACACATTATGTAGGTATGTAGTGAAACAAATAAGTAGATATCTAGCTAAACTTTTGTTTAGATAGAGTGGTATTATGTAGGTACATATGTGTGTGATATTTTCTATTTTTACTGAAGCACTGTTTATTCACTGATTAGGTACAACTTGATGCCGAATTGAGCAAAAGGTTTGATGAAATTTGTGTAAGACTTTTTGAACAGAAACATTATTTCTTATTTGCTTAGCTAAGTGGATGTTATGTTTTAAAAGTCATAAAAGTGGAAATTGTTATATTATGGAAGGTCAGGGAGTAGGCGGGTGTAGATATTGATGTAGCACATTATCCTTCTTGTTGAGATTAGCTGTGTTTTATTCGGAAATTTATCCGTAGTAAGTTTATCCGTCGTAGCATTTTTCATAGAATTCGCTACGGTCGATAAAAAGTTAAAGTAGAAGCTACGGTGGATGGCTAGATGACACTTATTCGAGTCTCGAATTTGATTTTGTTAGTTTTGTTGGTACGATTGATAATTGGGTTGAATCTCGATGGATGTGTTCATTGAGTGTTATAATTATTAATTTCATTCGTAAGACAAATCGATCTTTTAGATTCTTTATATTTTTATAGTTTATATTTCTAAGATCTTAGATAATTCCATTTTTTAATAAATTATAAGCTGTTCTTCTGAAAAGTTTCTGACTTTTACTATTAAAAACTATATTCTTTGCTCAGTTATTTTCTAGAGTACGTCTAAAATTCCACCTATATCTGCAATTCTGCATACCCTTAATGTCAATTAATCAATTTTAACAAATTTCGATTTCCATTTTGAAAAAAAAAAAATCAATATCTATGGAATGAATTCGGTTTTACTTTTATTTTTGACTAACTAAGGCCAATATTCGTTTTGTGTTCAATTTTTATTGATAGTTATAAATAAACGGAGTTTGGTGAAAAAATCATCTTTTTATTTAGATCTACAAAAAAGCAATTTGAGAAGACAAACCGCATTGAGTGGAACTGCACTATAGAGGAACTGCTCGACACTGCGCCGCAAAATATTTATTCGTATGAAATTCTATTAGCTATAATGCCAGGCGCGCACATATGCAACTTACAGTTTTGGAACAGTTTGGTTGCTAAAGTGAATACCATGGACTTATATGAGAGTGTGCGCACATGCAAAAACTATTCAGTCCGCGATTCGAGCAACTTAAAAGTTTGTGTTTCGGCACAAATCGAACAATCGCCCCAAATAAGTTCTTCAGTTTGAATAACACCGAATTATAATGTAACTGCGCGCACATTAAATCAATATTTTGTCTGTGTGTCGGTTTATCTCGTTGATTAAGTTGCTTATGTGCGCGATCATCGTTCAATTAGTGATTAAACTATTTCGTTTCGGGAAAAAATGCATGTGCGCGCCTGACCTAAGCCCACTAAGCGGCAACTGAACTTCACAAAATGTGCTTTTTCCTCACCGCTTAATGGACGTTGGCCATGAACGGTATTCGCTTCACTACATGGACATGGACTGGGCGTACAATTTTGTGATCCCATTGTTTTTTTTTGCTAGACATGTGCATGGAAATTGCAAACCAAATGTTAACTATTTGTTCCTTAATCCGCGTATGTTAAGTACAGTAACTCAGAAAATAAATTAGTAAATTGACTTGAAAAATAATACTCTAGCTATCGATCTACTCAGAAAATAAATAGAAGCATGAAATATAAAGGGGAAATGTAAGGGGAGTGAACAATTTAAACTACGTTGTAGTGTGCGTTCAAAACCAAGAAACATTAAAAGGAAACAAGCGAATCTCCGGAACTTGTGTTTCCTCGTGTGAAAGGCATAGACGGTTTTTAAAGCAATACAAAAATTGCCCTGTGTAAAATGGGGCTTGACCATAGTCTATGAACAAACCCGTTCACTTATCATTTCCTTTCTATTGGTGCAAAATGAATGTTCGAATTTAAAATTGCATATGCAGAAAAAGTGAACACAAGAAATAGGTTTGAAGCATAAATTAAATATTGGTACGTTTTTCTACTTTCTATTTTATATGAATAAAAGCTAATTATTGTTCCTAATTTTAATTTTTTAATAATTTTGCTTTGCTCTTCATTACTTGTGACTGCTGTGCAGGTGTACCATTTTTACAAAAATAAAAAAGGTACGGTTCATGCTACGGTCGATGCGTTTTTTTGGGAATTACTTACGGTACAATGGATAAATTCCCAATAAAACACAGCTATTTACAAATCTTACATTTTTCGAATAAACGTGCGAACACATGATTTTCGCTAATTTTTCGCTTTTTGTTCAGCGAATTAATGAATATTCGTCCATTTTGAAATTTCGTTCACATAATGGCTTCATTTTAACGTGGCGAGAGTATGTGTACTTGTACTTATATGTATACCTATATCTCTGTATACTTTTTATTTGTCGCATCTTATTATTTAGAGCACTTAATTTGAAAATCAGAACCATTTTAATAATCCAAATCAATAAAGTAATTGCCATATGACAGCTTTTGTATTTAAAACGTTGGGACATTGATCCCTTATTCAGCAATTTTAGTTCACTCGATTTCACCGAGTTAGGTGAGGTTCAACGTTGGTTCAAATTTTTATCCGTGGTTAAGTAATTTCAACTCAACGATTTACCTCAGTAAAACTCTCCAAAGTCGAGACGATATTTAAGAAAAGAATGACATAATTACATTGTAACATAATTAACTGTCATGATTTATTAGTTATAAAATCTTTAAACAATTGGCAATAAAACCATGCCACAATTTATTGGGACGAATCTTCCACGACGAGATTTACGAAAATAATTAACTAATTTTCAATAACTTAATCTATATATTTAACGTAACGTGACGACATAAAAAACTTTATTATCCACGTCATAGTTTGACACTCATTTAACAAGAACGACGAGATCTCGTTCTCCTCGTTTTCTTATCGGATCCATTCTGTGCAAGAATAAACAATTCTTCCAATGCACGGCAATACTATTTTGGATTTATCAGTGGACTTCCTCGTATATTGCAATGCTGGTTTGTCAACAAAACAGTTTTGGTTATTTTGTGTGTGTGTTTTTTTATTTTTAAGAAAAGAAGTAAAAAATGGATTTTAGTTTAAAAAATTTAATGTTGATGTTTTTTTTTTGTATATGAAAATGGTTGTTGGTTCTGGCTCTTCATTGAATTTAATTTAAAAAAAAAACTTTCATGTGATTCTTTAATGAAAATATTTTTGAAAAAAAAAAACATTTTTTTTCGGTATAATAAGATGTTTTTAAATATTTTTTGGTGGGTAAAAATTTTTTAGAGGGTCTTTCAGTGTAGGTTATTGACATTTACCCCAATGCCGCAAAATAAGTTTTACTTCAAAAGCACAATTTAGTTGCTGGTTTATCTTTAACTCGTGGCTCAAGTACAACAATGTCATTAATAATAAACTTATTCCCTCCCTAAATTACCGAAGAAGGTGATTTGGCAAACGAATAAAGATTTGACATTTGACAGAAATTTTAAAACCCATAGAATACAAAAAGAGAGAGTTCATACCTTCAATACTAGATTTTCTTCATCGATTTTCGGACGAGGCCTTTATTCTTAATAACTATTAAATACATAGTTTCACTCGCGGATTAACTTCAATTATATGATTTAGTAAAGTCGAGTATTAGAGGTAGAATAAGATTTTTTATTAATATGTTAGTTAGGGTTTAGTCGCTCGCAAGTAAATTAAAGATTTGCGCGTGGTAGCGATCACCACAGCGTTGGTCGCGTGATATAAATGCGATCAAAATCTTGCTCAAATCAATGCGATATTCTTAGTTAAAACGGTAGGATCGTTCATTGTGTCTGGCGTTGTGCTTTAAATTTCAAACTTGTATTTTTTAAAACAATATAAAATATTGTATTAAATATAATACATAGCTCACAGCTTTTTTCTTCAAACAAAAACTCTCTCTAAAATCGACTTCCTACAAAGATTTCATGAAATTTGTTCTCAATCGGAATACGCGATTTCTTGGTGGCTCCATAACGTGGAAGAGAACTCATCGAATTCATCATCTAATGTGTCAAAAAGCACATCCATTTAAATTTTAAAAAAATTGAATATCCGTGCTCTTCAGTGCTTCATCCACCCTATATATCTTACATTTTTATAAATTGTATTTCTACCATTTTGCTTAGAGTTTGTGAAGAATTCAGGTTTACACATAGTTTGAAATTGAATTTAATCATTCATTTGTTTGTCATTCGTCGCTGTCTTGTGAATATTCCTTTACTACTCGCATTCCAAATAGCATCCAGGTACACTTCTTTTTGTTTGTGTGACGAACAATAGAAACCTCATTTGAACGAAATGTTAAAACGGACGAATAACTATTCGTTAATTCGTTTGTTGCTTTCATTGATTTGAAATTAATAAACGTCACTTGCAACTGTCATTAATATTTATAACAAAAATATGAAAACATTTAGAACTTACTTGATTAGTACAATGTCCAGGAAAATTGGCAATTCGTCAACCGACTTGTAATATATTATTCTAAAAACTGACATTTTTGTATACGCTCTTCACTAAACAAGCATGTTTCTGCACAACGTGTTGTGCAATCGAAACGAAGTAAATTTTATATATGTACCCACCAACCACACGAGAAATGTGTAGATTTCTGATACCCTCTTTAAATTCTGAAATTCCATAATACGTACAAAATATGAACATGCCAGGATGTAGAAAAATGAATCTGAATTTCTTCATTAAATTCGCATAGTAGCTATACAAGTGGATATCTGATATTTTTCTTCTTCCTTGCAATCAAAAAGACCAGCGCCACCTCGCGCCGTCCGCCGTTACACTCTAAAATTGAAAAGTTATTGTTTTAAACAACAAAAAAAAAAGAACATCAACAATATCCCCCTCACAATTGAGATAAAAAAAATATGGTGGCCACCAGTTCCCAGAAAATAAAATTTCCACCAACAATTAAACGCTATACGATACCCAGCGCTCGTCACGTACTCGCAATGAGCTGTGTTCTTCGAACGATAAGAGACCAACGGATTGCTTCGCCTACACAACATACAATATTGAATCTGACTCGAATCTGGGTCATTCTAAATTAGAAATAACAAAAAGAAAAACTTCCCTCTAGCTTTACAAAACACAATGTGCTTAAGCCGCCAATTAAACATTTCACCGCAACATAAACACAATATGTTAAGTAAGTATGTGTATTTTTTTTTAATTCAATGCACATTTATTATTATTATTATTGTTTTGTTAATTTATCCCCCTCGTGCGTTGTAAAATGTTTGCTAACAGCAGCGGCCGGCTACCCTTAATGAAAGAAAACAGCGATATGGTCCGAGGACGTCTGTCCTCTCGGATGCATCCAATTTATTTTGAAAGTGCATCGCTAACAACTGCGTCTTTGGCAATGTACAATAATTTATGTAATGAGTTCTTGAAATTTGAAATTAGACCCCTTGGTCATCAATAAGAGACACAGGCGAAGCGATCTCGAACTAACGATTTATGTCAAACAAACCTCTTTGAATTAACATAAGAAACAAATGACAGATAATGCAAACAGAACAAAACTTATTTAGAAAGCCACACATCACAATCACAAAGCGGTCCCTGATGACGAATTGCGTTACGTCAGTTTGTGTTAATATTGGACGTGTCGCAGTAACATTAGCTACTGAAGTGATCGTATTGCAAAATATCCCCCGTAAATTTTAAGCAAACAAAGCGTAGAAAATACATCAGAGGTTCACTGGGTCAGAAAACTTTTAAGCTGGTTGTCAGTAGATATATATAGATAAATACACTCTTGTAGCTGTTTAATTAGCCAAGTCAAGTCGCTGAATTGTGCTTAATTTTTCAATGGCTAAACTAATTGTTAACGCCGACCATTGACACCTAATTGATGTGATCTGGCCTTTATGTGGGTGCCGATACTGATGACGATGTGTTTTTCGAGGAGGCCATGTGGATTGTGGAATGCATACAATTTTGTTTATTTTTTATTAAACAAAAAAAGTGTTTTGAAATAACAAGAAAAAAAACAAACGTATTTCTATATAATTAAGAGGTTGTTTACATTGGAAATATTTGACAATGAAGACTCTAAATGTGTAAAATAGGGGCGTGTTCGCACATGTTGTTTTTGTACTCCCATCATCACATAATAAGCGTCAGGTCATTTTTTTTTGCATATTGTTTATATTTATATCTAGTAAATATTTAAAAACAAACAACAAGCGCAAAAACAAGTTTCTTAGTGGTTGTCTGACGCAATACCAAATAGGTGTGTGTCTTTACATGAGTGCTTGTTAAATAGCTATTTATATTATATGTTAATATAGGCTAATGACCTAAACAATATTCATGATCAAATAATCATGTAGGTAAGAAACGAAATGTGGTTCAAGTACAAGTACTTTTTATAGACTTTTCCTATTGGCCGCATTCAGGAATATGTTCAGAGTTATCTGAAAGTTGTGCTGTAAAAATACAGTTTACAACAAAACAGATGCTACAACAAAATAAATCTCAAGCTATCCGAAAAATATTGCTATATGGTTTTTTATCCCATGGAAAATCTCCAATTGGTGGTTAAAAATGCTTCCGAATGCTTTGAAGGTGTTCGATTATTATCAAATGACAGTTCCTCTCCTGGAAAGAAGATAAATTCGATACCGGGTTTGAAGTCATACAGAATCAAAATCATAGGCACGCACACACTTTTATCAATTAAAAATCCAACTCGAATTCAATGTTGTGTCGGCCATGTTTACAAAATAAAATAAACACAAATAAGCGTTTGAAATATTCCACCTTACATCTACATTCACATTAAACTTCAGAATCGCAAATCTTGTGTTAATTTGATTAATTGGGTTCTCGGATCGGATAGTTCTTCCGGTTTACCAATCGAAAAAGATATTATAGATATGCTGTCGTACTGACTTGTGAATGCGCCCATTGAAAGAGGAATGCCGATATATACTTGTTACTCGTATATATCGGCATTCCACTTTGCATTATTTCTCCATTTTATTATACATTAATGACAAAATCGTGTAAATGGTTTGAAAATGTGTCATTATTATTTTTACCTGTTTAATGATATTAATTAATGTCAATTTGTCATTCGTGTAAGTAAGGAATTAAGTAAAAGACCCAAACAGGAAAGAGAAGATAACTTTAAATTTTCAAGAATAGTAGTCCTCTTTCACACAGGGCACCTTTTTTTTTAAATTGCTTTAAAAGTCTGCTGTACCTTTCACACGGGGAAACAAAATTGCCGGAGTTTGCATTCTTTCATTTTAATGTATCTTGGATTGAACGCACACTATACGTAGCTTAAAAGGAAACGTCAACAAAATCTCAAATCGTGCACCGGGGAGATTTTTTTTCACTCCCCTTACTTCTTGCACTTTCCAACAAACTTAAAGTTGCTTGCAAACTCAGTTTTCGCGTGTGAAAATGGTGGTATGATCTGTGAAACAGATTAAATCCAAAACCAGCAACTTCGGCCACCATTTATTTGGAAACAATTTAGTATTGTTCAGCACAAGCTAGACCAGAACCAACAACATCAACAGCAGCGTTAGGTCATAGACCTAAAAATTGATGTTACTGGTGAATTTGTAGACAAATCTTCTACTACGATATTCCACTGCTGATTTTCTTAATATGCCAAATGTCAAGTAGATAGAAATGGCGGTACTGCGGAAACGTGAATTTTGAAGATTCATTTTTACTTGCGATTATAGGTACCTACTAAAGCAAGTTATGTATTCGTAAAAAAAATTTTGTTCAAACTTGGTGCTTACGCGTTTTAGGTGATTGTCCAAAATAGATTTTTGAATCGTTGTTTTAACCCCAAAAATAACGGTACTAGCCATACAAATTTTTCTACCATCTTAATTATCTCAAAAATGGTTCCAACGATTTTGATAAAAATTGGTGTGTGTACTAACTTGAGTATGGTCTACATTTGGGCCAAAAAAAAATTTAAAATATTTTGTTTTTAACGTTACCTGCCATACAACCATTTTATTGATATTCGACTTTTTCATAAACGGCTCCACGGATTTCGATCAAAATTTGCATACAGGATCCGCTTCAAATTCTAAATAATACTGCATTTCAAAATTTTGGAAGAATAGTTTTTTTTTACTTTTTTGAAAAAAACATATTTCTTTTTTTTTGAAAATTAAATATTTTGAAAACGGGTGGGCGATTTTTTCGGATTTTTTTTTTAATTTATATTATTAAATATTTAAAATGTTCATACCAATTTTTTTTTTATTTTTAGAATTTTTATATATAAAAAATTAAGTGAAAAACGACTTTAAAAATACTTTTAGTCGTTTCCATTAAGAATCTTTTGCATATAATGTGATCGAACATAGGAGCAAGTACATGCGATCCAGTCGTGCATTTTATTTCCTTACAGATGAAATAACGTGTAGGTGGGTGAGCTTTTCAATTTATTCACGCATACTTTGAGAGTGAACAAATTTTTTCACAAAAATCATTCACACTTTCCCATGGTAGGAATAAAAAAATGCTGGCCAGGTTTGCCAGTTGCTGTTGACCCGCTGTTGTTACTGCGGTTATAACCCGTTTAACGCATTACACTATTATTATTTGGTTTTATTACTTTTTATGTAATATTTACGAGTACCAAAATCTTACTTCCAACTAAATATTTCCCTTATATATCGTTGTTGTGGATGGTAAAGAATAAATAATGTTGGTAGGTACGCAAGTCTTTCAAACCAAATTTTAAAAGTCCACGACACTCCGACTCCGAAAGTGTACCCATAATGTTGCCGACACAATAGTTGGCCAAAATCCATAAGCCAACGAAAATCAACTTTTCGATATATTCAGGTTTAGAATTTACAAAATGTCTTTTTTGTTCCACTGACGCACGCATATACCGAGCATTCTAAAGAGATTCTACCTAAAATATAAATCTTAACCATGCGAAATATATTCACATCATTTTAAATTTTTGTTAACCAATGTTTCCATAAAGTTCTTAATCATTTAAAGAGCAAAAGATTTATAACTTTGTAGAATAGTGACGTCCGTAGATTGATTATTACCAAAAAAAAAATTGCTTCTTTAAACTACAAATCTAAAGGGAGGACATGAACTCATCTATGAAAGCAATCCCTGCGATTGCATCATGTTCATTAATTATATTAAGTATGACTTTACACCAGCCATCGGCTTCTTGATAAACCAACCATAATCGCAAATTTATATTGCGTCGTGTACAATTTCTTAATCAATGAATGAGTACAAATGCCTTAGTGATGTATGTAAATACAAAAAAAAATAGCCAACACCTCCCTATTTAATTTGTGTCTGTCTAAAAATAATACCTAATTGTTAAGCAAATAGAGACCTCTATCCTGCTATCTACGTGTTGTTTTGTTATTTGTTATATGAGAATTAACTGAGTTGACAAAAAAACACGTGGCTCGAGGTAGCCAAATGTTGCAGCCATGCAGCTTTAAATTGAGGCGAACTGTCACACGAGCGAGAACCCGAGTACCTCAAAACATTGTATCAGTATCTAAAACAACAACCTATTGATTGTTCATGATTTTCTAGACTCAATTATTGTATTCTACTCTTCTCTAACTTGTATTTCAAGTAAACAGCTAAAAGTAGGTAGGATAGGAATGCTTTACCAACGACCGCAGAAAGTAAAGCTGTATTATGGCT
Source organism: Philhelius pedissequus (assembly GCA_910595825.1). NCBI lineage: Eukaryota > Metazoa > Arthropoda > Insecta > Diptera > Syrphidae > Philhelius > Philhelius pedissequus. The sequence continues at coordinate 332,088,699 of OU343160.1, forward strand.
TTTTTGACCACAAGAACGTTATGTGATTATTTTTTAAAGTGCGCATTTAAAAAATGTAGATATTTTTTTTTTTTACTATTTTTTTAATGTGTGAATAACTTTATAGCAATTAAATTTGTTTTTCGTCTCAACAAACAAACACTGATTCAAACTATATTTTCAATGATAAGGAGGACTAGAAAAAGTATGCGCAATATTTTTATTAGGAAAGGCTTTCTGATTTTAAGCCGGCTTGTAGATATGTACATATTTTTATTGATTAATGGTTTGTTTGTTTGGTTTTGGTCAACGAGATAACAAAAGTCTCCCTTCACGGCTTTTTTGTGAAACTAAAAATTGTGTTGTTTGTAAGATGTAAAGCAGATAATTTAAATTTAGTAACATACCATAGTTTTTATGTTTGCTTACAACTAATAAGCGAAGATAAATATATTCATGCTAATTATGCTAATTTTCAAAGCGACGCGACGACACACAGTGGGACGACCCATAGCAATAAATAAAATGTTATAGCGGTACTTTTGAGTGATTGGTAAGTCATCCCAAATATATATAGGTTCTAACTGCATCAAAATTGTTTGCTTTGACTAATTAGTGGAAAAGTTATAGAGCAGCAAGCATTGTTAAGTTTAATTTTTTTTTTTTGGTGTTGAAAAATCAGGTGTTTTTAATTGTATTTTGTATTACTCCCAAAATTTTGTGTGCGGTAAAAAATTAATTTAACTAAGGAAAATAACACTCGTCAAGGTATTTGAATTAATATTTAATAACAAACAAATTTTTTTTTGTTGTTTTTTTTTTTATTCGTGATTTTCCAAGTATGGGTAGAAAAAAATGAAAATAAAAAAATTGTTGACTTAAGTAAGATTTTCTTTTTTAGGCCTAAAAGGCCCTCTGGGGGTTTTATAGTTTTATACTCAGTAAAGTGTTCTCTAAATGAATGAAGAAAAAAATCTTGCTACAATTTTGCTCCAAGTTCTTAAAATCACGTTATTTAGGTGCAACCCTCTGTATCAAAAATGGCCAAATTTTAGAAACGTGGCTTGATAGTACGAGAATAAGGAAATTTGATAATGTGAGTTTAAAAATTCAATAACTTCTTGGCTTAGAAGAACCAACAGAAGGGGTGGAAGCTCAAATAAAGGAAGTTGCTAAATTGTATTGCCTCAAGGTAAAGCAGAAGTGGGAGCAGTCTTGTAGAAGACTCAATCGGTTCATGAGTGTTAACGAATCATGGCTGAATTCTAATCTAAATATACCTAAAGCTATGCTTGATTGCGTAAGTGATAACATCAGTTAAAAATAAATAATCCTCCTTAAACCAATATTATTTATAACATTTTACCGGCTTATTCAAAAATGATTGGATTAAAATCTATAAAAATGTAAAAATATTTATATATTTTTTTAATAGATATTTATAAATTATAGTGTAATCAAAACATGCCAAGTACGAAGCAAGGGAAGGCCAAATAAAAGTTTTGATGCGTGTATTGATCGCACCAAAAAACGACGTGTTCAAGAATTTGTGTCGCATCACTTTCCAGAGGAGTTGGAATATGCGGCAAAGATGATTGGTCGTGCTTCAGGTTCTCCTATCAAAAACGATAAAACCTTAACACTGCAGCAAACCCTAGAACTATACTTAGACTTGGGTTTGTGAAAAAGAAAATATGCTTTACTTCGGTCTGTTGTTAACAGTTTACATAAGGATTTCTTTCCAAGCTACTAGAACTTGCAAAAATATAAGTCCGACTTTTTGCCAGAAGTTGGTGTTGTTTCCGAAACTATGGCGGACGTTAATTTGCAATCTTTACTAGATAAAAAAAGCATACTCAACATTGTAAACGAAAATGAAGGAGCATATGAAAACACAAGCCAAATCTTTAATCTTGTTTGTAAGTGGGGCTTTGATGGCAGTTCCGGACACAGCAACTACTAACAAATTTTTGAAAATACTCCAACCGATACAGATAGTTTCTTATTTGTTACAGCTCTAGTGCCTCTTAAACTATTGGATTCTGTCAATGACAAAGAAATTTGGGTAAATTCTAGACCAGGTTCGACCTTTTTTTGCAGACCAATAAAATTATTGTTGGCAAAAGAAAATAGTACGCTCATTAGATCTGAGCAAAGCAAACAGAAAAGGTTTATTTCAAAGCTTGAATACTATGAAGCTTCGATTGATGGCAAAAATATAAGGGTTTCCTATAAAATGTTGTTCACAATGCTTGATGGGAGTGCTATAAATGCATTGAGTGGAGCGAATGCAGCTCAAAACTGTTACATTTGTGGAGCGAAACCTTCTCAAATGAATTTGTCATCCATTGCAGAACGAGCACCAAATGCCCAAAATTACAAATACGGCCTGTCATCTCTCTATTCCTGGATAAGGTGCTTCCAATGTTCGCTCCACATAGCATATAGAATTCCACTTCAAACTTGGGCAGTTCGTGGCCAAGAGAATAAAGTAATATTCGAGGAGAGGAAAAAACAGATCCAAAAAAATTTCAGGGAAAAAATGGGGCTCCTTGTCGACATTCCTAAGCCCGGATATGGTACAACCAATGATGGGAATACTTCAAGAAGATTTTTCTCAAATCCAGAGCTCAGTTCTGAAATTACTGGTGTGGATAAAGAACTGATTTTCAATTTTGGAATTGTTCTTCGAACAATCGCATCTGGTCTTCAAATAAACATTGAACATTTTGTGAAGCTGTTAGAAGAAACAAAGAGCATTTATTTAACAAAATACAATTGGTACTACATACCAAGCAGCGTACACAAACTTCTAATTCATCGAAAAGACATAATAAGTTTTTTCGAATTACCGATTGGTGTCCTTTCCGAAGAAGCCTTAGAGGCAAGCCATAAGGAAATACGAAAAGCTTGACTGGATCACACCAGGAAAACATCGAGAAATCATACTATGACAGATTTAATTAATCATTTACTGATTTCATCTGATCCGCAGTTGCCACATTTCCGGTCAAAAAATTCGCATATATCAAATTATGATCGAGATATGTATATGTCAATATTTATTAACAAATGATACAGATCTTAGTTTTCCCGTAGAACTTAACCCGGGCGACTGAAGTTATACCTCCGAAATCGACACCGAATAAAAAGTTTTGTTTCTTTATTTTGTTATTTTCTTTTTTGTTTGTATATTCAAATTAGAATGTTTAAATATCAATGCTATTGTTAGTTCTATTTTTCATAAATTTAAATTAATTAAAAGAAAAGAAAAAAATAATAAAAAAAATCCTAAAAAAAAGTTCGCCGCTCAACTCTTTTCATTAATTGACAATGAATTTCCTTGCTAAAACTTTTCCATTTATTTGGTTTTCATGTTTAATTCATAGATTGAGGTGTATATAGACGTCTTAATGCAACTTTGCGTGGTTACAATCACTTAAACACAAGATATTAGAAATGGCGTTTTTGCCACACATTCGTCCCACTGTGCGACACGCCACGCTCTCTTTAAGTTATTTGTACCCAGAATATTGTTCTTTATCTTTCTTTCTTTGTTTTATTAATGTGTGTAATGTTTAAGTCAATGGTATCGTTGCCAGTGCTTCAGTCTATCTTCTTTGTAGACGGAGTAGTGTAATGTAATGTATTATTGCTGAAACATGTATCAAAGTTCGAATGACGGTGACGTTTGTACAATTTGAAATGATTTATGCAAGTAAGGGCCCGGCTATCAAAATATGTCAACTTCGTTGTTCTTTAACCAAATTCCAGGAGATGGCTTCTGATTTTTCCGTCTGGAAAAGTACAAAAAAAAAAAGATTGGAAAAAAAAATAACACAAATAGTTTAATTAAATTAACTAAATTAAATGTGTGTTATAGTAACATAAATAAATTGCATTTGTGCAATAGTTATTAAATTTGAGAGCTGTACAAGTCGATAATACCAGGGAAATTGTAACTTGGAGAGGGAGTCAAACGAACGACATCCACGTGTATAGAAGCCATTCGAATTCCATCTACTCCGAGTTTTCTTGGTAGCGCACATGGACAAATCATACGTATAGGGACGTCGTGTCGTCCCAGAAATTAGAAGCATCGTATGGATCGCTTATGTTGCAGCCCCTAATGGACAGAAGCTGCATAATTCCGTTATACTGTAACGGAACCGATAATGGGGAAATAACAGTTCTCAACATCCAATAATTAGAAGATCGCTCTCTTTCATCATATAACCATCGAGATGTCGCTTTCTCACTTTAACGAAAGATGTAAAGTACTGAGTTCTCGCTCTAACTGACGAAAGACAAGATGTACATACGTTTATGTATTCCAATCCGTAATTGCACACATTTGTGTTTCAAGAAAAAGAGACGAGATGACTGTTTCTCTTTATCGCCCCTAGTTTTAAGTTTTTATATTTTAGTTTTTTTTTTTAATGAAATCGTAATGGTCTCGTTGAGTTGACTTATTTTTTAATTTCTTAAACTGTAGTTAATCAACTTTGTAATTCTAAATTTCTTTTGTCTAAATTTAATAGAACAAAAATAATATATACATTTAGTGTAGCCTGGCCAATTCTAAGTCGGCAAAATAATATAAATCGCTATACATGTGTATTATATATGTAAAATGTAGTTAAAGAAAAATCTCAATAAAGTTTACTCCTTCTAACCGATTTCCATGAAATTTAAATATGTTCTTGTTGACGTAAAATTAACCCTAGTACTCACCTCAAGAAAACGCAAATTTTATCTCTACATATTTTTTCTCAAGCTAAATTTTAAATTTGTAGAAATAAGTCCCCTTTCACACAAGGAAACTGAGTTGCCGGCAACTGGGAGATTGTTGGCGGGAAGGGCAAGAAGTAAGAGGAATGAGAAAAATCTCCCCGGTCAACGATTTGAAGAGATTTTTTTGACGTTTTGCTTTGCAGCCCAACAAAATCTTTCCAGTTTCCTCCTCAGTTTCTTGGTGCCAGTTTCTTCATGTGAAAGGTACAAGGCATTTAAAGGAAAACGTCAAAAAAATCTCCAGCAACTGGTTTCCCTGTGTGAAAGGGGACTAAACATAAAATTCCAATGAGAACAGTAGCGTATCTAAGAAATGTTTAGTAGGCAAAGACGATATTAATGTTAATGGCTGTTTTTAACTTGGTTTACTCTAAAATGTTATGTTGAGTTATGTGTTTAAGAAAAAAAAACAGATTTATAATGTAGATAATATTATTAAAAAATATATCAATTTCAAAGCATTTACAATTAATGAGTGAAATAACACTAAAGATCAATCAAAACTTAACAAAAATAAGTTCGTTTGAGTGTTGCTATGTGTTTTTAATAGTGTATAATATACATACATATGTAATGTCAATTAAATATAAATATGCAAAGTTATTACTTTTTTCCGTTTCGAAATCATTTTTTTTACTGATGTATTACATTTCTTAATTTTTTTAGCTTCAATCTTATTGCTTTTAACGCTTATTGTTTTTTCCTAATTTATTTCCTTCTATTAAGATTTATGCAAATACATACATATCGAAACTGTTAACTACACTCTGAAAGCAAACACCATCAAGGGGTACCCTGATGGATCGAGAACGTCGGAATGGTGCAGGAATCTTTGGGCCAAGAACCAAACTTTCTATACCGATGGGACAGACTACTAGAATTTTCCAAGCTGAAGTACAAGCTATATGAAAATGTGCAGATCGTAATCTCGAAAGAAATTACAATAAACATAGCATAGCCATCATGTCAGATAGCCAAGCCGCACTCAAAGCTTTGAGCTCCTACTGCATCAGTTCTAAACTGGCATGGGAATATGTCAATCGTGATTGATTCGATCTTTATGACCCGTTCATTAAAAAGATTGATTGATTGCAATCAGAACAAGTAAATCGAATCAATCTATTTCAATACCAATCGTTCTAACTACAATTTCAATCAAATGATTGAACGTAAGGCAATCATATTTCGTTCATTCCACTTATTTACAATCAAAATGAATTGCATTGATTGGTTTCACTTTTCACTACATTCCATCGTTCTAAAGAACGAACGAAACTGAATGGAAATGAAATATGTATGTATTAGATATTTTCTTTATTTTACTATAATGTTTATGGGTTAATGGTTTGCTTACTCGAAACTAAAGAAATACCTATAAAAAAATGTACGTATGTTTTTAACAATTTTTTTCTTGATTTTTTTTTAAAAGCATCAGTTAAATTTCACATACATTCGCCTCAACCACATTACACATACACATACAGGCCAAACTACTACTTGGGAATTATATTCCACAATGTTTCACAAACTGTATAACCTTAAGCAGAAACAACCTTAGAATAATAACTGCAAATTAAAAAGAAACCTTAATATCCTTGGCCTCGTAAGTAGTGCCACATGCAGGTTCTGCGATACAAAAGAGGAAACGCCGGACCATATTCTGGGCAATTGTGATGCACTTGTCCAACAAAGGAAAAACATCGATACTAGGTGGAAGAGAGTGACTTACCATCTCTAAAAATAATCCAAGTACTCAAATTCATAAGGGAAATAAATTTGGAGGAAGAGCTGTAAAATGAGCTATTCTCAGCCAGCTCTAGGCGGGGCCACACTAGATCTTAAGGTCGTAGTGCAACAACATCATAGTAATATTCATTCATTCATACATACTTGGATAGAAATATTTTCATACTTTTACTCAAAAGGCGTCCTCGTTGTACCTAATCATTCGCATTCTAGCTATACGCTACTGCCTAACTGAAATCAGCAGTTGAATTGATTTAATTCTTGCAACTAATTTAGCTAGACTTTCTCAAATCACTTTTTTCTGATCATATGCATACATATATCCATATCTTTTAATATTGCAATGACTAAATAGGGGATACTTTATGGGGTGATAAAAGGCACAATGCACATCAAACATCACAATTTGTCTGGCAAAATAAAGATTCGGCCATTATTATTTTTGGAAATATTAAGTGAAGATTTTGGGTATGTACAGTTGGAAACAAACCTTTTTATTTTGCGTTGAGGTGAGTACTGGTCCGGAAAAATCTGAGATAAAATTTGTCCTTGGAAAAAAATTGCATGAGAACTAAGTACTGATGGGCTGAAGACTATAGCGACTTCACATACCCCGATAAGAAATGGTCTCGCGGTATTAATTGCACGAGTTTTGAGACCAACTCATAGGTCCAGAACGCGAAATTATGCGATCACCAAACACTTCATTCAACAAACCAATATTGTGGCACGCACTGTATATGTATGACATGTTGCGCTATCTTGTTTCAACTACAGCTCCTACACATCAAGGCGATTTCATTCAGGAACGAAGAAGTTATTGATCATGTCTCTATAACAGTCTCTGGTCGGCATCGTTTTTAAGGCAGTAATGACCGATGATTCCAAGAGCGCCTAAATCACACAAACAGCCAGTTTTATTCTGGATGTACCGGGGCGGCTTGAGGATTACTGACACTCCAAATGCGGCAGTTTTACTTATTGACGTAGCAATTCAACCAAAAATTGTCGTCATCGCCGAACAAAATTTTCTTGTGAAAATCGGTATCAACAGCAATATCGTTTTGAGCCCATTCACTGATGGTACACCGGCGAAACACTGTAGTGTCGATAAGGTTTTATGGACGTGTGAAAAGTATATATACCGACACAGTGAGTGTGTTTCTTTATTCATTCTGGTATGTGCCGAATATTCGGAATACCAGTTTTGCGTTTCTTTATTCCAGGGAATATTCCGGATAAACTATTTTGTTGTTTCTTTATTCATTCCGGAACGTTTGGAATGCATTCTTTGTATTCCATGTTAAACACGGAATGAAAAGAATATTCTCGGAATAACCCTTTCATATGAAAGCAAAACAAATGACAGCAGCCAAAGACGAAAACCAAGTAAGTAAACAAAATGGATGAACAAACATTGTGTATATTTAAATAACAATTAAACGTGACTTTTCATGAATTAATAAATTAATAATAATTTATTTTTACTATTCTCCATAGATATCTATTTTCTTGTCATCACCACAACACTTTAAAAGAGCTGATTGATGCCATCTTTTTTTTTTTCTATTCCGGAGAGAATTTTTGTTTCTTTATTCATTCCATTCTGGATATTCTAGATAAACATTTCGTCTTTTCCATCCATTCTATTCCTTATGCGGAATAAATAAAGAAACACACTCAGTATTTCGATAAATATTGTTCCGGATAGTGTCCCGACATGACATGTAAAAATGTTCGAAATGGCTTACAGATGCAGTTTGATGTTTTTTGTTTGTGGTTTCCCTGTTGCTTAGATTGTTTTGAACTGATCAAGTGAAGACATGATGGCTGAAAACGATAAATGTATCTGACTTCAACCTGAAGTAACTATTCCATTAGAAATGATTAAAAATACTAACATGAAAATCTATTCAAAAAAGTATCCAATGACTTGTACGACAGAAACATTTTTAAATCATCGTCCATTTTTACTTCAACATTTTTTTTTTTTATTTTTGACACTTGATTTTTCACAGCACCACACCGGCATATATGGTGTGAAAGTGTCCATACAGAATCGGACTGCCTTGCCGGTAAGGTGTTTCGATACTGGCGTGTAATAGGGGTATAAGCATTAGGGGTATTCACGATCCGGTGTATCTGGTCTTGTATCATTGTGAAAGTGTAAAAGTGTAGCATTTTTTTGCACTTCAACAAAATATACTGAATGTCAAAATCTTACACTTTTACACTTTTACAATACCCGAACCCTATTGTAACAGAAAAATACAAGGGTGTAAGATTTTTTTTAACACAAACTTAAGCCTTCTTCAGAACAAATGTGAAACAGATTTTGACATTTGCTTCAGTGTTGCTACAGATTAGTAAAGGTGTGTTCACAGTCTGTTGTAAAAAAATAAAATTTTACAATTTTACAAGACTTGGTACACCAGATCGTGAATACCCCTATTGTAAAGGGTTTTCCAATAAGAGGTGTTATTTTGATATTCAAAGAAAAATGGCATTTTTGGCGATAAATGATCGGATGTTTATTTCATTATAAAGAGGAAGGTATGCCGTTAATAATGGAACACAACATCAGCCAAATGGCCGCCAAGACCACGCTTATAGGACCATATCCTTTTCATGAAATTTTCCATAACCAAATCGCAAAGTGGCTGCCCTATGTCCTCGATAGCCTCACGAATTTCATCTTTGAGGTCTTGAATCGACGCTGGGCTGTTGGCGTAGACCTTATCTTTCACGTGGCCCCAAAGGAAGAAGTCGCAAGGTGTTAAATCACAAGATCTCGGTGGCCAATTGTGATCACCTCTTCGAGAGATAACACGGTCCGGAAACTTATCCCGTAAAAGATCGATGGTTTCATTGCTTGTGTGGCACGTAGCGCCGTCTTGTTGAAAGTAAACGTTGTCCAGATCAATACCATCCAATTCAGGCCATAAAAAATCATTAATCATCTCTCGATAGCGCAATCCATTGACCGTAACTGTTGCTCCAGCCTCATTTTCGAAAAAGTAAGGTCCAATGACCCCGCGGGACCATAAACCGCACCAAACAGTCACGCGTTGAGGATGGAGAGGCTTTTCAACAATAACTCTTGGGTTTTCCGAGCCCCAGATGCGACAGTTTTGCTTGTTGACGTAGCCTCCGAGGTGGAAATGGGCCTCATCAGTCAAGATGATTTTTCGATGAAATTCCGGTTCATTTTCATGCATTTCAAGGACACAATCAGCAAAGACACGACGTTGTTGATGATCAGCCGGCTTGAGTTCTTGTGTTAACTGAACTTTATAAGCCTTAAGACCCAAGTCTTTATGCAAAATACGGTGTAATGACGTTTGTGGAATGCCTAATTCCAAAGAACGACGAGGAATGGACAAACCTGGGTTTTCTTCAACACTTTGGGCTACAACAGCAATATTCTCAGTTGTTCTTGAGCGACGTGCACGGGTTTTATTCTTCACATCACTTACTTGTCCCAACAGCTCGAATTTGTCCACCAATTTCTGTATTGCGGTCCGACAAGGTGCTTCACGACGACCCAAAAATGTTTTAGTTTTACGAACCGTCTCTGCCAAATTTTCACCATTTTTATAGTGAATTTTAATAATTTCAATGCATTGTTGAAGCGTGTATCGTTCCATTTTTATTAATAGCGTAGTTTCTACTTGTCAAATGTCAAAAAATGACAGCTTCAAAAGTGACAGCTACCGAAATAGCGGGCTATTCAAAATAACACCTCTTATTGGAAAACCCGCTATATACAGGATATAAAAGGTAAAGTTAAAAACCTGTGAGTGTTAAATAAATCTTGTCTATTTTTTTTTATTTTCCATCAAACCAAATGTATTGCCTACCTACCCTATGTACTGTGTTCGAATAAAACATGGCATTGAGTGGATCCCAAAAAGATACCTACCGATCAAACAATCATAACAATTGAATTGATTCAACCCTACGTATAGGTAGGTAGGTACCTATCTACATAATTAAAAAAAGGGCTAAGCAATGTTTCCATTTAAGTATATACGAGTATTTATACATATACATCCTTATATAAAAAAACTCCTGTTGTATGTACCTAAATACCTTATCGATCTTACTACAGCAACCCTCTTTTGAAAATACTATTACATTACGTATACAAAACATAAACTTAAACAACTACGCAATTCTTAGAAAAAAAACATACAAGAGCATTTCTTCAAAAAAAAATCAGGATGATTATTATTTTAAGCTGCAACGCATTTAACAAAAAAGTCGTCTGGGCCATATGGGTGCGACAGTCGTTTTATACGAACGATTAATCAAACATTTGTATGTCTCTCTGATGGTTGGGTTACATTTTTTTACTTAATTTCTGTTTAATAGCGCACACTTGCACTGGGCGCATTGAACTTTATTATTAAAATAAAAAAAAACAAAATCGAATCGTATTATATAAAATGTGGACAAGTAGGTATAATTTATTTCAATATTCCATTCCCTGAAATGAGAAATGGCTACGTGACGAAAATCATTCGAAGGGATTTATAAAGGGATTCCGTGTGAGTGTGTGCTGCCGAAAAAGAAAAACCTTTGTGTTTAATCTTCTACAGGTTTCTGGTTTAGCTGTTGCTGCACAGTAAATTTAGGTCAATTTTCTTTTTGAATGACCTGCTTTTGTGTTTATACAAAAAAATAAACAGATGTAGGTACCTACCTTTCACGGTCAATGACCTTAATTTTTTTTGAAGAAGGATGGAATGTTTCTCAATATTAAGGATTGTGCCTTGTGGGTACGATTTGACGTGCCTACCTGTTTACAATTTGGTAAACATTTTTTAAATAGAATTACGACTCGTTTATATCAAGACCATAAAGCTGAATGCAGATTGTATTATGGAATAGTGTAGAGACATTAAAAGAGAGAGAAAGGAATATTTTGATGTGTCATTTTAAATTGGATATGACGCTGGTTTTATTACGTGATAAGGAGCACGTAAGCGGCGGCGATACGTTTTATGAGATTATACTCACGAACTCATTTTCATACTTACATTGTACCTACATAGATAATATGTATGTACCTAATTACATAGGTACATAATTAGTGAGTTAAATCTCCTAACGTTGATAACAGAGGCACACAATTTAAAACATCCTGACAGGTATTAGCATGATACTACTTAACAATTGGCTTATATTTAAGCACTTTACTAAAATATTCCTAATTTTAAGCACTACCATTTTCCCAGATACAAATACACGCCATTACCATTCGCCATAAATTCTTTAATAACTTGCTAATGTGAACCTAAATGCAGTACAAGTGAAATCACAATCGAAACTAGAAACACTCACACATTCACATTATACTCAAACGTCAAACTCTTTGGTGTTCTTTTTTTGTATATAAGAATTGTTTTATAAATTTATTTTTTTATTTTCATTATTTTCACATATATACAATTACTTTAACACATACCTACGTAAACTTCAAAATAGTCAAAATAAAAAAAAAGTGTTCAGTGGTGATCCTGGATCGGAGAGATTCCGCATTACCAAATAAGATTGCAATTAGTGGAGTCGGCCCAGATGAAGCTCATTTCAACTCGATATATGCTTACGAAGTACTGAAATGGTAGTCAAGAGCCCTTCAAGTAAGAATACGGGCGCGAATTTCTCGGTTCACTTGGGAATCACTTTGGAATCCAAAAAAAACTGACTGTCTCACACACGTTAACAAATTTTATGTGTACGCATGTAAAAATAAGAACGAGAATCAAGAATATTTTTTTAGGGACCGAGAAAGAGTAAGATTAGTCGATATTCGAGTGGGGAGTATTTTTTATTGACTAGAAATGAAGACAAATGGAGAGAAACAGTTTTTTTCAAATTTTTATCTGCAAGGAAAACCAAAATACATAATAACAAACGTATAGAATTTATAAAATAATACCTATTTAAAAATGGAAAAACGGGATAATTATCAAGAAGTGTTTAACATGTGTAGAAGAGCAAACCTATTTCTTATTAGATCAGTTAATCTTTGTTGTATTTTTTTTTAGATTCCATTTAGGTTCCGTTTTCGCTAAGTATGGTGAAATAGAAAAATCTCTCTCACAATACATTCACATAATGGCTTCGTGGTGATTCTAATTTCCATACTAATTTGATCCAGTTTGGAATCGTTTCGGATCGTTTATGAAGTGGTTTCGGATCCAAAACAGAGTCGATTGCTTGAAGTGAGAGGTCAGACTTTCTTCTGGAGCTTATCAAATGTTGAAACGTGGGGATGAAATTCTCTCATAAAGAAATAAAGTTCGAAAAAGTCTGGAACAGCTTGAGCTCAATTTCTTGCTTGAATACAACATATGTTCCTTTATATTTTGGTTTATTTAAGATTCACATTTTTTTTCGCCTCATGTTACAATAAGACGAACACGTTCATTTCTATTAAGCTGAATGCGGCCATTCTAGGTTTAACAAATACTCTTTGGTAAATTGTAAGACGTAGACATGTTAAAATTTATGGTAACATAAAAATAATTCGAAACCATTTGTTATTTTCTGGCAAACTTCAAACTAGCAATTTTGTATTTTAGTACTTTTAAATTAATTTATTTGCTCAATAAATCTTTTCCCACAGCAACCACGAGACGTTTTTTTTCTTTTATGACAAACGTCAACCTGACAATTGTAAAAGTTCTGCCCAAAAATGTGCTACCAACAAAATAATATTGCGCCGACATCGCCAGGAAATGGAAATATTTTACTCTTTTAAGAGCAATCCCTTCTCCTAAAGATTACCAGATTTGTAAAATTTATAATTCTGGAACAACAATTGGCAGAAATTGGTGCCAACCGGCAGTTTTTTGCAGGGTGAGTCAGAACCAATATATAAATAAGTCTAATCTGTCTTTTTTTTAGCCACAAAGTACTGATTTTGACGGTTATTGATTTTGGCATCTTTATCAACTTTTTCCTTGTATACAATCTGTGCTGAGCTGATTTGCTCATATACAAAATTTACGAATAACTTTAATTTAAAATAAACTAGTCAAGAATCAGTAAAGTGAAATTAACTCAAAATACAAAAATACCTGGAAACATTGAATCAACAACTGTCAGAATACCAAATGTCAAAAAATTCAGTAAGTATTAACAAATCATAAAAATTTGGCTTAATTCGTCATCTCGCTATTACTATTACCCTTTTTACACGCCGCGAAACACTGTACCGATATATAGTTTAGATACGGTTTTATGGTCGTTTGAAAAGAGATATACCGATGTGCCGAAATGCATGTAAAAGGTTTCGGAATGGTTTACAGATGCGGTTTGATGTTTTGCTTTTGTAATTTGCCTGTTGCTTAGATTGTTTTGAACTAAGCGGGTGAATGCATGATGGCTGAAAACGATAAATGTATCTGGTTTCAACCAGAAGTAACTATTCTGCTGGAAATGATAAAAGATCATAACGTGAAAATCTATTCAAAATAGTATCCAATGAGTTGTAGGACAGAAACATTTTTAAATAATCGTCCATTTTCACAATTTTAATTTTAATTTTTGACAATTGATTTTTGACAGCACCACACCGGCATATATGGTGTGTAATGGCCTTTTCGATTGGCCGTCCAGAACTGTTCTGACCCCCACAAACTGACAGTTGTTACTCTAAACAGAACAGAAAACGATTCTAGATTTCATTTCAGAATCGAAAACAGAATCACTAATACACTCACATAATTAAAATGTCAAAATCATCGGGTTGTTTTGTTGTGTAATTTCGATGTGCTTATTGAATTTAAACTACTTTTCTGGTAAGATAAGGTAAAAAGAAGCAAGGTATAATTATTATTCATACAAGAAAATGTGTATCTAAATTGAAATCAAGTGTTTTGGAAATTCTTTTTAGTCGATGTGATTTTTTTTAATTTAATTTTCACAAATACAGTGATACATACAATTCAGAATCAGTCAAATTGTTTCCAGGTGTTTTATTGGGGAAACGTGTTCCGGACGGCCAATCGAAAAGGCCATAAGTGTCCATACAGAATCGGACTGCCTTGCCGGTAAGGTGTTTCGATACTGGCATGTAATAGGGGTATATATAAGAGATACTGATCATAGACGTCAAAATAAATCAGTTGATTCAGACTAATGTGAAAAGCGCGTCAATAACCAATGATTTGGTTTTCCATTCGTGAAATAAATCAATTTATTTTAGATTTAGGTTTTTCAAAATACATTGATTGATTTATTTTGAATACATAATGTAATTTTTGCAGATTTAGATTTTTCGTCAGATTTACCCCTAATTGTATCAACTAATACCAATTCAATACAATACAAAGCTAAATAACTTCCGTATTTTTATCATTAATATACATATGTACCTACATAGGTACCTACCCCAATTTCTTTTAAGAGTATGCATCTGGTTCCCCCACACAGCGCAACACAACACTTTAAGATTAGCTGTGTCATCGATATCAATATCAAAGTTAATCTGACCTCAATATTTGAAGGTTGTGATTTGCGTATGCGGAATCTATCTGGTTTAATTTTTTTTTAAATTTAATTTTCTTCACGAAATTATCACACAGCTTTAATAATAATACAAATCACTAATTCCTATAGGTACATAAAACAAAAAAGTTCGCGGAAGCACAAGAGCGTTGACATTATTTTTGCACACGGCTGATTCCACAAACTAAGCACGTGCAAACTAAATGCTACAAAGCAAAAATAATTTTTTATGCTACCTACTATCTCTTTAAAAAAAAACGCAATCTTTTTACCCAATTAAATATTTTTTGGATTTTGTTTACAAACATAAAATTTCTGTAGGAAAAGTTGGTCTTCCATCAGCTTGTAAGCTTTTGATAACAAAAAAATTATTGAAGGCCTTGTTCAGAAATGCTTAAATATGCAACTTTGAATGTTTATGTTCGGCCTGTATTGTTTTTTGTCTGTTTACTTGTGCATAAGAATTAAGAACCTTTATACCAATTACTCTTCCATATGTCATTCGAATTACAATAAGAGGAAAAATCGCTTTTTGTTTTTGAAATAGTGTGAGAGGAAGATTTCGGACCGGCTACAGGAGCATTTATAATTTCGCACAAAGGTAATCTTGTTGTAATAATAATGTCAATTTCGCTCGCTAAATCACCTTCGGTTGGTTAGAGAAGGTACCTATAAGTTTATAATCTCAATTATCTAGCAGACATTTTGATTTATTAACGACATATTACACTTAACTCGTGCAAGTTAAAGATTAATTAATTAAATAATATATTTGTTTGTGTTTGCTTGGTAAGTAAAAGTAAACTATGAACTTATCGTAATTTAAGATCTCACTACTTACGGTTGACTTGTTCGACGCATATTATTTTATAGAAAAACATCGACACTTTTTTTAAATTTATGTTATTGGATTGATTTAAAAAATCAAGATCAAATCAATATCCCCTGTTGAACTAGTAGATAATTAATATTAATGATGATTATTTTTGGAGCAAATATTTATTTTTAGAATCTCAAACTGAAGTAATTAGGCAATCAACAGATACAAAAGGATGTCGAGTTGTTCCCAGACTAAATTTGAACTTACCTTGCTCTAAGCCCTTAGTTAATGGCAGATGGCGTGACTACCTTATTTTTTTTCGACACTTAAAAAAGTTTGGTTGAAAATAATCTTGGGTCAATATGGCAAAATATCCAATTTAAAAGTTAAACTAGTTTTTTTCCTTCAACAATTTTAAGATTAGAATTTGCGCATCGAATTTAAAGTTTTTTCCCTGAACAACTTCTTCCCCATATATCCCTAACCCTACCTACCTACTTAATTTTAAAACGCACTTTTAAAAGCTTTTTTTCTAGGAACTTACCATGCTTATATCTACAGCTACCAAGCTACATATGTACATAGATATATATTGCCTTCCACACAAACACAATGATCCCAAAAAAAAGCCATTCATCAACAAAAAAACACATGCCTAAAACCATTAAAAGCCGGTAATCGAATTAAATAACTTACCTACTACATATTCAGACATTAGGGTGTCGCTTATTTCGCTTCTAAAAAAAAGAAAAAAATATTATTGAAACCAGTTAACTTGAGGAATACAAAATATATGCCTAACCATCAATTTTTCATCGTCCTTTCCTTAGAATTTTGATAAACGTCGAAGTAAAATCAAAATTTGGCAATAATTTTAGCAGTATAGTGTATATAGCTGTAAACCCTAGTACACTGCTGATGCAAAATTTTCCGGCAGTCTCCAAATGCAGAGCGAAAAAAAATCACTGCGGAAAAAATATTTCTGATTATTGTGTCAACTGTCAAAAACACAATTGACAAGTAGTGATAAGGCATGGACCACACTGCTATACTTATTGATCTCTTGAATTTTGAATTTATTCGTTTGTTCAGAAACCAACGATAATTATAATCAAAGCTTAAACAAAATCAATAATGAAAGTTAACTATGAAGGTATATAACTTTTTGTTAATGTAAAAAAATTAATACTAATCAAATTTTTATCAGTTATTAAAATAACGTTTATTTTAATAACTGATATTTTAAATCTTCAATAACAAGTTATTATTGCTATCTGGAAATAACTGTTACTGAAATATTGACGCGCCACTAGTTGTGACTGTTAATCACATCTCGCCAGCAACTTTTAGTAGTTTGTAGGTTATTTGTTTTTTTCTTACTGTTTCTTTCTGTCTTCCTGTTTGTCTTAATATTTTAATGCAAAGATTTCATTCTAGTAGACAAATAACAAACTATCACTAACACAAGATAAAGTAAGTAAGTAAGTAAACTTTATTGAGGTATTTGGTTTGTTTTACATTTTGCTAGGTACTATAAGGCAATTGCATTCGTAAAAAAAAAATGTCTAACAATCAAACATGACATTACGATCATAGAGAAGCCTAAAAAAGTGATCGCCAAAAAATGTATGTCTGTCCGTCTGTATGTATAACGAGCTACAGTATAAAACGGCTTAAGCGTTTACCGTCAAATTTGGTATGTGTGATTATTTTGGCATTCCTAGAGGGGAAATTGAAATTTTATTTTAGGCCATAAAATAACTGTACCTGCCATATGACCTTGAAGGAAAATCTTATTTTTCTCTAAAACGGCTCCAACGATTTTGATAAAGAAATTTTGAGATTTTTTTGTTTGTATTAGTTACCATTTGACATGAACCAAGTTTACAGAAAAAGTCTATTAACGGTACCTTTCATATAACGGTTTTTTTAATTTTTGGCTTTCTCGGGAACGGTACATTGGATTTCTGTCAAATTTTATATCTGAGAAGATCTAAGTAGCTAAATTATTTTTGCATACCAAAATTATTTATAACTTTTTTTTTAAGTTAAAATAATTTATAAATTTTTTTTTTTTTTGAAAAATCGTTAATTTTAAAACTAATCAAAAAAAATAATTTTAAATTTTGTATTCACATGAACATTAATAGTCTCTAAAAAATTGCATAACAAAACTTCAAAAGAATTTTGTTTTCAAAAAACGAAAAATAAAAAACAGGATTTCATCAAAACCCGTCCTACAATTTTCGAGATACTTTTTTGTAGAATTTCCATTGATCCGTGGCATCTAATGGCGTTCTTCGTTTTTTCGAAAAACCGATTTAAGTGGCGATTTTGGCAGTTTAAATAAGTTTAAAAAACGATTTTTTCCCACCTATACACCATTCACTTTCATTATATACATGTATGTAATTGTACATATTTACATTATTACCCTCCTAATTTACATAATTAAAATCCATTTAAATATACATTTGTAGGTACCTATTTAACTATTCCTTGAATCATGCATTCGACAATTCATTATACTAAGAATCAAGGTAATATTACCTACATGGGCTTTAAATCTGCATATAACTATAATAGACTTGCTACCTACCACTAGCGTCAGTGAGTAACACTAAAGTTGTTAGCTACAAGAGCAAGTTTGTACGATCCAGTCGTGCATTTTATCTTTTTTTTTTTGTAGTTATAAACTTTACATATATTTATTTTTGCCGACTTGGACATGGTCAAGCTATATAGTTTATAATGTTCTTTCGAATATTAACAATATTGATTCATTAAAATAATTTTTCTTTGATTCACATTTTTTTATAAAATGTGTCCCCTTAACAAGACACATGTACATATAACACAAGGTATATAGCAGAAAAAACTTGAAAGCTTTTACATCAGTTACCTACAGGAATTCGTGTAATAAGAATTCACAACTTTTGTTAATGTTGGGGAAGTTTTTCTCCTCCACTTTGACAGACTTTGTATTAATTTTTTCGAGTTAATAAACAAGATTTTCTAAAAATTTGTAGAAATTCTTACGAATTCACAAGAAAGCAAACAGGCCAAATGTATGTATGTTAATCTATCTCTAAATTAAAAAAATAAAACAGAGCGTTTCTGAGATATCATCGAAATGCTTTTTGTAGTAAGAAGTGTAACAACTGTCAAACTTCAAAAGTGGGGAATATTTTGTAAATCCTGCAACAAAGTAAACAAACACAAATTGGCCACATTTGTGTATAAAACGTCAGTGCACGCAAAGCAAGAATGTACTAAAAATAAACTAAAAAAATAATAGTAGAAAAAGAGAAACACAACACTCAATAGAAAGAATAATGAACACAACAAAAATATTCTGTAGAATAAAATGAGCAAAGGCTCAATAATTCCAGTGAACAAATATTAAAATTTTCCTCTTCTCGATTATTTTTCTTTTCCGTACTCCGTTTTATTCTTTATTCCTGTTTGTCTCTTGTTTTCAATACAAATATTTCATTCTGGTTCACAAATAATGAACTTTTCGCTAAGTTCTCATAGCTTTCGAATGTGCCATTAACACCAGGATATGGCAGAACAATCTTGCCGTCTTTTTGCGTTGAGAGTTTTTGCATCAGTTACCCACAAAAATTCTTGTAGTAAAAATTCATTCACATGACCTCCACATGAGATGACCAGGCATTCGAATAGCTCATGCAGAATTTCCCATGTTCCTTGGCCCCTTTGGCACATAGCACCCATAGTACAAATAATAAAGGTAATATATTCCCTTTTTCATTTTAGTTCAAGTTCGCGCATGTGGCAAAACTCAGAGACACTTGTGTCATATTTTGCATGCGTATAGGCTTAGGCATGGGCAAAACTGGTAGTTGCTACTGCTACAGTAACGGTTATAAATTTCTGTTACTGAAATAAAAATTATGACACAAAAATTGTTCGTGAAATAACAATTTTAATAAACTATTTTCCACTATCATTTTAAAATTAATTGTTCATCACTTTTTCATCTATATTCCGCTGTTTGGTTTGATCAAAATACAAATTTAGAAATTTCTAATGTTATTTTAATAACAGTTATTTTTGATCTACTGTTAGCTTTTACTAAAATATTGACCCACCGTTATTTGTATGTGAAAATGTCAAAAAATGAGAGTGCATGTGCCAAATCTCAGAGACATTTTACCAAATATGACAACCGAATTTTTGAATTATGACAACCGAATTTTGACAACATGCGCGATATAGTACCATATTATGTGTACTTTGCAATGTGCATAGCTCCGGCCATCCTGTTGAAACCAAATGGCATTGGTGTCCATATCATGCTAATCAAAGCATATACAGCGCTCGCCTTTGACCATAATAGCCTGGCCAGCCGCGTTCTCAAAGAAATATGGAGCGAAAATGCCCAGGGGCCGAATTACCGCATCAGTGATCGAGTGAGTGAATCCCATCAGTTATCGAATGAACTAGTGATCACTTTGGCATGATGGCATTCGTAGACTAACGTATCGTGTAACTATTTTAAATTGTAGTAATTGTATTCTACTACATCGAGTCTCTATTTATTTTTATCGAGTCTTTCTTGTTTGACAGATGAAATTTGTATTAATTTAATTTATTTTTGGACAAACAAATTTCATTTTTTTGTAAAAACAACAAATTTTTCGCGATTTTCTGTTTTTATTACAAGGATTTGAGGATATTTCTAAATATACACTAAAAATGGATTATTTCTTTTTATCAAGCGATTCAGATGGTGAGGATTTAAAAAATATTTTTATACGTACATACATATGTACATAATAAGTAACATTTAATTCACATCAACCAGAAGATGAGATGTACGAAGCTATGGAGCGCAGACTCCTAAGGGACAAAAGCAATCCTCTGTCTTTGTCAAATTCTGAGTAAGTATCCAAAAATTATATTTTGTACATATACATATACCTACATGCATTAAAATTACAGAATATTTCTATTTAAAGTTTCATTAAAAGGTGTAGGCTTAGGTTTATTTCGTGAAAATAAAATGAAAAAGAATAAATACAATCATTCTTACATTTTAATCCGGAATTCAAATCAAATACGTTCTATCAGTCGGCTTCTCATCTGACGAATACAATTCAGTTCGATAACTCATGAGAGAATGTCAAATTATTGTACTAGACTGCTCGATAACGTGAGCGGTAATGCCAAATTTACATAATTCAGTCACGTATGACTTGATAACTGATGCGGTAATTCGGCCCCAGGTCAGCCCGAAATCAACACAAAACAGTGACTTGGATGTTGACTGGTAGCATCCCAAATACGAACATTTTTTTTGTTGATGTAGGCATTCATCCAGATTATGAAAATGGGCGATAAAACAATTTTATGATTTCCACGTGTTGTTGAACTCTATATCCATCCGTGGTGCGATTTGGCAAACCAGACTGAATTAATTACAGCCCTTTTGACAGATGGCGTCAAGAATATGGCTGATATCAACTGTCAAGTTTTGAAGTCCCTATTGGAAGACCCTCTAGGCTGCGCCTCCATCAGGCATTTTTTTCGGATATAATTTCTATGTCAGACAGTATTTCTGAAATTTATACCTATTTCTTCAACTAGGTGTGTAAAAATGTGTCGCGAAATTTCAATCTACTTCACGAATGTGTTTTTTTTTTCATCGAAATGTTGGAATCTAACAAGGAAATAAGCAAACTGATCAAAATTATTCTGAGAAATTTGTGCACGATGAATTTGGGATGTCACGAAATGTCAAAATTTATTTCTCCATTTATTTCTTCTCAGAAGATGAGAAATATACCTATCCTGCAATTAATTATTTTAAGTGGAGGCTCAAACGTACAGTGTTTTTTTTAAAGAGTTTACATCAATTTTTTCTTGCGAGTAGTTTAAATACATTTTACCAAAATAATCACCACCCTACGTATAGGTAGGTAGTATGTATTCACATAAAAACGTAAACAAATTTTATAGTTAGGTAGATAGGTATGTAGGTCGAAACCATAAAACAGCTCCAAGACAAAACTCCATATACATACATATATGTATGTAGGTAGGTGTGTACATAGATACATTATTAGTCAGGTAAAAGATACTTCTTTTCAACGACAAACTTAGGTATATGTAGAAAGAATGAAAAAATGATATCAAAACAAGTAGATACCTAGGTAGATATGTACATAATGTAGGTATGTATATGCAGTGTAGCTAGAAAGAAGCCGGTGAAGTAAAATAAGAAAAGATAATTCGATGGAAAAATTTACCGAATTAAAAATTTCTTTGCAAACAAAAATAGAGAACCTATGTATGTAGGTTTATTTCTGAAAGATAGCGAAAGAAATCCAGGTGTTATCTACTAGAGGTATAACCTATATCTATTACTCGATATATTCAAATACGCCGTTTTTTTTTTACATATTTATGCAAAAACAAATTTAATTCAAAACACTTATTAACATTATTTTTTGCACACTCCTCAGCCAAGACCTTTTTTATGTTTGTTTATCAATAAGATGTTACAAAAAAAATTTTGCTGACGAAATTTGTCTACGAATTAAGTAAAACAAATAAACTATCCACACACGCAGTAAAGAAATTTCGCAGTTGGTACCCAATTTAAATTCGTAACCATCATCAGGCTTCACTCATCATCATCACAAATTTCTAATATTTTCTCCATACGAATATTTAATTTTTTTACAATAAATCCACACAAAAATATACATTCATATGCATACATACATAGATACATAATACCCATATAAAAAATTTAAATAATAATAATTCTTCTATCAAACAAAAAAATTGTTTACTTCGTTTTATTTGTGCCAATAAACTTTAATATTCCACTATCGTCTCATCTATAGGTATACCTACCCTGACCACAGCAAGTAGATACGCAAAAAAAAGGAATACTTACTAACAGCAACAGCAGAATATGTATCTTTAAGCTCTTTTCAGTATTTGATGTTTTAAAAATTCTTTTCCCTCCTTTCTGAGGGTACAGAAAAAAAAATAAATATAAACAAAAACAAAAATAATAATCTTTCACATACTCGTACCCACAAATACACTAACCAGCACCACTCATACATGCACAAATAAAACTTCTGTTTTGGTTCTGGTTATTTATTCAATTTAAAACTACATGCCATTATAATATAGGTATATATAGGTAAATAAAGATATATAGCTACCCAAACCCAATAGCCATACCATATTCTCATTATGAATTCTAAAACGCTTGCGCATTGCGCAGTTATCACCGGCGTATTTCTCGAATATAAAAAGACCGACCATCGAATAAAACGTTTCAGTTCAGATCCGAGTGAGTCACTGTGAAGAAAGAAGGAAAAAGTATAAGGAACTTGTTAAGGCCGAATCCCCTATAGTACGGAGAAGTCGCGTAAACAAAGAATAATAAATCTATCGTCCAATCAGAAAAACTACAGCTCTTTTAATAAAATTTTCTTTCAAAAATAAATCAACAGTGTTGGATTTTTAACTGAATTCAATTCATATTTTAAAATAAAAATTGAATAAATTTTACTTGAAGTGAAATTTTTGAAATAAAGTATCTCATAGATACGTTAAATAATAGAAGTATTCGCTGTTTCGGTATTCGAAAATCGAAAGTGTGAAACAAAACAAAAGAAAGTTATACGCTTATAAACAACAACAAAAGCTTTAAAAATAATTAAATTATTTAATATCTATATACATATATTATAATCAATCAATAAGAAAAACAAATATATTCATCATGTCCGCATCGCCAACTGCCAGACAGGCATACTCTCATGCAATTCCTGTAGTAAAGAAAATCCAAATTAATGATCCAAATCAAATGCCAGATGTGTACTCTTCAACGCCTGGTGGTACCATGTACTCAACCACACCTGGAGGTAAGATAAATTCACATTTACATATTAAATTAAAATCACTTGACATAAATTGATGCTTGTATAAATGGGAAACAGATATTCTGTTGGTAAAAACGCCTACAGCCTAATAGTTTTTTTTTGTCCATTTTGAAATTATGACGAAATATCGGTTAAAAGACAGATTTTATGAATTAAACCTAGAGATAAATAAGAGTTCTTAATAATTTATTCATTGCAATCAAAAACGATTTGCAAAAAATATGAGAAAAGCTTTAAAATTGTATTTTTTGCAAATACGTTCCACATATCATCCACAACGTTGTTTATAAACATTTTAATGACCTTTTTGAAATGTAAACACCTGATTTGTAGCTGTGATTCATTTATAACCGCAATATTTATTTAAATTTTGATTGCAAGTAAAGATATTCGTAGGTAGATATGATTCATGTTTTCATGTCGATTGTCGATTTCATTCTTCACGATTCATGTTCAATGACCGTGTAATTTTTTTGGTTCTTAAGCTAGATAAATCAGACCTCTGTGGTTTATTAACAAACATGTACCTTAGGTACATAGGTATACATTGTATTCTCATTAAAATTTTGTTGCACATTGGTATGCAACAAATTGCATCAGTTGTATTTATTTAAGGTGATTTCATCCCATTGTCATAGTGAATTTATTTTTCTTTGTTTTGATTTTTGAACTGCGTATGGGTTCTGCTCTGTGGTGTATAACAATAACAAATAGTAATAAAAGAAGTGATTTATCTACAGAAGGGGAGATTTTGATTTTCTTGTTGGGGAAAAAAAACAGAGGAGAACAAAATTTTTAGCCTTGTAAAAAGGGGATGCAAAAAAATATGTTGATACTCGTATAAATGAAATCTTCTATGAGGTTATTGGGAGACATGCGCCTTTGATGAAATTGCGTTGTAGGAATTGGAGGATTCGAAATGAAATAATATACACGTGTGATTTTTTGTTTAGAGTTAGGTTATATGATGTAGATTATGTGGGTATATAGGTACAGTACTTTCGAAGAAATGAAGCATACTGAATTGCAACTACGCACTATTTTTTGTTTATTTACATAAGAAAGCGTCCTTTTAGTAAATGGTATAGCGTCAGTGCCGGTAAATATTTCTTATTCATGGATGTTAAATTACGTAGGAAATGAACCTTTATGAGTAAATGGGGTTTTACTTTTTTAAATAGTTAATTGGCGCCCAACGCTTTTTAGATATATTTAAAAAAAAATAGGAAATATTTAAAATGCGCTGTTTATGAGAGGCTACCTAGAAAGAATATTTTGAAAAAACATTTAAATATAAGGCAAATGAAAACATTTTTAAATATTTGTTAATGTAGCAGAGAATTTTTATTTTCTTGGATTTTAAAGAATTTTTTTTCCTGATCCTTGTTGTTAGTTTTACTTATGTAACTGGTGGACCAACATTTTGAAGTCTTTCAACTTTAGCCAAGCATCAGATAGAACAAAAAATCATCAATATTTTCTCTTCATAAATTAATTTCCTCATATTTTCTTTATTTTCAGGTACAAAACTTATTTATGAACGCAATTTCATGAAAAATCTACGTGGCTCCCCAATGAGCCAAACCCCCCCAAACAACATACCATCGTGTTTATTGCGAGGTACCCCAAAGACACCATTCCGCAAGTGTGTACCTATCCCAGAATCTATCAGGAAATCACCAATGAAAATTGAAGATAGCCATGAACAATTCCAATTGGAATTATAAACACTATACAATTAAGGAAAAAAATGCAGTTCATTACAAATTACAAGATAAGTCACTTATCGAAAAAATTATATTATTATTCAAAGGATATTACGAGTATTCTAAGCAAACGTCATCAATGCTTAGTTGTGTTTTTCTTTTTCAATTATCCAAAAAAAATAATCGCTAAAATATTGTACATAAAAATCGATAGTTTTCTAGTAGTTATATAAGTTCAAAAACAAAAGTCTTAGAAGTTAGTTTGTATTTTTATTATTTTTTTTTTATAATTTTAAGAAACGAAAATTTAATTTTTTCGATTAATTTCTTAATCTTTTTTGTTTAATTAGTCATTTGCGTATAAATTATAATATTTAAGAAAATCATTTGAAATAAAGATATTTTTGTATTACAAATTCGGTCATATTGACCGAAGTGAAAAATGAAACGTGTGAGAGTCCGGGCATACATATGAAAAAAATTAAACTTTAAATTAGATCTCAAGTTGAATAGTTGCAAATTAATATTTTTAAAAAAAATCAAACCCACTCTCGAGATAATTTATGTAATTGTTTGTAATTTTTGTAATCTTTTGAAATTTGTTAAAATTTATCAGTTGATATTTTTTGTTCTATACTTAAACATGTTTTACGGGCATGTAAAATGTTTCATTTCTTATAAAATTTATTAAAAATTATTTACTCTCGTTAAAAATTCAAAAACAAAAATATTGTATTTTATTCAAAATAGAGCTTTGATTATACTGTACACTTGAGATAGAATTCAGAAGGGATTTTTTTTCAATAAAATTAGTATATGTGATATTGAAAAAAAGATGTCATTATGCTGAGTAAATTAATAAAAACAAAAAAAAAATACAAATATATGTACCAAATATATTTGGAAAAATCAAAATGAAAAAAAAAATATCTTTTATTTCGTATCTAGAATGTTTCAATTGGTGCAGATGAGTTGCATTTGTTATGATTACGGTTATTTTGAGATCAATAACTCGCTACTTTCGGCTTCTATAATTTGCTTCAAGAAAAATAAAAATGCATTTTCTTTTGTTTTGGATCAGATTCAACACAAATACAAAACAAATTATCGGTCTGATGGTGTCACTCCAAACCTTTAAATAATATATGATGTATTCGAAACTAAAACACAGCCACAACTTCTGGTGTCCTTCTTGTGTAATTTTAGATATGCAATATCCGGATATTCGCTGGGCAGATTTATCAACCGCTCATATTGTTGTGAACTGTTTATTCGTTCTGCCTAAAAACAAAAGGCCCACAAGTTAACGTCATAAGGTTTATTTCTTCATTACTTACATTTTAATAAACAATTTCTTCAAAAAGAAAACACAAAGAAAGGACCGGAGAATATTTTGTTTGTGTCTGTCATAAATAAAACCATTGAAAGTACTTCATCGCATACAAATGGCATGCGTTGAATTTCGTCGGACAGAATTTCTGATCAGCCGATCGGAGAATTACCTCGAAGCAAAATGTCTCCGATTCGTAGTAAATCGGAGAGAATTCTGCTCCAACGGTTTCCTCGATAGGCCAGTATACATACATAACTACAAACCCATAGATAAGATATCAATGAAGGCAAGTTCGACACGTGTAAATGCTTGATTGTCCTTGATTACTTTCAAAGCAAATATTATCTTTGATGAATAGAAACTGATAATGTTGTCTAGGTCGCAACAATAAACAACACTCAAAAAATTGTGCAATCACAAATACAATTCTTTACTAAAGTTATTACGATTGAATAAAACTATAAAACACCGGGTCTGATAATACGCAACGAAACTTTTTAAGTTCGATATGTTATTCTTTTCGACCCGTTTCTTGTCTGGAAGATGAAATATTTTACTTCTGCCGAAACTACTAAATTTGTAATTGGTGACCATTTTTTGACATTTGACAGTTTGGGCGAACTGTGAACACAACTATTGAGTGAATATTTTACTGAACAATTGCTATTAGAATGTTCGTTCGTTGAACTCATAGCCCCGGTTCGACCCAGGTTTTTTGTCAAATCCAAGCGATGTCAAAAAAAACCTGGGTTGACTTAATATGTATGTTGTGAATCAAGTTATATCTTCTAATAGTTAAAATTCAAAATATGTTTCAATTCAATTTGTTTGTAAATAAAAACTTCCCACAAATGCAAATGTTTCCCACATCCGTACTTAAAGAACTTGAATGATGCTCAAAAGATTCTTTCGGAATCTATTGGTATCGGCAATAAACTTTCCCAGGAAGTTTTGATGTCATTTTATACTATTTATTGTTCGAGGGAAATATATTCACTGGGAGATTCCCTATAGGGCACATTGTACGTGCTTTGGCCCGTTGCACAATCAACAAATTGAAAATATTTATTATATATTTCTGTGTATTACAATAAATTATAGAATTTAATTTGATTTCCATATTAAAAATAACAAATTGCATACAAAACGGGACAACAACAAAAGAAATACTTCAAAAAGCATGTGTTTCACAGTTCTGTTTCTGCAACTCGCCACGGAATATCTACTCCAATGCGAGTTCAGGGCGATTCAGAATTTGCTCAATAGGGTGAGTTCAGGTTTTCAAAAACGTTCTAGATCGGTAAGGCGCACCTCAAGGCTCAGCGAACATGGTAAAAAATCAAGCTCGATATTTTTTTGATAATTGTACTTCTTGTGATGTTTCAATTTTACTTGCGATTATAGGTATAGGTATAAAGCAAGTTATGCATTCGTCGAAAAAAAAAGTTTTGAGATGACAATCAAACATGACATTACGATCATAGCGAAGACGAAAAAAGATGGTCTAAAAGTTCTGTCAGTCTGTCAGTCTGTCAGTCTGTCAGTCTGTCAGTCTGTCAGTCTGTCAGTCTGTCAGTCTGTCAGTCTGTCAGTCTGTCAGTCTGTCAGTCTGTCAGTCTGTCAGTCTGTCAGTCTGTCAGTCTGTCAGTCGGTCAGTCTGTCAGTCTGTCAGTCTGTCAGTCTGTCAGTCTGTCAGTCTGTCAGTCTGTCAGTCTGTCAGTCTGTCAGTCTGTCAGTCTGTCAGTCTGTCAGTCTGTCAGTCTGTCAGTCTGTCAGTCTGTCAGTCTGTCAGTCTGTCAGTCTGTCAGTCTGTCAGTCTGTCAGTCTGTCAGTCGGTCAGTCTGTCAGTCTGTCAGTCTGTCAGTCTGTCATCTGTCAGTCTGTCAGTCTGTCAGTCTGTCAGTCTGTCAGTCTGTCAGTCTGTCAGTCTGTCAGTCTGTCAGTCTGTCAGTCTGTCAGTCTGTCAGTCTGTCAGTCTGTCAGTCTGTCAGTCTGTCAGTCTGTCAGTCTGTCAGTCTGTCAGTCTGTCAGTCTGTCAGTCTGTTAGTCTGTCAGTCTGTCAGTCTGTCAGTCTGTCAGTCTGTCAGTCTGTCAGTCTGTCAGTCTGTCAGTCTGTCAGTCTGTCAGTCTGTCAGTCTGTCAGTCTGTCAGTCTGTCAGTCTGTCAGTCTGTCAGTCTGTCAGTCTGTCAGTCTGTCAGTCTGTCAGTCTGTCAGTCTGTCAGTCTGTCAGTCTGTCAGTCTGTCAGTCTGTCAGTCTGTCAGTCTGTCAGTCTGTCAGTCTGTCAGTCTGTCAGTCTGTCAGTCTGTCAGTCTGTCAGTCTGTCAGTCTGTCAGTCTGTCAGTCTGTCAGTCTGTTAGTCTGTCAGTCTGTCAGTCTGTCAGTCTGTCAGTCTGTCAGTCTGTCAGTCTGTCAGTCTGTCAGTCTGTCAGTCTGTCAGTCTGTCAGTCTGTCAGTCTGTCAGTCTGTCAGTCTGTCAGTCTGTCAGTCTGTCAGTCTGTCAGTCTGTCAGTCTGTCAGTCTGTCAGTCTGTCAGTCTGTCAGTCTGTCAGTCTGTCAGTCTGTCAGTCTGTCAGTCTGTCAGTCTGTCAGTCTGTCAGTCTGTCAGTCTGTCAGTCTGTCAGTCTGTCAGTCTGTCAGTCTGTCAGTCTGTCAGTCTGTCAGTCGGTCAGTCTGTCTGTTTGTATGTATAGACACCTATAAC
The DNA here is from genome assembly GCA_910595825.1 of Philhelius pedissequus. Taxonomy (NCBI): domain Eukaryota; kingdom Metazoa; phylum Arthropoda; class Insecta; order Diptera; family Syrphidae; genus Philhelius; species Philhelius pedissequus. The sequence continues at coordinate 332,118,234 of OU343160.1, forward strand.
CCAAACGGGTGGGCCGAATTGCTTCAAACTTGGTATATAGAGTTTTTTAGGTGTTGTACAGAGGGAAAATTGACCATATGACTTCCATATAACCAATAAACTAAAGCCTATTTTTCTCGGAAACGGCTCTAACAATTTTGATTTTAAAAAATCAGTGTAGCTTTTTACGTACGACCGAAATATGATTGAAAAAAAAATTTAAAAACGTCTAAAAACGGTACTTTCCATAGGACTCAAATGAGTTTCAGTATTTATATAAGAATTTTGAATTATTTTTTCTTTGATTAATCCGATTTAATTTTTTGTTTTTAAGTTTTTATTATTAAATATTTTAGATTGTCATACCAATTTTTTTTAGAAAAAAATTAAAGAAACTTTGTGTATAAAAAATAAAGTAAAAAATGACTTTAAAAATATATTTAGATCTTAAATAGAAATATTTTGCATACAATGTGATCGAACATAAGAGCAAGTTCGTGCGATCCAGTCGTGCATTTTATTTTTCATAAACTCAACTAGGACTAAGAACTGCTTCTGGTTGTGTACTTGTATTTTATCTGTTAAAATTTATTTTAATTATTAGCTATTTTTTTAAACAGTTTTTGTAACAAGCGTTTTTAATCAGCTATAAAATTTAGCTCACATATTTTTATATCAGTGTAAATTCACAACGAAAATATCCTTAGCTTATCGAAATCTTTAATCCCACAAATAAAAGCTATTGAATATAAAAAAATTAATGACATTTTAAATTTTGGTACGATTATTTACATCTAAGATAGGTGTGTATCCATTTAAGTTCCTGAACAATCAAAATCGGTAAGTTTAATTTGTATGGGCTTGTGCATAGGTTTTGACATTTCTCATTGGATACAAAACTATTCCAAAGCTTTACGGATAGCTTGAGATTAATTTTTTGGCAGTAGCTGTTTTGTCATCAGCTGTGTTCTTACATGGGATTACAATGGCCTCATTCAATAACCAAATTATAGCTATCCGGATAGTTTGGTGTTGTTGTATTCCCATGTAAGTATACAGCTGATGACAAAACAACTGCTGCCGAAAAAATGATCTTAAATTTTCCGAAAAACTTTGGTATACTTTTGTATCCCATGAGAAATGTCAAAAAAAAAAATTATGCACAAACCCATACAAATTCAACCTATTCGATGTTGGTTGTTCAGGAACTTCAGAGGATACTAACATATCTTAGATATGCTATCGTACCGCCATCGGAATGAGGCCAATAACACGAGCCTATCTGGATAGCTATGGTGAGAATTTTGAACCCGTGTAATGACACGTTTACCAGCGAATTACAACAAACTGATACTTTTATTCGGTGGATTAATTAAAACGATTTTAATATGAAAACATTGGTTTTTCTATTTTTAACATATTTTAAAGTTTCCAATTAATACACAATATAAGCAATTCAATTTTTCAGAGTTCTTGTTAATAATTCCCTATGGTTAGTGTTCTGATATTAGTTTTCTTTTTGGTAGTTTTTTTGGGGGAATTTTAATGGAAACAATGTTTGGATTAAAAGTAGTTACAATATTGTATTTTTTTTTAATAATAAAACATACGTGAAAACATTTAACTAAATGACATTTCAAATTTTACGAAAATTGTGCATCACTTTCAATAGGTATTGCTACAAACTGTAAAAACCAATTGCGAATTTAAAAAAAAAACATTTAAACAAAACGTAGGTTTTCATAAAAACCTACTTGTGTGAATTTTTTCTGTAATTAAGTTCACGGCGTACAACGAGCTTAGCGTGTAAGGGGTGGCATGCTGCCCCTGCAACCCCCCAACTTTGTCCAATTATAGGATTTGGGGTGGGGTCTAGGTTGGATGTATGCAAAGTTTTTTTTTGGATTTGACATGAAATAAATCAATAACAATAATAGTTTGAAATCAATTTTTATTATCCCAAGAAAAATTCACATATACCACAACACTTACCATACCGCAGTTGCATATTCATCTATTTGTTGGCAAAAAAACGAAATCGACATTGAGGTTAATTGTAACCTTAAAGTGGCTCAATACAATTTCTGAACAAAACAAAACGCTTAATAAAAAAAATCTTTTGACGTGTCGAGTTTTAATATAGAAATGTCATACAAAATTAGCTAATAACTGAAAAATGTAAGATCATTGGGGACGTTCACTCAATTATGCTCAGCAATCTGGAATAACTTTCTGTTGTTGTAATGCGTGCAAAACCACATCTGAGGGTCAATTCCCGATCTGTGAAGATGTGAAGTGATAAATTTTATCACGCTTTCACGTCTAATTCGATTCTCGATTCGTGAAAAAGTGAAGCTAAATGCCAAACATTTTTCATATGATAATTTTTTTATCACAATCAATTGTTTTGTGAAGAAAATGTTTCTAATCGAATATTAAGAAGAAAAACAGGATTTGGCACATGACAAGTAAGCAACAATTATATTTATACACAAATTTATTTTGGTAGTAAGTTATATTTGTGTTAATTCCAGTAAATAACGAAATTGTTAAATCAACAGATTCACAACAGCCGACGCGACTGACGACGGTGCTCATTCCCGCGACAGATCGTTGGAAACTACCCATTGCAAAAAAATGCAGAGCACTTTACCATATTTAAATGGCTTTGAAGCGCACTTATAAGTTGAGTGTTTTTCAAGAATGCTCTCATTAAATCCATGCATAAATGTTTTGGGAATCTATAAAGTTCAATAAAGTGCTCGTAGTTGTAACTTCGAATAGATTCTGTCCATCTCGAAGGTAAAGCCTCAATATAGTCACATGAATAAATAATAAATCTTACTTAAAACAGAGATACTATTGAATATAATCTAAAACACACAATTGTTCAGTACGAACTCTCTAATTAATTTATGAAACGAATTATTATTCCGGACATTATTCTTAAGCAAATTTAGAAACTGAAATGAAATATTTACCTTTCCCAACAAAAAATCTAATCAGAAATGACAGAATTTATCATTTAGTACTTTTTAGTACAAACTTTATCACAATGAGTTCTAGAATCGCATTAGGCGTGAAGTTGGAAAATGATAAACCTCTGTGAAAACTGAAATGATATTTTTTTTATCACTTCATAATTTCACAGATCGGGAATTGACCCCCTGATGAGAAAACAGCTGCTCTCATGAAAGCTATCTTGAGTTATCCCAAAAAATTGGAATAACTAGCTATCCGAGACCAAATGTATAGACAGCTGACTGCAAAATTCGTTGGTATGCGTTTTAGTTTGATTTTTTGACAGCTTTCAGCTAACCTATCTGATTCGTCCACAGATATACCCCGATAGCTTGGTATCCGAGATAACATATCTAATAAGTGAGTGATCGCCCGCATTTTCATTTTTAGTTAATTTTTAGTATTTTTTTCTTGACGGTTTTGCATTTTTGTTTGCACTGTGTACACACTCATACTTAATGGGATTTTCCATTTGACAATTGTTGTACTGCTCTGGGGCCAATTTCGCAAGCGTGAGTTTTCTCTGTGTACACAGAAAGTTGTGTACACATACGTTTTTCTGATTCCTCAAGACAGATAACGTGTCCAACTTCACGCACGCGCCTAATGCGATTCTAGAACTCATTGTGATAAAGTTTGTACTAAGAAGTACTAAATGATAAATTCTGTCATTTCTGATTAGATTTTTTGTTGGGAAAGGTAAATATTTCATTTCAGTTTCTAAATTTGCTTAAGAAAAATGTCCGGAATAATAATTCGTTTAATAAATAAAAAAAAGACGTCGTACTGAACAATTGTGGGTTTCATATTATATTCGATAGTATCTCTGTTTTGAGTAAGATTTATTATTTTTTTCATGTGAGGATATTGAGGCTTTACATTCGAGATGGGCAGAATCTATTCGAAGTTACAATCAGGAGCACTTTATTGAACTTTATAGATTCCCAAAACATTTATGCATGGATTTAATGCGTGAATTGAGAGCATTCTTGAAAATACCCTCAACTTATAAGTGCGCTTCAAAGCCATTTAAATATGGTAAAGTGCTCTGCATTTTTTTGCAATGTGTAGTTTCCAACGATCTGTCGCGGGAATGAGCACCGTCGCGTCGGCTGTTGTGAATCTGTTGATTTAACAATTTCGTTATTTACTCGAATTAACACAAATATAACTTACTACCAAAATAAATTTGTGTATAAATATAATTGTTGCTTACTTGTCATGTGCCAAATCCTCTCTTTCTTATTCGATTAGAAACATTTTTTTCACAAAACAATTGACTGTGATAAAAAAATTATCATATGAAAAATGTTTGGCAACTTCACTTTTTCACGAATCGAGAATCGAATTAGACGTGAAAGCGTGATAAAATTTATCACTTCACATCTTCACAGATCGGAACATAGAGAAACTAATATAGAGGCACGACTTCGGGGGTTTATTCTCTTTCACCCTACAAGCTAAATTGAGAGGATTTCCTCCGTTTCGACAAGCATGTGTTAGTTGCCCGTGCATTTTAAATGGAGCAGACACCAACACAGGCTTATCGAAACGGAGGAGTGCGCAATCCCAATATTGGTAGATATGGTGACCTAATATATTTAAAATGGAAATCCGTTAAATTCAAAAATTGAAAAATGAATTGCTTTTTAGTTAAATTGTATTTTTAAAGGCCTTAATCAAACATAAAACATACTAATAAAAGCTTTTTGTTGATTCTGGCTTACAAATTAAGCAATATTTATTAATTTTATGTTCAAAATGAAGAAAATCCAATCAAAAAGTAGAAGCAAACCATAGCATATTAATGCGTACGTGTCTAAATTCCACCACAAGAAAAGACCAGTTTTCTCAATTCGAGGTGAGTATTTTGACAGATGACAAAACAATAAAAAAAATATTATTAATTTCAAAACAAATATCGCAATCGTAAGTAAGTGAGTTTTATTTTGCTTTTACGTATTTAATTCTGTACTGTAATTATAATATATTTTAGTTCTTGAAACTATACTACTCTGGACTAAGAAAAACGTGGAATAAGTTTCACCGGTCTGTCGTCCTGCCTAGATAAATTAGTCGCCGCAGTTGGTTCTGAATTTGATGAAGAATGTCGAGCTATTGATGTTGGTGTTTGTGTAACCGGCTCTAGGCCACCAGTAAAATATTTCACCCAAATAATGCGAATTTTATAGTCTGCTGGTATTCGCAGTGAAATCATAGAAGCACCCGGTTTTAAAGAAGCTCAAGGTCTCGCCAAAGAACTTGGTGCCATCCACGTTATTTAAGTTGCAGAAACGGTTCACTTCACGCGCATTCATGGAACGCTTCGAAGAGCGACATTTAACACACATTGAACTGGTCTATGGTCCAGCTATTATTATAATCGCACCATCGTCCGTTCAGGTGGAGAGTATTTCTCGTCATTGTCGACGCATTTTGGCTAGCACAACACCAAAAATTAGTATTGTCCCAACATATGGACTTCGAAACAACTAAGATGTTAAAATTGAACTGCACAATGGGTGTGGTGTGCTTCTAATTACACCACCGTGCTGCAGCGTTTGCTCGAGGCCAACGAGAAGGAAAACTTGCTCAACATACGCCAAGTACAAACTTTAGTTATCGATGGTTTGGAGAGCATAATGAATGAGAGTCCCGAGTTTGATGAAACCCTCTTCAAGCTTCTCTCCAGTTCTTCAAGATGAAAAGATTCCATTTCAACTGGTGGTCACTTCCAAGACATGGACTCGGCGATTTATTAATTTTGTAAGGATTGCTAATCAGCCTTTGTTGTGCATTCCAGACTTTTAGAAGCTGCAGAATATGCCAAGGCTAAAGTTTCCATTAAATTGCAAAGTAACTCCGAAAAGATGTCGGTTGTTATGAAATGTTTGGATAAGTGCGCATATCAGTTGGAGCGTTGTCCAGTCTTATGCAATTCGGCAGATGAAGTACTGGAAGTTGAGAGATGCTTGCGCGAATCCGTATACATGTGTATGGTTTATAGGGATCAAATGCCAGCTGATAGTACCGATATGATCAAGGAATGGAAGGAGAAGGTAAGTCTCATAGTATAGTATAGTACAGTATAAATTATGTAAGTTACTATAGTAAAATATACATATATATATATATATATTTATGGAAGCTAAGTATGTAAACATGTGCCAATAATAATGAAAATGAAGGATGTAGGTGGGTAGGTAGCTATATGCATATAACTTTATAATTTAGGTGGAATCTGCATACATAAGATTCATGTGATTCTTAGACACATATTATTTAATATAGAATACGAATAGCTTTTGAACTATATCTTTGGAACGGGATGTCCAATAAAGGTGAGCAATATCTTTTTAGAATCAGCACTTCATACTTTCAAAGGAAGCATCAACATTTTTTGCAAAGAAGTTGTATTAAAAAAAATAGCTCCAGGAATACGCATACATCATTCTACATATGCGTATTTCAAGAGTGATTTTTTGCAATAAGGCTTCTACATAAAAACTTTTGATGCCGATTTTGAGTGTATCAAGAGTAGATTACAAAAAGGTATCAACCAAGTTTTTAGGATAACCCGTTCCAAAGATACACTTCAAAGTATTTTCAGATTATGTATTTAAAGGTGAACAGTGAATAGTTTTTGAACTATATCTTTGGAACGGGTTGTCCAATAAAGGTGAGCGATATCTTTTTATAATCAGCACTTCATACTTTCAAAGGAAGCATCAACATTTTTTGCAAAGAAGTTGTATTAAAAAAAATTGCTCCAGGAATACGCATACATCATTCTAAATATGCGTAAATATGCAATCTGCAATATGCATACATAAGATTCATGTGATTTTTAAAGACACATGTGTATACATAAATGTATGAGGTCGTACATTTTATGTAGTATTCAGTGACATACGCAAAGATTAGTAAAAAGGGAATAATAATGAGGTATAGAAATAAATGGATAATACACATAATTAAATGGTTTTATATTGCTTAGTCTTTATAGTTTGAGGCAAAACAAAGATGCAATTTGAATTCTTTAAGAATATATCTAAGAACACACATTTTTTATAAACATTCTTGGAGCCGTTTTCGAGAAATAGATTTTTTTAACGGTTATTTTTTAGCATTTGTATGGGAGGTACGTTGTTTTTTATTTTAGGAATATAGTTTTTTTTAACTATTCAAGTTAATGTCAAAAAACTAACAAATACGAAGTTTGGCTTTTTGTTTTATTGAAATGTATATGTTAAAGTTAAATTAGGTTTGGAAAATACTCTTTTTTTTCGGGCTGACGGCAAAAGCCAATGTTTTAATACTGTGAAAAATGTAAAATTATGATCACCTAAAATTGTTAAATAAAAACAGCTCTACTACTACTTCTACTAGTTTTTTAACATCTAATTTTTGTTTTAAATGTTTGTTTTATAACATTCTACAGTACATGGAAACTGACGAATATGAGATTTGTAAGTACTTTAATTCAAAACTTGCAAACATTTTTTTAACTATTAAGATAAAGTCAAAAAATACCAAATACGAAGCTTCGAAAAAATCTATTGATTCGTTTTTGAAATTGAGTTTAAAAAAAAAATATTTATTTCCAAAATAAATGAACTGAATACTTCATACGATGTAGGCCGTCATACATTTATATATACATAATTATGTATCTTTAAAAATCACATGGATCTTATGTACATATGCATATTGCACTTAAATTATAAATAATACAGTGAGGGTTTCCGTTACCTTTTTTTATTCAAAACATTCTCTTCGGTTTATATATATATATTTATTTAATTTATGAAACATTAACGACCATACATAATATATATTAAATTATTCTAGTACGTAAATATTTTTTTATAATTCTGTTCTTATTAGAATGTCTTACACAATTGGATGAATGTTATCTGTTTTTCTTTTCAAGTTTTAGTTCTTCGTTTCGATTGAAATATGTTCTGGGAATTGTTGTACACATATAAAAGTTTAATTAAGAAATAATTTCCCATTGATTCAAGTGGACTCAGGAATGCAGAATCTGGCTGCAAATTTTGTAAATGGCTTCGCCAACGCCGGATTTGTACTGGACAAGCTTTTGAGCGAGAATGGCAACAAATGACTGTACAGCAACAGCTCATTCATTGCTTTCCGATTAAATTGAACAACAATTGCTTCATGCGTTTTGGTACAATTATGTGACTAAGAATTTCTTTACGCTGGATCGAATCGTTCCACCTTCATCGATACTGGGCTTGCTTTACTTGGGAAGACGGAAAGCCACCGAAGCTGTTATGAACTATCTGGAAGTTGTGGCTTCACAAGTCTATATGGCCACTACAATGGAGACATTTGTCCATGCGCTGCAGGAACTGGAAAAACTTCCACTCCGCCAAAGCAAAATTTTCCAATGTGCCATATAATCCATCCAACAGTTCCTTCATCTTCATGGCAATCGAATTCTCCAAAGAGAAAGCATTGCCAGTAAAAGAAATATTCCGTGCTTCAAAGCAACTCCCACAGGATGTAAGAATAGTGTGAGACATAATCTTTTGTTAATATAACGTTTCGTAATATTAAACCTTTTCTACTCACAATGTGATCGAACACAAGAGCAAGTACATACGATCCAACCCTGCGTTTAATTTATTTATAAAAAATATGGAAACAATTTGCCGCAAGCTTTTACTTTCCGATGAATTTCCATATCAGGAACAAAGCAAATATTTATCAACCAACAAAGAGGTAGAACTACTCAACGACGAAAAATGAAAAGAATTCATAGTAAGTATAATAAGTTCAGTTTTTTTTTTTGTTAGTATATTTTTTTTTTGCTAGTATATTTTATTATCATAAGTTATGTTATAAAAAAATTAATTACTATAACAAATTTACTAAAAATCAATAAAATCAATTTTTTGTGATCTAGAATTACGGATTACCTTTTTGCAAATTTTACACTTTAAAAAAATCGAACCCGAAATTTTAATCTAACTTGATATTCCGTCTGTCTCTCTATCGGTCGATATAAATATGTATATCCATTTCTTCTACCTAATTATATTGCATTTTTACGCATAATAATGACTAAATTACATACATACACATGTATGTACTGTACTACGTCACTGAATACATACCTAACGGGTGATTTTTTTGCTACTTGGTTTTTGACGTTTATATTTTTGACAGATCACACATGACAAATTCCACGAACATTTGACATTTCGATTCAGTATTGTTTGCCATTTCATCATGAATAGACTTACGCCTGAACAACGTTTGCAAATTATTGAAATTTATTATCAAAATTCGTGATCTGTGAAAAATGTGTTTCGCAAGCTACGTCTACGTACTATTGTCTTCAGCGACGAGGCTCATTTTTGGCTAAATGGATACGTGAATAAGCAGAATTGCCGTATTTGGAGTGAAGAGTAGCCAGAGGCAATTCAGCAGCTACCAATGCATCCCGAAAAATGCACTGTTTGGTGCGGTTTATGGGCAGGCGGCATCATTGGGCCGTACTTCTTCAAGGACGATGAAGGCCGCAGGGTTACGGTCAATGGAGAAAGGTACCGTTCGATGATAACAGATTTTTTTTTGCCAAAAATGCAAGAATTGAACTCGGTCGACATGTGGTTCCAACAGGACGGTGCCACATGCCACACTGCACGCGAAACCATGCATCAATTGAGAGGCGAATTTGGTGAGCAGTTGATCTCACGTTTTGGCGCAGTCAATTGGCCACCAAGATCATGTGATTTGACCCCGTTAGACTATTTTTTGTGGGGCTATGTTAAGTCTATTGTCTATGGGGACAAGCCAAACACGATTGCTGCCTTGGAAGCCAACATTGAACGCGTCATTGGTGAGATTCCGGCCGAAATGTGTGAAAAAGTTTGCCAAAATTGGACCTTCAGAATGGACCACCTGAAGCGTAGCCGCGGGCAACATTTAAGTGAAATTATTTTTAAAAAGTAAATGGCAGAAATTGATATATCGATCCAAATAAAAATTTCATTCACTTTTTACAAGTTTCTGTGTTTTTTTGAATTTTCAAAAACCAAGCTCTTAAAAAATCACCGTTTACTTACAGTATATACTATTTGGGCTCTCATACATTTATATACATATATATCATTAAAAATCAAATGAATATTATGTATATTGCACCTATCATATAAAATTATATGCATATATCTACCTACTTATCACCAACTTATACTTTCAATGTACATTGTATGTATACACATTTACATGCCTACATATTCATATCTGTATGTAGTGTAGGTACACAATTATCATCCTAATTTCTGTAATTAAAATCTGTAATCTAGATTTAAACATAATTTGTAGGTATGTAGGTACCTAAGTAACTATTCCTTGAATTATCCATTCAATCCATTATACTAAAAACTTACCTACATATTTGGATCTACCTACTAATAGCGTCAATGTTTAGCTACATTAAAAAATATTCAAATTTAGTTTAAATATACATTTTTAGGTAGTTACCTAGTAACTATTTCCTGAAACATACAATAATTCTATTCATTATACTAAGAACTTACCTACATCGGTTTTAAACCTACCTAATGATAATTGGACCTACATACTAGCAGCGTCAAAGTTAAGTTACATTAAAGAAAACTCGAAATTTAAAACTAATAAATCGATCACAGAATCCATCGCAATCGAAAATCTACTGCGAATCCTGAAAAATCTATCATAGCATCCATTAGTAGTCGAAAATCATAAAATCGGATTTCATAATCTCTAAATATTTACAGATTGTTTAATTTTTATTTTACAGATAGTTTTTGTGGGAAATTTGCTACGTGTGTATCCAATTTCTATGAAACTGCTTGCCTATGCCATGGAACCTTGTGTTTTGATTCAGTTCAATGGAGAAATATCTGCTGCAGTCAATGAGACCGATGACGACACACACACCAACACCGACGATGCGAAGCACAGGCAACAACTGTTGCAGATGATTCTGCCTCACAAACTGCAAGACACCACATCATCCACCTCATCCAATATTGAAATAAAAAAGGATCATAATAATTAACATTGATTGTGTTCTTGGCAAAAATGTGATCTTATTCTATTCTTCATAATGTTCTATACATATATCTCTGTGAGCAGCAAACTTATTTGTAATGAATTAATAATTTTAATTATTTTATGTTGTCATTAATACAATATTTATATATATACATGTATATGATTCTTTGTTTATTTTCGGGAATGTTTGTTCAACTTCACCTTTAAAAAAACGGTCTAATTTTAAAAACACGAAGAAACTACTTTTAGATAGCAATTTTTCGAAATAATTTTTTGAATTTAAAATGATTGCAGGGATTTAGAAGCTAAGGTTAATTTACACTCAGAACCGTTACAATCATCGAAATCAAGCAAGTAGTTTGAAAATTAGAGCTTGGTGTATGTACTGATTTCAAGATTTTTCTTGATATCAGTAGAAATTACTTCTATTTGCTACTTTGGACAAGCTGTCATTTCCAAAGTACTTGCTTGATCTCGATGATTGAAACTGTTGTGAGTTTTAATTTATGTCAGCTTGTAAATTCTTGAAACCGTTTTTAATTCGAGCAAATATTTCAAAAAATTTGCATCTGAAAGTAATTTTGTAATTTTTCATTTTTTTTAAAACACGAAGAAACTACTTTTAGATAGCAATTTTTCGAAATAATTTTTTGAATTTAAAATTATTGCAGGGATTTAGAAGCTAAGGTTAGTTTACACTCAGAACTGTTACAATCATCGAAATCAAGCAAGTAGTTTGGAAATTAGAGCTTGGCGTATGTACTGATTTCAAGATTTTTCTTGATATCAGTAGAAATTTCTTCTATTTGCTACTTTGGACAAGCTGTCATTTCCAAAGTACTTGCTTGATCTCGATGATTGAAACTGTTGTGAGTTTTAATTTATGTCAGCTTGTAAATTCTTGAAACCGTTTTTAATTCGAGCAAATATTTCAAAAAATTTGCATCTGAAAGTAATTTTGTAATTTTTCATTTTTTTTAAAACACGAAGAAACTACTTTTAGATAGCAATTTTTCGAAATAATTTTTTGAATTTAAAGTTATTGCAGGGATTTAGAAGCTAAGGTTAATTTACACTCAGAACTGTTACAATCATCGAAATCAAGCAAGTAGTTTGGAAATTAGAGCTTGGCGTATGTACTGATTTCAAGATTTTTCTTGATATCAGTAGAAATTTCTTCTATTTGCTACTTTGGACAAGCTGTCATTTCCAAAGTACTTGCTTGATCTCGATGATTGAAACTGTTGTGAGTTTTAATTTATGTCAGCTTGTAAATTCTTGAAACCGTTTTTAATTCGAGCAAATATTTCAAAAAATTTGCATCTGAAAGTAATTTTGTAATTTTTCATTTTTTTTAAAACACGAAGAAACTACTTTTAGATAGCAATTTTTCGAAATAATTTTTTGAATTTAAAATTATTGCAGGGATTTAGAAGCTAAGGTTAATTTACACTCAGAACTGTTACAATCATCGAAATCAAGCAAGTAGTTTGGAAATTAGAGCTTGGCGTATGTACTGATTTCAAGATTTTTCTTGATATCAGTAGAAATTTCTTCTATTTGCTACTTTGGACAAGCTGTCATTTCCAAAGTACTTGCTTGATCTCGATGATTGAAACTGTTGTGAGTTTTAATTTATGTCAGCTTGTAAATTCTTGAAACCGTTTTTAATTCGAGCAATTATTTCAAAAAATTTGCATCTGAAAGTAATTTTGTAATTTTTCATTTTTTTTAAAACACGAAGAAACTACTTTTAGATAGCAATTTTTCGAAATAATTTTTTGAATTTAAAATTATTGCAGGGATTTAGAAGCTAAGGTTAATTTACACTCAGAACTGTTACAATCATCGAAATCAAGCAAGTAGTTTGGAAATTAGAGCTTGGCGTATGTACTGATTTCAAGATTTTTCTTGATATCAGTAGAAATTTCTTCTATTTGCTACTTTGGACAAGCTGTCATTTCCAAAGTACTTGCTTGATCTCGATGATTGAAACTGTTGTGAGTTTTAATTTATGTCAGCTTGTAAATTCTTGAAACCGTTTTCAATTCGAGCAAATATTTCAAAAAATTTGCATCTGAAAGTAATTTTGTAATTTTTCATTTTTTTTAAAACACGAAGAAACTACTTTTAGATAGCAATTTTTCGAAATAATTTTTTGAATTTAAAATTATTGCAGGGATTTAGAAGCTAAGGTTAATTTACACTCAGAACTGTTACAATCATCGAAATCAAGCAAGTAGTTTGGAAATTAGAGCTTGGCGTATGTACTGATTTCAAGATTTTTCTTGATATCAGTAGAAATTTCTTGGATTTGCTACTTTGGACAAGCTGTCATTTCCAAAGTACTTGCTTGATCTCGATGATTGTAACTGTTCTGAGTGTTAATTTACCTCAGCATAGGGCTATAATACTTACCTATGTGTCATTGAGACACACAACATTACATTTCCCTTAAAAAGAAAAGAATTTTTTTGAACACCCATAAAGAAAATGTAATCGAAAAAAATTAATTGAATCACAATTCTTAAGCTATATACATATATATATATATAAGGGGAACACATATACATATTGAGCCCAATGTATTTAATTATATTATCTGGCAATAATGACTTCCTGTTGGGCTTCATTGTTTGTGTGGTCTGACCTTGTTGTTCGTCATGATTTTGAGATGAATGGCAGGCGCTGTTTATCCTACAAAATTAAAAGAAAAACAAATACTTAAAAATACATGAAATTAGGTTTTTTTGTATTTAACGTACCTTATTTCTGCTTGACTGAATGCTGATCCACAGACAGACCAACAATCTGTTTAGAAGATACAGACCGAGGTGTTTCGGTCAACATGTGCATATCGATCTCGTTCATGAGATTGCCACTGACGATATATTTCTTCCAAAAAGATAATATGGCTACTTTCTCAGCGATTCCTTCTTTCAGTTTATCGAGATCTCTGAAAGTTTATAAGAAAAACATCGATTAGATATGAATTTGCACTTGCAAAATAAAGGTTTACTTACTCTGTCATTTTGCTGGGGAAATTGTTTCCGGTACCAAAACATGTCCTGTCGAAGAATAGATTCCAAGAAAAGCTTTCTTTATTTCTGTACTACAGCAACAACCCGCCACTACTAATGGCTCATTGTATTGTTGTTTCTCTTTATATAGACGAGACACTTCATGTGGCAGCGAATCGCTTATTCGTGAGATTTCATATTGTGTCCGCCAATGTGAAGCCTCCTTTTCTAAATCACCAATTTGATCTTCACTTTTTGTTGATGGATTGGTTTTTGTGTAAAGTGGAGTGGTTGGTGGTACCACTCCCAGATGAACTAAGTACGTCTTCACTCCCAATCTAAAAAAAAAAACAACAAAATAATTACAGAAAACAAGAAACAATTGGGTTTGGTTTCTGAGTTTCCAATCTAAGATATACCTTTGGATGTACGCTTTCCATCGGATCTCCGGCATTGTGGCCAAATCTTTATCAAACAAACATATAAAAAACAATTTTTTTATAGTTAAATATATTTCTTTTATTGAAATAAAGAATAATTAAATAAATACGAAAAAAACTTACCAAATGTGAAAAAAAACTATTATTTATGTTTTGGTAATTAGAAATGTCAGACAGACTTTTGACAAACCAAAAACAAAAAAAATTATCTGTCAGTTTGAGCAAAAGGGTTTTTTAATCCACCACTCACATGTATTCACGGATAGGAAAAAATGAGTAAATTAAGAGAGTTTTCTCTTACTCACCTAAAAAAAAATTTGCGGGTGTTTAAGGCAAGGGGGGTACGAGTCGCGCCTCTATTTAATTATTTTCTCTATGGATCGGAAAATGCATTTAAAATGAGAAAAAAAGAAGATTCAAACGGGCTTAAGCAGTGTCACACTATCCTTATGAATATTTTAAAAACTTTCAAATTATCACCCTATACAAATCTACTACATTTCATTGTCAACAAAAAACGTCACATTTGACAGTTCAAAAAAAATCTTTGACCACTCAGAGTTTTGTCCTTTAAAATTATATTTTTGAACAAAATTCAACTTTTGTTTTAAATTCGATTTAATCCAAGTAACAATAGACACACCCATTATCAAATCTATTTCAAGCAATTTATTTATTTTCCAGAAGCCACAGAAATGCCTGAAGCTCGTAGTCCTATGCAGGCTTTCGCCAATTCAGTTATGAACATGATTGATGGACCAATAACATGGTTCAGGGGTAAGCACAAGAATCCGAGTTCTTAAATACTTATGAATCCTAATTTCTTTTCAATAAAGAATAAACTTAAGAATCACTTAAATAAATTTAATTGGTAAAATTCACAAAATTACATAATAACATAACCTCCCACACAATCAGCTGTTTATTAATTAACTAGCGTCTACTTTTCATTTTTTTTCACAGAATCGATTGTTGAACCAAATCAACAAAAATATCCATGGTACCACGAGAAATTCCATCGTGTGCCAACCATCGATCAGTGCTACACTGACGACGCCGTCTGTCGTTTTGAGGCGGACCAACAATTCCGACGCGATCGTATGGTTGACAATGAAGTCCTCAATATCTTGCGTCAACGTTTTGAGGATTGTGTTCTTTACGAGTCTCCAGATCACATGGTTAAATGCAGGCCAATTTTGAATGACTTAGAAAAAGGTCAAGAAAATTGGTTTATCAAGTGTAAGCATTAGTTATGGATTTTTTTTTTTTTTTTTTGTATTTAATGAATAAAACTGATTTCCCAAAACAGACGGCGATTTGGGAGCTTATGCTAATGCAAAGAGTTGTTATATGAAACAGAAACACCGATTGATTTGGGAACGTCGCCATGGTCCCGTTGGTACCGGCATGAAGACATCAGAAGATGATCACTAACCAAAAGTGCTAATATGATTTAATCACGAATAACAAACGAAACATCTGTAGAAATTGTGTATGGCATTCTTATGGGATGAAAAAAACCTTAGATAATATAAAATGCTATTGCTAAAAACCGAAGCTGATTTCTTGGTAATTTTATTTTTTATTATTTCATATTGATCCCTGTTACAGATTGCGCTGAAGAAGTAACAAAAGAGAAGCTTAATAGAAGATTTTTGTTTGTCCTTGAAGGTTTTTATGAACGAAAATAATTAACCTAACTTACAGATTAGAGTTCTTGAAAGCTAAAATTTATGTTTAAGTTGATTTCGAATTTGCTGTAAAATCTCGAAAACTTAAATCGTGCTCTACAAAAAGAACATATTTTACACCTAGCTTCAAATATACAAATAAAAACTTAAAGTATACATTTTAATAAGCCCTATCATGAGCTCGATCGTAATCGGAAAGTTGTACGAATCCCGAAAAAAGTTATCGCAGAATCGGTTCGTAATGGCAATTTGTATGAGCATTTCCACTACTATGCATTCTGTGTTAGAATTTTTCGGGATTCGAAACAAGTTTCCGATTAAGATGGAATTCGTGGTAGGGGTGAATACCTTTATGTATTTAAATGTTGTGTTCCGAATTCAGCGTTGCCACACAAAAAAAAAAAGAATTTTGAGGGCAATTTTCAAAAAGTGAAGGCCAATACTAGTCAGAATTTTTTTTTCAACAATTATTAGGGAACATACTGAATGAATTCAGTGCGCTTTCAATAAGTGTTTTTCTTATTGAGCTCTGAGCAGATCTTGAACATGTCAAGTACGCTCTGAGCAGAGTTTAATCAGAGCTCTCCGATTTATTTGTGAAACACACTGGAGCACTTAACTAGCCAAATAATAAATATTTATTACCTACACAGGAAGAACAAGCGACGCGGCGTCGCAATCTCCATTTGTATGAGTTTGTTTCTTCCTGACTGTCTCTATTATATCACACAGATAAAGTTTACTCCATCTTTTTAGTATGTTTTTTTGTTTAATGTTAAGTTCTTTATTGATTACAAAACGTTTTTTTTATTAAAGTAACGTTTAAATAAATAAAAGGCACAAAATATATTTTTTTACGAAATTCTTGTCAAATATTTTATTTATTACACCTTACAAATTTTACAAAATGCATTTCGGCATGATTTACTTGCCATCAGCAGCTTCACGCTTTAAATTAATAAGCCAAAGAAAAATAATTAAAATAGAAAAACAGTCATTAATTTGTTGACAAAAGGAAAGGATGAATTAAGAGAACGTTACATATAATTTTATTTTACGCTATCTGCTCGTACATTTTACTCTGATTGAAAAAAGAAAAACAACTTGAGCGCTCTGATGTGTCTGATGTGGTTTTCGTTTGGTAAATTTATATTTTGATCTATAAATTAATTTTTTTCGTAACGAATCAAATACGTTTTCAGATTGATTTTTATTTTCTGTAGTATTTTTTTGTGTAGTGTATTTTTGTGTCTGTGAACCAGCATCTTGTCTGGCTGTCAATTATAATGCATAGTGGTGTTAGTAAAAGAGGGGTAGGCCTGCCGAAAAATGCAGATCTGCAAAATTGATTTAAAATCAAAAAAATGAATCAATTTTTTGGCCAAACGAAGGCAAAAATTATCAAAATCAGTTTTTTGAAAGATCGAAATCAAAAATAAATAAATGCGTTTTTATTTGTCAATCCGGAATCCCTTTCCGATCCGTGATTCCAACTGAACAGTAGTGCGATTCTGACAATTCTGAATTTTGGTGAGATTGTATGTGTGAAAATAATTGTGTACGTGGAAATATTCAAAGCATCGATTCTTTTGAGGTAATTTTCGACCATTTTTTGACACATATTGGGCGGTATCTCAGCCATAACTTGACGAATTTTGGTTTTCAAGTGCTCAAGAGTTAAAGGTTTATCTGCATAAACACTTTCTATCGCGTAGCCCCACAAAAAAAAATCCAGCGGTGTCAAATCGCATGATCTTGGTGGCCTGTTGATATCACCACGACGAGAAATTACGCGGCCAGGAAATGTCTTTTGCAATAAAGCCATATTCGCTCGAGTTGTGTGGCATGTGGCACCGTCTTGTTGAAATCACATATTCTACAAGTCGTATTCTTCAATAGCAGGCAAAAAAAAGTCGGTTATGATATGCCCATAACGCTCCGAATTGACGGTGACAGTAGTTCCATCCTCGTTTTAGAAGAAGTAAGGTCCACAATTCACTCATATAAACGGGGTAACAGATAGCCCGTTTATATGAGTGAATTGAGGAATCGAATCGAATCGAATTGAGATTTCGATTCAGGTATATGGCCTCGTGGGATCGGAAGATTGAATTAAAATGGAATCGAAGTGACAATTTGAGTTTACAGAATAAACAACAAAAACATGCAACAGAAAAAAAAAATACAAAGAAACCGGAAAACCACTGAACACAAAAAAAACACTATTGGTGCACACACACACCAAGAATCAGATGTGAATTCGATTCTTCAATTCCTCTATTCAGGTATATAAGTACATTTTCAATTCGATTCAGCTCTTCTAGTGGGATCGGATCGAGTAATACTATTTTAATCCGATTCAAGTATACAAAGTCCTAAATCCTGATTCAATACCGATTCAATTCTCCATATAAAAGTAGTAAGAGTGTACATGTAAGTACATAACCCAGATCGTTTTATTTTCACGGGGTGAACCATATGGGTTATTGGCGATAATAAAACACGGCTAAAGAAAAGCAAGTTGTCATTTCATAATGAAAACTTAAAATATGTTAAATATAAGTTCTTAGTACATTTTTTGTGAACCTATGCACGATCCTCAACTTCAAAGCTTTCCATTTTTCATGTCTGTGTCTGAAAATTAATTTGAGTATTGTCTTATTTCCATTTTAAAAATAACAATTTGCATACAAAACGAGAATTCACAACAAAACAAATGTTTTAGATTAGGGATAATGGATAAGTCCATCTATTTTATTGAAACATCGATATTAAAACAAAAAATCGTTGATTCAATATCGATGTTGAAAGGATAATAAGGCAAAACACTTCAACACATCGATGATTTCGATTCGATAACTATTAACATCGATGATTAGTACTCGGTATTCAACTCAATAGCCGTGTTTTATTATCGCCAATAACCCATATGGTTCACCCCGTGAAAATAAAACGATCTGGGTTATGTACTTACATGTACACTCTGTTTGCCGAATTTAATACTAATATTTGCAAACCCAGATAGAAACCCCGATAGAAACCTGGATCTCGTGTTGTTTTTGTAATACGTGTTAAAACTTAAGCCAGACCCAGACCCGTAGATAATAAAACGCAGCTAATATCGCCCATTCGTACCTCATATCTCATGTGACTTTGGCGTTTATTCATTTACCTCAGGTTGCCTGCTAAAAACCTAGTTCTACTTAACGGCGAGTTGAGGGCGACCCTAGGTTTCAAAAAACACAGAATTTATTTATCAGGGTGACCTTAGGTTTTTCGCTTTAGGCCAATCCTAGGGCGACTTCAGGGGTGCCAGCACGTAACTTGATACAATCGAGCATTGATCATCGTCAAATATTTTTTGGCAGGACGTAACTTGAAACGAGTTTCATTTTGACTTGTGCTTATTTTCTCAATTTTAAAATCCGCATATTTTTGATTCGGAAAATGAAGATGACGAAGCTTCTAATGCCAAAGTCAAAAGCAAATATTAAAGAGATAATAGCAACCAATTAGTGTTGTGTGAAAATGAGTAAATATTATTAAACTTATTTTTTTAGTTTTGTCAAGAATAAATAAAGAATGTTTCCGGTGGATATTCAACACCATTCAAATCCTAAGAAGCGTAAGAAGCAATCCGGTTCCCCCATATTTACAACCTTGTACAACATTGAGTCTGATAGCCAATGGGATTTATCAGACCAATGTGGGAACAAATGTTTTATTAGGTATGGCAGAAACAACCGTAGAGACCCTTTCAAACGCTGCTTCCAGCCCAGCGCACTAAATTATTGTTTATTGTATAGCATTCATTTTTTTTGAATGTAAGGGTCTCCACCCATGCCCTTTAACTGAACCCTTTGGTTCTCAGCTTAAATTTCACTATTATATGTATTAAAAAATCACTCCAAGTAAAAAAATAAAAACAGTTAAAAAAATATACTCTCATTTCTCATGTCAATGAAATATTACCCAATTCTTAAGATCTTTATGCGGAGGACATTTCTGAGTTTAATGAATTTTTCAAGTTTTCCCAGAGGAAACCGCTTGTTTTCCTTTCTTAGGAGGTTCCTCTGGCCAAGTCATGATGACAACTCATAAATCTAGCAAGTCTCCAACTACTTTTTGTTAATGCACATGTTTTGCTTGGGTTCCACATTTGTTTTGTGGAAATACTCCCGACGACGATAACTAAATTCTATCGACTAAAAACTTTTGTTTCAAACGTCTGTTTCAAATTTGTGTGCTGCCAATTCTGACGATACAATCGAGCGAAATTGATTGAACCAAATTAGATGCTGACAGTGCTCGATTGTATCGAGTAAACTCCATTGTATCAATTTACGTGCTGGCACCCTAGGGCTCAACGAACAAACCTAATTTAATTTGAGTTTGTGTAAGAAAGTCACATAGTGCTTGTCGTAGACCTCATTTTTACTTGCGATTATAGGTACTATAATGGGCTTTTCGATTGGCCGTCCGGAACAGGTTCCCCCAATAAAACGCCCGGGAACAATTTGACTGATTCTGAATTGTATGTATCACTGTATTTGTGAAAATTAAATTTTAAAAAAATCACATCGGCTGAATAGAATTTCCAAAACACTTGATATCAATTTAGATACACATTTTCTTGTATCAATAATAATTAACTTGCTTCTTTTTATGTTATTTTACAAGAAAAGTAGTTTAAATTCAATAAACACATCGCAATTACACAAAACAAATCATGCCGATGATTTTGACATTTTAATTTTGTGAGTGTATTAGTGATTCTGTTTTCGATTCTGAAATGAAATCCAGAATCGTTTTTTGTTCTGTTTAGAGTAACAACTGTCATTTTGTGGGGGTCAGAACAGTTCTGGACGGCCAATCGATAAGGCCATAAGACAAGTTATGGATTCGTGCAAAAAAAATCTATCAATCAAACATGACATTACGATCATAGAGAACACCAAAAAAGTGGGTCCCCCAATTCCGACTGCCTGTCCGCGAGCCTAACCGATTAGATAGATTTGCTTCAAACTTAGTAGATATTGTTTTTTCGGTAATATGCCAACATGTTTTTTTTCATTTTTTTTAAGACGACAAATAACAGTACATAACATAACATACGTTTTTTTTGGGCCAAAAACAAAAATCATATTTTGCGCAAAAACGGCTCCAACGATTTAAAAAAAAAATAAGTGCTTTAATAAATGGAAAACAAACATTTTGGTAATTTTTTTTTTTGGAAAAAAAATTGGTATCTCTAGTAGTACCATTTTTTTGGTTTTCGATTTTCTGGGAAACGGTTAACTTTTTTGATTTATTTTGTGCAGAAGCTCCTAAAAAGATTAAACACTATTGTAAGCCAAAATTAAAAAAAAATCAAAAAACTCAAAATTTCGAAAACGACTTAATGGATTTTGTCGACACTTCGTATTTGGTAGTTTTTTGACATCTTGAAAAGTTAAAAAAACTATATACCTAATATAAAAAACAAAGGTACCTCCCATACAAATGTTAAAAAAAAACCGTTAAGAAAAAAATTTATTTCTCGGAAACGGCTCCAAGAAATTTTATAAAAAAATATGTGTTCTTAAATTAGCAGTCCACTTTCAAGTATAAAAATATTTTTTTGCGTACTTATTAACGGTACTTCCCATAGAACCACTTTTCATATTTTCGACTTTCTCAATATTGGATAAACCGATTAAAATAATTTTTTTTATACAAATGCTCCCTAAGGTTGTTAATAAAACTGCATACCAAAATGTTCAAAAAAAAAAGTTTTTCGATTTTCAAAAAATAATTTTTTTTTGAAATTTGAATTTTATATGTATATTAATAATATCTTCAAAATGTCATTTCACATTTTTTTCTAAAAATGTTTTCAAAATCTCATACATAAAAAATTAATTTATTAAAAAACCGCTCCAACGATTTTTGAAATTTGTTTTTGATATACTCTTATTTATGCATGAATTCAAACTGCATCTTTGTTTTCCCTCAAACTATAACGACTAAGCAATATAAAAACATTAAATTATGTGTATTATCCATGCATTTCTACCTTTATTTATTATTCCTTTTTACGAAATTTTGCGTACGTCACTGAATACTAAATACAATGTAGGCCCTCATACATTTATATATACATTCATATGACGTGTCTATAAAAATCACATGAATCTTATGTATGCATATTGCACCTCAATTACAAAGTTATATGCATATAGCTACCTACCCACCTACATCCTTCATTTGCATCATTATATGTACAAGTTTACATACTTAGGTGGCATCTACAGTAGAATTCGGTTATAACGACCACTCATGAGAGACAAATTTTCCGCCGTTATAAGAATGAATAGTTTCCATACTTTACATAAACTATGAAGTATGTATGTACCATACAAAAATAACACTTTTCAAGAAAAATAACTAGTACAAGCACAACTGACTCAAATTTGTATCAACCAAAATAAACTATGTAACTGTATTATGTCTAGACACGCAACACAGAAAAATGGAAAAAAATGGGAAAATTCTCTTTAATTTTGTTTTCGGTCATTATATTCGCATTTCATGACAAACAGAGCCCGTCATAATAGTCGTTATAACCGAAATGGTCATTATATGCGAAGTCGTTACAACCGAAAGATATTATTCACTATTAAGTGCGAAACCAAACTTTACCTTTAAGTTTCGTCTTTATAACCGAAATGTTGTAATAACCGAAGTCACTATAAGCGAATTTAACTGTATATGTATGTGCATGCACATACATTTAACTCTCCCAACTTACATAATTAAAATCCATTAATAGATTGAAATATACATTTGTAGGTAGGTACCTATGTAACTATCTTCCTTGAATCATCCACTCGACAATTCATTGTACTAAGAATAAAGGTAATCTTACATACGTAGGCTTTAAACCTTCATAAGATAACTACACCTAACTAACCAAACATCAATGGCTAGCTACATTAAAGTTGTTAGCTACAAAAGCAAGTTCGTGCAATCCAGTCGTGCATTTTATTTTATTAGTCCAGAGCTTTTTCATTCTTCGCCGGTTTTTAGTTTGACTACACTCTGATTATTAACTTTATGTGGATTTCGTTTCAATCAATAGGATTCGCTACTAAAACCAATACTTTTTTGCTTTGAAACGAACGATTACGAACCGAATCTCTTTTTGTGACTATGTATGTTGCTTGGCAGCTCTAAAAAAAAAAACTTAAAATTCGTTAATACATCATTATTTCGTTTTATTTTCCGATTCCGACGCGGGGGAGTTCCTAAACCCACTTGCACTTTTTTAATATTTGTTTCCAAGAAGTTTTTAACAATTATTTTTTATTTTTTAATAATATTAATTTACTTTTTCTGTACACTGCCACAAAATAAAAATTAATTCACAACACAACAATTGAGAAACTTCAAAACAAATATTGTAATGTGTATAATGGCCTTTTCGATTGGTCGTCCGGAAGGCTTCCGAATGCTTCTGAAACTGTTCGATTGGTATCAAATGACAGTTCTTCTCCTGGATAGAAGATACATTTCCTTCTGGATTTGAAGTCAGAATCAAAACCAGAAGCACGCACACACTCACATCCACTAAATTTCAAATTCAAATTAATTTATTCACGTCATTGTTTTGTTTTGGTTTGTCTGAAATTTTGTAGTTTCAATTTCTTCTCTTTAGAGAATTGAAATTATGAATATCTGTTCCGAAGACAAATTTTCCCTTCAATAACTTTAATTTCGCATTTTCATCAGGAAAAACTTCGAAATCTTCTACATTTGTGTCAGCCATGGTTACAAAATTAAATAATCACAAACGTGCGTTTGACATTTTCCGTCTTACAAATACACTCAAATAAGTTTTCAGAATCTAGAATCAAGTGTTTACTTGTTCGATTGGAATCCCGGATCGGAGAGTTCTTCCGGATTACCAATCGAAAAGGACATAAGAATCTGTGTACAAATCCGTTTTGAATCCGTCTCCAAAAAAAGATTCAATACGGATCTGTTTTTTCCAGAAAAAAATTGGTTTTAATTTGAAACGAATCTGATTTTCAGAAAAAATTGACGGCGGATCGATGTTTTTATTGAAACGAAATCCACATTAGAATAAATCTAATAGCGAGTTTCATTTAATGGCGTTTTTATTTGGCAATCCGGAATTGTTCTCCGATCCGGGATCCCAACTGAACACTTTTGTGTGATTCTGACGATTCTGAATTTTAATAAGGTGGTATGTGTGAAACTAATTGTGTACGTGAGAATATACAAATTCACAAAAAAAATGTTTGTTGCACAATATTATCAAACAAAAAATGCCAACAGTAGAGTTTGACGTTCAAGTATTTGAATGTGTGAGTCCTTCTGGTTCTGATTTCAAATCCAGAAGCAAAGTTCTCTTCTTTTCAGAATTAGAACTGCCATTTTTTCCCAAGTGAACGCTTTCAGAAGAGTCCGGAATGCTTCCGGATTGCCAAATAAAAACGACATAAGATCTGATCTTTCTGACAAAAGATTTCATCTTTGAGAGTTGCATTTAAACAAAAAAGCAAATCTAGATCAGATCTCAACACGAAAGATCTCATCTTTGGTGGGTAGGCAGATTGATCTGAATGCACGCATACATGTAAAACGTTTTTTCTGTCAAAAATCAAATGGAAACTATTTTCTTATTAATTTATTGTGAAATTGTGCCAATCCCTGCTAAGAAATCATCTGATGATGATGTTTTTTTTTTCAAAAATGTGTGTGTCAGTCATTCAGCATTGGCCGCGTTCGGTGCAATGCCGATAGACTAGCCAGATACCTTAGTAGCGGGTTTGTTGTCGAACGATCCAGGTAGCTTTCTCTGTTAAGTCAGTTGTATTGCATACAAATCAGAAGTTTTGAATCACCTGTTCCTCAAATTAATAATAATTTTTGGGTAGCTCGAGATTTGTGTTTGACAACATATGTTTCGTTCATTAGCTGGTTTTGCCTTAGGCGTTACAACAACACAAAGCAATCCGGATTGCTTTAGGTATGCCACCGAACGCGGCCAATACTACAATTAAATTTAGACACAAAGTTTCATTGAAAAGATCAAATCTCCATTTTGAGAAGAGATCTTTGAAATTTGAATGAAACTCGCTATAAGAGTTTCATTTAAAAGATCAAATCTCCATTTTGAGAGGAGTTCTTTGAAATTTAAATGAAACTCGCTATAAGTTTTCCGCAAAATCCTGTAACGCATTCCAGCAGACAAATTTAAAAAATTCATTCAAACAAATTAAATAATGTTTTAATACTATTTCTCATACAAAATGAAATATTTAGCTTTATTCCCAGTTGTTTGTTTTTGTTCAATCTCAAATACAATTTGTTCCTAAATAAAAAAAAAATACCTATTCTTTTCTCAAGTTAAACTTATTTTAAAGATTTTGCTATGAATTTAATTGCATTAACCGATCGACACCAACGGTTTATTCATAAGACTCTTTTTCAATTTCGCTAAAGCACTATTACCGCCACCATTTTCTTTTTTTGTTTTCGCATTCTTATTGCCAAGTGGAATCATTGTTGTATCATGCAAACGTCGTCGGAATAGTTTATAAAATTGCAAAACTTGTGGATTGGCCCAAACTTGTTTGGGATCAAAGTCCAGAATTCTCACACTGTCTAAACTCTTGGCACGACTTAGCGCAACATAAGCCTGTCCAGCTTCAAATACTTTCGACAGGGACATCTCAACACAATCGAGTGTTAAACCTTGTGATTTGTGAATGGAGAAAGCCCATGCCAGTTTTAGAGGAACTTGACGGCGTGTGATGTTCCCTCCAGTTGCAGTCTTGATCATCCATTTCTCATGCTTGCACACGTATTCTTGATTGTTCTTAAATCGAACAATTGGAACTCCCCTTTCAATTCGAACAACCACTCCTCGGGCACCGTTCACCAAACCAGCAGCAATGTTGATATTCTTCAACAGCATAACTTGTGCATTAATTTTCAAATATAACTGCGATGGTGCTTGCACAAGTCCGTCCAGTTGTTTTGACATTGTCATATCACTATCCTCTGCTTTGAATAGAACTTTTTCACCTTCGAGATTTTCCAACTTTGATTCGTTAATTGAATTAGCATCGTTGGTGTGTGAACACAATTGTGTGGCTAAAATGCCATTACCTTCGATTTTTTGCTTCGACGTTGTCATCAGGCGCTTGGTGATTTCTTCATTGACATGACCGATACGCAAATGATTGAGTATTCTCACAAATTCTGGATCAGTTTGACGATGGACTTCTTTCAGTTCGAAAACACGCTCGATACACTTTTCCCAGGCACTAGATTGGAAACAAAAACGTTGAGCATTTGTTTGAGGTTGGTTGTTGTCTTCACGTTTTACAACCGGTGGAAGTTGTAGGAAGTCTCCGCACAGAATCAATTGAATTCCACCAAAAGGTCGGTCATTCTTGCGCACGTGACGTGCAACGGCTTCGATTTTCTGTGCGAGAAAAGATAAAAAAAAAATAATGATTACATATTTAACGAAAAAATAGAACTTGATTGAGATCTAAGATTATTGTATTTAAAATGTTATTGTATTTTTTTTTAGCATTATGAAGTAAAATTACTATAAGCTCGGAAGCGCACTCAAGGGGTTATGAATTCTCTAAAAATGTTGAGACAGAGTGTGAGCGATTAGCAAACTGGGATAGGAATAGATAGGAGATAGCGATGTACTCTGGTTTTAAATATTTGAATATCGAAATGGGAGGGACAAATTAAGTCGGGTAAAGCATTTCACATTCGTATAGTGCGAATAAAAAAGGAATATCTACACTTAACAGGGGGTCAATTCCCGATCTGTGAAGTTTTGAAGTGAAAAAAAAAATATCATTTCAGTTTTCACAGAAGTTTATCATTTTCCAACTTCACGCACTCGCCTAATGCGATTCCAGACTCATTGTGATAAAGTTTGTAATAAAAATTACTAAATGATAAATTCTGTCATTTCTGATTGGATTTTTTCAGTTTCTAAATTTGCTTAAGAGTAATGGCCGGAATAATAATTCGTTTAATAAATTAATAAAAGACGTCGTACTGAACAATTGTGGGTTTTATATTATATTCAATAGTATCTCGGTTTTGAGTAAGATTTATTATTTTTTCATGTGAGGATATTGAGGCTTTCCCTTCGAGATGGGCAGAATTTATTGAAAGTAACAACTAGGAGCACTTTATTGAACTTTATAGATTCCCAAAACATTTATGCATCGATTTAATACGTAAATTGAGAGCATTCTTGAAAAACACTCAACTTATAAGTGCGCTTCAAAGCCATTTAAATATGGTAAAGTGCTCTGCATTTTTTTGCAATGGGTGGTTTCTAACGATCTGTCGCGGGAATGAACACCGTCGCATCGGCTGTTGTGAATCTGTTGATTTTTAACAATTTCGTTATTTACTCGAATTAACACAAATATAACTTAATACCAAAATAAATTTGTGTATAAATATAATTGTTGCTTACTTGTCATGTGCCAAATCCTGTTTTTCTTCTTAATATTCGATTAGAAACATTTTCTACACAAAACAATTGACTGTGATAAAAAAATTATCATATGAAAAATGTTTGGCATTTAACTTCACTTTTTCACGAATCAAGAATCGAATTAGACGTGAAAGCGTGATAAAATTTATCACTTCACATCTTCACAGATCGGGAATTGACCCCCTGTACAGGAGAAATTAGAACATTTTCTATGAAAATAATAATAAAACAACGAAATGCATGAAACATTGCCACGGTGGTCGAATGGTGTAATTGTTTCCGTTATCCCATCATTTTTAAAGCTCTTTTTTGGATTCTGTCCAGGAGACTTATGTCGTTTTTATTTGGTAATCCGGAAACCTCCCGGACTCTTCTGAAAGCGTTCACTTGGGAAAAATGACAGTTCTAATTCTGAAAAGAAGAGAATTTTGCTTCTGGATTTGAAATCAGGAGGGTCATTCCGTAATTTTCAAAACGTTAATCGTCAAAACGATGATCGTCGACGAGATCGTCTTTAATTTGCTTCACGTAACTCAACCACTATCGTCTCGTCAATCGTTTATAATTTGAGAGCATTTGGTTCATTTCAGAAACTCTCAAACTTTTGTTGAGTTGTCAAATGGACTGCCATAAATGTCAATGAAGTTGTATATTGTTTTGTATTTGGTGCGAATAAAGTTATATAATTGGACAAAAATGTAAGTTATTTTATATTTTTTACAAATTGATATGTATAAATGTAAATATAACAATTATTTATATATAGGGCCACACAGTCTCAGATTGGTATTTTGACTCGATATATGGATGAACATCCCGATTTGTCTCTCAACTGTCTTCGCATTCGTATTAATTGTATTTCCTCCCAACTTGCGTTTTCATTTCCACTTTCCAATACAAGAAAATTGCTGCGCGCAACATTTTAACTTTAATTTGCAAATACAACAGAGACAAAAAACAAGATGGCAAACTACAGTGGCTACTCAATTATTCAACTACAGTAACCTACAAACTTCAAAATTAATGCAAGACGATACCTGTTTAGCTATCGTCCAAACGCCATCATTTTGACGATAGCGTTTTGGCGATTATCGACTTACGTGAAGCAAATAAAGGCATCACTATAGTTCAGACGATATCGTCTGACGATAATCGAATTACGGAATGACCCCCCAGAATCGAAAATAGAAGCACTCACACATTCATATAGTTGAACGTCAAACTTGACTGTTGTCATTTTTTGTATCATAAGGTTTGTTCGTTGAGCCGTGAAGTCGCCCTAGGGTCTACCTAAAGTCACCCTGATAAACAAATTCTGTGTTTTTTGAAACCTAGGGTCGCCCTCAACTCGCCCTGAAGTAGAACTAGGTTTTTAGCAGGGGCAACTTGAGGTAGATGAATAAACGTCAAAGTCACATGAGATCTGAGGTAGGAATGGGCGATATTGAGGAGAATATCGAGTAGTCATCATCGATGTTAATAGTTATCGAATCGAAAACATCGATGTGTTGAAGGGTTTTTCCTTAAGGAGGCTTTACATGGATCTGCATCTGCCGATTTGAAGAAAATTAGAGCGGGACCATAATACAAAACAAACATAAAAGTAAGACAGGGTACACACTAATAACTCTTTTTTTGCAGATGTCAATGCAGATGAAGATGAAGATACATGTAAAGCCTCCCATATTCTTCTTTCAACATCGATATTGAATCATCGATTTTTCGTTTTAATATCG
Organism: Philhelius pedissequus; assembly: GCA_910595825.1. Taxonomy (NCBI): domain Eukaryota; kingdom Metazoa; phylum Arthropoda; class Insecta; order Diptera; family Syrphidae; genus Philhelius; species Philhelius pedissequus. The sequence goes on from OU343160.1 coordinate 332,147,742, forward strand.
ATATTTCAATAACATAGATGGACTTATCCATCATCCCTAATGTTAAGCATTTGTTTTGTTGTGAATTCTCGTTTTGTATGCAAATTGTTATTTTTAAAATGGAAGTAAAACAATACTCAAATTAATTTTCAGACACAGACATGAAAAATGGAAAGCTTTGAAGTTGAGGATTGTGCATAGGTTCACAAAAAATGTACTTAGAACTTAAAATTAACAGTTTTAATTATTAAATGGCATAACTTGCTTTCCTGCAACATAAATTTTATGGCCCTCGGGTGTTTTTTGAAAACCGAAAATCCCAGGTTTTTTTGACAACTCTTGGGGTTGTCAAAAAAACCTGGATCGACCCTAGGGAAAGTTCAAAGAACGAACCTATAATTGTGCAACAAACATTTTTTTTTTTTGAATTTGAATATTCTCACGTACACAATTATTTTCACACATACAATCTCATTAAAATTCAGAATAGTCAGAATCACACAAAAGTGTTCAGTTGGGATCACGGATCGGAGAAGAATTCCGGACAACTATCAAATGTTGAATGGTGAACCAGTTCCAAAAGAGGCTACAATTCATCAAACCTGGCCCCGATGCGTTCAAGGAAATCAACAAAATCACCGGAAAAAGACAACAAATTCCAGAAATAATTAGCACCAGACAAGTGGATGTCATGACCACTGAGGACAAAGCGGAAGGATTTGCCCAATATTTTGAAGAACATTTTGCGCCAAACGCGCCCAACGATCCTGCATTATTACATGAAGTAGATTCAACAATAGAGCAGTTGCAGCAAACGAACAATGAAATAACTACTTTTACTGATGAAAATCCAGCAAGTAATGCAGAGATGATCGGAAGCTTCACCAACCCCGAAGAAGTCGCCGAGCTAATCGTTAGTGGACGACCCAAGAAATCTTCAGGACCAGACATGATTTCCAACTATATCATAAGGAAATTCCCCCATGTCATGAGTGGACGACCCAAGAAATCTTCAGGACCAGACATGATTTCCAACTATATCATAAGGAAATTCCCCCATGTCATGATACTATTTCTCACGATCCTATTCAACAACTGCTATTTTCCGAAAAAATGGAAGACAGCGAAGATAGTGCCGATACCGAAGAAAGTAGATAGGGGTAGCGTATCAGGATATCGTCCCACATCTCTACTAAGCAACACAAAAACAGCAAAATTCTTGAGGCACTTATTCTTCGGAGGTTGAAGACATTCTGCACCGCTAACCGGATCATTCCGGATATGCAGTTCGGATTTCGGGAGCAACATTCAACCTTACATCCATCCACTCTTGAGATTCCAGAAGGATGTTGTTAATACCCTCAACAACTACCAGGTTGCTGTTGGCTGCTTCTTGGATATTGAGAAAGCATTCAACAGCATCTGGATACAAGGTCTTATACACAAACTAACCATTTTTAATTTTCCAAGTACACGAATTAAAATAATTTTTAGCTTTCTTAATTCCAGATCGTTCTTTGTCCAAATAGAAAACAGCAAATCAACAACCAAAAGCATCAGAGCAGGAGTTGCCCAAGGATCGAAGCTAGGACCATACCTCTCCAACATTTTCACATCGGATCAGCCCCAACCAAACAATTCTATGAATCTGCTCTATGCAGACGACTCGCTAACATATGCCAAATCTATGTATCGAGTTATTGCAGCCCGAAGAGTAGAAGAACATATGAGACGCCTGTGTGAATTCTACACAAAATGGGGCATCAAAGTCAACTCAGCCAAATCCGAGCTGGTTTGCTTCAGAAGACCAGCGGGGCATCGGAACACGCCGTCAGCCACAAGTTGCCGAAGTATTATTATCAATCTGCCCGATGGGGCACAACTAAGATCCAAACCAACTGTGAAATATCTGGGTATCGATTTCGAAGAGAGGTTTCGTTTCAACCCGCACGTGACAGCTACCCTAAAAAAGGCAAATTTCGCTTTTTACCGAATCCACACCCTAATGCGAAAAAGGAATGGACTCAGCCAGAAGACGAAACTGCTTATCTATAAGCAACTTCTCAGGCCCATTATCACATATTGTTTTCCTGCATGGTTTACTGTATCCAAAACCAGGATGAGAAGGCTTGGAATGTTTGAGAGGAAAATCCCCCGGATCTGCACGGGACTCCACTTTGACCAGAGACGACAAAAGCACTTCAGAAACAAACGACTTTTCGAGGGGTCCGGAATAACACCCCTCGACAAGTACATGATCAGTGCTGCCAAAAGACTGACGAGTAACCTAATCAACCACCCAAACACCCTAGTGAGTAGCATGACCAGCTAAGAGAGAAACACCGAGCCAAGATATCTGGATGCGACAGCGCTACTGGACGAAATACTAATTTATATCAACGACGACGAAGCAATCCAATTCTACGAGAATGCAGCGTCAAACTACCACCGTGGCTAGATACCACATTAACCCCCACATCACCAGAAAACAGACGGGTTTGAACAACCCGAGATTATCCACACAAGTAAAAAAATTCAAGGACATTTTTTTTATTAATTTTAACAAAAAAATTAAAACAATGTATAAGATTAGCCCCTTAAGTTCTAAAACAAATTAAAATGTCAATGTAATATAAGTAATGTAAAATAGAATTAAGAGCCAATCGTAACGGGTGATTTTTTTGCTACTTGGTTTTTGACGTTTATATTTTTGACAGATCACACATGACAAATTCCACGAACATTTGACACTTCGATTCAGTATTGTTCGCCATTTCATCATGAATAGACTTACGCCTGAACAACGTTTGCAAATTATTGAAATTTATTATCAAAATTCGTGCTCTGTGAAAAATGTGTTTCGCATGCTACGTCCGTTTCAGCGACGAGGCTCATTTTTGGCTAAATGGATACGTGAATAAGCAGAATTGCCGTATTTGGAGTGAAGAGCAGCCAGAGGGAATTCAGCAGCTACCAATGCATCCCGAAAAATGCACTCCGAAAAATGCACTGTTTGGTGCGGTTAATGGGCAGGCGGCATCATTGGGCCGTACTTCTTCAAGGACGATGAAGGCCGCAGGGTTACGGTCAATAGAGAAAGGTACCGTTCGATGATAACAGATTTTTTTTGCCGAAAATGCAAGAATTGAACTCGGTCGACATGTGGTTCCAACAGGACGGTGCCACATGCCACACTGCACGCGAAACCATGCATCAATTGAGAGGCGAATTTGGTGAGCAGTTGATCTCACGTTTTGGTGCAGTCAATTGGCCACCAAGATCATGTGATTTGACCCCGTTAGACTATTTTTTGTGGGGCTATGTAAAGTCTATTGTCTATGGGGACAAGCCAAACACGATTGCTGCCTTGGAAGCCAACATTGAAGTCATTGGTGAGATTCCGGCCGAAATGTGTGAAAAAGTTTGCCAAAATTGGACCTTCAGAATGGACCACCTGAAGCGTAGCCGCGGGCAACATTTAAGTGAAATTATTTTTAAAAAGTAAATGGCAGAAATTGATTTATCGATCCAAATAAAAATTTCATTCACTTTTTACAAGTTTCTGTGTTTTTTTGAATTTTCAAAAACCAAGCTCTTAAAAAATCACCGTTTATATATATCAGTTCAATAAACATTATTATTATTATGTTATATAAGAATTCCGGATTGCCAAATAAGACGCAATTAAATGAGTTATGGGAGCACGTGCCCAGATATGACAGTTGCACTGAAGCTTTGAACGAATGTAGGTTTTATAGATTACAGGCAGATCAGAATGGGAAAAATATTTCTTGCATCGTCTAAGAAAATCTATACTGTGCATAGTTTTTTTTTTGTTGGCGAAATCAAATATGTGGTTTTTCCACAAGACGTGTTCTGTGATGCACATACCAAGGACTGCAAGCTGATGGATTTCTTCAATGTATATGCCACCCATGGATAACAGTATGGGGAGTGGTTTCTGCTTTAACGACAGATGACAGCATTGAGTTTTTGAAATATTAAATTCTACGCAGTTTTCCATTATCCATTGGACAACGCTGTTGAGATCAGAGATCAGTTCCATATCTTAAGGACATGGGTGTAAATCTACAAACGATATATTGGATTAGAAGTTCCAGACAAGAGATCATTGATGAATATGAGAAAGAGAGTCGGAGACAGAACGGAGCTCTAGGGATCCCAGTAATCCAATGAAGAAGAAATTCATCGATACCAAACGTACTCATTTTTGATAAGGAAATTAATGCCAAATTCTAGCAAAAGCGCAATAATCTTACTTACAAAACGATGTTAAGATTTGTGACACTGTTCGGTGAGATATGCTACGAAAGGCATACTGCCGGCTATTAAGGAGCTTTCGTTCTTCAAGATATTTCTAAAGCTGATAATTAATCAGCATTTCAATGATCTTGGAAATAAGGGTAATAAGTGCAATTGGACGATAGTTAAAAGGTGAATAAAATTCGTCATTCTTAGGGACGGGCTTAACAAATGCTCTTTTAAATCCACTCGGGAAGAGGCCAGTGGAGTAGGAGAGATGGAAAGATTTCACAGTGGTTTTGCCCGTAGAAGAACAGCTCTTCACAACAATAGGAAGAATAATTTAAAAATATTTATCTGCGTCACGCTGTCTATAGTGCAAACTATAGAATATTCATTGCATCATTTAGAGTTCACTCTGGTAGTATTCCTTAAAGGTGCCTTCAGCAACGTTAGTTAGCTTTTATCGCTTTTACACTTTCCGACCAGAGCATTACATTTTCAATTATCGCGATATAACCATTATAGTATCAGGAAACCACGCTCCAACTCTAACTGATTTAATGCAAAATGCTCTCAGTAAAATAACAACATGGGTAAACAAATGTGGTGTGGATGTAAACCCGACCGAAACAGAACTTGTACTTTTCACTAGGAAACACAAAATTCCCCAACTTAAATTCCCACCTATAAATGGTACGCCATTGACTTTCTCAGATGAAGCCAAGTATCAAGGTATCATACTAGAAAAAAAGCTAAACTGGAACTTCAATACACAAGAAAGAGTAAGAAAACTAACAGTTGGACTCTCCTCTAGCAAAAGCCATTGGGAACAAAAGGGGCTTATCCCCACACATTACTCACTGGCTGTACACAGCAGCAGTCGTAAGACCGATACTAACTTATTAGGTAGCAGACTGCATTGGATAAAGTCACATATTGCGACACATTAAATAGGGTCCAAATGTCAGCCAGTTTATGTGTCAATGGAGCTGTCTGTTCTACACTCACGGCTGCCCTAGTCATACTAATTAACCTTAAACCCCTCGACATTTTTTAGAAAACAAATGACTGCAAGCACAGCCATTTGTCTCAAGCCATCTCTCAATTGACCATAAACTCAGTAGGTCATTCTAATATCCTGAATACATTTGGATTAAAATCAGGACGATCTGCCTACACCACACACCAGTTAATCTTTGATAAGAATTTTCAAGCTACCATCCCACCAATATCTGCTTGGGAAGATGATATGTTCTTAAAAGATGAATCAGCTCATTTCTTTACGGATTTTCAAAAAACCGAAAAGGGAGTGGGTGGTGATGTAAACCCAGACAGATAAAATCTTGGTTTCTCTTTCTGTCTTACTGACCATTGTAGCGTGTTCTAAGTGGAAATTCTGACGATTAAAGAGGTTTTATCTTGGCAAAGGAAAAAAGTTATGTCCACATCGGATATCCGTATCTTCTCAGACAGTCAAAAAGCTCTTAAATCACTTGGTATTTCCACAAACTCTATAACTGCCCGCAACTTTTGATCATCTCCCAATGATATGACAAAACACTCTAACATTTACCTGATTTGGGTGTAACCCAATATTTTGGGAAACTGCAAAGGCGATGAATTTGCCAGAAGTGGAGTACCAATTCTACTAAATATGGTGGACGTTGGTATGCGTATCGCTACTTATAAACTTATGCTAGAACAAGACGGCATAAACCACTACCTGCCTAACTACTAGACAGATCTGACCAACTATGGATTTAAGATCTTCCAAATGTTTGTTGTCTTTCAGCAGAATCAATCTTAGTTCTCCAATTCGGACGATTTCCTCGCTACGGCCCAGTAGCTTGGCTATACGAGAAGATATCTTTAAACCAAGATAAAACTTCTTTTATAGTCGAAAATTCCGGGTGAAACTCGCGACAACATTCAAGAAAACGAAACGAGAGACTTAAATTAAGTATGTCTGAGTACACCCTTCCACCAAACCCCATCCTCGTTTTTTTTATCCTCCTCTAAGAAAGTCACAGCCTCATATGTGGATCTGGAAGGAATGGCAACTTAAAAGTTTTTTCGGAAACGGAGCTGTCAATGATACTTGGATCATCAGATTCCTTTGCTCTAGTGGTGCTGGTCTACTTTTCCATTTTAATTGAAAAACTTCTTGTGCCTTCATCGTGTATTGAACCATGACCAGCCGCTTAGTAGCCAACGCACTCCGCATCATGACACCGAGTCCACATGATCAGATCCAACCTAATGCAGGTTTTTCTGTTTATCAATTGCATTGAAACGACTAGCGCTTTTATTAGCCGCACAAGTTTGTTGTTGTTTATTCGGGTTCTTTCTTATTTTCTCCTTACTCTTTTATAAGCCAACATTTTTGGTGTTCATATAAGGAGGGAGATTTTTATGTGAAAGATTTTGACACTGGCAAGTCGTCAAATAGCTGTAATTCCAGCGAAAAATAATTGAGAAAAAACTTGGTGGCAGCACACTCAAATTATTGTTGGGCATTCAAAGTCATTAAATGATACGAAAAAGTGCTTTAAAAGCAAGTATGTAATCATATAAAAACTAAATATTAAGCTTCCAGTTTAACTTCTTATCTAAAATAAGACCAATATATTTTGGAATTCCTTTAATGGTGGGAGGATCTATGTGGGAATTTTATATTTCCTGGAGAAGATGACAAGTTCGGTTTTGTGAGGGTTTACGCCCAGGCCATACAAGTTGGTTAACTCGTTTAAGGCATTCTTAAGACAAGATTATCGAACACTGACTCGAACAAATACCTTATTGTAGCCATTGTATGGATGCGGATATCCAAAAAACCTCAACATAGACGTACTGTGAGAAAACAGAAAATATGATGTTGAAAAGTTATACTCACAACCTTTGCCAATCGCGTATCCCGAATTTTCTGGAGAATTCAAAAGCAGTAACCACCAAGCACCGAGGACAATTAGCAGTGATTTCAAAAAGCCATACCGTCGATCGCTGTGCACAATATGAATCATAAGAAACAAACAAATTTTGTTAATGACTGGATGACTACATTTGAATGTGTCACAGTGGCTAAAGGCATCGAATTGCATTTGAGTGGATTGAACTGAACGTTCATTCTATGCAAGCGGGAATTCGAATCTTTGTTGTCATTCGGGCCATCATATGTGGGTCATAGTAGAACAAATAAAATAAAATAAAATAATATATTGATTTCGAATTAATTTAATAGAAAAGAGTGGGGATGGAACCAATTAATTGTAAGATAGAATTAAGTATAAATAGCACCGAAATTAGAAAATAAAATTCTGCCTTAAACAATAATTTTTGACTCTTTACGAGTATTTTCGGGTGAAGACCTTAGTAAATACTATCGTGCGTTTTGTCGCAAGGGTTGAAGCGGCTGGAGAGCTCTGGAAAATACTTAACAATAGAGACCGAAAGTTATTACACTAGGTAAGAAAAAGAAAAATCTTCAAGGCCTAGTACATAAGGTGAACAGCAGGGCACTTCGACTAAGAGAAATGGTCTCTTAGAATCACAGTAATAAAGGTCATGCATCTATATAGCGAAGGTACGACAAAATGGCCGAACTTGATGTGACCCACTGCTAATTTATCTGCTAGAATTAATGAAAAGGAAACTCAGATCATTTGATCGCTGAGTTAAAAAAATATTAGAATCTTAAAAGGTGTACTAACAGGACATTGTGCAATCGGTACAATGGCCATTAGATTAGGTATATTTGCACCCGATTTCGAAATAGAAATAGAAACCATTAAACATCTGCTCTGCGACTGTCAAAATCTACAAACAAATAGCACGTACTTGCTTAAGTTCGATCACATCGTTCGAAAAAAATTAAGAACGAAAATGTATGCGGAAATAAGTGAGAAGCTGCTGAAGTCACCATCCCTCAAAATAGCGAAGAAAAAGTCTTATAAAAAGAAGGTCGAAATGGAATGGACGCATGAACAAACTTTGCAGTTTATTCAGCAGATCGAGACCAGGCGATATGTTTGTGGAATGCAGGTTGTGCAGAGTATAAGCTAACCAAGGACACAGTTTGGCAAGGACGTTGGGGACACCATTGAGAAGGCCGTGAACGAAAGCAAAGCCAAATGGTCGAACCGCCGCACTATAGTCTTGAGAAGATGCGAAAAAAATCTAGGGGACGAGCGACAATTTCTCGATATCCTAGAAGTTCTTTCACACACCTAAAATAATGTTTCACATTCTCTTTCATCTTTCAAGGAAATTGTCTTCCAATGAGTCTACCATTTTTTTGTTTTCCAAAGACTTCCATTATGTAAACAGACAATTTTTAATTTGAAGAAAAAAAAAACTTTCGGCAATAATTGTCCGCCGATTTTCTACCAATAAATTGTCTAATTTTTCGATAAAATCCACCAAACGTATAAACGGACAATTTTGACTGGATAGAAAAGATGCAATTGGCAGCTCATTGGCTGATATAGCAAGACTTTCGACAGTTCGGCTAATATTGGAAGATCGTCCAATCGTGTATACCTAGCTTTAACTTAAAGTAGAGCGCATACTTTTTTTTTTTCAAAATCCTTAGAGCCGTTTTCGAGATAATTAAGATGGTAGAAACAATTGTATGACAAGTACCATTATATTTGGGACTAAAAAAACGATTCAAAAATCTTTTTGAGACAATCACCTAAAACGCTTAGGTACCAAGTTTGAAAAACAAAACGCTTCAGCCGTTTAGTCTGTAGATCGATCTGCAAACTGTCCGAATATCTGGACTCACTTTTTTGATGTTCTCTATCATCGTAATGTGAAGTTTGATTAAAATGTCGAGTTCGGTTTTTTTTTCAAATGCAAAACTTGCCTTATAATACCTATATCGCAAGTAAATATAGAGCACGGGGGGTTTGTTCGTAAACGAGTCTTTATTAAACATTATTTTTAGGAACATCTCTGCATCTCTGAGCTGTTCACGCCCCTGCTAACATAACCTGCTCCGACTCGCACCGTTCGAGTCTTACCCGGATGGACAACCCAATAGAGAAACACGCGGCGTTTAACGCGGCTCGCACAAGTGGAAGAAGACCTCAACCAAATTGGAATGTTCACCTGAAGTTAGCTAAAGACAGAGCTAATGATTGAATTAATTCCTTTAAGGAATTTAGTACTTGGAATAATGCCTGTGCTTCTATTAGGTAATGTCCCAAATACATGTGTCTCTTGTGAATCACTCATGTTTCCTCGTGCACCTTACAGATTGCTCCCCAATCACATGCTGTTGAGGTGCCTATTCAGCTTACAGTGGCCAGTGAGGAGACCTGTTATTATTTTTAGATTATTCGTACTTAGGCTAATACAGAATAAAAACTGTTTTTGGTTGAAGTGACCAAGTAGTAATTTAGCCTGTCTTTGCCTGAAGACTCAATTTCGAAGTATTGATCTTTTGCCTTCCTCTTCGGATTTGAACGTGTTTTTGATCATATTTTCTTCCATTCTGGAATAGAAATATGGCTTCGTTAAGTGAGTCTACTTTTTAACTGACCTGGATTCTTAACTACCACGGAACCCAATGAAGTTACATTATTGTCCTTGCACCAGCTTATTCAGCCTGCTCACGCATTCCCATAACAATTTTGAGATGATGGAATAACAGTTTAGTCCTTTGAATGCAGCTTGGCTATCTGACATGATAGTAATATTTTGGTTTCTATAGTTTCTTTCGAGATTACGTTTCGCGCATTTTCCTAACTCCTGTACCAGTCGCTTTGAGGGTTTAGTTTAAATTTTCACCTACCCACTCGTTTTTGGAACTTTATTTCGATCTGAAGTTTTCGAAATTATATTTTTTGATCCTGGGGATCATACGCTAACTTGAAGATGCTTGTTCGTTGCGGCCCAAGTTCACCTTAGACTATAGTGCTCCTGCTGAAGCAAGATTATCAATTAAAAATAGACGTGTTATCTGATCATGTCAAGATATACGCCAGGCAGGCATCCAGTATCCTGGATGTCCGAACTTTCCGAGGGGTCAACATAGACTCGGATCACTACCTGGTAGTATCTAGAGTCCGGATGCGGATATCCTTGGCGCCTCAGCGAAGAGAGGATATTAGGAGAAAGTTCAAGTTCGGTAAACTTTTATCACCAGAGACTGCCACAACTTTTGCCGACCGCGTCGCCCTCAATCTCTCAGAAAACGTACCAGCAGCACCAACTATAGACGAACAGTGGAATCATTGCCAGCTAGCCATTAGAAGTGCCGCCTCTGATGTGCTGGGTTTCAATCGACAACCAAAGTGAAACCTCTGGTTCGATGAGGACTGTCGGCAGGCACATGCAGCCAAGAACGAAGCATATGAGTCAATGCTGCAAGCTAGGACCAGAACTGGTGAGAGAGCAGCCCGCGAGGTTAATGTGCAAAAAAGAAGAGAGTAACACCGACTCCTAAGAATGAAGAAGAGGGAGCACGAAAAGCAAGCGGTCGAGTCTATTGAGGGATGCTACAGCAGGGGTAACGCTCGAAAGTTTTATCAAAGGGTCAAACGATCTACCCAAGGATTCCAGCCAAAATAGAAGCTTGCCGTGATAAAAATGGTAATGTCGTAGGAGATACGCAGACGGTGCTGAGAATTTGGAAGGAACACTTTTTCAAGCTGCTAAGCGGCGAAGACTGCCAACCATCCGTTACTATGCAGAACAACCCATTCAACTTGGACGATGATGGTCAAAATATCCGTCCACCTGACCTAGAAGAAGTAAGAACGGCGATATCCAAACTTAAGTCGCACAAGGCCGCGGGTTCAAATGGCCTGCCAACTGAACTATTTAAGGCAGCGGGAGATGACCTTTTACCAACGACCTGATCGGATTTTATCAGTGTGGCTTTAGGCGAGGAAAATCAACTAACGATCAGATTTTCACACTCCGGCAGATCCTGGAAAAAACCCAAGAATTCCATGTCGATACGCACCATCTCTTCATCGGCTTTAAAACCGCCTATGATAGCGTTGATAGAGACGAGTTATAAAGAGCCTTGTCACATCTCGGCATCCCTGCCAAACTTGTCCGCTTGTGCCGAATGACAATGAAGGGAATCTCGCTGCTCCGTCAGAGTCGGTAAGAACTTCACCGACGACTTTGATGTCGAGAAAGGTTTGAGACAGGGTGATGCGCTATCATGCAATCTCTTTAACATCGTGCTGGAAGCAATTGTGCGCAACTCAAATTTTAACACCAGAGGCACAATTTTTCAAAAGTCCGCCCAACTCCTTGCTTATGCTGATGACATTGACATCATAGGCAGAACAAAGCGAGCTGTCAGTGGAGCATTTACAAGTATTGAAGCGGAAGCGGCGAAGATGGGTTTGACTGTTAACGAGACGAAAACTAAGTATATGCTGTCATCGAGAAGAGAAGTCCAACACCATCGACTGGGACAAAACGTCACGATTGGCGGTTATAACTTCGAAGTAGTCAGAGACTTTGTTTACCTGAGATCCACTATTACATCGCACAACAATATCAGCGCGGAGTTCAAACGAAGAATCACACTTGCAAATCGCTGTTTCTTCGGGCTTAGAAAGCATTTGAGTAGTAAATCCCTCTCTCAAAGAACCAAAGAGACCCTATATAAAACTTTAATCATCCCAGTCCTGCTGTATGGGGCAGAGGCATGGACACTGACAAAATCGGATGAAAACCAACTGGGTTGCTTTGAGAGAAAGATTCTTCGAGTTATGTTTGGCCCAGTGTGCATCGGTGGGGAGTGGAGAAGAAGATTTAACGACGAACTTTACGGGCTCTACGGCAATATCAACCTGGTCATAAAGCTAAAAATACAGCGACTGAGATGGCTAGGTCACGTGGAGCGCATGCACATCGACGCACCAGCCCGACGAGTCTTCGTATCCAACCCCGGTGGACAACGCGACAGAGGAAGCCCTTATCTTAGGTGGCGCGATCAAGTGGTGAACGACCTCAACCAACTTGGTGTGCGTAACTGGTGGCAGCTAGCTAGGGACCGGGCTAGCTGGAGAGGTTTGCTGGTTGAGGCCGTGATCCATCCTGGAATGTAAGCGCCATCTAAAGTAAAGTAAAGTAAGTGTTATCTGCAGGAAAACCTTTCAGCAGAGCTTTTAAAACCATTAAGGGATTGCGATGGAACGTTGAGTGTAAAACCTCTCATTATTATCCTTGGTATTTCCTTAACATTTTCAGATGAAGCAAATTATTGGTGTTCCAGGTTCAAGTTCCAATGTTATACCTTTTATTTATCTTAAATATAAGACACTATCCACATGTCGATAGAATAAAATGGATCTTCACTTGCCCCTTGTACTGCCTATCACATTTCCCTTAGCAAAGCACTTTCACAAATAAAAATTAATTCCAATAAAAATATTCCAACCTACAAATTATCATTAAACTAACTTGCACACTCACTTCAAAGAATAATCCATCCACCATAGATATCTCGTCAATAATCAGTCTTTTGCACTTTCTCCAGTTCGACGAGGAGACAGCACGCGATGCCAGTTCAATGCAACGCGTTAAGCTAGCATCACCGCTACCAACGCCAGCAAATGCATGCAAAGTTACCCCACCTGCAAATCAAATCTGTGAGCTAAGTTTTTTGTAAGACCAAAACTTTATTTCAATGCTTACCAACTAAACAAGCAGCCACACCCGTAGAAGCCGTAGCCACTGTTCCATCCGGTGGCAGAGCAGAAATAATTTTCTTGAGAAGGAAACTCTTGCCAGTTCCCGCTGATCCAGTAAAGAAGATATTTTTGCCAGCAACACATGCCTGCAAAACTTCATTCTGCTCCTGGCAGAGTTTAACATTCTCCTCGGACAATGGTGATGGTTGGTAGAGCTTCTTTGCGGCTGGTGTTGAATTTTCTTCCGAGCGCAGCTCGTCGAATCGTCGTTTTTTTACAGCCTTCGGTGAGGGGGTGGTCACAGTTGATTTGGATATACCTGCCGCCTTTCTAGCAAGCACCATTTCAGCAGTAGTCACAGGACTAACTTCCTCAAAAGTACTTGGCTTGCCGGACAAGAGATGCGCTCTCAGATTTTTCTTTATCGTAGCTTCGTCCAGATTTTCATTGGCCGATGAATTCAATTTGATGAAAACAATTTTTAAGAAATTCATCAGTGTTCCCGGAGGTGCATTGGACAAATACATTGAGCATTTTTCGGCCTTGAAGTTGAAAGTGGCCTTGCCTTCGCTCATGAACTTCTTATGGATCATAATGTCCTTGAGTTTGAATTTTATGGGCTTGGATTTTTCAGTGGAGACTTCGATGAAGATTTCCCTTAATTCATTGCGAACTAGACGAAGTGTGGCAATGCGATAGACCAATTTACGTCCTGTTACTCCAACGGAATTTGTCCATTGGATGTTTGTCGCACAGGTGAGGACAGCGTCATTCAGATCCATTTTCTTTCAATATTTTCTATAGAATATTTATAAATGCTTTTGTAATTTTACTAATGCACCTGTTTTTTGTATTTTAATACGTGGAAGAAAGGTTGGCAGTGGATAGTGGAAAGGAAAATGGAAAATAAAAAAAATTAATAAGAAAACGCGCCAAATTTAAACGGGTAAAAATTATACAAAAAAAATGTTCTACTTACCCAGCTGTCATTTGTTTAAACTTGAAGTTAGATGCAATTGCGCAATAAAAAAATAACACAAATGAAAAATGTCTCTTAAGTGATTTTTCCTCGATGTCGTCCTACGGAGGATCTAAGAACTTTACTGCTATTTTGATTTTGGATGGGTTTGTGGAAAATAAGAAGAAACTATCAAACTAGGCGCGATTCACACAGAACTGGCTTTTGGTGCTGGGGCCCAATTCCGCAAGCGTGAGTTTTCTCTGTGTACACAGAAAGTTGTGTGTACATACATTTTTCCGAATCCGCAAGGGTGCACTGCATATTTTTTTGACAGATAACGTTTACACAGATAGGCAAATTTGTTCACGCATATTTGGAGGGTGTATAACTTTTTTGCACGGAAAAGCATTCACGGTTGCGGAATTGAGTCCCTGGTGTGGTTAAGGTCTGTTACGGGCGTGGAGTGGATGTGTTCAACTCAATTCACACTGAAATGACAGAGAATTTAAATTTTATTACAAAAGCAAACAAAAAAAAAACACTAACAACAGGGAAAAAAATAAACAACTGGCTTATTTTTATTCACAGAAGCTGCGTTTTATTATCTACGGGTCTGGGTCTGGGTTATTTTTTAACACGTATTACAAAAACAACACAGGATCCCGGTTTCTATTGGGGTTTCTATCTGGGTTTGAAAATATTAGTATTAAATTCTGCCAACAGAGGGTATATATATCAGTACATAATCAGTACATACCCAGAACGTTTTATTTTTACGGGGTGAACCATATGGGTTATTGGCGATAATAAGACACGGCTAGAAACACTCTTTGCTAAAATGTTTTCATAAGCAATAAAAATAAATTAATTAAAAAAATACCATTTGCATTGGATTTTCATTTTATCTCGATTTGACATTTGAATGAGTGATTTCATTGTGGCGTGACGTTTACATAGGTCACTAGAGTTTTCATTATGGCGTGGCAATGGCAGGGCACACTTTACCTCGCCGCTTCATATATGTGTATATTGTCCCATAAGAGAACATATGTAAACTACACAAAGTGGCAAATGTATGCACCACGCCAGTGTTGAAATCAACATTTACACTTTGTGTTTAAACACTTTAAATTTATTTTTGTTTTAAACAGTTTTTCTTGTTTGATATTTTTGTAAACAAAATATTATTTTTCTCCAGTCTTAATAAGTTGTTCAAATAATTAGAATCATTACAAATAAATTCCTTATTGTTTTTATAAAAGGATTTCTTTATTTTCTTCAATTCTCTTGGCAATACGTGGAACCACACTATTTATTCAAGAACATTTCCAACAGCCAGAACCACACCAAAACCTTTTGATCCTAAAACCTTGAAACCTAGAGATGGTGAAGTTAGTAAGAAAGTTAACAAATCCAATGATTCACCTTATGATTTCTATTCTGTTTTGTATATCAACTGTAGGTATTAAAGATTCGGGTATATTTTAAGCAATTCAAATTAGTAGGTACATTTCCCAATTTGAATCAGATTGATTTATTTGTTTTAGCTATGTAATTTAAATCAGCTGCTCTTTAAACAAATTGTTGCTTGCTAGTTAAACCAAACCAGAGAAATTTGGAAATTTCATAAAAATTGTGAAAGTCACTACATAACTTTCCGATTGGTTAGTTTTCGGAGGTTCTGTTCTCGATTTCATATATTTCTTGGGGGAAATAAAAGTAGATGGCAATAAAAATCAGATTCGTTTGAAAATACATCCATGAAAATACATTTTCTAGAAAAACAGATTCGTCTTGAATTTCTTTTTTAAATGGGTTCAAATATTTTGTTTTGAAGTATTTCAATTACCATTACCATTTATTTTGTACCCAAGCACAGAAAATATAAATTAATATTATTAAAAATTGACAATATATTATTAAAAGCTTACTTGAGAAAAAAATTTATAAAAAAAGTACAATTGGATTTAGGAACACACGGAAACCAGAACAATAGCAAAATTGTGATGAATTAACGGATTAGAGATTTTTTTTACAGCTCTGCTAATCAGGACACACAGTCACAAAAGGATATTATCGATCCATTCGTTACGAAGCAATAAAAAGTATTGGTTTTAGTAGCGAATCCTATTTTTTGAAACGAAATCTCCATATTAGGATTAATTGGAGGAAAAAGGAGTAACACTGAATTCGATTGTATTGACAATTTTACGCATACACACTTGAAAAGCCTTATCAAAACACTTTTGTACAAAAGTTAACATTTTTTTGTCTTTTTCCAATATACTACTGAATCCTATCTCAATTTCAAATTTTACAAAAGTAAAAGTTAGACTTTTGAATACTCCGAAAACCTTACTCGGAACAGCTTATTCAAATGTGAATGGTGTTAGCGGAGTGGAAAAATAGTTACTCCGAACAACCAAACGAAACATAAAAACTATATTTCTTCATAGGGGATATATATTCATCAATCGTTTAGTTTCTGATCTATATTTGATTTCTTTATATTTAATTTATTGAATAATATGAAGTTGAGTGTGCAATTTGAAATTTAATTGTTCATTACAGGTCGACTCCACTAGACACATTTAGAATGATGTCAAACCTTACATTTTTATTCAGTGGTCTATATATAATGATTTAATGTAATTTCTTTCATTTTCTTTTTACTATACTACTTCAATTTTTTTCATCAACATGCAACACATTCAACAAAAAATAAATGAAACGTCAATATATGGCCAAGCTTTGAATTAGCGCTCATGTCTTGTTCGCTGCATGAACATGCATTTTTTGGACTTGATTGGATTTATTCATGACATATGTTATCATAGTTCTGCCATCGTTTATGGCCTGTGGAAGCGGCTTGTTACGAAATAAAGTTAAAATTCCACTGCCTAGTTTTATTTTACAGCATTATTTTTGTCAATTCATAAACTACTAAGCTACCTACTACCTATTTGCAAAATCACAAATCCGAACCCTGTTTTAGGGATTTCAACAATCTGCATTATATGACCGAAATTGCTTAGCTTTGCTATGAATTAACACCAATTTGGAATTGCCTCTCCTTTTTGTGAACAAATTTATGAATTTTAATTATATAAAGGGTTGATGAAAACTTCGAGCAATTTTACTTAAACTACTGCAGCATAGATATTTCCTGTAGCTACCTACTTACTATTTTATATTCACCTGTGTCAACTATAAAAAAGTATGTACTCTTTGAACACATTCCCATTACACTAAAATCAAACCGGCAACGTCGCACAGTATTTGCAAAAAAAAAACAACAAAATAAAAAAAAAACTGGACCGACACAGTAGCAAAAAATCCAATGCCGTCGCCGCTCACACACTCTCGTACTCAAGCAATTCCTATCTCAATTCTGCCACCCAATTCACTAACCCTTATGCAACGCCAAACGCCGGCCATGCTTGTTTTCTCAACCAGCAAGCAAAAGTTATTGCTGTCGCCGTTCGCCGCCACCAACTACATTTCACACAACCAAATAACAAACTCTGTATTTCTACACAAAAAATAATGCTCTCTCGTTCTAAGAACCCAAACGCACTACCAGGCAAAGAAACCACCATATGAACATCTCCCTTTAACTTAGAATACAATTTCAACGCCACAATATAGCTGTCGGCTTCTTTCCATACCCACACAGCTAAACTATCATTAAAATCGTGCCGAAGCAAATGAGTGTACTCGCTCTTTCTGTGGCATTTTTTAGCAAAAGCGACAGTTTGCGATGTTCAAATGAGATTCTCATGCAATAGACATGTTTTGGTAATATCACAGAGAAGAACAAAATGCTATCTGTCATCGTCGTCGCCGTGCCATGGTCACCGTCGTCGTCGTTCTCGTTTATCGCGTAATAATAAATAATTGATTTCTCAAGAGAAAAACAAAAAAAAATTGATAAATAAATAAAAAAAAGTTATAACGACAATAACTAGAATAATATTTATTTATAACAAAATAAAAGAACGAATACAATTCGCTTCTCTATTATATCTCTACTCTACTCAGTGTTGTTCTTCTTTCTTTGCGTTCTTTCGTCGTTGGTTTGGTTGGGTTGGTGTTTTTTTTACTTAAATTTTTTTTATCTCCAATTAGAATCCTCCGCCGATGTGTTTTTGCTTTTATTTTTGCTGCTGCTACTGCTGCTGTACCCCAAACGTTCGTATAGCCTTCGTAAGCTTGTCGTCTGTCTACACTAGTCTACATCGTCATTGTCGTCTCTCTGTCGTGTGAAAAAAAAAATTATATTTTTTTTCTTTCTGTTTAAAAGTGGAAATCACGGAGAAAAATTTTATGTAATAAAAAAGTTTTTTTTTGTGCAAAAATAAATAAAGAAATAAAAGCTCATCATCATCACCTGAACGACGTGCGAGTATTTTTATTTATTTGTGTAGTAGCTAAACGCGGTGCATTGCAGCTCCACTCCCCCGTGTGTCGGTGTAGTGTAATCAACCGACCAGACGGTGAGCTGTCAAACTTCGCCTCCCCCAAAATCGTTTTTTTTTGTTGCCTGTATTATCAATAAAAAAAAAATGTAGAAAATGTGAAATACACAGAATTTAACTTCAACCACGCGAAAATTGGATCTTGATATGAAAACGAAATGTGATGTGCGAATTTATTTTCAATTTTTAAATTGAGTCGAAATTTTGTTATTTGTGTTCGCAGTTACACAAAAAAGAAGGTGTTAACCCCTTGCAATGGATATGATGCAGCAGATGCACTGGCTTAAATGTCAATCAGTTTTTAAATGCCCAAATCCGGTTCCGGTGGAATCCCTTAACTGCTTAACTTGAGAATGGCGTTTATTCAATATAATATGAAAAAAAGTGAAGTCTAAAAAGGATTTTTTTTCTTAAATTCCTGCAAAAATATATAAGAAATTTAAAATAAAAAAAGCCAACAAATTCTTTTAAAGGAAAACTCAACTCTACTCAACTCAAAAAAAAAAAAACAACCAGCGAGAGCAGAATCACCAAGAATAAATAAAAGAACGTGTGTGTTGCTCTAAAAATATAAATAAATTTTCGTATTTAATTTATTTTTCCTTTTTTTTTCGTCTCTCCTTGCCTTGGATGAACTTTTTCGCGTTTTTGGTGTGAGAGCACAGGCAAATAAAAATTCAAATAAGAAAAAAAAACCTTAAAAGTTTGTCGTCTCGGGTTTGTTTTTTTTTTTTGAAAATATTTTACGTGATTTGGTCGTTATGGTCCCGTTTTACCGACGGTGAATTTCTTATTTTTGAATTTTCGCGTAATGTCTCAGAAATTGTGACACAGCCGTAGTTTCGAAATGTGACATGGTAATATAAAAAAAGACAACAAATAAATCGAGTTTTAGTGCAAAATAAAACAAAATCTGGGCGTTTTTTTTGTTTTCGTTTGGAAAAAAAAAATTATGACCGAATACGTAACGCAAAACATTCGCACCGTACTGAAAACGTACCAAAGTAGTGCGACTAAAAGTTTACAGGGTCCTGGCCAATCATTGGTGGCGGCAGCAGCTGCAGCCGCTGTCGGTTCTGCAGGCAGCCCAACAACAATAATCAAAAAGGAGATTCTAAGCTCTCCGGAGCCACTGGATGTCAATGAATCACCAACATTGATAGTGCCACCGCCGCCGCCGCCCGAATTGCCGCAACCAATTTTGACGGCTGCGGACACGGGACGCGGCGAACTGTATGAGACACGTCTCGAAGGTAAAACAATTGGATGTTTTTCACTTGGCGGTGAGCTGCGACTGTGCTTGCCACAGTTTTTGAATAATGTGCTTGCGGATTTTACGCTCGATCAGATAAATCGAATATTTGATGAGTTGGGTATTTTCTGCTCGCAATGCACCCCAGATCAGTTAATGGAATTCAAGGCGGCCAAAATTCTGCCGTCGGACGTGAAAGCGAGTGGTTTGATAACACGCACAGATGCAGAGCGTTTGTGTGCGGCATTGTTGCATCGGGCCTCCGAACGGCACCACTATGCGATAGATGACATTCCGAAGGGTGCTATTTCGTTTAAGGTGTATCATCGGTGTTTTGGTAAGAGCGAAGGGATCTGTACGCCCGATATGTATTCGTATATGAAGCCAGCTTGTATTGTTTGCATTGAATGTAAGGGTTGGTTTACACCGCAAAAATTTGTCGGGCACGTGCATCGGCAGCAAGAGAATCGCACATGTCATTGGGGCTTCGATTCGAGGAATTGGCATGAATATCTGCATGTGGCGCTAGATGTTGAAAATCGAGAAAAATATACAAAGATTTTGGACGAACTAAAGGAGATGGAACGTAAAGAGACGCTTAAGGCGCAGCGAGATCTGAGCTATTTAAAAAGAAAGGTAAGTTCAAAGACTTTTTTTTCTTTTCCAGTTGAATTAGCTTAATAAATAAACTAACAAAGTAGGTACCTACCAATCGTGGGAATAATGCCAAGATGTTCAAGTTTTTTAAATAATTTTGTTCCAAAATATCTTGTAGGTAACAAACTATCAATAATTTCCATCTTCTTAACTCAGTGAACTCATTAAATTTAATCCAGTTTTTGGATTAAGGTACTTAACTATTTATACCTAGGTACCTTTCTAATTGAAGATTTTATTTTAAAGATTATTCAATAGTTAATCTTAAGACTCGAAGAAAAAAGTTGGATACCTGTTACATCTAGTGATCGATTGCGAAAAGATTGCCGCAATTTACTAAAGTTTTCTTGTATACCTATGTATGTATTTGTTTATCTGTGATGTTTTTTTTAGTCTGTAGATGAGGTACCATCAGCGGATCCAAGATCTGACCGAAGAAAGCAATAAAACTTGGTGCATGAATTGTTCAGAACTCCGTTTAGATATAAATTTTATTCAGTTTTTAATATAACAATAATTTCACTCAAGAATACTATGTATTTCATATACACTGCAATAGATTTTTCTAAAATAAACTAAACATTTCATATAATTTAGGATAGAGCCCTGGACCTTGGTAAAAACCAAAGGCACAAAGTTCATAGGATAGAGTCCCCGCCCTAGACGGAACTAAAGGCATGTAGCATCCCTGCTAAAACAGCTGGTATGGAGTATGACAGTTTTACTTGTCACAGAAACTACACAGGAAAATGACATGTCGTCTTCTTTTTAGATGTCTATCGTTTTCCTCTTTTTTTTTGGTACGAAAGTCGTCAGCAGCAGCAGCAGTGGGTGTGAATAATTTAATATTGAAAAATATTTTAGAATAAGTTTTTTGATAGATTAAAAATAAATTAAAGTTTAGTATTTATTAGTAAGTAAATACTGTTTTTTATTAATCGTTACAAATCTCGTGGGATAGAGTCCCACTCCCAGGCCTTTGTCAAAATCAATGGCACAAAGTTCGTGGTATAGAGTCCCCGGCCTTGGTGTAAACTAAAGGCAAAAAATTTATAGCACTAGGCCATAAACTCCTCTAGATAGTACATTACGCACTCAACAGTATATTTTCACTTCCCTTATGTATACTAGATTGATACATATACCACCCTTTAAGTCCTAGTCCATGCGTTTCCATACAAATGTAACCTCCCTTTATAAAGGGTGATTTTTTTGCTACTTGGTTTTTGACGTTTATATTTTTGACAGATCACACATGACAAATTCCACGAACATTTGACATTTCGATTCAGTATTGTTTGCCATTTCATCATGAATAGACTTACGCCTGAACAACGTTTGCAAATTATTGAAATTTATTATCAAAATTCGTGCTCTGTGAAAAATGTCGAAATTATGAAATTATCGCAAAATTGTCTTCAGCAACGAGGCTCATTTTTGGCTAAATGGATACGTGAATAAGCAGAATTGCCGTATTTGGAGTGAAGAGAAGCCAGAGGCAATTCAGCAGCTACCAATGCATCCCGAAAAATGCACTGTTTGGTGCGGTTTATGGGCAGGCGGCATCATTGGGCCGTACTTCTTCAAGGACGATGAAGGCCGCAGGGTTACGGTCAATGGAGAAATGTACCGTTCGATGATAACAGATTTTTTTTGCCGAAAATGCAAGAATTGAACTCGGTCGACATGTGGTTCCAACAGGACGGTGCCACATGCCACACTGCACGCGAAACCATGCATCAATTGAGAGGCGAATTTGGTGAGCAGTTGATCTCACGTTTTGGCGCAGTCAATTGGCCACCAAGATCATGTGATTTGACCCCGTTAGACTATTTTTGTGGGACTATGTTAAGTCTATTGTCTATGGGGACAAGCCAAACACGATTGCTGCCTTGGAAGCCAACATTGAACGCGTCATTGGTGAGATTCCGGCCGAAATGTGTGAAAAAGTTTGCCAAAATTGGACCTTCAGAATGGACCACCTGAAGCGTAGCCGCGGGCAACATTTAAGTGAAATTATTTTTAAAAAGTAGATGGCAGAAATTGATTTATCGATCCAAATAAAAATTTCATTCACTTTTTACAAGTTTCTGTGTTTTTTTGAATATTCAAAAACCAAGCTCTTAAAAAATCACCGTTTATATTTTCAAGAAAGTGTGAATTGTAAGAGTTGCAAATTGATACCATGTAAATCATATGGCATGATGTTTGACTTGATGATGATGTTCCGGTATAAATCGTATGATCACGTGAATGTTTACTGACGATGCTCTACATAGTTGCTCTTTGACGGTTTAAGCTTTTGAATTTAAAAAATTCGATGGATCCTGAAGTAGCAGTTAGCTCGTCGATGAATGCTATAAGTGTGTTTAACGAGGCTGTTTGCAAAAGATTAGAAGACTTTAGAACAGAAAAGTAAATTAAATATATTGCTGTTCTGGTTTGGTGTTCAATGAGTCAGTTTGCAACACTTTAGAATAGGATTTTCTGCACTTGCTTTTTAGATAGAACAGGTTAGAACAGATTTGTGAGAACTTTCAAAACCAATTGTTGTTATTAAAAAAACATTACGGTGTTCGATTTAGTTGATAAATCATTTTCCGTGACGAAATCATCTCAATTCCATGAAAAATATTTTTTTAAATAAATTCAACTATATTTCAGATTATTTTTAAGAATGTTTCTGCAAAAATAAACTAACTTGAATTGTAGGTAAACAATAATGTTTTTTTAAATCTCTGTCAGATGTTCTATCTTTTTCTGAAGTTTCTCACGAATCAGGTCTGTTCTGTCCTATTATATTCTAACGTTTTCGTCACTGAATAATCTTGATGTGTAGTGGAAATTGGAATTTCGATTTTTTGGTAGGGTTAAATTTGTAACTTTGTCACAACTTATAAACCCCTATAAACCTAAATTTTAAAAATAATGATACAAAATTTCGATTTAAAGGTAGTTACATGGATTATTATTGGATATTATGTTAACTCTTCAATTTTAACACATGGTTGGGAAAATATATTAAAGATTAATAACTAAGCAGGTACCTACTAATAATATACCTATTGGAAGTGTTGAATATTTTAAACAGTGTTGGCATATGAGGTATGTACAGACCTCCTTATATGACGGCTCTTTTTTATACCTAGCCTTGAAAAGGAAAAAGCCCTTTCTTGTTTTGGCTCTGCATATATTGCTCAAGTAAATTTTTTATAAAGTCAATAGGCACCTTTTATACATTGCCTCTTTACATTCTTTAGATTTTTGTATCCATCTGAATTTACCTAACTCAATTTAATTTAGTTGAACCTGACTGCCTTGCCTGTTATCTTATAAATATATTAGTTACAAAATTTCTTTCACAAGGAAGAATTTTGGATTCGCTTGCTCGAGGCTCATTGTATCCCTGTTTGATTAGATTACAAAAACTCCGACGGAGTCAATTATGCCAGAGTTAAAAGCAGAACTATATTCTCGGAGTGAGGCACTTACTAAAGAACACGAACCTCTTTCAAGAGGTTTTGAAATAAACACTGTTATGAATCTGCAGCAATCGAAGTTAGGCCATATACCACAGTGAGCCGTCATTGGTCCTTTTTTATTTTCATTGTTCGTCTACAAAAACAAAAATAATATTAACTTATTATTTGCGGTTTCTTCAATATTATTATTAGCCAGACCACTTGCGTTAAATACATTTAAGTGCACGAATTTAACCAAATTCCCCTAGATGGGTACGATAGCATCTAACTGATGAGCCCAACTATCGTGCCCGGGCGAAAGTCATTTTGGACTACAGGTCATAAACATTTTTGGACTACAGGTCATACAAATCTTCGATATCAGAAACCATTAGAAATTCCTACTCGGTTTCATTGTAAATTGAATATCCTTATTTGAAATAAATATTTTTTTTTTAAATTTTGTGAGACCCCCTAACATTAACTTGCTTAATTGGTTTGAAAAAACCTGAATTTACCCATATTTACCCTGGTGAGCATATTCTTTGTTTTTTGAGACCTGGGATCGCCGTACAGGAGATCTAGGTTTTTTTCTGTTGCGAATTAAGGTAACGCTTAAAATTTCCTGTCACATGATATCTAATGCATTTGTTTTGTTCTGGATTTCTGTTTTGTACACAAATTTTTATTTTAAAAATGCAAATTAAAATATTTATGTCGTTTTTATTTGGCAATCCGGAAGCCTTCCGGACTCTTCTGAAAGCGTTCACTTGGGAAAAAATGACAGTTCTAATTATAAAAAGAAGAGAATTTTGCTTCTGGATTTGAAATCAGAATCAGAACCAGAAGCACTCACACATTCATATACTTGAACGTCAAACTCGACCGTTGTCATTTTTTGTATATCATAATTGTGCAAGAAAATTTTTTTTGAATTTGAATATTCTCATAATAATCACATAAAAGTTTTTAGTTGGGATCCCGGATCGGAGAAGAATTCCGGATTGCCAAATAAAAACGCCATTAATGTAATACCTACACAGAAATCAAAAATATAAACCTTCGAAGTTGTGAATTTTGGATCGGGCCCAAGCACATTTCAAGTTTTAATTATTAGAGGACATATGTAACTTGATTTTCAACAAAATGCACATTAATGGTCAGTAGGTCTTTTTTGAGAACCGATTTTAATTTCCTGGGTTTGTCAAGAAAACCTGGATCGACCCTGGGTAAAGTTCAACGAATGAACCTATGGCTATCTAAATTTGGACAGGCACCCAATTGTACTTTCGAATTTGCTTTCACAGCATTCAGTCCCTTATTTTTCCTTACTTGTCTTCCTTGCAGGCATTTTTTTTTTGCAGACACCTAACAGCTGCCGCGAAGTAGAAGATCTAGCTCAAAATATACCTACATGATATATCCCCTAACCCATTACAAAACTGTCATAATGATTAGTTACATGAACTTTTGGAATATGACAGAAATCAGCGCAATGTCACTATTCATTCCGAAAACCTTTGTCACAAAAATCTCGTTGGGTCAACTTTAATCTATACCTACCTAATCTGTTGTTTTATGAGATGATCATTGGTATCAAAATTTACAAAAAAAAACAAGAAATCTCTTTTCGTATTCAAATATTCAACGAGAAACGTGCTGAAAACAATACATAAATATCAACAAGGAGGAGGGTCATTGAACCGTTTTTGCGGTTTCGTTACCTGAAAATTGTGCGCCATATAACAATAATTCCGTCTCTCAATAGTTTACAATGAATTTTCATTTAAACGCACTTCTTCGTCCTTTATTATCGTTTTTCCATTGTCTTTTATTTGTTTTTTTTTTGTTTATAATCCTCGTTTGGAGTGAATTGTGGATAGAAAAGAATAAAAATTGTCTCACATATAGGTAACGGGATGCTTTGTAATATTTTCGTTTTTTTTTTTTTTTGTACTTACATATTTGGGGTAAGAGTATACCTCAACTTGTTCTATTGTCTCATTCGTTGTCTAACGTCTATCCAAAATGATGTGGTTCTCGGTTGGTTAGATGTGTCTGCAATTTTGAAATTTAGGGTGAGTATTGCGTATTGCTGCAAAATATAAATGATGGAATTGTTCGAATGGATAATGTATTTCAAAACTCAATGAGAACAAACAAAAATTCTATTATTTTAGGTTGAGAATAGAGAGGCATTACAAGAGTCAAGAGGCATTCCCTTGCATATATGGGACATTGACCTTTACTGAACTGTATGACGCACGTCAATTGGATAGGAAGCAGCTAGAATGCACACAAGTTGGTGAAGATGATGAAAAATATACATATAAATTTTAGAGGGATGAAATCTACTAGGTATGACGAACTGTAACTAGGTACCTATTTGTATATTATCATAAACCTATGATTCCTATTTTGATTGAATTGTGTGGGCTAGCGTTGCCAGATGCCCTAGTTCACTTTGGAAATTAGGGATTTTAGACATAAAAAATAAATGAGTGGGAAAGCGACCTTAATAAACTGTAAACAAAATTACACACACATATATCTACATACTTCTTAGTACATGTAGAAAAAAGTTGTTAGAATAATTGTGTTTAATTAGTTAGAACCTGGGAGAACGAATTTTGTAGGCTTTTATTCCATTAATAGACATAGGTACAACATATGTATATAGATGAATGGATCAATTTTGCAGTTTTTGAATGTAGGTAGAGCTATTTCATAAACGCATCAACAACATATTTTGAAAGTGGATGTATATAACAAAAATAAAAGAGTGGCCGTGGCGCGATAGTTGTGTGCTCGCCTGTCAACCTCGTGGTTGCAGGTTCGATTTCTGCGGTTGTCTATGTATTCTGATATTCCATTAAAAACAAATTCTAAGATTGTCATAAAATAAGTTGCTGCTTTGCTCATTACATGCTGTTTAGGCATAACACTAACAACATGTGATTGAGTAAACTAGCATACCCATAAAATATGACAACGAAATAAATAAAATAATGCGAATTATAAGCGACATAAATAAATAAGACACGGCAATTTTCTCCGCATTAGTGCAGCCGCCATCCCTGGAGATAAATCTGAGACAACAACCAGCTCTAGTCTCAGAATATCGCGCCACACATCTTTCCTATACTTCTTTCTCTTCTTCCAGCGGATGCCCGCGCTATGTTAAGAAAAACATATAAAGGGTATTCATAATCCCTTGAGCAAAGTTATAAAAAAAAAAGACCAATTTTCCAAAATTCTAAAATTTTGTATCAGTTTTTGTATTCTTAAAATTGATAACTCATTTACTCTCTTAAGTGTGATAGAGTTTTTTTTTGTTTTAATAAACTAAGACAATTTCATCAAAAACAATTGAGTGGTATTCGAAAAAGTGGGTGGATATCACTTAAAAAGTTTTTGATTTTTTGTCTTCCTCATAAAACCAAACTCTGTAATTTTCATTCAAATCGTTAGAGTCGTTTCCGAGAAACCATGAAATAAAAAAGTAGACGTGGTGGTGGGTGGATTTAAGAAAATCTACTTTTATTTTTTTTACTCGATCATATGATCAAACTGTAAACGTTTTATCCAAATCGTTGGAGCCATTTCCGAGAAACTGAACGCACATTATTTAATGTACAACAATGTTTGGTATCTTGGAAACGGTTCTTACGATTTGGATGAAAGCCTAGCTCGTTTAAAGTAATGACAAATTTAAGTCGCAAAAAACAATAAAACAAACAATAACTAGTAAGGATACGCAAATCTGCAAATCTATAAGTTTATTTTAATGTTTTAAATGCAGACAGGGCTGTTTTCAATTTGTGTACTATAGTTCTATTCTTCCACACCCAAAAATGGGATGAGCTCTTCGCTAAAAAAAATGATTCATCAGATCTGTTTGAATTAAATATGGAACATACGTAAGACACTGAACTGTCATGGGACTAGAAGTCAAATCTCATGAAAAATTGAATATGATCGGCTGCTGATAAATTGTGCTCGGAGATAGCTCTGATTGAACACAACATACCCAGTATTGTTGAGCATTTTGATGAGTCTAAGCTAAATAAGTAATAGGTACAGACCTTGTAACGAGTGATTTTTTTGCTACTTGGTTTTTGACGTTTATATTTTTGACAGATCACACATGACAAATTCCACGAACATTTGACATTTCGATTCAGTATTGTTTGCCATTTCATCATAAATAGACTTACGCCTGAACAACGTTTGCAAATTATTGAAATTTATTATCAAAATTCGTGCTCTGTGAAAAATGTGTTTTATCGCAAAATTGTCTTCAGCGACCAGGCTCATTTTTGGCTAAATGGATACGTGAATAAGCAGAATTGCCGTATTTGGAGTGAAGAGCAGCTAGAGGCAATTCAGCAGCTACCAATGCATCCCGAAAAATGCACTGTTTGGTGCGGTTTATGGGCAGGCGGCATCATTGGGCCGTACTTCTTCAAGGACGATGAAGGCCGCAGGGTTACGGTCAATGGAGAAAGGTACCGTTCGATGATAACAGATTTTTTTTTCCCGAAAATGCAAGAATTGAACTCGGTCGACATGTGGTTCCAACAGGACGGTGCCACATGACACACTGCACGCGAAACCATGCATCAATTGAGAGGCGAATTTGGTGAGCAGTTGATCTCACGTTTTGGCGCAGTCAATTGGCCACCAAGATCATGTGATTTGACCCCGTTAGACTATTTTTTGTGGGGCTATGTTAAGTCTATTGTCTATGGGGACAAGCCAAACACGATTGCTGCCTTGGAAGCCAACATTGAACGCGTCATTGGTGAGATTCCGGCCGAAATGTGTGAAAAAGTTTGCCAAAATTTTACCTTCAGAATGGACCACCTGAAGCGTAGCCGCGGGCAACATTTAAGTGAAATTATTTTTAAAAAGAAAATGGCAGAAATTGATTTATCGATCCAAATAAAAATTTCATTCACTTTTTACAAGTTTCTGTGTTTTTTTGAATTTTCAAAAACCAAGCTCTTAAAAAATCACCGTTTATAATAAATTGAAAAGAATTATTTAATATATAAAACATATTATACCTACGTATACTTTAAATATCTACATATACATATGTACACATACATATGTACAAAGGAAATTGTGTTAAGGATGTACAAACCCATATAATTATTATTCCAAATGAAAGCATTTGCATATTTAAAGCAACAAATGCAAACCAATATTCCACAGAAAACTATATTTCGATGGCATACCTACTCTCTCTTAATAAAAGTCTATTTTAATACAATATTAAGAGAACAATTTTGTTTACGATAACTTAGGTCAATAAAAGGCGATATCTTCTAAACAAATGAAAAAGTCTATATAAAACATACATATTTGTGTGCGACTTAAAAAATTAGTTGCGTACTACATACACATAAATTATAGTACCTACACGTAGATTCTTTGATGGTATAAACTTAAGTGTTTATAAATACTTATATATTTTTATAGGCACCTGTTTTGAAACTTAATTAGCAATAATGTTTGTACCTAATAAAATCTTTGTTAAGAATAGAAAATTCAAATTGTAAATATCGACGTATTTCAAAATTTGTTATGGATTTAAAAGTCATACATATCACTCATTTGCTACAAGAACGTCATAATTTAAAATTTCAAGTTTCGAGATAAATTCGATCAAAAATGTCATATTTACGAAAAAGCTTGTAGTGAAATAAAAAAGACGCACGTACATTTTGTATGTTTGATGATACATCGATGTTTGATATTCTACAAAAATAATAACAAAAACTGTTTCTCAATATTTTTGTACTTACTAGGTCAGAATCGCATGTTTTTGAATTATGTCGCTACTGCGCCATATCATCTTGAGCACAGATGAGTAATACTAAGGTGGAAATTGCTTAAATTGTTGTTCATATTTGTAATTTGATTTCGTGTCGGCGAATAAATGTGAATTAATAGTTACCCCGTTTATATGAGTGAATTGAGGAATCGAATCGAATCGAATTGAGATTTCAATTCAGGTATATGGCCTCGTGGGATCGGAAGATTGAATTAAAATGGAATCGAAGTGACAATTTGAGTTTACAGAATAAACAACAAAAACATGCAACAGAAAAAAATACAAAGCAAAGAAACCGGAAACCCACTTAACACAAAAAAACACTATTGGTGCACACACACACCAAGAATCAGATGTGAATTCGATTCTTCAATTCCTCGATTCAGGTATATAAGTACATTTTCAATTCGATTCAGCTCTTCTAGTGGGATCGGATCGAGTAATCCTATTTTAATCCGATTCAAGTATACAAACACCTAAATCCTGATTCAATACCGATTCAATTCTCCATATAAACGTAGTAAGTATTTTTGGGATGTGTTCAAAAACTTAAGTTTAGGACATACTTTTTTTATTGATATTACATTTTAATTATGTCGTTTTCTGTTTGCCAATATGTAACAAAAACAACCCGAACACATCTTTTATATGTGTATGTATTCTGTAGAGTGAATAAAACCGTTTAACGTTTCAGCAAATTTAGCTTTACTTTGTGGTGTGTTTGCAAATACGTGTAAATCCATATAAAAATCTGGATCTGTGATTTTGATCCCGGATAAAAGAAATCGATTTTTTTTTGGTAGAAAAGAACGAATTAGATTATGTTATAATAAAACGCAACTAATTATTTATAGTTTATTATATCAGTACTGTTAAATATAAAAACGAAACTACAAATTCGAATTTCGTAAAGATAAAATGGAAAATTAGGATTTGACGTTAGAGACGGGTATGTCAAATCTTGCTAGTGTGCATAAAATACGCAAAATCTTTCTAAAAATGCAAAATGTGTTTTGACGCAATAAAATCGATTTTGTTCAGAAAATGTTCAGGAAATGTTTGATTCGAAAAATTGAAGATTAAGGGGGATTCCACAGAAAACGGACAACTTCAAATAACTCTTTTTTTTTTACCTCTTTTATACCGGGTGTATTTAAATCGTACCTCATTGAAAATCATTGGAAAGAAAATGTAAGCTCAATGCATTCAAGATGAGCTCTTGTACTAAATTTTGAATTGGTGGATAAAAACACATTTTTTCAAGATTTATCATTTTTATTGTATCATTTTAATTAAAAACATTGATTTAAGTTATTATATACTGTTACTGATTTTATTTATCTTTAATGTAATTCTAAATTGAAATGATATTACATTTAAGGCGAAGCCTGCACTAAAAAGAACTTCATTCCGTTTCCATACTTTTTGAACATACCATATCATTCGCCAGCCATTTTTTGATTTGTAACTTGGTTAAAATTTGAATAAATGGGTGAATAAATGGGTTTAAAATGTAGGCAGCTGTGGATCAGGCTAAATTTGCGTTAAAATTTAACGTTTCTCAAGGAGTAATTTGAAACTGTAAACGATAACCGAAAAGAAAAATGAATTCCAAAAAGTTCAGATCTACTTTAATAAATGTAAGTTTTAATTTATTCAATTGAAAAATTAAATTACATTATTATTTTTGTTTGTGTAGGGTCTTAAGAGAAAAAAAAAACAAATATTATAATCCGTTGATATTTTAACAAATATAAAATAATTAATTAAAATACTCATTGTATTTCATTTTGCAAATTGAATACAAATAGATTGATTTGTCAGCTTGTCAAATTCTTCAGCTGTGAAAACTAGTGTTTACATACTAAATGAACAAACTAACCATAATGGGAATTGTTTTGAAAAGATTTGGAGTTGTTGTTTTAAAATATTAAATGAACGATGTAAAACCGAAACATATTAGTAAAACTGAGAATTCGTTACTTTTTTCGTGCCAAATATCTTCTAAGTCGGATTTTGGGAAAGAAATTAATTAACTTAATCAACAAAAAAAAATGTTTTTAGGGAAATTTCTTAAATCTGGAAGGAATTTTAGCCAAAATAGTGTTTTAATAAATCCCTTTTAACGCAATTTGATCCCACCACAAACCAAACTTCAAAATTTACCCAAGGTAGAAAATTTAACCAACATTTTAACGCAATTCACACACGGCCTAAATCGGTAAATCAAAAAATGGCTGGCGAATGATTAAAAGCATGATACAACTAAGATTAGTTAGTGTAGTTGTATCATGGGATAAACAGAATAGATGCATCCATCCGCCTTTTGGGTTTGGTGTGCGTTGCTGCAAGGACTAAGTGGATAGTTGTGTGCGTTAGCAGCTTGTAGTTAAACCCGTTTGACAGCCGAGGTATTACTTATCTGTGATCTTGAATTTTCTGATTTATTTTTTTAAACAAAAGGCAAAGCAATACCTTGACAAATTTTGAGTTCTGTCAATAATCCAATTACGAGTCACGAGGTTAATCTCTGATTATATAACTTTAACCAGAGTTTTGTAAAAAAAAGAAATATGTTTAACTTATGTGTGTTCATGTTCAGCCTTGCGAATTTTCATTAATTACTTATGTAGCCTTAACTCCTTGACATTAAATATATGTACATATGTATAATATTAAAAAAATTATTGCTATATATTACACATCATGTTTAAGAGATAATTAAAATTTTAATCATAGAGCATCAAATTGCAGTGAAAAGCATAGGTCAGACCTATTCGACACTATTATGCAAAATTGATAAATTAACTTAACTTTTTTCAAGCACATTTTAAAGAATAAAAAAGTTAAGCAATCTGCTGTAATACTTCTAGGTCATTACATATGTACAAAAAAAAATGAAATTTGAAACTAAAAGCTCAAAGATCTCATTTGAATTTTAATTGCACATTTTATTTCACCAACGAACTCATAAACACTCAAATACAATAAAAAACTTCTTTTTAATAACACTTTCTCCCACCTCTATCATCAGCAACATCGTAAAGTCTAAACTACCATTATTTACAAACCATAACAAGACACTGACTTGAAAACAACTTACACTTACACTCACATATGTGTTGAATGGGTGTTTAAAAATCTGTCTAGCGCCATAAATTTTAAATTTTCAAACACAAAAAAAAAAAAAAACAATGACGATAGTATTGTAATGGATACCTCTGTTCCCTCTCAATGTCATTAAGATTCTCTGCTGCCCCATTTTCACCATTTATAGCCCACTTGTTTCCGTTGACAAACAAAAAAGTTTACAGACTTCTCCGGTGACAACAATCAACACTGAGTATTTCTTACCTACTATATCATCACAGGCTTCTTTTTTTAATATTCTGTGCCGAGTGATGATTATTATTAATGTTAATAAAATCCGCCTACGAAACTACATTATGTTACGCATTACCTTACCGAAAACATATATTATGAGCATGTAGTTAAGCAATAATTATAAGAGAGATACCAAATTGAGAATCTATAACGACGTATTATAGATTTTTTAGTAAACATTCCATTGACTAAAATGTGTACTGCCATCTGTTAATTATAGATTCTGTTTCTGTCTTTATTTAATAAGTTTTTATCGGATTAGTTTTAGTTAACACACCCACTGTGTTACTGCCATCACCGTGCCAATGCTTTACGATATCGGGGGTATAATGTAACAAAAACGTGCCACAAGATGAAAGCGTGTTTATAATATTTAATATGATAGACGTATGCTATTGTGAGATTCTAATAACTAAACAAAAGATTCGTTTGCTTACTTAAAATTACTTGTGTAGTTTTAAGATTAGTAATATCGTATCAATTTTTTTAAACTGGACACTAACCGAAGCTTTGGTAAACGAAATAATTGATTGGTATGTTCAATTCCTTTCAACTAAAGTATCGATTCTGTTTAGAAAAAAATCAATTTTTTTTAGACAAATTGGAATCTTGCGAATTTTGCACTGGAGTGCTGGAGCGGGAAAAGCTGTCAAAAAATGTCACGCTAGCTATATTTGATGTGTTCACAGTACAGATGTACAGCTTTTTCATAGTTGTTGTCAGCTGAGAATTTTTTCAGGGATTAAAAAGAGTTTGAAGCTTCTATAATCCCATGTAAACACGATTTTTCGACTCAATCGTAGACGTATTTTATGTGTTAAATAAGCTAAAGGTTACAGCTCCATGTACAGTTCCATCTGCAGATACGTTGGGTTAGGTTTGTAAACTTAAGTTTGTGTGTACATTTTCAATATTTTGACAGCTATTCCAGCTGCAGTTGCAGTTGCAGTTTCGTTTCCATTGTTCAGTTTATTTAAGCTTATTTTTTTAAAACAGATTTTTTTATAGTCTGCCATAATTTAATAAGATTTGACATTTCTCTGACGCCTTGCTTATTTCTTATGTCGAATTCCAAACAACCGAAATATTCCATTTATTTCTGAACGCAATCTATTTATTTCTAAGCAAAATCGATTTTAAGCTGTCAAAACAGATTTTGCGTTTTTAACGCACACTATTGATTGATCTGAAATCGATTTGTAATCGTTGTTTGGAATTCGACATTATATTCTGATTTAAGAAAAATCTGAAATGTATATGGTTTTCCATTGGTATAATAATTTAATTCTTTCATGATATAAATCTGTCAAAACACATGTCACTACTAAAAACTAGTACAATTGAAAGCATTTAGTTTGACAACTACCAGTTTATCAGACATGAATATACACCAATACCATAATAAAAAAAAACTGTTCAAATCACGTTACATTCGCCACGAAAAACTTGAAATTCCGCATTAAATTCTTAATTTACCAATGGAAAACCATTTGAAATCGAATTCAGATCGATTTTTTTTTGTAAAAAACTTTCAAAACAAAAAAAAAAATGCGCGTAAAGCCGATGAAATCTTGCTAAAAAAGTCAAGATTAATTTTTAGAGCAAAAGATCGAATTTGTTTAGAAATAATTCGATTGTGTTTTTTCAAAAATCGAATGTTTGATTATAAGAAGTTGGACATTATGTAAGTGTTTTTACAATCCTGTTTATTAAATTCCTGCTTTTGGAATCAACACAAGGTGCAAAAAGTAGGGTGCGTAAGGAAACTGCAAACGACCTGTGCTTGGTCCAATATAGAATTTGGTATGGGGTTGGGTATATGCAAAGTTTTTTGAGTAATAATATAATATAATTATCAAAATACAAAACGGCTAAGCGGGATTAAACGGAATTTGAAAACTTTTTTTCGTGATTTTTGAAAAACGAGATTTTAGAAAGCGGGGTTCCGATACGCTTTCCTTCAAAACATGTCATTGTAAACCTGTATTTTTCACGAAACATCACGAATTCCCTACGAATCAATAATTTAACACAATTTGTTTCATATACTTTAAATTCATTAGGAAAAAAACAAAGTTGATGTTACAGCCACAGGCTTTTTTGAACAAGGCTTAGATTATCTAGGGTGGAATCGGCGTTTTGACGATAGCTGTCTCTTTTATTTCTCTGAGGAACCATAAAGAGAAGAATTATTAAAAAGATAGTCAATTAATCGTGCAATCGCTTTTGTATTACGCGATATGGATTTTTTGTTTGCTAAATCTGGAGTCCCTTTAGGCACTCACTTGACCCTTATTCTTTTTGTTCTGCCAATCAATAGGCGTTTTTCTTTCGTCGCCGATAACATCTTGGCATTTTTATCTTTCATCTTTTTTTATCTTACCGTTTTGCTTTTGCATAATTTAACTTAAATTTTTTATTTAATTTTCCTTGCAATTAGCAATTTGCCGCATCGAAAACAGTTTTCGTGCATTTTGACGTTTCGTTCCGAAATGCTGGGAACAAATTTTCTTCCGAATGAATTCCTCGATTAGGCTGAATAATGTTATTTTCGATTGGATTTTCTGATTGTTCCACTCCCTTTCAATTAAAATGGAACACATAATATTTATTTATTTATAATTTTTAGACCTTATAAAATCGGGGAAATAAAAAGACTCTGAAAACGTTAATCGAAACAGCCAATCGAAAAGGGGAAGACTATTTCTTTCATATTCAATTGGAAAAATAAGCACACAATTTCGAAAAAAAAATATTAAACAATGGTTAACGTGTATTTCTTATTAATAAATGTATTTTAGCTACATCCCAGTTTTTTAAAGAATTTTCTACATCCCAGCACATTGACGTATGGTGACATTTCCTAATTAGCGAGAAATTTAAAACAAATTCCCAACTGGTGATAATGACAAAAAATGTACTTCAATATTTAGTACAATTAGACTTAGTGGTGCCAAGTTTACAGTTAAACAGTGAATGGCTGACATAGAACTAATGCCGGATTTACACGAGTGACAAATTGCCATTAAACGGCAAAATAATGGTAAAATCAAATCAATAATGATAAGCATTTACACGGGGTAAAATAATGACTATTTGATTGATAATGGCAATCTGCCATTTAAGAATAAGCACATTCATTCTTCCTCGCGGTGTGCCATAATTTTCAAAATGGCATCATTGTGGATTTACATGACTCCATTATAATGGCAATATTTAATGCCAGTCTTCCGTGCCATTTTTTTAATGACGAAAACAATGACAAATTTTATAACCATTTACACGATTTTGTCAGTAATGTCAATAAAATGGAAGAAATATTGGGAATTTGTCACTCGTGTAAATCCGACATAAGGTGTGTTCTTATTGACAAAATGACAAAAATATTCACACCAATAATTTGTCTAGAGAAACCGTGTGTCAACAGGAGAACAGCGTTGAATATATGAAAAACTACAATAAAAAAAACGCGTAACAGAAAGCAGTCAATTCTCACAAGTAAGTCCAAAATCTTTGTAGGTATATAAACTGGTTCTACGAATTTGTATTCAAAATCCTATACAAAAATTCATACGAAAAATTTTAAAATTCGTCGAAATTCACAGTCTCCGATATCCCAGGACGTAAACATTATCAATCCTATTAATAAAAAAACGTTTATTCCACCTCTAATCCACCACTTTTTAAACCATAGAATTGAAGTTAACCCACGAGTTAAAATTTTTCATTAATAAAAATAAAACTTCCATCCGTAAATTCATGAAGAAAATCTAGTAAACGGTGATTTTTCAAGAGCCTGGTTTTTGTAAATTCAAAAAAACACAGAAACTTGTAAAAAGTGAATGAAATTTTTATTTGGATCGATAAATCAATTTCTGCCATTTACTTTTTAAAAATAATTTCACTTAAATGTTGCCCGCGGCTACGCTTCAGGTGGTCCATTCTGAAGGTCCAATTTTGGCAAACTTTTCACACATTTCGGCCGGAATCTCACCAATGACGCGTTCAATGTTGGCTTCCAAGGCAGCAATCGTGTTTGGCTTGTCCCCATAGACAATAGACTTAACATAGCCCCACAAAAAATAGTCTAACGGGGTCAAATCACATGATCTTGGTGGCCAACTGACTGCGCCAAAACGTGAGATCAACTGCTCACCAAATTCACCTCTCAATTGATGCATGGTTTCGCATGCAGTGTGGCATGTGGCACCGTCCTGTTGGAACCACATGTCGACCGAGTTCAATTCTTGCATTTTCGGCAAAAAAAAATCTGTTATCATCGAACGGTACCTTTCTCCATTGACCGTAACCCTGCGGCCTTCATCGTCCATGAAGAAGTACGGTCCAATGATGCCGCCTGCCCATAAACCGCACCAAACAGTGCATTTTTCGGGATGCATTGGTAGCTGCTGAATTGCCTCTGGCTGCTCTTCACTCCAAATACGGAAATTCTGCTTATTCACGTATCCATTTAGCCAAAAATGAGCCTCGTCGATGAAACGGACGTAGCTTGCGAAACACATTTTTCACAGAGCACGAATTTTGATAATAAATTTCAATAATTTGCAAACGTTGTTCAGGCGTAAGTCTATTCATGATGAAATGGCAAACAATACTGAATCGAAATGTCAAATGTTCGTGGAATTTGTCATGTGTGATCTGTCAAAAATATAAACGTCAAAAACCAAGTAGCAAAAAAATCACCCGTTACAATAAGTATTTTATTGGCAAATTGTTGTCAAAAAATGTCAATTCTTTATTCCTTCGCTTAACCATCTTCTTCGGAGGGTTAAAGAAGGAATTACTTTAAAATGTCGAATATTAGACATTTTCCCTTTATTATTAACATATTGCACTAAAGCCCCGATTTAAAGATAAACCGCAACTAAATCGTGTTTTTTTAAAAGTACTGATTCTTATTTATTAATTTCAGTGCTGCCAAAAGCAAAAGTTTGTATATGTACTTATGTCACAATACCCATACTCATACATCAATTTGCTTCCATCCAAATCAATCTAATACAAACATATATACATTCCAATTGAAAACGTTAAAGAATCAGCATTAGTTTAATCCAGTTCCCCACCTTTTTCTCTTAAAATGACAAATAACATTAACAGTCAATTAAAAAAAAAAAAAAAAAAAAAAACCTCAGTCTGTTTCCAGAATTACACCCTCTCTACATCGTTGTCGTAGCTACTCTTTATTTGTAAAACCCCAGAGCATTCAATTAAAATTACTAATAGCGACTAGACACAACCTGTTAAAGTGGAATTTAAAAGCACTATCATTCAGTGCGCGCCGAGCCGACCCAGACCAGAAGCCCATACGTCAGACTTCGAAAAATGAATTAAAAAAAAGAAAAAAAAAAGATAAATGTCTGAAAATACAAAGCTCGTCAATTTTACTCCAGCAAAAACTGAAGTATCGAATCGACCTAGTAAGTGGTGTATGTACAGTATGAGCACATATAAATGAGAGCTTCCTATACCAGACGCCAGAGGGGGCATGCAATCTCTTTTTGTGATATGTACTTGTACAATTAGGTATGTATGTAGATACGAAGCGGGGTGGCACAGTAACTCTTGTGGCGCAGTAAATGTTAAGAAGCCGAGATAGAAAAAAAATATGTTTAATAGTTTCGAGGGAATAGTTTCATATGGAGAGGCAGCTTATACACGATATGTATGAAGGTATGTATGTTGAAGTCGCGAGTTGCGACGACACGGCTACGACGAGAGTTGCTTTCGATGGAATGGTGGAGATGGAGAGTGCAGAAACATCAGAAGTTAGATACAGAAATGACTGTGTTTGCTGCTGTACCGGCTGGCTAGACATGGGTTCACCTTTTGGGGTCATTAGATATTTAATTTTCTTTATGAAAAAAAAAATGAAAACAAAAAAAAAAATTATGAAGGGTGCCCGGGGAATTCCTCGATCACACACAATGTTTGTAGAGTTTTACTTTAATATACTTTTTTTTGTTGTAATTTTATGATTTGTTTAATATTTATTTTGAATATTTTTCTCTCTCATCGTCTGTCCCAGATTGTAAATTATAATAAATCAATTAGCTAAATAATATATACCTATACCGCTCGGTTCATTTCTCGGAGTATGGTTTCATTCATTTAAAATTCAAAATTACAATTTACGCAAGCAAAGTACAAAAGTGTGTAAAAGCAGCTGCAGAGAGGAGACTGTAAAGTGTATATGTAAACGCAACCTTATCATAAGGTTCAAAGACTTATTGCCACTCTCAGGCGTTGTGTAATCTTTTTTCAGATTATTTTGTCTTTTTGTTATGTTTTTTTTTTTTTTTTTTGAAAATATTTTCAATGAAACGCAAAATGAGGTACGAGTCTCCATGTTGTTTTGAGTTTAATCTGCTTTAACTACTGCAATTATGTTTATTTATTTTTATTAAAAGTTATTGTTTTATTAATAATCAGTTTTACACATTTTTGTGTTTTGTTCAAAATTGTATGTATTTTTGGTCTATTTATTACTTCAATTATTTACTGTGATATCAATATTGTTGTTGTATGAATAAATGGGTTGAATTTAATTGTTAAGTTATGTGACGTTAGCATGGAAGGGGCTTAGTGGGTGGTTAGAACTGATTGGTCGAAGTGTCTTGTTTTTTCTCGTAATAAAATTTTGTTGCTTATTGTTTATTTTTTTTTATCACAAGCTTTAAAAAATCTGATAAAATGCCAACAAACCGAGTGGCAAATTCCAATCTTAGAGTAATTTGCTTGTTTTCAAGCAGAACAAAGTTACATATTAAATAATGTTCTAAATTGGCCGCTATATAACTTTATAGGGAGTTGAAATTAAAATGACCTTTGATCTAGCTTCAACTAATCAATTACGATTCGAGCCGTAGTAAATTACCAAAGGTGTTTATTAACGATTTAAATTGATTAGCGATATTTTATCAAAATATAATTTTACAGATTGTTTTCTACTTGTGACCCAATTAAGATATGTATGTAGTTGCGTTTTATTGAGAATTATAGCTAGCTCATCAATCCAAACTATAGCTTTGAATCTATCTAAAAGATCATACTATTATAAACAATTCTTATTGTTATTTTTATATACAATATTCTGACGAAATAGTAATTGCATTCCTTTCTTTTAAGTATTCAACCGTAGTACTCACTCTTATAGGAATGATCATCACTTCACGAGTATACCTTTGAGCTCAACTTGGAAGTACTGTCAAATACAGAAATTCTTTCTTAAGATCTCTTTAATACGAATCTGGAATGCTTTAGTTTGTTCCATTTTTTTCCGTTTTGATATTCAGAACTTCAAAACTATTAATATTTATTATTTTTTCATTATTTTCTTATCAAAATTTCTTCAATTTTTTCTTTAAATTTTTTGGTATGCTAATATTAAGTATTTAACAATATAAATTTAAAAAATATGTTTTCAAAATCTTTCGAAATATTGAATTTAAAAAAAAAACACCTAAAAAAATGGAATTCGAAAATCTCCCATTTAAAATTTTTGATCGAAATCCGTTAAGTCGTTAATGAGAAAGTCGAAAATGAAAAAAAATTTCGACTGCAGGTACCATCAATAAGATTTTATGTAAATTGTTTTCGGGTGCACAGAATTTTTTAAAAATCAAAATCGTCAGAGCTGTTCTCGAGAAAATTAAGATTAATTTTTTTTTGATATAAAAAAGACGCTTAAGTACCAAATTTGAAGAAAATCTCTTAAGTCGTTTAGACTGTAGATCAACCCTCAGACAAACAGTCCTAATTGCGATATCCACTTTTGTTGGCGTTCTTAATTATAGTAATATCAAGTTTGATCAAAATCTCGAGTTTGATTTGTTTCCAAAGTCAAAATTTGCTTTATAGTTAAAATAGTTAATATAATATTGTTGTAATGTAAATGCGCATTCGATAACATACCCATAGGAATCTGTATTAGATTTTGTTGTTGTAATGCCTTTGAAAGAAATAACCGATGAAGAAACATCTCTTGTCAAACGAAAATCCTAATCTGTTGTAACGAAGTTACAAATTCAACCCAACAAAAGCATTATTCCAATATCCCCCACACATCGCAAGCATTCATCGACCAGTCAACTGCCGCTTCAGTTTCAATTAAATCTTCAAATTCCAAAGCCGATGAAGAACAGATGTACAAGCAGACACGTGACCAGACGATTTGTAATGAAGACAGAACATTATCATCCAATCAAACGTCACGCCATACGAATTACATGGGATAAGTTTTTCTATACTTACAATTCAGATTCACTCATTACGGAAAATGTATGAAGAGGATGTAACATTGGTACGGAAAAGGAGGGACTTCTTCTGCCTTGAGTGGTATTGTACCAATTTGGTGTACACAAGGGGAGTACCTAGAAGCAAACTGCTGAGTGCGTAGTCCACTAGTTAGGAGTTTCGTAATTGTTTGGCCTTGTGCCGTAAATTTTGTGCCCTGGGTTTCGACCAGGGCCGGGGACTCTATTCCACGCAACTTTGTGCCTTTGGTTTCGACCAGGGCCGGGGACTATATCCCACTCAACTTTGCGCCTTTGGTTTCGACCAGGGCCGGGGAAACTATCCCGCTAAACTTTGTGCCTTTGGTTTTGCCCAGGGCCGGTGACTCTATCCCGCTAAACTTTGTACCTTTGGATTCGAACAGGGCCGGGGACTCTATCCCACAAAACTTTGTTCCTTTCGTTCCGACCAGGGCCGGGGACTCTATCCCAACGTATATTAGATCGTTAGTTTATTTTTGAGGGTAACTATTGTAAAGAATATATTTATATGAAATACCGTGCTATAGTATTTTTGATTGAATTTAATGTAATATTTAAGGAATTAATAAAGATTGATATTTAACGGAGTTCTGAACTCTTCATGCACCGAGTTTTTATTGCTTTCTTCGGTTAGAACTTGGACCCACTGACGCTACCTCAGATCTAAACTAAAAAAGCATCCACTATCTGAAAATAATTGGATTTATTAGGATATTTGAGGAACAGATGATTACAAATGCAGCTGTATTTTATTACCTTTAACGAGCTAAACTTTCATCCAAATCGTTAGAGCCGTTTCGGAGAAACCAAACATTGTGTATATGTATTTGTTTATTTTCTAGAAAACGGATCCAACGATTAAGATAAATTTTGTACAGTTTGTTTCTCTGAGCGAAAAAAAATTTACCCACTGCCACGCCCACTTTTTATTACATGGTTTCAATGGCTCTATTTCTTGGAGACGACTCAAATGATATAGATGACATTTTCGGTTTTTGATCTTTTGTGGAATATAAAAATTTAAAAAAAATTATTCCTCCCACCACCCCGCCTACTTTAATCATTTCTCTTCGTTTTTCGAAAACTTTCAGAGTTTATTTTTATGATTTTTAGTGGGATCCGATCGCTGCCGATCTCGGAAACGACTCATACAATTTGAAAGAATTTTTCAGAGTTTATTTAAATAAACAAAAAAATAATAACTTTAATTTAGTGAAATCCGCCCACTGTCACGCCTGTTTTTTTATAATGTCTTGTTTTTTTTGGAAACGGCTCTAATGATCTAATTGATATTTAGTTTGCTCTTATAATCTAGAGAAAAATTAAAAAATAGATAAATTAAAATCCGCTAACTGACACATCTAATTTTATTATTTCCTAGTATCTTTGTAAATGACACTATATAACATGAAATTTTGTATGTAGATAATATTTTAAATTTCAATTTTATTGAGTTTTCCAATAAGGACTTGATAACTTTTTTTAAAATTAAACGCAAACCATTTGAGATATTTCAAAAACTTTATTATCGACTTGAAGTACAATTAAAACATTTATGAATGGAACTAAACTTTGTTTATGACAAGTCTGCATGGGCCGATTCGTTGGACCAAATTTTCGATGACTCGGCGATACATTTCGGCGAAAACGGCCGCTATTTCGCGTTCAATTTTGGCTCTGATGAATGACTTAACGTAGCTAAAAAAAAATAGTCTAGATGCGTATAATCGCACGAACGAGGTATGGCCTATTTCTTGAGATAACACGCTCATCAAACTATTCAATAAATCGATTGTAAGGTATGTGGCTTGTGATACCATCCTGTTGAAAGTACATGTCGTCCAAGCCTATATCTTCCAATTCGGGACAAAAATAATCGGTAATCGTGGCGCGATAACGCTGCCCATTCACAGTAACGTGACGTTTGTTATTGTCGACGAAAAAATATGGCCCAATAATGCCGCCGGTATGCAAACCGCACCAAACAGTTATTTTTTGTGGATGAAGTGCTGATTCATGAAGCAAATGTGGATTTTCACCTGCATATTTTGCTTATTGGCGAACCCATGGAGCTAAAAATGAGCTTCGTCACTGAAGATAATACTGCGATGAAATCATCTTGGCGCATGTTTTCCAGAGCACAATCTGAGAACGTACGTCGCTTCAAATGGTCCGTCGGCTTCAAATCTGGAGTCAGCTTGATCTTGTATAGGTGTAAACCAGGTTAGGTTAGATCCTTACGTAAAATACGTTATAATGTGGTCTGAGCGATGCCCAATTCTTGAGAACGCCGTGGAATTGTCTGATTTAGATCGATTGCTACGGACGTCTGAACGGCAGCGATATT
Organism: Philhelius pedissequus; assembly: GCA_910595825.1. Taxonomy (NCBI): domain Eukaryota; kingdom Metazoa; phylum Arthropoda; class Insecta; order Diptera; family Syrphidae; genus Philhelius; species Philhelius pedissequus. The sequence continues at coordinate 332,191,326 of OU343160.1, forward strand.
TTCGACACTTCGACTAACCCGTTGTCTCCCTGACACGGCGCCATCACACAACGAATAAGTAGACTCAAATTTTTGCACTAAACTTGTTATTGCCTGTCTACTAGGTCGAGAATTACGACCGAAAATTGGAGTTAACGCATTTAAAGTTGCAGTTAGCGACAACGAATTTCGTTAGAAAATTTTTATAATTTGCAGATGTTGCTCGCTCGTGTACTTTACTTATGATGAAAATTTTGAGTTTACTGAATAAATTGACAATGACAGTTCGATGAAAGGGTGTGTTCACAAATTAAATTCACAGTTGTCAAGTCCCTATTAGAAAACTCTTTAACTAAGTAGGTATGATTCAAAGCCATATACACAGCTGTTCTCATTAGTCACTTTTGATCTTCAAGGTTTGCTTTAAATGTAAAAGACATTTTTTAGGCTACATATAAAAATTATTGAGTAAATGTGTTATCAATTTGATTTTCGTTTTTAAGAATCCAAAATTTTACAATAAATAAGCATTTATTAAGGGTCATTCAACTATTCGAAATTTCGTATTCATGAAATATTTTCCAAACCATTTTAGTTTTTTGTTAAATAAACTGACATCAAAAAGTAAAAGGATACGAGCTACGGGATGCATGCGATAAGGTTAGTAATCATTTGTTTATAAAAACATAACGACATAGTTATTTGGTACAAAATGTCCAATGGAATAATAACTTTTCAAGCTAACCATCCATCCCAGACTTTGAACCTATTCTATTCAAATGGATATCTTCTCACCTCGGAAACCGGTACTACAACAACCTCTTCAAATTTACCCTCTTCAGGCATTTTCTAGTTACATCTGGCGTCCGCCAAGGCAGCCACTAAAGGCCTCTCCTTTTTATTTTTACCATTAACGATGTCACAATGTTTAATGTAATATCAAAATAACATTTCGATACTAAAATAAGTACTATATAGCCAGTATTTAACTTCTAAAGGCGTTGAACTTAAAATTGCTCTATTCAACGTTACATATCTTTTATGAATAGCATTTCCCTGTCTGAAAAGATTGTTTCTTTACTCTGACTCTAAAATGCATCTATTAATAGGTCTATAGTGTATATGCCATATACATACATATTTAAATGAGACACATTTACCTGGAATTAAAATGTCTGGCTTTTTAATCTATTTCAAAAATATAACATTTGATTATATGCAATTAAATTATTATTTAAGTTTTTTTTTAAATTTAAAAATGTTTTCCTCGACGATCACGAGGCTTTATTTTCGTCAGTTGATTTTCTTTTTAAATAAATATCTGCATGCATTTATTGTTAACCTCTTTCGTCTTAACCTGATTTAATTTGGAATTTTCGATTAATCATCTAAAACCGTTCTTAAGAGAGTAACTAAATTTATAAACAATTCAAATTCAATTCTTCTGTCGTTTTTCTTTCATTTTGTGCGAAAAATTAAAAAAAAACTAAAATTTAATTATACTATTTTGGTGTAGATATCTATCTACATAATCGTATATTCAAACACATGTACAAACTCATACACATCTAATTATAATTCAAAGGTGTTTTTTATTTGAATATTTTATGACGAACGACGCGTCCAAAAATAACGAATAGTCTATGACAACAAATTATTATTCAGCCAGTCTAACTGCCCATTCACAAAAATAGCCTATTCTCACATTCACTTCGACTTGATTGAATTAATTAATCAGATTCTAATTGTTAAATCAGCCGCGCGCTGTTGGTTGGCAAAGACATTTACAAAAAAAAAAAAATTAACCCAACCTTTGTTAACACACCCCCTAGTTTTTGTACCTTGTAGGTATATGCTCGTGTCGTGGGTGTAATCAGTCAATTACATATATAGAAGTGCTAGGAGAAAAATCTCACCTGGCTTCGAATAAAAACCGAAAACCTTGAATTGCAGATCAGCCATTTGTCTTTGTTTACATTTCCAAGTTGGTAGTTTCATTTAATTTTTTTTTTGCATCTGCGCTAAGGTTTTGTAATCATTGCAGCGATGTTATAGCTTTGTTATGTTGATATGGAGTTTTTTTTTCTCTAACTCGACAATCTTAATTGCATGCACACGATTTCTTAGAGTGTTGGTGTTGGTAATCGATTAAATTTGCACAAAAATGGTAAATCAACTAGTTTCAACTGGATTGTGATTAACATATTCAGCACATCGGCGAGCGACAAAAGATCCAGACGAACATTTCGCTTTGCTTAATTATTGAAACATTAACATTAATTAACCCAAATCCTGAAAATTGATTCCAGCTATTCCCAGATAAAGCATTAGTAATGTTCTCAAAAATAATATCACTGAGAAATTAAACCAAACAATTTTTGAAAACAATTAAACCATTCTGACAGCTGCTGATTGACTTTTGCTTCGTTGGACTAGCACAGTTCGCAGAATAGCTTCGTTCGTTTAAGCTTACCAAGGGTTGGCCCAGGCTTATTTGAAACTGCCAATAGCTGTCAAAATAATCTGTGTTTTTTTGGTTGTAAAACAAAAAGCACAACAATGGCTGTCAAATAAAACTCAAAATCTAAAATATTTTTTACTTTAAACTTTCAATTGTCTATTTTTGTTTGTTGTTCTACTAAATATAGATTTGGAAAATAAAACAAAACTGTCACTTTGACAGTTTATTCGTTACTCAAATCGCCACAACAAGATATCAGAACAACAACAGAATTTATTTTCCAGGGATACAAAAAAAAACCGCTTTGAGCGACATCATTATAACTTGCGGGGTCGGTCAACGAACAAAGCTAATATTAGGACAACTTTTTGATTTAATGTTGTTGTTTTTTTTTGGAATGTTTAACTATTCTTTGTGATTCAAATGGAATGTGACAACTCATATCATCAAATTCACATACATACTCGTACTATTGAGCGTTTGACAAGTAATCAGAGCATATGGAGCTTTCATACATTTTAAAAAGCATAGCTAATAATCATCGAACTCGAATGAAATAATCGATTATTAAATTATCTCGAGGCATCTCAATACTTCATATGAAATCATTAGAATGCTTTCCATTCATCATTCGAATGACGTCTCATCTCTCATACATGGGTCTTCTTAATTTCTAAGCGTAATGCAAATGCAATATTAGGAGGGAAGAGCAAAACCCAAGAGGTATTGTGATGTGTGAGTGTCTAGTCTAGTGTTGATTGTAATGCACATGTACGTTTAGGTTCGAATTGGTATTAAAGACATTTATGTATCTGTTTCCGTTCATCATTCATTTATTCATCATTCGAATGATTTAGTAAAACCCTAATTAAAATAGTAATCCCTCGATTCCCGCACACAGACTTTGTGTATCTATTTCTGTAGCATTTATCATTCGAATGAGTTAGTAAAAGTACTAGTAATTACTCAGTTCCCGCATACAGTTTTTTAAATGTTGGTTAATCACTCTAGATACAAGTAGGAGTGACCAAATGAAAATGGAAGAATCAATTGATTTTATTTCGTATAAATGAAAGGAAATATAATGCACTTAAAATTCAAAGCTTAAATTATCCATTGATAATAATGAGTAACTAACATTATTCGTTTTCGAGACCTTTCTAAATTCAAACGAAATATGGAGCATGTTCATGAATAAACTATTCCAATTTTCTTACTCTTTCATAATTCGAATGATCATTCGACTATTTTGATAATTCGAATACGAAAATCTCGATTATTGAAATCATTCGATTATGCCCAATTCCAATTTTCTTACTCTTTCATAATTCGAATGATCATTCGACTATTTTAAACACTCGAATACTAAAATCTCGATGATTGAAATATTGATATACAGGGTGGCCCACGAATAGTGCTACAAAAATAAAACGTAATAACTTCTTTTAGTGTGAGTAATCAGCTTATTTTTTTATTTTATAGGCTACTATTTAAATTTATCAAAATGAATGCTTGGGATACTGAAAAAAGGATTTTGATAGTGCAGCGATACCATTCTTTGCAGTCCGTCATTTCCGTCCAAAGGGAATTTAGGCTGGAGTTTGGCGGTACTCCACCGAGTAGATGGACCATTATGTGGCTGGTGACCAAGTTTGCCGAATCTCGAACCATCTAACGAAGACCGTATCATCGAGATCCCAGTGTTCGGGTTCAGGATACAACCGTGGCTGTTGCATCGGCAATACAGGCAAATCCAAGTGTTTCGACTCGAAACTTATCGGGCCAAATTGGAGTTGCAGACGGTCATTACAACGGATACTTCATGGTGACTTAAACTTGTTTCCGTACAAAGTCCAAATTACAAGCAAGGTAAACCCTCAGGACTTGCCTGTTCGCCTGGAATTTTGCCGAAAAATGATTGCAATGGCCGAAGAAGACAACACATTGATAAATTGTTTGTTCATGTCTGATAAGGCCCATTTTGACTTAAACGGCAATGTTAACAAGCAAAATTGCCGTATATGGAGTTAGTCTAATCCAGGAATGTTCCATGAAACGGAACTGCACCCAAAACGAGTCACTGTGTGGTGCGCAGTTTCATCAAGGTGTATTGTCGGGCCATACTTCTTTGAAGAAAACGGTGTAATTCAAACTGTCAATGGGGATCGTTATTTAAAGATGTTGAAGGAGTTTTTTTTTACCTAGAACTTCGCCGAAGACGTATTCCTTAAAGCAGGATTTGGTTTCACCAAAATGGAGCAAGATAACACGTAGCCACACAAGCTATGGCGGAGCTCCAACGAAAATTCTCAAACAAATTGATATCCAGAAACTGCACTTTCCGCTGGCGCTCAAGGTCACCTGACCTGACTGCACTAGGCTTTTTTTATGGGGTTATGTCAAGCAAGAAGTGTACAAAACGAAACCCAGGAATTTGACTGAATTGAAGCAGTCCGTTAAGACAATAATTGAGGCGATCCCAATTTCAAGCCGCAATGAACAATTTTCTGATCAGGTGCCGCATATGCGTGGATGAGTGTGGAGGTAATTTGCGGTCTATCATCTTTAAAAAACTATTAGTTATTTAAAATAAAATTTAATTTTTAATCCAATAAAAAAAATTAATGAAATATATCGATTAAAATAAAAGTTATTTAATTTCTTATTGTAGCACGATTCGTGGACCACCCTGTGCACATCCCTAGGCAAAATGATAAAAAAATCAATAATGAATTATTGTACATAATTCTTTAATCAAATTAACTAAGGTAACAAAAATAATAGTGATGGCTGTTTCAGGGAACAGCTTCACAAACTTCAATACAACACAATAAGCACACTAAATAATTTTCGGCGTCATTTGATTGCACCATACATTTCTTTATCTCATATTTTGATATATGTCTTATAATGCTTTCCACAAATAAGAAAAAGAACTTCCCTACGTTCTAGCAAAACGTCATTTTATTTGTCACCTTCAGTGTCATTTTGGACCTGTTCAATAAACACCATCCATTTTTAGATGAAAATCTAGAACACCAACATCATAAATCTCTACTAAACCGAGAACATGTTTCTTTTCCCTCCTACACATAAATACTCAGCACACACTTACATACATACATATACAATGCATACCTCGGGCATATCTAATTAAATATATTTTACTACCCAGTATCTATCTATCTATCTATGTATCTATCTAGAGACAAAGAATAATATTACAAAAAAAAAAAATAATCAGAACAACCCCTCATTCGATACGCGCTGAATCAGTTCTGATAAAAACTAATCTCCTCCCAACGAGGTGCAATGGTCACATAAAATATTGTTCCCCCACGCGCGCAAACATCCTCCACTCAGTAACTCACTCTGATGCGGCCTCGTTCCTCTGAACAGTCTTTCGATGAAAGATAAAATGGGGAGCTACGAACAATAAAGATTACTAAACGAACCAAATGCCATCATAAAGTCTCTTTAGAAGCTGCAACAAGAGACTGAGGAAGAAACCGGGAGAATGAAACAACTTCAAATTATGTGCAGCATTTCATCCATAATTTGGATATAGAAACTATGGGGACACCATAACCATACTCCGGCCAGTCGTTTCAATAGCTATCTGGCCCATCATCGCTCCCACATTCATCCACAGATGGATATCTTTCTTTTTTTTTTACTTTACTTGCTCTTGCTGATTTGATTTGACTGCATGTAATCGCCCTGACTTTGTGTAACGGAGTCGGAGTGAAAGTGTCATTGAACGGTGTGGTGTGGTGTGACATGAATGAAGGGCCGTGGAATGTGTGTTGATCGGGTGGGATTCGGGAAGCTGTAGAGAACAAAGAAGTTGAACCTGTCGTCCCACACTCTGGTGGTTTATTTTTTCTATCCATACAATTTCTAATATATTACAATATTGTTCTTTCACGGGTTTTTATTTCTTTCTCTGTTTTTTTTTCGCGATGGTTGCATTCAAATGGGTTCAGTTCACTCTGAAGGAGACAGGAATGGCAGCCATTGTGTCTGACATTGGCATGAGTTATCAACCAAAGGAAGTATTATTATGATACATACGTACGTGTATGATGGCGATGGAATTATGGTATACCTATTTCCACTCTCTCAGCAATTTTTCTCCCATCAACCATCGCAGGTTAAATTAAATTCACACCGTTTTTTATTTTATGTGACTTTGTATGGGGGGAAAGGAGATAAAATGTCATTGCTCCTTTGTAACATTCCAGAAAATATAATCCCGAAAAATTTAGTTTCCCTTCAATTTATTTAAGTATTCAAAAGGATATCCAATTAGCAAGTGATATTTTTTTTTGCAAGTGAAATCTGCATCGACATCGAATGACATGTGAGAGTTTGACAGGGTGTTGTTTGAAAACTGTGTGAGAAAGGGTTAAATTGGGTTATAACCTCAACGCATTTGTTTCGTAAATTTTTTTTTTGGATTTGTAAACCTCTTTTCAAAATGAAATGTCATTGACTTTATGTGGGGGTTTAAAAATTAATTGATGATGGATTGAGACTTTAGAAAAGGGTGTCGAATATGTTGAAGACGTATCTTGTAAAAAGAAATGTCACTTAAGACTTCAAGCGTTGACAAATTTCATGTTATTAATTTAGATGTTGAACTACACAACCTACAACTTCACAATGTTTTTAATATAAATTAGCTCTGCTTTTTACACAAAAAAAACAAACAAGTGTTTTACGTATAGTTTTGAACAATAATACTAAATATTAAATTGTCCTTTTTATGGGGATTTCGTTTGGTAATAAAAATCAATTTATTTTTGATTTAGACCTTTGAAAAAACTGATTTTAACAATATTTGCCTTTGATTGGCAAAATCAATTTTGATTTTAAATCAATTTTTGAGATCTGGAAATTTCGGCAGATCTACCCCTCTTTTACTAACACCACTATGCATCATAATTGACAGCCATCAAGGATAATAATTTGTTTCGGTTGCAAGAAAGAATTAAAATAGTTTTTTAAGTTCAAATGGAAGCAGTTTTAAGTGAATTCATTTATTCGTCCAGCTCATCTTCCGACTTACAAACTTGAAATAGAAAACAACATTCGAGTCAATATTTGACAGCTGATACCGCTAGCTGGTTCACAGACACAAATATGCATCAATACTATAGCAAATAAAAATCAATCTGAGAACGTATTCGATTCGTTACGAAAAAAATCAATTTATAGATCAAAATATAAATTTACCAAACGAAAACCCCATTAAATTTAAGATTAGAGGATAGAGAGAAAACATGGGCTGTCATTTATATTAAAACTACAAATTTGATAATCTGCTGAATCATATGTTAGCATATGTATGCGTCATTTATTCACCTACATTTATAAAGTTTCTTAAACAACAATATAACATATAACAAATTAACTTTGAAGGATGAAAAGCTCGAAATAATAATGTGATGCATTAAAGGCTGAGATAAGTTCGTCAGATCCCAGGGGTTTCCCAAAAAAACAAAAGAAACAGTAAAACTTAGGTAAAGAAGAAGAACTCTCTTGAATTATCAATTTAAAAAATATAATCTTTATTTTATCAAAACGGTCTTAACAACTAGGTAAATACGGCTTAGTAATAGGGTCTTATAATACAGCCTTACCATACATGACCCCCTTATTAGGAGAAGGGAGTTTCCCAAATCTCGGTGAGGTAAGGAATCTAGAAGCAGGGAGTTGGTTCAAATCGTGCTATAGCAGAGGAACCAGGAGCAGGGAGTCGCCGAAGTCTCACTAGCTTAAAGTTTGCGTCACCCCAAGACTTGCTAGAGCCGAGGAACCAGGAGCAGGGAGTCACACAAGTCTCACTAGTTTAAAGAAGGAATATAGAAGCAGGGAGTTCATTTGACCCAACTGTTTTTGATCAGTGGAATCATAAGCAGGGAGTCGCCCAAGTCTCACTGGTTTAAAGAAAAATCTTGAAGTAGGAAGTTGGCCAAATTTTGCTAGCTTAGGAGGAACTAGAAGCAGAGTTCGTCCAAATCTCATTAGTTTAAACAGGAAAACAGGTATCTAGATTCTAGAAGCTTTGAGTCGGCCCAAGACTTATAGCGCAAGGAGGAGGGGGAAAAAGAGAAACTACTTTTTATTGCCAAAAGTACTACTAAATTTCATCAGGTGGGATATAATGAAAATTACAAAAGAATTACAGATTTGATAAGCTTTCCTTTCTGTATAAATTTTACTTGTACTTATAATAGTTCAGGTTAAAAGTAAATGTGAATTATAAGCAATGAAAGACTAATTTATAAAATAATTTATTCTAATTATATCCCGTAGGTAGTTGACTGCCGCTGGCATTGCTTGTTGCATGATACACCGGGTCGATGAATGAGGTTCAATTTATATTGTTTAGGTACACTCGGGACCGGTCGGTTAGGTACTTTTTTGTGCATAGATGGCTTAATTGTGGTTTGAAGTGTAACGCTTCGTTGCAACCCGCGATTGAATAGAAAATAGATCTATTTGGTCATTGTTCCATTTTTTCTACTTCACATGTCAAAGCCCAATCGATGGAAGGAAGGTGTTTTTCTTCTTTTGTTTAGAAGAGTGTCCGAGATGGCAAAAAATTGGTTTGTGTTTCTTTTTCACTCAGAGCGTTCAGAGTGCCGAATGTGTGTTTCTTCTTTATTATTAGAGCTTTTTCTTTTTTTTATGTAGATCGCGCTCGATGAGTTCAGACAACAAAGACTGACTTTCTGAGTTAATTGCTGAACAGACCAAATGTCATGTTTGTTAAGAACAAAATGCGAAGGTAAATAAACTCCATATAATTAAATAGATAAGAGTTCAAGTGTGCTTAACAAACAAATCAGAATATTCGGAGCTCGCTTTATTCGGAAATAATCTAGAGAAGACCTACTAAATGCGCTCCAACTCTGTTCAGGGCCGGCCCTGTTCTTGAATTACGTCTGTACATTATGTTTTCACAGCATTTTGAGGCTAATTTCGTGAAAATAGTAGTCTATGGTACCTAAAAGATCTCTGAGAATATCCCTTGTTTTTAGGAAAAGTGCTTCTAAAAATACATAATGTCTGAAACTTTTTGGAATCTATCAAATTATTCTCCAGTATTTATTATTTTAGAAATATAAATATGTATTTTCCTTTCAAGACACTTGTCATAACTTTTCAATAAACCAGAATTTTAACAAAAAAAAAAAGAAAAAAAAGAAAAAATAAAAACCCGGACTTGTATACCTATGTATAGTGAAACCAGTTTGGTTTTTTTAATTTTACTTCTCAAATCTAAGTCAGACAACGTCTAACCACCATGCATAATGCACTGCACCATCATCATCGAATGCATCACAAAAGAGCAAACAAAAAAAAAAACAACGCAATCCAACATGCACCAAAATGTTGCCCAATAATCTGGGCTTGCAAAAGTACAGAAAACCAAAAACTAAATAACGTTACCTATACTAAATTGTATGTAGGACTGTGCAGGTATACCAAAACTCACAGAATCCTACCCGCTCAGGCCGTCTTACTGGCGTCAAAACTGTATATTATATTCGAAATAAAGTTCAATTCGTTTCCACTAAAGTGCAACATAAATTTTCATGCAAGGGACCTCCAAGCGGCATAACTTACAAACACACACACACACACTTTCTCTCTCTTTCTCCCTGCATCCAATGCAATTTTGCAGTATTTTTACTGCACATGTTACAAAAAAAAAATAAAAAAAAAACAACAACAACCAACGTTTCGGTTCGGTTGAATTGTTTTATGAACCAGACCAAAAGTGTAAGCCGGACTGATTGTCCTTGGCTTACACATTTTGAAGTCGGGTCTTAGTCAGTCGTATGATGGCGGTAAGGTTATGGCGCAATACCTCCATGTGTGCTGTTCTGTGCTGTGCAGGCGCGTATATTGAGTGCGCGCGCAACTTTTTGTTTTCTTAAACTTGAAGCTATACCTACTCGTTCTTATACAGAGAATGCTATGCCTCGAAATCCAAAGCTATATAGTCAGAAAGACGTTTGTCGTTCCTCAATGGTTCGCATTTGGAAATCTTAACTGCGGAGAGTTGCATTTTTCTTCTTTTTGTTTTCCCCAACATACTGGCACTAGTCGTAATTTTTATTGCCTTCCTTTTTTATTTTTTTCCAAAGCCCGACCGATGTCGTTGGTTTTATTATTATATATAGTATATTTTAGGTTTTCAGGTTTATATTTAAGTTTAGCTCGATGATAATGATGTCAATTGGTTGCATTGTGTTTCCTTTTGGTCTCTCGGTCTGCTTTTCTGCGGTGAACAATTTCGATTGGAATTCAAGATATTGCATTGTTTATGGGGCTCACTTTTGTGATTCGACACGTACATACATATATACATACATATAGATAGTTATGGAGCTAAACTAAGTCGATAACTAGGCTATACATATATACATACATAGCTTGGCCCAGAGCTGTGGCAGCAGTTTTGTTGGCATTGTTGCGCTCTTGATCGTGATTATCGGCTCTATATATAACTCAATTTCTGGAAAAGTGATTGGCATTGTTTTATTGATATACTTGTAGTCCTACCTGTATAATCTTGCTGTTGCCGTCGTCGATGTATTGGGACAATTGTCGTATTTTGTGGTGTGTGATATTGATGGCGGAAAAAAACATGACAGTTTGAAACCAAACAAACATGCCACGCAGCAAAAAATGTGACAGGGTGTTGCTAGGCAAACTTTTAAACTTACATTAGAAGGAAAACCAGTTTTTAGGATTTAATTTTTCAAATAGTTTTGGGATAATGTCCAAAATTATATTTTATGTCATTTTCGGCTCGATTTTCGGAGTCTTCTGCATCTTTCTATGAAAAAATGGCTTCTTTGAATATTTATTAGCTACTTTTGACAAATAATTCAACGAAAAACTTTGAATGTATTTCTGTGTTCTGTGTACTCCTTACAGAAAAAAATACTCGGACTAATCAAATGTTTTCAGAGTAGTAGCAGTGAAAATAAAATAACTCCGAATTTCGAATAAACGATGACTCAAGATATGACATGACCGCAGGATCAGTAGTTTTTTTAAAGCCTCCGCCACCTCGAAGTATGGCGAATATTTCATAGTTTTAATGGCGAACAACTGTTATAACTGTTATAAATTACAATTTCTCTGACTTCATCCTAGAAAATAATACCAACCAAAAAAAAAAGGAAAACGTTAAAACGATTTTTGAGTTAAGCCGACATTCCATTTAGTTCAAGTTCTACCTGGTTTGGGTTTGATATCCTGCTTTTTATAATCCCGTTTTTTATCCCGCTTTTTATAATCATGATTTGTATAATCCCGCTTGTTTACAATCCCACTTCTTACTATCCCGATTCTTAAAATCCCATTTTTTATCATCCCGTTTATTAAATTCCCGCTTTTGGAATCAACACCAGGTAAAAAAGGTACGCGTATATGGAGGGGGGGGGTATGGTGCCCCTAAAACCCCCGTTCTAGGCCCAATATAGGATCTGGGGTGGGGTTGAGTTTGCAAATGCAAAGTGTTTTATCTAACAGTTGTCAAAACACAAAACGGGATTAAACGGGATTTTAAAAAGTGGGATTATAATAGCTTCGGATTTTAAATAAAAAAGGGCCGTCCAAAGGTATTTTAGGAGACGGGATTTTTGGGATTTTAAAAGATGTGATTCCCCATTTTACCTTTTTGAGAAAGGCATTCATTTTAAATTAAAACACCACATTTTTTGTAGCTGTTTACTGAACACATCCCTCGCTAAAGATTTCAAAAACTTTTCTATTTGAGATTAAGAAATTCCTGCTGACAGAAATTAGCATGATTCTGTCAATTGTCAATATAAGAGTATAAGATTTTCAATAAAATGTCAAATACAGTCACAAATACGAAATACTGTGAATTTTTACAGAAATCAATGAATTATCGCGTCAATGCATTTTTCGTTGAGAATCACACGACGACCGTGGCACAATTAAATAAAATGTTGACATCATTTTTACGGCAGTACGAGTAAACCGTTGACTATTTACGTTAACCATCTAATTTTTGGTCTTATTGCAATACTGCTCATCTGACATTTCTTAAACATTTAATACCATTGTCGTGTTTTAAGACAATAATAATTCGCTACAAAATGCCAAGAAATGTGCTGTATTCAAATTTATACTCAAATCTCTTACAATTAGCGTGTTAATTAGAAAATTTACATATCTATTATTGTGAAAATTGAACTTATTAAATCGATTGTGAACGTATAGTTGATTTGACATTTTAATTCTACGGATTGATTTTCTATGTGCTTTTCCTTAAACCAATTCGTATTGATATAATTCAACATTTGCCATACACACTTCAATAAAAGAAATGTCTTCAGTCTTAACCTTTTCTGTACATGTACGGCAAGTATAATCTTTTAGCGGGAAAACCGTCAAGTTAAACCCACATTTAAAAATATCTTCCCTTAAACTTTGAGTTCTTTTTGTTGAAAAAAAAAAATGTTCAATCATAATTTCCCAAGCATGTGTCGCGCACATTATCAATTACTAAATAATTTCCATTCGGTAATGCACATGACATACCAATGGCAATGCCCATATTTCTATAATTTTTTTTATATCATCAATCGATTGTATTATTGGTGAATGCTTTATAAGTTTTAAAAATAAAACACTTCATGCAGAAAACTAAATTGGGGATTATATTAAAAACGTGAGGCGCAACGTAACGATGGGAAGTGTTGGAATTATTTAGGTCTTACAGATTGACAGAACTAAACTAAAAGAAAAAAAAACATATTATGTGCTTCATTTATAATCTTTTCCCACTCTTGCTAGTCTTAATGGCGTTTTCGATTGGTAATCCGCAAGAACTTTTCAATCCCGAATCGAAAAAGTAAATATGAGATTCTGGATTCTGAAAAGACTTCCGGACGGCTTGGAATGCTTCTGGATTTCCAATGGAAATCCTCATTAGTCTGATGAACAATTCACTCCTTTTTTAATTTTGGAGCTTAGGAGTGATTTTTTTTATAAAGTGCACCCTGTAAACTGTCAAATTTCATTTAAAGATGGTTACTGGACGGATGCACTGAAAATTCAATTTTTATAGATTTAATTGTTCCTCGGGAAAAGGCGTTTTTTGGAGCTTTTGGTTAACATTTGGAACGAAATATTTTAAATACGTCAAAATATAGTTTATTGCCTATTTGCAAAGACATAAATTGTCAAAATTAATCGATGGATGGTTACGATTTCGATGGATTAAAAAATTTCAATTTTCTACCGAAAATTCAAATTCTTTTGGATTAAACGTTTTGCTCCGAAAAGAGCAATTTTGGAGCTTTTAGGCGACATTTTTAAATTAATATTTTAAATCAAGGTAGAAAATGTCAAATTTCACGTCATTTCGACATCAACTTTGTTTAGTAAAAACTACATGTAAGTAAGTAAGTAAGTAAGTAGTAAGTAAGGAATTCATTTATTGTTGCGTTTTCGTTTTTGATATAATGTTTATAATTTTTGATGAATTTTATAGCTATGGCATTACCGTCAGCTCGGTTAGCAAATTAAGTATATACATTAATACTGATTTTTTTTCTTTTTTTTAATAAATATTTAAACAAATTCGGTAAGAAGTAACATCCTATATTTATAAATAACTTTCAAAAAAGAATAGAGTCTTTTCGAGTCGGAATCATTTAGCACTGAAATAGTTTCGTGGAGCGTCATAGTTTCCTTTCCAACGAATGTTTTTCTGTGGGAAGCAAAAATGGAGCATATACCTATGACGTGAAAACAGTCCTCTTTGGCTTTCAAATTACATAAAGTGCAAAATCGGTTGAAACTGTTTTTGTAAGGAGATCCGTTTATCGTAAGAACTTCACATCTTGTTTTAAATATTAAAGATATTTCCCTATAATTAAGTGAATCATTAACTTAGTTTGATTGTATAAGGTTAAGTTCCAGTTGTGAGTAAAGTAGTCTGCTATCTGATTCCCGAGCTTGTATTATAAACTCATCGCGTTCAGAATTTTCGTGCGCTTGTATTATTTTGTAAAGCTGTTCTTTTACATGACTCAAATTTTGTGAATTTAACGATACTACTTCACCACAATTGTTTCCCAGATGTTTCCATTTTGACACCCACCAGTTCTCGTTTCTTAGCTCGTATATTGCCATTCGTTTAGTCAGTCGGTCATCGCGATGAGACAACACCTTGACAATGTAGTCTGCCTGTGATTTTAGAGTTTTTGGGTAGCCCTGTTTCCAGATATAAAGCATAGTTCGGTGTGTTTAAAGGTAAATTAAAAAGTTTCTTCGAAAAGCATCTGTGAAATTTTTCTATCGACTCGTATTCGTTAATTCCCCATACTTGGGCAGCATAGCAAAGTGAACTCCTAACAGCAGCATCAAATATTCTGTATTTCGCTGAAAGTACTATTCGTTGATTCGAAAAGATATTTCTCCAAGATAGATTTAACAGACTTTGTGTAGTTTTAGCTTTGATGGTTATATGATTGTTGAAATCTATAGTTTTATTAAGAATTACTGCAAGGTACTTATACTCAGAAGCTACCTTTAAAACATTTCCATTGTAGTACCAATTATATGTTGATTGATGCTGGGCAGATCTTGAGAATACCATTACTTTTGATTTATATGCGTTAATGGTAAGTCCCCATTTCCTGCAATAATCCCGCGAGACGACTAATCATTAGCTGGAGATTGACTGGAGTCTCGGAAAGTATCACTAAGTCATCAGCATATAAGAGGACATTTATGGTCAAATCAGCAATCCGGATACCTCCAGGTAGGTAAGATTCAACATCATTTATAAAAAGGGCGAATAGAAGTGCACTTAATAGGCATCCTTGCTTTAACAGCAGAATCTGTTTCAAACCATTCTGAATAAGTTGATCCATCCCACACAGCAGCTTTTGATTCTGCATACATCTTCTTTACTACACGGATGAACTTCGAGGATATGCCTAGTTGTTAGAGCTTGTAGAAAAGTGCATTTCGATTCACAAGATCAAAAGCAGACTTAAAGTCTACGAAAAATGAATAGACTCTCTTGTTCCTCGCTTGAAATGCTTTAACGATGGAGGTTAGTACGAAGATATGGTCAATGGTTGGAAAATTTTTCCTGAAGCCATCTTGGAATTGTGTCAATGTATCGTTATATTCCACCCATGTCTCCAATCTGTTAACAAGTACTCCACAGAACAATTTTGCGATGACGTTCATAAACGACATGCCTCTATAATTGTCTACATTGTTTGTGAATAGGGAATATAACTGACTTTTTAAATGATGTAGGAATGTCTTCTTTTGAAAACACTTCATTGAAAAGGATGTAAGTTGACATATAAAGGTTTGTGTGGCGCTCTTGAAATATTAGTATGGAATCCCATCATCCAAATGAACTTTCGAAGGCGTCCAAGTACTTTTTTCCAATAAAACGCATGTTGTGATGTTTGAATCATTTCATATTTAGATTGTCAACTTTTGTTCAGTTTTTATTTGCTGCACATTTAATTTTCGCCAAAAACACGCGTAATAGCTTAAAGAACGCAGTCTGAACACAAATGTTCTTTATTGTCATATTGCTTGTCAAATTGATGAATGAACATGCCTGAAGAATCCATTTTGCTGAAATGGTGACAAATAAATAAATTTAGGAAATAACATAAATTGTCATTATTTAAATAGTTTAAAAGTGTGATTTTTTTTAATACATTGAAAATTAACTTTTTGTGAATGATATGTCTATGTACATATTCATAAGCAAAAATTGTCATTGGGATTCATACGTGATTGTAGAAAATTTTATCATTACCAAATCAAATAAAAATCACTGTTAACTGCTTCCGACTCATTGATATTGTCAAATAAAAAAAACATGACTTTCTTTATAACATGTATTCGATTTTTAATTAAATAATGTAGAATAATTTTCGTCACTATCACGTACGTAAATTTTATACAAAAAAATTAAAAATAATCTCATCTGGCGCCTGTCATGTTGCTTGTCCGCAAAAAACAAAAAAACAATATTTAAACAAAACAATTTACAACCGTGATAATAACAATCATATTCGCCAGCTGAGAAAAAAATTTATTGTGAGGTGATATATTTTAAATCTCGATTATAATTTTATTTTGACAAAAAAAAAAAAAAACATTGAAAACAAAAACGATGAATATGAATTTGTTTATAATGTTGCCAGCTGTTTGGCAGGCATACCATCTAAAATAGCCCCGCACACACGCTGCTGGTCGGTTGTTGTAAAATTGCACACATCACAATATAAAACGTGAAAAAAACTTTACGGATTGCACTACTTTATAATTAAATCAAATAAATACCGAATTCCTACATACAAAATCAAAATGCAACGCTGAACTTGATTGGGGCTAAATTGGTGCTTCTATTATTGCTCTTCTAGTTGCTGTTAGCTAGTTGAGAAAATTGTATTGAAAACAAGATGCAATTATTGATTTTTATGATAATTACGTACATACAATTCAAAGAATTCAAAATTATATACGAGTTAGATGTTGAGCGCGGGAAATATTATTAATGGGTGAATGCATTAAAGCCATAAATTAATTTTAAATGGGTATATTCCAGATATGACATATATATCGATGAAATAAAATAATCAATAATAGATAGATAAGTTAATCGTTGTGAGAGAAGTGTGGATGTATTTAGGGTCAGTCATAAGTAACTCAAAATTTCGACGTGTAATATTTACAAATTAACATTCACCAGCTTCTGTTTTGAACGAAAAAATAAATTGCATAAATCGATAAAAATGCCAATAATTCGGTGAAAAGGATTCACGGCACCAAGTTTACTTCTGAGTGCGTAGTTTTTTATTTGATGAGTGGAAGAGCGATTTCTGTCTGCTTTTTCGGTTATATCACTTCCACTCATCGATTAAATTCCAAATTGGTCAATAAATCATCTTTTACCGTAGTTTTTTATATCATAACTGGCTTGAAATTGGGATGATATTGTTACGAATTTCCAAAGTTTGAAAATAAATTGACAAGGAAATGTGATAGCGCATCCTGGACTGGATTCTATTTTTGCATAGAAAATCATTTATTGGTCAAAATTGTTCCACTCATAGACTTGAACCTTTTGTGCATTTTTGGTTATGTTTACCGTTCAGTGTACAAGAAATTATTTCTTTCATTTACAAATAAAGCTTAGTATAACCGCTGTGGTGGTCCCATGGAGGACTTGGTGTTCAATAAAAGCACGTTCTGCCAATGCTTCTTGAGCAGCGAAACCAATAAATTGATACTCGGCGGCTTTCATGTCAACGTGGCCGACAGCGACGGAAAAACAAGACTTTCTTCATTTGGAACTTGATGGTAACTTTGACTTCATCGATCTTGCCCATCATCGCTTCCTGGTAAGACAGGAAACTCGGTTGTTCAAACCGACACCCAATAGACGTGGAATCTGTTTGATGAAAGATTCGGAGGCCA
The DNA here is from genome assembly GCA_910595825.1 of Philhelius pedissequus. NCBI lineage: Eukaryota > Metazoa > Arthropoda > Insecta > Diptera > Syrphidae > Philhelius > Philhelius pedissequus. Next base: position 332,209,288 of record OU343160.1, read on the forward strand.
AGATATGACTTAGTAGCTTCTTGACCAGTTTCTTGTTTTTCTTCAGCTTCTTCAGTGCCTTAGCGTCCATGTATTCCACATTGTTGGCCTTCGCTTCATCGCAATGCTGTTGATCTCCAAAAACACAAACCTTCATCCTTGGACGGGGAATGTGCATTAATTTGACGGTGCCAGAGAAACGCTTGTCCTTTTGGGGATCGTAGTTCTTCAATTTCAACAGTTTCCAAGAATATACGTTTCTTCTTTAGTGAAGCTTCCAACCATCCCACTTCTGATACCATTGTTGCGGATTTGTCGATCTTAGGGTGTTCAATGAAAAGATGACAAAATAATGTTTAACGGTTGTCGGTTTATTAGCCGGAATCAATCTGTTTGCAGACTAGATCTCTTATTTTCTATCTGTCTCAGATAGTTTACTATCACAAATGTCAGATAACACTTTCATGGTGAGTTGAGTTATGCGTTTATGAGGTTCGTAACAATATGGAAAATAGCAGGTGCGAATCTTTCACGATGATTGGATTGTAAACCACATAACTGGCTAAGTCAGCGGTTCCCAAATATGTAATGTGCTTTTTGATAAATATGTGGTTACTTGCAGCGCGCTAAGACTTAAACGTCAAAATGCTGGTTTGCCAAAACTTACAGCCACACCAACACAACAAAATTGATTCCACCAGGTATTCTGTCGACAAACACAAACTACTGCATCGCTACCTTGAGTCTTGGCAAACGTTTGAAAGTTAAGAAGAATTGGGAAGTTGACGAAGTGTCGAAACATCGTTAACATTTTTACCGACGAATCTAAAAAGGAGTGCTCTGAAACCGCAATGAGCTTTATAACCTGAATATTAACCACAGAGTAATTTAATTCAGGGTTCTAACACACAGCCGCATGGAGGGTAATGAACGGGCAGAAGAGCTGGCCCGACAGGTATTGGCCCTTCATGAGCGTCTCTATCCCATTTGCAGCTAAGAATTCAATTTTCATCTCGGGATTCAAAAGAAGGTGGAGCAATCTACTTTTCCTTTAGAAAAAAAATCAAAAAATAAACACATAATCTCTTTCCTCAATGGTTCGAAATGGCTCTAGCGACGCACCGCTTGTGTAGCTTTCCTCTCGTTATCCCGCTAAAAATCTAGTTTTTATTCAGGTCCGTACGAGTTATTTGGTATCAACACGGCGCTTTCCGGCACTACTTGTGTGTAAGATACGAGTTCGCTCTGACCGCCATTTTACCTACGTAAAAGCCATATGAAAAGGTACATAACGCAGCCTTGCGGTGTTCCTTTACAAACGAGTTTGGTCGAACATGGATATAATCCACAGGTGTAGTATTCCGCAACACCAAGATGCTCTAGAATGGATTTGGACCTCTTACTACGGTGCCCCTCTTACATTCCTCTAGGACTCGGGTAAATGGGAACATAGTTAAGAGAGATAGAGAGGCATTCTTTGTCTGGCAGCTTATGTCTGGAGACTAACACAGAGACAAAATGTTGACTACCCAGACATTTTTTCTTTTTTTTATAACGGTATTGACATACCCTGAATCAGCACACAACCACTTTCCACAAGATGTAAACTGACGGGCTGCTGTTCTTGCAGTATTCAGGAGTCAGCTATAGAAACTATCCTGAAACCATCAGGCTTTTTCGTAAAATATACGGAGTACAATGTTCTGTTTATCAAATTTTCTGTGTATCAAGTTTTAAGGTGCATAATTAACCTTAAATCTATTACACATAAAGTATGATGCATTTTTGCGAAGACTAGCAAAGATAATAGCTATAGAACCCCTTGCCACGCCCACTTTCAACTTTTGTACAAAATGGATTCTAAATGAATTCTTTGCCCCCGCATCCTTCAATATTTCTCTGAATAAAAACATCTTCCACATTAAAACCTAAATACTGAAAAAAATCTTATCTAAGTTTTTTCTAAAGTACCTATTTCATCATCCACTATCACATACTAGAAATTTATTTAATCAATCATTAAAATTTAAACAAAATATAAATCAATTCCTTGTGCCGTTCTTCTTCTACTTTTTGTATATATATCTAGATATTCATATATGCAGATACCAAGACTAATCCCCAGAACTTTTGCAGACCACAAAAAAGATTAAGGTCTTCAACCTTGTGCATTGGACTTGACTATACTAGATGCAACCACTGGCACAACACACACTGGCCACACACCTGTCCAGCAGTATGTTAACATTTATTTCCCTCAAGATGTTAACATGTTGAGAAATCTTGTAAAGCCAAAAGGAAGATTTTTGCCCGTTTCACCTGTACGTGCGTCGTCGTGGGTCGATGTTTTGTTGACGGTCGGTTGGTCAGTTGGTCTTCGACGTTCTCAAGCTCGTCCCGTTTAGTTGCATCGGTCGGCTGGAAAACACCACTCCTTTGACCACCACAATATTGTGGTTAGATCTCTCTCTCCGAAGAAGAACTCTTCTAGCTATTCTGTTTTTTTTGCTTTACGACTGCCTAGTGTTGGTTGGGATTATACACGAAACGGAAACGGACGTGCTATAAACATATGCACTGCATTTGAAGGAGTATCTTGAAATGTATCTTGTTTCTTTTTTTTTGTTGTCGTTATTTTTTTGTATGGATGTGTGTTTTTTTTTAAGGAGTTTTCCTTACTGAGGCTGCAAGTGTCAGATAATGTTTGGTCATCGATCGGTAGTTAGACTGCAATGGGCGCGCTTTTGTCTTAAGTTGTGCCCAGTTGTGGAGATGAGGACGTGTATCGTATTTGTTTTTATTTTATTTTTTGTTCTTACTACAGAAGATTTCATGGACAGCTTTTCCATAGTGTTTGTCTTCCTACTTGCCTGCATGTTCAACATTTATTATATCTGAAGTCACTCGTTAAATTTTTGTTTAATACTGCGATTTTGTGTTGTCGAATAAAGACGTAGGTTAAGCCATGAAGTGTACTTTGTCGAGGAGCATATAAATTATAAATTGCTCGTGACAGTAAAAAAAAAAACGACTTGAATCGATAATAAATACCAAGCTTTCTAGTACCATACTCCCCAGTAAAGGTGGGGTCTTTTTCACGACAACTGAAGTTTATTTTGTATAGAGTTCATCTCTTAGTAGATATTAGAAACAGTTCTTCCTTTACCTCTATATTTTATCTAACACTTCTAGAAATCCTGCTTTTCAGATTTCGAAAAGGTAGACTGCTCAATGGGCTTAAAGGACTAAATTGCTCCACACTCAAAGCCGGCACCTGCCAACTTGTTTCCCCAAATGCAACATCATGTGTCAGACTCAAATGTCAAATAAAATGTCATCCTATTTTTTTCACTTCCTTAGTGTTCTTTGTATTTTTCTGTTGTTGTTTGACGAGGTTCACACTGACCACACACAACCTATTTGTTTTGACTTTTTTACGTCTTCTTCAAACACAATATAGTGTGAACATATCGGTTTCACTTTGACGTCTCTCAGAAGTCTTAATCATAATGTGCTTCTATGTTTCTAATTTTTCGTTAATTTCATTTTCGGAGGCAGCAAACCACATACACTTAGAAAGTTGAATCAACAAGTGTCAGAATACCAAAAGTCAAACGAAAAAAATCCCTGTGTCACTTCGACATCTCGCTCTAACTATAGAGAGTGAGATATATATGGTTTATAGATGTCAAAATAATGGTTGAAGCACTCATTGAATCCAAACGGACATTTTCTGTCATCTGTCAACTTTGCATTTGACAGAATAACCAGAAATTACCATGACATTTACCATTTCTTGCGATTTAACTTGCAAGGAGGGCAACGATATTAGTTTATTTATAATAAATTCAAATCGTTTTCCATTGGCTGTTCGGAGTTATTCTTTTTACTCCGAATTTTCCATATTCCATAGGAATAAAATATACGGAGTGAAAACGGTGTAACTTTAAATAGCCAATCGAAAAAAAATATTATTGACCTGTCAAAACTGACACACTAGTTAAATAGAAGAAGAAACATATGTCATTTTTTTGATGGTGTGAGCAAATTTCAATGGAAAATGAGAGGACAACAATAAAAATGAAAAGCGACATACAAAATCCTCATTGGAAAAATCGTTTCATGTATACATTTCAGTTCTGTTCAAAATTCTTTTTCTATTTATAAAAATTAAAAAAAAAAAACAAATTCTCCGTGATAAATATTATGTTTCACTTAAACGATTTTTCATCAAGGCGTTGTTCAAATATTATTTCCCATAAATAACGTACATTTTTATAGCTCTTGATGAGCAGCACCAAACCATTTTGTGCCAATTTCCGGTGATATTTTTCGAAATATTTTATTCAGATTTATGTTCGTCGTTATGCTTTTCGATCGGCCTTAAATGGTCTTTAATGTTTCAATATTTTGCTTATCTCAAAACATTATCTTAAGCCCGTTAGCTAGCTAAATGCGAAATAAATCAAATAAACTATCAAGATAGCAATGTATGGTAAATGTTTTCTTTTGTCATTTTTAACTGAGCAAAATTGTTGTGTGTTTTTTATTTTACATTTTTTCCATGATTCTATAATTTAACTTTTTATGAATGATTATTTTTTGTGCGTTCGCAGTTTTTTTTTTTTTGTTTTATTCTTTTGTTCACGCATTTTTATGTGTGATTGAGTGATTTTTTTTTAAATAAAATTAAATGAATGGTAGATGGAATATTTTTGTAGGAGTCTGCAGTTTCTTGTCACGCATTTTTTTTTTAACTTGATCGAAGTCACGTTGTTAGTTTTTTTTTTTCAAGACTCATGCATAATTACCTATACATTCATTAAAAAGTTGGTCTTGACGTATTTGCCCCTCTGAGTTGGCAAAAAATTAAAGAAACTGAAAAAAATGCAGGATATTTAGGTCTTAAATTGCCAACATACTTTAAATAACCAAATTTTCCTTGACTTTGTTTTATTAATTTTTTTTTATTTTTTTTAGGTGAGTCTTCACATGGAAATCCATATAAATATATTTTGGTTACTGTTTAAATCGGTAAGTGTAAGAACTCGGCTTGTAATAATTACACTACTGAATATTGAACTGAACTTAATAAAAATTCCGTACTACAAGGCAAACTAGATAACTAGTCGTCTGATGAGTCCAAGTGAAATCGCGTCAATAAAACAATTTTGTTGTCAGAGCTATTTTGAATCATAAATTCAACAGGTCCCAAATAAATAAAAAACATGGAAAATCAATAACAGTTAACAATTTAATGTGTTACCTTTTTTTGATATTCAGTTTTAAGCTATTACGAACACACTTATTGGTAATAAAATTGATTTATTTTTACCGTCAAGATATTCAATTTTCCAAAAAACAATTTATAGTCAGCTACTAAGGGGAAATATGTAAACATAATTTTGTCTTAGATCAACCATGTCATTTATACATACATTAAAGAGTAATGGACCCAAGTGACTTCCCTGTGAAACCCCAGATTTGAATTTAATACTTCTACACCCAAATTAATAAACATGGACTAGGGAAGGTTTAGGACTTATTCCGTGGACTAAGTGCGAAATGCTATTAATAAAACAGAATTTCAGCTATTTGACGTTTACTAACTTATTCATTCGCTAGACCATCAAAGACAGTGGTCTAGTGAAGAATCTAGAACTGACATTTAAGAACAAAATTTACAGGGGGGCATTGAATAAAAAGAGATAGAGTTGATACTTATTGTAGTAGTTTTTGTTCGATTTTTTATTAATAGGAGAATTTAGTCCGTGGTCTAAGTCTTATTTCATGGTTTTGTAAGTCCTTGGACTAAAGGAGGACTAAGCGTTTTTTATTAAAGGGCGCTAGTATTTATATAAAGAAATCGAATCTAATATTTTTGAAATGAAAATTAAAATGCTGAGCTTTTTTACCAGGATATTTTGATTAACTGAATGAAAGGGTTTACTAATCGGTATAAACTGCATCCACTTGGCGTTTGTTTTCTAGATCGATTAACATATTAGATGAAAACACTGCTATATTTGTCACAGTAGACCGTCCATTTACAAAAGTATGTTGTGTTTCCAAACTAATTGTTTTGACAGTAACATGAATACCTTAACCAAAAAATCCGGGTAAAAATAATACATCGGAAAATGATCTGCTACAATTTTTCAAAACCATTTACGGAATGATAAAAGGAAAGGACATGTTGGCAAGACTGTATGAAAAAATGACAGAAAGACAAGAGAATGAAGTCCAATAACCAAAACTATTTTATTCTAGTACACTGAATATAAATTTCGTTTAGCAGCTACAAGCTCTTAAAACTGTTAGAAGTTGGTATACACCACAAGGTTCAATAGTGAATAAGGCAACTTTTCTAACTGCTTGTAATCGAATCTAGGACTTCTTACTTGTCCTTTTCTTTGTAGCAAGATTCCAAGGCAATTACTAGAGAGTAGTGTTTATTCAAATGATATTTTAACAACTACTATCTATGACTTATACACATATATGTATATGTATTTACATACCTACATGTGTGTATATACAAAAATCAGCCGTTAGTAAAACTTTTATATATGCTCCACAGAGGATTTAAAACATAAGACCCACGTTGGGCGCCATTTATTAAAAAAAAACATTACACTCCACTACATTACATTTGACAATTGGACAACTGAGAACATTGACTTAAACATTACAAGATATTAATATAACAGAAAGAGAGACAGATTCAAAGAACAAACAACAGCAGAAACACATGTCAACTGCACGGGGTTGGGTATGAACGGTCCCCCATCCAAGTACTAACCACGCCTAATTATGCTTGCTTGCTCTCATCGATGGTAAGCGATGCTTTCATCAGAACCAATGCTGTTTACAATTATTATTGAAAAATAAATCTGGATGGATTGCTTATACGATCTCGAAAAATAAAGCAAAGTCAAAAAAACTACCTTGACCTAGTGCCGTTTAAAAAAAAAAAGGTTTAAAAGCTAAACCGATATTTATTCACTTTCCTCCTTAAAAACAAAATTACCCCACCAATAATAGGTAAGGTAAGCATTATTGCCAGTTTTAAATTTAAAACATTATGTAGTTATTTTTTAAAAGCTGCATATTTAAAAGCATTTGCCCCACGTGGGCGCCATCTTATTTCTTTGGTTTCATCACATTAACATCCACTGTTGTGAATTAAATATAAACTTCCCTCTTCAAAGTGTCAGTAAAAAGCTTTACAATCCACAATTCTTCATATTTTACATCGTCAAGTGTTATTCATAGTGTTAATGTTAAGGAAAATGAGATACGAGTTCAATGATAGATACCTTACTGGATATTATGTATTATGGCTAAATTGGGTTTTTGAAAAAGACTTTATTTAGCTAAGAGTTTCGGACACACAACTTATATATATTATTATTCTCCAGTTGATTTTATTAAAGTTACATGAATTTACACTATCGAGCACTCCTAACATGGCGTAGAAGCATTTACGCTGATTGAAGAGCATACTTATCTTGCTGATCCTGAAGTAAAGAAGGACAAGGTCCAATACATGCTACTAACAAACAAGACATCAGCAATTTCGACTACCAAGCTGTAAATATTAACTCCGCGAATTGCACCTATGTGAAAATCCAACGCACAATTGTCCTAGCGAACAGCTGCTACTTAATCCGCTATGTGTTGCACACTTTTCTGAAGAATGATTTCACTATACGACACCCTTACTATCAGTCTTGCTCTACGGAGCCGACTGCTAAGAAGATAAGGAGACCTAATAATAGACTCTTTCCAAAAACAAATTCTTTAATGGATATTTGGCCCTCTGGACCCAACCTCCGGCTTAAAGACCAATCTATCGCAGATGTCAGAGTGCTTGGTCTGGCTGACTGGAAGACGCGTGCTCGGGATCAAAGTTTCATGCAGTGACCTTACAAGGGTCGGAAGGACTTTCAAGTAGGTTCTTCGGAACCGACCACATTTATACTAGAAAAAGGCTCGACATACTCTAAGCTTTGTTTGAACAAAAATGCCCTCGAAAAATAAAATCTGTATAGTCACCCAAAGGTTACCAGCCTAAAAAGTAAACCTGAGAACAATTGAAAAAGAAGTAGCCAGCAAAACAACATTTCGCTTAGAAAAAAAAATTTGCTTAGCAAAATCAAAACTGTCATAAAGGCCATTCAATTCAAGTTCATGTGTAACTCGAAGCCTGCAAGTTGTTTTTGTGTTTTACTTCTTTTCTATTTAAAAACACATAAATTATTTCGAATAGAATACAAAGGCGTCTTACCCTATGTACGTGCATATTTGGATATGATATATGTATGTTGTTCTGTTTTCGTGGTGGTTTGGGTAAATGAGGACTCCTTGTGATGGATGTTTTTCAATCTGACCCTAGAGACGTTAAAAACCATGTAAACCCCTATCGTGTGTGCAGAATTTCGTTCTACTTTCCATTTCAAGGTTAATGTATAGAAGAAGCACAACCCAACTAAAACCGAAACTATGTACATAACATGTAAAAAAAAACACAACAACAAAACCGACAACGACCACGATACGATGGAACTAACTTCGTCGTCGTCGTCCGTCGTTGTCGCTGAGGTCGTCGTATACCAGGTTGACAGTATGATAAATGCATGAGACACAGACAGGAACTGGCAAGAGAGAGGTGGTTCTTCCTCAATGCGGTTGAATATAAATGAGCTTTTTGTGTGCAACCCCGCTTCTTTGGAAAACTACAGCCCTCTCAAAGCTCGTTTTACTAATTAGTACACCACAAGTCTCACTGGCCAGTTTTTAAGCAGTGTTTTTTGTGATTGATTTTTTTTTACTCCCATCTTTTGGTCTGGCATTGAAGGCAAAAGAATGTGGGGAATGTAATGGAGACGCCGACTATGACGATGACGACGCCATTAATTTGGGAAGGTAGGTCGCGAGTTTTGTCGTGGTATTTATTTTTTTTACCAAGGGTTGTGGCGGTTGGTGGGGGGAGTATATCTATATTTTTTTTTGCATGTCAGAAGGATTATGTGTAGTTAAGCAAAGTTGCATTAGCACTGATAAAATGCTAATGAAACCGGATAACCGGAGCAGAATTTCCGCTTGAAACGAAGCATTAATTAATGCGCGAAAAATTGTTGTAAGAGGATTGGTGAGGTTTTTGTTTGTTTGAGCGGTATTTCGTTAACTAAAGGTGATATTGAAAAGATGACAGATATAATAGAACGAAGTGAAAATAGATAAGCCGGTAAAGTTTTTCAGACGAACTTTTTTTTTGAAAATAAAGAATCGTAGGTATTTTAATTGGAATTCAAGTCCAGTGCCTGTCAATGAAGCTTGACTTTTGTTTGTATATAATGAAAAGATACGTCCAACGTGTAATGTCTTTAGAGAATGATTGAAACTTATTGGCAACATTTTAACAATTAATACCTACAAGATTGATGAATTATTGAACTCGGTCCGCCGTATTTGTATATTGTTTGATCGCTATTTTGTCCCTGCGAGGTGGCATCCCCAATACAATACAATTTGATTTGTTGTAGTATTGGATTTGTACATATACATACATATATAATATTCATAATTTTCAATTCTCGTCTTTCGTATGACAGACGTTATGTAAAACCATGACGTTTGCAAAAGATCACCGCTGTACATTATTGACAATTGATCATGTCACTGTAAAGAAGTTATTAGGGTCAGAAAATTAAGTTTCCGATGTTAGAAACTGGAAGAAGCTTAAAGAAGAAAGAAGAAATACCTGCAATTGTCATGCCAAATTTTTACATGAACTAAGATTAAGGCAAAAAATACTATAGTAAACATTGTTGGTTATTTGCCTTCAATGACACTTTTTTTGTCAGCACACTTGAAAAAAAAACAATTTTGTTGCAGCACATTTTGCTGTGAAATTTGCGAAGCTCCCGGAAAGTATCATGTCTGTTGGGACTGCGCGTTTTGAGTTTAAAAGGGAAAAACCTTTCGCACTCGTGCAGTTGCCAAATTACTGAATGATTCTATACACACAAGTTCGCTGGATCCGATAGTATCCCTCTCACGATTCTAATTATTTGTTCTTCAACGCTGGCAAAACCACTGCGTAGGCTTTTCCATATGCTCCCCCTCTACGAGTTCTACTTACAATACTACTACAGCAATAGTTCTACTGGTATATATCTCAAGGGACACCAGTCTTTACGTCGCGTGCCATTTTGGGGAAGGTAAGCGTTTAATACTTTAAAATCATTTGAAAGAATTTAGAATCAAATTCTCGTATGCACATGTTTCGTATCGAAGGAATTTCTTCCTCAAGTCACACCCACGAAATAAATGTTGGTATTCAACAGGGCTCGATTTTTCTACGATACTCTTCTTTATATATTTTATTCATAAATTCCCAACTATCACGTACTTCAGTGGTAATGTCAAGTTCAGAGATTATTCCTTCTTTAGCCTCCCCCAATATCCGAACGCTCACGCTGAGCTTGATAATTTTAAAGGGTTTTATCCGGAGTTCTAATGAGCTAGACACCCCATATTGAGGACCTTAATTTATTGAAGTTCTGAAGCATAATGTTCTATCTAAGGCATTAGAACTTGATGAAGAAACCAAGTTGATAGGACTTGGTTAGAAGGGTGTCAGGAAATCATCCGAAAATGAAACTTTACCTTATCACGTTCACGGATCTTTTTGTTGAATATTTCTGACTGAAATGCCGAATGTCCGCTTCCAGATTCTACAAAGAGAATTACACCAACCGCAGCCCTATGAACATTTCTTTCTCTAGCCCCACTAGATCTATTTAAGATAAAAGAAAAGTTGGCGGCCAAGAGTGCTCTATGACTTAGAGACTGCAAGAATTGGAAAATTCCCCCATAACATAGTCACCATAACCTTGGTCCCAGGGCATAGTTAATGAAACGCCAACAAACTGGCAAAAACCGGATCATCACTTGAACCGAACCAAATCGTTTCAGGGATACTTGTGCCACTTTAACAATGCAATGGTTGAATTCTCCAAAATTTGCTCAAAATCGCAAACGACAGATGGTCAGGAATTGACAGTTGTCGGGTTTAGAGGACTCTTTGGCCAGATATCTGTAAGAAAAAAAAAACATCCTAATAGGTTAGAATTAGAATTCAATGGGAACCCACATGACCAGAATGGCCTTCAGCACATTTGAGTTATGATGTAGTTGTATGGACGAAGAGGCGGAGGATTCATATCACTGCCTTTGCGAATGCCCTAATGTAGCCCAAACCAGGAAAGTAGGCCTCGGAGAACACATCTTCGATGAACTGGCCGATGCCCTCCTAAGCCACGTAAACATATCCTGAAACTTAACGCAAAGTTCAGGATGGTTTACGGATGCACTATACACCTAATCTCCCAATAACTCCCCTCCAGTTTCTCCCCTCATTAAACTATCCCACTAATACCCTCGGGACCGCAATGGATCCATGAAGATCAGAGTGAGTTGAGGCGGCTTGCCCTTTCACCACCCCTTTTAACCTAGGTATCCTAACCTAGATGCTCCAAAAGTTTTATATTAAAAAATGTAAAACCCTCTAACAGCAGCAACGTTATTTTGCCCTCAGCAGTTGAATGTACGAACTATCAATGTCTCAAGTTCTGACTGTAGTAAATCAAATAACATTTCTCTGCAGCGGCATCCAGTTACCGTAACTGTTATTTCCTCAATATTTCTGAAGAAATAAGGTCCTATGATGTTGCCATGCCGTAAACCATACCCCATAGTACAACTGTGGAACACTTCATGTAGATTATCTTCACCTGCAATTTTATTGCTTGACAAATGCATTCACCCAGAATTGCGCTTCTCCAGGGAAGATAATGACAAATCTGTGGACTCCACAACTAAACAAAACCAACAAAAAATGTTTGTTAGGATTAATTTGAAAATGGAGACTTTTTCTTGCAAACTTTTAAAGTTAATGTGTTTTTTTGTGTTTAGAATGAATCAACGTTTGGAATAGAAAGAGAGTCAAGTATATTTTTCTCGTGGTGAAAATAATCTTCAAAATGTCAAATGTTTCCACCAGAAAATCATACAAAATACATATATTGTCACAACACCGATGCAATTTTAGTTTCACTTAACAACACCTATAAAAATAAATAATATAAGGAAAAGATAATGCTGCAAATATTTGCGCGCGGTAGCGGTGCTTCAGAAAATATTCAAGACGAATTAAAATTTTCAAATTTATCTCAGATATGTGACCTGAAGACCTAAATGCGTCCTTAGCAGCAACAACATTTTTGTACTTTCAAAATTGGTCCAACATTTATTTTAATTTAATAAAATGAAAATGTTTTGTTCCACCTGTAGTTTTCTCAGCCAAAAACAGAATGACATGTGAAAATAGACCATTTGACAGATTGATGATAGTTGAAAAAGACTGAACAAAATCCAAAACAGGGATGGTATATGTTTGTGATAGATTGACCAGAGGAGAGACTTAATGAACAAAAACAAAAAAAAAACAACAATATATTAGTGGATCCCGGTTAAGAAAACAACAGGCAGGTGTTGACTGTCAGTTAGTAAAACCATTTAAATTCAAATGCATTCATAGAGAAACAAATAAAGATGTCGTTTTATTTTTTGCAAGAATAATTTCCATTTTTTTTTCTTGTCTCTATTTCTTTTTTTTTATAAATTCAAAACAAACGTGTAGATTGCATAAACAGATTAACAAGCAAATTCTATTCTTATGCAAATTCGACAAGACTAATATTTTCGTAAGATACAAGTATAAAAAAAAAAATCAACAATGCATAAAAATAAAGATAAAATTATTGTTAACATCCAAAGCAAGATCAAGTCGTTTGATAAGTAAGATGGTTATAATTTTTGCTAGGGTAGAATCATGTGCATTGCGCTACGATATATACGAGTATATGTTATACGAAGGTGGGAACAGAAATAATGCGTGCTTTCGCGTACTTCCTCATTGAATAAGTTGGCGAAAATTTGCAAGTTCGTTCAAATATGTTTGCTAGGTGTATCTGTATACTTATATCTTATATTTTAACAAGAATTTAAATGCTTTGATTAGGTGTAAGTCATGTGCCGCAGTAATGCGTGAAGTTAATTTATTAGTTTAAGATTTTAGACGAAATTGTTTGCCATTTGTCATCATTGCAAGTAATTAATTCTTTAACTTTTGACTTTACTGTTGCAGGATGCAAGGGGATGTTTAGTGTATGAATTTTCTTATTTCGCTGATAACACCTCCTGATTGATGCTTTGGCACTGTCTTATTTTGGTGGCGTAATAGCTTGTGGTGGAATAAAATCTTAGGCTTCTGCATTGAAAAATTTAGTTTTTTTAGGAGAACGAAGAAGTAACTAACCCTTTAAATGATGCCCACTAAGTCAGCAGAGCAATGTGAGTCTCAAGGTTTATCTTATATTATTTCTGGCAGAATTCCGTCCGATTTCTGAAATACTGGATTAGATACTGGAACAGTAGTTGCATGGATGTCTTAGTGCTTTCCGGCTTCTTATGAATAAAAGCTTTTTTGGTTATTTATAGAGTGAGCAGATATATTATATATCTATCCTACGGGAACCATACATTTTACCGGTAGAAAAAGCCTACCGGTAAAATCCGGTATCCGGAAAATCTGCTATTCCAGACTATATTCTATCTCTGTGCCAAATTTCATTCAAATCCGTTCAGCCGTTCTGGCGTGAAAGTGGAACAAACATCCATTCATCCATCCAAACTTTTACAAAAGGTTTTAAAAAAAGTAATCATCTTAAAGGTAAAGCTTTATCTACCAATAGAAAATGGTTTTGTAGAAATTGGTGTGTTACCTTCATACATTAACGGGCCTCCAAAAAACAGTTTGTCTTTGATCACATTGTCAAAGCTGGGGTATCGAAGCTCATCAAATGTCAAATTAAGTTCCGTTCTTTTTTTTTAGTATACTTGTGCAGCTGGTTTCACCAGTGCTTATTTCGGTGCAACTAGGAATATTTCTGAAAGATTGCAGAATGGCAGATGAAATGCCAATTGCACAATCCAGGATTTGACAATTGTTGGTTTTTAGAAATTGTACTTCCTCTAGATCAAAATATTGGCGTAGCAAACGTATTCTTGTTAGATATGCCATTGAGCCTTTCAGTTCCTTCATGGCAATATGCATGGCAAATTCGATAATTGGATTTCCTTAGCATTCAAAAATACCTGTATTCCTTATTGTCTGAAATAATTGACACCAATATTTGCAGGATTAAGTCGAAGGTGTAGGTGTTAATACCCGTGATTAGAATGCTCTTGTTGCTGGTGGGATCTTTTGTAGTATACTGCCCAATTCCCAACCAGCCATTTCTAAAAATTAGATATTTTATGTTTTTTTGGGAAATTGAAGGATTGGGAAAGGTGATCCTCATTGCCAAGATACAGGCTGGTTCTATTTTGTTTTGCATTCTTGACCCTGTCACCTGTCATCTCCAATTCTCTTGGAATCTTGTTAACAATAGGTATGTCGCCGCATTTGAGTTGTGACACTTCACACAAATCCTTCGTTCTCCATACCCTCATGTTCACCTTTAAGTGCCAAAGAACACCCTTCAATTCTTTAAATTTGCTTAAATCAAACTATGGAAATGTGGGCACCACTTGGGTAATCCCCGTTTTCGCACACGATGTCCGTTCTCTGTTCATCTTGTGTTGGTGCTGGTGTTGATACTTCGACGGTTTCTGATGGTTGAAACAGCTCGGCAGATATTTTTCTGCTTGCAACATGATCCTCTTCTTTTAATATTTCCTGGACGAAATTAGCTTGGCCATTTACAAGAAACAAACCTATCTAGCTGTATTCTTTCTTTTTCGTTGCCGAAAATGACGTGGTTTATTTTTATTAAACTCAACTTCCACGGAAGTGCTGGTGCTGGTACATGGAATTCTACCAAACCTAAATTTAGTCTTGAAGGAACTTGACCACATTGGAAGGTGTTTTAGTTCTTTCAAAGGTTGTTTCGAAAAATTTGGACAATAATGTGCATTTGCAGAAATGCCAGTTTGTAATTCCATCAGCAAATCTTGAGCCCATTTATCCTATCAATTTGGATTAGAGGCCATCGATATCCTCACTATTCAATTTAATGTCTGGCGGTAATAAGTTTCGTGTTATGAGATCTTACAACTGTTGGTAGGGTTGGTTACATCTGCTTTTGTTGACGAGCTTTGCGTTCGGTCTCACTTTGAGATACAACAATTCTGATTTTTTTTCTCGATTCATAGAGCACTTGATTAGCACCTAACTATTACTCCAAATCTAATTTTCCAATTCAAGATTTTGCGTATTTTCGGTAATTGCTCTGCTAACTTGAAATCAGGATAGCAGAACATTAATTTTGTACAAAACTCCTCTAGCACTTAATTTTATTTTTTGGTACTAAATTATCACCTAATTATGGCATCACAAATAATTTGTTTTGCTCAAATTGCTCTGCTAACTTGAGCGACCTCTTCAAATGTACCTATCTCTTGTCTTGTCTTTTCTTAAAAAAAAAATTAGGACCCCTCCATTCCTTAAGATTGCGAGTGTATAAGTCACTAGACACTGGTTCTCATGAGCTGACAGCTCAAAATTTATTTATTTATTTTATCTTTATTCTAGAGTAAGTATTTGTTTAATAATAATCTCAAATAAATATTGTTTTTCTATTTTTCGTACGTAAAATAGGTACCGTCTAAGTCAACAATCAAAATATTTATCAAATAAATAAATTGACTTTATTTTTAAATCATAATGTTTATTTTTAAACTCGAAATTTTGAGTTTATACGAATGCGACAATATAACTATTCAAATAAAATCCAAAGAAAAAAATTAAACAATTTAATTACTGCTTGATATTTGACATTTACGTTGAAAATATGAAGCTGATAGAATTCCTACGGAAACATTGATCGGTAATATGTCACAAACTACGAGCTAAGGTTTAATGCTTGTTTCTGATTTTGCTGTTGTTATAAAAACATGTTCTTTCATTTAGTTCAAGTAATATTAGAGAAATGTGTTTCCTCTTCTAAAAACAAATTTAAAAAAAACCTGTAACGATGAAATTTGATTTAGATTTATTTTCCATATACAAATTCTCTTTAAATTCAAAAACAATGTTTTTTGTTGATTTCCAGTCCTTTGCAAAGTAAGTCTCTCATTTTATGCCAGTAATGCCAGGGATACCTTAGGGAAGCCATTTAGGTCCTCTTATATTTATTTTATTTTATCTTATCAATGATAAAAATATGCTGTCAAACTTTCTTAAGCTCAAAATTAAAATAATATCCTACACCATGACATAACAAAGCTTAAAATGTCTTTTTATTCGCGGCTTGGAACTGACTTCTATTGCAACACAAATCAATTTCTTTTCGCATTATGGTAGCATTAATATTTAAACAACAAACATTTCAGTTCTATCTATGGTGCGTCGAGATGTAACGGGGGTAAGTAGTAATAGCTTTTCAGCTCCGACCTATCTGCTTTAGTGTTTAATTGGATGTCATCTAAAAAAGTCATCGCGGGTAGTTCCATAAATTTGCAAGTTTGGAACTATAACTATTGTGTTGGGGTAGTTACATTACCGAACCAGGCTTGTTGGAAGCTGCTTAATTGCAAGTTCTAGGTATTCGATTCCACATATATTTGCTTATGAAAGATTGCAATATTGACAATATATTGTTCGCCAAAGGTCTCCAAAACGCCAAAACGTTTCTAGGCAAATGGTTAACCTTTAATTCAATATCTTCGTTGAACGCTTTATACCATACAAAAAGCCAACTACTTCCGGCTATCTTCTTTTGTTGATCGCCAATCACAGCTCGCACTTAGACTATTCAACAATTAAGATTATTTACACATATTGCAGCCCTATAGGCTTTTTCTCCTTGCTCTAGATTTCTAATTACGAAACGATTAGGTTTTTGACGGCCCATGACTTTTCCTTAATTTTAAGTACAGTTCTGTTCTCAGCCGTTAATTCGTCAAATATAGTAAATTAACGTTAAAGCAGATAACTAGACTCGTTCCGATAAATGAAAATATTTTTTAAAAACACGATCAACAGAATCGGAATCACTTCTTGCAGTAAAACATCTTCCAATTGAACCAACCATTTACTATGAAACATCGTCCTGAAAATGAAACAGGCTCTTCAGATTTTATCAGATGCTTCCATACGATAACAATCATGAGTCTGGTTGGTTTGCATAAATTAAAAATTTCTCGAATCAAACTTACCTATATCTTTACATAAAAAAGTGAAACAAATTGTACGAATTTTGAAAGACTCTTGTTCTTCTCTATTAATATTTGTTTTTGTTCATTGAAATTTTAACGAAGCGTTGCTCTTAAAACCACAATTAACCACCCAAAAAAGTACCTAACCGACAGACCCGGAATGTCATTGTGTAAACAATCATCACATCATCCGCCGAGCCCAAGTCTACCATCCAACAAGCAATGCCATAGGCCGTCAACCAACTACTTAATGTCATTAGAATTAGTTTATTATTTAAATTTGTATTTAATCTCTTATAATTCCCATTTACTTTTAACCGAAACTTGTATAACTATGGAAAAGTAAAGTTTATTAAACACTAAAATTCGTTTGTAATTTTATTATGAAAAGTAAATCGGAATAAGTTTCCCACCTGGTGGAGTTCTGAAATATGAAATGTTTGGCAATAAAAGGCTGTTTCCCTTTTCTTCTTTCCTGCGGATTACGGGACACCGGATATACTCCGTGCTCCAAAGCTTTCGTCTTCAACTAGTAAGATTTGGAGAAACTCCCTACTCCTAGCTTCTCCTACTCTATCAAAACAGTTCTAGACAAAACTTGATCTGAAAAGCTCCAAGTGTTTGATATCATTAAACAGATTTTTGCAGAACCTGCACGCACGAAGAAGAGCCGGAATCTATTTCTCTTCTTCTGTGTACATGTCCTGCTCTATCTCAGAGACATAAGCTCCATCTTGTTGCAGACTATTTTCTTCGATGATCTCAACGATCTAAATAAAATAGACATCTACAGTTTCTTACGCTTCATTAGGAGCTTCAAATGGTTCAACGAATAGGGATTCATGATGAGGTATCACAAGGGGCCAACTATAGTCTAAGTGTTTCAGCTGACAGCCACTTCAACCTAACCTAACATACTCTAGCAAGTCTTGGGTCGACTTCTTGCTTCTAAATGCCTTCTTTAAACTTGTGAGATATGAGTGGCTCCCTGCTCCTGCTTCCTCTGCTCTAGCAAGATTTGAGCTAACTCCCTGCTTCTAGATTCATTATTTCATCGAGTTTTGTGCAACTCCCTTAACCTAATAAGGGGGTCATGTATGGTTAGGTTGTATTATAAAACCCTATTACTAAGCCGTATTTATCTAGTTGTTAAGACTGTTTTGATAAAATAAATATTTTCGAAATTAATACTTAAAGAGAGTTCTTCTTTAGCCGGGTTTTACTGTCCTTTCTTCTCGAATCCGACGAGTTTACCTCAGCCTTGGAAAAAGCATCACAAAATTAAAAAAAAAATTAATTTATAAGAGAAAAATAAACCCATTTTTACTTGCGATTATAGAACTATAAGGCAAGTTATGTATTCGTAAAAAAAATTTCTAACAATCAAACATGACATTACTATCATAGAGAACAACAAAACAGTGGGTCCCCAATACCGTCTGTCAGTCATTCTGCCAGTGTGTCAGTCTTTGTCTGTCCTCGAGTCTACAGCCTAAACGGTTGGTTAGATTTGCTTCAAACTTGGTACATATTGTTTTTTCGGTAATATGCCCGCACTTTTTTCATTTTTGTTAAGACCACAAATAACAGTAGCTCCCATACATTTTTTTTGCCAAAAACAAAAATCTTATTTTCTCAAAAACGGCTATAACGATTCTTATAAAAAAAATCAGTTCATTAATGAAGGGAAAGGGTACCTTTTGATAATTTTTTTTTTTTTGGAAAAAATTGTTATTTTTGGTACAAAACCATTTGTTTTGTTTTCGATTTTCTCGTAAACGGTTAACTTGCACTTTTTGAAATTTTTTACGCAGAAGCTCCTAGAAAGTTTAAACACTATTTAACAACATTTTTCAAAAAAAAATTTCAAAAAAAATCAAAATTTCGAAAACGACTCAATAGATTTTTTCGTAACTTCGTATTTAGTGGTTTTTTGACATTATATTGAATAGATAAAAAAAGTGTAAGTTAGTTTTATTTAGTTTTAATTATTTTTAATCTATATTTAGGTTTAGTTTATAAGTAAAAAAAAAAAAAATGATCAGATACCAAGTTTTTTTTCTTAAAAGTTTCCTTGGAAAAATAAAATAAAATAAAATAATTAGATTTAATTAAAATAGTTTTTAGGTCGAAAGACATTAGTTCTAAGAGTTATTGTTTAGTTTAGAGCGCCCGTAAAGGGCCAGTAAATTAGTTGTAAGTTATTATAAGTAGGCTAGTTTTAAACATTTTTGTCTAGCTTTAAGATAGTTATAAGTGAATATGAAATAAAAATGAATTTACAAAAAAAAAAAAATAAATAAATAAAAAAACTATTTTTTTTCTAAAATAAAAAACAAAGGTACCTCCCATACAAATGTTAAAGAAACCGTTAAGAAAAAAATTTATTTCTCGAAAACGGCTCCAAGAATTTTTATAAAAAAATGTGTGTGTTCTTAAATTAGTACGGTTCACTTTTAAGTATAAAAATATTTCTTTTTGCGCACTTATTAACTGTACTTCCTTTACTTACTTAGAACCACTTTTTATATTTTTGACTTTCTCAATATTGGATGAACTGATTAAAATAAATTTTTTTTATACAAATGCCCCTAAAATTATTAATAAAACTGCATACTCAAATTAAAAAAAAAACTTTTTCGATTTTTAAAAAATAAATAAGAATTTTGTTCTTTGAAAAATCGATTTTTCAAAAACCAGTGACAGAATTTTTTTTTTAATTTGAATTTTATATGTATATTAATAATATCTTCAAAATGGGGTTTCAATTTTTTTTTCTAAAATAGTTTTCAAAATTTTATACATACAAAATTAATTTATTCAATTTTTTTTTGATATACTCTTATTTATCCATGAATTCAAATGGCATCTTTGTTTTCCCTCAAACTATAACGACTAAGCAATATAAAAACATTTAATTATGTGTATTATCCATTAATTTCTACATTTTCATTTAACCTTTTTACCCAATTTTGCGTACGTCACTGAATACTGAATACAATGTAGGCCCTCGTACATTTATATATACATATGTGCTTTAAAAATTACATGAATCTTATGTATGCATATTGCACCTAAATTGTGAAATTGTATGTTGTAGCTACCCACCCATCTACATCCTTCATTTTCATTATTATATGTACATGTTTAAATATTTATGTTCCATCTAAATGTATATGTATATGTATAGATACATTTTACTCTCAGAACTTACATAATAAACATCCAAAGCTTAGATTAAAAATACATTTGTAGGTAGGTACCTATGTACCTATTCCTTGAATCATCCATTCCACAATTCATTATACTAAGAATCAATTTAATCTTACCTACATAGGCTTTAAACCTGCATAGGATAACTACACCTAACTAACTAAACCTCAATGGTTAGTTACATTAAAGTTGTTAGCTACAAGAGCAAGTTCATGTGATCCAGTCGTGCATTTTATTTATTATAATTTTAAGTGAGAATGCTTACCCAACATTAAATTAATTGCCAAATGTTATAAGTAGTTAAATTAGAGTTAAATATTCATAAAATATCACCATCAATTTCTAAGCCTACAAATAAATTACGTGCAATTTAACTTCTGTCAGTTATTTAACTGCTGTCACTTTTGAATCCCATTCAGCATCACCCACATACACACAAATTTTATTTTATTATAAATAAATTAATGGAGCATTCAACATACATGTACTACATATTAAGTCATAAATCTAAGGATGACCTTTACCTATACTTCGTCTCAATTAAAAGTATAATGCCGCCAACTTAATTATGCATAATGTGTCAACAGATTTACTAATATCGGTAGTCAAATGTGAATCATTTGACATTCAATCATAAGACCATTCTTATAGTTAGTCCATTGGCGAGTATATAGAGCGAAAAAGAGTACATGTTTGAAACAGGTTTAAGTTGGAGAAAAATTTAAAAACAAAAAAGAATTCCAAAAAAAAAAAAAAAACAAACAATAAATTTCCAGATATTAAAAGTCCAAAACCCACATAAATTTTCTTGTTTTTCCCATTAACAACACAACACTGCCACCCACGAAAGCCAGCAAGACAAGTGGATGGATGCCTACATCTTTTTTTGTCTTCTAAATAATTTTTTTTTCTAGTCTTTTTCTAGTATATTGTTGAATAATATATTTTAATCACCATATCAACTCATCCGAGTGAAAATTAATTAAATGAATATGAAATATTTCATATTTTTGTTTTAGCAAATGAAGCGATACATTTTCTGTAGCTAATACCTATATCAGTGGTAAAGAAATTTATATTGTGCTATCAAATAATATTATGGCCACTTCTAATCAGTAACACGTTGAAATAACATTAGCCTAGCGACAGCGCGGGAAGCTATTTGACAGATGGCTATATCTTTGATAATAATGAATTATTATTATTGCGATAAAATCGATTTACTCGCACAGTGTGAAGTGGACTCTGAATTGGTTGTAAATTACTTAGTTATCTAAGTGGAATTACATGATACGTGTGTGTGAATAGACAAACATTTTGAACATAGGGTGTTTTGAGAATACTCAACACAATAAGTATCTACTTGCTTAAAATGCACATCTACTTCTTTAAAGAAACCATCGTTAATTTTAATTTTTTTTTTCGTATTCGTTTAATAAAAGAATTACATTAGTGACAAACTGTCATTCTTTCTGTCAGAGAACAGTTGAAGTCTGATAAAATCAATGTCTCAATGACATGACCTGACAATGTGAAGTATAGTCAAACAATGGAGGACCATCATTGCAAAATGGTGTTTTCAAAATATTCAATTAATGAATTAGCCCATTTACACCAAATTTCTGCGGGAAATTTTCAAGGAGATATTCTCTAATTATGAAACAAACACCTAATTTTTCAGGAAATAAATGCTCCCAAAATTAATTTCTTGAGCAAAAAGAATATAGAATTCTCCAACAAAATATTCTAAAGTTATTTAATTTCTTTTGTCGGTTGTGCAGTGTTGTCACACAACGACGAACAAAATGAACACAAGGTTAACGCCTAATAAATTGCGAATTGTGATTGGTTATATAATTTGACAATTTAGTAAGTATAATTAAGAGCTATTCACAAGATATCAACCAACTGACGAATGAGCAATTAAATGTCATTTAGGAACCTTAATTTTTCAAAAAACTCTAAGCAAAATGTTAATTATACGTTTGCTTTCTAATATCCAAAATTAGATAAATTTGATTGTTACGAACTGTCAAATTCTCTTCGTTCCACATACCATCCACATTTAAAGAAATTTCTCGCTTGCGACTAACCTCAAAATCAAAGAATCGACTATAAAAGGTCATCCGCGAGGAATTCAAAAAGGATATTGTGACCCAAATGTCAAAATCGAAGAATATTTTTTAATTAGTTGGTCGCTCACATGTAATAAGCCTTTTTTTGTAATTATACGTTCAAATTAGTTTGTGGAATTCGTTCTGATGTTGTGGATTGAAAATTTATGTTTGACAGTTCGCACAAATTATGTTGTTGGTCGTGGAGAAATTATTAAAATATTGACTGTTGTTTTGATTTTGTCACTATCAATGTTAGCTGTCGGATATTATCGCTAGACTTTACGTCAGGTAAAATTAACAAAAGTTAGAAAATTTTCAACATATTCAGTGAACATTGACAGTTTAAGTTTAAGGCGCCTTTTAAATTTTTCACATGACAAATTATCTTTCATTGTCAATTAGTATTGATATTACCTGACACGTGTGATGTACTTTGTTCTCAACGGCTGTGGTTTCGCTCGCCGAATTTGAAGCTTCTACTAAAGTAAGTACGAAACTTTAGTTTTAAAGCTCATTGTCTTTATTGATTCTAATACTTATTTAATACACAAAATAAATACATAAAATATTCTATTTATAATTAATTTTTGAATTCAGCAACTTTTCGTCTTGGTTTGTACTCCTCTGTTTCGCTGATAAACCTGGTTTAGCGATCGATCGCCTTTTTAGGCTTCCGCTGTCTATAAATATTTTTTTTCGCTGGTCCCTCAAAAGTTTTTATGGACAGTTATCAGCTTACACTGCTAATCAGGAGTTTTCGCTGGCACTCAACGGTTTTCACCGGCGTTCATCGCCTTTCGTCGGTCGTCAACAGCTTTCACTGCTAAACAATCGCATTCACCGGCAGTCAACGGATTTGACCGGCAGTCAACAGCTTTTACCGGTTTTCACGAGCGCAGTAAACGACTTACGCCGGCAGTCAACAGATTTCTCTGGCAGTCGACAGCTTTCTGTAGAATTCAATGGTTTTGACCGGCACTCAACGGTTTTCACCGCCAGTCAACGGCTTCCGCCGGTAGTCAACTGCTTCCGTCGGCAGTCAATATCTTTCGCTGGCAGTCAGTAACGTTCGCTGGCAAACACTGTTTCCACCAGCAATAGCTTTCGATAGCATTCAACTTTTTTCACCGACAATCAACGGTTTTCACCGGCAGTCAACAGCTTTCTTTGGCAATCACTGTTTCCACCAGCAGTCAACAGCTTCCGCCGGCAGTCAACAACTTTCGCTGGCAGTCAATAGATTTAGCTGGCAATCACGGTTTCCATCAGCAACGGCTTCCGCCGGCAGTCAACAGTTTTTGCTGGCAATCAGCGGTTTTCACCGGCACTCAACGGTTTTCACCGCCAGTCAACTGCTTCCGTCGGCAGTCAATATCTTTCGCTGGCAGTCAATAGCTTTCGCTGGCAAACACTGTTTCCACCAGCAGTCAACGGCTTCCGCCGGCAGTCAACAGTTTTTGCTGGCAATCAGCGGTTTTCACCGGTAGTCAACTGGTTTCACCGGTAGTCAACTGGTTTCACCGGCAGTCAACTGGTTTCACCGGTAGTCAACTGGTTTCACCGGCAGTCAACTGTTTTCACTGACGGTCATCACTGAAGGTGATTTTGCAAACCAAAAATTGGCGTTCACCAACTCGGAATTTTTGATAATAAATATTAATTATTGTCAAAATGTGTTGACCTTAACAGTTCGGTTTAAGGTTGCGTTCACAGTGAAAGTTCATAGTTGACTAGTCTTATTTGGAAACCCCTTCATATTCACAAGTGGAAGTTGTGGTTGACAAGCCAAATATCAACAATCAATTATATTTGTATTGATTAACTCCACAGCCATAAAGAATGAACTGGCTCCTATTGATCTACAAAAAAAACTACGATTATACGTGTACATTTCCATTTCACTTTCCTTAAGCTTCAGCAGTGAGTCGTATAAAGTATTCCTTAAACGTCATCTAACATCTTAACTCTCGAAGTCACATACATCTTTTTTGTCACTTGCAATTCGACCTTGTTCTTACATTCCAGTGTCATACCTTGTATAGAGCCTTATTTAGCCATCAGTCCCATCCATCAGGAGGCAGTTCTAACTCCATGTCGGTGATAGTTAACTAACTGACAGAAATTGCACTTTCTAAACACTTTTCAATACAAGAAGTTCTCATAAGACTGGAGAAAACCCTATCAGCAAAAAAAAAAACAAAATGCCGAGCAAATTAATTTTTAAACGAATGTGGACGGATGATTCCTGGTTGTTATATCATTCATTCGTTCATGGAGTTAGCGCCCGCTTTCAAAGCTAGCTCCATCAGCCAGCAATTTAAACAGCATCAACTATTGCACAAGAGCAGCAGGTTGCATGCAGCCTCTCACAAGATTAATCACACTTTTAAGGTCATGGCTATGGCGTAGGAATTGGAAAAAAAATTATAAAAAATAAACCAGAAAAAAATTCATACATACGAGTACAACCAACTGTAATGACATAATTGCACTACAAACTTTATAAAGTAATTGACTTTTCCCGCTTCTGCTTCTGCAGCCACTGATGCCACCAACAGAAACAGAAACACCAACTGCAACACCACAAGCAGCGCAGCCATCTAAAGATGGAGTTTTGTGTTTTCCACTTTGCCCGCAAAGGTGAATCTGGTTAACAAAATTGGTAAATCGAAAACAACCAGAAATTTCAGTTGTTTGCCATCGCAGCCGCAGTTTTCTCGGCCTCGGCTTCAGCTCTATAGACATAGTCCTCATCAGCATTCAGCATCGGCATCGACATCGGCAGCAACAGCATCTACTTCCAGCCAGCCAAGGTGATCACAATGAAAAATTCATAACTGCCAGGTAACTCCATTACACTCCACTTCACTTCCACTGTCGTGCGTCGACTTGCATATAGTTGCATGACCTGTCTTGTCCCGGCCATGGATGGTGATGGTTGCAAACTGTGGATGGTTTTTGTTGGATGCCGTTTGTCTGCTGCTGATGCCCGAATGGCTGAGATGCAAAGGCAGACACTCACCCCAATAGATCTATCAATCTATAAATATCTAAGACTTAACTACGACGAATGATGTGATGCCACACTGCTGCACGTTGCCCCTTGCGCTCGCTGATGATTACAGCAGCAACAGTGTGATGATGAATGCAGTGGTAAATGGGATAAAATTGAATCGGCCGGCGACTGCCGCTGATGGATCAACAACTGCAATGACCTTTTTTGCACGTTTTTTTTGCTTTTCTCGATTTCGTGCAGCAAAAATAAAAAAAAATAAACAAAAAAAAAAGGAAAATCCAAAGAGCATGATGAATATAAAAATGTGAATATTTTTCTAGGTCACGAATGCGTGAATGCATTTTCATCATCAACATCATCATTGCCGTCATCATTGGAGAGGAAAATCCGAGTGAAACCAGAAAAAAAAAACTGAACGTCGCCGCGCAATATCTGCAAGCAGACATTGCTCGAAGAGTTTTTTTTTCTTATTTTATATAAAAAAAACAAATTTTCTGTGTTTTTTTTTGGATTGCAGTTTTACCCACGCCCATTTGCCAGTTGAGTAATTATCGCACTATCCCATTAACCTACATACATTGGAGAATATACTTTCCAACATTATTGTACCAGCAGCCGAACAAAAAAATAATAAAAAAACCATTGGGAAAATATCTCTAGGTAGATATATGTATTATGCAACCGACATACGAGATTCAATTTTATTGATAAACGCACAAGAAAAAAAGAAATAATCTGAAATTTAATGCTTCACCCTCTGCCACTGAAATGGGGCTTGCAAGCTGGTAAATGGTGTGAAAAGCTTCTCGGGGTATGATTATAATTTTTTTTCTGTGTATGCGTTTTCAATTTGCGAATTTTTAAAGCATTATAAATTGTATATGAAAAATCATTTGATTTAAAAATGCTCGTGGAAGAAGTGCCAGAAGGTTGAGTGGTTGGACCAGTACTGTTTTCTTATTTTTTTTTGTTTGGAGAAATTGGCTTTTTTAAACTTCTCGGAATGTATTGACAATTAATGGTACTCTGTTTATGGAAATATCCTTAATATTAGAGCAGAAATATGGCGAATCAAAAGGCTGGTACTTTGGGCCACCCACACTCTTTTTTTATAATGTCGTTTTTGATTTTTCAAATGTTTCTCTACGCAAACAAAAGGAAACTTTTTAGAAATGGCTAGGTAACCATAATTAAATTAATGACTGCAATCAAATGTTCAACGTTACTAGAGCATTGAGTCCAGGTCCAGGACGACCACAGCCGGGATACAACCAATTCACTAACCACTCCACCCCTAGAATAAGCATCAGTAAAAATTTCAATTTTTCGAAATTTCGACACAAATTTACTGATACCTCAGCGGTGTAGGGGTGGTTTTGGTTCATGAATCTAAATATCACTAGATCCTTTTGGCTACCCGACTTTTGTAAGTGTTTTTTCGACTTCAGGGAAACATGCAATTTAATCAAGGGAGATCCAAATCAGAACCAGAATACGGCTATTATTACCAACAATCAGGAGGCCGTTAAAGCAATTGTTTGCCATTTGTCCTGCAATGTCTGTATGAGCTTGAACTTTAAAATTGGTGCCATTGTGTGTCCCAGAGTCAGCAATGAAGGGGTTCGCGAGCTGGCCAGTTTAGCATTAGCCTTTCATGGCTCACGTTTGGAAATCCTCAACATTTCGCTCGGAGTTCCGAAGGGCAATACTTCATATATTCTTCGAAGCTTACCGCAGGTGAAACAGTTCAAAAACCTGCATTATATCTAGGAGTATTTTGTATTTGGTAATGTTACATAGACCCAGGCAAGAGCAGAAATATGGCGAATCAAAAGGCTGGTACTTTGGGCCACCCACGCTCTTTTATTATAATGTCGTTTTTGATTTTTCAAATGTTTCTCTAGGCAAACAAAAGAAAACTTGTTAGAAATGGCTAGGTAACCATCATTAAATTACTGGCTGATATCAAATGTTCAACGTTACTAGAGCATTGAGTCCAGGTCCAGGACGACCACGGCCGGGATACGACCAATTCACTAACCACTCCACCCCTAGAATTAGCATCAGAAAAATTTCAAGTTTTCGAAATTTCGACACAAATTAACTGATAGCTCAGCGCTGTAGTGTGGTTTTGGTTCATGAATCTAAATATCACTAGCTCCTTTTGGCTACCCGACTTTGTAAGAGTTTTTTCGACTTCAGGCAAACATTTTAACAATTTAATCAAGGGAGATCCAAATCAGAACCAGAATTCGGCTATTATTACCAACAATCAGGAGGCCGTTAAAGCAATTGTTTGCCATTTGTCCTGCAATGTCTGTATGAGCTTGAACTTTAAAATTGGTGCCATTGTGTGTCCCAGAGTCAGCAATGAAGGGGTTCGCGAGCTGGCCAGTTAAGCATTAGCCTTTCATGGCTCACGTGCGGAAATCCTCAACATTTCGCTCGGAGTTCCGAAGGGCAATACTTCACATATTCTTCGAAGCTAACCGCAGGTGAAACAGTTCAAAAACCTGCATTATATCTAGGAGTATTTTGTATTTGGTAATGTTCCATAGACCCAGGCAAGACCTAGTCAGGATCTTTGTTACTTATAGTGTGCACTGGTCAATACGAGAGTTGCAGCCGATCCAGGCATAGGACCAGCAGGAAAATAAAACATTCATTCATTGAGAACTTTTCGACGATGCTGACGAAATTTCGGAAATAAAGACCAAGGACTTAATATGGTTTCTCAATCCTACGTAGTTGTCTAGTACTTCTGCATCGTGACCTTCATCGGATTCGTAAGATTGCGAGTGGTCTGGGGGTTTCGACCATCACTCGATCCGATTAGTTATCCCTTCAACAAGTTGTCTAGTCGGCTACAGTGCAGATTGTTCTGATACAAGTGCTGGTTGGGTTGGGTTCACCTATTTTGGGATGATCGGCTACCTGAATATATGCCCACAATCTTCCATATCAATTCCATCCATAGATTCAAATGAGCTATGGTGCTACTGGGCGATGTTAACCGTGACCTCCATCTCTATACCTACCTGCACCATAAAATTTGGGCGCTGACTCTTCGTACATTTCTTCATTGGACTTAAAAATTTGTCCATTAAATTTCAGTATGTCTCATCAGATCATCTATTTATTTGCGGTACAACAACAAAATAGATGATCTGGATCATGTGGAAAATAAAATACGGCTATTATTACCCAAGCCTCGAAAAAAATAAGGCCCGATGACACCTTCGTTAAAAT
Source organism: Philhelius pedissequus (assembly GCA_910595825.1). Taxonomy (NCBI): domain Eukaryota; kingdom Metazoa; phylum Arthropoda; class Insecta; order Diptera; family Syrphidae; genus Philhelius; species Philhelius pedissequus. The sequence goes on from OU343160.1 coordinate 332,238,151, forward strand.
TAATGACGAATTTTTCCGTACAAAAATAGCTACTACCAATTTAATAACTTTGATGTGTATGTATACCGTTCTTTGGAACAAAATAAAACTGACAGTTGCCGCCATTTGCAAAAGTTATAACAGACTTCAAAAAAATCTTTTTTTGTTTCATTATTCTAGAGTTTTAGAGCCTGACTTGATTGAAAATTCTTCCAAAAAATTAAAAGAGCCAAAAAAAAACCTTCGAAATTTTTCCTATAAAATGAAATACTCTTGAGAGTTTTAATAGCAGTTGGAGCAAAATTAATCAACCTATAGGAATATGCTTTAATTTTTTTTCCTAATGGCGACAGATGTCAATTGAAAGAATTATTCCATGTTTTTAGTATAGCGATTCATGACTTTTTGACGTGTATTTTGTACCTACTTACACCACACATAGAAGATTTGAAATTTGCCGCCATTTGTAAAAATTATGGGATCTTCCAATTGGATAATTTATTTTACGCCACCTGGTAGTTGTTACGAGAATTCGGAAACTGCTTTTTTTTCGTAGTGCACGGCGGAAATGTAGAGCATTGACCTAAAAGTCCTCTAATCTCGGACTTTTTCGACATAATCCCAGAAAATAGTGTATCTACTTATCTTACATCGAAATAATAAATATTAAAAGAAACGCCCATCTCATTATTTTTGCACTCACTAAATACATACATGTATTTTCACATAAAAAAACAAAGTGGAAAAGATTATTATTAAAGATTGCTGAATGAATATCAACACAAAACACAAAAAAAGAGGGATTTTGTTAAAAAAAAAAACACACACTTCTTTCGGGTGCTGAATATAATTTGAAATTCAAAAAAATAAAACTAATTTTATGCATATGCTTTTTTATTATTATTATTATTTTTCATCCCCCACAACAGTATAGGTGGTGTCGAGGGAACTGGGTTATTGTGGGTATTTCTTAGAAAAGCAGATAATATTTTATTTATTTGTATCTTTTATGAAAATGATGAGATATCTTATGTTATTCATTATTTTATAGCAAAAAAAGAAGATAATAATGTAGGTATGTTAACAAAATATACCTACCTATAAAAACGTTTTTTTTTTTTTTTCTGTTGAAGACATGCTTGACTGTTCAGCCTTGTCTACTTTTCATGATATTTGTCTCGCCATAGAAACAATCATCGTTTTTTATTTTTTTTTTATTTAACATGAATAAATTAAAAAAAAAAATAATGTGAGAATTGTTTGCTTTTATTTATTTATTTTTTGTTCTGTTAATAATGTACGTATCATGTCTTTTCTTGACATTTTGTCATTTATGATTTTTTTAAATGTGTGCTTGAAAAAATTAAATGGCGTTTTTATAACTTTGGTGAAGACAAAAAAAAAATATGTTTTTAATTATAAAAAATAACCGAGCCTATAGTGTACGCGTATAGAATACGGAAATACCTCATCGACATGATGAACAACAAGATATATGATATTTATTACAAACAATTTAACACTTAAGAAACGTGAATTTATATAATTATTAATAAAAAAATGTGTATATGATTATTAAGAAAAGAAAAAAATACCGGATGTTTATATTTCATATTGAATTTAAATCAATTCTGCAACTGTCTAAATGGATATTAAATAATGACATTTTAAATAAATAAGTGTCATTTGCCATTCTCGACATTCCTTTTAAACTCCGTTTGCTTTTTACTTTTAATTATTTAAGAAAAAAATTCTTGTTGGCAAAAGAATTTGAAAAAAATTGTCTTATATTTACACTGCCGGTCAAAAGAAAAGGTTCACGCTGTATCGAAACAAATAAGAGCTTTTATCTCCTAACAAAAAAGCTTTACAAAAAGTTTTTTGTGGATGCATTTTCAAAGGGTCCATTTTTCTCGATCCATTGGTAAGAAAAAGGTAAACTACCGTACCGTTAAAGTTTAATAGATTTTTGCAATGTTCCCTAAAAAATGCCCTTTTCGATTCGTCAATAGAATAGGTTCACCTGTTTTATCAGTGGAAGTGAGAAAATGAGAAAAAGTAAATCAAACCGCATTCGTTTTTATAGCTTGATTTGTGTGATAATCTCAAAAACTATATTATGCATGGAGTCGTACAATTTTAATTTTTGTCCATGCTCCTTTATTGTTGTTTTCAGTGATTCTTTGCTTTGTTTTCAAACTGTTGTCCTGTCTTATAGACCTCAAGAAGAAGTCATATCGATAATATTTAGGTCTGGAGAATAGGATCTACACTGGCTGTGTGAATTGGGACGTTATTTTCCTGGAAAGAGATCCGAATGTTTCCTTTCAAGATCATTTTTATCATCTTTTATTTCCAGGTTAAATTTTGTTCATCCAAAAAAATAACAAACTGCCAATATTGTGCACATGTCATGGGGTACTTGCAAACAGCGAGTCGCTTTTCTTTTCTTTTCTTTTCTTTTCTTTTCTTTTCTTTTATTTTCTTTTCTTCTCTTTTCTTTTCTTTTCTTTTCTTTTCTTTCCTTTACTTTTCGTTTCTTTTCTCTTCATTCTTTTCTTTTCGCTTCTTTCTTTTTTTCTTTTCTTTTCTTTAGTTTTCTTTTCTATTCTTTTCTTTGATGGTTCAAAGGAGGTTTCTTTTTAAGTTTCTTGCATTTCAGTTTTCGGGCACTTTTAATTACGCACACTTCTAACAATAAATTGAAAGGCTTGCAGGAGTTTCAGTTTTTTTTTTTTTTTTTTGGTGCTATCAACAAGAATTGGACGCCAACCGAGCGTTAAGATCTCTATTCTGCAACCGTTGTGGCGTTTTATTAGTCCTCTTATGTTTTTACCGTAGTTTTCCTTGTTTGTTAAGAAATTGCTCACTATACGTTCTGGGATCTTCCGATTTTTATCGCGCACTTAAATTTTGTTTTTTGTGTACAATTCTTTTTTTTTAATTTTTTCTTCGAAGTAAGTCAATTGGATCGACCGATTTTAATAAATTGAACTTAAACTTACTAAAAAGAACGCAGACTGATCTATGGATTTCTGATTGAAACAGGCAACCCTATTCTATTCACACGTCGAAAAAGGCATATCTTACCAATAAGTCGGTAAAAAGCACTCTTCAAGTGCATCCACAAAAAGCTTTTTTGTAAATCTGTTTTACGAGATAAATTCTCTGTTGTCTACACTGTGAACCTATTCTATTGACTAGCAGTGTACATAATATGTATACATTCACTAAGGAATGTCGCCATTTTAAAATGTTTCTTCAAATAGTTTTCAGTTTCGACAAGTAAGTTGACCAAAAATACTTTGTGTTTCATTCAGAATTTTCGGAGTGCCTTTTGATTTTCGGAGTGTTCTACTCCCTTTTGATTAAAATTAAATATGACAATATCATATAATATCGGACACAGACATCTTACAAAATGGCTTCTTCGAACATTTATGACTATTGACAGATGATTCGACGAAAAACTTTAAATGTATGCATTTTGTTGAATTTTTGCAAAGCCGAAAACAACGCCTTCAAATTCCGACACTAAGGGACCAAAAGAAAACTTTATGAGAATCTAACGTCATCTTAATATAATAAAATTACATTTGTCCGCTTCCTCATGTAAAGTCTCTGCGTTAAGAAAAACAACTTTTTTACATGAACTGACGGAATAATTCGATATTCCATGTTAAAATCTCGGTTTAATATTTCATGTTAAAATTCGTCGACATGCAATAAATTATTTCCTGTGGAGACCGAAACAATATTACTAACATCCAATTTTAACAGGAAATAGTCTACCTCCATTGGACAGTTTTGACATTTCATGTTAAAACTTCTAGTTTTTCACATATTCAAGAAGTGTATTAAACAAAATACTTGTAAATCAAATAAATAGAAATTTTCATTTTAAGTGAAGTAAGTGAACATGCCTAATAGCTTGTTCAATCAAATTTCTTTTTTTTAAGGGCACAACAATTGAACAAGTGACACCTGTCACTTTTCAAATTGAAAGTTCAAGAACTAATTTATCTATGAGTGTGTGTGTCTGCTCAACCTTATGACAATAACCAACAACCTCTATGTTAGTTTTGCACTTTGACGTTACAAATGTCATAACATATTTTTCATCATTATTAATTGCTTCCAGCACGTCAATATAACTCAACTTAGGGAAATTTTTTCCAATGACAATGACAGCACGAGATGTGCACGACAAAATGTAATTTATTCTGCCAATAAAAAAAAAAAAAAAAAAAAACAATCTTCAAATAAAATGCCGCCGCCGACACCCGGACAATCATAATCAAATGTCACCTTAACCTCCTCACGTGACAGAAAAACAGGGCACTAAGCACTATACTTCTTTAGTGTAAGTTTTTATTTTCTGTTTTATTGCAAATGTGCTGGGGAATCTCTTCGGTTGTCAATGGTGTAACATGATAGTTCATTATAGCCAGCCCATTATCTCTGGACTGGCGCAGCGCGGCGGCCATTATTTTTATTACCTAATTTTTTCCTATATTTTATTTTGTGACACTTTGCGCCTAAAATTTTATATTTTCTCTGCTGGTTGGTGATGAATGAGTGTGACTTTTTTGATGGCAGCGTCTACAGCTAGTTTGCCTAGTCCATGAACCATCCTAATAGTTAAACCTGTCAGTGTTATTCTAGAGATGCCTCAAGGAACTTCAATGTGAGAAAAAACGCATCGTGTCGTTTCGTCGTCGTAGAAAAAGTCGTCGATGAATGGTAAGACGACATCGACAAAAATAATGCAGATGATGATGTTGATATTTGGTAAATGGTAACACGATGCAGTGACGGGTTCGAAGTGTTACCTTAAGTATGAGTTTCGACTGTGTTTCTTTACGTTTTAAGTTTGATTTGAAAATGACACGCAAGGTTCATTTAGTCACGATACAAAGAAGTCACCGCCGCCGGCCGTCGCGACATATTGCCATTACTGTGCCACAAAAGAGAGATGATTTGTATGCCAAATAGGGAATGGGTGGCGTTTTTGTTTCCTCTCTCCTATATAGCCTCCAGCTATAGTGACTCTTCTATAGTCTGTCTTCTCGTTTGCACCGACAATTTTCTTACATATAGCCAGCCTTCAGGCGATATGGGCGCTGAGCAATGGGGGAGTATATAGAAATATTGCGGAGATTATGATGGCAAGCCACTTTGTCGTCACAAGCGTTAGCATTGCGCTTTGCCACGCGATATTAGTTTGCCTATCGCATGCGATACTCTGTTGGGACATCATTCGCCGACATGTAACAAAAAAGAAAACGCTAAGCTAGCGTGTTTGGTTGTTGGCGTAGTTTTAAGCGATGTGTAAATATTTGCAGTTTTACTGCACAATAAAGTGTGAGCAGACTTAGAATTTGCATCGTATAAGTTTTCTATGTTCGAGACATGCAGAAGTAGATTTGCATAAGAAAATGGGTGGTGATTGGCGAACGATGCAGCACCAGAAGCAGCAGGAGTAACGGCTGCAATGGTAGCAGCGGTCGGCGCGCGATGGCGAAGTCTTTTGCGGTACCAAATATGAAGTGGAAAATTAGGTGGAAAAGCCGCTTAATGCTGCCGCCATATTGTTTGATGATTTAAAGATGAACATATGCAGATAGATATGGAAGCAGAGTTAGTTTTTTTTTTTTTTGGTTTTGATTTAAAGAATGCTTGCAGCAATAATTTTTCCTATACAAAAATGTCGTTGGAAATCTTTGTGGGCTTGTGGTGTTATTTCAATTGCATTAAGAATTTAGATTACCTAATTAAAATTTTAAATTTGTGTCAGTTGTGGAGCTTCAGCCATTTCCTTAAATATGGACAGAATGTAGGTACACTTCGCTTCAACCGAATGGGTTATACCATTTGTGTTAGAAAGAGAAATGAGTTAGAACTATTCTTAAAGTTTGTATGACATGTACGCTTATTTGGTTAAAAAATGGTCTTCATTAGGGAATCACCTAACTCCCTTAAGTACTTAGTTTAAAGAAAATTGTTTCAAAGGCTAAACTTGTTGATATGTACAAACGTACAGACAGACAGACGGAATTGTGGGACCCATTTTTCATGGCCTCTACCATCGTAATATCGAATACGATTTTTTTTCCAACGTTGGCTCCGACTGGATGAAGGCTTTTATACCAAACAGAACCAAAAGCAGCAAACCAAAAGCCGAACGAAACATTCGGTTCGAAATAGAGAGAGATTATCAGGTTAAGAGAGGTAAATTTCCGACGTTATAAAGCCAACCAAACTGAGGAAAAGCGGAACAAGTTCAAATAAGCTAGAAAGACCTGCAATAGTCATATGCAATGAAATGTGGATAGAATACTACAGTGTCCCAAGGTTATGTTAGGTTATGAGGGGTGATGCGCAAAGCTCAAAGGCTGCTGCCGACACCCCGGCATATTGGTGTATTGTGAACTTCTTTCATACAGAGATATCCCTAACTAATGTTTGATGAAGACTGGTCCAATTACGAACCAGTTTGTACTCTCTAAATACTTTTCCATATTTACTATTGATATCTGCACTAGGTTATCCAGTTCGTCAACAAACCTTTTTTCTATGTTTCGGAAGCGATTTGATTGTAGATTTGGACAGTCGCAGAGCAGGTGATGGGTTCTGTTTCATCAACATCTTGAGAGCTCCTGCAGAAATCGGGTGCCAATACACCCAATCTAGTGGGCATTGTACCTCAATGTCCTATTAGTCCACCTATCAAGGTTTTGATGTTCTTTTTACTCAGTGATAAAATATACTGGGTTTTCTTTTTGTTAATTCTTGGCCATAAACTTCTAGAGATGCCATAGTCGTCCCTGATTTCCAGGGGTTATTTATTTGGTCGTTCATGTTTATGTCTATCTTCCTTTTCACTAGGCTAATCGCTACTTCAGGATCCATGCACAATAAGCTGCTGCTGTATTGCATTTCATCTTGCTATGTCCAGGAACACTTTGAATTTGATTTGACTTGGTTGTGAACACCGTCGCAATGTTTCATGCCTTTCATTATTTTATCGTTATTTTTATAGACAATGTTCTAATGAAATAGTACCAAATTTAAAGAACATCGCTTCAGCCGTTTAGGCTTTAGGTCGATCTACAGACAGATATACAGATAGACAGACGGAATTGCGGGACCCACTTTTTTGGTGTTCTCTATCATCGTAATGTCAAGTTTGAATAAAAAAATAGTAGGTACCTATATAGCAAGTAAAAATCATTTTACATTTTGACAGACGGGAATCAAGTGACACATGTCAGTGTGCACTTACAACATGTCACCACATTTTGATTTCAATAAACCCTTCAAAACTTGTTTCCCTGATAGACAAGTATGGGGGAATAATGAAACTTATACTGATGAGTCAACTATATTACAACGGACCCAAAGATGGACACTAGGCTTGGTGCAGATTTCTTCTCAGAAAATTTTAAACTAGCCAGTTCTTTTAAACTCCCGTATTACATGCTGACGTCTTGGCAGTGACAAATGATGTTAAATATGTGTCAATAATGGCGCTACCACATGCTGAACAATAAAAGCGATTTCTGCCACAGTTCGTCCACAATGAAATTTAAGCTGAGGGTTCATGGCACGCAGCATAAAATAGACTCAGTTGATTCCCGGGTCACAGTATTGTACCGTGCAACTGGAGATCTGATAAGCTTGTGGGGAAGGTTCAACACTTGAGCCTTCCAAAAAGCCCACTATGTGTTACTAAACACAACATTGGAAAGAAGGTTCATTAAAAACTAAGACAGGTTGAACTTACTCTATACCTGTGCTACAGCCAGGAACCTATGGGTCAATTTTGATACGAAAAGGAGCGAATTCCCTTCGAACTCTTGTAAGCGTAATATCCCCACACAATCTGCTAGGCTACCATATAAGGACAATGCGGCGCATTAAAGATGAACAATGCAGAGGTTGCAATGGCGAAGATAAACACCAGAATACCTCTCACTTCCTGTGTCAATGTCCAGAACTATGTCATACAAGGAACAAATTCGTGGGCAGCTATTTCTTCAACGATTTAGAAGACCTTCTCGAATCTTTCAGGCAATTGTCTCTAAATGGCTTGATCATGATTATCCATAGAACTCGTAGGCTACACAGTTACAATACTTCAGAGTATCATAATGAATCTATTTTCATCTAAGTGTGATAGCGAGATCAACTGTCAGCCAACCTAACCTAACCAATACCTGTCAGTTGAATACTAGTTAATTACATCTTACGATCATTTTCGATTGGATTTTAAGATTGTTCACTTGTATTTGATCCCAAATCACAAATGTCAGAATTTATCGAAATATTTTCTACAAACATTTATTACTCATGACAAAAAAATAAATATTCTGTGTTTAATACTTCATATTTCGAGATTGTGTCATTCAGATGTCATATTAATAAAGTTGCTTTGAAAATGTTGAATGAAACAACAGAAACTTCTAAACTTTCGTAGAGCAAAGATAACAATCAAGTTTCAGCGTTCAACTGCTAATTGGAAAATGTCTGTTTCCAGCGATCTTAATGACAAGAAAATGGTTGAATAACTGATGTTAGCACCACCCCACCCATTCTTCAACTCGTTAATAGTTTAGACTACGATAAGTTCAATTAAACTTACCCTAGGTGGAATCTGATTTTCTCATTATTCCAGAGAGTACTCTTACTCTTTAGCTTAGGTTCCTTTCTATAAAAGATAAATCTAAATTTATATTTATTTGCATTCAAAAATCTGCATGGGGAAGATTTGTTCGCATTAAGATTATCTATATATTCCTAGGGGTGGATAGACAAATGATATTTACCAAAATCTCCCTCTTTTGACTCGGGAAATTTATTAAAAGAATAATTTCCTCGAGGTGATAACGCACTTTTGCAAAACATTCAAATCATTGAACCTACAAGGAGATACATATTTTGTATTTAGAAAATGTCGCCATCTGAAGTACATACATGTATATTTTTCACACCTTCTTCCAATTAGACTTGTAATGCGTAGGATGTCCCTTGCCACCAGGCGACCGTCAGCATCATAAGGGTTCGTATCGTAGTCGTTATCGTTTAAACATCATTATAACCACATAATGTGCACTGGGTTGTGAACTTCGGTGTGACATAAGCACTTCCATCGGAATGCGACAGTAATCGTTCTATCTATAACATTTTAATGTGGACAATGCGCGCTCTTCTGATGGACCCTCTTTTATGCTGCTAGCCCACTCATTTTGTATATTTTGTTGGGTTTTATGTCAACCTCTGGGGCTTAAGGGTATTAAAAAACAAAAAAAACATTTATGTACTACATAAGTACATATAGATGCCATCCCTGTGCTTCTTTTGTTTCCCTTTTATCCATGTGGGTGGTGATACTTGCCGCGTTCTTAATTTATACTCGTATATAGAAAAAACAAACTCCGCATCGGAATATGAGATCAGTAAACTCTGCTGAGGATGAAGGGAATACCGATTAAGGATATTCCCGCCATCGTGCTTCATCCCACAGAAAATTGACATAGCCTGGTGTCTAGCGGCGGCGGTAGCTCTGTGTGTATTAAAAACAGTAGAAGCAGGGATGTGAGTGAGTAAGTCAAGTGATAACGGAGAGCGTGTATATGTTTTTTTATGAGTTCTTTTTTTTTATTTCTATGTGGATTGTCAGGAGGACATAAAAATGTTGCGACAATTCGCTTGTGTGAGCGCAATCGGCGCTATTTAGGAGCGGGAAATCCTTGAAAGGTTAAAGACTTTTTCCTGTATGGTCTTACACACACACACACATATGTATATTTATAGATGTACATGTATGTGGTATTATGGAGCCAGTCATTGGCGGCGTTTTGCTCTGGTATAAAATGATGACAAGGAGAAACAAACGGATAAATCCTTTTATGTTGAGTGTGTTGTTTTTTTTTCTGTGTTGGCTTTGTGTTTCTTCCCTTTGCTGTTTCACCACCCACTGAAATTATTATATCGTTTATTTTTTTGTTCTCTTTTTGAATATCGAACGACACAGTGCGGGTCCGGATGATATACGAATGTTTATGGCATAAACCTAACAACTCATGTATAAAGGGCAATCTCATAAAAATACACACATTTTACTTTTGCACAACTAAAGCTGGCACTTTATATTGGAGTCCTTTGTCTGTCCTTGATGGGAAATACTTCCGAATAGGGAGGAATGACCACGTTAATGATTCAACGAGAGGGGGTCAGGGAAAGTATGTCTACTACAGTATATAAACTGCTGACGCTGCGTTGGCAGTATACAAATACACTGTTGTTTTTTCTCAAGTTAAAAATAAAAAAAAAATGATAATTTTGCTACAAAGTGTCAGTTTGACAACGTGTAATTTACTTAAGTCCAAATTATGTAGGTTCAATCGAAAGAAGGAGAATTTGACAATATGACAGATTTTCAACCACCTGATTGATTAATTCGTCATCTTAGAAAATAAAATCGTTTTTAAAATTAATTTTTCAATTCTCATTCTCGACTGTCCTTCTCTATGAGCTTCTCGGTCGTCCAACTCTTCTTCATTCTTGAGTGAGCGGATTCCACTTGCCTGTGCCGCAATACAGTTGTCGCCTTTTTGAGGCATGTGTCTGATCCTTTGCCACTTTCGACGTATAATAGGGTCAATAGCTTCCTGACCTGTTTTCCCGTGGAGCTCTTGGTTTGATATACGATTGGGCCAGAAAGTCCTAAGGATGTTTCGTAGACATCTATTAATGAACGTTTACAGTTTCATAGTGCCAACTACTGTTGCTTTCCAAGTGATACAACCGTAAAGTAAAACGGATTCGACGTTGGATCGAAACAGCCTCGGTATGATCTCTAAGCATACCGAAAGAAGCATTTGCCTTGCCGATTCGGCTGCTGATGTCCTTTCCTCAGGACCCTCGGTATGATACTTCCAAGGTATTTATAGCTCTATACTTTCCCTAACGGTTGTCGAGAAATATTTATGAAGACACCTTGGTTGATTTTCTTTTAAAATATTTTTAATCATTATATATACAAAACGCTAGCATTTCAAAATGTTTTACTTTATTTTGTGAGTTTTACTTTAGTGTTTTCAAAAACCGTTTGTAATAAATACAAACTAAATTTTCTAAAAATTTGCATACCTACATATATGTATGTAGTCAACGTTTCTTTATTTTCTTGAAAACAATTTTTTTTGACCCACCCTGTTTTGAAGCTATTTTTATTTTCTTTCTTTCGTAATTCTATGTCAGCTATAATATACATATTTCACATTGATGGAAATCGGTCAAAGAACAACGGAGTTGATATTTTTTGAATCCGGCCCTGTATTTGCATAAATACATCCGCAATAACGATCCCGTTTTCAACGTCACCGTCATTCAAACCTTAATCCGTGGCATAGCAGTTTCAACTCACTGTTTCTAACTTAAATCCCTCCGATTTACCACACTAAACTCTCCGAAATTAGTACGAGAATTATTGCCGTGTTCCATTGATTACACTCAGTTTTTCACTCAATCTGAAATCCAATGGAACAATGCTAATTGCTTCTACCCAATTCTGAGGTTTTGTTCATGTGTGACTTCAATTATGAGTTCATCATCTGATCACGAAGAAGACGAAAAATCAAACACAACATCTGAGGTTTGACATTTGAGTATGAATGTGCTTCTAAAGTGGATTCTCATTTCAAAGCACTAAGAATCGTCAGAACAAATGTTTAATTTTAGGAGACTTCGAAATGCTTCTGGATGTCCAATGGAAAACAACATAAGAAAAGAATGATTTAAAACGCCAAAGAAAACGAGTCGAGAGCGTGACATAATTAACTGTCACAATTTAGTAGTTGTAAAATCGTTGCCCGATTGACAATGGGATAAGATTTTTGACGAAGAGATTTAACAAAAGAATGATTCAAATTGAGCAAAAAAATGAAACAAGAGCGTGCCACGATTAGTGTAATATATATATTACACATCATTTATAAAACTATTCCCCAATTTAATGGGACGAATCTTTTCATAACGCTGACTGATTTTAAATTATTTATTTTAAATTTAACGGAAGTGCCCTCTTTACGTGTATCCTCGTCATAGTTTGACACTAAATTTACAAGAACGACGAGATGTCCTCACACTCACATATCGTTTTCTTATCGCATCAATTCCGTTCAATAATAAAGAATTCTTCCAAATGCATGTTAATGCTATTTAAGATTTGTCAGCCCAATTAGGATTCCTCGTATATGGCAATGCTGGTCTACGTTTGTCAACAAGACAGTTTTCTTTATTTTGTGTTTATTTTTATTTAAAGAACAACATTTATCTGTTACTTAAAGTAAATTAATTGAAAAAAAAGTGTAAAGTGTTATTTAGCAACAATTATTTAGGCCCGTTTGCTGATACACAACTTAAGCATTTAAGTTCTACTTATGCACTTACGTGACAGTTTACGCAGAGAAAAAAGTAGCCATTAAGCGTTTTAATTTGAACATAATATTTATGATTCGTATCATCAAACGGACCTTAATGATTTAAATCCAAAAATTGTGTTATTTAAATTAACGAATATTCGTCTATTTTGACATTTCGTTCAGATGGCTCTTGTGTGTTCTTCGCGAATTACGTTTTATAAAATTCTTTGAAGTGTGGATGATATGTGGAAGGTGAATTGAGTTTGACAGTTCTTTGTGTTTTCACAAATGTTTACTTATTTTTGTAAGTAAAAAATCAAATTTTAGTATATAAACATTTCTATAATTTAAACCTGTATTGACACTTGAACTCCAAAATTTCGTGCCCTATCGTGTGCCGATGTGCAAAAAGTGGGCTAATATAAGAATTTAAGTTGATATTGGCTTAACTTTCCTTAAAAATCGTCGTCAAATTGAACAATGAAATTCACTTTAAAAGTTACTACAAGAAGGCCCTTCACTTTATTGAAAAATATCTGACAATATCAGCGATACTTTTGTGACGCTTGATATGCTATAGAAAGTATGTGATATAAATTCAGCCAATAAGAAGACGGCATTTTATTCAATCGGACTTGCTTAAATGTTGATATAAAATGGCCCTTTTGGGCGTTTAGTTCAGAAGAATATGTTTATTTATCATCCGAGAGCGCTTTGTTACCTGTAGCTACTGACGCACGCATCTAAACTGTTTGTATCAATTTCTGAATCAATAAACCTAAACAAAAATCTTAATTAGGTATTTATTCTGGAAGAACCTTGGCCTTTAATGATTATGAACTAGGTATGTCTATCCAATAATGTGTATAAAGAAATTCTTGTTTATTAATGGCATTTAATCTAAATTTTAATGAGTACAAAAAAAATTGAGTAATTTCGATGGAAATTAATTCTTCATCAGTGTCAAATCTTTCATCTAATCTTCTTTTTTAAGTTTTTGTCCAAAGAATTTTTGAAAGAAACCAAAAAATAAACAACAACACCAAACCAGTGCAATTGATAAATAATAAGACCTGCGTTTGGGATAGAGCAATAATGTGATGGTGTTGGTAGCGATATGTAGAATATCGACGTGTGATGCGCGCTAGAATCCCAGTTTCGATTAAAAATTAACATTTAAGACAAAGCACTTCTAAAAAGCTCACTGAATGAAATAATTCAACTTTCATTTAATAATTAAAGACATTATAGTTTTTTTCAGTAGGTAGTATTTTATTTTGGTTTCAATATCATTGAAAAATCTAAATTTTTAAAAACATTGCCATCAATATGTGACTAAGCGAATCCAATCTTCAGTGTTTGACAACAAACCTGAACTATTTTCCCTGAGAAATCCTGTTCATATTTCTACCATGGCTGACACATCATATTTCTGAACTAAATCTTAGGCACATGTCACATAAGCGATTTTTTTTGAAAATTTTGACAGATCAATCAAAAATTAAAAATGTCGGATAACTAAATGTAGATATCAGATGCCTGAAAAATTATATCTGTTTCACCTGACAGAAATTTCATTTGTGCATGAGTTATTTAAGGAGGCTTTCATGTATCTTCATCTGCATTGACATCTGCACAAAAAGAGGAAACAAATTAAAAAAATCATACTTGTGCGAAGAGAGCGAAGACCAAAATGGAGATCATCTGCATGTATGAAGATTATAGGAAGTATGAATCTGATGATTGCAGATTATAGCATTTTCATCAGCACCATAATTTGTTCCGTTCAGATAACAAATTTTCAAGTTTTTCACCTCAGATTGCTTAAATAGCGAAAATTATCTTCTCAAAACTACATACCTGAACGCTAAGAACATGTGATTGTGACATGTGTCAAGAAAGTTATAGCAGAGTTCGAGTAAGTTATTAGTGTGTACCCTGTCTTACTTTTATGTTTGTTTTATATTATGGTCCCGCTCTACTTTTCTTCAAGTCTGCAGATGCAGATCCATGTAAAGCCTCCTTTAGTCTTTTCACTTAGTCCCCTTTCACACAAGGAAACTGAGTTGCCGGCAACTGGGAGTTTGTAGGCGAGAAGGGCAAGAAGTCAGGGGGATGAAAAAAATCTTCCCAGTTTCGACCTCAGTTTCTTGGTGCCAGTTTCTTCGTGTGAAAGCTACACGGCAATTAAAGGAAAACGTCAAAAAAATCTCCAGCAACTGGTTTCCTGTGTGAAAGAGGACTTATTACAGCTTCTTGAATGAATGCGTTCAGTGCCTTATGTAAGTAGAGTTGTTGAAGAGTTGTTGCAGCTTTTTGATTTTTCACATTGAAACTAGTCAAACCATCTCGTAGTAGGTTTACACAAGGTTTAAGTGAAGTTTAAGCTCTTTTCAATTCCTCATGTTGTAGCTGTCAGTGTTTTTTTTATTTTTTAATCTGTTATACGAGTATACTTACAATATGAGAGGTTTTCTAGACTTGCCAATATATAAAAATTCTACCTTAATACAAGTGATATTAATCAACAGCTGTTATAATTAGGCATTTCTCTAGCCTCGTCTATACTAGATATACCACGTAGAATGAAACTAATAACTTTCTACTTAAATAATTCTGTTTTATGAATACGCAAACTGTTTCAATCAGCTGGCATCAAAAATCAAATGTCAGAAGACTGTACCACCTTCATTGGGGACACGTATAAAAATATCACGCATGACACTTTTTTGACAGCTATAGCAGTTGCAGGTCTAATTACAATTACAGCTATCTATTGTGTTCAGCAAGTTAGTACCCACTATTCTTAAGCGTATGGCTCTTAACATATTAAGCAGTTGTTAAAAATTGCAAAAATGACACTGACAGTTTGCTATTTGACAGATTCATATCGTATGTAAATGTCAGGGCAATCTCTGGAGTTGACTAATTGGAATGTTTAATCGTAGTGATTAATTTAATGTCGGTTGAGAATGAACGTTCAGAATTACCCTATCTACGCCGAATTTTCCATGTCTTAGAACATTTAGAGTGAAAGAGGAGCAACTCCGAATAGCCAATTGAAAACGAAAAAAATATGCAAAAGAACTATTATTTTTTATATAACTACAGTATATTTGGTTTCTCTGAAATGGTTCTTACGATTTGGATGGAATTTTTGACTTATGTATATAATATTTAACGTTTCCAAATGTATCTAGATTTTTTTCATTCCTGTTAAAAAAATTGGGAGGGGGGGGGGGGTTAAAGGGTATTATTTTAACTCCATGTCGGGTAGTTATTTTCTCTCGGTAGCTTACGTACGTACTCTAGAAGTTCAACGAAATTAATTTTGATCGTAAATCTCTTGAAGAAGTTAGAGGACATAGACCAAAAGAAAAAAGAAGGGAGCGGGTCAAAATTCTGGCTTCAAAATACCACTTTTCAAAAATCTGCTTTTAAAATGAAAATTCTGCTTTTTGTTCATTTTTTCTTCTTTTCAAAATTATGCTTCTCAACAAAAAAGACAAGAATTCTGCTTATTTTTTTAAAATTTGTAATTAGTTAACTTTTTTTATTTACAATAGCAAACGAGAAACAACAATAAAACAAAAAAAATCCATTAGGTAAACTTACATTAAGTATGACAAAAAAATACATAAAAAACAAGCAAAGAAACAACCAGAGAGAACAATGTTTTTTGAAATGCGCCAAAGATAGCCAATTCGACTTAGATCGGTTCAATTTTATAATTCTTTTTATTTGTTTGTTTTTCGAAACACTTTTTCTTTTTTTCTTTAATAGGCACTGACTGAATAATTGCCTTAAGAAGTTGACCAACAAAAAAAATATTTTTTTTTATTAAACTCTTAAGAAAGTAAGGTCGTGTGTGAATTGCGTTAAAATGTTGGTTACAGTTTCTACCTGGTTTAAATTTTGACACTAGCGTGGTGAATAAAATGGGTTAAAATGTATGCAGGCTAAATTGTGTTAAAATTTGACGTTTTTCAAGATAGAGTAATTTGAAACTGTAAACGATAACCGAAAAGAAAGATGAGCTCCAAAGAGTCCAGATCTACTGGGAAACCATATAATAAATGTAAGTTTTGATTTATTTAATTGAAAAATTAAGTTACCTTAATATTCGTGTTTGTGTAGGTCGCAAGAGGAAAAAACCAAATAATAGAATCCGTTGATACTTAAACAAAATATAAAATAATTAATATAAAATACTTATTGTAGTTCATTTTGCAAATTGAATACAAATAGATTGATTTGTCAGCTTGTCCAATTCTTGTCAGCTGTGAAACCTAGTGTTTATACTGAATCAGCAAACAAACCATAATGGGAATTGTTTTGGAAAGATTTGGAATTGTTGTTTCAAAATAATAAATGAACGATGTAAAACCGAAACATATAAGTAAAACTGAGATTTAGTTACATTTTTCGTGCCAAATTATTAAATTTGTATCTTCTAAGTCGGATTTTGCGAGAGAAATTAATTAACTTGAACAATAAAAAACAATGTATTTAGGGAAATTTCTTAAATCTTGAAGGAATTTTAGCCAAAATAGTGTTTTAATAAATCCCTTCTAACACAATTCACACAGCAAAAAGGAAAATATTAAAAAGCGCGCTTTGTTTTCTTTATTATTTGCAAAATTTTGATGACCAAAATTTTGAAAATCAGAATTTTGAAAAGCAGAATTTCAGCAAGCAAAATTTTGACCCCAGCCCCAAAAAGAAACCTCACGGTAATAAGGGATGAACCAAATGTTATCAAACACGTTAATCTGCACTATTTTACAGAAACACATTTAAGTAGGTAGAAATTTTACCATTTCAACTAATTAAATGTTTTATTTAAATAAGACTTTATTAAATGTTACCTCATAGAGAAACAAAATTGTAATAAAATTCCAACACGATGTGTCATAAAAATTCATCACTCGAGTGGCGCGTGCCCGACAATTGGATTTTCCCAGAACAACACAATCAATACCTTCACGTCTTACTTGTTTTCGAAATTTCAAAGAGTAATGACATTATTCAAAAAATGGTTTTATTATGGATCCTGTGGATTTTCGAAAAGAAAAAACGATTCGAAAATTGTATGTATTTTAAAATAAAAAAAAAATTGAATAATTATTATATCTCTGTATGGCACTTGTGATTTTTTAATGCGACAAAAATCAATATGGCGGCGAAAGAAATTAAGATGAGTTTTTTTCGAAATAAACTAATACGCGAAAATGTTCGGAAAGAAAAATATATTTTTTCTCTAATATCAATACATACATAATGTATCTATGCACATATGTACCTTGAATGTGTTTTCGTTATTTAAAATTCCAGCTTATTTTTATCAAAATTAAAAAGAAGAAAGAACGCCTCTTCCAAAATATTGATACTATTTATTGGATTCGTTTACTAATAATATTAAGTGAGGAAGAAAAACATTTAGTTAATTTTCTGTTTAATGATGGCAGAGATGATTTAGTGTAGGAATTTTGTTTTTCATTAATTTTTAAAGATAAATGTGTTGTGAATGCGATTAAGTCAGAGACAATTTAAAGGATTATTCATCAATTACGTGGGTGGATTGAAAAAGCGTACAAAAATAAAACTACTATTAAAAAATTTAAAAAAAATTATGAGTAATATGTCAGATTAGAAAACTTGATGGAGGTGTTTTTATACTCTAATTCCAATTAAAAATATGTCGATAAAAAAAACAGAATTTTTGTAATGGATAAAGACTTAGGGTAATTATAGAAATGAACTGCTAATAAAGGATTTTTCAATAGACCCGGATAGAAGTTCAAATTGTTTTTGTGGTGTGAAATATGATCAATTTTTTCTTTTTCTTTTTTTGAAAGGTCTGTCAATGAGCTATATGACATAATTAAAAAGTTCGCTTGGTGGGCCATATCCGAGAATAAAATTTTCAATGACCGGGGCATATAGCAAGCTGAAGTACAGTGATTGCAAGGGATGTGCTGAGAACAGCGGTAATTAGCAGTGACTCAGGATAGCCCACAAGAAAATGTCTAACGTGGTCAAATCGAACGTCCATCATTATGTTGTCGTTCACTGGCACAATGATCATCCAATGAACGCCAAAATAAATGAGTAATCATCGATCGGTAGCGTACTTCATTCCGTTGATGGTGATGGCAATAACATTGTCTTTTTCGTAGTTGTATTGGGAGCGATCCACATAAAACAACGATTTTGTCCTGATACATTGTCACCTGCGTGAAATCATCTCAAATCGAACAATTTTGATTCTTGACTTGTTTTGCTCGGGGCTTGCTTCCAAATGCTTATGGCAACTTTTGTTTTTGATGTATAAAGATCTATGCCGGGGTTGAGTTAGGTAAGGTTAGGTTGAAGTGGGTGCCATCGAATAAATACTGGCACGCTTAGACCATAAGTTAGTTCCTTCTTATACCACATCAATCGGGAGATTTCCTTCCTTCTCGTTAAACGAGTGAGCTACTAGCAACGTATTTTTGGCTCGGTTTGTTGCATTAGCAATTTTAATTTTCTGTACATGAATAGGTTTGAAACAATTTTTTTTTACGAAAAGAACACATAATTAACCAAAAATTATTGATTTTTACTGCTTTCAGCTAACTTTCCGAATCGTTCCCAAATATACTCGAATTATTTGGTTGCCGAGATAACTTATCTAATAAATGGGTGAACGTGTCCATTGACAGAGAGAAGAACTCTACGAACAAGGACTTCGAGATTCATCAAAGTCATCGGAACTACCAACTAAACAACACAATATCATTCGATACTCGAATAAATGTCACAAATCTATCCGTTTTTACTTTTATAGAAAGCAGGTTCTTGTATTTGTAATGTGTGTAAATTCTGCTTTGATGCCGATGTCTTTTGCCAAAAGAACACTGCTACTAACTGTGATTACTGCTTCAGATCTAGTTTTGCCGTGTGGTGTTGATCGTTTTAGTCGCCAGGCAAGTAGGATTCTCTTTCACCTAAAGTTTTTTCTCTTTATACCATCTTGTTTAAGTATAAGTTTTCATGAGCTGTAGGTATACCGGTCTCTACCCTGCCTGGTAGAATAGGTAATGTTCATCTTTTGACGAGTTCGTCAGCCTTGCAATTTCCTGGAATGTCTCTATGGACCGGTGCCCAATAAAATTGAATATTGAACTGCTCTACCATCTCTAAAAGGTGGTCTCGTCTAATGAAGCGATGTACATAGCTGATGAATCTCTATGTATCTTAGATTACTGGGGTCATCGAGGAAGTATTCCCCCAATCTACGTCCTTGGGAGAGAACAGGACATGAGCAAAGAAGATGGGGATATTCTCCTCCTCATCCTTATCCATGCAGCTTCTGCAAAAGTCGTTGGCGTGTCTGCCAATTAGACAGCGACCAGTTATGAAACCAATTACGGAGCCAAGAAATTTTCTGCTCAAGGACATCAAGCCTTTTGAGCGTCTTGGATCCATTTTTGGCTACATCTGCCTAGTAACCAGACAGATAGTGATGTCTGACCATTTCAAATTTCTTTGTTTTGTGGCGTTTATTTGTAACATATGTTAATATGTAGCGATAGACATATCAACTTCTTCCATTTTAGGAAGAATTGGATTAGAGTTTCACTACTGGCGAGTTCATCGGCTTTGGAGTTTCTCAAGATATCCCTATGTCCCTGCACCCAAATCAATTCAATGTTAAACTGTTCTGCCATCTCCCTGAGAGATGATCAATAGTTGAGGACAGTTAAAGAGTTTGTGGAAACAGCGTCAAGTAATTTGATGGTTGCTCGACTGTCTGAGAAAATACTGATATCACGTTTTCACTTAGCCAAGATAAAAAAACTTCTTAATTGCCAGAATTTCCGCTTGGAACACGCTACAATGGTCAGCGAGACAGAAAGAGACTATAGGATTTAGTCCTGAGTACACACCGCCTCCCACTTCCTCTATAGTTTTTGGCTCATCCGTAAAAAGTGAGCTGATTCAACCTTTAAGAACCACTCATCTTTGTGTCTAACGTAACCGTTCCGTCTAGCACCTTACGTGCAATTTGCGGAAGATTGCATTTAAGTCCATGTTTACGTTGGGAATTTGACATCGTGTTTACGTCAATGGCCTAATATCTGCTGAAGCCATCGCTTCCCATCGATCAGCAAAATCAAGCATCATTGCGTGTTTATAGCACTTGGATGGGGGACCGTTCAAAACCAAACGCATTTTCTTTCTCTCTGTTGTATTACTGTCCTCTAATGCTTAAGCCGATGTCCTCCTCAGTTGCCAGTGCTTCAGTGTCTCTACTGTGTAGATTTATTTACGGAGTTGTGTAAAATGTTATGTAATGTAAATCGTGCTAACACATCTCAACCGTAAGCCCCGGCCCTCAGCCTTTTTTTATTTTGACTAGACCTAAATATTTTTATAAAACATCATTTGCAACGAATAAAAAAGTGACATAAAATTGAAATGTCAAAATGGACGAATATTCGTTGAGTCATTCTCATGTAAATAGTTCTTTAGACATATTGTTCTTTTTTTAATAATCTTTCTACGTAGTTAATGTTTTGCAAATAAAGGTGGTTTTTAAAAGCACTTTCATTTTTCTGTTTCATAGATAGGTACCTCAACAACATGACGCTTTCTCAGTATCTGTCAAATCGACGAACATAGTTTCGGGGAACAAGCCCAATGTAAATACCATCATATACATTTCACGAAAAAGTCTAGGACGGTAGGTTTGTTTGAAAGTCATCATCCTTCAATTTTATTGATTTACTTTGCCACCTTTCAACACATGAAAAACAAAATGGCTGCCATAAAAACAATAAAACTATTAGACGAACAGCAGACACTACTGTTGTATACACAATAATTTACTTTAGGCTCTTGCAATATTCTTTTTATTTTCGGATTAAAAATATATGTAGGTACATACGTGTGTTTCTATTCCCACATACCACATAGATTATAATGTAGAATGCGCCTGTCTATTGAGAACAGCAAAAAAAAAATAATAATAAACAATCTTATCACTCAGAAAACAAATATGCTTTCAAGGTCTACTGATAATTTAATTTATTTTTGACGACACAATTCAAATAATGCTTGTTTATTTCTAAATTATTTGTTCTAGTTTTCTTTAAATTGAAATAGGTACCTACTTCAATTGGCGTTCGTACATCCCAATAAAACTAAAACAATATTAAATAGTAAGAACGCAGAGAACGTGTAACTTCTCAAACAGGTTTTATGCCCTCAGTTATGTTAATAATCGCAAAAGAAACCAACCAAAAATTAAAAAAAGGAACTCCCTTGTGGATCCACATTGTTTTTAACCCGCATCTTTACTGAATTCTCATAATCCTCGTCTGGACAGTGACGGATTATCAAAAAAAAAAAAAAAAAAATTCAAGGCCAGTCGATTAATCGCCAGTTTGGTGAAATTAACCCTTGAAGTGGTCGCGATCACTTGGCAATTAGTTGCTGGAAACTTTTACAAAAGAAAACTACTTGCACGGAAAAACTCAGAAGCCTTTGTTTACAAGCAGCGCAATGTAACAAATATCGTTTTGCTACATAACTTCAAAAATACTCAAATTAAAGCAGCCCACACAATATTCACATATTCAATTTGGTTGTCAACTGAACGAGCAACTAAATTGATACTTGACCACAGATTACATAAACTCAGATGAAACACTTGTGCTTAAACTGTCAAAAACATGGTCATTCTTTTTTCCAAGAAATGAAACAATTGGAGTTTGTTAATTTGTTAATATTAATATTTATGCATTAAAACTAAGTAACACCAAATATTTTTCGAACTTTGAATCAGGTTTGAAATGAGGTTGAACTACACACTAACCATTCAGATCATTCGTCGAGTTAAAATGGGTTTCTCTTGACATTTGATTTAGTGATATATCAAACCGAACATTTTTCAAACCGAGTTGAAATTTATGCATACCGAATTGCAACCAGAGTTGGGTAATGCAATTTGAAGCAAATTTGGTGAATACTTTTCATGAGTTGTGTTTGAATAATTTTGTATTTGGTTCGGTTTGTTATTTGGTTCGATTCGGTTTGCTTGGAGAAACTTACTTTTATTACTAGTCAGCAATGAACTTTTACAAACAAATTGTCCGAACCTGTAGTAGAACAAAATGGATTGATGTATGGCGGACATACTATATTTCTTGCGTAGAAGTGTATTTATTTCCATATGTCACACATTTGCTCTAAAATCACATTTAAATAAAAAAACTCAGAAAATGTCTGATTTTTTTTTTGATAAATCTATGAACATCGTAGCCATCCTTCAAGGAAATTTGACAGTTAAGGGCTTCACAGATGGGGGACACATTATATTTTGTTCGTGGAAGAATATTTCGTTCCATATGTCACCCATTTGCTCTAAAATTACCTTCGTCAGCAGTAGTTTTTAGTTTTATTATTTTTTTAGTTTGAACATGAATTCTTTACTTGTCTTAAATGTCAATTCACCAAAGTGACGATTTTAACGTTTATTAATATACAATACAGAGATCTATTGCTATTTGCTTCGCAACGAACACCTTTTTCAATTCGTTCTGGCTTTTCTGTTCGATTTTTACAATAGAACAAACAAAACATTGAGATCGAGTCAATGTCAAACGTAAAACCAAGTGCATATACCAAAACCGAACTGGAACCAATTTTCTTGCGTTGCTGCTTTATTACAAACCGAGTCGAATTGTCTTTCGATTTAAGTATATAAAAGCTAACTGGTTTTTGAAAAAAAAAATAAAATGCTTGACTAATGTTCGATCACATTATAAGAAAACTATTCTTAATAGAAACGGCTAAATATATTTTTAAAGTCGTTTTTCACATAATTTTTTATATATAAAAATTCTTAAATTTTTTCCAAAAAAAATTGGTATGAAAATTTTAAATATTTAATAATATAAATTCAAAAAACAAAATTTCAGAAAAAATCGTCAACCAGTTTTCGAAATTTTGAATTTTCAAAAAAAAAATTCTAAAATAGAAAAAACAATTTTTCGAAAATTTTGAAATGCAGTTTAATTAAGAATTTGAAGTAACTCCTGTATAATTTTTTTTTTTATCGAAATCCGGTGAGCCGTTTATGAGAAATTCGAAAATCAATAAAATGGTCGTATGGCAGGTACAGTTAATAACAAAATTGTTGAAATAAATTTTTGGCCAGAATGTAGACCATATCCAAAGTAGTACACACACTAATTTTATCGAAATCGTTAGAGCCGTTTTCGAGATAATTAAGATGGTAGAAAAATTTGTATGGCAAGTACCGTTATTTTTGGGGCTAACACAACGATTCAAAAATCTATTTCGGACGATCACCTAAAACGCCTAAGCACCAAGTTTGAACAAAATCGGTCCAGCGGCTTAGGCTGTAGATCGTTCTACAGACAGACAGACAGACAGACGGAATCGCGAGACCCACTTTTTTGGTGTTCTCTATCATCGTAATGTTAACTTTGATTAAAATCTCGAGTTCGATTTTTTTCCAAATGCAAAATTTGCCCTATAGTACATATAACACAACTAAAAATTAAACTGTTTTAACTGGGTTTGTGATTAACTCGGATTGATTCGGCTTAACAAACATCACTAATTTTATTTCGTTAAAGTCAATCGTCAACTGTCAAATTGATCAGATGACATGCCTGCACACGAGTTGTTTTGATCATAAACCTACTGAGTTGAAAACCAAGTTCAATGGTGTATGGTGTGCATAAGGCTTAATTGATTGATTGATTTCTGAGGTACTCTGAAACTTTCATAAACAGTAGTGACTTCAAGTTGTTAATGTATTTAAGCAAGGACCTCTCCACTATTAAATCCGTCCCTGTGAGTTTCCATCTTCATCGTTTTATATTGTTCATCGTCAGTTGTCGCGGCCGTAATGCACTCAATTTAGAGAATTTCAAAAATGTTTTCAACGTTATCCTTCAACTTTGTGAAGTTTTATTCCAAAATAAATAACAAAAAAAAACCTAAGAATTTCTGACAAAAATTTTATGAAAAAAAAGACTAAGGGATATAACAAAGAAAAAATCTCAGAGAATATGTCTCCTTGAAAGAATTAAAAAAAAAAAACGAAGATACCTATGTTCATGAGTTGAAAGAAGCAAATAACCCTTTTGTACCTCTGGGCCTTCTTCGTACCTTTCGTCTTTGTGTGGTGCTTCCTCGTGCTTTTTTTTTTTTACACATACTAAGAAAAATCAATACCTTAGCAAAGGAAGATGGCTTTGTGAAAGGGCCCAGCGGGGAATGTTAGTAAGAGAGGACGACACCAGGACAAATATCTCATCATGCGCAACTACTTGTACTCTTCTTCTTAAGTTGGAGGCGACAGATTGTTGTGCAGGAGACGTTGTCGTTGTCGCTGTTGCTGTCGTCCTAGTCAGAGTTGTCGTCATCGTCGTTGTCGAGGAATGGCAGGAGAATGCAAAATACAAAAGAGGGTAATGGATATAAAAAATCCTTTTGTTATACAATGCTTCTCGTTGCCGACATCTTCGTCGTCCTTCAACGGAATTTTTTTCTTATTTTTTCTTTTGTTTTTCTTCTGGTTTTCATTTTGTTCTTAGTTTTTTGTTTTTTTTTTTGCATTTCTGTTCGTTGGTGCCTGTCGGGGCTGTTCTCATTTTGGAATTATTCATACAGCAGAATTCTTTTCTTTCTGTATTTTTTTTCCTCATTCTCGTTTGCATTCAACACCCGATGTGCATTGTGAATCGGCGAAGGGTGGGCTGCTTTTTTTTTTTAGTCCGCCCTATTCAGCGTTTCGAATTCATCATCATTTTTATCTTCATCATCACTTTCATCAACTGGTGCAGCAGTAAGTTGTCCCATCTCAGATTTGTGTTTTTTTTTTGGGCAAGATAATTTTAATTATTCCCCCAGCAGTGCAGCGTATAAAAAAAGACTTTCCGGAAATGTTCTTCTATATTTGCTTGGCTCATTTAAAACATTTAAAAAATATTTAAGGACTTAAAATTTAGTCTCCTTTTAATAGTATTATAATTCAATTAAATAAAAAAAAAACATCAGATCGGTACCTAAAAAAAAATACAAAAAAAGGGTTAGACACATATTATAGGTATATTTATCTATTTCTTGTAATCTATTAAGCAGTTTTTATTTAAATACCTACACATAAGAGAAAATAAGAAAAATAAATTTAAACAAAATTAATATAGGGTATAGGCGCCTAAATTCGAACACTCCCAGTAGTCGAACACTTTTTGGAAAAATCCGTTTAAACTGTCTAATTTCTCAGATTTTCAACTTCTGTAAATGCGAAATGCCAAATGTGATACTACCCTTAACATTCCGACATATTTAAGTAGTACACTTAAATGTCAACATTAATTATAAAAATGGTTGTTTGTGTTGGGACTTCAGAGAGTCCGGTATTTTACGGGTTTTGTAGAAAAAAAAAACTGTTGCGAGTGACGTGGGAAACTGTGTGTATTGTGTGAAAATTGATGTAAATACAAAACTTTTAAAGGTTTTTCTTTAGTTTACATCTATAATTATTCAACAAAATAGAAGTTTTATTTAAAAAGTTAATAATTTTTTTATATTTTTACTGTTCGAACATAGGAAAACAAATTTGTACGAGTTTCCTATTCGAACGCTAGTGTTCGAATCAAGGAAACCATAATGTATTGTAGGTTTTCTTGTGTCCCAATAGTTTTAATATTTTATCATTGTTTGCCTTGAATTAGAAAACTAAGACTTCTTTCAGACACAACGATACTAAAATATCAAACATATAGTGAAGCTTCTCATGTTTGGAAATCATGATAGGATTAATATGGGAAAATTTCAGATAGGCTTAGGCGGATGGGTCCTTCCCTACTAACAATTTAGCTTGTAGTAGGTCCGAAGTTTCGCAGGCTATAGCTTGTATATAGTTGCATATGGATTCCTTATGCAAATTACATATTTTATTGATATAGTTTCAAAACTACTTTTATAAGGCCCTCTACAGGCCTTCCAAAGTTGTTAGTTAGAGCGCTACAATCAATAGCTGTATATTGCCATCTAATATAAACTATAGGTTGTATATAGCCATCTTATGCAAGCAAGGTAGCTTACATATAGCCATATTATACAATCTATAGCTCGTATATAGCCATCTTATAAAAGCTATAGCAGAGTAGCTTGCCATCTTTTACAAGATTTGGTTTGTATATAGCCATCTAGTACAAGCTATAGTTTATATATAGCCATCTTTTGCCAGCTATAACAAGGTAGCTTGCATATAGCCTTATCTTATCTTATACAAGCTAAGGTGTTTCCATTCTTCTGATTTCTTACTTGTAAATTAATTTTTATTTCATGGAAATTTCACCATTAGTTTCGAATAAGTATTTGACCTTAATATTCAAATCTAAAACGATAAAACTTTATTGTTAAATAAAATTATCTGATCACAAAATCGACAAAAATATCGACCAAAAACCGAAATCACATGAAATACAGAAATCGGATAATTTCCTTCAGCAAATTAACATCCAGAAAAGTTAAAGCCCGTGCATTTGTAGGTAGCTTGTATTCATCTTATACAAGCTATAGCTTGTATATAAACACCTTATGCAAGCTAAAGCATGTGTATTAGTAGGTAGTTTGTAGATATAGCCATTTTATACAAGCTATAGCTTTTGTATTGTCATCTTTTGCAAGCCATGTCAAGGTAGCTTGCATATAGCCATCTTATACTTTTAACATTACATTACATTTAAAAAAGAATCCCAAAAATTACTTTGCTTAACAATATTGCTATTAATGTTTGTTTTTTTTAAAGGTTTTTTAACACTTTTGTTACTATATTCAATAAAATTGAATAAAACAAAAGTATTCCATAAATTTGTTTATTTAAACTGAAACAAGAATTCAATAAATGCTTTTTATTATTTTTCTAAAAGTTTAGTCTATTTCCCAAAATCTTGCGTTCGAAATTAGGAAACTTTATGTTCGGCTTCAGGAAACAAGTGTTCGATTACTGGGGAATTTGGCGTTTTTCCAGTTTTTATAAAAAAACAGTTAAAGTAATTAAAAAGATATATAGATATAATAAAAAATTTTGAGTTTCATCAAGTAATTCATTTTGCATCATATATTTACGTTGAACGGTTTTCTCACAGTCCAGTATTACTCTTCTGTAAGCCACTAAGTGTTCCGATTATAGGGGAATTGACCCTACACACAAAACTAAAATCCATTCGTTGAACATTTGCGCCATTTTATACATCATGAATTAGGATGAAATTAAAAGTATATTCCTTAGCAAAAATAAGATGAATAATTGCGGTCCACCTTGTTTGTTTACTAACACTTCGAGCTTGTTTCTTTATTTTTATGAGCAGAATAACGACAAATGGATATACATCGAATTGCTTTTACAGTTCGAAGGAATTACGAAATTTTCGAAAAAGTACGAAGTAAAGAACATTGAAATTCATATTGAATGACATTGCAAAACGAATTCAATCTGTTTTCGATCCAACTTCTATGTAAGGGTGGGTTAGGAAGTTCCTGAAAAAATTTTTTGTCAAGAATCATCTTTCAAAAGAGCGCACCTAAATTTTCAGACAGATCTGTCAAATAACTAGTTCTGTTGTGGCAGCCATTTTATATAGACCCTATTTTATGTAGTGGAGCATTTTCGTTTAAATGGAAAAAAGTGAATTTCGAGTCCTCATTAAACACTATTTTTTGCGACAAAAAACTATCACGCAAACTAAACAAAAGATTGACAAATATTGTGGGGACTATTCACCACTGGTTTATTCAATTTGGGTGCAAGAACAAATGGCACCGAACGTTCTGGTCGCCCAATTGAGGTCACCACACCAGAACTGGTCGACAAAATCCATGGTTTGATAAATGGATGATCGGCCAGTCAAAGTTCGCGAGTTTGAAGAGACCACAGACTTATCACATTACCCAGTGGTATCGATTTTACATAAATATTTGGCCATGACAAAGATTTCCGCAAGATAGGTGCCCGGGTTTGCTTACACAATTCTCAGATATCTTAGAAAAATTCGACTGAGTTTTGCGCCGTTTCGTAATCATTGATGAAACCATGGTTACGAAAAGTTTTACACTTAAAACCAAAAAACAGTCACAACAATGGACTTTTCCTAATTCTTCGAAGCCGAAGAATTCCAAGTTGGTTGATACGCGCGGTGTAATTCAGATCGATTATGTTAAAAAGGGTAAACGTATATTACACAGAAATGCTAGATCGATATACCAACTCGCTTTGAAGCGAAAACGCATTTGTCAAAGAAAAAATTGCTTTTTCACCAGGACAATACATGCTGCGCACAAGTCCGCAGTTGCAATGGCAACGTTTGATGAGTTAGGCTAAGAACTCCTCACTCATTAAGCATATTTTTAAACATGAAGAAATGTCTCAGAGGTAAAAGATTTGGGTCAATTGAAGAGATCATCGCTGAAAGAAGCGTTTATTTTGAAGGGCTCGGGAAATCGTATTATTTGGAGAGCATCACAAAATTGGAGAAGCCTTGGATGAAGTATATCGAGTCTTGATGCCGAAAAGAGTGTTCCTTATCCTTATTGACTAACACTTATACTCACAATTTAAACAAAAAAATGTCAATAAAAGAACACAATGTTTTGGCATTTGTACACCACCGAAGAAGGTGGCTTAGCGAAGGAATAAAAACTGACATTTGACAACAATTTACAGAACAGAAAACAGATAGAGATAGAGGGAGCGCATTGGAATACCGCGTTCTAAAATCCCGTTTTTTTTTCAAAAATCCCGCCTTATAAAATCCCTGTTATTCAAATTCCCGGTCTATTATAATACCGCTTTTAAAATGCCCGTTTAATCCCTCTTATCCCGTTTTGTATTGTGATAAATGTTACACAAAAAATTTTGCATCCATCCAAACTCGCCAACACCTCAAATCCTATATTGTGGCAAGCAGGGGCAGCGTACCCCCCTTACACGCCATCCTTTTTGCACCTTGTGTTCATTTTATAAACGAGATTTTAATAACGGCAGTTTAAGAAACGGGATTATAAAAAGTGTTTCGAACCCAACCCAGGTCTAGATCTTATACTTATTGTAGCAGATTTCCTTAATTCATTTTAGAACGGACGCTTTATTTTCATTATTCGGACATTTTGTCTCACCAATGAACTTCTATTCCAAGGATTAGATAAGTTTTGGATTAGATGTGGAGTAATCGTTCTTTATAATTAAGGCTGAAATAACATATCATTTTTGTAACTTTATTATTTTTCGTCTTTTAATCCCGTTTCTTAAAATCCCACTTTTTATAACCCGGTTTCTTAAAATCCGGCTTTTAAAATCCCGTCTCTTATTATCACGTCTCTTATCATCCCGCTATCTGGAATCAACATATGATGTAAAGAGTACGGTGCACCCCCCTGCCTGACCCAATATAAGATTTGGGATGTGGTCAAGTGTGGGTGTATGCAAAGTTTTTTGTGTAACAATAATCAAAATACAAACGGGCTAAGCGGGATTAAACCAGAGCTTAAAAAGCGGGATTATAATAGATCGTGATTTTGAATAAGCGGGATTTAAAAAAAGCGGTATTTTAGAAGACGGGATTTTGAAACTTTTGTTTTGGGATTTCTGAAAAGCAGGGATTTTAAAAAGCGGTATTGCGATACGCTTCCATATTGGCTAAACCTCTTAATCCATTAAAATAGTAATGAGTCAACCCCTATAATGTTGTGATTCAAAAATACCAAGTATAATTAACAATCATAATATGTAACATCAACAAACAGTTCTTGTCAAACTTAAGCCATATATTATTAATTTATAATTGTCGGACAACACAAAAGCATTTTTAAATCGATTGAATTTTCTCAAAATCAAAGTCGTTATTATCGCTGTTTTCCGCACATTACAAGAGTCATCATCCGCTTGCCAAATAGTATGCGTCAGCATCATTGAAATGCAAATATTTTCTCCTCAAAAAAAATTTTTTTTTTCAAAATTTATAGCCGTAAGTATATCCTCAGCCAAAAAAATTTTGTTATTTTTTTTTGTTGCTTAGCTATAACAGGAGGGAAAATAATAATAATTATTATTCTTATTATTATTTGTGTTGTTATTAATTTTGTGCAGTCCTATTTTCTTGTGAACAATAAATATCTTCTCGGATATATAATAAACATAAATCAATATGAATAATGGGTTTTGCAAGTAAAAATTTCAAATCAGATACTTGGTCGTTTTCGTCGTTTCGGGGTGTTCTACTATCGTGGTATAGTTGGAGCTGTGCATCCAGAAAGTAATATCCACACACACCTCTGGACATACTTAATTCACTCCATGCCAAATGAGTTTTTGTGTTTTTCCATCAATTTTTGTTTTTAATTTGAATTTTTGTGTGCTCGAGTTTTTCGCGCCAAAACCAAAATCAAGAAAAAAATTCAAATTGCATTCGAAAAGAGAATGTACACCTGTCATGCGAAATTTTGATCTAAGAATAAATTGCCTGCTTTCTGCTACTGCTGCATTCGCAGGAACACCCGATTTTCGTGTGTGTGATCTCGCCCGACAATGATTGCAATTTATTTATTTAAGTGCGGTGCGAGGATTTTTTCTTTCATTTGCATCCCCTTGCCCCGAACACTCCGCCCCTGACTAAAATCAAGTATCTAATAATTTAAGTTTCTTATAGTGTGTAGTTATCACGAGCACACTTTTGCCATTCGTTTGGATTTAAAATGATTTTATTTGTTTATTTTCTTTAAGCTTTTAATAATTTCCATTAAAATATTTTGATATTTTGTTAAAAATGTTTTTCTTTCTCATTACAGGTATGTTAACGAAATTCTTTGATCATTGGAATGAGTAAGTAAACGTTTGAAAAGCAATTTAGGTAATAAAGTTTTTACTATCAGTATGAATGTATAAAATAACCTAGACGAACAATGTTGTAAGCAATTATATGAGTTGTTAAGCAAAACGAAAGTTAAGTTTTACCGACACACGAGATCTAGAGATTTAGCACGCTGAAGTCTTCGATCAAAACTATAAATTAGTTGATGCAAGAAAGTTATAAATTGTCCATTTTTTTATAATGATGCGCGGACTAAAGGGGTTTTGAAAACCCTTAAAATGAACAAGCACAGTGCGAGCGTTAGGAAAGTAGGGAAGGTGCAACAAGAGATACCGATGCACATTGGTTTTGAATTTTTGAATATCAAAATGGTAGGCAAAATAGAGCAGGGTAAAGTATTTCACATTCGCGTTGTACGGCTAAAGAAAGAATCTTTGTACTTGATAGTACGTCCGAAGTTAGGCTCAGGGGTAAACTGATGAGCATTCCTAGAAGCGCGAGTATTGCGTTTAAAACATTTAAGGGGAGGAATGCAACTTTCTATTTCGCTCGAACATTGATTATAAAAATAGCGACAAAATAATGACAGACATATAACATTTCGGCGGTGTTCTAGAGATGTAAATGTTTCCATTATAGTCCTATCATTCGTAG
Source organism: Philhelius pedissequus (assembly GCA_910595825.1). NCBI lineage: Eukaryota > Metazoa > Arthropoda > Insecta > Diptera > Syrphidae > Philhelius > Philhelius pedissequus. The sequence continues at coordinate 332,270,111 of OU343160.1, forward strand.
AGCTCTATTCTGAATTTTATCTAAAAGGCTCAAATGCGTTTTGGGAGCTCCTGCCCAAATGTGCGAATTATACTCCAGCTTTGGACGAATGAAGGCCTTATAGATTACAGCCAGATCAGATGAAGAGAAGAATTTCTTGCATCTTCGAAGAAAGCCCAAACATTTTGCAGCGTTTTTGGCGACATCGAATGTGTGGTCATTCCACAACAGATGGTCTGTGAAGCACATACCAAGGACTGACAGCTGATCAATTTCTTCAATACAAGTGCCGCTCATGGATAGCGGCATGGGGGGTGGGTTCTGCTTTAATGACAGAAGACAGCACTAAGTTTTTTGAAGCATTAAATTCTACGCGGTTTCTTATTCCCCATTGGACAATGCTGTCGAGATCAGATTTAATGAGCTTGTCATTCGCTGCCGTTCCAGTTCCACATCCGAAGAACAAGGAGGTGAATCTGCAGTGAGGTTGGCTTTATAAATCCGGAAACTTACTTCTCTAGCCCTTACAACCCCTTTACAGCTCGAATCAAACCATGCATTTTCTTTCGGGATAAAATTTCTCATTCCGTGAAGAATTAAATTTGTTATCATATCTGCGCTGGAGTCTACGTCACGTCACGTCACGTCGAGGAAGCATATCTCATATTGCCAAACGATTCTCTTAGGTGACTTTTCTTTAACTGGATGTTGTTGGCATGATAAATTTGCAGATATGACACAATGGTCTGATGTGACATTAGTTTGTTTTGGACAACAGAAACCGGTCAGTTAACTCTAGCAACCGAAGTATGTTCCTACAAATTAATAAGACATTTAGATGGACGAATCAAAACCATTTTCGGTTTTTTTAAGCTTCAGAGAACTAAAAAGAACAGCAATGAGGTTTTGACTGTGTAGGCATAGTTCTAGAGAGCAGAGTTCTGGTCTACCACTTCTATCTCCAATACGATATTGAGCAATGGTGATCGGAGAACTTTGGTTTTAGCGGGTTTAATTATAAACACTCGGCAAACGGCATAATCGCCGTACGAAATTACCTCAGTTCTTTGTTCATTTCAGCAGAACTCTAACTCATACTTGATTCACTAAAGAAAAAGAATTCAGCAGGCGTGTCGATGGTATGCCCAACGTTGTTCTACGATATTGACCCCATCCGGAATTAGTGGACCTCTGTAAACTTATTATCCAGTGCGTTGGAAGACAGTTTTGGTGCATCCTCGCCCGATAAAGGGAAAGGAAAACTCCAATCCGGCGAATCTCCGGTTGTTAAGTCTTCTTCCAAGTATCAGCAAGGTATTTGAAAAGATTATTAATGAACTTTGTTCGAGTGGGCGGAGGACAACAATACCATACCGGATATTTAGTTTTGTCGTAAGGCGGGACATGACACAATTCATGCCGCGTCTAAACTGGTTTCTGATATCCAGTGGAGCAATGTACGGGTGCCTGTCTGGTTGGTTTGGAGAAGGCCTTCGACACCGTATGATTAGACGCAATGGTGTCCAATTCATAGTTCCGCGGCCTGTTTTCGAGGCGCCCGCAAATTCTCTTGAATAAACTTAAGGAAACTCCTTAATCTAACATCGCTCTCTGTGTCGTACACATACTCATGTGAAACGTTTTAATAAATGAGAAGGCTGCATAACATCGGTAGTTCATTCAGTCAAATACAAATAAGTCATCACGGGCATCGCGAGACTTGCAGATCGTCATTCAATTCGTTCTTGTTCTTCTTGTAGTGCTTGCAAAAAAATTGGAAAAAGGAGCAATACCAGTTGGACACCACTGGGATCTGTATCTTAAGCTGACCTAGGTATAAGTAAACCCCTACTGTATATACTTAATGACAATTTAAATGGTAGAAAATTTGTTGTCAAGAGTGACAAAATAACTTCTAACGCAGATTTTAATATTCAAAATTGTCTTCTGCAGGGATGCGTTAATTTGCCGATTCTAATCAGCATTTACACTAGCAGCGATCTGATCGGTAGTCTAACTCAGGCAATTACGTACGCCGATGATCTAATTGCGTACAGAACAACTCCAAAAGTTGAGGTAATCTGATTTTTTTTGCAGATTCAGCGATATTGAGCTGACTGGAAGTTGAAAATCAACTTTCAGAAATCAGAAACTTTTCTCTTAAGGCTCCGTTGTCTAGCGCCTCAAGGGATACGAGAAAGAACTGGCGCAAGTAAGTATTAAAGAACTTTGACATCTGGCTGGATAAGTAATTGTAACAGACACATAAGTGCTGCTCTTGCAAGGACCCTGACAAAACGGTTGTTTTATAGCAGCTGTCTTGACAGCAGGTTGAAGGTGATTTGCTGCATGTCCCTCATAAGGCCGATGATAGCCTAACAATGCCAGTTCTGTTCCAACGTTGCCCCATCGTATATGGAAAAGATTCGGTTATTTGAGAGGATATATCTAAGAAGTTACCTTGGATTACACAGAAGACCAGAGTCGAAGAAGACTGACTCCATATTATTCCAACCAGGTACTTAAGAACGGAGCCAACATAAACAGAATAGATAATTTTTTGTTAAAGCTGATGTGTGGTCACATTTCAAGAGCGATGTATTTGACGAACAGCTTAATTGTTGGGGCTTACTGCCCCAACGATAATTCTTATGAGAATGTGCCGCTAAGAGCCAATTTTCCAAACGTAGTTCAATATTTGGTCCGTGGTTCTGTAATTTTAATTCATTGATTTGTGTGGACTATCTGATGTCAAACGATGGTTCAAGATTCTGGTGAGTGACGATCGGTAAGTTGTTGAGAATTACCAAGTAAATACCGAACTGTTAAAAATTGGCATGTCCAGATTGTTTGGAACACATAAGCACATGAAAGTATAGATACATACCTTTCCAACACTTTCACAAAAGTATATCTTTACGCACACCTTACAGTACGTTTGTCATTTAAAATTATTTAAAGTAAGCAAAAAAAAAAAGGTAAGAATGAAACTTCAAATTGTAATATTGTATAATCCCTTGAGCGCGTGTAGATTATAAAAAAAAATACAATTATTAACGAACATCGTATTCTAAATCGTACCAGCACGTACGTTTGTTGGTTGGCAATATAACACAATGTAAAGTAACGATATGTCAATTCCAATATTACATTATTTAGCTATGCTACAATGTTGTAATATTCTAATGTGAATTGGCTGTCATTTTGTTAGAAATTGACAAAATTAATTCTGTTTTTGGTTGTGTTCTTCAAGTGTGTATAACTCCGACATCATAAATGTCAAAGTACAATACATTATTATGACGCCATTTGCAAAAATTCTGTCACACAGACATTGTTAGATTACTTTTGCTCCACCTTGTACACATCTGGGTACGTAATTGCGTCAATCATTCAACAACGTATTTCAGATTTTTGTCACATCGAAATAAACTTTGAAGTTTGTTAATTTCACGCTTCAACAAGACACACCACAAACTACTTCAAATACATCAGTCCTACAGCAAGGGTAAGAAATCGCATATAAAAATAATTCAAATTCCCATTAAGCGCAGTTTGGCGCAGCCAAAACCAAATAAACATTATTCGGTAAATGCTGGGGATAAATCAGCAAGAAATTACATATTCAACAATTTTGGTTGAATTTTTTTTTCAATCTTTTGTTTATCTGACAAATCCTCTTTCAGAAAAGTTTTCACTGAATTGACAGACCGAAATTCAAGTGGGAAGAGCTATACAACACTCTCATCAGTCAGTCAGTCCAGTATTCAGTTTCAGCAGACAGTCGAATATTCAAGTATGTAGATGAATACAAGTACAAACAGAAGCATTTTCGGAGGAAGCTATTACATTGTGCCTTGCCTGGCATGTGCGATTCGTTGCTGGACAAAAACCACTTGTTTTATATTCACAGATCCAAGAGAGAGTGCGAAATATATAAAATGGAATAAAAAAAAAAAGTTTGCAAAAACAAATAATCTACCAACGAAATGAAAAACAAACTTCAAATTGTCGACGATTGATGAAGGGTAGAGAGAACTGTCTCCCGGTTTTTTTTTTGGCTGATCGTGGTCACTGCTGCTGCCATCGTCGCCGTTGTCCAGGTCCATCCACATGGGGCTAGTCAAACAGCCGCTGGCTACCTATCAATTGAGTGTTTGCACATAGAGTATAAACACAGCAACAACAACAAAAAAAGCGAATAATCCAACGCTGGAATAGGATTTAAAAAAAAAGGAAGATCGCACTACCAATGTATCTGGGCAATAAGTTCGCCCCATGACCAACCAGACTACTTTGCCGCTGAAGACGATTATGGAAAGAAAGACGGACGCACGGGCATTAAAATACCTACTCGCATGTGTGTAGGCTGATTGCTTAAATTAAATAGTGACGACTTCATAAATGTGCACAATTTATGCAAATTACCAGCCATTTGCTGTTTGCGAGCAGCAGCGCGAGCATACACTGCACAGTTGTTGGGTTTAGTATTTTGATTTCTGATGCACATGTGGAGAGATGGACGACCATGTCGACGAAAACGAAATCGACTACGACTACGATTACGACGAGTTCTATCTTCTATGAAAGAAGACTTCTCGCTGATGATGACGATTGGGAGCGTCCCCTGTTCATATTTAAATATACCTACAAACCATACATTAAGATGAACATAAGTACATATACATGTTATTTTTTTTTAATAACAAATTAGTGGGTGTGGGGATGATTTGCGTAATTTTAAAGTAAAATAACATTGACAAAAACGACTCGACCGACGACCGACGACGACGCGACGCCAGCAGCATATACAAAAGGTTATCCGTATTTAAGAGTGAATGAAAATTTATGACGTTTTAATAAACGTAGTTAAAAGTTTAAACAAATAAAAAATTAAACTCGATTGGTGTTGGTATTTTGTTTAACGTTAACCCTATTAAAGGAACACACTCGCATATATGTACGTAAAGTTTAGGGCAAATGATTAATTGAGTTCAAAGTGTAAAAAGCATTTAAATTAATCCGTCATCGTTTTACGCACTCAATTACACAAAAATCTTCAACACAAACTAATTAATAAAACTATCGAACGTGGATATTTTACGCGATTTTGTTATGACTTTGCGTAGTCAGTTAGTATCGACAAGAGGAATCGTTCAATGCAGAAGAAAATAAATTCTGGAAAAAGTATTTGGATTTTCGAAATTAATTTGATGAATATTACATTACATTTTGTTATGTTACGTAATGTTGCGTTATGTTACGGTATGCTATCTTACGTAATTATATGCTACGTTACGTTAAATTTTGTTACGTTATGAGAACACATACTTGCATTGAAAGTAAGAATATAATGTGAGAGTGATGCTCATTGGAAATGGATCTAAAAGAATGAATAAAGACCAGTGAATAAATGTAGTGATGTGTGAGACGTGATAGGGGTGGAGAAACTTGCGGAGAATGCGGAATATGTTGCAGGGAAACGTAATGTACAAAGTCACGAAGGACATTGTAGGACAGCGTATTAGCCAGAAAGCTATGGCCAACAAAGCAGCTAGACTTGGCGGCATACCTGCCGGCAAATTCTGAAGCAGTTACAAGTATTTTGCTACCACTGATGAAGGCTGCTTGAGTGATTGAAACATATCACAGGGCTTGGCGTTATTGTTATAAGTTACCAAACAAAGGCAACCATAAAAACTGCAATAATTAACGAGGTATTACAGTTTTGTCCGTATTCCCCAAGTTAATTGAAAATATAATTGTCGGAAGGATCAGGTCCAGATTCGAGCCCACGTCCAAAAGGCAACAAGCGGACTTTCGCAAATTAATACCTTACTATAATCATAGCTGATGAATCGCAAATGTATCTACAGATCACTTATTGCGCGGATCATCCCTTCGAAAATTGTAAATGTTTCCAATTCCATCAAGGTGCTCCTGGATGTCAGACTGGGAGAATCCCTAATCATATCTGCTGTCTGGAACTCTTGGAAATATACAATCACCTGTCTGCGATAGTTGTGGTCATAACTTGATCTGAATCGCTCCAAGTGTTTGATATCCATAAGCAGATTGCACAACAGCTCCGTAATTGGTGTCATAACCGGACACTGGAATATATTCCTCATCTTCTGTATACATGCCCTGATATTTCTCAGAGACGTAATCTCCATCTCGGAGACTTTTTTTCGATGATCTCAGGATTCGGGTTGTATCACAAGGGATCAGCTCTGGTCTAAGTGTGTCAGCTGCAACGCTGACAGCCACTTCAACCTAACCTAACCTGGAAACCAAATAAAATATCACTACGCACCAAGTTGGAACTCTTCGAATCCAATGTAAAATCAGTGCTATCTTACGACTGCGAAATATGGAAGTCATCTGCGCTAAATTCTGTAGATCCGTTAGACTTAAACCGCATATCCATCATCGAACTGTAGAATAAGGTCGGCCAGAAAAAAATTGGATAAGACACTAATCAAAGAAAAAGGCACTGGAGCTCAGCCAATAACATAGCAAATCAGTCTTCTGAATGGAATTCGCAGTTTAGAAGACGTGTTGGAATATCAAACAAAATCATGGAGGTCAACTGAATTTGTTGCTTCCAGAAAGAGTTGAAGAGCCTCGTTTGCTTATACTTTACGGAGCAACTGCACAAATATTTCGCACTTCAAATTTACACTGAACGGTAAGACCGGTAAGAAGGGTCTATGAAAAAAAGTCAAACAAACTGGACATATTGAGCTTTGGGAATTTTTGATTTGGGAGTTCTGTCTGTCTCCTGTGAAAATAAGCGGTTCACATTTCACTCGTGAGTAATTGAGAATATCGGTGGTGAGTCCATACTCATCAACATTTTGACACACTTGAAGATTTTGAAGAGGTAGGAGGCATCGCTCCTCGAACCACATTCAATGTGTCAAACTTGGGAAGCTGTTGATAAGTTCAAATGGAGATATGATCCAACCTAGGATTCGCTCCGTTATATAAGTGTGGTTTCTTCATAGAATATTGAAAACCCATACAGTCTGCTACATGTATAACCCAGTCCGTATAACCGCGTCCACCCATAACCAAACGCTTTCCCTTTTAGATACCCCGTTATAGTTTGTAATTTCGAGTGAAGGAAGATAGAGTCGTGATTTTTATCCCTCCTAGGCTCTTACATTCTTGCTCAGTGATATCTTGCTGATGTCCGAAAAAGTAAGCTCCTCCCATAAAAGTGTCATATTTCGTGGTCAGATAATTGTGAACATAGACTGCTATAATGCATAAGTTGACTTAAGATGAAAATCCACATGCCTGTTATTTTTGTCCAGATGATGGTAACTGTACAACACCACCAATAGCTTGGCGTTGTATCGCAAATTTTTTTCCTTGTTTCCCCATTATGAATCGTTTGTTCAAATGTTGTCTCGAAATCACCAATGCAGCTATCTTCCGCCTCGACTGGCTTACAAGTCGCAATCTCTTATAATACCACCACCACAAATGTGACCGGCTTCCCCTTTAAAAACCTTCAACTTTCTTAACTGTCCTTCAGCAACCACTACTAGCTATTAATTTGTAACTAAATTGTTACTTGCTACAAGAAAAAAAAATTAAACCAATCCTATGAATTTTCTAGTTCTTGCTTTCAAAATCAAACATCAACCCCAATTAGCGGCAGCAACATAAAAATGTCTCCTCTCCATTCATACATCCCGTTCGACTGGGCGATTCTATTGAATCTGACATTATAAAGTTTGCACAAAAAATTTAAAAAAGAAAAAAAAGAACATAGAAAACCTAAAGAACCAAATAGACAGACATTAGGCTTCCTGTGTTCTGCACACAGCATGATAAATTTGCCTTTGACAACAATGTTGCAGATGAACACGTGTGCTCTGTGTGCCCCTATGAGTCCTATATGGAGAAGAGAAAGGGTAGTATATAGTTGTAGGTACATAGTTGGGCAAAAAAAAAACTATTTTACGTGATCAGACGACTATTATGCGACTGGACTCCAGCAATAGCGCTCTCCTATGAACATGTTACACGTCACGTCATGTTAATCGTACATCATGTCTGTCCTAATAGGCGTAAAGTGAGGAGGTGCGTCATATAGGAATCACCAGTGCGAAAAAAAACCGTCCCTCGCCCATCATATCTACATACATGATGCACGACGAGTGCGCCTCGCTCAATTATAATGAAGTTAAAATGTAGCGAGCGAAAGAAAATCACTTTAAATGCAAATCTGTACCGTAGCGAAGCGAAAGCAGCCATTCGGCATTCGAACCAGTAACAACCAGTAACCAGTAACATCAAAAACAGCAACAACAAAACAACGCAAAAAAAACAACAAATCCATGCGGAAATTTCCTTCTTTTGACCCCGATGCTGCTACACTGCACCCATTTGTCGGCCTATATTTTGATGCCTTGCCTTGCCGCCAGTCATTGACAATGCCAAAATGCCAGCAGCCATCCCATTTGATTGAATTGTCATTTGCTGACAGCCAATTTGATTATACTGCAATCTATGATATCAACATGTTGCCATAGTGTGTATTGATTGTGTCAAAGGCGGCGAAAATACGTATCTGCTTTTATTTTTTTTTCGAATTCGATCTCTTCTTGCATGCAAATCAATCCGGGCTGAAATTCCAACAGAAAACAGAAAATATCTTTTTCTAGCAATCAAATTCTGGAAAATTCGAGGAGCGGTACCATTATACCATATGTGTCTTCTGTATCTAAACAATGTATCTATACACTAAGCTATAGATCAATTTGAATATGGCATGTGATGGCATGGTATATGGCAAAGAAGAAGAAAAAAAGAAGCAAATTGATAACTCACGATGATTGGGGATTCAGGGCACGACACACTCATGGAAAAATAGAAGCGCTATAATCTGCCTCTGCACCTCTCGCTCAATGTTATCCGTCAGCGTTTGATTGATCTCTCATCCATGGCGAAGCAGCGGCGGCAGAGAATTGGCAATGACAACAAATGTCTTGGCTATGATGAAACATTCTTAAAATGGCCTTGTGTTGCATATTGAAGAGCATTTAGAGAGAATAGCGAAAAGATGCATGATGTTCATGATGATGATGATGATGGTGGTCTTGCAACTTGCAATAAACCAAAACCAGTATGCAATTTTTTTTCTCCGTTCACATATTCGTTTTTGATTTTTTTTCTGATGGTTTCTGTTTCTGGGTCTGGCATGCAAATGGGGCCTTGCCTAGCCATGTTTAAGTCGCGAAATTGTCGGCCACGGTTGGATGAATTGGATAGATTAGATGAAGGCATGCATGCATGTAAGTCGTTTGTAAACGAACATTTTTTTTCTGGTATGCTTCACCTTTTGCGTCTTATAGGTGAGGTGGAATAAATGACGTTCGACGACGAAAACTACAACACTCACTATTGTTGCATGTTCAACGAAGTTAGGTACATCCAAATCCAAAACTTGGGTGTGGTGAACTCACAATAAGCGCGTTGAAAATGCTGCAGCTTGCTGTAGTGAGTCTATGTCGTGAGCTCTGCTGCCGCCGTTGCTTCGAAAGAGCTTTTCGTCTATTATTATTCATAATTCATTACTAAATGATGCATTTTAGGTAAGGTCTATTGTTTGGAAAAATGAGATGCTTAATGGGGGATTGATGTAGTATAGATTGTCGTGGTTTGAGGATTATTTTTTTTCTTCAAGTTAACGAGGGCTCAAGTGGGTGGAATTGAATTGAAATTAATGACTGCTAAAGATATGGATTATAATTTTTTTTCAGAAGTGGAAGTGCGAAACATTAATACTTAAAAAGGTCTTCCTGATAAGCATACTGCCAAAGAAATTTAAGTTCTTTAAGAAAGATTTGGCTGCGGCAAAATTGTGGATCGAAATATAATAGACGCTTCAATCGTTTCATACAAAAATTAGGAGTGCCACAAGGTTGGTATTTTAAGACAGTTCTGTTTTTTATTTTGTAAGCCCGTTAGATTTTGATTGTGTAAGTTTAAAAAAAGGTGAGAAGCTGAGTACGTACACGTTAACAAATCCTTGGATCTCTGAAGTGACAGTCCAACGCACTAACCAGTACCTCACTGCTATGACCTATAGCACGGAATTTAAGCTTTAGTAGTACCCAAGAGGCGAACCCGAAATTCTGGTTTATCATAAAGTGTTGGAATTCCCCTTTAGTAAAAAGTTATGACATTTATAAAATCATCTATCCACCTACAAAATTTCATTAAAAACCGTTCAGTTGTTGAGGCGTGAAAGCGGAACAAATACACAAACTCACCCGTTTAAATCGATAATTTTTGTAGATTAAACATCTAAACATTCATTCACATTTATAATATTAGTAAGTTTATCAATTGATAATAATAATTGCCATTTAATTCCAAAAGCATACAACTAACCTTAAAACAATTTATTTACAGTATGCATTTATAATAAAACAAAGCAGCTTGCTTGTTTGTACTCTGTACTACTGATTTGGTGTAGAGCTCTCGTTTTGCCTTGGTTTCATGGAATACTGGATTGGATACTGGAACCCCAGCTGCATTTGCGTGCGTGTGTGCTTTTTGATTTCTTACGATTGAAAGCTATGTTGGTTATTTATAGTATGAGCAGATATGTTATATATGTGTGCTCTATGTAAAATTAAAACACATCTATCCCATGGGAACCATACAATTTTCCGGGATAAAAAGTAGCCTATCTACTCTTCCAGGCTATAATCTATCTCTTTGCCAAATTTCATCCAGATCCGTTCAGACGTTCTGGTGTGAAAGTGGAACAAACATCCATCCATCTATCCAAACTATCACATTTATAATATTAGTGGAAATAAGGATTAAGCAGTTTGGAGGGCAGTTCAACAGGATGTTTCTCGTAAAGTCCGAAAGTTTTTTTAAGTCATCAAAGAAGTACTTTCTCAAAAATTTCTTGACAATGACAAAAGAAGTAGAAAAACTTTCAGCACCCCATGCTCTGCATATGTAATGCGCACTATGTACAACCGAGCTCAGTGGTTGGTTTCTTCAGTATTTTTCTTCTTGGAATTTGAATGCATCAAGTGATGGTCCTATTCTAGCCAACTCATCAGCTTTCTTATTCCTTGATTTACAACTGTGCCAAGAAAACCCACAGAGTCTAATATTATTCCGCATGCCAAGAACGCTAAGTTCTTTGAGAGAGCAATTCACAAGCTGCTCGGGGCAGACATTGATTTTACTGGCTGCTGACTATCAATGGAAAAGGTGATATAGTTTTTGGTATCGCCATCACTGCTAAAGCTTGGAAGATGATGAATCATGAAAAAGGAAAAGAGCTCTCTAGTTCCAGAGCTTTTGAGAAAAAAAACAGCACCAAAACCAGTGTTTATTTTGGAGCCATCCATTTAGATGTTTATCGTCGACTCACTGGTGTATGGTTAGCCGTTCCCTACATTCCACTGCTTGGGATATAAAATCTTTATGGAATTCAAGGTCGAGTGTAGTAGAGTATATGCTTTTATTATTGTCCATGTGCTCCTGTAGAACCTCAACATAGTCAATGTCCCCAACTGTTAATTTGACTTAGTCATTGAGGTAAGTCTAGGCTCTTGGGATTTCCAGTTGAGTAGAGCTTACAGCCCCGCTTTGAACAGAAATTCGCAGCTGATGCTCCAAAGTTCTATCAAAAAGAGAATCGATCTATCCTAAGGCCAGATACGAATCCTGACGAGATGAGAAGGCTAAATGAAAAAGATAGCCAATGAGCAGAACAATCTATTTAACTTGCAATTGGCTGAAATCGAGTCCATTTTCAAACTGTTTCAGAACTGAGTAAAGAAAATTAACATAGAAAACAAAATGACCGCCATGAAAAACATCTTATTGAATTTATTGTAAAAATTAAGCGAAGAATCAATACGTCAAGTTGGTGTTCCTCATCCGCTCTCAAAAATAAATCCATGGAGTCAGTCTAGGTGTTACTGTAAGGCATTCAAACATAGACTTTGTCCAAGGATGAGAGCATATTTCTTCATGTGATATTCGGTATAATGCGTTCCGATAAAGCAAGTAGGGTATTCAATGAAGTTCTGTATTCAGACTATACAGCAACCATGAGATGAACTCGTCAACTATCTGACACCCGCCCCTCTCCGATGATTATGCGTACCTTTTCCTTCTCGAAGAAACCCCGATGACGGGGTTATTGGAGATGTGTACTCAGACTAAACTTGGTTCTCTCATTTTTGCTTGCTTATTATTTAAGCGTATTCCAGGCGGAACTTTTTGAGGGTTTATCTAGCTTAAAAAAACGATATTGGACTTAGATTGCAATTGAGTTGGAAAACACCATCTCGTGCAACCAATGTGTCGCTTTACTACAAGACACTTATCATCTAGGTGTCTATTAATGGCAGGAAAACTAAAGGTTTCCAGCTGATTTATGAACTCGTTTGCATCATGAATGAAGAAGAAGATATATCTAACAGCGAACTCACTGAAGCACTGAAGTACTGAAGTTATGTGGACCTGGTGTACACCATTGCTTCAGCTCGGATATTCTTTGAAACTAAGCCTGAAGTACGGTGCAGTAGAGGTGGACTTCAACCTACATGGCGTGTGAAACTGGAGACAGTTAGCTAGGGATGGAGCTATCTGGCGAAGTCTTTTTGGTTGAGTCCCAGCTCCCAGATCCACTTTGTTTTTAATATTTTTTTTTTATAAATAAAATATTTTAATATATTCAACACTCACTGACTGGAGACAACCCCAAACATGAACCTTTGGACTCTGTTTTTACCAACTTTAAAAAAGCTTTTAACTGCTTATCATCTTTCATGAAGTATGGAAATGAAGCACGCAAATGTTTAATATTCACCTTAGCTGGGTGCCGAACCATAGGGATATCTCATCAAACTGAATCAAACTCTAAATGTAGTTAATTATTGGTGACAGTGGCCAGAAATCTTATGTTATAATAACGGCCCAATAATCAGCCACTTCTTCTTTACCTAATCTTACCTGGAGGCTATTATAGCTAGGAACCCGACTGCTAAGGGTTCATTGGTAAAAGAAAAGGCGCCTGTCTTTTGATAGTTTCGCTCTATTTTGTCCTCCTACAAGCTAATTATAAAAATACAGTGCTAATGCAAGTTTGTAAGTCCTCAACCTATAAATTGACCCATGCCATATATTTCCTCGCCATATATTATTTATTCACTCACCTTTACCTTCCATAGAACCATGCTTAATATAGCATCACTTTTTTTATTAATATACTTCCATTATGTATATTTTTCAAACTAATGTAACTATACACTGATTATGTCAACATCTCATTTATGATCATTGCCCCATTCAAAACGTAAATAAGTTCTTTAACGAACCAATTAACCGCTGCCTCTTACGAAATTGCAAATCAAGAAAACCTTAAAATAGGCCTTACAAGCACGTTTTTTAAGTGCCATGACATGGCATCACAAATTGCGCCAATTTCCAGTTACAACGTCTAGCCAAGCCATCATCCTATGAAAATCATGTAAAACAAGAATCCACTTCAACATAGTATCTCTATCTCTAACCAGGCCATCAGGCACTATTAAGAATTCAGAGTCAGACGGCAAAATTCAACAAAGAAATAAAATGAAAACAAAAAGGCAAATAAATATTTTTTTTTTCATTCCCATTAGTCATCGTCTCTTTCAAAAGCAACGTCATCTTGTCAAAAGTTTTCTTTTTTTTTTTTTTGTTGTTGTTTATGTCTCCCCGTCTACGTCTCTGCATTCGAAAACCCCTTTGAGTCTTCGTCTTTCTAGTCTTTCATCGTTGTTGCTCTGTTTTCAAATTAGCAACAATGTATTTTTTCTGTAAAATAAAATAGTACGAACTACATTTTCATGTCCCGTCGGCCGGCGGCGTCGTCATCGGTCATCCGTAAGATAGAAAACGAATAAAGTTTCCTATGCGCAACATGTATCTGCAACAATGTATTTTATGTATAGAGTGTGGACAATTCAAGAAAAAAATCCTAAATTACAAAATTGGAACGTCTAAATAAAAATAAAAAGTGGAGAGGTTAGATTAAATGAACTAAAACGCCATCATTCTCACTAACTGGTGCGACTATGCGTGATACGTCACATGATATATAAACGGAATTCGCCGCACTTAATCAATGTTGCCACTCTTTGGTTAATTAGCAGATTTTTTTTTGTCTTGATCGTCCATCTTCGTCGTCGTCGTCGTCACCGTTGCCAATGCGAGGCATTAAGACGAGAAATAATGAGACTGCGACAAAGTTTATAAATTTTCTGTCAAGGAATTGCAGATAAAATTTTTTTTTTTTTTTAATTTCTGATTGCGGTTTTTTGCTTTTGTTAAATAAAAAAATGTTGCTAAACACGCGCGAAAGTTCGTGTTCCTCGCAACCGCCCGCCATTGCACATCGGATCATCAACTACACTCTTACTGCTGTTAAGCTCAATCAATCCCCTTCCCCCGTGGTCACACTCCAAGTCGAGCTGATTTCCTCAGAAAAGGGGAGATCCAAAGCAATCTTGTTGCAGCCAAAATCAAGGGTGAAGATGGTGGCATGTAAATTTAAATTTGAATTAACAACAGGGGCGCTGAACTTTGTGAGGTTATTGTTTTTTTTTTAATTTTTTTTTTCGGTTGTAGTGGTAAAAAAATACCAGGCGAAAAAAATCATCCATATCCAGAGACATACATTTTTATTATTTTATTTCAGAGGTTTCTTTTTTCTGTAGCACCAACCAACCACCAACTGAAGAGTTGATGAAATGTTTACCAAGGATGGATATCAGTTGATGATGCACCCACCAACCAACACTAAAAGCGAGAGCAACTGAGTACGAGACTCAAAAAAAAAAAAAAATCTTGATCATTGTTTCCATAAAGATGTCATCTGCCAGATTAAATTGTTGAGTGGCAAAAGCAAAAATGTTTCTGGGGAAAAACAAGCCATAAACAAATATACATATCTTTTTTTTCATGGATATCCATATCTATAAGGTTGTATATACTTATAGCGACGGGTATTCAAAAATGCATTGGGGATGATTTTATTTTTTTGTTTTACAATTGTATCTCATTATATGGTGTTTTGCCTTTTTGAAACATAAGAAAGTGCTAAACAGAATTATTGATTAAAAAAAAGATTGCGCTATTTTTTATTTTGTTTTCAGAATATGGTTTTTTTTTTTATAATTTAGCCATTTTAGGGGCGAACGCAGTTGTGTAGAAGCATTTGCTTTGACTTTTGGAGCTGATTGAAGAAAAATAGCCTGAAGTAATTTCGATAACAATTTGGTTTTATGTTTTATTTTAGATTGCAAAAAAAAACTGTGTGAGTGCTTGAGAACAGAGATACAATTTCTAATGATTTTGGGGTTTCGAAAAAAAACAACAGGAAATTGAGTGATTTTGGTGTAACTCAGAAAAATACCATAACGTCACGTTTTTGAGATATTCTTGTTAAACAATTGCTGGTCATGTAACAGCCAGCGCTGCCAGTACTTGTTTTTCTTCGTCAAAACACAATTTAGATAATATGCGGATATTTTAAATTGATTGCCATTTAATTAAGTCAATACTATGTTTCCACCGAAGCAAAATCTCGGATTTAGTAGATTTCAGTCCAAATCTTCGCATTTGATCATATATTTTTGGGACTTCGAAATGCGAGGTTTCGTTGAAATCTCAATGATATCACATAATCGATGCGGGCCATTAATAGTGAACGGGCCCATACTAACCTTCACCATACTTAGCTAAAAAGCTTTTTATGTGCAAATTACGATCGTTAACTCTAACGATAAGGAGATAAAAAGAGAGAGTATATGAATTTTTATTTGACAACATGACTTGGGTTGATGGATTCGATAAACAAAAATGGTTGTTGTTTGTGCTTTTGAAAGACGAAATCGTGTGAATACTAATTTGAAATCTCGAAAGCTTTCTGCTGAAATCTCAGATTTCGCTTTGGTGGGAACATAATATAAAGCTCAGTTACACGAAATATTGCTGCTTCCTATGTGAATGGGATAGTAGAGATAGAAAAAATCATTATATTAAAAAAACAATGGTTCAAAACGATGCAGGGCCAAAACCTGGATAATAAAAAACAGCTTGTCCGGTTTTGATGGAATTTTCTTTGTGTACTGAAGGGATCAGTAAGGAGTCGCTGTTGTCAAGGCTCAGATATTTTCTTTCAGGCTCAATACATATAAACAAAGTTTTCTGACAAAAAAAAATTAACAAAATATATTGGAAAGATTTAAACCTTGTTTTGAAGAAAAAATATTCAGATTTTAGAAACTTTAAAAAATTTAGTTGGGAAACATTTTCTACGCCCTATAACATTACCTCAAACATACAGACACAGCCCTTCAATAGAATATGTTCACCCTATAAACAGCAAAAAATAGCTTTTTCTCTGAAAAAAGCTTTACTAAAAGTTATGTACTGTTTTTCCGATATATCAATACGAATTCAAAAATAGAACTATTAGAACGATAATTTTAACAAATTTTTGCAATGTTTCCAAAAAAAAAAGCTTTTCAAAAGCTTTTTTTTAGGCAAAAAAGCTTTTCTTTGCTTTTAAGGTTTACCATTTGTATTGACCAGCAATGTAACTCGAAAATCCGACGTTGGAAAAATTCTGAATTCGGGTTTGAATATGACTAACCTTCGAAAAGCTTTAGAGCTTTATTATTATTATTATTATATTATAAATGGTCTACTAGTTACTGAACCATTTTGTTTTAAAATAGCGAAAAAATTCGCAACGTCAAATATGTGGTCAATCTAAATACAATAGGTAATCACATATCGAGAACTGAAAACTGTTCAAATTTCATCGATGTAAATGGTGGTCATTGATGACGGCATTTGGGGTATTCCACCGGGTTCTTATTTCCCCTTGGGCAATGTTGTCACGGTTCGAATCTAAAGAGCTTTTCTTACAATGTCGTTGTAGTTCCACATTCAAAGGGTAGGGGTGTGAATCAAAAAATCTAATATGAAGATCTAAGGCTACTGTCGTCAGCAAAACACTATAATGGATTAGAAGTTTCAGACAAGAGATCATTTATGAATCTGAAAAACAGAGCCAGGGAAAGAACGGAACGCTATTGCACACCAGCTGCAGACTTGAAACTGTCCAATACGACTTCTAATGGGCGGTCCAAATTCTAATTTCTAATCCAACGAAGAAGAGATTCATCGATACCAAATGTCCACATTTTCGATAAGAGAGCTCTATGCCAAATGTATTAAATGCTCTTGAAATATCAAGCGCAATAATCTTACTGTTCCAAAACGATATAAAAATCTGTGCAACTTTTCGGTGAGATATACCATCAGATCACCAGTGGACCTATTGCAACGAAAGCAATACTTCCCGTCATTAAGGAGCTTTCGTGCAACAAGTGACACGTCCCATGCAACTGCTAACGGTCGCAAGCAAGGTCGGAAGCATCGAATTGAATTGAAAAAAAAAATAAAATCGAAAGAAAACAATTTAAGTTGACATGTGAAACAAAGTTACAATTTAGACTTATTTATTAATGCAAAATAATAATGTTAATAAGCATTATACAATAGCCAGTTCGTACGATACAACAGCTTCATAGTTGATTCAAACATTCATGTACATACATTTCCATCCAGAAGCTGCATAAGTCAGTAATATATTTTTCTTTGATCAAAGCCAAATGATATTCAGTGAAATACCCAAGGGAAACCATTTCAATTGCAAATATGCAAAATGCAAATAATATTATAATGAATAGCTATGTCTTACAAAGGAATAAAAAAAGAAATGATATACAAGGAAAAAATAATTCAACCAATGTCATTCAAAGGTATGCTGATGCGATGCTAATGAATTATAAAAAACAGAAGTTCAAAATATTCGGTGGAGGAAGGCTGGTAGTCTTTATATTTAGGTATAACCGCAATTTTGATTTTATATACTTTTCTAGTTTCTCTAATCTAAACATCAATTTGTGTGTGTTTGCAGGACACCCTTGTACATCCTTTACACTAAGAACTTGAGTCTGTTCTATCGCGGTATAAGGCCGACACTGCTGCAATCCAGAAGATACGATTTATAGGATCAGATATTATGAGAGAAATAAAGTGCATAGGTTAGGGTGTGGATTGGTAGTGGGGTGGAGGGTTGACTAAGAATTTAAAATGATTGACCTTAAGCCGATAAGTGATCGACCAAGACTACGAACCAAATCGACAATAAAGCTGCTAATAGATGCAAAGATTGTATCCAACATCTAAGATGTGCAAACATTTCGAGGAGTCGATGTTTGACTCCTGAGCATTTTCTAGTAGTGGCAAAATTCGCCTCTCAAATGTGAAGAAAAGGAGATTGCTCCAGAAGAAATTCGACGTTGGACGCCTTAGTTCACATGGAGCTGCCGAAATGTTTAAGGTTCTGCTCTGCACCCACAAAACACAGACGTCAATTATCCGTCCCAGTGCTGCAACATCATGCGAAAAGGCTGCAGCGTAAAACAAGAGCACCAATCTATGAGCAAGGAGGAGGATAATATTCTTCTTCGAAAGAAGACAGACAGAGTTCCAGCTCAAAAATATAGCACGACTCAAATTCTCAACAAAGAATAGGTAGAAAGAAGAAGCATGTCCGATGATTGGAGCTTCCTACAAAAAAAGCGTTCCTATTTCTAACAGGAACTATGGAGACATATCTCTTCCAGATCCTGTCTAGCGTTCTGTTTGATCGTCTGAAGCCGTGCTGCAACATTTTAAAAGCCAAATATGAATGTTTCTCTCGGCCCGGCTGATGGACTGGAGACCAAATCTCTAAACTAAGGCAAATCCAAGAAAATACCAATGAGTTTCCAGTATGGACCCACCAGTAGCATTCACCATCCAGAGCTCTATATGACCATGGCCGAACTCGCAATCGCGGAATTTATCATGTGAGACTAGAAAACACTGCGGCTGCGGGGTCTTCCAAATTCGGTAAGAAGATCAGCTATCATATGACTTCTTCAATCTAGTTTTGGAACAGACTCTTCAACTTGCTCTACGGAGCCGAATGATGGACAAAAAACAGAAAAGGCGATTTGATACTGGGCTCTTTCAAAAAGCAAAATTTTTCGCTGGAAATTTGCTCCGCTGTGTGGGGAGAGTGAATGGAGGAAATGATACTACTGCTCACTCTTTGAAAAGTAAAAAAGATGTGGACGCAGTGCCAGAAGTCACACGTTGACTAAATTGGTTAAACCAGATCGAGCGAATAGACATCAATGCTTCAGCCAAGTGAGTCTTCGAATCCCAGCAGCCAAGTTCGAGGCGACAAAGAAGACAGAACCTCCGGCTTAAAGACCAATCTTTCTCGGATACCAGAGCGCTTGGTATGGATGACTGGGAGCAGCATGCTGTTAAGCGAGGAGAATGAAGGAATGTCTTGCCTCAGACAGGGGACTTTAGGGGAGGCCGTTAACAGAGTTCTACCTTCAAACAGTTATGTCCTTCAAACTATGAACGATCCGATAAACTCATAATTTGACATAATGAAACTGTGAATTAGTCTGCAAAATGCTGTGATTTATCACCTCTTGATTACTACACTACCAAACTGCAAACGCAAAACTACTACCATTCCTGATTTTACTTATTTATTTATTTATTTATTTTATTTTATTTCTGAAATAGTCTTAACACTGTGAGATACAATATCTTAAAAATTAGTGAAAACTTCGGTTTAATACCATGTGTACATTATGTGGATGATATGTGAAACAATTAATACTATACCTACATATGACTTCAATAATAAGAACAGAAATATAAATTATTTTTTAATGATTAATATAAGGATACGGATACCAGAACAAGAAACCATCATCTCAACGTCTCAAAATGCCGCCAAAGTCTCTGCCTGAACCGATATGTGCCACCTATCAAACTAATACATCTGGGATACAAAATTTCTTGTTGACCGCGATGCAGGAATCCGATTGTAAAGGTAGGGTGGCTGATGAGTTTGCATTATATTATGCAGTAGAGTTATCGTCTTAAAATTCAATAAGTTCTGAAAAGTGAGGCCATATATCGATTTGGAAAATCTTGAAATATGAACTTACCGTCGTAAACCATACACGTAACATGCAATGCTGTTAAACGCCGAGCTTAATTTACGTTTATGCTCATAATCACAATTCGCAAATATTTCGCAATCAAAGAGAATTATGGGCATAAGTAAAATTTTGGCAAGTATTTTTCTCGTTTCAATTGGGGTGAAGTCCACCATAAATTTTAGCCAGAGCAATCCTGATATGATTATCCCAGGTAAGTGTTTTGTTAAAGGTGGTACCCAGGTTCTTAGCCGTATCAACAAAGTCAATTGATATGCCATTTAAAAGAATATTTGGGAAGTATCAATATTTTTCCTAGATATGATTAAACATTTTGATTTGGTTGGGTTTAAGCGCAATCCATTATTGCTTGCCCATTGAAAAATACTTTCTAGATTTCTATTCATCTCATATGCAGCATTTTCTTTAAGACCTAATGAACAGCTTTTGTATAGCTGGACGTCATCAGGATACATGTGTATAGAGGAATGAAGAACTTGAGAAGGAAGATCATTAATATATAATGTAAATAACAGTGGACCCAAAATCGATCCTTGGGGTACACCGATCCTAACAGGAAGAAAACAGGTTATTTTGTTGTTAACAGCAACTGCCTGCAGACTACCACTCAAATTGGAAGATATTAGCCTCACAGCGGACGACGAGAAATTATATAGACTTGACAACTTATTGCAAAGTAAGTTATGATTGACTGTGTCAAATGCTTTGGAAAAGTCTAAAAGGGTTAAAAACGTTACGTTTCCATCATCTAGAGATTGCCAGCTATGTTTAGGGTGAAACCCAGACTGATTTTGACGCAGAAAGTCGTTGGCAATGCAATCATAAACCTACGTATTTGAGTATTCATCAACTTTTTATGAGAAAATGGCAAAATTGCTATTGGTCTATACCCCTTACAATTCGAGCTTTTGTAATTGGAATAATTTTAGATTGCTTCCACGCCGAAGGAAAGACCCTGTCATAAAAACTGTGTTAAAAACATGAGTAATGTATTTTAGGCAGTGTGGGAGTATAGTTTTTATAAAAAGTGGATACAATTCATCGAGTCCAACAGAATTTGATTTGATGGATAATAATGTTTCTAAAACATCAGCTTCATCAACACATGAAAAACTAAATCCTTGTGAGTTCTGAAAAGAAATTGAAACCGAAAATTTGATTGAGTATCAGAAACCGTAACAGAATTGCCAATAAATTTTTGATTAAGTTGATTTCAATCAATATCTATAAGATTTGTATTAGTATTGCCAATTCCTAGCTCTTTTATATTTTTCCAAAGACTTTACCTAGCAAGTGAAGGATCCAGACGAGAGTCATACAATTCTCTTTTTGATTTACGTTTTTCATATACCATTCTGTTTCTAAGTACTTTATATAAATCAAAAAGTTCATTTAATCTAAAACGCTTCCAATTCCAACGCTCATAGGCTTTGTTACGCTTAATGATTAAGTTCCTTACTCTGCTTGTAAGCCACTTTTGATCAGTGATTCTTTTGTTCCTTACTTTAAGTGGAACATGAACATTATAGAGATTTATAATATGATTCTGAATAAAATCAACCTGATCAACTCGATACCATTCAATTGTTCTTAAATATTTTTTTAAGATATTTTGTTTAATACTTACTTAAATTCTGTTTGTCTCATCTGCTCTCAAACTAATTACCCTCATGTCATATCTATTCCGAAAAACACTTCTGGAAGTAGATTTTTTGGTCGATTTCAGATTTTAACCTTTAAACCCTTAAATACTGTCAATTTATCGCAGATAGTTACATAAGTGTATCCTAACCCTGTGTGTCTAATAGAGCGTCATTATTCAGTCCAACTTTTATAAAAACATAAATCCCATAACGCAGACTTCCCCAAAGAGCAAGCAAAAAGGATAAGACCACCCAAAGCCAAGTCTACTACTGCCTTAATTTGAACAAATCGCCATACCAACAGGCAATTTATAACACCTCCTTTAATTAGGCACTTTATCCCTTCTTATTATTGAGATCTATGAGATCGCTCAACTAGCATATAGCAATCGGAATAACTATCCGATTGCCTTGCTCACCACCATCAGAACTTACACCAAAGACCACAGCCAATCCAAGTCCGCCATCTCAACAAAAATGTTTCGTTCGTTCGCATAATAATAACGGAGTTCGCTGTTAAACAAAAATCTTTAAGTGCACAATAAATCCTTGACAAGCGGGCGAACGTTGCCACGCCGCGCCGCGCCGCCATTGCCGCCGCACCACTGCTGCATGCTCAATTTATTAATGTGCTGTCACTCTTGGTCGCGTTAAGACATTTTCTCGAATCTAAAATGCTAATAGTAGAAAAAAAAACATGATAATAAAATTCAAAAAAAAAAAAAAAAACGAAATTAAATCAAATAGGTACTCTATGTTGACTTCTTTGGCGACACAACAAACCAAAGAATTGGCGCGCGGCAGGACAACGTTGTGTTACCGGGTATCGTCCGCGTCCATGCTGCCGCTGTTGTCATTACTGCCTCGCTCGCTCGCTCTGCAAACAAATCAAAATAGCAACATTAGCTTGTCAAACGTAATTACGCAGCAGTGCCGGTTGCGGTTTGTTTCTAACTTACTGTGTCGCTGCTCCACCTCCTGGTTTACGAATTCCTTTGGCCATAAGCGAGACACATATTTTTTTTTTACATATCTGCAAAAAAAAAAAAATAAAAAAAAATTGTTTTATTTAAAAAAAACTAATGTTGCCAACAGGGTTCACCCAAAGCTATAATTTGCGATCATTCAAAATTGTTTTTGGGTTTTTGCTGTAAATTTAGGCGCTGATTCAGACTGTTTGTGGTTTTTTTTTTTGTAATTTATATTCCCTTCCTCGAGTTTGCGAATTTGCCGATGTGTGTGATGGTTTTTGTGTATGGTTCAAAAATTACCAGATAGATGATGACGATGACTCAAATATTATTATTTAAGGAACATTAAGTTTGATACACAATTAAAAGAAAGAAAGAACATGTGTGTGATTTGTGATTGTCATGATCAAAATAAGTGCATCTGTCAAATGAATGATTAGTTCTTGAATGGACATCTTTTCTAGATATTTTGCCAAGGGACTTGTCAAAAAAGGGATTAACTTGTTGTACTTTTTTTTCTTTTCCACCCAACATTTTATTTTGAGATTTTGAAATTTTGGATGATTCACGTAATGAAAATAAAGTTGAGGTGATTTTCTTTTTATAATAATTTTTTTTTTCTTTACAGGTAAGCCATTGTGACATTTTTCAAGGTCGTCCACACAGAAAATATGTAAGTGGAAAATAGATATTTTAGTAAACTCAGAGGAATTTTAAGTATGTATAGTATACGCCAGAATAATTTATTCGAATTTTTTAAATTTCTCGGGGACTATTTTTGACATTTTTGATATGCAGCCCACAAGAGATATATCTGGTCTCTCTGATAGTTCCGCAAAAAGATATATATAAAAAAATTATGTAGTTTTCGGACGTCAAGGTTTTTTCCTTAAGTTTTTGAAGTAATAATGTTCTATGGAGCTGTCAGTAGTTTGTCAAACAAAAAAGAAACAGATTTTTTTAGCTCTAAATTTAAAAAAATATTTTCATTAAAAAAACCACATGAAATTATTATTTTTGAAATTAAATTCAATGAAAAATACAACCACAACACATACAAATATCTTTTTTAACTATTTGTCGAACCATAGCACTTTATTCTAAAACAACACTTTTCACTTTTCTTATAATTTACTTAAAATCTAACTACTTAAAAGTAAAAAATACATTTTCGTAAAATAAAACTATCAGGTTGACAAACGTGTAGACCAGACAAATCCAAAATACGAGGGTTCTAAGGAATTCACAGCATTACCATGTTTAAAATTTGCTTAAATTAGGGCGGGTCAATAAGTCCGTGACTTTTTGAATTTCTGACCTCTTTACTGAAACAGCAACACTGCTCCTGCCAACAGGCATCTGTCAGTTGACTCCTGTCAAAATTTAAACTTGCTGCATCAGTTAGTTTGTGTTTGACAGCTATTTTTATCAGACTACTCACTAATTTGAGGAGAAAATGGAAAAAAGTGAATTTCGTGTGCTTATTAAGCATTATTTCTTGCGAAAAAAAACCATTACCGAGACCAAGGCTAAGCGTGATAAATACTATGGGGACTCTGCACCATCGATTTCAATGGTAAAAAAGTGGTTTACTGAATTTCGTTGTGGCCGTACAAGCACTGAAGATGCCGAACGTCCTGGACGCCCAGTTGAGGTCTCTACACCCGAAACAATCGAAAAAATTCACGATATGGTGTTGGCCGACCGAAGATTGAAGGTGCGAGAGATTGTGGAAGCCGTAGGGATCTCGCATGGCTCAGTGGTTTCAATTTTGAATGATCACTTGGGCATGAGAAAGCTTTCCGCAAGATGGGTGCCGCGTTTGCTCACAGTCAACCACAAACGCAATCGTGTAACAACTTCACAGGAAGGTTTGGCGTTGTTTAATCGCAATATGGAGGAGTTTTTGCGCCGTTTTGTAACCGTTCACGAAACATGGATCCATCACAACACACCAGGGACCAAACAACAGTCAAAACAGTGGGGTTCTGAGTGTGAATCGGCGCCAAAGAAGGCCAAGGTGGGTTTGTCAGCCAATAAAGTTATGGCGACTGTTTTTTGGGATGCACGCGGGATAATCCACATTGACTACCTTCAAAAGGGAAGAACAATCAATGGGGAATATTATGCCAACTTATTGGACCGATTCAATGACGATTTCAAAAAAAACCGACCTCATTTGGCCAAGAAAAAAATTCTTTTCCACCAAGACAATGCAAGGGTGCACACATGTACAGTTGCCATGGCAAAAATCCATGAATTGGGCTATGAATTGCTCCCTCATCCACTCTATTCTCCAGATTTGGTTCCGAGCGACTACTTCTTGTTCCCAAACCTGAAGAAATGGCTGGGTGGAAAAAGATTTGACTCCAATGATGAAGTCATCTTGCAAACAAAGGCCTATTTTGAGGACCTCGACAAATCATTTTTTTTGGAAGGGATACAAAAATTGGAGAAGCGTTGGGCAAAGTGTATAGAGCTCAAGGGATACTACGTTGAAAAATAAAATTATTTTTTTATCAAAAAATCTGTGTTTTATTCCAAAAGTCACGGACTTATTGACCTCGTAGCATTGCCATGCATTTGTTTTAATTTTTTATTCTTTAATAGAATGGGTGTGATATGAAAACGAAAAGTGAGTTTGACGGCATCTCGTCATTCTTGTTAAGTTAGTGTCAAACTATGACACAACAAAGAATTTCATGTCGTTATGTTGCGTTGCGTTAGTTATGTAACGTTACGTAATGTTAATTGGTTAGGTAATTGAAAGTCAGTGAGCTTCAATATTATTTTCTAAATCTTGTCGTGAAAAGTTTCGTCCCATTAAATTGAGGAATGGTTTTATAATTACAAAATGCTTACAGTGAATCATACATCATTTTTTGCACATTGTGAATCATTCTTTATTTAAATTTCATTCCGAATTCGGAGATTTTACTGAGGTTAATCGTAGAGTTTAAGTCGGTTTTGAACCAACTTTGAATATCACTTAACTTGCTGAAATCGGTGAACTAAAATTGCTGAATCATTGATCAAAGTTTGAAATACGACGGTGATAAAAAAATGTGTAAAATAAAAATGTTTGACCAAAATGTAGACTAGGTATACCTAGATATATCAAAATTGTTGGAGCCGTTTTCGAGATATTTATTAAGATTGAGATGGAGGAAAAAATTGTATGGCAAAAATGTGTTTTTAGACAATCACCTAAAACGCTTAAGTACCAAGTTGATGACAATCGCTTCAGCCGTTAAGGTTGTAGATCGATCTACAGAATTGGGGGACCCACTTTTTTGGTGTTCTCAATGTCAAGTTAAATAATGAAAATCTCGAGTTTTTTTTTCAAAATGCAAAACTTGCCGTGCATCGCAAGTATGCCAAAACTAGATATTGTTCTATATAAAGGGTTTTTCAACAGGGACGCTACAAAAGTAGAGAGACAGGGACAGCAAACGACGCCATATTTCTTGCCGCTCTTTTGACATTTCTCTTCAGTAAGGTTTGCCATTTCATGATGGAGAGATATACGAGCCAACAACGAGTCGAAATTATTAAAAACAGTGGAGTCAGTGGCCTCAACGTTAAGAGCGCTACGTCCAATTTATGGTCGTCATAATCGTCGTACAAGATCAACAATTGAGCGTCTAGTTGAAAAATTTGAATACACATGCACAGTATAAAATGTTCCCATGGCAGTGAGACAAAGAAGTGCTGGCAGTGTCGAGAATATTGCTGCCGCTGAGGCTTTATTTTCAGAAAGCCCAAATGTGTCTCTCACACGTCGTTCTCAAGCGTTGGACATCTCTGTGACGTCGTTGTGGCGAATTTTGTGGATAGATCTTGGCCTACATCCTTACAAGATTAAATTGACGCAAGAACTGAAGGCGCTTGACTACCAGAAGCGTCGTATGTTCGTGAATTGGGCTGAGCAACAACTTGAAAATGATTCGGATTTTCATCGAAAAATCATCTTCAGCGATGAGGCTTAGTTCTGGCTGATTTGCTTCTACAATAAACAAAATATTCGTATTATTCGTCAGGCAGCAATCCACACGTACTCTATGAGTCATCATTGCATCTCAAAAAATTACGCTTTGGTGTAGTTTATGGGCCAGCGGCGTCATTGGGCCGTACTTCTTCCGTGATGATCAAGACCGGCAAGTTACTGTGAATGAGGATCGCTACCGTTCAATGATAACCGAATATTTTTGGCCCCAATTGGATGATATGGACTTGGAGGGCATGTGGTTCCAACAGGACGGCGCCACAAGCCACACAGCGAATGTCACAATCAATTTATTGGTAACCAAGTTTGGAGAACGTGTTATCTCACGAAATGGTCCAGTCGCTTGGCCGCCTAGGTCGTGCGATTTGACGCCGTTAGACTATTTCCTGTGGGGCTACGTCAAACCTATGGTCTATGCCAACAAGCCAGCTACGATTGATGAACTTCGTACGAATATCGAACGTGAAATTGCAGCAGTATCGGCCGATTTATGCTTGACAGGAGTAAAGAATTTCATTCCTATCCAAAACCGTTTTTGTTTTATTTAAAAAAAAACTTTTGTAGCGCTCTTATTGAAAAACCTGATATATATAGCTCGTCTGTATAGATACTGTCATACGTGGATGTATTAATTATACCCTTCTCGGTTACAAAGAAGTATGGATCTAACGGCACCATCATATCAAAGTCCACATCATGCAGTGACTTTTTACGGATGCAATGGTCTTCTGACAGTGACATCTGACATGTTGATTTAGCTTCTTCCTATGTGATCATTTTGTTTATTAACTTATCCAACGAATGAAAGCCTCATCGCTGAAAAATTGGTTATTCAAATGTCAATGTCGACACTAACGACCGCCATATTTAGTGCAGAGCTTACATTTAGATAGTCCATTGTCTCAGATGACCAGATGACAGTTCACGTAGTTCAGGTTGACGTATCTGATTGATGCCATGCCAATTCCGGAAAAAAGGGAATAGTTCAGGTGCCGTTACATAACATGACATATCTCTGAAGGGGTTTGCGCTATGTCGGCAATATCATGAAAAACTCCAATATCACTAGGCGTACCGATCTAGTACAACTTGCTAAAGAGTTGGTCTATCAAACCACTGTCCACTATCCAGAAAGTGCTGCCTACGAAATCAGGCCACTGGCTAACTCCCACAAGAGAGTCATCCCATGACCCAACAAAAGACGAACCCAGAAACTTAGGCTTTTCGATCATCACTTGCATGCTTCTGAGTACGAATGGTCATCGAATACAGCAGGTTCGAGACGACAAGATAGAACGGTTTAAGCCGTCGGGGATCCGGATCGGAAGGATGTCTCAGACAGGGACCTTTCATGTTTCCGAAATCCTAAAGATTTTAAGACTCATTTAAGAAAAATGAGTCAAATTTCACGACAAGTCGATAAGTTCAGGTCATCAATATTTTTGTAAAAATTTTAATTCGTTGAGGTTAGCTTTAGTGACCTTATTAATTACTGTGTTTTTACAAATTGGTGGCTGAAGCACATGCTTTGAATTTTTAAATCGACGCTGTTTTTTTGGAATTCTACATCAAATGAAATGGTTGCAAGAGCCCCATTTTGATGATGCTTATTAAATTTTCCTTTATCGCAAAAATAGCAAATATAAACGTGGGTCCTTTTCCAGCAAGTCAAAGGAGCTCCAATTCATTAGAATCCTTATGGAATGGGTGCCCTTTTAAAAAAAGCCTTTTTATTTTGCTCTGAATTCTATATGAATGTAATGAAGGCATAGATGGCTCTTGAATGTTTTTATGCAGTAGAAAAGGGGATCAAGCAATAAAAGCGCAGAAAAAAGTACACAAATACAAAAAAGACGAAGTCATTTTTGCCTAAAAGGAAAAACGTTAGTCTTTATTTTAAAAGAGAGTCTTTGCTTACTTAAAAGATTTCACTACTGCCTACGTCAATAATATCGAGTGTAAATAAAAAGGATCATACACAAAAAAAATCCAATATTTATGAAAAGGACGACGAGCGATGATGATGATGGCGATGACGATGGAAAAAATGGTGATGTTGTATGGCTATATGGAGTACATATAATGGCACTCATATTGAAAAGCAACTCCTGCTGCAGTGCATCATACACATATGTCCTTATGTATAGCGTAGAACTTACAATGTCCCAGTTAAAGACTGAATTATTTATGTAGTTCAGCGTCGTCGTCGTCGTCATCATCATCACCACCACCACCATCACTACCGAACATCAGCTTCATCACAACAACCATTACCGACCGCCTACATTCCAAAGAGCCAGAGGAGAGGGTCGGCAAAAATATAAACAAACAACTAAAACAAAAACAACTACAAACAGGCGAGTGTCCTGGTGCTCTACATTTTTCTTCATCATCATATGCACAACACAATCCACATGTGGATTATTTTTTTGTTAGCTGCAATATTTTTCTTTTCGGTCCTTTTTGGCACAAAAAAAAAACACAACAAACCTATACTCAGAAACCCAGAGAACCAACACGTTCAAAGCAAAACTTCCAGAGATCTAATGCAAAAAATTTGAATGGGTTCACAAAATATATACACCACAACATGGTGCGGTCTGTTTGGAGGGTGATAGTTGCTATTGCAGTACTATTGCGCCAGAAGACCCACCATCCATCCAACAGCTCCAGTAGCTGGCATAGAAGGACGACAGGAAAAAAAATGTATTATCAAATAAAACAGAAACAGGACGATGGCGGATTATTTGAGTGCGCCATGCTCTATGTACCATTCAACTATTATGTACATCGACGACTACGAATACAATCCACTAGAGATGGTTTTGGTATGAAACTGAATTTTAGATGCCCAGTATCGAATTTAGCTTAAGGCCTGAATCCGGAAAAGTTGACAAACCAATTCGACCAAAACAATTGTTTCAAAATACAAAAAATGGAGAGTTGTTAAGAAAAGAACAGATCAGAACAGAAAAACAGAGAACAGGGCATGACTGAATAGAAAAGTCAAAACAATTTATAACTGTCAGTTAAACGTCAGTTGTCAAAACAAACAGAACGTCTGTTTCTTGTTGGTTTTGTATATTTTTTAAGAAAAGAGGATTCAAACCTAAACCAGAAACAAAAGGATACAAAAAAAAACTGCTGATTTTGACAGTTCTCACCACGGTTCTGTTCTAGTTTGATCTTAATCAAAAGCTAGAACAGAAAATACTATTCTCTTTCATTCAATGAAATTTCACTGAACATGAATTCAAAATAATTCGAAACAGGAAATTTAAACAGCAAAAAGTTGTAGTTTTATGTCCAGAGCAGTTCTGAACATACATCACTGAACACAGCTATTCTCTTATACGTGCGAAGTGTTAAACACAATTTTTAGTTTGTTCTTCTCTGTTCTATTTTTGCCACAATGCTTATGATCTCGACTATGATCACATCTATTCCGATTTTATGATTGTCAATGTCGGTCAGTTCTGGTAGTTTTTGGATTTTGTTGTATCAGTAGTTTTTAAGATTGCTTCTACTTCTTTGTTTTATTGGAACTTCGAGTTTGATATTGCTTTCTTGGAAAGTTTTCTGTGTAGTCTACCGTACTACATGACAATACCAGCTGAGTCGGACTTACTGTATTTTTGCTCCGATAGATTTTGAAACATGGTCATCAAGACTTCCGTCAATTAGCTGTCAAGTGTTTGGTCCGTTCTATAAAATTGTGGGCCCTATGTAAGAGCATTTTTTCAACCTAAGGAATATTTTCTGGTCACAGAAGATGGCCGATGGCCACGCTACACAATTTGATCAAAGATGTATTGTTCCATTTACATAGTATATAAATGTCCGCAAGAGGGCCATTATGGATCAGAAAACGAGGAATCTAATGCGACGCCCATTTTTTTCCCAAAGCACCTCTTCAAGAACTCTGATAAATAACAAAGGCCTCAGGAGGCTTACTTGGTGTACATCAATTTTAATTTGGAACTCTGGGTTTCTGACCCATTTTGATCCAATTTTTCCATCTTTTTCCGCAATTCAGATGGCAGTTCGTCTGAAACGTTTTTATGAGTGTTTTCACCACCGCCTTTAGTTAGCAATCATCGCATTGAGGCATCCCTATCAACAAGCCCTCCGACAGCAACTTTGTTCCTTGCTACACCTTTTTGCTCAAAAATCTTTCTTATTATTGACAACCCACTTTTTTATTCTTTCTAATTCTGCATTTATGACCAATGAGCGCGTTCAATAATAAATTTTTTCCATCTACCATTTGGACAAGACCGCGCGCCTGAATGCCTTATCAAATACGTCCCTGGATGTTAGTTATCGTGGTATATTGAGTTACTAACCCAACCACATACCACTGAGGCTGGCATCTCTGTTCCTGATGTGTTGTCCTATATTTCGTTGCCAGAGAGTAAAACGATATCAAACGCGACGCGCAAATAAAAAAAAACGAAACAAATTGAAAAACAAAGAAATGAAAGAAAACTGGAACAGGATTGATTCATATGCGCTGTGGATTTTTCTCGTATCTCAGGATAAAAAAATATAAGTAAGCGGCAGAGTCCTCTCCGCCTGGGTTTGTTCTATACTGCGGTTACACAAAGTCGGTGGCCTACATTTAAGGTGTGCACTATAACACACACAAGACCGGAACGGGGTAAGGAAGCCCGACGGAAGGATGGTTACTGGGTTGAAAAAAAAATTATTTTTTTTACTCGAACAATAAAAAGTGGTTGTCCCGAGGTAGAATTTTTTTTAGTAATTACTTTCTAGAGCAGTAGAGTAGTGTAAGAAATGATAGACGGTAGGGACTTTCAGGAGGCAGTAAATATACATATACAGATGTATACATAAGTCTCCCGTCTATTTCATTCAACTGACAGTTGACAGTGTGAAATGCTGTCTAGTGTGGTACATTGTCTTGAGTGTTTTCATTATACTTTTGTGGTGCAGTCGGCGTCGTAAAAGACAAGCGGTTAAGAGAATGTGATGTTTGGGTTACCAGGACGGGACAAAGGATCGTTGACACGTTAAAAAAAAACAAATATAGTTTATATTCATTGACAGGAGTTGTTAAGATTGATATTGAAGGGTGAAACGCTTAAATTGAATAGTCCTTTGAGAGAGGTGAAGAGACATTATCAAAGAAGGGCATAATATAGATGATGATCTTTTGTTGTTGGTACAAAAGGCTCGGATTTAAGTCTTCTGTTGAATTAAAAAAGGCCTTTATCTAACTTCCGTTATTGTTAAGTTATTAAAAAACTTAGATCAGATATGTAGATTTTGCGACAGATAAATTGTTCAGAAATCTAGGTTACTTGTTTCACATCGTTGAATTTTTTTCCCTAACATATTTTAGCGCTCATAAAACGATTAACATACGTATAGCAGCTTCTTATACGCTTACTTTAAGGACACTTAATTCATTAAAAAAAGCAACACAGAGAACAAGAAGAATTATGTTCATTTACATAAAATCTAAGTAAATTATAGTAACTTGGAAGCACTGAAATTGACATTACTCAAGTGCTCACTTCATAAGAAATGACAGCCAAAACACTCATTTATGAAGACTGTCGGCTGTCATTTGTAATTTGCCTACAGACTCGAAAAACAGCTGATACTCACATTTTTGCAAGAGTATGGGTTACCTCGGCTGTCACATCAATTTAAATGAATAGAAATTTACGGGTAGAGTACGATAACTCAGGCGCCAAAAAATAAAAATGGATTCTAGTAGAACAGTTAGTTACAAGTATTTTTTAATATGGGAGGGGGTCTGTCTCCCCCCGTTTGACCGGGAGGGGCGATTTCATAAAAAAGTACTAAAAATGGAAAACAAAATATATAAAAACAAAATACTTAAAAATAAGTGTTATAAATTTTTTTTAAAACCAATACCTTAATCTATTAGCCAATTTTTAAGTCAAGTGGAATATATGCATAGTTTTTGAAAAAAAACGGGTTTTAAACTCAAACTTTGGGAAGAAAAAGTTAAAAAAAAGTGTTTAAAATAATTTTTCAAAATTGTAAAAACTATATGTTAATATTTTTTCATAAACTCGTTGCTCTGAAAACTATTATTTTATGTGTTCTAGTTTTTGAGAAAATTGAAAATTACTTGAGATGAGATTTTTGTTTTGTTTTTACGGTGATATCACTTTGAGGTGAAAATACCATAACTACGGTGCCGCAAAATAGTAACGGATTTTTGTAGATGGGCTTAATACAATCATTTTATCATACGAAATATGGGTATTTCTCCATCCTTTTGTGCGGGAGGGACAATTTTCTAAAAAATTACTTAAAATTAAAAAAAAAATAGATTTAAGAACAACGGCAACACTTACAATAATAAAATTATAGGTTTTCTGAAGCCAGAAACTTGTCTTCTCATCATTTATTTTAACCTAGTTATTTCCGTTAATAGTTTTTGAAAAAAATACCTTCAAACACAAAAATATATCAAACATTTTTGTAAGTAGCGAAATTAAGTAGCTACTAATTGGCTTTAATTATTAGAAAAAGATGTCCTAATATATTCGTAATCGAACTATGAAAACTAGATTGTTTTATGTCCTTAATTTAAAATTAAAAATTACCTAAACTGCTTTCTTATGGGATTCTAAGTTCTTGGTTTTTTTATATGTAGGTATTCTTATTTAGAAAAAGCTGTTGGATAGTTTCTTTAAATCTAGACTCTGCAATACAAAAGAAACCTTGCATATGCCCAACCTCGCACCCCCCCCAAAGCCTATAGTGTGCAGCGGCAGGGGCGTTGCAAGGGATAGCATGCCCACCCATACATACGTCACTGTTTTTTTTTTTTTTGATAAATGTTGAGTTTGAAAGTATTTTTTCAAAAAACTATTAACCCACATAACTAGATTGAAACAAATGATAAGAGGACAAGTTCTTGAATTTCAGAAAACCTATATTCCTTTATTGTAAGTATTGCCGTTGTTTTTAAATCATTTTTTTCTTAATTTTAAGTTCTTTTTTTTTAAATTGATCCTCCCGTCTAAAAGGAGGGAGATAGATCCCTCTTCCGTAGGATAAAATACTTGTATTAGGCCCTCTAAAAAAATCCGTTTTGTGCGGCGCCTGAGTTATAGTTCTCCCGCCAAATTTACTTAGTACTGGTTTCAATTCAAGGCTATGTCACAACGACAAAATACGAGTAAATTGTTACATAAATCTTAAGAATTTAAAAAAGGGTTTTTAATAAAGTACATAAAGACACCTATAAGATTTCAATTTAGGGCTAGGTCACAATGGTCAATTGTTTGCTTTCTTTCTGATTTTTGCGGTACAAAAGTTCCTGATGACTTACATTATGATAAGATTTTCTTTTTAAAACAAACAGGTATTTAAAAGAATGATTACTTAGTTTAACGGAATTTTAATAAATATCTTTATGTACTTAAATAAATGGTGGACCGTGAAGTGCCCAAGGTGACCACCACCACCCCCGTATGAGCTTCGTATATTATTTGCATGGTTTTGTTTGCCTATGGCACATAAATCCCAATTAATTGACACTTTACTGCTCTCGATAACGAATCTGAAGCTCAATCACTCTAGTGTCAATAGCGAGACCTAAAAAAAAATTTGATTGCAACCTACATATACTTGCGTACATATGCTTGTTAAGATAAAAAAACAAAAAATTCCATAATACACACATACATATATTACATACCACAGTAGTGCCATGGATTTTAAAAGACCGAGGGACAAAAAAGGACATGCCCACATGGAACACATTAACGTTGATATAAAGCACTTTGTGTCGCGTTTAGAAAAGTTTGCATGTATACAGTGAAAACTCCCTTAGGCACAAGTGACTAAATAAACTTTACTTCATATTCATACTTCGAATACAAAAATATAGAGAAAAAAATTGTGAATATGAGTTGTACAACTTTACATTTCATAAACTTAAATTTTAAATTAAATTTATTAATTTTTAGCTGTCAAACTTTGGCAGTTTTTTGTATCAATTAAAAGTTGGAAATATCTAAGGTTATTGGAAGGAATTCAATTTTAATTTCAATGAAGGACAGTTTATAGAATGTATGCAAGTGAAACACCTTTATCGAAGGCAGAGTTTCCATTAAGACTTCATAAAATGTTTGGTTATAGTACTTATAAAGAAATTACATAAAAGTCTGTATAATAAAACATACATTCATGTGCAACTTGAGGATATAAACTAATTTACTGTTTTTTTTAATTGAAAATACAAATCAAAAGTTTTTTTAACGAAGCGATTAGCGAAGCTTTTACTGCGGTTGCATTTTGGTAAGAGTTTGTTATACGTATGTAAAATTGATGTATTCTATTTGCTTCTCGTAAGGGACCTTTGTAAAAAAAATGTATATAAATTTTACCCATTACTTCCATAAAGCTTCCTTAAAATGAATTTCGCTTTGTAGACTGAGTAAAAGCAAAATTATCGGCAATTCAATTTTCGGGGGTAAATAAATATTGGTTAAGCTCAAAACTGAAATAAAATCGTTTCTTTTTTCTTATTTAGAAGGGAAAAAAGCACCAGGTGAAGCTTGTATGGAAGTAAAGAAAACAATAGCCATGTTTTTTTTTTGTAAATCTAAACGCAGCCAAACTAGATTTCCCAAACCAACGGATCCGCAGCTGTCTGATTTATATATGTATTTTATCCTTTAGGTTCCTGATAATCTGTAAAAAAAATAAATGTAAAAAATTCACTTATAATTTGTTTATATTTCTTCAGATTAAAGACAAATAAGCAAACTAAAACTTGAATTAAAAAATCGATATAAAATGGAAGTTATATGAAGAAGTAAGAATATCAAAATGTTAAGTCCCCACAGCTGCGCTGTCCGAAATTATTGTATGTGATTGTCGTTTTTTTTTTCAATAAAATCAAATTTTGTGTAATTATGTGGTTATGTTCGTAGAGTGCTTACTTGCAAAAATGTTAGCGTTTTATATTTAAGTATTTTATGAACTTGAGTTTTAATTCTAACAAAAAGGCCAAATTAATATAAAAATGAAGGTCAAATATTTAATTCAGCAATTTTAAACCGATTCCAACGTATTAACATAGGTTCAAAGATGGTTCAAGGTTTAAGTATGTGATAAGAGTCAAATAAACGCTTGAACTCTTGTTTGACCTCAGTTTATCGTCCCAAATCGGTGATTTAAAGCTTTTGCACAGCAGTTGAAATATTTCTAAACGGTTCAACATTATTGTCATTTGGTGCCAAAAAGTTACGCCTCCAATTACGTTACACTTTTTCAATTACTTGTATTAAAATTTTTGAACATTTTTCACGAGTTTTCTAAGAATTTACTTAACTTCTTAATCAATAATCAGTTGTGCAATCGTGGGTAAAATATTTGATTCGAGGTTTAGCAATTTTAACTCCCTATTTCGGCAAATTAACAGAGGCTTAACGTGGGTTCAAGGTTAAAGTACACGATAAGAGCTAAATACATGCTTCATCCATCGTTTAACTTCAATTAATCCGCCGAAATCTCTGAGTTAAAATATTTGTACAACTCGTCCTTGAAATATATCAGTATATCTACATTACTAATTGTGTACGCTCTAAAATAAAAATTAATAGAAAAAAGAAGGCCTTACATAATTTTTTAGCTCTACAAACAAAGCCTTCCAGATTCATGACAGTCATCAGGAGTATAAACGAAACAACTATAACTTTATTCAATACTCGAATAAACGCCACAAATCTATCCGCAACTAGCTTCTCCTTTTATCGGAAGCAAGATCTTGTATTGTAAAATATTGCTCTGGTGCGGTTAGCTTCTGTCCAAAAAAAAACACGGTGAATATCTTGAGTTTTAAACGAAGTACAGATATGTGAACATTTTAGAATATAAAAAAAATGTGCAAGTATTCCGTAAATTTACTCCAATTAAGGACTTACAGAAAATAGTCCCTTAATCGATAGAAAATTGGGAGCAGTTTACGAATGAGATTCGTAACTTTAGTGAATAGCTGCAATGAGAGACTTCACTGTCTATATTGCTCTCTCGCCCTCAACCAACTCATAACATTTTAAATATACTGCGCCTCGACTATGAGTTTCTAAAGAGGCCTTTTATGGAACACCACCCTCGATCAACCCCTTCTCTTATGACAATCCATCAACATTAATGTAGGTGAAGTCGATAGATAAGTGCACTATGTGCGGTGACCAACAAAACAATTCACGCCGCGGTATAAGGGAAATATATACTCGTAAACGACATCACATCACATTAAGGCGTGTCACTCCGCCACCAGTACTCAAATCAAAACTAGGTCATCGCATTCAAGTAGAGAAAAACTTTTATTAAAAAAAAAAAAAAAATCTTACACAACTCTATTTTCATCAATAAACAATTCTTATAAAAATAAAAAAAAAAATAAAATATATTTACACGTATTCATAATTACTTGGTACACCGACATCAAAGTATGTGCGTCTGTCCTCTTGATTCTTCTTCGCCAAAAAGATGCCTAATTAAATGTTTGCTATGAGAAAAAGTTCTGATTCCCGAGGTTGTGTCAGTCGCCGGCCGTGTCGCTCACTCAGGAACATAGCCTTTTTCTTCTTCTTCTCTGAGGAGGTTATGTATCTCGTTCTCGGTATATATATTATACTCGTACACACATAGAGCAATAATTTTGCCGAAAGGCCAAAACAACACTCGATATCAAAGTGTTTTTAATTTGTTTATCCACTCTCCAACTGATGCACAAAGAATCGCGCAATTGATCAAAAGATTTTTATTAGACGACCGACTGAGACCCGAACAACTAACTATACTTATACACGACGAACGTTGACTACGACGACGCGTCGTGACGGCGGCGACGGCGACTATACGACGATGGTGTTGATGGTGCTGATGATGATGATGATGGAGACAACCAAGATGACTCTAGGAGGCAATAGCAGAGCAGAATCAACTAGACTCTCAAGAACTCTGTGTGTGGTGGTTCCTAGACGATATTATTCTTCTCTATTTTTTTGCGGTTCCCTGATGTTAGCCTTTGAATCAATTTTTGAGATACAAAATGTTATCTTTTATTTAATTTTTTTTTAAATTTTAATTTTCTATGTTTTGGTGGCAGAGAATTTAAATTGGCTGCGAAGATATCTAATGTAGGCTTCTTTATTATTTGTTGTTTTATATATTTTTTTTTTTGCCCGAAGTTCGCAAAAGATACAAAGATACAAGTCTGAACTATGAATTTCTTTGTGTATTGCTCTCAAGACTGTATCTTTTGGATTTTAGTTATTAATTTTTCTTTGGTGTTTTTTTTTTATTATTATTTTTTTTTTGTTGAGATTGTCTGTCAGGAAAAAAACATACAGATAATTATTCAGTTCAATGGAAGGCAACCGTAGCCAATTAATTTTATAGGGGGTTCTTGATTTAAATTGAAGGATAAGATTTTTAGACTTAAACAATCATCATCTAAGTTGGTTGATTCTGATTGCTGGTCTTTATTCTATAGTGTGTCGTTAGACAAATCCAAATGCTCTTGATATATTTAAATTTAGATAAGATCTAAATCTTCTTGGACGGCACCAGAACGTGCTTATAAATGGTGAATAGGCCTTAAGACATTTCCAACTGAGGCGGTTTCTTCTTAATCGTACAACAAATTGGAGTACCCTTAACTCTCAATTTGGCGATGACTTTTTTTGTTTTCAGTCCCTGCACTGTCTTTGATGCACTCTAGTTTCCAGCTTAGATTGATCGCAGGATGATGTTCTATATACTCGAATATTTTTGACAGAAATGGAAGAACGGTTCGAGAAGCTATCAGTATCAATAGTTCAGAAGTGGGATACAACTTAATTTCTCACAACGCTGGTAACCTGAATTACAAAGCAGTTTTTACTTAAGCATCTTGAAATTTAAACGACAGCTGGCTTATGCTCTGCATTTAGGCCACTAGGGAACTGGTTCAAAGTTCAGAAGTGGAATACGACTAGTATAATTGAATAATTACAATAAACTAATAATATGAAATAGTAAGAAAATTTAAGAAAGTTTAATACATTTTCAAATATTTAAAAATTCAAAACTCCTATTCGGTATCCCCTATTAACTCGTTCCCTATATTTATCTCCCACTGTGTTATAATATTTTAATTCAGTAATTTTCTCAGAGTCGCTGAACGTCTCTAGATCATTCCGATTTCCCGACTGTGCCAGCGCCTTCTCTAAAGTTCTAAAGTACTAGCTATTATATAAGCATGCAAAATTATTAAAGTCCAACTTAACTTGGAAATAAACACAGAGAGCCAAGCGGCTGTCAAAGCCGTAAATTCGATAAAAATATGCTCAACAATGTCGAAATTAGCTTCACAACCCTTACATTAACCATATAGTTACTTTATTCTGGGTTCCAGTATACAGTGGATCGAAGGTAATAAATGGCCAGACGAACTGGCCCCACAAGGATCAGCCCCTCACTTGTGGTGAGCGTTTATATCTTACTTGTTGCTATGGATGGCAAAATTTATAAGTACGTGTTAATGGGTATTCCTCATAGCACATACTGCCGTAGCTATAAAAATCAGTACAAAAGGGAAACAGTGCTTCATTTCCTCTGCAAGTGTCCCGACTGTGCCAAACTGAGAATGCAATCATTTGGAAAAGCTTTTCTTTCTGATCTAAACGATCTTTTTGATACAAAAATTAAAAACCTTACCTCTGTCCTCAACACTACGAAATGGCTCTGCTTGAGCGACTTACCACACTCCTTTTCTCGCTAATAATCTTTTATTCAGTTCCGTATGAGTTATTGGTATCAAAACGGCGCATTCCATCGGTACTTGTGTTTAAGTTGCGCGAGTTCGCTCTTGACCGCTATTTTTATCTACCTGTACCTCGAATAATCAACCAACATTTAACGAAAACTGAGTGATTACTATTAATTACTAATTAATTCGAATGATGAATGCTATAGAAACAGGCCCATAAAAAGCCTTCAATCCCAATCCGAACCTACAGTCCACACTGGACTGGACACTCACACATCACAAAACCTCTTGGATCTTGCTCTTACGTCTTGGTATTGCACTGCATTACGCATTACTCATTTTTGAGAGATGAGATATCATTCGAATGATGAATGGAAATAACTCGAATGACTTCAGATGATCGGGGTGTCTCGAGAAAATGTAAGATTCGATTATTGCATTTTAAATTCGAATGTGCACATCATTAGATAAAAACCTTATTTCTCTAAACCCTGCCGGTTACCAACATTACAAATCAAGTTTTAAGTATCTTGAAACTAAAGCGATGCTGAGTTATGCTCTGCACTTAACAAATATTCAGAAGTGGGATACAACTTTATTTCTCTTAAGACCGGTAGGCAGCATTACAAAGTAGTTCTCAAGCATCTTGAATAAAAAAGGATTATTTTGACTTCTTAAAAGTCAGACAATAATATTTCCATTTGCCTATAAACAAAAGCAGGTATTTATTTCCCCGGACTTTACTCCTTTCAATGACTGAACATTGACAAAAGAAGAACAACAAAAACCAGTCACAAAGTCACAACTTAATTGTCTTTCTATGGTTCTTTTCTTTATTTAAAAAAAAAGTTTCGCACTTTTTTGTCACTGTCATTGCAACAATTTCTTTTGCTTCCCCACTAAAGAATTCCTTTTTTTACGCCGCGTGTTTTCTTTCGATACTTACGATTATATCTACCAAAGCCACCCAGGAAGATAAACAACACTTTCCTGTCACTCTTCTTCCATCTAATGTCTCCTAAGAAAAACAAATGAAGAGCAAAAAAAATCCCACTTCCAAGACAAGACCATACAAAGAAAAGTCGATAAATGGCAGAAAAATAGTGTGACTTGGTGAAGATGCCTTGACTTAATCGCTGTGTGTGGTCATCATAGTCCACATTTTGCGCCAAAGACTCATCATCCAGACTCTCGCATCATTACTATAGAGTATAGCGTTCTAATAACAAATGCTTGTTTTTTTTTCGCGTGCGCGCGCAAAAAAAATTAAATGTCAGATAGAAAAACAAAAGTAATGAAAGTGAACGACAAACGAATAGACACATGATTAAATAGCGAGACCAGTGAGGAGACCATTATAATGTATTGTGTACCTACTTGGAGCAGGGACGTGATGATATCACTCTATGGATGGAGTTGACCTTTTAATTTATTGTGTTTTCTTCCCTTAGTTTTTACACGAAACGACTATGTTCTGAACTGGACACGTTTTTGATGTGATATTGTTTTTTTTTTATATGGAACTATCATAGACTTGGGCAGAACTAGTTATACGTTATCAATTAGGGCGGCGCTATTATCTCATCAGCGCAATTTTTTTTCTTTTTTTAATTTTATCTGATTAGAAATTGCATGCAATGTTTGCGATGGAGGTCATGGCGGTTGGTTTTAATGGAAACCTATTTTTAATTTTGAAATGGCTGTCGGGGTTGATAGGTTGGTTGTGCTTGTTTACACTTGACACCACATATTAAAATGACAGTTTCTTGAAATAGTTGTGCTACGTGCTATTGTGAATGATCCGTGTTTTAAACTGCACTTGTATTGCACTTTTCCACAAACATCAAAATAATTGTAAAAAAAATATCCCGATTGAATATCCAGATACTAAAATACAAATTTTGTGCAATCAAATTTTTTGTCGCAAAATTTCTTTTTCTAAAATGAGTTTTTTGATTGACAACTTCTTATTTATAGTTGACAGTTAGGTAATAGACATTTTGGCAAAAACAAAATGTCACCAGCTGTCATCAAATATTTGAAATTATTTCCACAATATTGAAAGAATACTGTGGTTCAGAAATTTTAACTCACAGATTTTGGTGGATTAGTTGAAGATCAACGACGCATGGTTCAAGCATGTATTAGGTTGGTTTTACATACTTGAACCATCGCTGAACCACGGTGAAACCGCCGAAATTCTGTCTGTTCTTATAAAACATAATATCGTTACTTTCAATCGTTGTCAAAAATTTAACGCGAGTGTCAGGAAATGTGAATACAAAATGGCAAAAATTATTTGTCGTTCGATGTCGTTCATTCTCGATTTCAAAAAAATATATGTTTACAAAATCTGACAGTTAGCTGTCAGAACTTATTATATCATTGATATATGCAGCACCTGGGCGGATATTCTATCTGTCAACCTTTTAACTTTTACAAACCAAATCAACAAAAATTATTTCTTAAAAAACATTTATCAAAACAACAAGTTTTCCAAAAAAACGCCCATTTTTCGTTAACCGTAAGTTTTTGATAAAAAAAACTCTGAAAACCCAGAGCCAATTCATTGAAATGAACTAAACAAACATAGCTTTTGTTAACTTCAGCGGTCGTTTAATAAGTCAAATAAACAACGAGTTCGTTTTCTGATCCAAATACGAATCAGCAGAAACTTGGTTCAGTGAATTTTCTAAAAAAAATAAATAAAATAAAACAGAAAAAGTTAAACCTAAGAAATGTCAAACAAGAGTTTGGGTTTACAATCTTAGAAGTTTTTTTTTTGTGAAAATAAAACTAATACTGCGTGACCAGACTCCAGCCAGCTCCAAAATTTCAAACAGTGTCGATAATGTTTCAATAGCGCTTCGGTAAAGCTTCGATAAGTTTTTTTTTTGGCTTCCTCGGAACCTTACCGAAAGCTTATCGAAGCTGAAATGTTAGTAGTACATTATAGCCTGGTAGAAAAATGTCGCAGTTCTAAAATCCTTATTTGAAGGTTCCTACTATGATTTTATAACTAAATATGTTTTTATTTTTATTTTTAAAAAATCTGTGAATGTAAAAAAGGGCGAAGTTGCTTATAATTTTTTTTTTAAAGCAATTATTGATTTGTGACTCCATATCCAGACATGCCAACTTAGTACAGTGCAATTTATAAAAGTACTGTTTATGCAAACTCGCAGGGTCAGAAGGGCATTTGTATTTCGGAACTTAGTTGTTTTTTACCTGCCCTCCAACTGCCCAATATTTGAGACATTAAGGGTACAAATTGTTTTATTGGCAAATCTAGTCACTCTACGGTCGATAAAAAACTAAAGTACAATCCAAATGTAAAATCCTACTTTGCATAAATTTACCAATAAAACGCCCATTTTTATACCTAAATTGACATTTCTATCGTGTAAATCACTATTACTAATTTTTACTTTCGATATAGGTACTATACGCCAAGTTTTGAATTTGAAAAAAAAAATCGAACTCAAGATTTTAATCAAATTTGACATTACGATGGCCCACCAAAATGTCTGTACAACGAGCTACAGCCTAAACGGTTAAAGCCATTTTCTGCAAACCTGGTATTTAAGCGTTTTAGGTGATTTTCTCAAATAGTATTTTGAATCGTTTTTTTAGCCCAAAAAAAAAAACGGTACTAGCAATACAATTTTTTCTACCATCTTAATTATCTCGAAAACGGCTCTAATGATTTTAATAAAAAAAAGTTTCTGCACTACTTTAGGTATGGTCTACATTTGGTCTAAAAATAGTACATTTTTTTTTTTATTTTCGACTTTCCAATAATAGGCTCTACGGATTTTTTTTTTGATTTTTGAAAATTCAATATTTCGAATTATTAAATTTATATGTATTATTAAATGTTTAAAATTGTCACACCAAAATTAAATAAAAATGACTTAAAAATAAAATAAATTCTTAATAAAAATTTTTGTACTGATGTGATCGAACATAAGAGCAAGTACGTGCGATCCACTCGTGCATTTTATTTATTTAGTCAGTCCTATAATTTAAAGTTAAGACATTTTCGAACACACAATCAAATGCTATAAATTTTCCTTCTTTCGAAGCTTGCCTGATACAAGCAATTTCTATTTCGCACATAACTCGTATTGCTGATTTATAAAGTCCCTGATGAACATTAACTTATGGGTCCTTTTCACAGGAACTGTCACCCAATCTCCGGGTTGAGCTGTCAATTGTTATAAACATTCGACAAGTCCGCATGTATAATTCAAATGGCTTCTGGCAATAACCACCATCGGAGAGCAACCACGCCACAGCCACAGGCTATGTTACCTATCTACTCGTGTGTACTCTATAGCAATACTAACCAACCACTGCTTCTTCTTGTCACTTGAAATTAATTTGAATAACTTGAAAATGCGTTGCACATAACGCACCCCCTTCCTTGGGCATATGATGATGACAACCGGCAAAGGCGATGCATGCATATAGGTAAACCCACGAGCTGCTATAACCGACCGATGCCGCCGAACGATGAAACTGACGACGATGAACATAAGGTCTCCTCAACCAAACTGAACAGTGTCACTTGCCCATTTGCAGTAATTACATGCAATCAGACGAACGTTAAATAAAATCACTTTGCTACTGCAACCTGCGACCCAGCTTGCAACTGCTGCCGCCGCCCGCGTCGCAACGTGTAAACGTACAAATGAAAAAGAGAAACAACAAAAAAAAAACAGAATAATAAATGAACGAAACAACACCAGTAGCCATGTTGAGCATTGAACTAAAGAGTGTATTCCGCATTTCCCACTTGAAACATTTCGTGCATAACAATCAGTCCCACTCTTCATCCTCATCATCGTCGTCATCATTATCATCGTCACTTCTTGATGAGGCAAAAGAATTGAAGTGGAACGTCTATGACAAATAATATAAAAGAATACAAAAACTGTCAAACGCATTGTCTGACAGTATGTCTATTTGCAATACAATTAAACACGCACTCAACAGAATAATACAAAAAAAAAAACATATATTTTCTCTCAGAAAGTGCGTGAACCTTCTCAAGATCGATGACCTACCTAGTATCTATCTATCTCTTTAGTCTTCAGGTCTTCACGAAAAGATATAATAATTTGGAGAAGAAAAAATTACATATTTCCCAGTTTGACCTTTTTGTTTTTGTTGATGTTGAAGTTTTGTATCTTATTCATTCATGTAATGACTTTTTAGTCACGTAAAATTAATCAAACTAGCTTTATGTACTAATGGCAGGGGGAAGTCGTCTTCATTTCCTTCCCATTACAATAGAATATTGTTCATCATTCGTGTCCGAAAGGTAGGACCGGGCCCAACGCACATCATTGAACAGAGTGGTTTAAATGGTGAT
Source organism: Philhelius pedissequus (assembly GCA_910595825.1). NCBI lineage: Eukaryota > Metazoa > Arthropoda > Insecta > Diptera > Syrphidae > Philhelius > Philhelius pedissequus. The sequence goes on from OU343160.1 coordinate 332,315,015, forward strand.
GTTGTCTAGAACACGTCTCGTTCAAACAAAAAAAAAAAAACAATAATAATTCGTGACTGGAATTTCGCGGTTTGAAGTTCTAACGGTATATAGTTACAACTGATATTCACATTACGAATCACAAAAACATTATTGAGAGTTTTTTTTTTGTCTGACGTCAAAAAAAATTCTAAAGATTTCTTTTTTTTTGTTTGGTTGTTGCTTTTGTTGATAAATAATTTGTTACTGAGAAGGTGTTTGTTTGCTTAATGGATGAATAGTGTAATTTTGTAATATTATTCTCATTTTGTAATCGAATCACAATTTATAGCAGCAGGTGTCAAAAGTGGTCAGTTATAGAAATGAGAAAATTATTAAAAAAAAAAATATTATTAAATGAATACTTATGTAACTTAATGTGTTCGTTGTTGATTGACCAGGACCAGTGTTGCCGTAATCGTTTGATTTGTTGACATTCTAAAATACAAGGTGTCGCTAAGAGCTCCAGAAAAGGAATGTTAGAACAAAATTAACGATCTTTTAGCTCTGTTTCATTCCGCAAATAAAGTTGAACACAGGGCGCAACACATTTTGGTTTTGTACCTATCGGTTTTTAATAAAGACTGAAATTAAAAAAAAAACACAATATTTTTAAATTATAAAATTGAATTTTCAACGTGAAACTTCAAGATTTAAATTCTGTCATCCAATTTCACAGTGTGGTAGTTTCAACTTGAGTTCAACTGAACCTGGATGGTTCAAAGTGTAACCTGAACTTCAGTTCAATTGAACGTAATTTCATTAGCTTTATGTGACAGTACATAGCATTTACACGTAATTTCTTAAATCTTTCCTTGTTTTCCCTTTCCCTCTCTCTCTCCGAAGCAAAGAAAACGCGAAACAGCATCGAATATGTTGCGTTGTGGGCAAAATAGGGAAGCTTAGCTAATCGGTGGCTAATACTACGTTTCCACCGAACTTTAATCTCTTGCAGATTTACTAATCTCAAAAAGTGTTTCCACCGCTCCAAAAGTTGATTAATTTTGACAGCACTATTCGAAGTGCATATATCGTTTCATTTTCTCTTATGATGTAGAAGTGAGACAGGCAGCTTCATCTGTGTCAACCGAAGAGAAAAATTCATTTTCCCGATGAATGTGTTCATTTCGATATGGAAGTAGGGTAGTTCGATTGAAGATTTAAATGAGATTTATTTTAAATCTTCATCTGAGAAGATTAAAATTTGTATGGTAAATTCTCAAGATTTGTAAGAGATTTAGCTAAATCTACTTAAATCTCGGTTAAGTGGTCGGTGGAAACGAAGTATAACTCTTATTCCGGAGAAAACTGTGTTACCGGCACGATTTACCTCTGTGTTATCGATAAATTGTATGTAAGGCTCATTTTTTCTGTAATGGCGTCTGTTATTTCCGATATCGTTTTTGTGACTTCTACAGAAAACTCTGATTTATTCATTGGCGATGAAAATGCACAATACAGAAAACAAAAAGACTGATAAAGTACAATGCAAAAAACAAACACAACTGGTGAGTCCGTTGCAAACGATATCTGGTAATTGGCAAGTACTGTCTTTTTGTTAATCTAGAGAATGTACTAAGTTCAAAATTTAAAGAAAACTGTGGAACTTATTTTTTGAACTGAATTGTCGACTAAAAGTGGTAAGGGCTAGTTTCTAAAAAGTAGTTCTTCAATGGGAAATTACCTTTATCTTTCAATTTTCGAAAATCTATCTATTGAAATCACAGTTTCACTATCGAAATGTAGATGGGGACACTATCGCAAACTATTCGTGAGTACTTTACTCATCAGTTTCAACGGAACTCACGAAACGTTTTATCATTGAGTCATTAATATTAATTTTTGTTGGTTTCAAGATGCGAACGCTTTTTTTAAGTTCTTTCCTTCCGTTAAAATATCAAATTAAATATACGAAATCAAATTTGAATGAAAAATCTCTCAATTGTATCAAACTCTTGTGTTTTTTTGCCTTGTCTGATGACCAGTCAAATTGGCAAACGCTTGAAAAAGTTGCTAAAAATATTAATTATTAATATCACGACTAGTGATGGGCATAATCGAATGATTTTAATAATCAAGATATTAGTATTCGAGTGATTAAAATAATCGAATAATAATTCGAATAATGAAAAAGTAAGAAAATTTTAATAGCTTACTCAATTTTTTTATTAGGTCAATATTCAGTTTGAATTTAGAAGTTTACGTACAGAAATAATGTTAACTATGCTCATATATCAATAGATACTTAAGCATTTAAATTTTAAGTACATAATCTTGCCTTTCATTTATACTAAATGAAATCATTCGATTCATTCATTTTCATTCGGTCATTCCATAAAAAAAAATAGAATGCACGATTGGATCGCACGTACTTGCTCTTATGTTCGGACACATCTTAAGCACAAGATTTTAGTAGAAACATCTCAATATGTTTTTTTAAGTTTTTTTTTACTTATTTTTTATATAAAAAATTTCGTAATTTTTTTTTTTTAAATGTTTATTTTTTAGTATGACAATATAAATTTAAAAACTGAATTTCAAAAAAACCGTGCACCCATTTTCGAAATAATTGGATTTTTGAATAATTATTTTTTGAAAATTCAATAATTTCGAAAATGGAAAATAAATCTATTTTAGTTATATTTAGAATTCAAAGGACCTCCTATATAAAAATTTTGATCGAAATCCGTTGAGTCGTCTACGAGAAAGTCCATAATCAAAATAATGGTTGTATGGCAAGTACCATTTATAACAGAATATGTAAAAAAAAAATTTACCGAAATGTAGACTACCTATAGTAGTTCACATATTTTTTTAAAATCAAAATCGTTAGAACTAGATAATTAAGATAGTAGAAGAAACCGTTAGTTTTGGCCCAGAAAAAAAAACATTCAAAAATGTATTTTAAAACGCTTAAATACCAAGTTTGAAGAAAAACGCTTCAGTCGTTTAGGCTGTAGAACGACAGACAGACAAACAGAATTGCGAGACCCACCTTTTTGGTGTTCTCTATCAACGTAATGCCAAGTTTGATTAAAATCTCGAGTTCGATTTTTTTCCAAATGCAAAACTTCCCCTGTAGTAACTATTTGGCATGTAAAATCTCAGATAAAGTACCTACCTGTCCCTCGAGTGATCAAAATGTATTCGAGAACCGAATAATTACTATTACTAATTCATTCGAATGATAAATGCATCAGAAACAGATACAAAAAGCATGTTCTAATTCTGTCTGATTTCAGATTAAGTATCGGGATATCTCGAAATAATGTAAGAATCGTTTAGTTCATTCGAATGCGCGCATCTTTAATCACGACACTAAGACATTTTTTTCGATAACTGATTGAATTTTTTTACTAGAATCAAATATTATCAAATGAGGATTGATTCTCAAATTTGTTATATTTTAAAATCCATTTTCATAAAAAAAAAATGACCATAACATTGTTAATGGTGAACTTTTTTCTAATTAAAATATTTGGCAGTTGATAATTAATCGACCATTTGATATTTAAACGTTTTTTTTTTTATTTTCAACTTTCTCATTTAAGGTTTTACCGATTTCGTCCAAAATTACTATAAAAGATGTGGTTCAAGTTTTAAGTAATACCTACTAACATTTTTTAATAATATAAAAATCTAACTATATAACTGTATCTAAAAGTAATATTGTGTTAACGATTGTGCATTTTATTTTTAACTATGTAGTAACTTTTAGAAAAGATTTACCCATTAGGACGTTGATTGAATTTTTTCAAGGCATAATTCCATGGTGTTAGCGTTCTTCCAACCGTCATGTCATGCAATTACACTAGTTCATAGAGTTCTACTTTCACGAGCAATAAAATGTTGTTATGTATTTATTTAATTTATAAAAAAATGGCAAAAATGACTAATTAAAAAAAGATTCACGACTTCTGAATCATCATTCAAAGCCAATCGATCATAATCATTTAATAATTCAAATCAGAAGTTTCATTCTTTAAAAAGAAAAAAAAAAGAAAAACTGTACATTTTTTTACAGATACTTAAAATACTATTCATTTATTCGGAACATCAAAACTTAGAACACGACTGTAGATACCTAATTGCAATTTCTCCGACATTGGAATAGTTTCTATTGCGTTTTCGGAATATTATTCACTTTCACGCTAAACACATCAAGCCACTCAGGAATTCATTGAAAAACAAACCCAAATTCTGACTTTCATCCTCAAATAGAATATGTATCATTATAAAGAGTTCTGAGGGTCAATTCCCGATCTGTGAAGATGTGAGGTGATAAATTTTATCACGCTTTCACGTCTAATTCGATTCTCGATTCGTGAAAAAGTGAAGTTTAATGCCAAATATTTTTCATATGATAATTTTTTTATCACAGTCAATTGTTTTGTGAAGAAAATGTTTCTAATCGAATATTAAGAAGAAAAACAGGATTTGGCACATGACAAGTAAGCAACAATTATATTTATACACAAATTTATTTTAGTAGTAAGTTATATTTGTGTTAATTCGAGTAAATAACGAAATTGTTAAATCAACAGATTCACAACAGCCGACGCGACGATGCTCATTCCTGCGACTGATTGTTGGGAACTACCCATTGCAAAAAAATGCAGAGCACTTTACCATATTTAAATGGTTTTGAAGCGCACTTATAAGTTGAGTGTTTTTCAAGAATGGTCTCAATTCAAGTATTAAATCCATGCATAAATGTTTTGGGAATCTATAAAGTTCAATAAAGTTGTAACTTCGAATAGATTCTGCCCATCTCGAAGGGAAAGCCTCAATATCCTCACATGGAAAAATAATAAATCTTGCACAAAACAGAGATACTATTGAATATAATATATAAACCCACAATTGTTCAATACGACGTCTTTAATTAATTTATTAAACGAATTATTATTCCGGACATTATTCTTAAGCAAATTTAGAAACTGAAATGAAATATTTACCTTTCCCAACAAAAAATCTAATCAGAAATGACAGAATTTTATCATTTAGTACTTTTTAGTAAAAACTTTATCACAATGAGTTCTAGAATCGCATTAGGCGTGTGCGTGAAGTTGGAAAATGATAAACCTCTGTGAAAACTGAAATGATATTTTTTTTATCACTTCATAATTTCACAGATCCGGAATTGACCCCCTGAATCGAAATTACTCAAAAACCAAATTAATTTGTGCCTTTTTTAGGTCTTATTGCTTCAAGTCAAAAAAAATAATCCCTAAAACTAATTTCAGTCCAACTTCCAGGCTAGTTTATACCACTATACTTAGTTTTCTATCTGTTATTCAAATGATGATGTGCCAAAGAAAAAAAAAACAACTATGTATAAGTTCTGACGAAACATCAAAAGTTATTTATCAGAGCCAACTAGACGACCGACAGTCAGCGACTACTTTTGTTTATTTATCTAACTACAAAAAAAAATACATAGATAGATATTTTTTTTGCTGAATGACCACGATACTGGCATTCAAAGCTTTATAGAGCCACCACCCCCGCTCTGAACTAACCACCCTAAGCTGATTTAGATTGGCGATAGTTTCCTTTGTTTGTGCTACACACACACACACACTCATATATTAATGGATGGCTATACCTTCATCATATAATCTTATACGCCCTGGCTATCATTAGAATGTGCTTAGCAGAAGGGTGGGTAGTTAGACGAGGGGGGTATAGGTATGGCGTTTGGGGATCTTTTTCTTGCTTATGGCGCGAAAGCGAGGCCCCACGGCTAGACGTGGATTTTTTTCTTTTTCTTTTTTTTGCTTGATTATAAGTTTTTTTTTTTTTTTTTTTTATTATTCATTGATTTTTATTTTCTAATTCTCTTTTGTACACTTCTCTGTCTCTGGGGGTGAGTGATATCGTGAAATATATAGGATCCATGCAGAGTATAGAGCAGCTGAATACGTTCAATTATATGTATATGGGTTTGCCTGATGACTGCAATGTCGGAAAAGGTGCGATAACATTTTCAAGGTCTCTATTTGGTAATTAAGTTTAAATTAAGCAATAACGAGGAGAAGAAAGTGGAATGAAAATAAGGAGAGAATGAGATAGCCGCCAGGGTTCTAACTGGACTGATTTATTTCTCTATTGTGAATGATTTTGTGTGCTAATAATAATAATAATCCGCAAATTATTTACTAAGATTGAGGTGGGGTCATGTTTTAGATGTCATTGGAAACGAATGGTTTTGTTTTTAGAAAAATCAAATCGGTATTTTTATTTTTAGGAACTTATATTGTTTCATATTTGTTGAATGGGCGAGATAACAATATTTTTGAAATTTGTAGATGTTATTTTAAAATTAAAAACAAAATAGAAAAGTAGGTACCAGGAGAAGATTGGACATCGAACGAATGCTTCACAAATGCACTTTAACGACAGAAAAAGCATTGAGCTTTTGAAGCATTTAATTCAGAACAGTTTCTTATTCCCTATTGGACAATGCTGTCGAAATCTGGGATGGAATTGGCTAGGCTAGGGTGATAGTTGTCACAAAAATAAATTTGGTCTGCTTAAGGTGATTGTCACATGTGACAGCTATTTCGTTGTCATTTTCATATACATAAAATCGATTTGTTTTCTAATTTTCCAAAAATAAAAATCATATACATTTTTACACAACACACATAATAATACAATACATTCAACAAAGTAAAGGGTTATCCATTTTGCGGTTTCAAAAGTATAGGGCTGGAATTCGACATCTATCAAACTAAGTTGTTAAACCAATTTTTTTCTTTTTCAGTTGAAAGTTCAGACTATCGCACAACGCATAAAAATTGTTAAAACCTACTACCAAAATGGTGATTCTGCTACTGCCACATATTGTGTTTTAAGAGGAGATTATGGTTTACATAATCGTCCAACTACCCCAGCAATTGGCAAAATTGTGAGGAAATTTGAAGAGACAGGATTGGCAACAGATATTGTAAGGCCTGTGCACCATCGTTTCGCTGGTACCAATGAAAATATCGCTGCTGTAAGTGAAAGTGTTGCCGAAGACCCGAATGTGTCGATTCCTCGTCGTTCTCAGGAATTAGGACTGTCTAAAGGCAAATTATGGCGTATTTTGCATTTGGATCTACACCTACATTCATATAAAGTCTAGCTCACACAACAACTGAAGCCAGCTGAAAATTCACAACATCGTATATACGTCGAATGGGTGTTTGAACAACAGGCGGTGTTCGGCGATTCTAAAAACGAATATAAAAAGCTGAGGATACTCTCGTTAGCAAAATAATTTAGCGGATTAAAAGTCCCATATAAGACATCATTAATTAAAAATAAGAAAAAAAAGTCGGAGAAAGAACGGAGTCCCATTGGTACACCAGCATTTATTTTATGAATTTGAGACTTGCAACAATCGCAAGTGAGCGGTCCGAAAGATAGTTTCTAATCCAAAGAAGAAGAGATTCATCGATGCCAAACAGAAAAAGATCTCCCAGGTGGTGGAATACGAATTACCAATACGCTTATCTGCTGATGAAAATGTCGTTCTCTTTCCGAATTACCGGCAAATCTCTAATTAATGGTAAATCGGCTAGCAAACTACTGTTAAATATGAAAACTCACGATAAACAATGAAAGTTCTACAGCATAAAATGTATCGGCTTTACATATTCGTTGTCAAATTCACCTCCAGCTTTAAATTTTTGATACTTCTATCACAGGGCCATTTTTGTTGAATGATCATATATTCGAATTTGCCAAAAATACTGCTTTGTGGTGTAGCATATCGAAACTGCAAGGAATTCTCCTCCATTTGGTTTTTTTATTTGCCAAAATAAGATACATTTGAGAAAACAAATTTGGGGTCTCAAATTGCAATCTGATTGTTACGAACTTCCAACTCAATTCACGTTCCACATACAATCCACACTAAAACGATAAATTGTTCATCCGTAACTAACCTCAGAATCTTATTTTATCTACAACAAAACGTCATTCGCGACGTAAAAAATAGAAGCCATGTGAATGAAATTTTAAAATGGACGAATATTCGTCAATTCATTGGTCGTTCTCATGAGAACAGTCTTGCTAGGAAATCGTCTGTTCGTGGCTTGACCTTGAAAAATATAAAAGCTTCCAACAGAAAAAATAATGTTCCAACTCAATATCTTTCACCCTAACCTTCCTCCACTCTGTCACAATTTCCACATAATTCCGTTTTAAAAAGATACCATCCACTTTCATGACTAGTCAAAAAAAGAATTTGTTTTTTTGGTTAAAAAGTCTTAGGAATTTTTCATTGAACGTCGTATAGTCTAAGATCATTTTGACATCCACCATTAAACGACCATATCGTCCTTAACAATTGACAAACACAAATTAACAACCGACATTTTAAAAATTCCACATTAAAAGCTCAAACAAAAGTGATACACACATCATCAATTGTATAATCATTATAAATTACCCAGGGGCTACTTACTGTGTCCCCCTACACCCAAATATGTATATGTAAATTAAAAATCAACATAAAATATAAGCTTCATTTTTTTTTGCAAACTTTCATCATCGTTGAATAAACCAAACAAAAACTGCAAACTATTTTTCACTCAACCGGTCATTAGCCCCCATTTTGAATCAAAAAAAAAAATCACATACATATAACTGGCTAGCAGCATAAATGTTTGGAAAAAGTTTAAGGCCACTGTCTCTCAATTTTTTTTTGTGGTTCCAGTGCTATAGTTGATTTCGTAATCTAATTAATTTTATATTAAGCTTCATTATCTGTTTTTGTCCATCTGATATATATATACGCAATTCGCACAGCATAGTAATTTTTTTTTTATTTATTCTTAATTGTGCTCTTCAACATTCTTCAGTTCGTAAGTATAAATAAATTATTATTAAACAAAAAAGTAAAATAAACTGTGAAGTGGAGTACAGTAATCAAAGTGCGAAAATCTTGACTCAGACTGTAATTCAAGAGCTGCGAGACTTTGATTTTTACACGCGCTTGAAATTTAAGAGTTAATGTTCGGCAGCATATTATATACAATTAAATGAGTATACCTACAGAAATGCGTAAGGGGAAAAAGGACACTTTCGGTCATATTTGAAAATTAAATTTTTTTAAACACAATCATCGGCTGTTTTCTGTCCTTTCGACAATATCCGAGAATTCACTCCAAAAGAGTATATATTAATTTATAAAAGCCGCTCGCCAAGAAGTGTATTGGACAATACGAGATACAACCTGATCTCGTGGCCCCCCCGGGGCCCCGGATTAGCCGTGCTGCTAAGAATATAGCAGCTGTAGCTGAACATGTGCTACACAATTGGGCATTAATCGGCGGCGGTCTTCATCGATAACTTTGTGAAAGACTTAAAGCTGTTCTTTAACAAAGTACATATAGTACATCCAGCTGTTAGATTTGTTATCTTCGTTCAACCCATCCTGAATCTTGAGCTCAAGGTACAACTTTTCATCGAAAATCATCATGTGGAAGGAGGCCACTTTCCTTGGATATATGAAGGTGCAAAATAATTCGAGCTCCCGGGACAACGAAAATTCGCGAAGAGTAATTTGGACTGAACGCCAGGATCACTCGATTTACCCGTTCCAGACTTTATGTTTTTTTTTAATTTTAAGTCATGAGTGAGTCTATGTTAACAAACCTCAAACTCTTGAAGACCTTAATAGAATATTTGTCAAAAATGAGAGTACTTTCACTGGAAATTCTGACAAATTGTGGAAAATCGTCAGTTGAATGACATCACAAGAGAATAGCTCGTAGTTGTTATTTGCATTCCCGCGATTCAGTTCACATTCACTTAGATATTTCGCAAGAAGTCTATTTGCATACAGGAAAATAGTCGTTTTGTTCATGCCTCAAGAGAGGTGTTTCGGTCATGTACATAGCGTGATCAACATTTTGGTCTTGAGACTTTCCCCCTCATATGATAAGGAGTTATTAGTTCGAACGTTTATAAGACCTATAATACCAAATACTAAAAGCCAAGGGATTTTCTAAGTGCTGATCTATGAAATCATAGTTTGGTTATGAATTGCAACCATTATGATTAGTAGTAGTAGTACTAGTAGTAGTAGTGGTAGTAATAGTAGTAGTAGTATTAGTAGTATTAGTAGTGAGCGTAAAAGCGTAATTCCTGCAAATCCGATGATCCTTGTGCTACTTTGCTACCACAAAACAGTTCTTTCGGCAACTAATAGCCAAGCACAAGACCCATTCAAAGTATAACAATCCTAGTCAGACGACATTCCCACTCTTGAAAACGCCTATTTTCCAGACTACAAATTCTTCAGACCGAACACCACACGTATAAACAATATACTCCTGAAACGCTTCACATCATCCATCATCGCAATAACATGATCCGAAAAATAAGTGTTGCAGAATATATTTGCTGTACATATATTGTTCCGAGATTAAACGTCAGATTTAACTTCAATTTGAAGTGCTCGTCATTTTATTTATAATTTTAAATGTTAATTTAAATAAAAATAACTGTCCTTTTTTAATTATTTGGATGGCTCCCGGAAATCAAGCCAGAGTAAATTACCGCATATTTTTTTTTTTTTGGAAAAAATATCAGAAAATTCTTCATACAAAATTCTGGCCTTTTTTCCTAGGAAGAAAAGCCAAAGTTTTCTGATAATCTTTCCCAAGTTTCTGGCATTATTTCCAAAAAAAAATGTTGGGTTTTTTTCATTTCCTAAACTGGAAAAAAGGCTAAAAAAAAGAATTGGAAAAAATCCAGAAAATTCCGGCTTGTGTGAATTGTTTTTTAAAATTAGGTTCACGGCGTACAAAAAGCTTGGCCCAATATAAGATTTGGGGTGGGTACAAGTTTGGTTATATGCAAATTTTCTTTGAATTTTTCTTTTTAAAAAGTTCCAAGAAAAATTTGCATATACCCAAACTTGTACCCACCCCAAATCCTATATTGGATCAAGCAGGGGGGTAGCAGGGGGGCCGCATGTCCCCCTTACGCGTCGAGCTTCTTAAAATTTATTCCTTACATTTGAAATTTATTTTATGTTCTGAAAAAATATATTTTACAATGTGTCATGTGGCCCCACCCCGACCGCACGCGCAACCCACCCAATTTGTTGTGTTTGAAAATACCTACAAATATTTTATGGCCTTTTTTCCAAAACGTTATTTGGAAATTAGACCAGAATATACAAATTTTTTGGCTTAATTTCCATTTTGCTTTCAGGCTCTTTTTCACACCTATCTGGCATAATTTCAAATATTTCTTGCTTATTTTCCAAATAAAATTCTGCACTTTTTTCCGATTTTGAAAAAAATCTGGCGCAATTTCCTCTGGCGTAATTTCCGGGAGCCTGTTTGGAGTAGGTTTATCGTAAAAATGTTTCAAACTTGTTATATAAATTATTTCAATAATTTTGTTTTTTTTTTCATGTTAAATAAAAAGTTCCCATGAAAAAGACAACAACCCTTTCCGAAACGTTGCGTTGGTAAGACTTTATGTAAATTTTGTTTCCAATGCTACATTTATTGCAACCAAAAAAGCCGACTGAAAATAGAGTTGTAACTTTTCCGAACATCCATATTGGTCGATAATATATCTTTACTAGTCTGTCCTTCCGAAATCCAATAGGAGCCTAGTACCTACTGGTCTGACGCTTTCAAGGGCATTATGCTCCCTGATTAACTCTTTATTATTTGTTAAGATACATTTGAAAAGTTATTTGAATCTATCTTTCGCTTTTCTTTTCTTATAGAAGCGACCAATACAAATTTCAATAAGTCAACGTAAGTTCATATTCTACTTATAACTTTTTGACAAAAACTTTGAGTATGTGAGATTTTCAATGTAAAGTTTCATTGGACCAACGAATTTTTCGTTGAGTCAACGAAAACTCATTAAATAAATAAGAAATTTCATTAAAGTGGCCTTCATATTGTATTGTCTTTCCAAAGTTCGGTACACAGTACTTAATAAGATTTGAATTACATAGTGAAGAACACAATTTTTAAGATGACCAACATCACTTAAGTAGACCCAATAAATACCATTCTCCCCTACCTTAATATTGTTTACTTATACTTGTACCACATCACCTTTTTCTAAATTGTGAATGAACGCTTTATTATACCTACATAGAAGCAAAAAAGCGATTAATGTGAATCCGCCACTTATTTACGCATTTCTGACAACTAGCAAAGCATGACCGGAAACTTTGTAAACAAGCAACACAACAAAAAAAAGCGATACGAAACTAAACAAAATAAAACATGCGACAATAGATAGCTACTTTGGCGTATATAATGATATCTTTCGGTATGAATGTTTGATTTATTTCACTTCTTTCTCACATTAAACCCAACATTCGTTTCTTGACTATATATCTACATGGATGGATACATGCCTAAGCTTAAGCTACATCACGAAGGCGGTAGCTTTTGTCTAGCCACTGGGTCTCCCTCACTTCAGTAGGAAACAATTATCACGATCTTAGAAAAAAATTAATAATATTAACAAAACAGAAAACAAAAATAATAAAAACAACAATAAAATAAAGAATTCAGCTATTGGTCTCGGAACGGCAAATTTTTGAAATTAACTTATACACGTAAGCGGTTTTTTTTTTTAAATAATTTCTTGGGGTTTATTAGTTTTTTTTTTTTGCACTTCGAAGTTTGTCTAGACGTTAGTTAGAAGGAGTTTGATTGATGAATGTCGAGACATTTTATTCATGTACATTTCGTGTTTGTTAGTAAAAAAAATAATCAAATATATTGCTCACTTACATTTCGAGTGATATATTTTTTTTGTAACTTAAAGCCTACACTACTGATATGCGAAGTGAAAAATTACAAAGACAAACTGCAATTAAGCTTTTGGTACATTTATCGTCGGATTTCTGTCAAAACATCATGCATCCAAGTTGAAGGGAAAATTATGCTTTCATGCATTTTAGATCTAATGCTTTTGTCATCAAAGCGAAACTTATCCCTTTGGCACAGGCTATGAGTGTCACCGGGATTGAGGAGAAGAAATCACCAACCACCTCTATATTGGATCACGATTACATACTAGATGTCGCTAAAAGTGCATTTAGACTTTCTCTGGTGCTGTAAGAAATTTGCCGATTTTGACATTTTGATCTTAAGAGTATTTAAACTCTTTTGGTTTAAAGATGTAAGAAATATTTGCTATTGACGAAACGTCACAATTTAAAGCTGCAATTTCAAGGTAGTTAAGTAGTTTCCTTACCTTGGCGTGAATACTAACTTAATTAGAATTACCTCAGCCATCCACTAAAACTTGGATTTGAAATTTACTAGTCGCGAAAGACTAACTAAGTGCACGATCTTAAAAACACCTACATATTCTGCCAGTCGTAATAAATTCGCCGATTGCTGGGCAATGGGACCTATCAGGGAATCTCCAAGGGAATTTCATTTCCCACGGAATATTTTATTCCCTGGAAATTTTTCCTGCGATCGTGAATCTCCCACGGAATAAATTTTCCTCGAACAACAAATCGTATTAAATGACAGAAAACTTCCCTGGGAAAGCTTATTCCCGATATCAATAGATTCCGAGGGAAACTTTTGAGCATCATTCACGTTCCCAAGATTCGAATTGGAGAAAAATGTCCAGGAAATTTTTTATTGGCGATAACCCCCAATAAGCAGAACTGATCTCTTCTCTAGAGAGAATTTCTTCGACGGATATTTTTTTGTTTGATGTACTAGGAGGGCGAATGGAGAGTAGATGATATAACCGCATATTCGCTAAGCTGGACAAAGAAGTGTGTGTAGTCCAAAAAGTCAAAATAAATTGACCAAATTGGATAGGCCATGGACAACAATGCTTCAGCCAGGAGAATTTTCGAATGCAAAGCCTTATATGTTTGAGGTGACATGGAAGGCCAAAGATCCAGCCCTAAGACCAAGGCTGAGTTCGTAATTGTAAAACTTTCGCAGTACTGCCAAAATTGCGTTCATAAATGTAAACAAACAGCATAATCATGTCAACACTTGTGTTCATAAAAGTTAAACGACATCCAATTTGCTGAGTTTTTATTATGCTGCTAACTTTGCACGAAAATGGCAGAGGTGCAAATTTGAGTGTTTTTTTTTTTATTAAATTTTATAATCTTAATATTACTTTGTTTTCTTTCTTTAATATGAAATTAGTTATTTTTCTTCCACAGGACTGAATCTGAGTCCAAACTGCGGTGTGATGCTGGCACCAAACAAGCCATTTCTATTCGGTTAGGAATGGAATCGGAATGGAATCATTTAGCAATATTGAATAAACAGCTTATTTCTCTTAAAGAGCAATTATTTGCAAGATTCCAAATAGTAAGGAATACTGTCAAGCTCATATCTATTTTCGGCTGTCCGCAATTTGAGTTTTTACAAAATAGCTTAAGTTCGTTCAAAACAAAGTGTTGGAAATTCTATGTAATTTCTGTAAGAAACAGTTATAAATACAAAGCGGCTTTCTTGAAATGTAGACCTGGTCATCCGAAACTGGCTTTGAAAAAATGTCATCCGGAAATTCCTTGATCGTTTTAAGGAAATTTAAATTTTTTGGGATATTGCTTATTAACATCGCTCTTAAAGGTTTTCATATTCGATAACATTTTCCTTTTTCTTCGGTTTTATAATTTTCTTATTTCTGCCAATTTTTGTACCATGTTTTCAAAATCGGGTTCTTCCGAAAAGCTTAGAACACTAAGTTTTAAAATATTTTTATCGATAGCCATTTTTAAATGTATGTATAGGCACAACAAATCAAATCAAAGGTTCTTTAACAAATATGTAATTTATACTTCTCATTTTGTCAACGTTTCCTATTATAAACTCATTTTAAACAAGAAGCAGCGTGTCCGGGATGGAGAAGGATGGACGAGTATAATGTCTTAGACATGAATCTTTCACAGCCATGAGCCGGGAAGCCGAGTATGTACATTAGTCTGTTTCAAATAAAACTGCGATGTTGTGGGTCTGACCGAAAAAAGCAAACTCTATTTAATCGGAAGTCTTATTTATTTATATGTACTGTCTTCCCAAGCAACTTAATATGGTACCTAATTCATATAATGTGTGATAGATCCTCTGGGCCCAAATAAGCTTAAGGAACATAAGAAAACGAGATTCGGTCCCCGGCCAAATCCTGAACAAGCGAAACAAAGAAAACACGTAAGCGAACATCCTATGCAGTGCGTCATGCACCCCATAGTTTGTTTCTGTGGTACTACTTTCTCCAGATTGGTACGCTCAACACTGCTGAAAGGCTGTCGATAGAATATTATACTATTCTGCGGTAAAAAGTTAGTGTGAATTGTAACAATGCTAAAAAACTCATCCAACCATCCATATCTGGGTTATGATGATTATCTGCGTTTGTATGTTTAAAGAAAAGGCGGTTGTATTTATTTCCGAGATGTGGGAAGTCCCGAATAACTCGGAACGTCTGGTAACACCAAGTATATTTTCTATATAATATTCATAATATTCAAGGCCAGTCGCTGATTTACATCAAATAAACTTAAGGGCCTATATACATTTTCAGTATTCACCAAACTATTTTTTTTTTTGCATACTAAACAATGTTGCGGGCAATTATTTTCCATTTAATCTATGGCGCCATTTAACTTTTTTATAGTTACATGACAATATCTCGCCTAGTAGATACATTCCAAGTCATATAACAAATGCATGACAACAAAACAAGTGCATACTCTGACTTGCTTTGTTTAAATCATACAGTCAACAGGAAGCTTGTTTTCTCTCCTAAAAGAATCAATCTAATATCTGTAAAATACGAAACTGTATAGATATCGAGCTGACACTTATTGTCATTTGATAAGGTAAAAAATATACTGAATGATTGATTTGTCACTTTAAAGTTATTTTTTATCGGCCTTGCTGAGCTTAACCATTATCTACAATCCTACCGTATTATTTTTAGTAAACTAAAAGTCACTGAAATTAATATTAACACCATCTTTGAATTAGACCACAATTAACTAATCAGACAATAGACAAATACATAACTTGAGTTAATATATTACAAGAGAATCTAAATAAAGAACGATTCGCCAAAAGATTGCATTCAATTGATTGTGAACAAAATTTTGGCAGGGTCCGCCATCTAACGTTTTTTTTTTCAACTAGTGCTTATTTCGTGAATGGTAACACTTAGCTCATGTCTGATTTGACAGATAATTAGTTTTATCCTTCCGCTGAACGAATATGGTTGTGTATACGCTTGAACAACGCTGGGAAATATTGGGACATTACTTTGAAAATCATGGTAATGTTGCAGAATGTGTGCGAAAATTGCGTACGGATTTTGGAAGAAGACAAACACCGTCAGCTCCGTATGTTCGTTATCTTGTGAAAAAAGTGAAAAAAAAACTGGCATCCTCATCGATAAACCAAAGCGTAAAAAGCCAAAAAACAGTTCGCTCACCCGAGAATATTGCTGCTGTGGCAGAAAGTGTGCTTGAAGCGCCATCAACATCAATTCACCGTCGTTCTCAACAATTGAACTTTTCGGAGACATCATTGAGACGAATTTTGCATAAAGACCTTGGTCTGACGCCATACAAAGTCTAATTGGTTCAGGAGTTGAAGCCAACTGTCCATCCAATGCGTTTTCGCTTCGCTAAGTGGGCCTGCGATCGACTTAGAGAAGATGCCGATTTTGCCAAAAAAATCATCTTTTCAGATGAAGCTCATTTTGATCTTGGCGGGTATGTAAACAAGCAAAATTGTCGCATTTGGGGCACAGAAAACCCGCACGCATCCATTGAAAAGCCGATACACCCAAAACGAGTCACTGTTTGGTGCGGATTTTGGTCCAGAGGCATAATTGGGCCATTTTTCTTCGAAAATGAGCAAGGAGTGGCCGTTACAGTCAATGGCGATTGTTATCGGGCCATGTTGAACGAATTTTTGTTCACAAAAATTGAAGAGGAGGATATTGGAAATATTTGGTTTCAACAGGACGGCGCTACGTGCCACACAGCCGAAGCTACACTCGATGTTTTGCGCCCTGTTTTTGAAGATCGCATTATCAGCCGCAGAGCTGATGTAGTTTGGCCACCTCGGAGCTGCGATTTGACACCGTTGGACTATTATTTGTGGGGTGGCGTAAAATATAAGTGTTACGCCGACAAGCCAGAGACAATTGACGCTTTAAAGGACAATATTCGTGAAGCCATTGGTGAAATACAGCTGCACACAATCGATAATATGCTTAAAAATTGGACCGATCGTGTAGGCTACTGCATGGCCAGCCGAGGCAGCCATTTGAATAAAATTATTTTCCATTATTAACCGGAAGGATTGTACTTTCAAATAAAAAAAGAAATTTGAGAAAATATTCAGTAAAAAAATGTTATTTGGCGGACCCTTTATTTTATGCGATTGCATAATTTGAAGTCTAAGTCTCCAGAGTGACGTCAATGATGCAATGTCCGTTATTGTATTTTATTCGAATAAATACTAACAAATTGAAAGGTAAATGCAAAAATATATTTTCAGGAAGTTAAAGTGTTCCACTTTCATTGTTTAAAAACTAAAACCATGTCACGTTACATCGCACCCGAGGGTCGGTTATGAGGAGCTGTCACCTTAAAAAAAAAAAAAAAAAAAAAAAAAAAACTCATCAACACAAACGTCAACGTGAGACAAAAAAAAAAAATTAAACCCACAACGAATTGAATATAAAAGCGAACGAAACGATCCACCCCAGTGTTAATTTATAGATGGCTCTTCTTTTTTTGCAATAAATTGTAGCAAGGTCAGTTTGTTTTTCGCGTTTATTTTGTTTTATTCGTTTTTTTTGTATTTGTGTCCTCTTTTTTTCTCCATATAAACGTAATCAGCATCAACAACGGCAACAGCAACAACAACAACACCATCATCTATCTTCTCCATTGTTTTACAGCATCAGCGTTCGTTGAGCATCGTCAGCAGTATCATTGTCTACGTCTATGTCTCCATCAGATTTATAGAGATGCAGCACCAGCACCGCTTATAGTTTCAGATGAATTCGTCGTATCATCTATATTCGCTGTGTTTTGTTTGTTCGTTGTTTTTGTTGTGGTCGTCGTCGACGTTGTTTGCCCCCTTTTTGACGATGTTGACAATTTTGTATTTTTTTGTGCATTCTTTTGGTTTTTTTTGTTTGTCATCCAAGAAAATATCTTTCTTTTTTTTTTTTGTTAACCATACATAAATTATAGCAGATTTATAGTTGAATTGAAAAGTGAAAGGGAAGCGAGCCAGAGTCGGAGAGACAACTCAACTTTTTACAATGATTTTGATGAATGCTTTACCACTTGAGCTAAATAAAATTCACATACCTAGAATCTATTTTTGTTGAAAGAATTATAATAAATGTTCGTAAATCATATAGGGATCTATTTGGGAACACTTTTGGTATGAAAGCATTTAGTAACAAAAAAAAAAAAAAATTATTTAACCAAAACCGACAAAATCATCAAATAAATTTATAGTTTGGGATATCGTGTTGAAAATCGTACATTTATTCTGCCTCATCGCTTACAGCAAATGTGTTTCCGGAGTTTTTGTTTTTAATTAGAGCATATAAATGGTTCTATTGGAATTTATATAAATTTGTATGGTTGAAATTCTCAACTGTACTTTTAGTGCCTTCTATTTTGAAAATAAGTGGAACACATTAATTTTTCACTTCCTTGGAGCTCAGTAGATACAAAAGACTTAAAATTAAACGTTAAATAGCTGCCTTGTCTTTTCGGAAATCAATATTATGAGCATGTTTTATTGGGAAATCTATCCGTAGTAAATCTATCAATAGTAAATCTATCCATAGTATGATTCTACTTTAGCTTTTTATCAACTGTAGATCTACTTTTTGTAAAATTCTACTGGGGATAAATTTCCCAATAAAACACGCTTAATGAATATTTTCTGAAACTGTCCATTCCAGTAACATTTGATTGATATTTTGTCAACAGAAAGTAACGTTCTCCGACGAGTGTTTTTTGCACTAAATCAGTCTGTAGTTCTAGGAAGCGAAGTAACGAGAGTGGCCAATGACAAACGAATGAACGACCAAATGCGATTTAAAATAATTTATTATATTAACCTTTGCAAATTGCAATCTGATTGTTACAAACTTTCAAATTTTTCTATTTGAGTTCCACATAACATTCACACTTCAACGCATAAATTTTTCGCCCTCGAATAATCTTAGAATCAAAAATTATCAATTGTACAACGTCATTCGATGAATAACGAATAGTGAACGAAATGTCAAAATGGACGAATATTCGTTAATTCGTTGATCGCTTTCAGTCTTGATTTGTTTTGTAGTTCTTACTATAAAAGGTGGATGAAATTAATCTCATAATGTAGATTGAACTACATGTGGAGCTGCATTCGGTACAGCTGCATGCATCTTTTGCAAAGATATTTTTGACGTTTCAGAATCGAACGAGTGATACCATCTCGATGAGGTTGAAAAAAAGTTCAAAATCTACAGTTCCTTATTTTTTAGCTGACATTTTTAAAAATATTTTATATTTTCACTATCTATTGCAATTTTTACAATGACAGTTGGGGCAAAAAATAACACAAAAAATCAAATGTCAGGCAAAACTGCACACGTTTATTGTGAACTCACGTACGACACTTTGACAGCTATTGCGCGGATTCAACTCCAGTTACAGTTGCGCTGCTATTTGTTAAGTTTCGTTCAATTAAGCAAAGTATCTAAGCGCGATCCCAATCGCTCTGCCCACAACTTAATTTGACAAAACGTGTTTGTCACTAATAAAACTATATAAGAGAGAACACATTCCAAAGCTTGCAGAGTTTAATTTCACAAACACAAACACGAAAATGGGAGAGATATTCTGTATTCTGCGTGCCCAAGTGAATTATGGATGTTCGATTCACTTTCCACGATATAATTTTCTTAAGGTTTTTGACATTACTTTTTGTTTATTATACGCAGTTGGTCCGTAACTCTATGTCTGCAAAATAAATTTCAAAGCACAGTGACATTTCACGCCATATGTCAGAATTGTGGTACAGTCACATTTATACCACACAATTTCTTATTATTAATTAAATTAAAGCTTAAATGAAATAAAACAATAGTTTGTTATTTGTACAAAATTAATGTAAAATATATTATTTTAAGTTTTTTTTTACAACTTTCAATACGTTTCAAGCATAATCCCCTATCCCCGGCGTGAAAAGTTCTTAAAGTATTGATCTAGCTTCCTAATTCCAGTGGAACTGTTTTTTTTTTTGTTTTATGAAGTAAGATCAAAATGAGAACTGAAGTTTTGAGAACATAGTTTTTTCCAAGAGCTTGACAGTTGAATGTTGACAGTTCAAAGAATTGCTCAAAACTGAAAATGACACCTTTCGTGAATAGAGTATGTGTTAGAAATAACGGAGTTTTCCGTGAATTAAAATTTCCCTTCGAATGAAGGGAACATTAATGATGCTGGAAAGTTTATTCGGGGAATAAACTATCCATGCAGATTTCGCTGTTATTTCATACGATTTTGTTTTTAGGGAAATATATTCCGGGAAAGTTCACAACAAAATTCCGAGGGAAACAAAATTCCCTCCGAGATTCCTAAATTGTTATTAAAATCCAGACGAATTGAACCTTTGTGTAAAATTCAATCTGATATGGCAGCACAATTCCTTGTACATGGAATTAGTTTGCTTTTCAATTTATCGATATCTCTGTCTTATATAAGTCGGTGTAAAAGCAGCCATACTACCCGCAACTATTTCGAAAAATTGAAGAAAAAAAAACTGTCACTTTGTGTCATCGTAAATTATTTTCACACTATGATTGATGGATTTGCATTTCAACGGGTCGGGCGTCAATCCAAGTTTTTTTCTGTGTTTTTTTTTCATCTTTTAAAATTTTATTTCAAATCCCAGGAATTAACATACCGAGTATGGAATTGATATCATAAATCACAGAGGATAAATATCTCTGCGCGATTCTATAATAAAAACTTATATATTAAGAGTGAATTGAAGTGTTTTTTTCCCTGACAATGAATTGCACAAGTATCATGTATAATCAGATAAATCGATATAATGCATGAAATATTGAATAACATGACGTGAGAAAGATAATAATTAATCGACAGGCGGCATTGGGAAACAATATTACCGAGCACTTAAAGTGTTTTTTTTTGTAAGTATTTGTTATCTATTGATTTATAGATTAATTTTAAAACAGTAGTTGCTAGACAAAATGTCTTGGTTGAAATTTTTAAATGTTTTCATACTGATGTGTCGAAGTTTCAACAGATTAGGAAACCAAAACAATCAGGATGAGAACTAGTGAAATTATCACCTTAAAAAGTAAAAATTCAGTTTTAAAGTACATTGAAGGTATTATAAATTATCCCTTTTGTAGGCTTACGTTTCAACAAATGATTCAGTTTTGCAGAAGATTAATGGAAATGTATAATGAGCGATAAGCGATAACACCTACGAATATTTATAGGAAAACTATCGAAAAAATTTGTGTTAACAAGAAGTGTTCCTTCATAAACCTATATTTCAAACAGACTAACTGTGCGGTTATTGAGAGAATGTTGAGCCTAACTTATTGCATAATATGATGGACTGTGCATTACGAACATTTCGACGAGGAAACTGTGTGGAAAGCGTTGAGAACGTATTAAGGTACTGATATAATACCTTCAATACCTTTTTTAGAAAAAAACCTAACTTTAGATTAGTTAAATAAGAATTTTTGATAGGAAAACGCTGCAACAAATAACTGTAGTCAATTTTTTACAATAATAATTGCTATTGGAAAGATATATAGACCAACAATTTTAGACCAGTTCAGAAATTGCGATCTTAAAATACTTATCAGTCCCCGAAATACAAAGATGATTCCTTAGACAAATTTATTTGTTTGTCAAATGCATGCAGCAATTGGATGGTCTAGCGAAGGACTAAGGTGGTAAAAGTTAAATGCCAGGAATTGTTTCTTATTGATAGTATTTCGCACTTAGTCCACGGAATAAGTGCTACACCTTCCCTAGTCCATGTTTATTAATTTGGTTCTAAGTCGAATAACTGTCGGGAGCATAAAACACTGTACAATGCTATATTCCAAAGAAATAACCGAAATATCCGGCTCGAAGGATCAACATTCTTTGGGGGTGGCCGTTGCGCGATAGATGTGTGCTCGCATGTCAACCTCGTGGTCGCAGGTTCGATTCCTCTCGTTGTCTATGTCGTCTTATTTTTCATTAAAAACTAATTCTAAAATTGTCATAAAATGAGTTGCTAGATTACTCATACATGCTGTTCAGCCATAACACTAACACCATGTGATTGAGTAAACTAGTATACCCATACAATATAGCAACGTAATAAATAAATTCTCCGCTTTAGTACAGCCGCCATCCCTGGAGATAAATTTGAGACAACAACCAGCTCTAGTCTCAGAACATCGCGCCACACATCTTTCCTATCCTTCTATCTCTTCTCTCTCACGCCCGCGCTGTGTTAACAAAAACATAAAGGGTAACATCATAATCCCTTGAGCGCGTATAAATTATAAAAAAAAACACGAACAACTGCGACAAATACAGAAACTTATCTAGAAACGAATAAATAAAAATCAGCAGCATAGCAATTTTTTCCTCTTCTATTTTGGAAATATCCGGTTTGAAGGACCAACATTTACAAAAGGAAATCTAATACCGCAAAAGAAAACAGGTAAAAATACAAAAAATTCCCTAGAAACGAAGGGAATTTTTGTTTCTTTTCTTCTGGTAATATCCGGCTCGAAGGACCAACATCTACACACCTAAATCTAGCTCTTATTTCCTAGAAACGAAGAACAGTCAGCGTATCAATTATGCTTGCTATTTTCTTTTGGATATATCCGAAATATCGAAGGACCAGACTGTCCGAAAAAAAATCCTAGCTGTTGTAGCCAGATAAGTGACAAATAATAATATAATAATAATTAAGGAATCTGCAGTGCTTAGATAACTGACAAGTGAATTTTGTGAAGTTCAAGATAAAAATCTTTATTCTTGAATAAAATTCTTAAATATACCCCTTAGTAAACTGTACCAAAAAATATACCCCCTTAATGGCGTTTAAATTCTAGCATTGTGTTGATTCGCCAATGCATCTTTTCGAGCAAAAAAAAGTCAAATTTTTTGGCAATGAAACATGCCACAACTCTTCTATTTTCAATTCGAATTCCAAAAACCGCCGATAAGAGATTCCTTCTTCTTGGCAATAATATCCCCTCCTCTCCCATCGCCCCTTCTAGCCATAATAAAACACCAAAGCCCGCCAATATAGCAAGCAGAAGCAATGACAACTTTTGATATGTTAATGGCAGCAATTAATGTGTCAATAAAAGTCATTTAGTTGTGAAAATATTCAAGTGATCTCTTTGGCCCGTTGCTGCTGAGATATTTGTGTCGTAGTTGCAAAAATCTTTCTATCGCTACTTGGCTTGAGATGGTTATTCTAAAAAAACTATGAAAAGCAACAACTCAACGAAAATACCCGGAAAATCCACTAAATTTTAATGAAAATCCGCTCAAAGATAACCTCACTTTTATTTTTCTATCTCATTTGTTTTTGAGTATGTGTGTGTATTTTTTTAAATTTATGAATATATTTATACACAAACAAGAAAACATAAAATAAAAATGTCTGATTTTTGCAGGATACATTTACTTTTCAGCAAAATTTATGTTCCTAATGTTTTTTTGTGTTTGTGTTGTTGTTTATTTTCTATTTGTGAATTCTATTGGATTTTGCATATATACTTTTTTAAATCGTGCATAAAATTGCATACATTGTGCGTACTAACAAGCATGATGCGTGCTGCTGCAAACAAAACACAAAACAAAAACACAAGAGGACCCTCAAACAACAACAAAAAAAAAACGCTAATGCTCAATGCTGAGTGAAAGGATATTTAATGGTGCACCACTGTACTGCCTGCCATACGTTGTTATTGGGTGGAGTGCACACTGCAAATTGTGGAACCACGGGTTTTTAGGATAGAATAAACATAAATCAGTGCAATTTATTTCGAAAGCGGCCATGTGCCACCATAGTCGACACGGAACATATCGTGAATACCATCGTGCGTCGCCGGTAGTCGGTCGTCATCGCGTCCCTCGTGCAGCCGTGGCCGAGGCCGATATGGCTGCCACACAAAGTGCATCTCACTATTTTGGCGCGTAAACACAATTCCCAATTGGAAAATAGAAATGTTTAAAGTGCAGAAAAACATATAATACGCTTCTGCTGGTGATGTACATAATGCCTGAGGAATAATTTTTGTTTTTGTGACAAGCTAGAAGTAGTCTTCTCAAATGTCAGATTTAATGGAAATATATATACAAATTAAATTACGTTTATAGCCTACTAAATATTTAATGTGTAATTTTAGAGTTATTCCAGTTGTTGCAAGAAAAAATGTTTACATAAGCTTTTTTGACCTCATGTGATGGATAATTGGATAATGTATTTCTGTGTATTTTAATTATCCTTTTTGAGGCCAATATTAGAATTAATTTTAAGGGTCCTAACTTTTTAAAATTATTTTTAAAAAATCGTTTAATTTTTCCGAAATGTCTTTCCCATTGTGAACCTACCTCGAACAAAATGACAGTTGATTTCGCCTGGAATATTTAATCTCGATCCCAACAAATTCTGATTGCAACTTGTCACTGTCATATATGTTCTCTTTGCTCGAAGAATGGAAACATTCCCAGTGAAATATTCATTCACGATAGCTTCTATTATTGCGAGGGTCATTCAACAAGTACGATATACATAAGTCGATTGCAGCGACGTATTTTGATATTTTGCGTATCAAATTTTTATCCTTGTTTATTGTGAATAAATCGTATATTTTGACATTTGATTTAATGTCAGTGATAGCATAAATATTTATGGAATAATTGTAAATAACAAAACAATCCCTCACAATGGAAAATGTCGTTCAAAATAGACATTCACAATGACAAAATTCATTGTTCTTGAATTTTTCTAATCACAAAAGTCTATAATTTTGATAAAAGGATCTGGGAACTTTTTACGTTTATAAACAAAATTACATTCGAATCGTTGATAAATATGGGGACAAATTTCGTCAAAGCGATATCGTTAATATGTTTAAAGTAATAAGACCACTATAGAGCAAAATAAATGGAGCAAAATTGAAAAAGAAAGTCTATTATTTAACTCAGTCCTGAGTCATTGCTTATTGACTTTGAATTTCAAAAATATTTTATTAGGAGGGCTCCAAAACTTCAATACAAAAAACCTAAATATCAATGAGAAAATGATTTCTGTTTGTTATTGAAACAAAGTGTCAGCAGCCTTTTTTGTAAATAATAATTGTTTAGCAAAACTCTTCGATAATGTTTGACTTATTTAACCCGCTTCCGCCTCTTGGAAGGGACGTGTCTGAGGCACGAAATTTCCTCATCTTTTCCGATCCCAAACACGCTGCCAACAGTTCTGTAAATCAAGCATTCTGTCATCAGCAACATTTGGTCCTTAGAATGTAGGCGGAATTTCGGTCTTCATTGTCAATTAAAAACATAGGGACTGGGATTTGGAAGACTCTGTGGATTGTTGTGAATTCACTCGATCTGACATTCTGGACCACATCCAAATTTTTGCAAAGCTCATATATTACATAGTTGTATCTGCATTTGTCCTCATCCTCGCACATAGGACCAAATATTAGTTAAAGAATTTTTCCTTTCTGCTTATTGCCCAAAACTCGGTTTCTTAAGGCAAGACTGGCAGTAATACTATTCCCCAGTTGCACATTGGACCGTGCGTTTTCTAGTGTCACACGGCACAACTGGATCAGTGTTCGGGCAATCCACGAGTTCGGCCATCAAAATATAGAGTTCTTGGTAATAATTAAGGCATTCGTTTTAAAGTCGATGAAGAAATGGTGGGTCTCGAAATTCGTTGTTGTTTTCCATGATTTATTCTAATGTGAAGATTTGGTCTATGGTCGATCTGCTGGGCTGAAAGTCGCACTGATATTTGGTTATTAAAGTTTTGCCGAATGGTTTCAGGCGTTCACACAGCACGCTAGATACGATCCTGTATGTGACATTCATGAGCCTCGATAGTTTGTGCAATACATAGGATATGAAGCTGACTACTCAGTCATCTGGCACGCTTTCTTCTTCCCATATTAGCTTGCTGATTTGCTGCATGCGCCCTATCAAACAATCTCTTCCGTATTTGAAGAGCTCCGCCAGGATTCCACCAGGGCCAATGTCGGTGACAAGGTTGCTTTCGCTATTACGAAGAACCTGCGTCCCGAGTTTACAATCGCTTGACTCTTCTATTAAAATTTGTTTGAATTTATGAATGTGGATGTAGATCAAATATTTTGTGCATTTCAGTACATAAAGCTAGGCACAAACGACGATCATGCTCGCCGAGCATGCTCGGTTGCGTTACCCCATAAACGGCGAACACATTTGCCGAACATTCATTTCGTGCTGATTCTTCAAATCATTAACATGTGCGATTTGCCATTATTTATATTTCCCACCCTTATTTTCGTAGTTTTCAGTTTTTGAATCCCATAAAAATTCTTCGCTTTGCTCGCGAACATGGCCATACACGACGAACATCGAAGCCAATGAACACGACAAAATCGAAATGTTTCGCCAACAGCGAGCGGCTCGCGAACCAGCCCTTAGACGAGAAAAAAACAGCGAGCGCGAGCATGCTCGACGAGCATGTTCGTCGTTTGTGCCCACCTTAAGCCAGCTGTTTCAAAATGGCCCACAGTAGAAAAATAGCTTTTGCTTAGGCCTAGATGAGTAAAAAAAATTCAAAAAAAAAATCTGTGAATGAACCCTCTGCCATGCTGCATTCTGTGTGCAGATATTCTTGGTATTTTATACATTTCCCGCTAAAACATAACATACATCCATGCAAACAACACAAGATATTTTCCCTTTCACTTAGCATTTCCCGACAATTCCAAGAAGAAAACAATAAATACAAAGCCAACGACTTTCAGTGCCGCATAATGTTATTATGACTTCTTCCAACTAACGTATACACAACGAGTTGTTTTATATATTTTTTTCGTGTTTTTTTTTCAGTCAGACAGACAGACAGGAATTGTACACGCACAGTAATGCAAACAAAAAAAATTAAAGTAAACTCACTACTTTGCAAAAAAAAATGAGAAGAAAATATGAAAATGCCTTTGACAAATTACATTTAAATAACAATGACTTCAGCGCCTATTGCAAGGCAAGCGATTATTTATAATTTGCATTATTATTAATGACAATGTGTCCGTCCATCATCGGTTTTAATTTCTTATTTTTTTTTTGTTTTTTGCGAAGACATGCGTCTTTTTATCCTTTTTTTTTAAAGAGTTCTCTAAGGTTGACAATTAAAAAAAATGTTCGTGTTTAATTCTGTTTCGGAGAACGTGCATCGTGTGTGACTTGTGACTTGTGACTTGTGACTTGTGACTTGTAAGTCGATACCCGGAGCTTAAAGAAATATCTTTTATTGCTTTGATACCTTTCTTGGTATCTTTTTAAATCCTTAATTTATCTTCACTTCTCTGTGTATTAGTTTGTGTGTAACTTATATGTCCAAAAACTGCTGAACTGATTTTCAGAGTTTTTTTTCACACTTCTACTTTTTTTTTATCATTTTTCAGCTTCCATATTAAGTTAAAAAAAGCATAAAACTTGGAAATGACGTATGTGTAATTTTTCATGCTTAGTTCCACTACTTACATGTACTTTTTTTGATTCCGCCTATTGACACACCCAGTTTTTCGTCGTGCGCCGGATCGCATTCCATAGGTCCACTGCAGAGTTCAAACTGAATTCGGGTGACCAGATGCCGAATAATTGTTTCCCAATGGTTATTTTTCAGCATCTGTCAAAGTTACCAATGACATGCAGCTGTCAATATATTCACAAGTGTTTGCATTGTTTTACTCTTACTGAACTTTGTGCAAAATATTAAAACAATTAAGCGAATACAATCAACTAGTATTCGACAGATAATATCAATGCATCTACAACTGTCAACCATCTTTCCCTCAAATCGTTCAAGCAAAATGTCTATTTGGGTCTCAGCTGTGTGGCACTCATAGCAACGAACATTTCATTCACGTTTATTTTTTTCATTCATCCCGAATGACGTCAGAAAATTCCAGTAATTCTTCATATAGTTTTCAATATATGGACTTTAGAAATATTAATTTGCAAGGCTTATTTTCTGAATCTGATCTACTCAACTGGTCGGATATCTACGAATCATCAGATGTTAATGAACAAGTAAGCATTTTTTATGAAATTGTTACTTCTCTTTTTGATAAATATGTCCCAATAAAAACAAAACTGATTAGGAAATATGATTGCTCATGGATGTCTGCTAATATAATAGAAGCTTTTGCTCGCCAAGATAAACTCTTTCACAGATGGAAAATATTTGGTTGTGAGAATATGCTAATTGACTTCAAAAGTGCCAGAAACAGAGCTTCTTGTATGATCCGACAGGCCAAAAGATTTTATTATTGTAATAAATTCAAGTCAATTCGTACCTCTAAAAGCTTCTGAAAAGAAGTTAAGCAATTGGGTAAAGGAAACAAACCGTCTTTCAATGACTTTTATATCGACATTGAAAATTTAAATGTAAAGTTTGCTAATCCTGTTTCTAGAACTGGAAGCATTGTCCAAACAAACTTTTATAACACTACTCAGGATGCGCTTAGCTTCTTAGAGGTTAATACTTATGACGTTGGTGATGCAATTTTTACAGTCAAGTCGAAGAGTATCGGGCTAGATATATACATCCAGACTTCATAAAAATACTCCTGCCTAAGATTCTCCCTCCCATTACTTTTATATCAAATACTATTATTCATTATATTATTTATACTAAATATCCTTATGATTGGAAACGTGCAAAAATAATTCCAATACCTAAAAATGCAGGAAAAAAGTGGAATACAGGCCGATTGCTATTTTGCCCTATATATCTAAAGTGTTTGAAGTCATCGCCAGCAACCAAACTAAACAGTTTATTGATCGTTAATTTGAACTTAACCCCCTGCAATCTGGCTTTAGAAAAAACCATATTGGTATAACTGCTCTTCTGAAAGTAGTTGAAGATATTCGAGTAGCTTCAGAACAAAGTAAAATAACACTTTTAACTCTGCTTGATTTTTCGAAGGCATTTGATTCGGTGGAGTCGATGATTTTATGTAGAAAACTTATTGAGCAGTTTAATTTTTCCAGTACTGCAGCTCGACTCATATATTCATATTTAGAACAATATATGAATATTTAGAACAATATATGAATATTGGACCTCGCTCACAAGCTGTCTGGCATAACGATAAACTTCCATCGTTTATAAATTTAAAGAGAAGTGTGCCACAAGGCTCAATACTTGGACCTCTGCTTTTCTCGTTATTTATTAATCAGCCCTATCACAAATTCCATCGTAATAATTCCCCGCACGGACAGTTACGCCCCGATCTACGACAAACAGCTTTCACAAAATCCTAGTGGAATATTCTTATTTTCGAAATTAGAGGTGTATGTCAGAATGAAAGGATAAATAGCAAAACCGTGCTGTTTTCAATTTCAAATAAGTTTACACACATACATGTGAAAATTTAAAACAATCTTGTGGTCCAAGAATATTAAGGTTGCCTTTTATTTCAATTTCTTCTTTTTCCAGTTTCTTACAGGTCGGCTTTTCGCTCATTAGAGAATTTCAAATTGAAATTGTTTTTTTTTTCATTTATAATCAAATATTATTTATAAAACCATAGAATTTGTAAAAAAAACTTACATTTTTTTCTTAAAATAACTGTTAACCACGCACTACTTTAAGTGTCCGACACAAATGGTTTGTCGTAGAAAAAGTCTGTTTCATTTCATTCCATTCGAATTCAGAAACCAATTTCTACGAACTTCGAAAATCGTAAGCGAATTTTTCACTCCGAATCCACTACGATGGAATTTGTGATAGATTTATCGGGAAACGTAGCATATTTTCGATTACGATGAAATTTGTGATAGGGCTGAATAATCTTACGCAAGTTTTGAAGTATTGTTCTCATCATATATATGCCGATGATGTTCAATTATTTTTTAGCTTTCGATTAGGACTCGTTGAAGATGCAGTAGTAAGAATAAACGAAGATTTAGATTCTGTTTTTGAATGGTCAAATAAAAATCAACTTTTATTAAATCCAAAGTAAAACAAAGTGCATACCAATCAGTACTCAACGGCTTGATTTTGAAGACTTCCCAAACCTAGTTCTGAATGTAAGAAACCATGAAATATTTTTTAACAATAATCTAACCTGGAATGACCATATTAACAGTGCAGTAGGAAAAGTATATGCTTCTTTGCGAAGTTTATCGATTTCGAGGAATTTTTTACCTATTGAAGTGAAAATAAAGTTGGTAAAGTCTCTGATTCTTCCTGTTCTGACCTTTGGCTGCGAATTTTTTTCCGATTTGGACTTCGAATCGCTTCGTAAATTAAACTTGACATTTAACTCTGTAACAAGATTTGTATATATCCTTCGAAAATACGATCACGTACTCGTATCTAGTTATTCGCGTCAAATTCTTGGATGCAATCTTCGTTGCTTTTTTCGTTTCAAAAGTCTGTCTTTACTCGTCAAAATTATAAAAATTAAAACGACATTATGCTTGTTTGATATATTAAGCTTCTCGCAGTCGACGCGAAGTTTGACGATACGACCTAATTCGTTTAGCTGCGTTACATCGCGTCGCCAGTTTTTCATTCACGCTGTGGAAGTATGAAATCATCTCCCATTCTCACTTAGGAACAAAATTGAACAAAAACAGTTCTTATCTTTAACTTTTGCCTACATGTCACAGGAATTTTTTCGCTAAAATGTTTTAGAACTCTAAACTTTTATTACAAAACTACCAATTTATTAATTATTTATACTTATGCTTGCTATAATACAACAACTAGTTAAATTATGTTTTATTTCCATTATCTACCTGTACTATTTATAAGAATTCATTCTCAATGTACAGCCATTCATATGTTAAAAAAATAAGTAAAATAAATAAAATGTTGTATTTGATAATCCCTGATTTTTAGGTAAGTCGTGCGCGAATAAATTATTTGTTGATGTGTGGATGCTACGAGTATGTGGATAGATTTTGACAATTCGAAATAATCTTTAATTCCTCCGTCATTGGTCGCTCTAATGATGGCGGTAGCCAACTTACGCTCTACATCAGACAGTGACTTTCTGCAGATGCATTGTCGTTTGATGGACGTTGTATGAAGGTTCTGTTCATTCAATAATGGACCCCGCGCCGACTAGAATCGATGTCCACTCAGTCACCAAATACATGAATTTGTCTGGTCGCTATCACTTGACATGGTGATTTATTTAAAAAATTGTTTTTATTAGCAACAGATAAAACAACATGGCGTCTGCCATGAACTGTCAAAATCCACCCATCCATATCCCCATAAAATATGCGTTGCCATCAACACGACATTTGATGTTTACCAAAGAAAATTGTTATTATTATTATCGTTATCAAACATCATTTGTTTGATAAATTGTGAATGCTGTGCGTAGATAGGATCTATTGTGAATAGTGCTATTGATAAACTTGGTATTTTCGTTGTCAAACAAATTGTTGTTTTTCAATTTTTTTAGTCAATGGCTAATGGTTATTATACGACTCCAAAGGAAACTAAATAAGAAAGTGTAATGAAGAAAATTCTTGATGAAAAAATACAAAAATGTATACAAATGTTCCTTGAAATTTCACTGATGTAAAAAATATGGACGATTTAGATTTGTACAAAACTACTACGTTTTCGTAAGAGAAAAATTCAAAATTTGATTCCAAATTCAATTCAACGAAATTTGCACGAAACTTTTCAAGAAATTTACGTAAATTGAAATGTCAAATGAAGTGTACAGTGTACACTATTCACAATAGTTTTTTTTTTTTGTTATTCACTGTTGGTCAAAAAATGTTTCAATTGTTCTTTTTACAAAATCGAATATTCGTTGTTTGAAAATTTTTTATTTGAATTGGAAATTTAAAACCGTTTTTCGTTTTTTTTTTGTTCATTAAACCAACCCTCTAATCTAACAGTATTTCAACTCTTTGAGAAAATCTTCGCTTTTGTTGCCTGTTCTGCCCACGTGCCAATTTTTGCCGGTTGGTTCGCTTTCTCTTATTGTATACAACGAATTTTTGCCGGGATCTACATAATATCTGACGAATTGTATTTTGCTAAATCTCTTAATTCGCAAAAAAAAAAAAAAAAAAAATGTTTGTAAAATTAAAATAAATTTCATCGTCTAACAACATTGTGCATTATAATAATATTGTTGGAAATCTTTATAGTTTCATTATATATTTATGTTTTGTTTTTTTTTTTATTCAATTCAAATTTTTCGATGTCACTAATTAAATTTTATTTTATTTTTTTTTCAGGTAAGGAAACTTTGGAAAGTGGGACAAATTCAAAAATAGACAAAAAGTAAAAATGGTAATTTTTAGCAACATCAAGGTTTATACATAATGTATCTAATAATAGATTATCAGTGTTTTGTTTTTTGATTTTTGCAAAAAAAAAATTTGCATGAATGTTATGAATTAAAAATTCAGAAAAGTTTTAATCAATGCTTTTGGGTTTTTTTTGTGAAACAAATTTCCCATTTTACCTGCATAATGCAAAAAATATGTATGGTGAATAAAGTTTTAAAAACAAATTTAATTAAAAATTCAAATTATAGCGAAATATAGACTTAATAAAAGTAAAATATACATTCATTTCGTATATTTGTGTAGTGATTAGTGGTTTTAGAAATAAGCAAAGATTGAGCATATCTTATACTTCAATTTAGCAATGTGACATCTTAGTTATGACTTATGATTATTCAAACTTTGCTTAAGACATCATTATACCAGATAAAAGAGTTATGGGTATACTTAGGTCGATAAATTCTTTGACATTAATGCTAGTTTGACAGTTCACACTTACCGGATTAAGTAATACATAAACAAATTTAAAATCGGAGTAATTGCACGTATTAACGAGACAATTGAATGTAACTCAATCGAAAACGAATGTACTACAATTTCCTTATTTTTCAAACTCGAAGTGAAATCAAAGAAAAGAAAACAAAAGACCGTTCCCTTATCTACAGTTCGAATGTTTCTGTTAGTACACAACTGCCAATTTGTTGTTAAATATTTCCTGGACTTTGATGTCTCGTTTTGTCTTCAAATTCTCTTCGGGTTTGCAACAAACAATTATTTTCTAAATGAAATGAGCTACATAGAAAGAAATATAATTTAAATCAATTTTTTAATTATCATTAACAAAATCTATTGGGAGGTACACCTTTCCCATGCAACCTTCGAATAAAATCACACATGGAGTCCCACAAGGCAGTACCTAGTCTTAGCCCGGAATTCTTTAAAGAAAAACTGCTGACATTTATTGCTGTAACGTTCTTTAACATTTACAAAATCTTGTACAAACAAAATGCATTTCTTGATATGTGATATGTTTTTAACAAATAATTATTGTAAAATATTTTATATATTAAAATACAATAATTATGTATTAAGATTATCTATAGATTAGATTAACAAAAATGGAGTCAAAATGCACGATTCTGTAATACTAGGTCTTTTTCCTCCCTTATTTTAATCATTTTGACGAACATTTTTGGCTATAAGTGATAATTCTCATTCTCGGCTGATGTTATCCTTTAGAGTCTGTGACGTTATATCTACAGATTTTTAGTAAGGCAACATTTCCCATAGATGTGTACTTTTTAGACATTTCACCCTAGCCTTGGAACTTATCCTATTAAAATGTATACCTTCTTACCTAGGGAACAACTACTAAAACATTTTGTTTTAGATCGGCCCTATCGACGCCTTTTATAGCTATCTCTGGCATCCCCCAAGCGAGCCACTTAGGTCCTCTCCTTTTTATCCTTATCATTGACGATTTCGAAATATTTACAAAATATTACCCAATCATTTCGTTGGTACATTACTCAACTCTCATTCAATAAGACCTCGACAATTTTTTCAGTATGGTGTTTAAAAAAACAGCTTCAAACTAAATATAAGCAAATATTAGTCAATCTCAATTTCATAAAATGTCTATCCTCCAATGTGACCCCCGATAGGTATACATTACATTTGTTCGACCCCTCCTTAAATACTCCTCTCAAGTATGGTCCACTTATCAAGACCTGCTCAAATCCAGAATCGAAAGCATTCAGCGATTGACCCCTCGATATTTACCATGTCGAGATCCTTTGATGATGTCTCAATATCAAGAACGCCATCAATTAACTAACTTGAAACCTCTAAAAGAATAAAGAGGGAATCATCCTTATTCGTCCCCTCGTTTCAGGATCTGACTGGCCACTTTTGGCCTCTTCTATCCATCTGGCCTCCTAACTCTACTTTCCTCCCAATTCTTACTATTTTTACATTTAGTATCTTACTTTAGTTAGTTTAAATTATTCTACTTCGAATTAAGTTCAATAAATGGAGTTATTCCCCACATTTAAATTAAATTAAAATTGTTCTTATAGATATGTGAACTCAGAAACCCCTAAGAAAGAATTCTGGAAGTAAAAATATGCTTATACGATCTGAACTCAAGAAGTTTTTGATCGAATAATACACCAAGGGAATTCGGCTCGAAGGACCAAGTATTAAGGTCTAAATTTTAGTATACAACATTTTGGAACACATTATTTAGTTTTTAATAATCAAATAAAACATAACCAAAATCTTTGAATACCAAAATTGTAAGATTTTGGTTGTTTTCTTTGATTATTCAAAACTAAATAATTTTTTTCTTTTTTTTATACAAACATCTAGACGAAAACACATCGCTTACTTGTAAAAATAGAATGTACACCATTACATAAATAATTTCAAGAATTTACAGAGAATTTTCTCCTAAAAAATCATAGTTATACATTTATCGATATTAAGTATGTGACATCGTTTTCAAACTTAGAACATCATGTGAATTAATTTTATAGTGGAGATTTTTAACGTACTTTTTATTTTAATAAATTAAAGATTTTATTTAATTAATTAAAACAAATTATTTATTTATGAGAAGGTGTTTTTTTTTTTTATAATACAATTCTATATAACGGGTGATTTTTTTGCTACTTGGTTTTTGACGTTTATATTTTTGACAGATCACACATGACAAATTCCACGAACATTTGACATTTCGATTCAGTATTGTTTGCCATTTCATCATGAATAGACTTACGCCTGAACAACGTTTGCAAATTATTGAAATTTATTATCAAAATTCGTGCTCTGTGAAAAATGTGTTTCGCAAGCTACGCGAAACCATGCATCAATTGAGAGGCGAATTTGGTGAGCAGTTGATCTCACGTTTTGGCGCAGTCAATTGGCCACCAAGATCATGTGATTTGACCCCGTTAGACTATTTTTTGTGGGGCTATGTTAAGTCTATTGTCTATGGGGACAAGCCAAACACGATTGCTGCCTTGGAAGCCAACATTGAACGCGTCATTGGTGAGATTCCGGCCGAAATGTGTGAAAAAGCTTGCCAAAATTGGACCTTCAGAATGGACCACCTGAAGCGTAGCCGCGGGCAACATTTAAGTGAAATTATTTTTAAAAAGTAAATGGCAGGAATTGATTTATCGATCCAAATAAAAATTTCATTCACTTTTTACAAGTTTCTGTGTTTTTTTGAATTTTCAAAAACCAAGCTCTTAAAAAATCACCGTACTACTGAAATTACTCAGCCAAGTAGAAGACTTATATTAAATTGGAGTTGTCGAATTATTGATTCAAAATAGCTTTTGACGGCCTTTACTTCACAAAATGTGGGTTTCGTCCCGGCAACCTCACTTGGACTTATTAGTTGGTAAGTGAGCGCCTTATCAATACGAAATTTTAGTTAAGTTCAGTTCAACTTACATGCATTTTTTGACAAAAAAAAAAATACCCGGACGAAACACAAATTTTGTGGACTAAAGGCCGTTAAAAGCTATTTTGAATCAATTATTTATTTATTTGAATATTAGAGGCAGTTGGATTACTTCAACACGGACAGTAAATCATTAAAAAACATAAAACTAAAAAACAAATGTACTAAGTGGTTGCCATATTATATTCCAGAATTGACTTTAAAATTCTTTGATTTGTAACCGTTAAAAAATACTGTTATATTGTTACAAAATGCTTGCTAAGTCCAGTGTTCTTTATTTAAATAATAACGTTTGTCTAAGGTCTAATTAAAGTCGGGGGGAAAATGTAAGATGTTTACTAAAATGTGCACTGTATATATTTTAGTTCCTTTTAGGCTTTATCTACTTCTCTTAATATCTTGATTTCCTACGAATTTAAATTATAAATAAAGTAAAATATGGAATCCCTCAAGAAACTATCCAGGCCCCTTTACTTTTTATTTCATTTTTAAAATTAAATTTGGCATACATCTTATAAACTCTTATTAATTCTTTCTTCTTTTTTAAAGAGACTTTTCCACAAATTAAAATTTTTTTTCTATTTTTGATCTTAGTTTCAACTGGCAAACCGTTCGTTTCACAAACGACGAAAAACAAAAAGTAACAAATTTATGACTTATTCCACTTCACAAAGCATGCCCCAAATAATATCTAAATTTGTATCGCGTATCTACTCAAATATATACTTATACTTAATAAAAAAAGCACAAAAATAAAAGAAGATAAAT
The DNA here is from genome assembly GCA_910595825.1 of Philhelius pedissequus. Lineage (NCBI taxonomy): Eukaryota > Metazoa > Arthropoda > Insecta > Diptera > Syrphidae > Philhelius > Philhelius pedissequus. The sequence continues at coordinate 332,351,881 of OU343160.1, forward strand.
AAATCCGTCAAGATGTCAACTAACAGGCGCCCGAAAAACCCGATTTGGGAAAAAGGCACAAACAAAAAAAAAACTAAAATAAAAAATAAATAAAAAAAAATCGCAAACCAATTTCGTTCGTTGAAATTTACGATGATGGAATTATTTAGCCCCCCCCCTCCTCTCATCCGCTCCACACCCCCATCATTTTCATTCCATTTCACTTTGTTGTCCTTGTTCAAGGCTCCTATCCGAAATCCCACCACCCGGTTTGCCCTGAGTGTATATACCTACTTTTTATGTGTCCATTCCTTCATGCGTTAAGTCTTATTTCTGTTTTCGTCATTTGCTTTATTTGTATTTAGATATATACTCGTTCGTACATATATAAAAACGTGTGTAACTTGTATAAAGGAATCAACCATAAACGAACGAACACTCAAGGACGTTTCGAACTTTGCCTTTTCCTTTAAGGTCTACAACTCGTATACAATTTTCAAAGTATAAAATTTGGTGGTATGTATTTGTTTTTAAGGCGAAATTTATTTTATTATACATTCACCGCCGACATTTTCAACGTCTTTCGGCCGCAGTGCCACCCCAGCTGTCAGTTTAGTTAAACCGACTGACTAATGGTCGGTCGGCCGGCGCGGCGGTGGCGCGGGGCTGCGTCACGTCATTCTATGACATCTCTTTTCCACAACGAGTAGTACTCTGCACCACCGCAACGCCGACTTCGCATCGAAAACAAACACACCCAATCCTTGGCGTGGCACTTGCATCAATCAAAGGGATTCCAAGACGTTTTTCCAACCAAAAGAAACTAAGTTCTGCCTTATATAGTAGTCCACATCCACATCCAAGGCAAAACGAAGCGGAATTTGCAAAAGGGTGCACGTCTTGAGTCATGCATATTTCATGTATAGTCCCAGACGATAGAACGTCAGTAAAACGCGCGTCATTCATACCGCCCGCCGCCCTTAGTAAGGGTAGGTTTTATTTATACAAAAATACTATACAACCCTGCATGATGGTGGGTGGGCAAAGTGGTAAGCAAGAAAAAACCTACAGCAACAACGTTTCTATGGAGCCACAGAACCTTTTGTCTGTAAACTCTTTGCAAATTAAGAAGGGCGGACGGACGTAATGGTGGATGATGTAAATTTGTGGTTACGGTATTTTCGCCACAATTACAAGAATTTCCTTGTCTCCTTTTTTGGTTAAAACTACCCCAGAAACACAACAAGAAAAAGGGTGTTCCTTTTTGATCGTGTCGATGCGGCGTCGTTGATGAGGGGGATGTAGAGCAAAATAACAACAAGAAAAGCCCGCTTTGTGGCTGATGTTAGGAGTTTGACCTAAATTATTGTTCTTCGGCACGTGAAGCATATTGCCCAAAAAATTAAGACATAAAGCTTAAATGGCAATCAGCAGGCACCATTTGTCATTCTAGAATTAATGCGTTTTAGGTTATGTTTATGGTTATTCTGATATGGGAAGAGTCGAATATAAGAACGTATTGGGAAACTAACTGTCAGGACTGTAAGAAAATGATAACAGTTGTATAATAAGCTTTTTTTTGGTGTTCTTAAATACAAGGTTACATGCAAGGAGAAGGTCCTTAATTCCTCGTTAGGATATTAAATTTTCTTGTGCATGTCAGTATTGGTTAAAATATAAACTAGGAGTTTCCTTCAGTTTATAAATGTCTCTAGACCAACCCAGAATTTGTTGTGAAATAGTATGATTCAAGCTCTCAATTTGTTAAATTTCAAATTGAATTACAAAAGAAAAAAAAATATGTAAATTACTTATTTTGCCAATTTTGATGTATACATAATATAATTTAAATTTGTCTGTATACAAAATTTGGTTGAAATACGTAAAGGCGTTAACGACTGTTGCTTCTCACTCTGACTGTAGTGAATTTTAATAAGCCGTCGCTACGAGTATATGTAAAAGCTCTCATAGGGTTACCAAAGTATGCAATATAAATCAGCAACAAGGGTTTCCATATTTTATTATTAAATAAAAAAAAAATATCTACTAAAATTATCAGCAACAGGATATAACGCTTATACCTAATCCGGTTATGTTTTCTGAAAAAAAAAACAAACTGAATATTATTCCATTTATTCATAAACAAATAAAGCTTTATTCCCATTTTTCTACCAATTAATCGCACTTTGTTTTCTCCAAATCTTTCACAAAAAAATAGGCTTTTACTTCTGAAAGAAGTGCAAACGCCAAAAACACACCTTCAAGAACAACACAGCTTCAAAAAAACACTAAATATAAAAGTTCACTAAGTTTATGTGATAATGCCTATACTAGGAATAAGAAAATAATTTGGGTGATATGTCAGTTTTTGATTTGGCCGATATGACATTTGAACATCGTTTTTGGGTCTATGACACTCCTTTGGGCTGTTTGGCCTTGGAAGTTATTATTTTTATTTAAAAAAAACTCGATTACGAAAATGACCATTTCTTCTAAGCTTTTTAGTTAGTATTTTTTTAAATTCTCTAGAATACTTGGGGAAGCCATGTTCCTAAAACAAAAAACAACATAACCTACACGATACAAGTGTTAAAAAAAATATTTTTTCAAAAAACCACTGCAAGAATTTGGATACAAAAAAATTTTTTCTGAAATAATTAAAAAAAATTATTTTAGGTTTTTATTAACAGTATTTTCCATAGAATGTTTTTTTTGTTTTATGTTCTGATTTCTCATTAACGGTTCAACGGATCTCGATGAACTCTTATAGTTATATATTATATATAATTATAGCGATACTTCCAGTTCTAAATAAGGGATTTTTTGAAAAATTAAAACAAATCAAAATTTTTTTGTTGAAAATTCAATATGTATTTCGAAAACGGGTGGACTATTTCTTTTTCAAATTATGTTCGTAAATGTATATTGGTAAATAATTAAAAAAATCAAGGAAATTTTGTATGTACACAAAATTAAGTAAAAAACGACGATGTTTCTACTAAGAAGCTTGTGTCTACCATGTTTTCCAAATAAAAGCAAGTACGTTCGATCCTGTCGTGCATTTTATTGTTTGCCAAATTTTAGCACAACTGTTTTTACTTTTAAAAATTGGTAGCCGACAAAACGTAACTCCATTTTAACAACTCGTTCAGAAATACAAATAAATCGTAACATGTCAAACACTTCTCACACAACCTCTCTCAAAAGCTTCAAAAAAGCACAAAAAAATATAAAAGCTCAGTAAGTTTTATCAAATGGCAAGTTCTGGATATACGCTCTTTGTGCAAGATCAAACTCAGGCTATGTATAAACCTTCTATATAGTCTATTACCAAAAGAAATTTAAATTATTTGTTCTTAAGAAGGCGTAACATACGCCCACTTTGATATCAATTATATGAAGCACTTTCGAATATCGTAGAATGATGAAATTTGTTGGAGTGATAGCTCATGTGAGGAAAACAAATAAATAAACCCAAACCTTGTGATTTTCCAAACAGTCATACATTTTCAAAGAATGACAAACGATGTTTACCAAAAATAAACGCCAAGAAATAGCGAAATCTTCAATAACAGAAAAGCATGAATAAAAAAACCAGAGCCAATTTCTTATAGCAAAACCTTTGGTGTCAGAAGTCAGCAATAAAAAATAGCCAGATCTAAAAGTACGGCAAGTTATACGCTTATGAATGTAAAATATAAAATATTGTATTTATATTAATATCAAAAACCTCAAAATTATTTAATGATGAACGACTAAAAACTGATGGGTTCCATATTCAAGTTTCAAGTTTTCAATTAGTAATTGATTAATAAAAAGAAAGTTTATCAAGCAAACATAACAAATTTTATTTAGTAATCATCAAGCACAATATTTTTTGTAGTAATGGGCATAATCGAATGACTCAATAATCGAAATATGAGTATTCGAAGGATCAAAATATTCGAACGATCACGCGAATTATGAAAGAGTGTAAAAAATTGGAATAGTTTACTCCATTTTTTTTTACTAAGCAGAATGCACATGTTGTATATTCGTTTCAATTTAGAAATGTCACGAAAGGGAATTATATTAACTACTCATATGCCAATATGATATTTCATTTACACGAAATGAAATCGATCGATTCTTCCATTTTCATTCGGTCATTCCTAAAAAAAACTCAGATATATTACCTAACTGTATCTCGAGTCCAACATTTAAACAACTGTATTCGATTACCGAGTGATTACTATTACTAATTCATTCGAATGATGAATGCCACAGGAACAGATATACAAAGTATGTATGTCAGAATCGAGTGATTACTGTTATTATTACTGTTTTACTAATTCGTTTGAATGATGAATGAATGAATGACGAACAGAAACAAATACGTACAAAATCTTCAATTCAAATTCGAAGTGTACGTCTAGTACACTTATAATCCATACTAGACAAAACACACTCGCGCTTTTGCTCTTGCCCGATCATTAGGTTTAAATAATAGTATTGGTGAAGTAGAAAACATCATTCGAATGATGAATGGAAATCATTCGAATGATTTCAGATGAAGTATAGAGATGCCAGATGTCTCAAGATAATGTAAGAACCAATTATTTCATTCGACTGCGCGCATCATTACATTTCACGTATAATATTTTTATTATACGAATATATTTTAAGTTGTTATTTCTCTACTGAAAACATTTAAGTAAGGCCACTTCATCGACCCTACTCTTCATCGTTATAATAAGTAAAGGTTGTTATTTTTTGTTTAAGCAAATTCAACTCAATAAGCAAGCAAAAACACCTTCAAAGCAGCACTTTTTACAACAATTTTGTGTATCTTTGTCATTCTGCGTTTTTAATTATTAAAAGAGTTTTCACATGTTTAAGTTGGAAATAAAATATGTTTAAGCTTTCTGCTTATAACTACATACAATTTTGGCATTGATATACCCTTAAAAATCATAGACAACTGTATTTGAAGCAGTAGTGTTATCTAATCGGAAAAATAATTCCCATATTTTTAAAACTCGTCTTTATGGCTAAAACTATAAGCTGTGAAATAAAACCTATAAAAAACAAACTACATAAACAAATAAAAAAAAAAAAAAACTAGCCCAAAAAGGTCTAATAACTCGTTTTTATTAGTTCGTATTTTTCATTTTTCGACTATATATTGGGGAAATATTAGAAAACATGATAATAAAATTCAAAACAAAGTTTTGTGTTCTTTTTTTTTGCCCCACCCTGTGTATAAACAGAAATAATAATGGTACTTTTCTTTGTCTATGTTTTTTTTGCATATTTCTACCAAAGTTCAAAAAAAAAACTGAAAAACTGAATGTAGTCATCAAAATATCACGAAAGAGTATTATTTAGTTGTCTGTATCTTAGTATATTTTCCTACCATATTCACCAAAAACAACAACAACCACAAATCGGAGTCGGGGAAAATGTAAAGAGGGATGAAATATTTTCATTACTCAGAAATAACCAGTGAAAACAAAAATGGTGGTGTCCTAGAATTTCTAAAAAAAAAAAAAAAAGAAAGCCTCGCGTACCAACAGATAAAAATACGAATACAAAAATGACGATGCTGAGCCCACAGAGTGAAAAAGAGAGAGAAAGAGTGGGAGTGAGACACATAAAAACATAGCAGAAACAGCAGCACAGATATCTCTATTCACAATAGTACTTTGGTTTAGTGAAAAAAGCCCCTAAGGGCGGACTGAGGACGACGATGATGCTCAAACTAAAACAAAAGAAACTACTTTTTTCTTCTCTGCATGCAAAACACCCCACTCACAACAAACTTTCAAGCCCCCACGTACACTTAAATAAAAGCCTCGACTATACGGCTACGACAACAACAACAACGTCGACGACGACAACGGAGGATGATGATTCCGACTATTTCTACTCATCTGTTCAGTTTGTTCGTTCGGTGCAGTGGTTCCATAAGCCTCTAGACATGGTTTGGATATTCCTTGGTAGATGCATCCCGTACCATAAGGATGGGGAATCATCTTCTCTGTATACATTATACGAGTATATATGGATTTCCAACAACCAACAAATTGAGGAAAATAAAAACTATCAACGTGTCGTCGTCATCATTTCCCAACTATGCACTATGAGGCTGAAACCAGCAGGGAGCAGAAGTGCACTTAAATTGGCACGACAACGACGACGACGGGTCCAGGAGCTCGGAAGAATATTGCACAATGATATTTTTCTATACATATTTTTTTTTTTTTTGTATTTCAACCCCCATCCACTCTATTCAATGCAGACACATCATGCATTGGACAGAAGAGTGGGCTCCTCCGACATCGTCATCGTTACCCAGAGTCATCATCATCATCATTATCATCATAATCGTTATCGTCATCATAGTCGGCGTCTAGATATACGAATGTTGCTATCTGACCTAGTTCCGTTCTTCTGCACTGAAAATTTGATTGAAAAATAAAAAAATAAAACTACGGCTGTAGTTTCATAATATTAAAACAGAAAAACACACAAAACACGGTGAAATACGGTGGGAGAGAGTGGGTGGCGCGGCGAACGGCGAGCATCCCCCAAAACAAGGGTGATGAAGTAGGTCTGATGAATGCACTTCTATTTCCATATCACCCTCCCCTCCACATAGTCTCTGTGCCTCGTACCTATATGCATACCTATACGTATGGAGTCCTTGTCGGACGCTTTAATATGTTTGTAATTAAAAAACAGTACGGCACTGCAAAACGGTCATGCAACGAAGAGTACTGATGGGCGGGGGGTGAGTTTGTTTGCATTAGAAGCAGTCGGCATTAGAAAATGCATACCATGTATAGTTCTCTCTTCCAAACCAACACACACGGAAGATGGTTCGAATTTTTTTTTCTCTCAGAATAAAGCCTTACAACGCCGCCCGACGTTGTCGCTCGTCGTCGAGGCGCTTCAGAGATATGGTGGAAGAAAAAAAAATGTTATGAGTTAACTTTTGGGGGTATGAAAGTCATCTAGGATGCTAGAGTAACATCAGAGGCAAAAGTGTCTTTTATGTTAGACTAGATTTCTAGGGCTATTGCTTATAGTTTGTGTTCGTTTTGGTGTGAATGTGGATGTTTTTGTAAGGCGGCTTTTTTGGTATAAAAGCAGCAAATTTCGAGGACGATTACATGACTAACAAATTATCCTTAGACAAATTGGCCCATTTTTCGTTTTGACATTTTACTTTCTGTTTTTTTTTTGTTTGCTTTTCTTTATTATTTTCCATTTTAACACAAAATAAAATGTGGAGGAACTATTACAGTTCATTTTAATTGAAGAACTTGTTACTAATTTGTCTCTGGAAAACTTTTTTTTTGGCACAAAATTAGTTTTGATCATTGATGGTTTTTACTTGCGATTATAGGTACTAACGGTTACGCCATCTAACGTTTTTTTGTTCAACTAGTGCTTTTTTCGTGAATGGTAACACCTAGATCATGTCTGATTTGACAGATAATTAGTTTTATCCTTCCGCTAAACAAATACGGTTGTGTATACGCTTGAAGAATGCTCGCTAAGTGGGCCTGCGATCGACCTATCGAAGATGCCGATTTTGCCAAAAAAATCATCTTTTCAGATGAAGCTCATTTTGATCTTGGAGGGTATATAACAAGCAAAATTGTCGTATTTGGGGCACAGAAAACCCGCACGAATACATTGAAAAGCCGATACACCCAAAACGAGCCACTGTTTGGTGCGGATTTTGGTCCAGAGGCATAATTCGAAAATCAGCAAGGAGTTGCCGTTACAGTCAATGGCGATCGTTATCGGGCCATGTTGAACGAATTTTTGTTCACAAAAATTGAAGAGGAGGATATTGGCAATATTTGGTTTCAACAGGACGGCGCTACGTGCCAAACAGCCGAAGCAAACCTCGATGTTTTGCGCCCATTTTCAAAAATAAAAAGTTATTTGGCGGACCCGTATAAGGCAAGTTATGCATTCGTAAAAAAAAAAATTCTAACAATCAAACATGACATTACGATCATAGAGAAGCCTAAAAAAGTGATCGCCAAAAAATGTCTGTCTATCAGTCTGTCTGTTAGTCTGTCCGCCTGTATGTATAACGAGCTGCAGCCTAAACGGCTTAAGCGATTGCCTTCAAATTTGGTATGTGTGATTATTTTGGCATTCCTCAGAGGGGAAATTGAAATTTAATTTTTAGGCCTAAAACTAACGGTACCTGCCATATGACCTTGAAGGAAAATGTTATTTTTCTCGAAAACGACTCCAACGATTTTGATAAAAATTGTTTGAGAATTTTTTTGTTGGTAATAGCTATCATTTGATATGAACCAAGGGAAAAGTCTATTAACGGTACTTTTCATATAACGTTTTTTTTAAATTTTTAGCTTTCTCGGTAACTGTACATTGGATTTCTGTCCAATTTTATATCTGAGAAGACCTGGGTAGCCAAACTAATTCTGCATATTAAAATTTTAAATAACCTTTTATTTATAATTAAAATTAATTTTTGAATTTTTTATTTTAAAAAATCAATATTTTTAAAACTAATCAAAAAAAAATAATTTTAAATTTTATGGTCACGTGTATATTAATAAACTCTAAAAAAACTGCATACCAAAATTTCAAAAAACATTTGTTTCCAAAAAAACGGATTTCATCAAAATCCGTCCTACAATTTTCGAGATACTTTTTTTACAAAATTTTCATTGATCGGTGGCATCTAATGGTTTTCTTGTTTTTTTCGAGAAACCGATTAAAGTGATGGTTTTCGCAGTTTTTATAAGTTTAGAAAATGATTTTTACCCACCTATAGAGGATTCACTTTCATTTATGAACATATCTACATACCTAGGTTCTCTATATATAGGTAGGTGCATAATACCATCCTAATTTTCATAATTCAAATCCCTTTAAATATACATTTATAGGTAGATACCATTCCTTGAATCATATGTATTCCACAATTCATTATATTAACAATCAGTGTTATCTTACCTACATCGGCTTTTATCCTGCTAAGGATAACTAGACAACCTATACCTACTAACAGCGTCAGTAGTTAGCTACATTAAAGTTGTTAGTTACAAGAGCAAGTTTGTACGATCCAGTCGTGCATTTTATTTTGTATGCTTGATGACCAACTGAAGGTTGTACCTATGAAATTTGTATAGCTCGTCATTTTTAAGAACATCTGCATTGCTTACAAACTTTAGATACATTTTTAATGCTTATATACATTGAAATTGGCAACATGTTGTTGGTGCCAGGTAGTTGGTGGCAAAAATGTTGCTGTGACAACCAATTATTTTGTTACGTTCGTTTTATTAAAAAAAAAATAAAACGCACGACTGGATCGCACGTACTTGATGTTACGTTCGACCGTATTGTATGCACAAGATTCTTAGTAGAAAAAGCTAAATAGTGTATAGTTTGAAAGTGGTTTTTTACTAAATTTTGTATGTACAAAATTTCTTAAACTTTTTTCTGAATAAAATTTGGCATAGTAATTTTATGTAATTAATAATATAAGCTTAAAAATGTAATATCAAAAAAAAAATCGTTATATTTTTACATATTTGTTCTTCAGTTCTCCAATGAACCTAACTCCAAAGTGCCGGATTTGATTTTTGTTTAGGTTTGGGGAATCGCACCACAGATGTTTAATAGTTTCTATTTCTTCGACATCTTCACAGGTCCTACAGAAATCGGCTAATCTAGTCGTAATTATACCTATGGCTTAGTATCCTCTTAGTAAGATCAAGACTAATATTCTTTTTACTCAGTGATAAAATTTATACTGTGTTTCCTTTGCATTAATTCTAGGCCAAAAACTTCTAGAGATAAAACAATCGTTCCGGGGCATTTAGGAGTTATTGATCTGCTCTTTCATTGTTATGTCTATCTTTCTTTTAAGCACGCCAATCGTAACTTCTGGGCCCATAACTAATAGGCTACTACTATCCTTTTTTGATACTGAACCCTTGTCATTTCATCTACTATATCGTTCCCCTCTATATAATCGAAGATCCGCTGGAGAGAGTGGAAGCTGTGGGGGCTCCTTTCCAGCAAGTGTACAAGGTGAATGCTAGCATTCGCCCGAATCATGACCTGGAGAACAGAGCTCTGCTTCATCACTTATAGCTCCGGAACGATATAACCGAATGGCGATCTGAGAACCTTGGTTTTACCGGGTTTAATGATGAAGATTTGGCAAACGCCATAATCGCCGACCGAAATGGGCCCAGTCCCCTGTTAATTTCGAAGAATGAGCTCCAGCTCATCTTCGATTCATTAAAGAAAAAGAAGTCAGCAGGAGTCGATGGTGTATCCAACGTTGTACTACGACATTTGCCTCAAGAAGCAGTTGACATTTATACCACACTGTTTAACAACGCGCGCTGAATAATGCATATTATCCAGTGCGGTGAAAGACAGCTGTGGTGCACCCTCTCCCAAAAAAGGGAAAGGACAACTCCAATCCGGCGAATCTCCGGTCGATTAGTCTTCTTCCGAGTATCAGCAAAGTATTTGAAAAGGTTATTTATTAATAGGGCTCTGTTCAAGTGGGCGGAGGACAAAAATATCATCCCGGATAATCAGTTCGGTTTTAAGGCGGGACATGACACAATTCATGCCGCGTCTAAACTGGTTTCTTTTATCCAATGGAACAAAACTAAAAAGCAGTGTACGGGTGCCTGTCTGGTTGATTTGGAGACGGCCTTCGACACCATATGGTTAGAAGGTCTCTATCTAAAGCTTACCAGACTTGGTATAAGTAAACCGCTATTGTATATGTTTTATGACATGCTAAATGGTAGAAAGTTTGTTGTCAAGAGTGTCAATGTAACTTCTACCGCAACTTTTAATATTAAAAATGGTCTTCAGCAGAGAGCGGTTAACTCGCCGATTCTATTCAGCATTTACACCATCGATCTGATAGGTAGTCTGACTCAGGAAGTTGCGTACGCCGATGATCAAATTGCGTACAGAACAGCTCATACAGTTGAGGTCATCAAAAATCTTTTGCAGAGTGACTTCGACAAGATTCAGCGATATTGTGATGACTGGAAGTTGAAAATTAACTTCCAGAAATCAGAAACTATTCTGTTCGTTGTCTAGCGCCTCAAGGGATACGAGAAAGAACTGGCGCAAGCTGGTGATCGTAGGGCCACATGGTAAAAGTGTAGTAAAGTACCTTGGCATCTGATTGGATCAGTATTTATATTTCGACAGACATATTGGTGCTGCTCTGGCCAGGGCTAGGGGAGCCTTTGCCCTAACAAAACGACTGTTTTATAGCAGCCGTCTTGACAGCAGGGTGAAGGTGATTTGCTACAGGGCCCTCATCAGGCCGATGATTGCCTATGGATGCCCGGTGTGATTCAACGTTGCCCCATCTCAAATGGAAAAGTATTCGGGTGTTTGAGAGGCAGTGTCTTAGACGTTGCCTTGGATTACACAGAATACCAGAGTCGGAGTACAAACGATATTATTCCAACCAGGTTCTATACAACGGAGCTAACATAAACAGAATATATAATTTTTTATTTAAACTGATTCGGGGTCACATTGCAAGAGCGATGTCCTCAAGCAACAGCTTAATTTTTGGGGCTTATTAACCTTATAGCGAATACTATAAGAAAGTGCGGCTACGTGGCTACATCCCTCCCGAGGCATTCCTCTATTTAGACAGTCGAGGGCTGATATAGGATAGAAAGGCGGTTCCGCTCATCTACCACGTCAGCCGGAAAACTGTAGATAGGCGACTCCTGTATGGTCGAGATGTCATCGATCTAGGTGGAGAAGAGCGCCTTCGGTTCAGTAGGAATGTGTCCGATCAGGACCGAAGGGATAGGGCGAAACAAGAGAACCAGTTCTGGTGGCACTCTGAACAGCATCATGATATTTAAAGTCGATTAAGATGGTATGTCTTGGCCGACTTACATACAATTAGGGTAATTAGCTATAGGGAACAGTCGGGGTGGCACCAAAAAAAGTTAAAAAAATGTATGTACGCGGAGGCATATGTGCATGTATCTGCGGGTCTATACATGTGCTTACTTATATGTATGTACGTATGTACATGTATGTGTGGGGTGGATGTAGCTGTGTGTCTGCATGCGTATGCAAAATATAAAGAAAAAAAAAGTAAAAATGGACAAAAAAATGCTGCTATGGCTGTTCTAGTTTTTAAGTAGTTTTAAGTGGTTTTGGGTATTTTTAGGTATTTTAAGTAGTTCAAGTTATCTTTAGTTAGTATAAGTTAGTTATATCTAGTTTTAATTATTTTTAGTCTAGCTTTAGGTTAAGTTTATAAGTAAAAAATAAAAATATGATAATAAGTTTGTTAATAAGTTTTCTTGGTTGAATAAAAATAAAATAATTAGATTTATTTAAAATAGTTTTTAGGTCGAAAGGTATTAGTTGTATGAGTTACAGTTTAGTTTAGAGCGCCTGTAAAGGGCCAGTAAGTTAGTTGTAATGTATTGATAAGTAGGCCAGTTTTATGAATTTTTGTCTAGCTTTAAGTTAAGATAGTTATAAGGTAATAATAAATAAAAATGAATTACAAAAAAAAAAAAAAAAATCGTTCCCCTCTATATTGTTCAGGAACTTATCAGAGATTGACTTGGTTGGTGTTACCGATAATGTTCAGTACGCCTAAGCAGTTTACCACTTTGGATCTTATTGTTACACTCGATAGTGCTTTAATAGCAGCATAGCTGTCCACTAATCTCAGACGAACTCAGTTTTCTCCTGTGAATCAATAGCGTCACAGCTTGATAGACGCTATACTCATTTTGGAGTTTAAATGATTATCTAATTGTAGGAGCTTCACAAAATACCATAGAGGTTTACAAATTTAACCTTACCAAACAATCGACATTCCAATTTCCACCACACATCGCATTCATCGACGAGCTAACTGCCACTTCAGCTTCAATCGAATTTTCAAGGAGCAGATATGCAGTGCAATGTAAGTAAGCAGACACGTGACCATACCATTTATAGCGAAAGCAGAACATCATTGTCAAGTCAAACATGGGATGTGCTTTTCTGCTCTCCTACAATTCACACTTTCTTGTGACTGAAAATATATCAAGAGGAGGTTACATTTGTATGGAAAAGCATGGTGTTATATGTACCAATCTAATACCCATACATTAGGGAAGGGGAAACATACTGCTGAGTGCGCGGTGCACTATCTAGAGGAGTCTCGAAGTTTTTGGCCCAGTGCTGTGCCTTTGGTTTCCACCAGGGCCGGGACTCTATCGCACGAACTTTTTACTTTTGGCTTCGACAAGGGCCGGGGACTCTTTCCCACGAACTTTGTGCCTTTGGTTTCGACCACGGCCGGTTATTCTGTGCCTTTGCTTAAGACCAGAGCCGGCGTATCTATCCCTCGAACTTTTTGCCTCTGGTTTTGACTAGGGCCTGGGACTCTATACCACGAACTGTGTGCCTTTGGTTTCGACCAGGGCCGGTGATTCTATCTCACTAAAGTTGTGCCTCTGGTTTTGACCAGGGCCTGGGACTCTGTCCCACGAACTTTGTGCCTTTGGTTAAGACCAGGCCCGGGAACTCTATCCCACCAAACTTTGTGCCTTTGGTTAAGACCAGGGCCGGGAACTCCATCCCAAATTATATGAAATTGTTAGGTTTAGTTTATTCTAAGGAAACTTATTGTAGAGAATATGAAATAGCTTTTGAGTGAAATTATTGTAATATTAAAAACCGAATAGAAATTGCTATCTACACGGAGTTCTTAACACTTCACGCACGGAGTTTTATTGCTTTCTTCGGCCAGACCTTGGACCCGCTGACTTAACCTCAGCTATAAACTAAAATAGCATCACAGTTGATACCCTATTTTCAGAGTATTGAGTCCATTTTTTTTTTCAAATATTAAACTAGAGAAGAAACACTAGACAAGTTTCACAAAAGAACTTTCTCGCACTTATCCCCTAAACTAAACATTATCATCTGATAAATAAAAAGACGATTAAGTTCCAAAAATCAAACTATTTCAGACCAATTAAGTTTCAATAGATTTCACAACTTGATTTCGTAAGCTCCTAATCAATTTCCGTCTCTACCGGGAACATAAAATTGCCTAATACCATACATATCTGAATAGTTGACCTAAAAGTCATAACCATTATGCATTGGACAACACGGACACATAATATAGGTGTATTAGTTAAAAAGCACTCGAATTGAAAATCCGATTCTCAGGACCGTAAATTGGTTGCTTTTATACTCATAAAATGGTCGAACACACTTGTTCCACTTGATGAGCACACATATTACAACTTCAGCAAAACAGCAACAGAACAACAACAACAACAACATTGGCAATAGCAATATTTGCTACTTTAACAGCCAATTACAAATTTCTGGTTACTCGCTAATACCTCGATAAGTGGATTCGACCTGACCATGCTTGTTCTGTGCATGCATGAGCGCCGATCAATTAAAACAAATCGTCAAAAAAAAAAATAAAATGAAAAATAATCCCAAAAACCTACTAACGAAATGAAACCACTCAAGCGCCTTAGTTTCTGACCTATTCACAGTAAAAATAAATGAAAAGTGTACATACAAGTCGTATGGGAAGGATGTACGGGCAAAAATACTTTTTTTTTTTTAAGTTGACCCCCAATTTGCTCGACCACGTCCGCACTCTCGGGAAGTCATATCCATGCCAGCAAGTCCCCGATTTTGCTTATTTTGATATATGGTTCACAACCAGCGCGAAGCACCCTCGGGTATAACCCCCAATGTATCCGAATAACCCCCCCGCACATAATGATGACAGGCGACGACGACGCAAAGCATTGATCCCCGCAAAGGTTAGGTATATTGCTGCCTCAGCCTCTACTGAAGCAACCGATACCACACGGTCGGCGCGGCTATAGAGAGATATATATGGGGGAGCTTTACCATTGTAAACAGCTTTTACTTTGTGCTTTGTCGTAGGGACTGGACTATAAAGTGCAGTGGGTGTGAGCAATGAGGTACTTAGCGTGTGGAAATGACCAAAAAAGGAGACAACGTCAACGACAGACTTTGGTTCAGTTGCGACCGGTTATATAGGATTTCTCGTCTTCCCGATTGTCCTTGTAGTGGACGACAGGACACGTGTAGCAACGTATTTCAGTTTCCGTTGCTCCTTCCTGTCGTCGCGTCGTTCAGACACACTACAAATAAACATATACTATGAACCTATGAGAAAAGTTGGGCGTCGTCGTTATTGTATTCGCCTGGGTTGATGTTTTTTTTTTTGCCCATTTTAGTATGCTGAATGTCCTTAAAGAGAAAAAAAAAGAATATAATACATTTTCTTTTCTAAAAACAGGACATGCATTATGTATTACATAAGCGGCATGGAAACAATCCTTACGTAGGATGATTAGGTAGATATGTGGGTAGGTGTACTTATCAATTCTTCTGTTTCTTTTTTTACAAAAAAACTTTGTTTGTGATGAACCTCTAGAGTTGGGGTGGGTGTAAGTTGAGTGTTTGTGCTTGAGCTGATTCAATATCTGATTTGATTTTTTTAGTATGTCCTTCAATATCGTCAATAGGGCTTTGTTTTAATGGGCATAATACAGACATACTACGTTTTAAAAAAATAAACTTCCTACACACACAATATTATGCTTTTATCACTTAAATATTCTTAGAGACAGTTGATTATGTTCTTATGATAATACGAACGAATAGTTGTGGACTAAAAATAGACCCCTGAGGTACCCTGGTTGATTTTTTTTCATTGCTACTGATTTGACCTTTCACATAGTGATACCATAAACTTTGGAACAGAATTTTTACGGTCGATTCACGTGTCTTTTTTCGTACACTTAGCAACCCTTTAGATACTTCACCTAGATACTTGATATAAGTGAATCGGCCTTAATTAGAACCTCAAGTTTATTTTATTTCTATATAGATAGACTGGTCCCCTAAGAATAATGCAATTGGTCTAAATTATATAAAAAACAATCTACATTAAATCCTCCAAAGTTAATGGACTTCGTTTTATGCCCTGAAGATTTGCACCAGACATCTTCGATGGAATTCAGATCAGGAGAGCAGACTGGCAACTCCATAGTGTGTTCATTTGTGCCTATTGAAGATAATAATTTTGACAGTTCAAAGTGGCTTACTAAATATTTACTCGAAAACTGAAAATAATCTCACTTTTTGTGGTTTCTTTATTTAACATTAGATTAACAATTCCGGCATTTGTACATTCAATACTTGTGTCGTTATCTAATACAGCTTGTATTTAGTTTAAAAGTAACTTTAAGGTTTCTTCATTTTCAAGCTGGTGTCTTTATACACTGAACTCTCTTTAGCACTCGACTTTATTTTTAGCTTAGCTAGCCTTGAGAGTAATATCCTTCTATTAGGGGATTTTAATCTTCCTCACATTGATTGGGTTCCTTCTGATGACGAATCCTATTTCGAAGCTTCCGCAAGTTCATCCCAACAGGAGCTCCAAATGTTGGATAATATTATCTCTACGGATTTATATCAAGTTAACTCTGTTCACAATTTTAAAAATAGACAACTTGACCTTGTATTCTCATCTGACGCCGTTAGTACAGTAGTGGTAGAATCTACCTCTGCTTTATCTAACATAGATCGTTATCATCCGCCTCTTGACATTTTTCTTGACTTGAGTGGTCATTTACTAGAAAATAGTAATCCTCATGACTGCTCCCATTCTTTTGACTTTCGCAAAGGTGATTTTCAACAGCTCTTAGATAGTTTAATAAATTCCTGTATAGAACATTTACCTAGAAATCGGTAATGATATTGACTCAACTATCTCCAGCTTCTATTCTATTTTGATGAGATGCATTAATGAAACAGTTCCTAAAAAAAGATCTATTCCTTCCAATTCTTCTTGTCATCCTTGGTTCACAAAAGAACTGAAATGTATTCGAAATAAAAGAAATAAGGCTTGGAAAAAATACATAAGGTTCATGACGGTAGAGAATCAAGTAGTTTATATTTCCCTTTTTGAAGAATTCAAAAAACTCTCTTTCGAACTCTATAACGAATATCTGGAAACCATTAGGCGTTCTTTGAAGTTAGACCCGAAAAACTTCTGGAAATTCATAAATTCTAAAAAGAAATGTGACGGGTATCCAGTAAACCTCATTTATAATGACGTAATCTTGAATATAATTTCTGAAATCTGTGAGGGATTTGCAAGTAATTTTAGCCAATCCTTCATTGATTCTCCTGTAGTTGTTGACGAAAACTATTTTCATTTTTTACGAAATTATCCTCAAGTATCATTTAACAATATTACAATAGAGCGTGAAAAAATTTTGAGCTTTTTGTCACATTTAAAAGAGGACTATTCTGTTGGACCTGATGGAATACCACCTGCTGTATTAAAAAAATGTAGGTCCATTTTAGCTCTTCCTCTGAGAAATATTTTTGAACTATCTTTGAAATTAGGTAAATTTCCTTCAGTTTGGAAGAATGCATTTTTAACCCCAGTATATAAAAAGGGAGATAAAACCAATATTATCAACTCTAGACCAATTTCTAAACTTTCTTTATATGTAAAAATATTATTTGCAACCAACAACATGGTTTTATGCAGAAACGGTCTACTGTTACTAATCTAGTTTTCTTTTTGAATAAATGTTTAAACTCCCTAGAAAGTGGTCAAGAAGTTGATTGTGTATACACAGACTTCTCGAAAGCTTTTGATCAATTGTCTCATGAGATTATCAAGTTTAAACTTAATTCATACGGGTTTCCTCCATCTTTCATCAAGTGGATATCATCGTATCTTGAAGATAGGTCATATCAAGTCAAATTCAGAAATTCTTACTCAAATCATTGCCAAATCAGGTGTTCCGCAGGGAAGCCATCTTGGACCATTACTCTTTACATTGGCCATTAATGATGCTCCTCTTTGTGTACGCAATAGCGAAATTCTTATCTTTGCAGACGATATGAAGACTTATAAAAATATATCATCCTCAAAGGATCGAACTCTATTGCAAGAGAATATTAACCACTTTGCCTTGTGGTGTAAAAAGAACAGTTTGAATCTTAACCCGACAAAATGTCAAACAATGACATTTTCAAAAAAAAACGTTCTTCTTCTCATGACTATATTATTTCACTGCACATTTTAACTCGTGTTATAACTGTACGGGACCTTGGAGTTCTTTTCACGCAAAATTTAGACTTTTCTGTTCATATTAATATCATAGTTAACAAACCCAATTCAATGTTAGGATTTATTAAACGTTGGTCCAAAGAATTTGTTGATCCCATTGTTACCCGTGCTTTATACAACTGCTTGGTTCGTCCCCATCTTGAGTATGCATCGCAGGTTTGGACTCCTCTTTACGATGTTCATATTGAGAGATTAGAATCTGTTCAAAGAAACTTTACTTGTTTCGCATTGAACGGGCTTCAGTGGAGTGATCCTTCTAATGCCCTCCCTTATGACCAACGTTTATCTATTCTTCAAATGTAAACACTGGCACAGAGAAGAACAAACAATGATTTGGTATTCTTCCACCAAATAATAACAGGTGTCACAGATGCACCAGACCTACTATGTCCAGTTTTTTTTAATTATCGGGGTGGAGGTTATAATCTTCGTGGACTCGATTTGATTAAAGTCCAAACACATAGGACCAACTATGGGATGCATGAGCCATTGACACGTATGGGTAGACTTTTAAATTGGAATTCAAACGTTTTTGATTACAATATCAGTAAAATTAAATTAAAAAATCTACTCAAAACCAGTGTTCCACGCTCCTAAATGTGTTTTTGTTTATTGTTATGTTCTTGTTTTGTATTGACGTAATATTATATGTTATATTTTCGTATTGTACTTGTGTTAGTGTTATTTGTAATAGAGTTTGCCTATGAGCCGGTGGTATAACACAGTTTTCTGTGTTGGCAAACCATTGGTCGCAAGACGGAGCTTGCTATAAGCTCTCTTCGACCAATTCTGATAGTGTGTAAAAAAAAAAAAAATTTAAGGTTTCTTCATTTTAAAGCTTGTGTCTTTGAAAAAATTAAATGGAGTTTTGCTTCACAAATTGTGTCATGATTTTTCAAAACAAACAAAAAAAATGAAATTTCATCACGAAACCAAAATATTCCTTAAATATTTCAAAACAAATTCTTTCGATGTAAAAAGAAAATATTTTTCATTTTTTCGTATTAATTGTGGTTGGACTATGTCTATAAATCATTTTAGGAAAATTTGTCTGCTTTTTTGAATCAGAAATAGATACTTTTCGAAATGTTCATTTACTTATTTATTTTGTCTCGAACCTCATAAGAGAAATTCTCTCCAAAATAAATGCGTCTTTTCCAAAATAGTGATGACAAAATCGCTGTAGATTGTGGAAAAAAATTACTCTTTGACGAAACTATTGAATTTTGTCACGCATGCTATTCTATAAATATGATATTTTGAATAAAATTTCTTTTGTCATGAAAATGCCTTATAGATTTTTTTTGTTTTATAACAAAACATTAAGTCTGATGGTCTTTTAATATTAGATTATAGATATTTTATTAATTTTAATCAAATTAGTTCCAGGTGAAATGTAAATCGTTTTCAGGCAATCGTGAAATAACTGTAACTCCAGACAAATTACTTGAAAGTAAAAGAAGATGTAAAAAGGGATTTGGTCGTACGTTACTCAATTTGTTGTTTTGATTTCCATCAGGTTGACATTTCAGCTTTACAGTGCCGTTGTCATTTTCCTGAGCGCATTTGTTCAAATCTCATGCTCATGTCATTGCCACTTTAAATGCTTCTACCTAGTATCTGCCAAAGTAGGAACCTAAGTTTGGCTATTGATAAACCGACATTAAGAACAAAATTGCCAGAAATTTACCAACCTCGAAGTTCTGTTGGAGGGCATAAAAATTCATATCATCAACCAGATATTGTATGAATCCCTCAGTCACAAAAAAAAAAGAAATTGAAATAATCGTAAGGTATCAAGACCGTTATAGTATTCGGTAGCTCTTTTTAGCCACGAAAAACTCATTCGTTTACGTGAAATTCAAAATGTTTCTGCATCCACAATATTCCTCCACAAGCATCGTTTTTCAATTCGTTGATTTGACCGATGAATCGGCATATATTTTGCACTAAAATATCAGTGAAATGCAGTTGTCAAAAAAACTTTATTTTAGAAGTCTTAAGCAAGTTGGTTTTTATGTGGACTTTGGAGAATTTAAAAAAAAATGATTCTCCTCGGCTTTATTTGTCGTTATAATGATTAAATGAGAGCAATTTTCATTTTATTTTCCCTACTCTTAGACAACAACTTTCCGCCAGAAGTTATAAGGAACTTGATACTTCGTCAAAAACACCAAGTTCGTTCAGAAAATAAGTTGGATGAGTGGAGATGTGTTTATAGAGTGTCGTTTATGTGCCCAAACTTTGCAAAAATTTGAAAGAAATGGTCGCGAAAAACAACCCGGATGTCAACTTGGCATATAGTCGAACCAGACTGTTGCATCCCTATTCACCACCTTGAAGACGAAAACCGACAAAGATCGCCGTTCAGACGTAGTTTATAAAATAAATTGCCAAGGAAAAACGGATGAATTCTGCAATCTTTGCTACATCGACACCACCAAACAACTCCTTCGGCAAAGCGTTGATACCGGTCACACATCAAACTTGGAGGGAGTATAGATCCTTGAACAGAAAAACATACATCTAAACGTTACACACTAGAGACACTGCATACAATTAACAACAAAAATAATATGAACCGCAATCAAGACACACAAAGTATATCAGCCGTTTACTGTTCCTTAGTTTCTGACAGTAAATATCATAAAACGTAGACCAATCTTCAAATGCGAAGTGCTCAAAATCTGTTTTTAATCTGTTTTTTTTAAATATGTTTTGTGAGAATCATTTTTTAAAAATTCTCTCTCCACAAAAAAACTTTAGTCCAATTTTTCAGAAATGAAGTAAAAAAAAGGGTAGTAAATTTAACAAAAATAATTATAGACCAATTTCGTTGTTGTCTTCAATCTCCAAAACTTTTTAAACAGCAATTAAGTTCGGGTTAATTGAATTCCTAACAAAAACACGGCTTTTAAGTCGAGTTCAATTCGGGTTTAGAGAGGGACTTTCTACGGAAGATTTTTTTTTAACGGATGCGCGCACTAAAGGGGTTTTGACTACCCTTAAAATGAACAAGCACAGTGCGAGCGTTAGGAAAGTAGGGAAGGATGCAAGAAAAGATACACATTGGTTTTGAATTTCTGAATATCAAAATGGGAGGGGAAAATAGAGCCGGGTAAAGTATTCCACATTCGCGTTGTATGGCTAAAGAAAGATTTTCTGTACTTAACAGTACGACCGAAGTTGGGATCAAGGGTAAGCTGATGAGCATTCCTAGAAGCGCGAGTATTACGGTTGAAAAGTTTAAGGGGAGGAATGCAACTGGCTATTTCGCTCGAACATTGTTTATAAAAATAGCGATAAAATAGTGGGAGACATATAACATTTCGACGATGTTCTAGAGATGTAAATGTTTCCACTATAGTTCTATCGCCAATTATTCTTAGAGCCCTATTTGGAATTCTATCCAAAAGATTCAAATGAGTTTTGGGAGCTCCTGCCCAATTGTGCGAGTTATACTCCAGCTTTGGACGAATGAAGGCCTTATAGATTACAGCCAGATCAGACGGGGAGAAGAATTTCTTGCACCTTCGAAGAAAACCCAAACACTGCAGCGTTTTTGGCGACATCAAATATGTGTTCATTCCACAAGAGGTGGTCTGTGATGCACATGCCGAGGACTGAAAGCTGATCGGTTTCTTCAATGCAAGTACCGCTCATGGATAGCGGCATGGGGGGTGGGTTCTGCTTTAACGACAGAAGACAGCACTGAGTTTTGGAAGCATTAAATTCAACGCGGTTTTTAATTCCTCATTGGACAATGCTGTCAAGATCAGAATTTAATGAGCTTATCATACGGCGGCGTATTGTTGCACATCCGAAAAACAAGGAGGTGCATCTAAAACCGAATATGAAAAGCTGAGAGTTATATCGTCAGCAAAACAATTAAGTGGATTAGAAGTTCCAGATAAGAGATCATTAATAAAAATGAGAAAAAGGGTCGGAGACAATACGGAACCCTGGGGCACACCAGCATTTATTTTGTGGATATCAGACTTGACCTTTTTGAGTTCTGCACTGTGCCGGTCTCTTGTGGACATTAACATGGTTGTCCGTAGCGTTCTACTAGACAAAATTCTTGGTGTTCCACAGGGATGAGTCCTGGTGCCCGAGTTAATATTACCTCAGCACAATCAATTATTTGGTAGTTGGTAATTCGTAATTAAAGCTAAAGAATATTCGAAATATTTCATTACGTACCTTGTTTCAGTGTAAGGCAAACTAGCCTTTATCAATTCCAAGAGCAAAATTGTCGTTCACTTTGAAATACGAAATCGATAGGTTAAATAATGCTCTCCCAGTTTTCGAGCCCAATCCGTGAACATATATTCTTCGCTTTCGGAAGCAGAAGATAGATGATTTTCCGAAAAATAATTTTCTCGGAACAATTTATTTAAAAAATACCTACATTCAAACTGAAACCGAGAATAATTTTTGACAGAAGATGCAACAAAATATATTACAAATTTCAATGACAGAAAACTCTCAAGTTTGCTTTCTCAACTTCTACTATTTTCGGAAGTTGAGAAAACTAGAAGTTAATCAACTCGAGAGTTGAGAATCCAAAGTGAAAGTACCAAAGTGAAGAAAAACAAAATCACAAGTTGAGAATAAAAACCATCCAGTTGAGATCAACTAGTAGTGAAGAAAATGGCTCTAAGTCTACCATTTCTGAAATCAATGAGAAATCCTTTGAACTTAATGGTATCACTTCCATTTCCCTAATTTTTGAATCCACTTTGACAAAACAATATTAATTGTTCAGGTCCACTTCTTCAACAAGAATGTTTCTAGCAATCTATTTCTTTTTACCTTTTTTCATAGTTTAATACTTAGAACGGCCTTATATCCCACTTTTACCATTGGATACAAGAAATCTGACCTGGTTACTGCTAAATAAAATAATTAAATCGCTATTCAAAAACATAAATAAAAGGTTTGCTTACAAGATTTCACGTAAAGAAAATGAAAAAAAACATCTGTACCATCATTTTCAGCTGCTCAACTATCCAGCTGGTCAATTTTTCAATTTATATCCTACTGGGCTATCATCATCTTATCAACGCCGGCCACATCGAATCGGCGGGCATTGCTTAACAGAATTCATCATCCATCAGCGTGATACCAGAAAACTCATTAACCCTATAACCATCATTGTTGAATTGGTGGAGCGAGAGCAATGGTGATGAAGATGGTGCGACGACGCGACGGCGGCATAAGCCAAATTGGCCTGCAGTAGACGTTAATGAATGCAATTTTCAACCTCATCGAATTGGTTGTCGGTTGGTCGCCGGTCGTCATCGTCGGTAGCCGTTGTGCGACTTGTTGTCGATAAAATTCTTATCCATGTTAAGAAATTACATTTTTTATAACGTCTATTCAAGAAAACAACTACCGGCTGTGTGCAGCAATGATGGGAGAGTCCTCGGCTTCCTTCGCACCCACCATCCAGCGGACAGTATCTGTATCTAATGCCAATCTCGTGGAAAATCCAATTTCAATTCTATTGAGTGCTTTATAAAAGCGGGACTATATATTCGGAGACTGGCGGGGCAGATGGTATGTAAAAACTTTTGAAGGTGTAGTAGGAAGTGTGCAGATAATCCACCTTCAATCTTTTCATTAACATATCTGCAGATGCTTGTGTGCTACTGCTGTTGTTGTGTGATGCATCCTCTTCCGAACTATCGTTGGTTTGGTCGTCATTTTGTGTCGATGACCATAATGATGAGCCGCTGCCATGCCCGATGATGACCATCCGTATTCCGTGGTCGAGCTGCAGTAGGAGGAGTAAATGAGGCAAAATCGCTGATGCTGCACCCAGTCAAAAAAAAAACGAGAAAAAAAATTAATATAAAATAAGGAAGAAAAGTAATTTAGTACATGATCGACAAGCAAGTACATTAAAGGAGGTTCCAGCGCACTTTAGATGGACAGCTCCACAATCCATTTAGAATAGACTCGCTGGCAGAAAATTGCGCGACTGATAGTTCGCAGAGGACACAACGGCTACGGCGAGAAGGAAAATGCATCCTTTGTGAAAGCCCAAGAACATCAAATTGATTACACGGAAGAATATTGCAATTTTCTGTTCCATCGAGCGTCACCATTATCATTACCGCGTGCGTCGCCATAGCTGTAGCCGTCGCCGGCCAGCATCATCCCCCAGACTAGACCAACCTAAGTTTCTTGAAGCACACAACTATACTCAGTATCAAAGCACAGTCGTGCCCGTACAAAAATATCTTATTTATCTGACCGCAAGCTAATCAAATAGCAAACAGAAATTGTGTCCAATATGCGGTTCCTTGGCCGTGCCCTGCGGTTTATTGTCGATGGTTGCGTCGCGTCTGTCAGTCGCTGTGGTGTGGTTTGTTTGTTCCTTGTGGGACTGCTGCTCCCCTCTAACTGAACCTGAATTGATTTCGGTCATTAACTGTGATAAAAGTCTTCTGATAAATATTGTCTGATATTTCAGGGCCCGCCAGCCATACTTTGTTCGCGAAACAAAATCAATGGCAACATAATGACGACATTGACTCTGCGCGCGCACACTATACCCATTCGGACCATAACAATGTTCAAGACGTTTTGTTTTTTTGTTCGGTTTGTATAACATTGGTGCTGCACCAACTGCGGGCGAAGCAGTTGGCCCAACAATACCTGTTAAGTCGAGGAAGTCTGCGAACTTGAGGCTTGAGATTGAATCTTTATTGTATTTGCGAGCCAAGCAGACAACCGGGTGTTACTCTGGTGGTTGGGCTAACAAAAGAAACTTTGTTTTTTTAGGAAACGAACAAAAAAAAAATATCAAAGGCTTGAAAAATATCAACTTTGTATTTTAGCAAAAGCGCGAGTCTCGAGGTTGATTTCGAGGAGTGAGTTACTGTTGCCTGAGGGAGTTTCATTGCTAAATGGTCATAGTTTATTAAAATCGCATTAACACTAATGGAAATATCGTGCTAATATTATAGTGACCATATGTTTGTCCTTTAATAACGTTCTCGAACGGCTGTACTGATTCTAATGATTTTTTTTTCGGACAAATTACTGTCGTAATTTTAAATTTGTTATTCATAACGCATGAAATAAAAACACAAAGCTGAGGCGTTTTATTGCGATATCTTCGCGTCGTGACGAAAACAACTTATTTTGTACCTAGCGTGACCAACTTTGCTGGTGTTTCCCAAACTGAATGTCTGATAGTCTGGGAGTATGCAAAGTATTTCAACCAAACCAGAATTGAAATAATGCTAGAAAGCTGAGTAGCTGTATAAAGCTTTGATTCAACTGCTTCATTCTCTAAATCTTAATTGATCTAGAGAGATCTAACTGCAAAGAGATTACAAGCCGAAATAATAACCTCTTATTTATATAATGGGAACTCGGTCACTTTTGCATTTGAAAAATGTGGGGCAAACAAAATGGCTGGCCAAGATCTTCATATTAGGAAATGTGGAAAAAGTGTCAATAATACCCTTTTTGTTACGAAGGGCATTATTTAAGTATTGTTAATTTTTCTCACCAATGCTAATATGATGATAATCAATAGGTAGAGGCTGGAATTTAAGCACAAATACAAACTGAGGATCAAAGCCAAAGTCGCTCGAACACGAACTTTTTCGGAAAATTCCTAAGAATTCAAAATTCAAAATTTTGAGTTGAACAATATTTTTTCCAAAGCCATCACCAATTGGATTGATAAGCAGTGTGAATGATAGTTAACATATTTTTTAAAAGAAAAGTAAGTATACGCCCGAGTGAATCAGCCAAGTCTATTAATCCTGATGTTTTGTTTGATACATTTCAAAAAAAGACCAACTCATGATGGATTTTTTGGTCTACCACCCACATTACTATGTTGCCAGTCACAATTTATCGTTCACCATTTGAATGTTATATTTTCTTTTTCGCAATGAGCTTAGGTTAGGTTGAAGTCTTTGTGCCGTTTGTTTACTAAATAAATCGAGGGTGTCACATGAAGAAGTGTCCAGTGCAGTGTAGGGACTTATGGACATGCAATTTGATCTTTAGACTTTACTTAGCTTATCGCGGTTAATTGCTTTATCATCAATCTAACACACCGATATCGCATACCGAGTTGTATAGCGGAAGATCAATACGGGGATGAAGACTCCATTTATTACGGATTTTTGTTGTGAAGAAAAAATGCCACTTTGGCCTTTTTGACTCTTTCTTTTATATTACAGTTTATCAGCTTAAATTCTTATCTATAAAATTAGATTCAGGTATTTTGCCTCGTTGGAGAATGTTGGTGATAATCCTTTAAGAGTGGGAGGATCTATGTGGGGAATTTTATATTTCCTGGAGAAATATAAATTTGGTGAGAGTTGATATTCTGCCCAAACCGATCTGCCCACTACCCAGTTGGTTAACTTCTTTAAGGCATTCTGTAAGAGTTCTTCCAAGATATGTGGATGATTTCCTGATACGACAATAGCAATATCTTCCGCATAAAGAATTAATTAGTAAGTCTCGTTGACTACTTAGTTTCGAAAACTCCGCCTTGCCACATTGAATTGATAATCGTGCTAGTCGGCATTTGATTTACCAGTTCAGCAAGGGAAGCATTTACCTTCAGATATGACAGTGCAGATGCTTTCTTTATTTAGGAGAGCATTATAGTGGAGAAATTTCTAGAAATTCTTACTTCTCACATGTCTCGACTGATGGCATTTTTATAATGGTCCTAGGGAAGTTCGAAGAAACACTGTAATATAAGGACTAACCACCAAATAACATTTCAGTTTCGGTACGACTTCGGTAAGTAATTTTAGCTTCGATAAGACCTTACCGAAATGTTAGTAGATTAGCACACAGAAATGGCGTCTAACCTTGTATCCAGACATCATATTCAGAAAACACAAAGTGGGACGTAGCTGATCCAGGAATCACACTACAAGGTAAACCCAAAAATGTTTGAAAACCCAACCTTCTAAGATTGATCTACACCATGAGCACTACTAATTATGTGATTATGGTTTTGAAATATGTTAGCATTATGTTTTAAAGATAGTTTCTATCAAATGGTGTCCATTCGATTAGGCGTGCTCTTTCCAGAGCTGTTTCCATTGCTTTTCTTATAGAATTTCCGGACCCAGCGCCCACACTTGTTTTCGGATATTGGTCTTAAGCTGTTGCATGGTTCTTACTTTTCTCTGGAGCCGTTAAATGGTCAGTATTAGAAAAACGCGATATTATTAGATCACTAAAAATTTCCCTCGGGAGAACCATAGTCAGACGAGCTGTGTGATATGTGGCTCAATCTTCTTGGAACCGCAATTCTGAATTGTTGTCTGCTTCTGGCCTTAAAAGATATTAAATAATTGACCCGTATTGAAAGCCATTCACGTTAGTCGCTAATTTTCCGTTGTTTTCGAATAAATATGGTCCAACGATCCTTTCTGAAATTATTCCATTGACGTTGAAGTGAAAATGGGTGCCCCTTTGATCAATATGAATTTTTTGAATAAACTATTCTCTGTGAATAGTTCTTGAAAACGCCGAGCATACTGAATGCGTTCTTGTCGATCATTTGTTTTCAACTCGTTAACCAATTGAAGTAAAATTATTTGCAAAGACCTCCTAGATAATAGCAACTGCTGAAAATGTTTCGGAAATTTCGTCAATAGTTGATTGCACCCGATCAATTTTCACATTAATTCGAACTGCACGACGTCTTTCAACACGGGAAAGACAGCGTCTTGCTGCTTTAAAAACAAAACCAATCGTAAATTATTGCATTAGTGCAGTGGATCATCCTGCATATGAGCCAATTATAATGTGATTATAGAAAACGCTGCCTCCATTGGTTTATTGCGAATTATCAGAAAAGGAACTCACTTGGGAGAAATAATAAAAGACTCTATTCCTGTGTCCAGTTTCACGACACATATCTTCTTGGCGTTCCAAGAAATAGCATGACAAAAAATATATGTTTGGAAGAAAACTTCAAACCAAGTTAAGCTGCAAGAAGGCATGGAAAGGTGAAACTTATAAACTATACTTTCACAGGGCTCTTAACTGCTCAGTGACTGAAAGCTTAGAAGACATCTGCACAGGCCTGGGTTAGTGAGTAGTTGCGATGGGCATATTTGAATGATTTCAACAAGCCAAATATTACTATTCGAGTGATTAAAATAATCGAGATCAAAATTGTATTTAAAAAACCGAGTAATTAGATACTATTTATTATTACTATTTTACTAATTCATTCGAATAATGAATGCTGTAGAAACAGATGCAAAAAAAGTTCTCAATTCCAATTGGAACCTTCACGTACATGTACATTTACAATCCACACTAAACTAAACACTCGCACATCACAATACGTTTTGGCTCTTGCTCTTACGCTTTGGAATTGTATTATGCTGAAGTAGTAGTACCTAGTAGTGAAATAGAACCTAATGTATGAATTATTGCAGTAAGCACGAGATATAATAATGAGAAGTCCCATGTATGAAAGAGCAGACATCATTCGAATGAAAATCATGAATGGAAATCATTCGAATGATAAATGGAAATCTTTCGAATGATTTCAGATGAAATATTATTGATGCCTCTATATAATCTGCGAATGCATTATAATCGATTATTTCATTCGAATGGGCACATCATCAGTGAGCAGTGTGTATAAATATATGAGTTGGTATTAACTATGAACGTTCACCAAAATACTCAAGTTTCTTAAAGGAACAGTAGTCTCATCCAGCTCTAGATTTAAGCAGGGACATATTCTAAATCCTCAAAAACTGGTATATTCATTCATTCAAATTAAAATAACCAAATGTAGTTCAGGTCTCAAGTCTCGGTACTGGTTCCTTGAATTGTAAAGTACCATTACATAGAAATTGTATTTGTACTTAAGAAGTTTCAAGTACAGTACAATATATTTGATTTGTTTTTATAGCTCCTTTACAAAGTATATATTTTTTAGGTACATAACGTCAATCAATCGAAATCTTAACAAATGACTATTTGTTGCGAACGCTTCTGCTATTTTAAGCTTAAGCTACGAGTATGTATAGTATACTCTATCTATTCGTGGAACATATTTAACAAAATTTCAAAATATAATTAAATAAACAAAAATAAAACGATTTATTAATTTTGATCCTTGTTTCGCATAAAATACTGGCATATAAATCGTTGTCGGATATCCTGACAAATGAGTAATGAATTTTTTTGGCAAAGAGGTGGGCCATGGCAGTGTCTTCATGTTGTACGAGTCAACAAAATCACAAAACACAGACACACAAGCTATCCTCGATTATACTATATAGAACGTTATTTATAATGATTGTTGTCTAAGTAACAAATTCTCCTTCATTTCCTTTACAAGAAAATAAATAATAAATAAAAAAAAAAAAAAAAAACAGAAATAAAGTATAATTGATTGGAAATGACCCTCAAGCTTCATACTTTACTCCGACGAAACTTTTAACACAAAAGCCCTCTATTAATTTTGCTTCTTCTTCCTTCTACTCTTAAAAAAAACACGTCACATTAAGCACATTTTGTGCTCAAATTCACAAGCCGGCCGGTCGGACGACGCGACGCGACGGTGGCACTCGTCGACATTTCCTCTTTTACCTACTTAGACAGACATTTACTTTCTCGCTAAAATAGTATATACTTTTATATACAATGTGTAGGAATGTATCTATAAAAGACATTAAATTCATGTCAAAAGTTCCAGGCAGACGGAAATTTGAGAAGTGAAAAAAATTCTTCATTGCGACTACAGATGAGTGAGGTTACCTTTGGCCTTAATGCCATCGCATCGCCATGCCATCTCAAGGCTTAGTATGTATTGAAAACTTTTTCGTCTATACATACCTAAAGCTATTATTATATTAGTATCTGTGTCTATGTTTGCGTCTACCCTCTTACTTTTCTTTTCTGACAGCATTAAGTTTTGTGTCTGTTGGGTGTGTTTTATCTTTTTCTTTTGAAGGTAGGTATGCCCCAATAAATTGGAAACCATTTTGATTTCAGAGATGCCAATATTTTGTTAAAAGAAAAGTTTTAGTTTTGGAAATATAACCCACCCAATTCAAAAATTTCGAATAGTAAAAAAAAATCTACAAAGATAGTCTCCCTATCAGATTGTATTACATTAAGTTCAGAAGTGGGATACAATATTTCGATTATTTCATTAATTAGTTGTAGTTTTGTAATGTCAAACCAATTACATTTTAACAGAAGTAAAATTTATTTAAGATGATAATGTGTAGGAGAAAGGTAGAAAGGGGGGAGTGGAAATTCAAAACCCAGCTGACTTTCTAAGACGGTAAGTAAAGTCTCAAATTTTAGTTATTTGAAGAATTGCTGAGCGTAATGTTTTAAATCTATTAGGTATGATGGTTTTCGGAGTCTAAATAACTGGCGCAATTGAGTAACTTCAATTTGTAGCGCAATCGAGTTAACTCAAAGTTTCGACACACTTATTTGTTTACGTAAAGGATATTTTGCTTCAAAATACAAAAACCACATAGCTGTTATAGTGATTTAAATGAAAATTATTATTGCGCTATTGAGTTGAATCATTAAGTTGTTACAATTTTTGTTAGTAGTTTTTACGTTTCTCATGGAGCTGTCAGTGACATGTCAAACCTGATAGAAAACTACCTTGTCGACAAACTTAGACCAGCATTGCCAAATACAAGGAACCCTAAGTCCGGTCACAAATCTATAATAGCATTGCAATGCATTTGGAAGAATTCTTTATTGGAATGATTGCAGTTAGAAAACGAGACGTAAGTATGCCGAGATCTCGTCGTTCTTGTTAAATTTGTGTGAAATTATGACAAGGATATTAATTAACTAATTAAATTAATAGATTAAGAGCCGATTTTTCAATCTCCAGATAAACATCCAGTTAGTTGCCAGAGGAAAGAACTTTCTTGACTGTTAAACATCGAATTTTTCAATGAAGAAAAAACAATCTATAGAATAATTTAATTTGAACGTCACTTTTATTTCGAGCATCGAACTTTTCATAGAAAATAATTTTAGCTTAACGTTTATTTCAAAGCAATAATAATTTTTCAAAGTGTTTTTGACATCGAAAATAGCTATTCATTTTATTTCTCAGATAACTCCTAATTCCGTTCTGAAAGGAGCAGTTAACTTTATTTCTATATGAAATTGTATCTGGCTGTTGAAAAACCTATTTTTGCTCTATCTGTCCTCTATATGTACTAACTGAATGCCTAACTGACTATTGAAAAATTGGCCCTAAGTAATTGAAAATCAACTTCAATATTATTTTCTTAAATCTCGCTGTGAAAAGTTTCGTCGAATTTATAATTACAAAATTCTTTGTTTGATTTCTATGAAATTGGAATATGTTGTAGCTGATATGGAAATTTAAAAAAAAAATAGTATCAAAACAGGGTGGGTCAAAAAACTATAATTTTTTAAAGAAAATAATTACGTGTTTTACATATTTGCAAATTTTTAAAACATTTTGAAATAGAAATGGTTTTAAAAAGCACATAGAATTCTTAATTTAAAACATTTTTAAAATCAAAATAAATCCACAAAATAAAGTATATAATATATTGTTACAAAAATTTCAATAAAATCATACGAATTCTTGTAAGTGTTATACATATATAAAATTAAGTTTTTTCACAACTACTTACTTGATTTGGATTGTTAAAACGGTTCTGAGTTACAAATTAAGTGCTCTAAGTGGTAGGACCCGAAAAATAAAAAGATCTTTTTCTTCTAGCGCTTGTACACACAATCTTTTTTCCAGTGGTACAACTGAGTAACAGCTACCGTGGCGCAATTTAGTTAACTCAAAGAATTAATACTTTAATTTTTTGTTCGAGTTAGCGATTGTTTGCTAAATTAACACTACAACAAAACAACATTTGTTGAGTACCCTGAATTAAAGGCTGCGATGTGTAAACACCTAAAAACGGTATATAGAAAAGTGCATATATGTATCTACACCTTATTTAATAATGAAAAAAAATATGTACAATAATTTCTATTAACATCCATTTTTCCACTTGCATGCAGTTGTCATACCCGAAACGTCGAAATTCAACCAGAAAAAGTCCTGAAATTTTCATTTGTGTTTTCGTTACTTCATTTCCTCTACATTTCTTCACCCCTCACTTAATCTGTGAAAAAGACGAACGACGAAACTACCAAAAAAGGAATCGTGTAAATCTACTTTTACACGCCTGCAATTTTTAAGCGCTGATTTTCTTTTGTTCCCCTTTCCTTTCGGTTCCAAGAATGCTTTTACACGAATCCGATTTTTAACTCAAGTTAACTTTGTACAAGTGACAGGAATAATACCTCCGCTTTCCTTAGTAACCAATAACAAAAAGCACAAAGAACAAGGAACGATAATTGCATTTTTTTTTTCAACCTTTGTACGTGCTTCAAAAGCGCCAGCTCAAATTGTAAAATTTTCGAATTCGGTTTTACGTTAATGGTTCGTGCATTCTCTTCGTACATTTTTTAAAATGGTTGGTGTATTTGGTAAATGATGTACTTAAAACTAAAAAAGCCCTTCCCAAATTCACCAACCTTTTTAGAAATACCTTATCAAATTCCACAACCATTTCAACGCAAAATAGCCTGCGTTACTTCCGTAACGAAATTTTCAATTTTACCCCTGCCGAGAGGTTAGATGCTTAAACATAAAAAAAACTGCAGTTTCAGTGCTACTGTGATCGTAAAGCTTATAAGTTAACTCATAAAATTAATATCTTCAGAAATAATGCAATTTAAGCCCAGTGGAATGTTTTTTACAAAAAGCTCTATAGTAACAGTTACCGTGGCACAATAACCGAATTATTGACACCTTGAAATATTGGCGCTTAAATGATTAATTAAAAATGACATTTAATGCATTTTATAAAAATAGCCACAGTAATTCCTTAGACCTGGAATTACATCAACCAACTGTCTAGACATTTTCATCAAAAAATATTCCAATACTTCATTTCGAAATTAACAGTATTCTATTTTAAGTCTTCCTAAACAACGTGACGCTTCAAGCATTAAGCTTATCGGGCCACAATCTCCTGCTAAAGCTAATTGAGTTAACACAATGTGTTGAATTCTTCAATTAGTTCCGTTTGAGTGACTGCTTTAACGTAATAATAAATTGGGTTTCCAACACACACACACATACAAAAACCCATTATGTTAAATTTCGAAATTCTCAAAAAGAGTACAAAGATGTGCAAATATTTGTAGCACATTTGCAAACTTTTTACACAAAAACAAAACCCAATTTATTTGGAAGTTCCTAAGTTTGTCATGTTTTTTTTTTATAACCACACCCTACGGCAACACTTAAATCCCATCCCCAATACACTACACACAGATATATGCACACTGAAAATTGTCTTCTTTTTTGTTTGTCTTCACAAACCCACCCCCTCTCCCCCAGGCCCACCACCTACACAAGTGCCTATGTATAGCGTTTTTCTTTAACCTAGCAACTCATCGTCGTCGTCGTCAGCAGAGAAAAAAATTTAATATACAGCTGGGTCATGCTGTTTCCCCCGCATGAAAACTCATCCTCAAGCGCCCCACGCTCCACCATCTCATTGCTTTGAATGGTAAGAATGGGATGCATTAGAGGAGAATGATGATAAAGGGTGGCGAAGTGGAAAAAATTGTTTTTTTTTTTATGTTTTTTTTTTGTCTCTCTGTCAGAGAAATTTCAAAGAATTCAATTCATGCTATATACTGAAATGCCAACTCAACCCAGCCTAACTCATCCCCATATCAATTCTTCCCCGCTCCCCCCATTTTACCCAAGAGATGAACCCTTATTCCATCTATGTTGCTTCTGGCAGAGCTCTATTGTTATCTATAAAATCTGTACATAGATATAGCTAGGACTAAATGGCATCTATTCGTGCTCTAGACTTGGACTGTGAGTGAAATACAATACCTCGAGACTGGCATCCCAGTTAGAAGTTCCTTTGTTGTTGCTAGACACATATCCAATCTATAAGTATAAAAGTATCTCTGACTACACTATACAAGAAGAGCTATCGTGCCACACTATGCAAAATTGAGTAGAAATAAACAACTTCAACCCCTCTCACTCACAAAATAATGTATGTATGTAGTATATGGGGTGTGTTTGCTAGTGTATGTGTGTGTGTGAATAAATGGAACGCAACCATTACCATCACAACACACAATAGACGAGCAGAGAATTGTACATAGTTTCGATGGACGACCTTCAAAAAATCAGGTCAACATGAAGTGGGGGAGGGCATAAATAATGGACATGGGTTTGGGGTGCGGTAAGCCCCCACTAGGGATTTTTTTTTTTGTGATAGTTTACTGCTGGGAATCTACACTGATGGAAATCGATGTGCTCGATATGTAATATATATGACACCCTTACACACGTTCCATGAAACGAATTGGGGTTGAACGATGATTTATTGTGGCGAGTTTGCACTCAGTGCTGTTGAGTGGGTGGAGGAAATAATTTTACTGCAGTCGAAAGTTGCTGCTGCATTCTTCATTGTCTGTTTGCCGGATCAAGTTGGACAAAAAATAAAATGGGTGTGATGGGAAATTTATTTTCCAGAACCTAGACACACGAAGAGAAAAATTGATTACGTCAACAAGTTCGTATAACGTAAGTTGGTTGTTATGCAGGAGAGTTCCTCATCATTCCAACCCCACTGGGAGGCCCAGGCCACATGTCGTCGTTGTCAACATCATCACGGACGTCTGTCCGGTGGCTTCTAAAAAAAATACATATACGAGATATATGTACTATGTTGCCTGAGTACAAAAACCAACCAGCATACATTTATATATACATGTATTTGTTGATGTCTTTTTGTGGAGTTTGTATAATGCCTGGTGTTTGGTATTATTTGATTAAAATTAAGTTGGAGGTGTTGTAAGAGAGCAGCAGTACAGTATAGCAAAACAGCAAAAAGTAATGTGTGTTACACCATCTCGTCCTTGTTAGCTTGTTAAGTTGTATGTTTGCTAGAAGAACAAATTTAGAAAATTACACACGATGAAATAAAAAAAAATAAAATAAAATAAAACAAGGCTTATAGTGGGCGAGGTTTGTTGTTATGTTTTTTTTTTGATACTCAAATTACACATTTTTGGAGGTTGGAAATTTGATTAGAATTTAGATTAATGAATTAATTAGATTTCGTTGAGGAGCTTGAATTTGGGTTGGGAAATTGGGTTTTTCTATGATGACATGTCTGGGTGAAAATTCGAGGATATTCATCATATCTGGGCGGGACATCAAACATTTTATTACCTATAATTTAGGAAGCTTAAAATGAAAGAAACATACATATACGTTTGTATATTTTTTGTGTAGTCGTTTGAAAAATTACATGAAAGTATACCTGGTCGACACGCGATAACCAAGCCAACACATTACATTTAATTTGTTTTGTAATAAAAAAAAAGTTGTTGTTTTTTTTTTGGTTAAGTACATAATAAACATATGTCCAAGGGATGTTTCGGCCGTTTAACTCGGGCAAAATCTGAGGGTCTTTTGGTTTAATGGATTCAACATTTTTTTTTACCGCACGTGGGGTAATTTATTGCACAAGTTCACACGCTGGGGCGCCCACAACCCACATATAGTTGACTATAGACAACTGAATAGTACCATCACATTCGTGGTGCTTGAAACATCCGCAGGTTTAATTGAAGTAAGGAACAATAAAACTCGTAATATTACTCAGGTTTACTACCGATTTCATAAATTTATTAAACTTTCTAATATTATGTTACTTGGTGACCTAAATGCTATAATTCAATTATATACCAATCTCCAAAACAGTTAAACGTATGTAACCCGGAAGTTTTTGGATCAGTAAGTGGGTCAATGGGCGAAACCGTTAATAGTTGTTAAAGACGTCTTCTTAGTACGTTTGAAGCTTATGAAATTATGGTTCTAAGCAGGATAGCTAAGGGTGACATAAATGGGGAATTTAGTTTCATAAGAAAACGTGGTTGCTCGGTTATAGATTATTGCGTTTCTAAAGGTGAATGATTTGATGTTCTGACGGACTTTCAAGTGTTACTACGTGGTTTTCTAACTGATTTCCCATTATTAACTAAAACCAAGTTCTCAGATTTAATACCACCTACCTACTCCTGCTGGCAAAATACAAATACGTTAAATGAAACAGCAGTAAGCTCAAACTTTAATGCCGTAAACTGTTCGAAGAAACCAACTAGTTTCCCACTTGTGAAATGATTTCCAGCTAACAAATAATGAATATTTTGTTTGGAATTATCACAAAAGCGCCACATAAGGGCAATTGCACTTGCGGGGAAAATGGCGCAGTGGATATAGTGCTTGACTGCTAACTTATACTTGTGGATTCGATTCCCACTCTGGGCAGAATTCTTTCTTATAACTTCATTTTTAATTGGATACGGCCCTTGAGATAGTAAAGACACAATTTTCAAATTCACTGTGCCAACAAATATTCTTTTCTACCTTTCGATTCCGTGCCGTGCAATTCAGGTTTGCATTTGAAAATACCTTAGGCCTTACAGGCATATAGTTAAATTTATTATTAGAAAAATGTCATTCCTATTAAGATTTTGTGTTCTACGTCAATTGATTCCATATGGGGGAAGTTCACGATCCTAAAAAAATTTGGAGGGAATAAAATATTGCGAGGGAAGAGGAATTAAGTTGGAGATTGCCGATAGAACTCATTATCTTTTGAACCGTTCACTACAAGTTCTATTGGATGGTTTTAAGTCTAAAATCCACGGAGTGCCCCAGGGCTCCAATCTGTCTGCTACTCTCTTTTTAATGTTCATTAATCATATTTTATTTGCAACTTCGAATTCACGAATTATTTTATTGAGGACAGTATTCTCAGCTTGTCATATTGTTTTATTTTTGGAATTGAAAATATATCTTTCACGTCCGTCACTTCTTCCAACCGACGGTCGAGTTTTACTCGAAGCTCAGCCAAAACCTAAGGCTTAGACGGTTGTAGTTTTTTGTTGCCAATTGTGGCCAAAGCCGAATCAACTTCTAAAAACTCCGCTATTGGATCGGTTTTCTTCGAGAAATATTTCCTCAATAATTTGTAAAGCTTAAATTCGTTCAAAGCTCGAGAAGGTTTACCAGACGTCCCGTTTAACGGGGGACAGTCAACCTTTTTCATACCAAAATGATATATGTTCCCCCTAGAAAACTCGCGATTAAGGGGGGCATCGTCATTATCAATCTGGTAACCCTAGCTCGAGTATAAATCTTGCATTTGGACAGGAGCTCATAAAACTTATTTGAGTCTTAGATATAATCCTCTAAATATGGTAGGCGATAGAACTATAACAGTAAAACATCAGTTTCTAATTCTCGCCCTTCTAGAAATGTCCAGCTTAGGATATCTGTCTTTGATAGTTTTCTATCTTGAGCGGCACAGCACGAATGTGGAATGCCTAACCGGTCTTATTTTTGTCCTACTATTTTGATATTCGGAACAATGTACATCCAAGAACGATTAACATCGATATCTCCTTTTAAATCCTGCTTATTGGAAGTGAAGTCAAAATCCCATCAGTCGTTGCTCCCAACAAGGTGCTAGGTTAGGTTTATGTTAGGTAGATGGGCTGCCAGTTGATCTCGTTACCGGTACAACCTAAATGAAAAAAGATCCATTGTGGTACCCCGAAGTATTGTAACTTCTAGTTGTATAACCTATGAGTTCTATGGATAATCATTTTCAAGCCATTTAGAGGCTTTTATGAAGCTCAACATGCTTTTGCCTGAAAGATTCGAAAGCTCTTCTTAATCGTTGAAGAAGTAGCTGCCCAAGAATATGACAAAGTGCTGTACAATGACACAAGAAATGGGAGGTGTCCTCGTATTCATCTTTGTCATTGCAAACTTTGCATTGGTCATCATTACTAAGCCCCATTTTCTTTTAAAGGTAGCCCTTCAGATTCTTGCCGGTGAGTAATCTAACAACAGTTCGAATTAAATTCTTGTCTATTTAGGTGGATAACACTTTATGTTCTGCTCTTATCGAAAATGGGACATAGTGTCCTGGTTGTAGTAGCACAGGTGTCGAGTGAGCTCCAACTTTAATTGGGCTTACTAGAATCTTCCTTCCAATGTTCTCCTTAGTGACACAGAGTGGAATTCTAATCGACCGGTCTATATGGGTAGGGGCAAGTGTTGAAACCCTTCCTCACCAGCTTATCTGTACTCTCGTTGCCCGGTAAACCACTGTGACCCGGAACCCAGCTGAGTCAACCCAGTAGATCAATGTAGCAAGTTACAAGCTTTTACGTAAACATTTTAGGAGAAATTGCTTTTATAGCTTCTTGGCTGTCAATTAAAATGGTGGCATGAGTATGTGGTATCGCCAGTATTGACACCTGCTTAGCAGCATTTGTCACTGCCAAAGCCTCAGCTCTGAAGACGCTACAATGATCAGGGAGCCTAGCGGAACTGGCTAGTTTAATGTTTTCTGAGAATAAACCTCCACCAACTTCAGTGTAGCTTATCGCCGTGCGTCGCGGTCGGTCTAAATAGCTATTGTCGACTCATCAGTATTAGGTTCGTTGTTCACCCATACTTGTCTATCAGGGAAACAAGTGGTAAAGGGTTTTTTGAAGTCTAGTTTTGTGACATGTAGTCAGTGCACAAATTGCTTCCTATAAGTCAGAATCAGAGCATGTCCAATGTGGCAGTGCTTCAGACGTTAATTTGGCTTAGCCGTATTGAACTACTTGCTGCTGATTCTTGTACGTATGGGTCAATGGGCTTAAGGTTGAGAGTAGTTCCAATCCCGCTGTAGGGATGGTCCTCATCGTTACAAGCCATTCTTTGTATTTTTGTTAGGGTTTTAAGTTCGTAGTCTTTTCAAGAGCATTCTACCACACCAGATTACCGTATATATAGGTCTAACGATTGACTTATACATCCACCTGCAGATTTTAGGATATGGGCCCCAGTTTTTACCAAATATCCTGTTGCATGAATAGAATGTGGATATTTGCTTTTTTTAGCTTTTTCTTTTATGATAAGTTCCAAACCCAGTTTAATTTCTTATCTAGGAACACATCGAGATATTTGACTTGATCTGAGAAACAACGTGCTAAACTTTCTGGGACAAAATGTCACTCTTGATAGTCAGGCAGTTAAGGAGTTCTTCTACACCTGGAACCGAAAATTAACCCCACGGATTAAACCTCATTGCAGAGAGCTGTCAAAAAAATTATCCTAGCAAACCACTAATACTTCAATATGGTACAAAATGAAGTGGTGTGGTCCCTCCCTGGTGTCTTTCAAAAGAAAAACTTCTTTCAGCGGAGAACTAATGGAGAAGTTGATCCAACCTCGAACTCTACAAGTTGTACAAAAAATACCAAAATTCGTCTACTACTTTATCTAGGTCACATCCATTAAATGTCCAAAAATACCTAGTCCCGCCAAGAAGGTCCTCAAATCCCTACCCTCAGATTCCAAAATTGCTTGTCAAATATTTACTTGTCAATTAATCTTTTATTCGGCCATTGGCAATATATGTTTGCTACAAAGTTAAAAAGTCATTATCTATTCGTATCCTTTTTTTTTTTAATTTTATTCATATGTGCATAAATATTTAAAAATACAAACCTACTCATATTTATACGAATATACGTACTATCATATCAATTAAATATTTACTCAGATTTTCAACTCTTAGGTTTGCGTAGCTTTTTGTTTTTTTTTTTGTCATTCAGTATTTAGCTATGGGTAGCTTAAAATATAAATTTTAGATGAATGATATTATTTTTGTTTTTGTTTGTGTGTAAAATAGAAGATTCTCTGTGCTACCAGTGAGGTTTATATAGGTAAGGTATATGCAAATGCCCAAAGGATAGGTATTAAATCCCTCGCCACTTACTGCCTTGCTTAACTTCCGTAAAATATCAACATTTTCACTCTTGAATATTTAATGAATTATAATTTGACAAACTTTACACTTCAATTAGGGCAATAATTTTAAATGCATGCAGCAAACGCAAAGGAGCATCAGCATGAGCAATAGTACAGTGACAGGAGTCGATATGTATATACCGATGTAGTTTGACTTAGATACCTAAATACGAGTATACATGAAATTTTCCTGCTGGTGCTCATCTGGAATTCCGTTTAAAATCACTTCTGTCTAACTGTAATCTAACAATATGCGACAGTAGGTAGGTATAGTGTGTTGTAGTTTTTAGTCCCACTGGCAACACAGCACTCAAGCCAGCAGTACGGCACCACCGACCTAGTGCCACTCCTAAAAAAATCCTTTAATATAATGCACGAGAATGTATGTATATCTCGCTCTATTTTATTATCTATCTGCTTTTCACATTTACGCTCTCTCTCTCTCTCTCTCTTAATTGTCTGTCTCTATGGCTTGTATATGTATACCGTGTGCCGTCTCTCTTTAAAATTGCAGACAATGAAATTAAAGTTCGCCACCGAAAATGCCAACCTACAAAAAAGGTGCCCGACGGTTGGACACGACGCGACGCCCGCCGAAAGAGAAAACAGTGATGTGGCAATGGCGACGTGGTGGGTCTATGGGTCGGTCTACCACCCCCTCACCGGCAGATGACGGCACACAAATTCCATTATATCAGTCCGAAGTCCGACTCCGACATGGTTTCTCCATTTCGCCCATAATCCAGTCAGTGCGTTGCGTATAGGAAGCAAGCACATTATACCTACATTTTGTGATACGAGTCCGTTCGACCAGTTCGCCATCGCATCAAATGGCTTAGGGTGGTAATGTTGGGTATCTATGTGAAGCAGTCCGCAGACGCTCTGAAAGTGTGTATCTGCATGTACACACACACACAAAACAGACACAGTAGTTTGCGTGACCGCCATCGATCAACGACAATAACAAAAGCCGCCCTGCAGCGTTGGAGGGGGTGGTTTTTGTGGCAACAACGTTAAACCTACGCAGTAATTCCGCGCCCCACGCCATGGGAAATAATGTTGATGCAGGTT
This sequence comes from Philhelius pedissequus, assembly GCA_910595825.1. Lineage (NCBI taxonomy): Eukaryota > Metazoa > Arthropoda > Insecta > Diptera > Syrphidae > Philhelius > Philhelius pedissequus. The sequence continues at coordinate 332,393,103 of OU343160.1, forward strand.
TGGGGACTTGTGGTGGCATATGGCGGCTGACAATTACTTACCTACATACATACATACATACATACATAATAGTATATCCCCGGATGTGTGTCAGAGTTGGTGCCGCATGATTCTGCCGACGACTATGACTACGACACGACGACGCCGCCGTTGGGTGGCTGATGGCTGTTGGGTGATTGCGGCGCGGCGGCTGGTGGTGACGGTGATGAAGGTGGAAGTCGACCCTGAGGGCTGGAATTTCGAACAGGACGACAAATACATGAGGAAAGTTTGTGTTAAAGCTACCGCCTTGCCCCGGTGTTTTATTCATATATGTATGTTTATGTATATATGTATGAAAAATGGTTGGCGGGCTGTGAATGCTTGTTAACTTTGGGTATATATATGTATGTGCGGAGGATATCCTGATTTTGCCGGATGTGAGTCGTCGCTTCTGAACATGTGATGGTGGTTGTTTGGTTTTTGCTTGCTCCTTCTCCCATCGTCGTCGTTTTAGTTGTTGTTGTCGGCGGCTTACATTATGTACATTAGACGCTCAAATTATAGCCTACCTTCCGACACCCATAATGTTGCGTCGACGACCCATTTTTAGTCCTTGTGTTTTGTTGTTTTGGTTTTTTTTTTTTATTATTTTTGAATTATTTACACAGTTGAGAGTTTTTCTTGTTTTTTTTTTGCTTTTTGAAATAAACACAGACACATACTCGCAAATACAAATAATGTAATAGATGGAGAAAATATAGAGCAGCTGCAGAGTTGCCAGAAGAAGTATACTATAAGGAGGTGAATAAATTTTATGTGAAAAGTTTGGTTGAAAAGAAAATGGGTTGTTTTTTTTTTGTGTTTGTTGCTCGTGTAAAAATATTGTCATTCTTCTTTCTGGTTGTCACTTAGAAATAAAAGGATTGTTATTTTTTTCTTCTCTTATGTTAAAAATATCAGGAGGACATTTTTTTGTTTCGTTGTGGGTAGGTACCTAGACATATTACCATTTTTCGAGGTCTTGCTTTTTAATGTTGTGGTGGGATTGCTCTAGCAGTTTAAAACTGTCATCTGCAGAAGTAGGTCTTTGGGGCTACTTCGCTACATTAAAGCTTAATTAGGCACCAATGAATAGTGATCAACAATTAAGTATCCTTTGACCTTTTATCCTAGGAGGACGTTGGACTTCTGCGGCATCTGAGTTCGAATCCAGCCAATTTCTCTTGTACCGAGCTCATATTTAAATGGCTTCGAAATCGTGCATTTGTGCAGTGCTCATCTGAGTAGCTAGTTTCGGTTGAAAGGAAAAGCATTGACATGTAGATAATCATGAGAAGTTCAACTTCTCATCAGTTCATCCTTCGCGTCAATTCATCCAAAAAATTCACTTAATTAATTTAAGAGTCAACTTCAAAAACAAATGTATAGGTAGGTACATATAACCGAGCGACCGAGCTAACGCATACTTTTGCAATAATGTGATTATACCTATGCAGTTTGTAGTCCAATGTAGAAATGACAGCCGAGATTTCCTGTCTTTATAATTGATAGTCTTTGGCTGTGGTTTGTTATGCAAGGCGCAGTGATGCCAATTTAAGTAATTTTAAGTTACTATAATTTATTTAGAGTTTATAATTATTTTCTTTGAGCTGTTCAATTAAAGATCAATTCCGTTGGGTAGTAATGTAGGTTATCAGTTTGATTTCAAAATCAATGCTCAAAAGCCTATATATGGCAATCAGCCGGTTTTTTGGCAAAATCTATCCACAGAAAAACAAAATTTACACACAAATTAATAGAAGATCTTGCTGCCGGTAAAAGGAGAACCAAATTTCAGCTGCGGATAGATTTGTGACATTTATTCGAATATCGAATAAAGTTATAGTTTTGTTGCTCCTTATGACTTTCATTATTCGAAGGATTTGTTTTTAGAGTTAAAAAAATATTTAAGGCGTTCTGTGTTTCTATTGATTTTTGTTTTAAAATGCATGCAATTGGTATTGAACATAAACTGTTGTATTTTAATGGCCAGATGTACAACTTTCCAAACTATGTTTCAGTCTTGGTTGAATAGTAAAACCCACCGATTTCAGTTGGTTAAGTGGGGTGCAAGCATTAAATTCGTTCTTAACACAGAACTGAACCCTTAACCGATCACTGAACTTCAGTTATTCTGTCGGTGAGTTAAAGTCAACCAAGGCTGAACCGCCGATCAAATACTTGTACAACTAGCAGTAAGGGAAAGATGTACAAATATCAGTTATCCATATGTGATCCGTGGTTCAGAAACTTTAGCTCACCGACTTCGACGGATTATTGAACGTTCAAGCATGTATTGAGCTCTTATTATCGTGTATCAACCTTGAACAATCACCTTTGTAAATACGCCAAAATAGGGAGTTAAAATCACGCATTTGGCCTTTAGAATTTTGTATTATAATTAAGAATGGTTGTATACCACTTAGCGCACTAATATTTACAAAAAATTACGATCTGTTGATCTTGTTATTTTCTCGGTCTTCAATCTTAATAATTCAAATAATTAAAGTTAACATTTTGGCAGGCAAGCACTCTACGAATTTTTTTATTTCGAATAGGTAATTTAGTATTCGCCATTTTTTTTGGGAAACTCTGTCTACGGACGGATAGATTTCCCAAACAAAAAAACACGGCTATTATTTCACTGAAAATAGCTTCTTTTTTATTCAATATTTATTTTGCATAGGTTTTTATAGCAGATGGTCTTAATTTTTATAGTGTGTCTTTCGCAGTCAAATTGGGAGAAACCTCATCAAAAAAGTTACAATATTTCCTCTGAAATACTGAAGATATTTTTTATTTTTAAGTAGGCGGTAGTTAATGGCAGCTAAGAGTTAAAGTGTGTTTAAAAAACAAGGCAGAGTTTTCGGGAAAAAAAACTCAGATCACAAAATCAACTTCAACAAATATGATATGTCAAAGTAAAGAGACATTTGTCGAATTGTACTTTATTTTTTATTATTGTAATACAATAAAAAAAATAATCGTGTTTACAATTTGTCGGCCATTGGCAACACTAGTCATCTCTAACAGCCAAATACATCCATACACATTATAATATAAACTGAACTCGTATTTGCTAGACACTCAATACGTCCTTATGTTAAGAATAATAAATTTTGAGGTCGATTCTATGTCAGCCAAAGATTACGGCGAATATTCGAAATCCTCATCCTGGAGCAAAATTGCTTTTCTCTTATTCAGGCTGTCAGTGAGTGAGACAAATAATTCGAAAAAGAACGACAGACAAACAGTTAAATAGACATACCCACTATGAACTCAATCCGATCAATATTTCTTTATGTGTACTTACATACACATGTTTACGTGTATGTAGGTTGTGTACTTTGAATAAAGTGTACAAAAGTATAAGTATGTGTGTAGTGAATTTGGGTGTGGGAAGTAGGACCTTTGGTAGCTGTCCAAATGTCAGACACGTTTCTTAAAAGACCTAAATCTCTTTACAGTGTTAATTTAGGACGTGTTCCGAAAGATGATGCTGATGATGATGGTGATACCAGAGTATAATGGTTGGTTCAATGGCTAAAAATGTTCTATTGATAAAGTTGTTAGCGAATGATGGGACGTGCTAGTGCTGGGGTGTGTGTGTGGGATGAGTTAAAACCTTTTCTGATATTTGTACATACCTACCTACAAAGAATACTGAAATGGGTGGATTATAATGGCTATTTCTTCCCTATTAAGGTCTTAGAACCCGAAGGATTAAAGATACTGTCTTAAAAGCTGCTGTCTTAAAAGCCTTTTATAACTGTAGTGTATTTCCAACACATTCACAACCATGTTCTTTGTATTTCCGGTGATACCCATGCTGTCATACACTGATCTAAATAGGACCTGGAATATGTAGGTAAATAGATCGAAGAAAATACAGAGTTTGTTTTCGTCAAAGAACTGAAAATCACAGTGGATATTATTCACCCATTTCAAAAATTCAATTAAATGAGAATAACTCGGCAATGACTTAATGAATTCTCATTCCCAGACGTTCTGGCCTTGGAAATTTCTTGGCAGAAACACAATCTTTTCCATAGGCCTCAAAACTACATCCAGCAGTTACAAGTCAAATGATGATGGAGGCAAGTTCCGTTCACTAAACGGCGAATTAACTCGCCAAAAATTAGTATTGTTGTGTGGGATGTGGCACCGTTTTGTTGAAACCACATATCTTCCACATGCATTACTGCTATTTCAGACCAAAAAAGAGAGACGAGAATCGAGTGGGATAGGTACACTGAAATTTTCAAAGAAGTTATGGACCAATGACACCACCAGACACAATTACAGTATACATTTTTGTTGAAGCACCGATCCACATTAAAAGTAAAATGGCAAACTAATACTCAACATATTAGAGTGCCCAACGATTTAACGAATGTTCGTCCATTTTGACAATTCGTTCACATGCGGCTTTTTTAATTCGTCGCGAATGACGTTTATTTATTTATTTATTTATTGGATAATTTATAATTTCACATTAAGATATTATCTTATATTTTGTGATTGGCTTAATTATTATAATGCAATTTAATAAAATATGATATGATAATATACATTTTTATATAAAAGGTAAGTGTCTAATTATTTAAAAGTGAAGTACATAACATTTTTGCTTTATTTATTATTTATAATATTTGAATTGAATTTAAAATAATAATATGAATTTGTAATTACTTGTTAAGCTTATATATTTCTAGCCAAGTGCTTAAAAAGACTGGTTTTAAAAGCGTTTGCGTTTATGATTCTCCTTAATTGTATGGGCAATGAGTTCCACTGTCGGGTGACATGGACCAAAAATGATCGTTCAGATTGCAAGCAATTAAATCTTGGTTGTATTATAACAGTTGTTCTTTGGGAATTAGGAAAATCTAGCCTGTTGTACAGATATTCAGGTTGATGTGATTGCATGATGCCATGGAGAAGAATAAGTGATCTAAATGTTATTAAATCTTCGAGTTTAAGGCCTGTTATTTGCTTGGAATAGGGAGAGATATGGTCGAAGTATTTTTTGTTGAAGACGTATCGGGCCAAATTATTATAAGTTAATCTTAGTTTATTTTTTGTGTTGTTATCTACACTACAGTAAACTTCACAACAGTACGTGAGGATTGGTAGGAGTAAAGCTTTTATAAGTAACATTTTTGTGGCAGTCGGAATAAATCTTTGAGTACACCAAAGCATTCGGAGGCCACTATAAACTTTACCAATTATAGTTGCTACGTGATCTGTCCAGGTAAGGTTTTCGTTAAAAACAACGCCTAAATTTTTAGCAGTGTGGACGTATTCGATTATTGATTCCCCTAATTTAATTGGAGCGAAGCTGGATGTTTCTAGACACTGTTTGTATATGCACAGGGTTTTTGACTTCCCCGGGTTGAGGGAGAGATTGTGTCTAAGTGCCCACTGCTGAATGATTTTTAAGTCCTCATTGACATCGCCTATTGCACTTGCAACGTCGATAAGTGGACAACTATGATATAGCTGGACATCATCTGCAAACATGTGAAGTGAACAATGTTCGACCAATCCAGGTAACTCATTGACATATAAGGAAAACAGTAAAGGTCCAAGAACAGATCCTTGTGGAACACCAGCCGTTATTCCTAGAAATGATGACATTCTATTCCCCACTGCCACACATTGTTGACGACCAGTTAAATAAGAGTGCAATAGTCTTACTGCAAGTGGGGAGAGACCAAAATCAATTAATAGTTTCTTGCAAAGTGCATAGTGGTTAACGGTATCAAACGCCTTTGAAAAATCGAGCAATGTTAAGAAAGTACAACAGTTCTTATCCATAGCTCTACGAATGTCATCAACAACAAGCAACAGCGCTGTTTTACAACTTCTTTTAGCACGAAAACCAGACTGAACGCTGCTTAAGAGATTATTTGTGAGAAGGTAACTCTGCAGCTGTTTTAGAATAGCCTTTTCAAATACTTTCGACAAGAACGGCAAGATAGATATAGGTCGATATTCAGTTTTTAGTCGATTTTGGGACTTAAGTATCGGAAGTATCTTTGCTTTTTTCCATGAAACAGGATACTCGCAAGTAGTAATTATATTGTTAAAAATATAAGTAATGTACTTCAGAATAAGTTGCAGAAGAAGCTTTAAAAATTTTGGATTAATATCGTCTAATCCTGTAGCATTAGACTTCACTGAAAGTATGCATTCAACAACATCTTCATCCCTTAAATTGTTAAATTTGAAACTTTGACCACTTTCATCACTCTCGTGCACTTGTTCCCACGAAAACAATTGCGGCGAAAGATTCAAATCTTGAGTTGGTTCTACTGAAAAGGAAACGAACTTGGAATTTAGCTCATCGCAATCTATATCCGCACCTACTTCTATACGCTGTTTTCCATTTCCTAGCGTTCGTAACTTTTTCCAAATATCTTTTCCAGACTGATGGTTTGGGCATAGGAAAGATTCAAAATAAATTCGTTTTGCGCTTTTTATTCGCATAACAACTAAATTACGATATGATCGGTATATTTCAAAAAGTATATTAAGCTTATAACGTTTCCATCGAGCATATGATTCATCACGTTTTTTAATTAAGTGAAGGATATCGTTGGTAAACCATGGCGGTGAATCACTTTTTATAATTTTTTATTTTAACGGAACATGATGATCGAAGAGTCTTTTAATGTTGTTTTGAAGCAAAAGTACTTGCTGTTCAACTGAAGGCATATAATATATTTGCTCCCAATCAACTTGGGCAGTGGCTAACTCTAAGCTTTCATAATTTATACTTTTGAAGTCTCTAAATGAAATTATATTATGATCTGCATTAATCGAGATTTCATATGTCATATAAATCAAATCATGATGTGAAAACCCTGGGGCAGATAGTTGATTATAAAATAATACTTTTTCAGTATCCCCTACAAAGAACACATCCAAAAGTGTCGCAGTTTCTTTGGTAAAATGTGTTGGTGTCCGTCTATTTACAGGCAATAAATTTAAATTACTTAAATTAAAAACTAACTTTGAAGAAGTAATAGAATTAAGCAAATCGCAATTAAGATCTCCACACAAAATAATATTGGATGTAGAACATGAAATTTCCTCTAAAATGCTTATTATAGGGGTAATATCAACGTTTTTATTTGGCCTGTACATAACCCCAAGAAGTAATTGTTCAAAACCACAAAACAACTTCAAAAACAAATACTCAGACGTGCTCTCATTTTTAGATTTACACACTATTTCATAATGAATATCACTGCGCAAAAAAATTACCACACCCCCCCCACGACCAATTCTATCTGCACGAACTAGCTTGTATCCTTCAACCCTTAATGCACTGTTTGGAATTTCTGGGGAAAACCATGACTCTGAAATGCAAATAATATCAACCTTGGAATTTATAAACAACAGACGAAATTCATCCAATTTAGGGACAAGACTCTGTGCGTTCATATGGAAAACATGTAAGCCATTTTTCTGTGAACGTAAAATTCTCAACATTTGATATAAATTATAGTCCATCCCACTGTAGGAAAGCCCATCATTACTATAAATTATATCTGATTCCATTGATCCGGTATTTGAATTGGATAAACAAAAACAAAAAAATAAAAACAAAAATAAAAAAAAACAAAAACCGAGTCACAAACGCTAAAGATAGCAGAAATAATCTAAAGCAAAATATAAAAAAGAAAATTAGCAAAAATTAGCAGAAGTAATCTAAAGGAAAATGTAACAAAATAAAATTAATACTAAAATAGTGATTAGAAGTATGAAAATAATAAATAGGTATTACAAAAGAAAATAATAATATATAATAATGTAAAATGTTAATACTCCTAATACATGCAATTTATTTGTTTATTATGTTGTGCTTGTTTAAGTACTTCTCATTTGATGTCTCCCGACAGCAGCATTTAAACTCTCAATGTCTTCTATTACAGCGCCTCCTCCGTCATTACCGATTTTGACATACACAGAACCAGATTTCGTGTATACAGCAGCAAGCTTGCCTTCCTTTTTCATTCGTGCAGCATGTTGAAGAAGAGAACGATTGCTTGGTGTCAAACTTTCATTAATAAACACCATCTTTCTACATTCAGCGCCATCAAAACCAAAATCGCTTAAGAGCAGCTGACGTTGTTTTTTTTTCTTGTAGTCAGATATCGCTTTAAGCATTTTGTTTCTCTCTCCTGCACTGGCGAATTACAGTATGACAGCTGGTTCGTCACTTCTGTTACGTGGCTTAGTGCGAAAAGAGTTGTTCAATTTAGGTGGTGTTGTGTTGATTTTTTCGTAGAGTTTGTTAAGTATAGTGTGTAAATTCTCTTCTGGTAGTTGAGGTATACCAAAAACAACTGCATCGGTGATGAACTCTTTGCGTTCAAGCATTTCACAACGCTTTTTTAGTGCCAAGATATCCCCCGTTAAGTTACTGTTGACAAATTCCATATGATCGACTCTCTTAGAAAGCTCAGAGATGGCGATATTAATATTTTTGACGGCTTGGGCCAGTTGATCCTCGATGTTTTGGATTTTAAGCAGCAACTCATTGCGAGTATTTGTCAGCTCGCTTTTGAAGGATGCGATTATGACATCAGTATGCTTAATGAGTTCAGCATGAAAAGACTGCTGTGTTAGGCCTTTAAGAGCAGATGAAGATGGTAGGCTTCTTGAATTATTTAGATGGTTTGAAACACTTCCAGATTTTGTCTTAACGGCTTTATTATTCCTTCTCTTGTCGACCTGCATGACCTCGTTGGTTGAGTTTGAAGTTGAAAGCACGTTCGGAGAAGAGTTCAAACCAGATCTTGTGGCAGACGACATTATGCACGGTTTGATATATATGTATTAACACAGCAGACACGGCACGCAAATAGAATTAAAATAAAATAAAATAAAATAAAATTGATTATATCGATTTTCTTGGCGTTTCTTTTGTATAGTATATTGTATTGCTCTATAAGCACACCGTATCTTAAGCTATGCAGTAATAATTTATATTAATTGACGAGTTTAGTTAACTTTTGTCGGAGCGGACTTAAAACACAGCTATTCACTCACGCACATAATACCATTTACGATATTATATTGATAATATCAGATTTTTAGGTTAGTCCTGCATGAAGAATTTATATGAAGTGTGGATGGTATGTGGAACGCCAACAGACTTTGACAGTTCTCAATTATCTGATTAGTTTTTTGAAAAATTTAGGTTTATAAATTGTTTTAAAGCATATTAATTCGTCGGTCGTTGGTCTCTCTCACGTAAATAATCCTGTAAAGTATAGAATGATTCGGTTTGGCGTATGTAATTAAAACAGGGTTGTCAAATCTACATCATGACTATTATTTAAATTTTTCTTTTTTTTTTTTAAGTGTAGCTCAATATTACTTTATTTCATTATTGCTATTTTAACTTTTGAACTTAACACATGTCCTTTTAATAATAGTTTTTTTTTAAAAGAAATTTGAATTTCTATCTAGAGATTGAGTCAATAACCATTTTCTTTTTCTTCTATATTTTCAGGTAAGGACTGTTTTTCAAGTGTCTTCCCATTTTGTATGTATTTATTTGGCTATGCATTTGTAATTTGCTAATGTCCCTCCCAAGTGGAAAAGGTAATTTACCTCATTTATTCACAAATAGCACCAGGACAGTCGAGTATAATAATAATTTATTACAACAGCAATAAGGATTTAATTGCGCGTTTTTAGTTTTGTCTTCTTATTTTGTTTCCATGTTTGGAATGATTGGTTCTGTCTGTGTGATAATGTAATGACTGAAACACTACGTCATAATGTGGAGTTGCGATGAGTAGGTACCCTTGAGTGTAATGGATTTCGTTTTTGTTTCTTATGAGAAATGTATTTATTTATTTTTTTTTTAGTGAAATGAAATTAATTGCATCATTTCGATTAAACGAGTTTTAATTGTACAGTACCTATTTGTGTCCTGGTTTGGTTTACTTTAGTAAAATGTCGATGTGTACATATAAAAAAGTATTAACTTGATATTATCTAAACCTAATGACATACTAATGGAATTTTATTTTGTGACAGTTAACTAATGATAAATATACAGACCACAAAGGTTTTGTTGTAATGATTTTAGATTAAAAATTTGTTCACAAAAAAAAAGTAAATTGACTTTCGCGCTTATTCAATCGACGACTTCCTGTACCCATAAGTATAACATTTTTTATTCGTTGAATTGAACCAAGCTTAGTTGAATTACTTGCTAAAGTGATCTTAAAAAAATGCACCTAAAAACTTGAAACCTGTTCACTGAACGGTCCCGAAAAAAAAAGTTTTTATTTAAATAAATTGTAATAGCTTAGGGGCACTAAAATTGGCAGCATGGCTTTTTGCATAACAAATTACAGCCAAATACCCTGTTTATATTACGAAGATTGAGTCGTAACTCGTGAGTCTCTTTGGAGCACATTTGAGCCATTTCAATAAGGGGAAATTTCGGCAGCTATTTTGCTTTGCTTACAAGCAAACCGATGTTTTTGCATCTGTGTAGGATAAAACTGATATTTTTGCATCTGTGGGTAGTTTCACTACACCACATTTTGCTGTAGGATTACAGTATGTTCATGAATAGAAAGTCAAATTTACAAATACAACAATAGCCGTGTTATTATCGTCAATAACCCATATGGTTCACCCCGTGAAAATAAAACGATCTCGGTTAGGGTACTTAAATGTACCCTCTGTTCGCCGAATTTAATACTAATATTTGCAAACCCAGATAGAAACATGGATCTCGTGTTGTTTTTGTAATACGTGTTAAAAAAGAACCCAGACATGTAGATAATAAAATGCAGCTAATGTAAACAAATGGGTTTTGGAGGGTGAAACGTACGAAAGTTTCCCGTCTTGGTATAGTTCATCTGTGATTAGATGCACTGAGATGCTTCAACATATATTGAAAGAACCAGAAATGAAACTCTAGAGCCCGATTTTTATATTTCATTCGTGTCTTGTACTCATGCTTCTCTTGTCCACGAACTGCCATGATACCGGACTCAATCTAAAACAGCCTCAAAGACACTAAATTTTAAATACTGTCAACTGTCCTTTATATTTGCTTCTCGAAAAAGAGCTGATGTTGATGATGAACCACCCGAATAATTGACCAAAAAAATTGAAAATATGGTCAGTGCCATTAAGTGGGGAATACTGGACTACCCGTTAAATTGATTCCATCATCTGTAATGTTAAGTTAGGAGGGTTTTGCACAAAGCCTGTTGTATACACAAGGGCCTATTGATCCATTGTGATAACCCTTAAATGGAAGAAATTGTCCTAAACTGATGGCTTAACGTTCATTCATTTGTGAACAAGCCTGTGCTCTCTATATATTTTTTTCATGCTTGCCATTGAGATCTGCGCTAGATATAAATATCTTTAAGGCGATTTGTTATGTATGTGTATAGACAATTCCAGTTTTCTTCATTTAGTATTCCTACCCTTTCGCCAACTGGTAATGTGCTTTTACCCCAGATTGATACTCGTATCGGCTAGTGAATAGTTTCCCACATGTCTAAGAGTTCTTTTCCGTTCCCATCAATTTTATTGCTTTATTTAAATTGGAATACAACCCCCAGTCATTGCCGAATCAATAAGGACGATTATAGATCAAGATTAAGTCGACGGCCCTTACCGAAGCCAAAGGCACAAATAAAGTAAGAGAGAAATCCCTGGTCCTAGCACAAATATAACGCCGTGACCGGAAAATAAGAAACTAGTTCACCATGTAACTCAGCATTGTGACTCTTTCGAACTTCCCATTTTTTTTAGTGGAAAGTCCAGAATGGTACTCTCTAGACTGTAAAAGATAAAAGACGAGATTCCATCTAATTTTCACTTACCCTTTTACCAGACGGTAAAAAGGTAATGTGAATTGAAAAAATGCAGCAAAATACATACTCGGTGCCTGTACTTCTGGTTGGTGTCTAGACTTAAGCGGCGGTTAGCGGATTTATTTATTTGAATTCGAATTTCGAATTATTATTATTATTGCTGAAGCGATAATTGGTTCCTAGTTGGGTGCAAAATTGTTGCCATATTTTAGTATTTTATTGATGAATAATTTGAATATAAAAACTCATCTCAAGAAATCCAAATCAAATTTTGTAATCAATACGATGTAAAGGACATGCTTATTGAAAAAAATCTTTAATTTAACGTGATTTTTCCTTCCCGAGCCACACCCCATCACCCATCCAAATGGGCCAAGAATTCATTGAGGGCCTTGAGCCGTTGGCCAAATATTGTAATAACGTGTTTTAATTTTTTTTTTTAAATAGAAAAATATACGTGTTTTCCTTAGTCAATAGAAATTTTATTTAAGTCTGAATACTAATAAAAAATCTTTTAATACTTTATTATTCAAAAAAAACCATTGCCCTTATGCGTAAATTTTGCCTACCGTACATTTCCTCTAAGCTAACTAGAGACGTAAATGTTCCCATTTCTTGCCTTTAATATTTCTTATAAGGTAATCATTCTCATTATAAATCTTGTTAGCCTAATCTTCAGTAGTGCTCCACAATGCTCCAAGCCCTGTTTATCTTAACTATACCTTTGTATCTAGCCGAACTTCTTCCGTCTCTCATTGAAATGAACAGTTACCTACCTACCCACGTCTTAAAACTCTATAAATCCAATTTTTAAGTTATAGTAATTACAGATTTCATCTGATGTGTAATCAGCAAAAATGTTCTCTTTCCCTTATCATATATATACCTGCCTATATACATATACGTATGTCTAACTTTAAGAAAAGACCTGAAACACACAGTCTGTGCTAATGGGTGTGCAATTCCAAAATGAATATTATCTTCAACAGTAGGCACCTAAGTAAGGTAGATAGGTATTTAAAAGCCCTCTTAATTTACAAAAATTTGAATAATAGTTGTGTACTTGTTTCCGAAATGGAAACCAACCCTCTAACCATCACCAGAGGTAGATCAATCTGAGAACCAAATGCCATACTTTAACCAACTACCTACTGTACACCAACTACATATAGATATACAATAATTACTTACATATGTATGTACCCACTAGCTCTACCAACTATAGCCACCTCAGGTTCTCAAAAACTCTGGAAAAGTTTTCAAGCACCCAGAATTATATACTCATATACATAAAAGTACCAATACATATTTATGTAGATATGTAGCATCCTTATCACAAAGAAAAAATCTTAACTTTTGCTTCCCACGTGCCTTCGATCCTAAATTCTCTAACTTTGCCAAAAACCCAGCCAAGCTTATATTTCATAGATAGACATTAAAAAAAAAGAACAAAAAAAGATACACAAAATTTTACAGAAAAAGGACGAATAAGGAGGCAGAAGCAGATGACAACCCCCGTCGAATTATAATGGTCTGGCACGTTTTAACCATTTTCATTTTGTTCTTCTTCGTCATCATCGTCGTTGCCGTAGTCTTCTTATAACTTTTTGTAGGTATTGATGATAAAGCCTCTCGCAATATAACCCATGTCTGGGGCGTTTTTACTTTTTGGGGGTTGACTATACACTTAATATGTAACACTGGTTGAAGTCATTCCATTTACAACAACCACCAGTACCACCACCACCAACGACCGACATAAAAACATTTTTTTTTTAACTTGTGTGTCGTCATAATGTTCTCTTCTGCCAAAAACTATCTTTAGTTAAAATAAATGGAAATAAATTCACCTTAGGGTTGTAGATACTTACTCACAAGAATACAAAACTTAAAACTAACGACAAAGTCCGAACTATTTTTAAAACAAGAACTAAAATATGTACTTCGTAACCCTATTTTTAGAACAGAAAATTTATCGCTGTAAGATGGGACGTATGATTGTTAACTATCTGAACACAATAGAGGTCTGCAACTGTAACTCTAGCTTTAACTGTCAAGAAGTATCTTGATATTTTTTTGAGATTGAAAACAGCTTGAACTTCACTTGAACCTCATGTAAGACTCCATCGATATGGTTTGACTCGTTCGTTTGTGAAACGTGAATAATGATGCATGCAAATTATAAAAAAACAACACTAAATGCAGCTTCGTCTGGAGCTACGTAGCGTTTTGTTGGTATCATTGAATTTGTGAGTAATCAATATTTTGACAGCTATTGTAACTGCACTTGCGTCCCTATTGTATTGGCGTTTGGAAAGTCAAGCTATTTTTTTAATTTTGTAACTTTACTAACAATTTGTTAAAATTATAAATTTACAATGCACATTGTAAATGTTGGCTGATTAAGTTGTGAATATGCTGTGTTCGTTAAACGTCAGTTTTCATTTGACAGATGAAGAATGCGACAGATTAGGCGTGTTCACATTTGGAATTTATTTGGTATGTGTATGTTTGCTTATTCTAGTTCTGGTATATTTAAACGAAATTTATCATCTACCTGCGATATAGGACATTGCTAAACAAAATCTAACGCTAAATTGATTAGAAATTCCCGACGTCCAGCCTAAACTGCTGAAGAGATCTTTAAACTTCGAACTTCATATGAGAGGGACCAACGACAGACAGAATGAATGAATAAATGTGATATAAAATAATTTATATACCTACCTAAATTATAAACAAAATGGTAGAAAATTAATTTCTATTATATTCGGCTTTTAATTGCAAAAATTAATTGTCGCAAATTGCAATCTAATTGATACAAACTGTCAAACTGTTCCACATATAATCCACTCTTTAAAAAATGAATTGTTTGCTTGCGGACTAACCTTAAAATCGGAGGTAGTCAATAATTAAACGTCATTTATGACGAATACAAACAAAAAAAAAGTCAACGAAATGTCAAAATTTACAAAAATTCGTTAATTTGTTTGTTGTTAACGTTGTCATCTATATAGTCTTTAGTCGACGAGACAAAATTTCGCAGGTTCGTAGGATCTATCGCTTGTCCTTCTTTTTTTTATATTTTCAGGTGCGTTTTCTTTCCATTCGGTCAAAACAATTCTGGTAAACAGCGCGGGAACGTTGTTAAACCGATAGGGAATCAAAAAGAATCACCGCTTAAAATTGCTTCCGTGTAAAAGTAGCTTAATCCCGGTGCGGTAGTTACATAACACGAATTTTAGTTCTCGGAGGGCCAGTTGTAAAATCTGGGATTAAAATTTTAATTCGGCTAGTAATTCAAGCGTAGAACTTAACTCACGGCTGAATCTTGAAGAATTTAACTCTCCGATTTCGACCGAGTACCTGAGGTTCAGCTATGGTTCAACATTTGGCCATTATTCTGTCTCACTTCAATCGCAATTTTTTGACAGTTCAGCTAAAGAGTCGATATGTAATAAATGAATTATTAATTCCTTGGTTTTAAAGTTGGTTTTAAAGAGAACATGTTCTCTTTTTACGGCCCGATCTTTTTTACACTATCTTTTCTTGCAAAGATCTTTTTTTGTTCTCTTTTTTGACAAAACTCCTTTTATTTTATTTACGTATGTACATAAATTCAATTTCACAATAAAATATATAATTCAATCACATAAAATAGTTCACCTTGTTCACTACAAAAATTCCATAAGGTCTACAAGTGTGTATACCTATTTCGCTGACAAGCAGTGCACGACGGGTTTCCAAATGTTTATTTTTTTCTCGTTATGAAGAAAAAGTAAACGAATTTAATAGGAAAGCTCAAAATCGTTTGATTACATAGATAAATGGACTCTTCAACTCGAAGAGTTTCAATGTTTTTTTTGGGTGAAACTGAAAAGCAATTTAAAATGGGAAAATGTTGAAAACACTATTATGTATCTTAGCAATAATAATGTTAAAATTAATGATTGTAAATGTTTCGATGAGTTTTTCGAATTGCAAACTTTTTTATCAAAAATTCAAGTGATGATGATTTCGATAAATCATTTTCAATCCAAAAATGGATAAGGTTTTTTTTTCGAAATTTGAAGTATCTTGAGCAGTTTTCAGAGCTGTCTCCAATTTGTGGTTTTTTTGTGATTTTGTTCTAGGTTTGTATTTTTTTGTTGGTTTGTTAAAGTTATATTTTCTTGTTAAATGGATTAAAATGTTTATTTAAAATAATTTTTTTTTGTATTTAGTTTTCTTATGTTCTCTTTTTTGATCTCTCTTTTCTTCTTCAAAATTCTCTTTTTCAATCGTTTTGTGAGTGATTTGTACTCTTTTCTGAAAGTAGCGAAATGGACACCCTACATTATACTGACATCGTGTAAATTCAGTGCTGACAACAATTTTCAAATAATGACAATTTGCGATAAAGAATGAACTTGCTCAATCTTACCTGCAAGTTGGTAGTAGTTTTATCTGTCATTATTTTAGTTCCGCTTAAAAGCATGTCATCAATTGACATGACAGCAGTATGTGAAATTGGCAATCGTGGAAATCCGGCATAATTCTAAAATTCACAATGACGTTTAGTTAATTATAACAATGATAATACAAATGTGTATTGAACTGGTATACTCGTATATATAATTGGCTCTTAATTCTATTTTACATTACTTATATTACATTGATATTTTAATTTGTTTTAGCACTTAAGGGGCTAATCTTATACATTGTTTTAATTTTTTTGTTAAAATTATAAAAAAAAATTGTCCTTGAATTTCTTGTACTACTTACTAAAACTTGTGTGGATAATCTCGGGTTGTTCAAACCCGGCTGTTTTCTGGTGATGTGGGGGTTAATGTGGCATCTAGCCACGGTAGTAGTTTGACGCTGCATCCTCGTAGAATTGGATTGCTTTGTCGTCGTTGGTATAAATAAGTCATTGGTCCAGTAGCGCTGTCACATCCAGATATCTTGGCTCGGGGTATCTCTCTTCGATGGTCATGCTATTCAATAGGGTGTTTGGGTGGTTTATTAGGTTACTCGTCAGTCTTTTGGTACTTGTCGAGGGGTGTTATTCCGGACGCCTCGAAAAGTCGTTTGTTGCTGAAGTGTTTTTGTCGTCGCTGGTCAAAGTGGAGTCCCGTGCAGATCCGGAGGATTTTCCTCTCAAACAAGCCTTCTCATGCTGGTTTTGGATACAGTAAACCATGCAGGAAAACAATGTGTGATAATGGGCCTGAGAAGTTGCTTATAGATAAGCAGTTTCGTCTTCTGGTTGAGTCCATTCCTTTTCCACAGTAGGGGGTGGATTCGGTTAAAAGCGAAATTTGTCTTTTTTAGGGTAGCTGTCACGTGCGGGTTGAAACGAAACCTCTCTTCGAAATTGATACCCAGATATTTCACAGTTGGTTTGGATCTTAGTTGTGACCTGTCGGGCAGATTGATAATAATACTTCGGCAACTTGTGGCTGACGGGGTGTTCCGATGCCCCGCTGGTCTTCTGAAGCAAACCAGCTCGAATTTGGCTGAGTTGACTTTGATGCCCCATTTTGTGTAGAATTCCCACAGGCGTCTCACATGTTCTTCTACTCTTCGGGCTGCAATAACTGGATACATAGATATGGCATATGTTAGCGAGTCGTCTGCATAGAGCAAATTTATAGAATTGTTTGGTTGGGGCTGATCCGATGTGAAAATGTTGTTGAGGTACGAGTATGGTCCTAGCTTTGATCTTTGGGCAACTCCTGCTCTGATGCTTTTGGTTGTTGACTTGCTGTTTTCTATTTGGACAAAGAACGATCTGGAATTAAGAAAGCTAAAAATTATTTTCATTAGTGTACTTGGAAAATTAAAAATGGTTAGTTTGTGTATAAGCCCTTGTATCCAGATGCTGTGGAAAGCCTTCTCAATATCCAAGAAGCAGCCAACAGCAACCTGGTAGTTGTTGAGGGTATTAACAACATCCATCTGGAATCTCAAGAGTGGATGGATGTAAGGTTGAATGTTGCTCCCGAAATCCGAACTGCATATCCGGAATGATCCGGTTAGCGGTGCAGAATGTCCACTGAATTTTGACAATTCAGTCAACGGATCCGGTGTTGTATAGCGTTGCTTTCATAATTGTCTTTGTACAACAAGTCTCGTTATAAATTTTAACTAAGACAGTTGTACAAACACACTATCATCGTTTGCGAAGAAGTACGGATTGATTAGGCCTCCATCTGGTAATTTTTCTTGTTGACGTAACAGTCACTTTGTTCACTGGAAATTACTTGTTTTTTGCTGAAATCTGAGTCCGCTCAGGAGCCTATTCAGTAGTTTTCCTTCAGCTTCGGGGTATGTTGATTTTTTTACGAATTCAGACCAAAGTCGCAACGCAAAATTCGACAATTCCCTTCTTTGGATCTTGCGATTTATTTACGTTGCATTTTTTTAATAAAAAGAAAATTAATGACTTAAAATTGAAAAATTAAGAAATCCCCGTTTTTGATGTTCCTGTAGTGCAATTCTGAAAGGAGTCATTATTTATCAATTTAAAGGAATTAAGGTTAGTATCCTATTCGTAGATATCTTTCAAGAAATTCTTTTTGCAAAATGTAATCTACTTATTAGTTTTTATTTTTTTTTTTGCAAAAGGAATACTGTTGTCCTTATGTCCTTTTTTTTAACAAATCACGAAGATCTTTCAATCTACCTCCGAACCATTTAGAATTGCTACTGATTTTGCCTTTTCCTCAATTTTCGTTGCAAAGGAGTGTGGGGCTGATATAATAGGGATGATAAAGATGTGTTGAGAGGGGAAGGAGGGTGTGAAAAAAAGAAGTAGGATTCCATGAGGAAAACAACGTTTTTCGTTTAGTTTTCTATGTTTCGTCTATATCTTTTAACTTTATGCATCAGAGGAAGAGCAGAGCAGAACAGAACACCAGCCACCAAACGGCAAAAACGAGTCCTTTTTTCATTTACATTACGTTAAGCCTCAGTGCTCCCGCGCGCTCACGTTCATACTACGAATACGGTATAAGAATCAGCCTGGTTTTTGTATGTGATTTGTTTGAAAGGTTCATTACGACGAAAACAGGATCCACTCAAACTCCTTATCGCAGACATTCGCTTAGGCATAGGGGCCATGGGGGTGTTGCAAGAAAACTGCTGGCTTTGCCGGGTTCTTATATCCTTTGCCTGCCATAAAGTTTCAAAATTTATGTTCGTCTGTGGCAAATGGTCTGTATAGAACCCCGGCAAAGTCGTTGTCGTCCTCGTCGTCGATGTGAAGGAGGACGAACGACCGACGACGATATGAACGAGGATGTCGACAACGAAGATGGAGAGTAATTGAGCTTTTGGTAGTGGTTGTAGGGTATAGCAAAAAGAAAAAAAGTCAACACAGACACAGACCCACCCAAAAATAAAGGAAAATGAACGAAAAACGACAAAAAAAAACTTAATCCCAGACAACGGCGTCGTCGTTGTATGGTGTGTCGTCGGGACGATATCTTTTATGTATGCAATTATCCTGGCCCGTGTGTACTCTATATACCTACTCATCGATATATATTATATAATTTACCTCGAAATACGTCTACAGAAACGTGCTTGCCAAGGATATCTCTGCCTGCCTATTTATATAGAAATTCTACCACTAAGAGTTGAAGGACGAATGTTTGTTTGTACATATCCTCCTCGTGCCGGTTTTTTTTTCTTTATAGCTTTGTAGCTTGTGTGTCAGTTATATGAGTGTGTGTGTGCTTATGTATTTCGTCCTTTTTTGTGAATTGGATTTTCGTTTCATGTTGTGTGTTGTCCTGGGGCCATTTTTATTTATATCTTTTTTTTTGCGTTGCGTACAGACCAAGCAAACGCGAGATGAAAATGAAAAGTATTTTGGTCCTTTCCCTCCCGCTATACTTATACCGTACCAATCCACCTACAATATTTTTTTTTTGTATGTTCACTTGAAATCACAAGGAATAAAAGGGTAGGCATGGTGGGATGCCTTTTGCATCATTCTTTATTATGCTACTGGTTTTTCTCTTAGTGTGCGCTCCCTGGACTTGATGGTTATTATTTTTTTTTTTGATAATTTCTTTTGGTTTTTATGCAGCTTTTAGGATTTGAGAAGCAATTCAAAAAGAATAAAAGGTTAGATTGGGATGAGGATTATGCGGAATGATTTTATGGTGGAGTGGTTTTATGCACATGTTCTGTTTCTGTTTTATGGTATTTTTTTTTTGTATTTTGTTCTTTTTAAAAGGATTACCAAGCCAAAGCAACTAGCTACTCTGTTTTTCTATATGGATATAAAGGGGAAAGTTTATTTCGTTTGACTTTTCGTGAATTCAATTCGAATGTCATTCGATGTTTATGGTGGTTGAAGTCAAATGCTTTTGGAGACTTTGTCATGATGAAAAAAAAAATGAACAAATCAAAATTGAATTAAGGTGTGATTTGAATTTGATTGGATTTGTAGATGAAATAAAAGCTTTGATGTTGGTCGAATATTTATACATATAGCTATGTAAGGTATACCTATCTATCTATCTATAATCAATGGAACTTAAAAAGAACTGTTAAAATAAAAAAAAAAACAAACACTTAGCTAATGTTCCACAATTTGTTTTACAAAATTCAGAAGGGTGGAAATTCAGCTCTTCCATTGCCCTCTGTTTTTCATTTCTTGTTTTAACTGAATATTTTAAGGTTGTGGTGTAAGTAGTAATGAATTGAATGAACGGCTAGGTACTTGCCATCTTGAAAGAATAGAGTCGACATATTTAGTGTAAAAAAAAACGAAAAAAACAATTTGTATTTAATGACACATCTGCAATCTGTTCAGCTCGAATTAATTTAATTTCAGAGATCTTTTTAGGTTATGATGCTCATTTATTTATGTCATTAACGAATGTTCTGTATTCCAAGTTCAAATCAATTGAAAACGATGACAAATTCACTTCAAATGAAGCAACATGTTCAGCAATCCGATAGTCATTCAATTTCATTCAATTGACTTCGAATTCATTTTTCGAAATGTCAAAACATATACGTTCCTACATATACGTTAAGTTATGAAAATACTCATCTTGAATTAAAAGCCTTTCATTGGTTAAAAGCCGTGTAAAGATTTTGGCATTTCCGATAAATTTGAGCAAAATTACTTTTTTTGCGCGATTTCTTGTGGTTCCCCCTACAGCAAACGTTAATTTGCTTTTTTCAAAATTACTGCGCATCGGTGGAGTTTCACAAAGCAAGACAATGTGAAATTAAATTCCCATAAAAAATGTTTATATTCAAAAGATGGGTACTATGCCACGAAAAACCAAAAACTTTCGGATTGAAATATTCACAAAAGTGGAATAGTGATCAACTCTGAATAAAATAAACAATGGAAAAAGATATTAGAGATAACGTCAAATAGAATCTAGAAACTTTGTTTAACTTGAGTTCATTATGTTCATTGAATTTTGTCATTTTCAAAATGATTTTGAGACATGATTTTGGAGTCTAATTTGGCCAGACAATACCTATTTTATAAATACTTTGTTATTTAAGTTGGACATCTTTCTAAGGCCCGTTTGCTGATACGAATCATAAATATTTATGTTCTACTTAAATAGCTTAAGCGCTACTTTTTCCTCTGCTTAAACTGTCACATAAGTTCTTAAGTAGAACTTAAATGCTTAAGTTGTGTATCAGCAAAGGGGCCTAAGGTAGGAAAATATTTAGAATGAGTTTATTGATATACATATTTGTAATCTTACAATAAGTCCCTGAAAATTAACACAAATTGTAGCGTCAACTTAAATTTTGTATTTTTTTTGTCAAGAATCATCTTTCAAAAGAACGCACCCAAATTTTCAGACAGATCTGTTAAATAATTTTGATGTGGTAGCCATTTTATATAGACGCCATTTTGTATAGTGGATCATTTTTATTGGAATGGTAAACAGTGAATTCAAGGTCCTCATTAAACACTATTTTTTGCGAGGAAAAACTATTACGCAAACTAAACAAAAGCTTGACAAATATTATGGAGACTGTTCACCATCGATTTGAACCATTCACCACTGGTTTACTAAATTTCGGAGCGGTCGTTCAAGCACAAGTTACGCCAAACGTTCTGGTCGCCCACTTGAATTCACCACACCAGAAATGGTCATAAATATTTGGACATGAAAAAGCGTTCTGCAAGATGGGTGCCGCGTTTGCCCGCAATTGAGAAACAAACCCGTTGGTTTGAAAACTTCAAAGGTGTGTTTGGCGATGTTCTAGAAAAATTCGACTGGGCTTTTGCACAGTTTCACCACATCAAACCAGAAACCCATTAACACTCGAAACAATGGGCTCCTGGTAAATCGTAGCCGAAGAAGACCATGGTGGGCTTGTTAGCAAACAATGTCATGCGACATTTTTCCCGGTGATGTTCCCATCGAATACCTTGAAATGGGTAAAACGATCACCGGCCACACAGAGCTGCTTCATCGATCCCGGTCTCATTTGACGAAGAAAAAAGTTATTTTTTATTAGGGAAATTTCAATGGTAAAATTGCATGAGTTAGGCTACGAGCTCCTCACTCATTCAGCATATTTCCTAGATTTAGCCCATGCGACTATTTCTATTTTCCAAACATGAAGAGATGGATCGGAGGTATAAATTTGGTTCGAATGAAGAGGTCATCGCTGCAATAAAGCTTAATTTGAGGGGCTCGAGAAATAGTATTATTTGCAGGGCATACAAAAAATTTTGAAACGTTGAATGAAGTGTATCGTGCTAATAGGAAACTAGAAAAATAAAATATTTTTATGTCGAAAACAGTCTTCCTTATTTTATATTTCAGGGCATTATTGAACCACCCTTATTGTACTGAAAATTACAAAAATTTGGAACATGTGCTTTGTGAACAAGATTCTAAATGAAGCCTAATCAATGAGTGCAAACATGCGATGTACAGTTTTTTAGTACAATAATTTGGTACTCATTTTCGAAGTAAAAGCCGAGTATAAATTAAAAACTGTTTTCCAGTCAATTTATATTCCAATCTAATAGTCTTTCTGTCTGCGAAATTTAAGAATTATAACTTTTTAAACTAAAATCAATTTTATAAACAATTTAACAATTCGATTTGATAATTCGTTTAATGAAATGACGAAACGAATAAACAACAACAAACTTGTGTGACTAATAAAAGCGCTAGTCGTTTCAATGCAATTGATAAACAGAAAAAACCTGCATTAGGTTGGATCTGATCATGTGGGCTCGGTGGCGTGATGCGAAGTGCGTTGGCTACTAAGCGGCTGGTCATGGTTCAATACACGATGAAAGCACAAGAAGTTTTTCAATTAAAATGAAAAAGTAGACCAGCACCACTAGAGCAAAGGAATCTGATGATTGTCCTTGGCAAGTCGTGAGATAGCTATAAATCCAGCCAAAAATAATTGAGGAAAAAAAACTTGGTGGTAGCACACTCAAGTTGTTGTTGGGCATTCAAAGTCATAAAATGATACGAAAAAGTGCTTTAAAAGCAAGTATGTAATCAAACAAAAACTGAATATGACGAAAAATAATGTTTTTGACAGTTGAAGCAGTAACAGGTCTTTCAATTAAGTTTATGATGTGTGTGGCCAGGCATCAATTTATTTTACAAATAAGTTGACAATTAAATTGAATTGTGTACGGGGTGCTTATGACAGTAGTAAAGGGGCATTTTCCAAACTGTCACAAATTCAATTTCTATAAATTTTCAACAACCAAAAATTTACGTTAACCACTGGAAACATTATTCTCAGTTGGTTTTAACTCATATTAAAATAATAACATAATGATACACACTTTACTAAGCACCAAAGACTTTATCAAACGTCTCCAATTTGAGTGAGCATTATTATTTGTTGACTTTTGTCACTTTCATTTCTTGCAGAGATTGTAACTAAATCTAATGTTTTTTTGGAGTGCACGTTTAAAGTGACAAGGTATATTAACTCCGAATTTTCCATATTCAACGGAGTAACTTCGAAAAAATAAACCAATCGAATGCGACATAAGAACAAAATATTCTTCAAAAATATTACAACTGGTTGAAAAATTAAATTAATTCTCATCATCATAATCCACCCTTAGCTATTCAGCTGTGACAAAATCCAATTGCAATAAGAATATTAATTTATCTTCATTGCCATGATTTAACTTGACATCTCAATTTCAAAACAGAAGTTCGCATTCCAATTTTGGTCCCATTTGGCTGTTGGCAAGTGGCATTGATTGATTAATCAAATTTTCTCACACAATCTTAACATTCCAAAATTTCAATCAATCGATTTATTTTTTTTTTTGTTTTTTCTTAGTATTTTGTAACAAACCTTCATATATATTCGCGCACATCGAGCATGAAAATGTAAAATCAATTTCTTGTACAAGTATTTTGCTATATGTGGCGCGCGGCGGCAAATATATCTTTGATACCATATATGTTTGTGTACATACATATACGTTACGATTAAATACAGTCGAAATTCTATTCACCACCCACCACAGTCTCCACTATCAAAAAGTTGAAATGTATTTCGAAGTGTCACCCACGTATGACAATCCTGTCAATTGTATAAAAATCACTTTGTCGTTAATCAATTGCGATAGACCATCACTGACAATCTCACCGCAGAATGGGCAATGGAGGTGAGTGGCGCTGTCTGTGCTAGGTCCGCTAATTCACCATTTTTTATTGTATTTCTTATACCCACCTAATTATGTATTTGACAAGAAATCGCAAATTTCTGCACACCCATTTTTGAGCCTAGCCCACCTGAAATAAAAACAAAACATCTTTTCATTTCTTTCTCTATTACTGTTGTCTTGAATGAAAAATCAAAGTTAGTCTGACGTTTTAAGAGACTGCTGTACACACGTGAAAAAGAGGGATACAACAAGTTCGCACATTTTCAAAACTTTATTCGGAGTAGGTTAGGTGCCTACACACCAAGCTACAGATGTGTCTCTACATAATTTTTTAAAGGAGTTTCGTCCGTTGTTATACCTAGCACATCAAAATTCAGGGACTGCTAACTAGCCGCCATTATGGGAAATGAAACAAAGGGATGGTCGGCCATGCCAGTTACAATAAATTAGAAATATCAACTCTGTTTAAGTTTTTTTTGTCCTCTTTACCAACTATGTGTGTGTATGTGTACAACGTGGGTTCGTGCGGTTTTTGAGGGTTTTCTGTTGGAAAATAAAAAAAAAGAGCAGAATTGATGGTAAAAACAGACAAGACCAAATGAAATCCCTGGAAAATGTATCAGACGAGAAAATAAAGGGGGACACGAACCGCAAGCAAGCAAAAGAGATATGGCAGATAGTGTGATGGTTGTTTGGTGATTATAAAGGGCCAAAGTGGGTGGCCTAAGCAAACCAATGGCTTAAAGGTTTTACATTGGTATTTTTTTTTTTGCTGTTGGTTCCTTCTGTTGTTTTAATTTTCTTTTGTCTCTATTCGAGTCCTTAGCAAATACATTTTCTGTCCCTATAGGCTATGTATACCTATAGCGGATGTAGACACAAGAACAAAACAAATTGGAACGATACACAAGCATTAACCATTAAACTTGGACAAGAGTCGAATTGGAGTTTTTTTTATTTTTATTGTTTGTTGTTTCTTCTTTCTTCCTTCCAATTTTATGTACATAAATCGAAAGTAGGATAAAACTGAAAGTATCCTACTCTCTCTTGGATTGTATTGTAAAAGAAAGAACTTGTAAAAATAAATAGAACGAAAATCAAACAAATGAATGGAATTCCATAAAGTATCCACCGGATGTCGGATGGATATGTATCTATGCCTTAAAGCACAAAAGTGACAGAAGTTTTAGTTTTTCAATTACCAAAAAATCGTTTTATTCGAGCAGTTCGTTGGATTTCATTTTCTAAAAATGTCACACTGATTTCCACGCATATTATTCTTGCTTTAAGTAACTTCAATCTGTGAAAGTTTGACCTTTTTGACCTTTCCAGCATATATTAGCCATATTTTATTGATAGCCTATAGGTAGTGCAGTATTGAGAGTATGAATAAAACTAGATATTATGCACTTTTTATATACACTCATATTTTACATCTCCCTCTGTCTGCCAACAATGGTACACAAGCTTTTTGTCTGCAATTTGATAGAGTCGCTCCATTCCAAATATTTTAAAGCTTTATCTACACTATTATCGGCACTATTTTTACTGCTCAATTTATTCGCACTTTTCCTTTGTTGTTGTTCACTGAATAAAAATTTACTGCGCTGCCTATACATTTACCAATAAAAAAGGACTATTGAGAATGATTACATTCAACACATGATGTAGAGAAGGGCAAAGAGAACTAACGAGTTTCGAGAACGTGGTTTGGGCGTGGTCTTGATATTTGTTTGTATCATCTAGTTTTTTGATTGTTGGTTTTTGCTTAGTGACCAGTACATTTTCCTGTTGTTCAATTCTTCTCTTTTCTTTTCGTTTGATGAGTTTTGGGGTGTCAAAGGTCATTCCAATGTATTTGGCACTATTGGTGTAAGGAACAGCTCTACAATTAGCGCTGTATCCACAAAATCTATAACTTCTCGCAACTGTCGATTATCTCTCGAGGAGATGGCAGAACAGTTTAACATTCACTTGATTTGGTAGCCAGGACATAGGGACATCGTGGGAAAATGCAAAGCCTATAAACTCTCCAGAAATCGATCCCTAATACCAATTGAACCTAAAATGAAAAAAAACGGTATGTCTACCGCTATATGTAAATTTTTGTTTCAACAAAACGCCACAAAACAGACAAACATGAGATGGTCAAACATAACTACTTGCCTGGCTACTAGACCGATCTGATCAAATAATGCATCCAATATGCTCAAAAAGTCTGATCTCTTTGAGCAGAAAACATCTTGGATCCGTAATAGGTGTCGTAACAGGACACTGCTTAATTGTCCAAAAAAACTTGGTGTATTTTCCAACGACTTCTGCAGAAGTTGTATGGAAAAGGAGAAAGTGGCGACTATATCCGATCTTCTTTGGTAATGTTCTGCTCTCTGCCAAGGACGTGGATTACGACCGCGTGATCTGAGACACATACAGCCATATTTAAAAAAAAAGGCTTAGTCCAACCCTCTTGTCCATGAGTTTACTAAACTATAAAATAAAAGTTAGTCTGCGGACTAAAATTTTCAATTAATAAAAAATCGAAAATCCACGAACAAAATCAACTGCAATAAGTATCAACTCTATATCTTATTATTCTATGTCCCTGTAAATTTTATTCT
Organism: Philhelius pedissequus; assembly: GCA_910595825.1. Lineage (NCBI taxonomy): Eukaryota > Metazoa > Arthropoda > Insecta > Diptera > Syrphidae > Philhelius > Philhelius pedissequus. The sequence continues at coordinate 332,420,252 of OU343160.1, forward strand.
CAATGTCAATTCTTGGTCCTTCACTAGACCACCGTCTTCGATAGTCTTACGAAGGACTAAAGGACTAAGTTTGCAAATGTCAAATAGCAGAAATTCTGTTTTAATAATAGCATTTCGTCTATGGTTATTAATTTGGGTGATAGCTACATCGCTTAATTAGATAATATCGATTCACGTTTTATAAGACTTTACTTATCTGTGGCCTAAGTGTGTCAGTCGTTTTCCTGGCAGCCACTTCAACCTAACCTAACATAAGCCATTTTTGCGTCCAATTAATAACTTTATCGACTGCATTTTTATTATAATATATCGAAGTATTATCAACAAAGGCGGTCGTGATAGCCTGGCAGTCCACTGAAATATACTTACTATATAATGGATACAGCTTTGATCCTCGAACACTTCCTTGTGGTACTCCGGGTTTAATTTTCTTAAGTTCCAAGGAATTTCAGTCGCTCCGTACTCTAAAGAGTCGATTCGCTGCAGCTTGTACTCCACTCCCAACTACCAAATTTTCTCAAAGGCTTGAGTGACATCTAAAAACACAGCAGAACATACTTGTGCCGTTTCCACAATATCCGTTATCCTATGAACTTGGTCTATTCTGGAAGTTATTTCTAAATCTAAACTGATATGATGGTTCGGAATTAAACTTCTCTCTTCTATAATTTTGCTAAGTCTGTTCAAGAGCAGTTTTTCGATGACTTTAGCTATGATTGGTTTTGTTACTTCTGTTGTAGGCTTACCTGGTTAAGATATTACAATAGCCGTGTTCTTTCGGGAAATCTATTAGCAGCAAAGCAGGATTTTCCGAAAAAACCATCCCCAGCCCAGCGGCTTGATTTTTTTTTTTAAGTTTGTATTACCGATCATGTGTCAAATAACTAAATGCTGTATTTATTTCTTCAGATTAAAGGATATAAGAAAAATAAATCTTGAATTAAACGTTCCAAATAAAACAGAATATATATGAAGCAGTAAGAAATTGCTAAAAGTTAAATTTTCCACATCTATGTGTTCCAAAATGTTGATTTTAAAATTATTCTAGGTGTTTTTTTTAATAAATCAGATGTTGTGCCAATGAATGGGTATGTTCGCATTTGTTTCCTTACCCAAATGATCGCATTCATTATTTAAAGATCGAGTTGGAGTAGAGAGGTTAATTAAAAATGAGTTATATAAAATATGTACAGAAAACCCCTTTTAGAATTTCCTAATTGGGGTAAATAGTCGTGTTTTGGTAAAAATTATTAACTTCGCAACAAATAAAAACTGAAAAAAAAAAATGATTTACTCTGTCCACTTTTATATTCACTGGTTGGTCAATGGTCAACTCGACTCTGAATTCAAAATGACGTAAGATCGCGAAAATCTGCTTTTATACGAATTTTAGGGTGAAGTTTATTATCTGCGACATCCAGCAATAGAATTTGACATTTTCTGACCAGACAATAAGCTATATTTTGAAATATTTAAAATTTATTTCTTGCCAAATTTCCCGAAAAGCTCTAAAATATCACCCTTTTTCGCAGATGAAATTAAATCTGAAGATTTTCAGTTTTTGGTATACAAAAATTGAGATTTTTTAAAAGGAAATCTTAATAATCTTTGAAATGGAATTCTACAGTTTATGTCTTTGTCTTCACGCCTTATAAGTGCTCTATCGATAAGACACACTCACGTACTGCTAAATAGTGCTTATTTGTTATTAAATAATAGATTTGCACTAACTTGCTCCTTAAATGGTTGTTGCTATTAAAATTTAAGAGCTTTGATAGGAGGAGCTGCTTAAGTATTAGTTAGTTCATTTTTAGGCAATTTGACAGCAGGTGACACAAAAACTCAATCATCTATTATTAAAGTATCTCTGATATGACAGTTTCGCACGAATAAGCTAACTTTAACTTTTACTGAAAGTAGACGAGCGCCCCCTACATGCTTCTTAATATGATTTATAAAGCAACAAAAATAAATAAAAGGTATTTTTAGCCTAGTTCGTTGAGTAAGTAATTTTAATTTCCTGTACGTGTGTTTATTTTTTAAGAAAAGAACACATTCTTAACAAAAAATTATTGATTTTTGACGGCTTTCAGCTATCCTATCGGAATCGTTCACATATTCGGATAGTTTAGTTTCCGAGTTTGACAGAAAGAAGAAATCTACGAACAAATACTTCGAGATTCATCAAAATCATCGGAACTACCAACAAAACAACATAATATCATTAGATATTCGAATAAATGTCACAAATCTATCCAAAACAGACTCTTGCTTTTACTTTTATCGAAAGCAGGTTCTTTTATTTCTAATGTGTGAAAATTCTGCTTTGCTGCGGATAGCTTCTGACAAAAGAACACGACTAATGACCTCTGCTATTTTCCTGGTGATATTTTGTCAGATAATTTATGTTGCCAACTCCTTCTTTCTTCTTTGAGCAAGTGATTTTCTGTTATAATCAGCAAACCGTAAGGTTTATGTTACTTTTTTAGCTGGGAATAGCTTAAAACCATTCGCAAGATGTTCAGCGAAGCGGTCAACCTTTTGTCAATCCAATCCAATGCCAATCCATTTACCATCTTCAGATTTTATAGTTGGGTTTGGAGCCTGGGGTCGTTTTAGAGGTTTGGATGCTTTCCACAAAGAGTATTCGGTGGAAGGGTCATCGTCAAGCTTTTCAGGAATCTGTTAAGTTAATCATATTTAAACTCACAGATTATTTTATTTAGGCCAGGTAATCTCGTAGTTGTCATTTTCTTCGAGCTCTTACTTTTTGTCTAATATTAGCTAATATTAGCAGGATATATTATTTCAGTTTCTCTAGAGTTCGGAATTAGTTGGAGTACTTTCTTCTGCAACCCTGTTGCACATCACCAATAAATTGTTCTGCTCCATGATGAAATTGTTCAATAGTTTTAAGTGAGGATTTTAGGTTTATAAAAATTCACGTTTTTCTTTCATTTCTTTCATGTTTTTTTCTCTTATTCGGGAGATTAGCATAGCTTTTTTTCATTTTTTCTATTTCACCTAGTTATCAGATTACTGAAGTATGATCTGACAATAGATAGTCATTACCTTCGATACTTAAATGATTTGGGTTAATACCTTTAACTACGAAAAAGTAGTTTTCTATGATGGACAAAAATATATTTTTTACACAAGCAGGGGAAATAAAACTGATGGCTTTTTAACACTACAGTCTAAAGCTTTTGCTTAGCCAAAGTTCAGACAGATCGGTGTGGTATTGACATGAGGAAGTAGTTCATGATATGAAGCAGGCAACAGACTGAATAAGGCAAGAGCAGATTGTTGGTCATTATCGTTAGTAGAAATAATGAACAGAAGTGGGCCTAAGTGGCTACCTTGTGGGACACTGGAGTTAGCTAAACAGAAAGAGTTAAAGCTGGCAAATATTAAGGGAAAGCTGCAATTTATGAATGTCGATGTAAGAATAAATTCATCTCAACCAAATTGGCGTAGTACAAACGGGTAAAAAGTCCCAACTCGAAAGAACATTTTGGTGAAGGCCTTACTAAAACGTATGTCTTCAACTTATGGATTAAGCTGAAGATTTTTGGGAAAAGGCATAGACATTTTGGAGGAGCTGCTTTTTAGGAAAAAGAGTCGGTAATACCAATAGAATCCCTAGGCCGACTTAAAGTAGACTCCAGAGTAAAGTTGTATATAAAAGGTATAATAATTGGAAGTGACTCTCGACATGCTAATTAAGATAACATTTCAGCTTATAAAAGTACTGAAGGGTCAGAAGGATACTTTTCTTGCGGTAAGTTCTTTTTTCCAGGCGCACCAAGTCCACTTCCAACGGAATGAAGTATTACTACGTTCCACAATTCTTTTACAGAATTATGAAGCGAGTTAAAAATTAATTTTATAAGTACAGGGTGTCCGCCAGGAAGGTATACTACTTTGTTTTGCCGCCATTTTGTTGAACATTAGTCTTGACATTTAATATTTGGCAGTCGTGAATTACTGCGACGATGAGAAAGATACGTGAAATTTTTGGATGAAATAACCTGCCAACAAAACGCACTATATATCGTGTAGTGAATGATTTCGAAGAAATCAGGGGTCTGTAGGTGATAGGCCCAAGCATGGACCACAACGTACTGCAAGATCGGCTGAAAACATTACTGCTGTGTTCAAAACAATCCATCTACCTCAATTCGACGCCGTGCTCAGGAGCTTGGTCTTCTAAGAACAACTTTGGCCACAATTTTGCACAAGGATTTGCATTTGTTTCCATTTAGGATTCAGTTGATACAAGAGCTTCTTCTACAAGACCATTTACGCCGCCATACATAATGCCAATAGGATGTTACAGCTAGCCCATGACAACCCAAATTTTCATGAAAAAATCATAATGAATGACGAGGCACATTTTCATTTGAATTGATGTGTGAATAAACAGAATAGTCGGTTCTAGAAAATGGAAAACCATCAAAATATTCATCAGTCACCTTTGCATCCATTAAAATGTACAGTCTGGTGTGTAATTTGGTCAGCAGGAATCATTGGACCTTACTTCTTTGAAAGTGAAAACGGCGTAACGGTAACTGTGAATGGGGAACGATATCGTGATATGATTGAAAACTTTTTAACGCCACAACTGCATGCTTTGTGCTTGATTAACATGTGGTATCAACAAGACGGTGCCACATCGCATACAGCCAGGATTACAATGGAATTACTGCGTGACCTCTTTCCACAACAAGCTATTTCAAGAAATGGTGATGTTGATTGGCTCCACGGTCACCTGATTTGACTGCTCCGGACTTCTTTTTGTGGGGAAATCTGAAAAGCAAGGTTTATGCAAACAAACCAGAAACGCTTGAGCAACTCAAACAAAATATTCGTGAGGAAATTAATGAAATACCGCGTGAAATGTGTGAGAATGTAATGAAAAATGTGCTGAAAAGGGACCGCCTTTGTGAGAATAACAGAATCGGACATTTACCTGATATTGTATTCCAAACATAATTGCCGACATTAAATAAAACATTTATCAATATAAGATCCATTCTCTTGCATTTGATCAAAAATTATAAACAAACAAAGTAGTATACCTTCCCGGCGGACACCCTATATTACATGTATTCACTTTCTCCATCATGCGTGACCATCTCTTGGTGGAGTTGTGACTAAAAGTAACTATAAATTTTATTTCAAAAGATTATCTGTAAATTGCGAAACTTTAAAATTCACACCAACGATATAGGTACCATGAATACGTAATTCTCCGTCGTTCGAAATTGATATTGGACTTGCAGGCGAAAACTTCTCCTAGAGTTTAAAAAAATTCCCATAAACCCAATCCTTAAAAAAATAAATACCAACAAAAATACTCAAAGTAGAAATAAAATTTTAAAGTTTTATAAGTATATGTAACCTGAAAATCCCTTAGCAACCCAGCATCTGTATATATATCCTTCAATATGCTCTTCGTGAAGATTGAGCATGATAGATGCATATTCACAAAGAAAAAAAAATATCCAACCAAGTCGAATGCCAAGTACCTATACCACCGTGGCGTATAGGTAACTTGCAAAAAAAAAAAAAATAATTCTCTCACTCATCAGTTTTTTTCTCTTTCTATTTTTAACGCTTAAAAACTTCGAACAATTAAAAATCCTGACTCCCGCATTGAAAAGCATCTTCTATATTTTCTACCAAGGCCCACAATTCCACTTATAGGCTTAAACAAATTGAACGTCGAGGGAGCAGTATCTTTTATTATTTTTTTTTGTATTTTGCAGCTTTAAAGTTACTATTTTTCATGTTCATAGTTTTTTTTTTGTGAAATTTTATTTTCTCTTCGTTGTTAGTACAAGTACTTTTTATTCACGCCCCGAAGGACAAAAATTCCTTATACTTATGTGTATACTACTCGTACCATTATACCCCCCCCTCCCCTCTCTTATTCATCCCCGATCGATGCAGAGTACATTTTCATTTTTGTTGTCCTCGCTCGAGTGGTTCAGCTGCTGTTGGCGCGCCTGCTAAAGATTGTGTATATACCTTTAAATTTCTTCTTTTTTTGCTGCTTTGCATATTTTGTGTTTTTTTTTTGGTCTTAAAGGATACCTACCTATACACGTTTTTACTTTCTTTTTTGAGTAAATTATTCCAAGTCTTGATATGTTCGTAGTTTTTTTTTTGTGGGTACATGTTCCTTTTTCACTAAAGCTTTTTAGTCATCGTCATCATCATCTCATCATCCTAGCTGTCGTCGTTTTTGTTGGTTTGGGGATATGCTTCCGTCGTCATATAGTCGTCATCATTATTCTGCCCTGTCGATTCGGGATCGCATATTTCTTTTTTTTTTCTTCGTCTTTATTCTTTTCAGAACAGAAATGGCATCGTAAATTCTTTACCGACATCAGTACGGTATTATAATATCCCTTTCCCAAAAAAAAAAAAAAAAAAAAGTGTCGAACGTCTTTCTCTTTGTTAGCTTAAGCTTATCCTTGTTTCCTCTTCGATTGCTGCTGTTTCGATGGCAAAAGCGAAATTCAGCAAAAATAAAGTAGAAAGTGAAAAAAGTACGTTGAGTTGCTTGGTAGGACTTTATTTTTGGAGAGGGGGGTTTCAAAAGTATGAACAACTGAAGCAGTGACGTGCTTCGAGAGCCTATGTGGATTAACTTTCTTTTTTTTTGGCAAAAGGATGAGAAGATGAGGTTATGAATGATTCTGAAGCTTATCATCTCCGACAAGTGAGTGGGTTATATATATTTTATTATAGTATAGCTTATGCGTCTCGTGCATATAAATGAGCAGAGATATTGATTTTTATATGTTTTAGGACTGTCGGCAAGTCTTTTATATAAATGTAATCATATAAAATAACTATCTGCAAAGTTGTTGTTGAATGATGTTAACAATTTTATAAGCAAAAAGAAAAAGTCTTTTAAGCAAATGGGTAGGTATCTACTAAATGAGGTATTTAAGTCACATTATGTTTCTACTTTTTATAACCGTGCACGCACTAAAAGGGGTTTTACTACCCTTAAAATTATTAAGTACAATGCATGCTATTAATAGGGAAGGATTTAATTGGAGATACTGTAGGTACATTGTAGTTCTGAATTAAAAAAAAACAAGAAGGTAAAATCGAGCCTGCGAAAGCTTCCCACATTCGTTGTGTACGGTTAAAGAAAGAACCTCTGTATTCAGCAGTATTACCGAAGTTGACCTCAAGAGTTAAACTGTTTACAATTTTTATTTCCGTGGATAGGTGAAGAATCTTCATAAACACTATGAGTCACTATGAGCTTTTTCTTAAATTACAGGAATTAATTACGTGTGAAGATTTGCAGAACTTACTATTAATGGGTGACATAAATGCACGAATAGGTGACAAAGAGGGAATGGAGAATCGATGAGCTGGAGTAATTCGACTCTCGAAAAATAATACTTGCAATTCTAGAGGTCTCAAGGTAATAGAGCTGTGCTATTCATTTGGTTTGCGTGTGATTAACGGAACAAGTAGGACAGATACTGTTGGAAATTTCACTTTCATCGAACGGCAGGGAACATCTGTTATTGATCTTTGTTGTGCCGAAGGTGACTAAAACTACCATATTTTAGATTTTGATGTTGCGGAGGTCTCATATTCGGATTATCTTCCAATAATTCTCAAATTTCAATTGGAATGAGAAAAATGCGAAGAAATTAAAGAACTGGGGCTGTTACCAAAATTAAAATGGAAGCAAACGAGCGTAACAGTATATAATGAAAATTTGAGCAGGCTTATTGGTATTGAAGAATTATTGGATTTTCGGCAAGTAGAAAACATCATCAAATCATCCTACCCATCGTGCAATTACAGAAAGAACCAAAGAAAAGAATTTGTGCAACATATGTTTCCTTATAACCTGCAGTCGTTAGCAGGTTATAAGGAAAGACATCTTTTGCTTGGCTGCATCAATTCCGCAAAAATAATTCCGTAAACGGTAAGAATTTGAACCCTGCAGCAAATATCGAGTCCAAACTCCTATGCACAGCTAAAGAGAAGGCATATTATGAAACTGAGGCAAGACGTATAGCTCAATGCACAAATGCATCCACATTTTGAAAAGTAGTTTCCAAAATAATAAGATCGAAATTTGCAAGGCTCTAGACGCTAGCGTCTTAGGTACTTATTTCAACGAGCTATTGAATCTGATGATAAGCAGTAATTCGTTCCAGTTTGCTCCCCCTGGGTTCTATGAAGATTCACTGGATGGCCCTATTTGACTAGCTAAAAACAACGCTGTTATTATGCACCTCAAAGATGCGAAAGCCCCTGGCCTAGATAGAATACCGTCGGAATTATCTATAGATGATCTATTAAGAGCTTTATCATCTCTTGCACCGGATAATATCCCACCACTTCTCTTGAAATTTTGCAAATACAATCTATCAGCGCCACTGTGGAAAATTATAGACCCATTGCTAAACTTCAGTTTATCCCTAAAATATTTGAAGCAATTGTTAACTGTAAATTTTACAGTTTATTTCGAAATCATATCTCCCAGCATCAACATGGCTTTATGAGCGGAAGATAGACGGCAACTAATTTATCAATATTTACAAATTACTGTCTTTGTTGTTTAGAAAATCGCTTACAAGTTGACATTATTTATACCGATTTTTCAAAGGCTTTTGATCGTGTACAACTCAATATTCTAATAAAAAAAACTGGAGATGTTTGGTTTTCATTCTGCTCTCATTGGATTAAAAGCTATTTGGTTGGAGGAAAACAATATGTCAAAATTGGCGATGTATTATCAAATGAAATTCAAAACTTTTCTGGTGTACCTCAAAGCAGCCACCTTGGACCACTCATTTTTATCATTTTTATTAATGATTTGCCACAACATATTTCTCATTCCAGGTCTCTTTTGTACGCTGATGATCTAAAGATTTTTAGTTGTGTTAGATCTCCATTAGATACCAGTAAAATTCAATTAGATATTGATTGTATTGTTAACTGGTGTAATATAAATGTGTTATATTTTAATATTAAAAAATGTTGTGTTGTAACCTTTTCAAAAATAATGAATCCATTTTGTTTTGATTACAAAATTGAGAATCAATCATTAGAAAGATTAGTAAGTCAAAAAGATCTTGGAGTTATCTTTGATTCTTATATGAGTTTTCGCTTCAAATTGACCATGTTATTTCTAGAGCCAATTCCATGTTCGGTTTTATTTCTAGAAATTCTAAGACTTTTGAAGATCATTATACTCTTAAGACCCTTTATATATCCCTTGTTAGACCTTTGCTTGAGTATTATTGTATTATATGGAATCCCTTTACGTAATCAAGTATCCATAGGATTGAAAAGATTCAGAAAGGATTCACAAAATTCGCCTTACGAAAGATTTTTAGAAGTTCAAGTATTCCGTCTTATGAGACCAGGTGTATTTTGATTCATTTAAAACCTTTAGTAATGAGTACTCTTTGCTTTTTATGTTCTTAATTTTAACATTGACTGTTCAAATTTGTTAGCAATGTTTAATATTCATGTACCTTCTCGTAGTTTGCGTCCTAGAGATGGTAGTTTTCTATATGTTCCTTTTCACAGTGCAAATTATGCAAAACACAATCCAATAACTGCTTCTTGTATTGCTTATAATGAATTTGATTGTTAGATGTTAAGAGAGATTTATTGAAATTTATGTAATTTTTTATTTTAAATAATTTATTTTATTTTTTTGTTAAATCCTAATATTTAGTATGTAGTCTCTATAAAGTCATGTAACTTGAAAGACGAAAAAATAAATAAATACATTTTATAAATACGGTCCAATGGAGCTCATTAAAGAAGTTACCATATTATGTAATAATGTGTTAGTAGTAAGTATAGTGTTATACGTCAGCAAATCAAAACAGCTTTAAAATTTCCTATTCATAAGAAAGGAAACAAGGCGGGCCCGCAAAATTATAGAGGCATATCCGTTCTTAATGCTTCGTACAAAATTTTTATAATAGGGATATTACAAAAACGGTTAACTATTTGGATTAATGAGAACAAACCGCTTAAAGAAATAGTAGCGGGATTCAGGTCCTATTATTCAACTATCGACAACATTTGTCTGCTTCGCAACATTGCAGAATCCTTTATTACACGAGGTAATAAGTTATACGTATTTTTTGTGGACTTCAAAGCCGCATTTGATCGGAAATGTCTAATGTATAAGTTATTCGGAAAAGGAATGCGCTATAAATTTGCCCGAGTTATATTCAAGATACATTGGCTGCAGATTGGAATCGCGAAGCACTTTCAGAATGGTTCCAAACAAAATCAGGACTGATACAGGGATGCACACTTAGCACATCTTTATTTGCTCTATTTATTGATGATATCACAGAGATTCTTCCTGGTGGTATTGAATATGCCATTAACTCTACGTGAAAGAAGTGTTTTTCCAACTAATTTATCGTCCATTGCAGTAAATTTTGAGTTTTTGAGGCTTATATTTGGGGTGGTCAATGATATGATTCGGTTTAAAAATTACTCAGGTTCTACATCAAGCGAACATTCCGACTTCCGCCTAATACCCCAAACTATGCTCAAAGTTCTTAACCTGGCTGTCGAGAGATTGCCAAAGAAAATAGCTTTAAAGGCAATTCATAACAAGTCCTGTTTTTATGTTCAATGGTTGGGATTGGCGCAATCATGTGGATTCGATTTTAATGTGGATGAGAACCAACACTTCAACTGGAAGACGTCACTATACGCACTTATTTCAAGAGTTGACGAGCATTGTAGAGTGACATTTGTGAAAAAAGCTTCGGAATCGATCTATAGATCAGTTTTTAGTATACTGAATTACAACTAGATGGAGGCAAATTATTTCGCAGATCAGTTCAAAGTAGAAGTAATATCGATGATGCTGAGGCTAAGAGTAGAACTTCCCCATATCAACTATATCCCACATCGTGAAGATCTGCCCATTTTATGCAATATACCCAACACAACAGAGAGAGAAGATATATTTTATTTTCTTGGTTCATGTCCAACGTTGCGGGTAGCGATTTTCTACAAAATGAACAACACCTTCTGAACGAAATGGATGTGACCAAACTATTCAATTATTGCACGAGGGCCTTAGATTATCGGGAAAGAATTATAAATGCTGTATTTTAAAAAAGGAAAATGATTATGATAAAAGTGCATTATGTAAATGAGAAGACTTTTAGTGGGCTATAAATCAAAATGAGTCCATTATGATAAATCCTTATTTGCTTTTGTTTTATTTTATTTATTATTTATTGTGGTATAAATGGTATGCAAAAAGTTAACTACAAATTGTATTTGAGTCCAATCGGCAGATGGCATTGGCATGATTGTTTAAAGATGATGAATTTGATATTATTGTATTTGTTAAACTTTTGTCTTGTGAATTAATAAAAATCTAATCACTATGATCCCGATGATTATAGTAGTGTAAGATTCTTACTACTTAAAACCCCCATTTTTCGGTGTTCGACTATGACTAAGTTGACTTATTAAAGTTAGCTTGCATTTGACTGGGAGCTTTATAGTCCGAGGACCTGCCTGTACCGCATATAAAACGGATAATCATTTATTACGCTAAGTTATAACAGAAAGTTATTTGAAGATTGCGGTAGTTTTCGAGTTCCTCTCATTTCTTTTTTAGCGTCTAATGTAATTTGGACTGAATTAAGATAAGTGGTTAGATTGTTAATTTTGTATTATTATTATTATTTTGTTATAAGTTGAATTTACGTATTGTAAATTGATTTAGAATAATTTCGCAGTCCATTCCGAAATTTTGTTTAAGGTTTGTTGAAGCTTTACCCTTTCCATTACATATGTCATCTGCAAATGTAACTGTTACGGTAAGATAGGGCCAAGAACACTTCCTTGAGGAACACCAGCATATATTTCCTTAAATGCCGATTATTACCTGCTTTGCTTAACCACGAAATATCTTATCTTATCTTCGAGGTAAGATTTCAGTATGTGATATATTTATTCGGGAAATATCAATCGTAGTTAACACTTCGTACCTTGTCGAAGGCTTGGGAGACGTCTAGAAATGCGCTATAGAACACACATTTTGTGCATCCATTCATTCTTTAGTCAATGATCAATTGTTGAGTGGCTTTTCCGGAAACCAATTTGATGATCTGGAATAAGTAGTTTTTCTTAAATTATGGGAAGAGTAAGATTTTCTCAAACACCTTAGATATCAGCGGCATAAGAGAAATCGGTCTATAAGATTTATTTCCTGGTTTTGGAACCATTATCACTTCTGCAACTTTCGTATGACTGCAACTGAGCGTAATGCCGTTTTCATAGGTATACAAGTTTGATTACTTTTTTTCTCGGTAGTTCTTAGGATTTCTTAATTGTCTGGTGAAGCTCGGATAGTTAGGTATTTCGAATAATAAAGTTTTCAGATGACGATTAAGCCTCATCAAGTTCGTTTTCTAAATCCCTTCCGTCAAAATGTGTGAAAGCTTCCGCGGGGTGTAAAATAGCGATCGAATTGTAAAAAAGCATGTGACAGTACGTCCGACTTGGACAGATGCAAATGCTTATGTTATAATTCTATCATCTAAAATTTTCAAGTTCTGTTTGAATTCTCTCCAAGAGATTCATGTGAGGGTTATACTCAAGCTTTCGACAACTGTAGGCTTAATAGATTTCCGCCGGATCAGAACCGAAGACGCATTTCTTGCATCTTCAAAGAAAAGCTTAAAATTTATCAGCATTTTTTACAAACATTTTTTTTTTGTGATCATTTTACAAAAGGCGGAGAACTGAAAGCTGATCCATTTCTTCTATGTTAAAGCTGAGAGTAATGGGGTCAACAAAATAATTTAGAGTAATGGCATCAATAAAATAATTAGTGATTTAGAAGTTCCAGATAGGAAATCATTAACAAACGTGACACAGAAAGTCGAAGACAAAACGGAGCGCTAAGGCACGCCAGTATTTATTTTGTGGATTTTAGACTTATAGCGGCTTGTATTCAAGAGTCTAGAAGCTAATTTTCAATCCAGCAAAAAGGAGACTCAATATGCACTCAGTTTTGATGTTCACCAGTGATCCTATTGTCCTATTCGTTATGTTTTTTTGCAAACGATGGCTCGAAATGTCATTGTGATCTGTTATTTGGGTTGTAGATAGTTAAAGAATTAATTGATAATAAACAATAGTGATTTTCCTAAATCTGAATTAATAAACATTTGGTAAATTTTTGATCTCTTGTTTTAACACAGCAATTGAGTCCATATCCACTTAAAGAATATACTGTAAAATTTGATATGCAAGAAAAGCTCTTGCTGTGAAAAAGTGACACCGACATTTGCGGTGAAAAACTGATTGCCTTTATTTTGTTAATGGTATAATATCCCCACATCATGGGGATATCGAAACAATAATTTTCGGGACAAGTAATTCATAAAATCTTTTCCGGGCTATGTTGTTTGGCAATAGTCTTACTCATGGTACCTGTTTCTCCTCCGCCCTAATGATTCCCATTTTTCGACCTATTCTTTTGAATCAGTTGCCCCAGGATCTTGATAAGAGTAGCTCACAGAGGATGACAATCTATGTGTATCGCAATTGATCGCATTGCGCCAACAACCGCCATCTATATTCCGAACGACGAACTGAAAGGCAGGGACACTTACACTTAGAACTTTTCTTCTGAAATATGTTGACAAAATCGTTAAAAAGTTGGAAATAGTTTTTTTTTTTAAGTTGCAAGGATAAGTTTTGAAAGTTGTTCGAAAAAGGAATTTGAATATTAGTGAACACGTTTTCCCTGGAACTTGATCTCTGGTTTTACATTTTGGAACTAGTCGACAAGATCAGCATATCTGTCAGCCTCTGACTGCGTCATTACAAGCTTTCAGGGATCTTACGTTTACCACCCACAACAAACGCTACAAGTAAAGTCTGAGGGTCCTGGAAGCTTGAAACCCATCGAAGGCACGATAAACAGCAGCAGATATCCTAGCCCATATGCTCCTTCCTACTATCCGAAGAAGAAAATCTTCGCAGTAGAAAGAAAAAAATGGTTTCAAAACAGGGTGGGCCAAAAAAATATCAACTTCGTTGTTTCTTGAACATTTCTGGAAAGAAAATTTCGTCAATGTCGACAAGGATTAAACCGCTCTTCGTTAGGTTAGGTTAGGTACAATAAATGAAACGAAATATTCAAAAATCTGCTTCTCCCAAATAATTTCCACAAGACTGTAACTCTGAGGACGAAATCAATAATTTGGCAAGAGATTTTTTTAACACCAATTCGAAGCTCCGTAAAATGGGAAAAATGTGTATCAGCAGCATATCATTTTTTTTTTCAATTTAATTTCATCAATTCCAATTTTCAATTTCGTATATTTCTAACGAAATGACAACCAATTAATATTATGGCATTCTTTTTGACATACCTTGTACCTGAAATAGTACGGCATGTTAAGTTATATATTTGTAAAAAAAAAAAGAGAAGATAAAAAATTGATTTTCGTAACTGTATCGGTTACAGTATGATGACTCAACGCTTACTTTAGCGGTTATATTCTCCCATTAAATATCCTTTGCTTGTCCTTAATAAATGTTCAACATTTAATTAACAAAAAACAAGCAGAATTGATTTCCATTGAGGATCCCAATTTTATTAGCAGTAAAGGGATATGACATATTATTCATTCTCTTCAGAAAAATAAAATATCTAACCTTATTCAATTGTCTGTAACTTTATTTTATTTTCAAATCGTTTCTGGGGTTCTAACCCAATTTTATTGATTGGGTTCGTTGTTTGTTTTTTTTCGGAACTTTACAAATAAAAATATGATTAAACTTCTTTCATTGCATAGAGGTAGGGTTGTTGAAATAAAAACATGTCCTTTAAATTGGCTCCATCGTTGTCGGTAGAGGTTTGTGTCTAGATCTAATTTACCAGTTTATAACCAACGTCCACCATTTTATTATATACATTAAGCTTGATGTCAACAGTTAGTCCTTTCTGCGGTTGCCAAAAAATCATTCGTCCTTTCTTTTGTCATTTGCCTCTTTTAGCTTTTTTTTTTTTTATCTGAGACTTGCATAGTTTTTCTTTTAAAAAAAAGGACTATGATGTGCACAAAGATCAACAAAAAGTGAGGGATACTCTCTGGCAAATTGGAACATAAAAAGGCTTCAAGTTAAGTGTCTTTACCAAGTAAGAACTTTTGTTTGAATAATTTGCTCCTTTCAATAGGGTCCGCGCATTTAAAGTCATTTTTTTTTTTTGGTTACGTTGAATTTTTTGCATTCCAAGACTATCCATATATATTTTACAGACTTTTTTTTTGTTTTTTTTCTACTCTTGCATTTTAAGAAGATTTATTTTTGCTTCAGATTTTGTATTATTTTAACAAAGATGGTGCTAGAAGTGATATCCGTCATTTACTTTAGCGCAAGGAAGGACATGCATGAAAAGAAAAAGAAGCTCATGGTATGAGAGGAAAAACTTAATTTACTTTACATTTTCACATCCTTAAAAGACCAAAGAGGATTTTCTTAAAAGGATTCTCACTCATCCGCTTCAAACAAATAAAAAAAAACTGAAGTATCTTCGTGAATATTTTTAAATTTTCTTTATAGTTTTTCATTTATTTTCTCATGGACCTAAGTTGACGGTTTATTTAATTTATGTTATTTTTCTGTACAGCAGTCTTAACAGATTAATTTTTTTCCTTGAAGCTTAAGTGATTTTATAAGAAACTATAACTTATATGCTGACCACGATTCAATGTACGAATTTCCCTATAAGTTGATATTTTGCCCATTCTTTATTTTCTATGATCTTAAAACAAATTTGTTTTGCGTTGATATCTTTTTTATGTTTCGATTAGTCTAAGATAAAAATGCTACATGAGTTTTAAGCTTCTTATGTAGTATCTACGTAATTTACTACTGACTCAATTTGAAATAAAACTGTATCCTTCTTTGTGATATATTGTGTTTACAAAACCTGTGTCACCGGTAATAATTAATGTTTTATGCAATGTGAAAGGAAATTGGTTAAATTTAGTGTTTTTTTAATCTACACCCGCAAAAAGATACTTTAATTTTGTGATACTTCGCATTTTATCTACGTTATCACTTTTGTCTTTCACACACTCTTTCAACATAATACAGGGTCCTGTGATATATCGCTTATCACTTATCGTTCAACATAATACAATCTTGTGATATCTGTATGTGTGCTTATTGATTTAATCACGTATCGAACTCGGAACTTAAATAAAAATGTTTAAGTATTATTTGATTGAAAAATCACTGTTATTATAAGCCTATCATATCCCCACAGACTATTTAAAAAAACATTGGGATAAGTTGTGATATATAAGTTCATTTTCGAAATAATTCTAATATTTACAATATTCTATTTCGAAATTTGTAAAGTGATCATGGTTCCATTGAAAATCAAACTAAAACACAAGTTCTTGTGATATATCATTTTAAAATCATTTCAAAGCTTATATGAGTAATTCTAATAAAACAAATTCTCTTCTTTCGTTTCAGGTATGCAAAATCAGTCGATTACCGGGCAAAAATATTGAAAATGTAAGGAATACATTTAGTTTAAGCTGTGATATTTAATACTAACCATTCATAAACTTCACCATTTTAGAAAGCTCTATCCTCTTATCACAACCTCTTACAGGCAGAGCTCATCAAAATTTTGCTTCCGTAGTTTTCTTAAAGTTTTATTATTTTTCTACATTTAACAAAAGGGTAAAACCACCATAACACCTGGTACCCGCTAAGAAAATAACCAACACAAAAGTTGTTAAGGTATCAACCTGGCGAAATCAAGACAAACGACCACTTCACTTTATTATTGCATTACGAAACTAATGATTACACTTATCTATCTAGCTCGTCGTACTCCGCGCCACGGCGTGCACTTTTTCTTCTGGCGTGTTGTTAATTCTGGGGGTAGCTAGGGCAACTAAGTGCCCATTAACCAAGCAAAAAGAACAGTGGTTTGGTCTGGTTATGGTCTTCCTATTCTAAATGGATTCACTTCCTTGTTGTGCGGCGCTGTGCTGCCTGCTCCTCTATTATATCTCAGCTTATAAATCTATTCCCCATTTTACTACTGCCACTGTGTTGTTGGTTTGGTGTTGCTACTCTTACTTGCTATAAAGTGTTGTGCCAGTGGTGCTCCAGCTGTGATGGATTTTTACAATTTTGAACTCGAACGCAACATCATAATAACCTCCTTTGAGTAGCCGGTGGCATTATTCCACTATTGAACCGCGTCTATACAATAATAATGATAATTACATGGTTTTGCACCACAAAAGCCGGTGTAGAACTAGAGCAATGGCTATTTGCAATGATGGGCAGTGCAGTAATGTGCAGTGCATCTGGTGCTCTTAGCATTTGAAACCAGCATCTCATCTAAGGAAGAAGAATCCACATTGTAAAGATTAGTGTAATAATAATGGACGACGACGACGACGACTAACACGAACACAGACACCATGAACAAAAGGAAGTTGCACTATGCGATCTTATTTTCGCCATGTTTTTTTTTTTTGTTTTGATTTGCTGGTGAATTAAAACAAATGGCGCCTTTAGGGGGCCAAATTCAGGTGGTTATCGGTTTAAGGCTTTGCCCCTACCACTGCATGATCAATATCCAATTGCTTCAGTATTTATCTATGTCGTTTTTGTTGTTGTTTTTTTTGTTTGAATTAAAACTGCTCTTAACAATAAATTGGCAGTTTGATTGCAATTGCGCGTGAATTGTATAGTTCGCTTTTATGTTATTTTAATGGTTGATTTTGCAAAGTGGAATTATTTTTAAATTAGTTGTAGCCTCACGGTGGACTACTGTAGAATATCATTGATCTCTCGCCAATGGCCAATTTTAAAAAGTGTCTTACTTTCGTAATAAATTTTTTAATTAACATGGGTTAATGAAGCAATCATAAAATTAAGAATTTAAATTAAAGAAAACTGCGAGCTTGGTTACTTGTTTTTTTTTTTGCTAAAAATGTAGGCCATTAAACTAATTATTTTAGAGATTGTGGACTGGATTTATTCCATGCTCAATGGGAGGATCACAAGCTCTCAAATTGGAGACACTATTTTCGAGAAAACAGTTAGGCACATCTAAAAAATGACTTTCACCTCTCCTTTAGACACTAACAAAATTCCCAAAGAAGGATAGTCAATATCACATAGAGATATTAGTCTAAGACGAAGGTTTATCGTAGGCTGAGGTATGTTCGTCGGATCTAGAGTTTTACTAAAGAAGCAACTAACTTAAGTGTATTTGAGATTATTTCGTTCAAAATTCTGATTATTTATACAATTTGACAACATATTATTTTAGTACAATTAATTTATTTCAAAATACCATTTTAAAACATATTATTAGTCTTACAATGAGGTTTATATAATTCCAAATTCATATAATATTATCATTAACTTGACTGGGATAGCAGGATCCACTAAACCACAATATGAGGTAGCAGACGTCACTAAACTACAGTCTGAGATATCAGACGTCACTAAACCACAATCTGAGATAGCAGATGTCACTAACTACTTTAACTCTGGGCTTCTACTGTCCTTTCTGGAACTTAAGTCTTTCAAAATGTGAAGCTTCACCAAGTACTCCGAATTGGTACTGTTACTACTATTGTAGAACTCGATTTTCTGCTGTTCGTCTACGCTCACTTATAAATATTTCCGTACGAACTGAGTGTGAACTCTAAGTTTACAGAAAACTTGTAAAAATTTTCATACCGAACACTACAATCTGGTCAGCAAAGGTAGTTGGTGGGCATTATTGTAATAAACAGAGATGGGTGGTAGATGTAATGCTTCATTACAGTACAAAATCCACTAGATTGGTTGTATTCGCACAAGCCTCCGAAATAAATCACCTCCATCTCCAGAAGTGGACTATCTAGCGCAGGTCTCAATATCAAACATGTATAAATAACAATCTTTGCCAACCATTATTTTAGGACCATCTCTGTCTTTTTTTAAGTGGATCACAATATACCAATAGAGCCCCCGTGTACGCAACAGCCTGTGAGCCTTGCGAAGCACATTTACAAATTTGAGACAGTAAATCCTTGAAGTGCAACACCATGAGGTGCAAAACCTTGAGGTGCAACACCATTTTATTTAATAAATATATGACTTGATATATAGATGGCAAATGAGACCCTAGGCGTCTGCTAGCTCAGCATAAAAAAGAAAAAGAATTATGGTTGACTAGTTCCCATCCTCTCAATCTTCCAGAGGACTACGCAGTAACTCAAAAATATGGGTCAAGAAACATGAATGGGTGGGATGGATGAGAAGGCAGATATCGATGACCACACACCATGGCAGGAGGCCGAATGTAATAAGCTTGTAGTTTAAGAATGGATTTTATTGCGACTTGTACTGAAAGCCCTGAAATTAAATTTGAACGTTGGATGAGGAAGCTTAATGCCAATAAAGCTAAATAATCGCTTCTTTAGGATATTAATTCAACTGACCTTAATCACTTCACGATGGCATATCTTAAATGGCGCTTTCCGCACTTGAGAAACCACCATATTCTTGTAGACTCTTCCCAGAACTGTTGTCTTGAAAGTTCGTTGAAAACTTATAAGCTCACAATATCAAGGTACAAATTTTCGTAAAAAAAATAATGTAAAAGAAAATTGAGTTCCATTGGGACGTGGTTGGGGGTAAAATGTTTTCTATGGAGTTGTCAGTGGCATGTCAAACCGACACGTTTTTTGTCAAAAACCCACTCACAATTAATTATGTAACGCACTCGTATCAACTAGGGTTCAAAGTTTAATCGAGCGAAAATAGCATTACATGCTTGAACCATTAGTAAACCTCAGCTAACTTGCTAAACCAATGATCAAAATCTGAACCAGCATTAAACCTCACTTAACTCCACGAAATCGGAGAATTGAAGTGACGTTTGTACAATGGGAAGACCGGGTATTTATTGGGGATAGATTTATGCAAGTCCGCGATAGGAGTCAAAAAATGCCAATTTCGTTGTTCTTTGAACGATTTCCATTAAATTGGAACATGTTGTAGATGACATAGAATCTTAAAAGAATAAAATAGTTTCCAAATAAGGTGCTTCAAAAAATTTAATTTTAAGGAAACGTGTGTTAAAAAACGTATTTAAAATCACTTTAAATACTTAATTTAAAACTCAAAACCACTTCAATCAACAAAATAAAGGAAATTGTTGAAAATTGTAATCGGTTTGCATATGACAGTTACAAATATTTTAAAAAGAAAAGCGTACGATTTTTTTGTAAGTGTAACTGCAGCTCCTTCCTCATTTTGAAAGAAATAATGACCGATGATGCCGCCAGCGTAAATCGCACCTAACAGTCAATTTTAGTGGATGTAATGGTGATTCGTTAATGGCTTGAGGATTGTCTTCGCTCTTTATATGGCAATGTTGCTTATAAACGAAGCCATTTAACCTGAAATGAGCTTCATTACTAAACACATATCTTCGGTAAAATGCTCTATGAATTTCGCAAATAGATTCATTTTTTTCAAAGTAAATGTCCAGTCCACAATCATTTGGAAGCGTTGTTCCCGCGTTAAACGTTTCATGATGAATTGCCAAGCTTTACTGAAGAGAAATGTCAACATAGTTTGGCATTCTCAACTGTCAAACCATAGACAACAACCATCGAAACGTCACATACTGCTAAAAAAAAACCGCTTTAAAACGCTGTCATTTCAAAACTACTTATTAAAACGGTTCTGAAATTCAAATTAAGAGATCTAAGTGGCAGGTCCCGAAAAATAAAAAGCGTGTACATAAGTACACACTCTTTTTTTATAATTATTTGACAGTTGCAATTGTAACGAGATACACCTACCCTATTTCTACACTTGCAGTCCTAAAAATCTTAGTCCTTCACAAGTCACGTCTTAAAGTCATAAAAAGTCGAATAAAACACGACAAACTAAAAAAAAGACGTAACAATCTAAAAAAAACCCGCCTTCCTATATGTCTAATTAGTGGGAGCCACTGCACTGCAGCCTGACAGAGATTTAGGCAGTTGACAACCATCAAACGGACCGTGTGCTGCAGAGCAAAGTGATGCCATGTTGCACTGTGGCAATAAAATGTCCGCCAATAATAAATAAAAGCCCCCTCAGAGAGCGAGGGCGGTTTGTGGTACGAGCGATTGCGGCAGCAACGCGACGAAGGACACAGCCCGAACTCAATAAACAAAACCTTAAGACTCAAAAACATTGCAGAAAAAAAAACTATACATGGATATGCTTTAAATTGTATCTAAGAGATATGAATGTATATCGTCGGTGGATGGTATGGATAATGGGTTTGCGGCGGTGGCGACGGCTCTCGGCGGCCATTTGGTGACAGTGGTTTAGCCATACCATCGCTCGCTACCGCCAACGCGTATTTACATGCTGTGCGCAATTAGCCGACTTCAATCAGTTAAGAGACAGAAAAAAAAGACTTAACTCAGTCCAACGCCACTTTAAATCCGCAAGCACCACTAAATCGTTGTTTTTTTTTTTGAAAGTTTTCCTCGTGCAAAAATTCGCAATGACAGCGCGGCAGCTTCTGTCAACGATTGCAGCGCCTCCACCATGTTATTCCATGAGTAGGCATTAAACTTGAGATATGGGGAATGTTATTGTTTCTTTTTTTTTCTTGTATATTTTGGTTGACTGTTATTTCGCGATGATGTGATGTTCTGCTGATGACGATGATGATATGAGTCTTGGGATTTTAAAATCATTGTCGTCGTCTTGGTCTTCGTCGGGCGGAATTTATTGGAGCACATATAGCCGACAATGGTCACGGTCTAGTCAGCGGCTTTTCTTTGAACTTCTACGATTGACTCTCGCCGAGTTTTGTTTTGTTGTATTGTGTTTGTGTTGTGACTTGTGTTAGTTGCAAAAGGGTTTGGCTGATGTGATTAAGTGTCGGAATTGATGAAATCATGACAGACTATGGACAAGCGCGGTTTTCTTAGGAACTCTTAATGGCATTTGTAGTTTTCTACAGAATTTAAATGGGACGGTCAATGACGCCGCCATTATTATACCATAGACGAACGACAACGCCGACGCCGATCGTCGCCACGATGATGATGCTTGTTTTGTTTGAGAATTGACATATGCGTTCTTAAGGTTGACTTCAAATTTATTTATTTTTGATTTAAAAGGCAGATCAAATGCTGTATAAAATGATAAAATTCATATATTTTGTTTATGGCCATAATGCACACTTGGCAATGTAAGCTGATTAACAAACACACATCGGAACATATGTATGTGCGTATTCCCTTGGAAATATTTCTGAAGTCAGTTTCCAAATGTCACTGGAAATGACAGTTCTCCGGCCTAAAGGAAAAGAAGAACGAATAAATTTGACATTTGATCTTATAAAAGTTCTGTTTGCTTCTTGTAAATTCGTAATAATTTATAGATACACATTTTCAAAAAATACTGTTTGTTAACTCGAAGAATTTACTCTACAGGGAGAATCAAAGGCGTGGAGAAAAAAAGTTGTGAATTCTTACTACCTACACAAAAAAAATGTTTGCGTTTAACTGATGTAGGTAACAACTGTCAAAGTACAAAGCTGTCAAATTTTAATTACCATTTGTGTCTATTGGTTGTCATTCTAGTTGTTTCGTTTTTAATAATGGAAAAAGATAAACAACCAAAGTAATTCCAAATTATAGCCAATCTTCGAAGTGTCACATTTGTCGTTTAAAACACAAATGTAGTTAAATTGTGTTTGCTTTGTTACCGCACATAAACTGCAGCAACTCTTAAAGTTTGACAGTTACCCATCTTACTAAAGGAAAAAAAACGATAACAAACAGATCTAATAAAAACTTGAATTATATTGGTAAGTGATCTGGCTGCATAAAAAGTGCGTGTAAATTGTTACAAATTGAATAGGCTAGAATCACTTCCAAAAAAAATGAGTAGTTACCAAGCCTATGAACTCTTCCAAAACAAATTCAGTGCTAAAGGCCTTCGCTTTAAAATAAACACAAATTTCCCCTTTTCTATATGTTCCCTCAAGACCAAAAGCAATCAAATACTGTAATCTTAATGCACTGGATTAATAATACTCTCTTTCTCTCACTCTTAAATAGTAAAAACGGAAATACTAATGGGGTGGAAAAAGATGCTCAAATCAAATATACAATTTCACTGCACATGTATAATACTTAATTGTCAGTCAATTAAGTAGCTTGTTACTGGTTGTAAAATTTTCTTCTATGTAAATTCAAAGTTTAAAATTTCCTTGTTAGATAGATTAATATATGGGCCAATAAAATAAACTAATAAAATGGGGAAATTAAATTTTATATAGTTGTTAGAAGGCTCTATAAAAGTTTCTATCTAGTTTTGTATGCATATTTTGAGTTGAATTTTTTCTAATAAGGATATAATTTTTTTATTGTGACAAATCTTTGCTGCAAGCTTTAATGGCTAAGGATGTGCACTTGCACTTAGATTGCAATCAAAAGAAAAATTAACAGTTTGCAATTAATTAAATACGTTTTAGGCGTGACTTAAATTAAGTAATACAAAAAACCCACGCAATTGGGTCACATAGCTTGCTACCAAAACTCAAGCGAAATTAAATGTTAAAGTATTTAAAGCTATTTTGTTTTTTTACTGGAACTGCAATTTTGAGAATTCTATTCTATTCCCACTGACTATCATTACGTACACATAAAACGTTCAGAATTATAAGTCTGTAGGACCTGAATGTCAATGAACTATCGCCCTTCCCCAAATTTATTTTATTTGTTGTCATTCTCCAGTTTTAAAGAAGACTTGCATTTGACTTCTGACATAATCATACTAATATCATCTTCATTATAGTCATCGTTTTCTAACCCTTGTATACAATACAAACAGATTTGGTCCTACGACACTACCTTGTGGAATAGTAGGATGAATTTCTCATCGTTCCAAACACATGTATATTTACTTTATTATATAAAATTCACAATAGTGGAGTTATGAGCTTTGCTAAAATCGAATTTAATCTTACTTAGAGTTTTGAGGTATATTGGAGTGTTTCTAGACTGATATTCCAGCGAAAAAGTAATAGACATGTTGTTTTTTAATTGTTGCTTTTGGTGTCTTAGTAATAAGTCCAATTTAATTTTAACAAAATCATCCTGATTCTTTTTCATAATTTAGTTATTTCGACCGAACACATGACTTTCAATTTCTCACTATTTTAATATTGTAACCTAACACCATTAGCTTTGACAGGTATTTCTTTCAAACGGATTTAAAATACCGTTTCCACCGTTTGTATAACTTCGTCGAGTTGGAAAGTGTTTGGTTCCATGCATAGCTTTAAGGGAAACAATATTAACTTCAAACTTACAAACAAAAAATAAAAAAATCATTATTAATTTAACGAGTTTTTTTTTTTTTTTTTTTTTTTTTTTTTTTTTTTTTTTTTTTTTTAATAATAAAAATTCTATATACTACTGAAATACATCAGCCAAGTAGAAGACTTAGCACTATTGTATTTGGACTTGTTGAATTATTGATTCAAAATAGCTATTACTATTAATTCAGTTAATAGAACATCAATCAATGTCAATGTCAATCAAATTAGAAATTTTCAGATTGGATTTTTTCGTCGTTGTTTTCCTTTCAACAAAAAAAAAACAATCCCTCAATGAGTTTTCGCGTTCTTTTCGACCAAAATGATCGTTTTTTTATCCGGGATCAAAATCACAGATCCTTAGAGGGATTTACTCGTGCATAAAACACGCACTTGCACACACACCAATTTTTCTGAAACATCACACGGTTTTGTTCACTCTACACTAAAGAATATATACACACTCATACCTACAATTAAAAAGAAATGCTTCACTTGTTCTTGCAAAGAAATATCCGCAATCTCATAATTGAAATTTAGTATCAATAAAATAGTATGTCCATACACCTAAAGTTTTGAACACATCCCAAAAATAGTAATTAATTCACTTTCATTCATCGACACGAAATCAAATTACAAATACAACAATGTAAACAAGGTTTTTGGGATTAACGAAAGTTTCTAATCTTGATATTACGCATCTGTAAAAGGAATCGCTATCATCGATCAAAGAAAACAAAATTACGACACTTTTTTTTTGTCTTGTTTTATTGACGTCATATGTGACAAAAAAAATCTGCAAATTGTTGTTGTTTGTCCGATGTGGATTAATGGATTTTTTTCACATATGATGTCATATGCTAATGTTGCTCTTCGAAACAATTTTTTTCCATTGACATTTACAACCATTTGCAAAATTATAGCATCGTCGGTCGGCTAGGGTGACAACTCTTTGCTGACATTGTATGAATCGCAAATGAATAATAAATACTCTCACAATTGCCACGAGAACTTATCTAATTTAAAAATGAAAATAAATTTGAATTTTAGGCCCTATAATGCCATTTTTGCGCGCGAAGTTCCCCTAAGCTCTCTACATCTTTGCTTAGTCATATATATTGGACAACAAAATTCACAAAACCAATGCAAATAACAACATTTTCAAACAATTTCACTTACAAAAAAATCTATTTACGCACGAGGCGCACACAACATACCCACCTATTTCTTTGCATGGGATATCAAATGTCAAATAGTATGGCTAGGGCAGCAGCATAAAAGAATCCCCACGATGACATTGCACTCTGTAGCGCAACGCGGCGATGTAAAGAGCGCGGCACCAAACAAGACACTAGCTGTCACTCGGTGCAAATAACTTCCTCACTCATTCCTGTTGTTGTTGACTGCTTGGGTCTAGCTGGTTGAAGGCTGACTCTGATGGCCATATCTTCCTCTGTAGTCATTTGTTCATTGCTGTCGAAAGTATTATTTAGTTTCGAAATTGAATTTTTGAACTGTTTCACTCCTTTTTGCTTTCAATTGAATACCAATAAAAAATTATTTTTCTCAAACTGTGTTTATTAGTTTTGACAAGTAATTCGACGAACATTCGTTAAATCGGGAAAATACTCCGAAGACATTACAAATACAAAAGGACTAGTCCAAAAAAAATTGCAAACGAATAATATGACATTTAAAAAAGAGAATATGTATTTCTATTCTTTTAGAGATTTTAATGTCAGGAAACAGAAAACGTGAGGTTTGATGTCGATAACATTTTAAAAACGTCATTTTAAACACTTTTCAGTAGTTTTTGATATTTGCTGACTATTTTTAACATAAATATGTGTCGTACATATTATTTGCTTTTCTGTTTACAAAATATATAATTATTTTGAAGGACGTGACTTGGGACATGCCAATAATTTGACCAAAAAGTAGAGCTTATGCGGCTCGTAGGATTAAAAAGGCATTCGACTTCCGCAAATTAGTTCATTAATTTAGTAAGTCCCATATACGCGCAAAGCGCTGGTAATATTTACACTTTTTAAGGGGAACAACTGTTATAAAAATGTTATAAAATTGGTATACAACTATTATAAAACTGTTAAACAACTGTTATACAACTGTTATAAAACTGTCATAACTGTTATAAATTGGCATTTCTCTAGTCTCGTCTTCTTTTTAAAGGTCGATTGGCTGAAGGAGGTAAATATTTTAAGGCAAAACATGACACATTACACATTGCCTGTCACCAGATGGCGCAAAATTAATTAACCTATCGGAATATGCTATAATATTTTTGCTAATAACGCAAGATGTCAATCGATAAATTTTTTCCGCTTTTATTTTAGTATGATATTCATGATTTGTTCACGTGTCCTTTGTATCTAGTTTACTTATCAAAGTTGAATTGACATTTGCCGCCATTTGTAAAAAATTAAAGCATCCTCCTATATGATGATTAATTTTGCGCCTATTGGTATGCACTGATCTAACATTCTTATAACATTTAAACTTTTAAAAATAACTTTCAAACATAATGCAGATCTCCTTAAACGACAGCACTGACTCTGTCTTCTTCTATGTTTCACATGCACTAAACAGATTCATTTATTTTTCATTTACAGTTTTTTTTTTCTCCTTTAAGATTAAGGCTTGCATTGTGCCTGTGTCTGGCGTGCTTTGGGCTGATGGTGGTGCTGTTATAGAAATTGCTTTTAGAGCCCGTTGCCATTGCCACAGACCGCCCTCTATACGAGTAGCGGTGTAATTCAATGACGTTATTTAGCTGTACACCGCCGCCGCCGCCGCCATTACCAATTTTCTTTGTTGTTGTCATCGCTCTTCCGTCCTGGCAGCCCCCACCAATAAAACCCCTCCACCAACATCGTTTTGCGGTTGGACAAAAAGGAAATAGTCTATACCTCTGTATTGAAGCCGCTTTTATTGCCGCCTTTGAAAGCAGACACAGCCGAAACCGCACTCACATGGCGTTGCATAATTTCTTCACAGTTTTATACTCGTACATACATAGGTGCATAGTTTGAATATGCAAAAGGAGAAGGTTGCCGGGTGCTCTTTTATATGGATTCATTTGGCTTTGTCCAAGACATCATGTGGTGAGTCTTTTTTCCGTTTGTTGCCTTCTTGTTGGCCGCCGCTATTGTGACCTTATTTCTTTCAACACCTTCTGCGGCTACCTGATGGTATCCCATTCGTCTAATTCCAGAGCCAACTTTGAATTTTAAGTCACTCAGCCAAAGAGCCGATTGGTGGCTCATTTCATGACAACTTCTTTGATGAATTTAAGTAGAAAAACATTTATAAACTTTGAAGACATCACCTGCTTTTCATCAAAACAAAGAAACAAACAAAACAAAAAATAATCCGAGATTGTGTAATGACATCCATGACAGCTCGTGACATCGGACAGTCGTCGACCCTATTTGCCTTTATTTTTTAAGCCGCAAACTTAGACTAAACTGACTCGAACATGGGATTTAGTTGTTTTCAGTCGCTTGGACATCACTATATGCTTACGTAGATATAAATATGAACTCGGATTATATTTTAAAAGTTATTGCGCGTCTAAGTGTCTGGGGACACAAAACAAAAATATGTAAATTAACGAAGGCGCAACCAAAGCATTAGAAGGTAGGTATCTATATTATTTAGGTAATCATATACTTGAACGCCTTTTATGGGTTTTGCCAATTAGGTAAAGGAGGTATTGAAATGCATTTCAATAGCTTTGATTTGGTTTGCTTTGCTTTCTGTGGCTTGGGGTTGTGTGGTGCTGCTGATTTATATGTGGTGGGTGCATAATTTTTGCAAAGCTGGCTGCACTTATCGGAATTCATTGATTTGTTATTTAGCCTAATGACTGAACGCAGTTAAGCATTTAAAAAAAGTTTAAGCTTGAGGCATTGAAATACATTATAACTGTTTGTCAACAGAGGCAGCTGCTAAAAATAATCTTCTTAATTCTAAAGCCTCAAAACATCGCCAGTTATCAAGCATTTATCACTTACTCTTACGATCAATAGAGAATTTATACGTGCGTGTGTAATATGTGTAACACATCACTTCCAATAATTTGGAGTGTTGGAGTACATACTGTGTTTTCGGAGTGAAAAACCGAACACAATATTCAAGTGGTCGCCATAGTCTTGAATTTGAAATGGTGAAATCAATTGGTTTAAAGCGATAAATGGTTATAACATTTTTAACGTAAAATTAATATCTAATGTGATAAAATCCATAAAATACAAAATGGCGACCGCGAATGCAGAAACGGTGCGACGGGAAGGGCTGGGAATTTAATTTCTCTATTGTTATCCCTTCGGTGTAAAAATTTCAAGGGATATCAAATTATCACTGACTTTTTGGTCGATTTCATGAGACTGGTATAAACAACAAACTTATACCAGTTATTGAAAAATATACGTTGGAATGATCTAGTAATATATATTCTATCTAAGATGTTGAAACTTCAACAGTGTGATTTATCCCACTAAATATTTCTTGAATATTTCGAAACAAACTTATACCAGTTACTGAAAAAGTAACTTAAAGTGCTCTTGGCATCCCCTTACGATTTTAAAATTTCAAGCCTGTACTTACTATATTTAAATTTCAGTAGACTTCAACTTTTACCTCCCTTCTTTCGACGATTTTATTCGGTTGGTATAAGAAACAAATTTGTCAATTTTATCCGGCTTTTACCAGACGAAATACCTACTTTTTCCATGGCCATGTTCTTTATTCTATTTAATCTATATTTCATATGTTCTATCTTCATTCGAGCAATTTATACCAATCAGGATGTTATATATCAATTTTATTTTCTAAGTAAATTTTGTGTAATTTAAAAGTGATATCAAAATTTTATGTGTCGAATTTATGTGGGGTTAGAATTCTTTAAGACTGGAATGAGCAAAAAACTTATACCAGTTGTAGGAAAAATAACATAGAGGTCTCTAGTGATATCAGCTGTCTACGATGTTCAAATAACAAGCCCTTATATATTATATTTAAATTTCAAAAGACTCCGATTTATACTCGTAAGTCTCTGCTTTCGACGATTTCATTCTACTGAGTGGTATAAAAACAAAACTATCATTTGTTGCCTGTTTTTCTTTACAAGACGAAAAAATCATTTTAGATGTTTATGTTTATTATTCTATTCAATCTATAATAAATATGCTCCAACTTCATTCGACCGGTTTATACCAATCACGAAATGTATTATACCCAAAACGTTCGCACTTATCGACGATTGTATACACGATATAATGTCTAACGCCATCGATTCGAATTAATAGACGATGTATTTTCTAAGTAAATTTTGTGTAATTTAATAGTAATATCCCTTTGATACACAAATTTTAGGGATAATGAACTGTCGCTGCTTTTTTCTTTTTGATTTCATAAGACTGGTATAAGCACCAAACCTATACCAGCTGTTGTAAAAATAACTCAGAGTTTTCAGTGACATCACCTACCTACGATATTCAAATTTCAAGCCTGTATCTACTTTATTCAAATTTCAAAAGACTCCAATTGTTACTAGTCCTCTCTCCTTTCGACGATTTCATTCGACTGACTGGTATAAAAAAAAAACAAAACTGTCATTTCTTGACTGTGTTTCTTTACAACACGGAAAAATTATATTTTAGATGGGCATGTTTATTATTCTACTAAATCTATATTAAATATGTTCTGTCTTCATTCGATCAGTTTATACTAATCAGGATATGTATTCCAATATAATGTCTAACGCCAACAATTCACATCGACGATGTGTATTCTTAGTAAATTTTGCGTTATTTGGTAGCATTATTCCAAAGATTTGCCAGATTAGATTTACTGGTCGTATAAATGTCAATTAGGAAATGTTTGACAGGTTTACAACTTTTCTTTTTCTTTTTTGAGAAATTCCATTGTGACTCTAAAATTGCAACAAACAAACATTAATTTTGAATTTTTTTTATTTACAATATCGAGCTTTACCATCCCCCCCTCACTGCAATCAGTTAAGGACCATCATTCATTTTAAAGTCTCTTCATAACAACAAGCATAGAAGTCATGTTATCACACCAACTAATTGACTTGTCCCCAATTAAAATTGCATCAAATTACGCGCCACGCCAGTCGTCAGTTGCCAACAGGAATACCAATCATCATTCTCAAGACAATATCGTCGTGTCGGGAGATGATTCACAAAGAACTACACACTTTGTAGACTTAATATTGGCAAAAAAGGAGAATATATAGACATTGTAGCTGAGGAACGACAGTAGAGAGTAGAAGTAGATGTAATAATATGTTGACTGCTTAGGATGTTTGTAAGAAAACACCAAACGGAAGTCACGGCACTATCACCTTTACCTCATCTACAACAACGCTGTATCATGCACCCTCTAAGATTGTAGAATCTAATCAATGCGAAGGTATTCTCGACTCGATGTGATGGCAAGAAGAAAAAAGTTAAGAGAAGAACCTCTCCTGATTGGGGATTCTGTTGCTGCAGCGCAGTTTTCTTCTTCGTCGCGTAATGAAGTTAAGTGGCGCACGAATAACAAACGCATAATCGCGGGACATGCCACTAGGTGCGGTGGCTGCTGCAACTTGCAAGGTTTCTTTTTTTTTTTTTTTTTTTTAAGTTGCATTGTGGCGTCGCGTTGTGTCCTCGTTGTCGTCGGTCGCCGAATGCCGTACGCTGTTGCCAGGTTGCAATTTGATTTGCTCAATGAAAACCACTAAAGGGGAGACATCAGCGAACACCTTTAATGTCATACATTAGGAGTGGGTTCGTGAGAAGTGCATTTTGCTTTAAAGGGAAAGGAACATCTAGGAGACGACTTTCCAGCTCCGCCGGCCGGCCGGCCGATCCAGCGTAAATAGAATGATAATTGCGGTGGTGATGGCGGTGGCGGCGCTTCTGATTAATTTTTTTTTATAATTTTTCTATTTTTTCCTGTTTTCATTACAAAAAAAAACCCTCAGGGCATTGGAAATCATTATCTAGGGTATAATGTGTATGCACTGCGCACCACATGAACCCTCTAAGGCAGCAGTTCTGGAATATGTACACATATACGAGTACATAGGAATAGCAATCATAGACAATGAACGGCGTCAAATCCTTTTGCAGAAAGTGAAGAAGTGATTAATTTTTGCGGTTCGGGGTTTATTATTTTAAACCGACAAAAGTTTTCCTGGGTTATTTATTATGAAGATGCATCTTGTAAAGAAAATTGTTTATTGGAAAACTCAATGATCTGTTTTTTTTTGTACAATTTTCCTGCGTTATAAAGTTGGTGCGGGTTAGAAGTTTAATTTGAATGCAAATTGAATTAAGCCGGTTGGTGGCAGATATAGAAATTACGATACAAAAGGCATCTCACAATCTCGCTCAAAAGGCAAGTACCTACGTTATAATATAAAACCGAATAAATTATTGAACGCGTTTTGATTTAAAATTTTAAAAAAGGAGTAAATAACATTAATTTGTAGCCTCTCTTATGGAGTCTTCGTTTAATAAATTTATAATTTATATTTTGATCTAAAAATTGATTTTTTCGTAGCGAATCGAATAAGTTTTCGAACTGATTTTTATTTGATATAGTATTGGTCCATATTTCTTTCTGTGAACCAGCTAGCGGTATCACCTGTCAAATATTGACTCGCACGTTGTTTTTAATTTCAAGTTTATAAGTCCGAAAATGAGCTGGACGAAAAAATTAAATCACTTAAAACTGCTTCCATTTTAACTCAAAACTATTTTACTTCTTTCTTGCAACCGAAACAAACTATTATCAAACAAGAACTTGTCAAACTGATGGCTGTCAATTATGATGCATATTGGTGTTAGTAAAAGAGGGGTAGATCTGGTGAAAAATCCAGATCTTCAAAATTTAATTTAAATAATAAAAAAATCATTTTTTTGGCCAATCGAAGGCAAAAATTGTCGAAATCAGTTTATTGACAGATCTAAATCAAAAATAAATTGATTTTTGTTACCAAAAGAAAACCCCATTAGTTTAATTTGTGAATCCTTATGATCAGTTTTCTCACAATTGATCTCTTCTTCCAACTGGAAAAACTGCACCCTTTTCTCCTTCGAAATAGAAGAGGTAAGGTAATTGACTAATCTGTAGAAATCATTTCCCTCAAGGTAGTACATGGACGCGTGGAGACTTCAATTCTAAAATAGTTTGGGCATTTGCGGGAAAACTTCAAAGTCTGGCTATCAAACGAAAAGAAAGAAAATTAGAACTGCCTAAAAAATGACTGAGCACATATGGATTTGCTGAAGTCTATAGAGAGCGATTGTGCAATAAGCTCTGCTGTTTTGACAGATGTCTACAATCGGTGGTCCCAGTACAGTAATATAATCGAAGCCACCAAAGGTTACAAGCCACTTCAAAAAAACAACCCGTGTTATGATGACGATGCACATCCGAAAATGCTCCAGCATAATACTAAAGAAAACGAGCCAGGAGAATGGAGGAAATGAAGATCCTACAAAAAAAACAAGAGGACATTCGCAGTCTCCCAGCTGAAGGAGAGAATCACTCGTCGGGCTGGCAACGAGAACAGAGCAGGTGAGACTTTTGTTAGTCTCATCAAATTTTAATGTTCAGTCTCGTCTCGGTCGTCTCCCTAGTCTTGGTTTCTTTCGTGTTTTTTGGTAGTAAAAATATGTAAGATGAGACGCGTGTTCAGATTAAAAAGATAGAGTACGATATCTTAGCAATTTGTTGGTAAGAAAACCGCGGGGTGTGGAGTCTTGTGGGAAGCAAATAATTAAATCAGACGAATTTCGAATTTTCTGAAGTAAAATTTTAATTTTGTAGAGTTATTTAATCAATTTAAATCGGAGCCATCCTTCAATGGATTATGACAATTTACGGCATGAATGGCAGCAAACTATATTTTGACATTTCGATAATCTTTTTTTTCAAGTGTCACCTAAAAGTCTTGAAGTCACCTGTTTCCCGAGGGGGCACAAAATCTAAAACTGAGTGAATTCTATTCAAACGACATGCATACATAAATCGTACGTATCCTTCTCCGGATTTCCGCAGTGCGCCTATCTGAGTATACTTAACCTAACCTAACATATGCGGTTTTATATTTTAACGGACATAGAATGTTACGCAAAAAAAACTTGTGAATATTATACCTAATAAATAAATACAGAAAAATATTTCTTTTAGCGGAACCCGAAATCAAACCACCGAGAACGCCGAGACCAGCGAGACTCTGGGCGAATTTCTGTACCAAAAATACGGCCTCGCCTCGGTATCATCTCGGTCTCGTCTCGGGTGCTCTTAAGTCTCCGAGAAAAGACCGAGACTAGTCTCTGTCCCGGAAGCTACGCAACTGACTGCTGGTCTTAAGCCCGTGACTCAAGCTCTTCGTAAAAGAGAAAGCACTGCTACGAAGGGCATAGTAGATGTATTCAAGCAGCACTTCCAGCAGCTGCTAAATGGAAGAATCGTGTGAGTTGATTTCCAAGTAAAAAACATCACTACCCTTGATCAATCCAGATCCAGTCCACCCGCCAATATAGAAGTTGGCGGGTGGACGCAGCTATAACAAAGCTGGAGAACAACAGGCCACCCGGTCCAGATGGAATACCAACCGAATTCTTACAATACAGAAGAGAAGTTTTAATGGGGCTTGTGTATCAAATCATCAACCAAATATGGGAAGAAGGAATCATTATTGAATGCCGGACAATTAGCTCCATATGCCCTATCTTAAAAAAAAAACGCGTTCCTGAGCTTTCAAGAGTTTTGAAGACATATTCCTGCTAATTATGGCACCCATGATCTTATGCTTGGAGTGTGAGTGAATTTAGTGGCAAATATCAGTGTAGTCTTGGATCAGTGTTTGATCAAATCTTCACCTTGAGACATATTCTGGAAAAGACAAACGAATTTTAAGTCGAGTTCCACCATCTCTTCATCGACTTGAAACGCCTATGATATCATTCATCATCAAGAGCTTAGAAAACACTCGGTACAATGATCAATTGGGGAGTAGTACTTTCAAACTATTGCAAACATCTACTACACTGTTTCGGCAAAGAGATGTCCTATCATGTTTCTTGTTTAATCACCTTCGGAAGCAATGCAATAACTGTTATCTGTAAACCAATAAACATCTTCCAACCACTTAGGGAACACTTCATTTCTGATAGCAGCAATTTAGAGGAGTTAACTTATACCACCTTAGTAGAATTCCGACGAAAAATTAACCTAGCAAACCATTGCTACTTTGGTTTGGCGAAACGAATGAGTTCAAATCTCCTTTAGCAAAAGACTAGGTGCACATTTATACTGCTAGTTTTGTTTTTCGGAGCTGAGTGCTGGGCAAAAAGCAGAATAAGCGGGAAAATTCTTCCACGAATACAACCGCAACCTTTGCAAAGATGTGGGTGGGAATCAACGTCGACTTCAATGATTAGACCACATCGATCAAATGAAGAACATTTTTCCAGCTAAGGTGGTCTTCGAATCCGGCAGGTCTAAAGACCAAAATATCGAGGATGCCAGAGCACTTTATCTAGATAATTGGAACCAGCGAGCGTACCCGGGACCGATGTGACAGACGAGTGCCGTGCCTCAGACAGAACCCTATCAATTGTCGGGAGTCCGTTAAGTTTGTAAAATTATGAGAAATCACTCGAGAATATATCATGTGTTAGAATGATCAGGCTATATTTAAGAGAGTTTTGTTGACTTGGACACTTGTTCTTGTTTTGGCACTATTGGATCTCAATGATGGCATGGTCATAGTTATCTCCTGCAAAGGTTACAGGGACTGACCACCGCGATTTTGATCCTTTTCAATGGACGACAAGGGTTCCCAAAGTCAGCACAACCCTCGTCATAAAATTCAAATAAATCTATGTCCCATAGTCATAGAGAATTGGGCCTATTGGAAAACCCTTAATATTCCCCATATCCATCAGAAGCGTCGAATATGTGGCCACAATACTCAAAAGTTTTCCTCGAAAGTC
Source organism: Philhelius pedissequus (assembly GCA_910595825.1). Lineage (NCBI taxonomy): Eukaryota > Metazoa > Arthropoda > Insecta > Diptera > Syrphidae > Philhelius > Philhelius pedissequus. The sequence continues at coordinate 332,455,733 of OU343160.1, forward strand.
GCCCCGCATTTATTTATGCATGTATTCTTTTTGAAATAAAATTAAGTCTGTATGTTAAATTAATCATTCTCCCCATCAGAGATGCATTTTTCTTAACCTATTCTCCTCTAGCCAATCATGCGATGTTCTTTCCTACCGTATTGGCAACAATCCAAGTCAATCCATCTATCGTGACTGATCAAACGTAAAAAAGAAAATTCCTCGAATGAATATTTCACGCTCACATTCTCTATATTAATTGATCATCATGACAGTTCACGGTAATCCAACAAAAACCCAAGATGCGCGCCTTGTCAATGCAGCAGAATGCACAATTAGTTTTGCAAACATTGCCCATGCCCACCTTGCTACTTTGCCTCCCGCAGTCTTTTTTTTCCTATAACTAAAGCCACTATATAGCTTCTTATCCAAAAATATCCAAGACACACATAATGATCAGCGAGCAATTACAATTTCGTAAATTTTTTGACGTATGAAAACATTCCATACCATACCCGGCCCCGAAGAACTTGTCAAAAGTGAGCAAAAGTTGGTGGGAAGGATTGCCAATTCGTCCCTTTCTTACGAGCTACTGTGCTGCTGTTGCCACGCTAGTGTGGTGTGTCGTTCTCTCTGTTAATAGATCATTGATCATCGTCATCATGCGATAATCAACAACTGCAGCAGAAGCAATAGAAATGGCCAACTCGCCATCACCAAGGAGTATACAAGTACACGCATCTACCACAGCACGTCTGTGGTGCCAAAAGATACGGAACGCGTTTAAAGATCTACTCACAATAAATCATGTGCCGCGCGTCGAGCATTGAATAGGGGGCGAGAGAGTGCTCGCAATGATCTTTGAGAGGCTAGAGATCTTGAGAATGTCATTAACCTGGAATTTTATGTTTTCGCGCATTATTTTCGGCTGTTGGTTGCAGTAGTGCTGCCACGCAGCAGCGGAGGAAGGTAGCTGCAAATGGTGGTAGCAATACAGCTATACAAAACAGGACGAGCTGCGGCGAACGCACGAAGAGTTGGGCGAGTAGCGTAAACATGATTTGCGTTAATGTTTACATTTCTACGAAGACAAAATGCGGAAGTTTTTATTTTCAGAACGAAAATGACTGATTGTTCTGGTCGATGAGAGTTCGTGTTAAAGATTTAAATTTAGACACAGTTCACTAAATTTTGTGTTTTTTTTTGTTTGTTTTGTTAACTGAATCTTATGGTTCGCACAGAAATGACTAATGAAGAATTTTTATTCACATTTTAAATACGCAATTGACATGCGTTTGGAGTTTCCAGCAAGTAATCTACACAATCCAAACCGATTGAACGTTTTACGGTCATAGATCATCAGGTTCACTCTCTGACGCTAGCTCGAAATCCATGTTAACTCCGTCACAAAATCATTTATGCGTTGGCACCGAAAATTGTATTCTCGCCGATGTTTCAACACAGTTGTCAACAGCGCAGGTGTCAACGCAAGTTTCAACGCAAGTGTCAACACAGTTATCAACAACGCAGGTGTCAACGCAAGTTTCAACGCAAGTGTCAACGCCAGTGTCAACGCAAGTGTCAACGCAAGTGTCAACGCAAGTGTCAAAGCAAGTGTCAAAGCAAGTGTCAACGCAAGTGTCAACGCAGGTTTCAACGCAGATGTAAACGCAGGTATCCATGCATGTGTTAATGCATGTGTCACCGCAAGTGTCAACGCAATTGTCAACGCAGGTATCAGCGCAGGTGTCAACGCAGATGTAAGCGCAGGTATCCATTCATGTTTTAATGCATGTGTCAACGCAACTGTCAACCCAAGTATCAACGCCTGTGTCAACTCAGCTGTTAACACAGGTGACAATGCAGGCTTAAGCGTTCTCGTTAATGACGTTGCATAATTAGAAAGATATTGACCTTAGATAGTCGACATTTGACTCTTTTCGTGGCCATTCATAGCAAGAAAAAGAAGCTTGTAAATTTCTGCTTGAATCAAGACTTTTACTGCGTTTGTCAAATTCGTGAGGAACTTTTCTATTGTCAAAAATTCTACCATATTTCTCATCATATAAAACAGGAATCCCATTGATTTCACTGCAGAAATTATTGACAAGCCATCTATTTTCAACACGTCTCGCGTCGTCATTCAACTAACCATATCATGTGCAATGTCAACCGCGTTAACCTTTATACATAATTTGGTATGAGAAAGTTGTTTTGACAAATGAAGTCTGAATCATTTCCAAACAAACAATTAATATTGTAAATTATAAATCACCCACTTCCAATATTGTTGGCACGCTCCAAACGAGTTGCACCAATCAGACAAGAAGGCGCGACACTGACATAAGTGTGGCGGCACCCTCCAATATTTTCCAAACAAATTATTCATCAATTAAAATCGAAGTCAATTTGTTTTTTGCACGAGAATATGCCTCGAGGGCAAACGCCATCGACAGTTTCACGGGTATTTTACTTCTTCGATGTGTTTACACATTCAACCCTGAACCATTTTCTTTTATTTATTTTTTTTTCTTCAAAAACAATTTAAAAAAAAAAACTTCTCAGAACGTTTCGCCTCAGCAGATTTCCTTCACTACTAATCAATCTATCACATACACTCTTTTTGTTTTCCGTTTTTTTTTTTTTTTATTAGACCACCACTAGTTGCGCGGTAAGATTTTTATTGCCGCTTGAAAGCTTTCACGGTTCTGTTGGTCTCGTTCAAGGAACCCAATTAAAACTTGCGCTAGAGGCATTTTTACACCTTAATGCAACTGCACCTATACCTGCATATGTATAAGTACACAAAACTTTAACGAGTATAGACATCAAGCCAGGCTTAGATTTATTTATATTTGTAGTCTTTTTGTGAATCAAATTGGAACGGAAGTTGTACAAGGTTTCTCCTAAGATGTTTTGTCGCACCACAACACAAAACGGCAACAACAACGACAACAAAAACGACGACACGACGCTTTGGATTAAAAACTTCAGAAATCTGACAGTTGACTGAATAGTTTATACGTAGAGTTTGACAGTTTAACTATTTTGTGTTTTTTTATGTATTCAACCGCCAGAGGTCAGTGTTTGCTGAGTGTGTTGGTAAGTCTTTACCTACCACCTACCATCTACATCCTAGCGATGCATGTGTAGCTGCATAGTCAAGCGAAGATAAATGATCCGACCATTCATCCATCTCGATCAGGCAAACGGCAGAGACAAGCGGAAAATACACTACCAAATGACATGGTGTCTTCGCGCGCAAAGTGTTCATAGAGGACAAGCAGATGTTTACAGGCGATGACTTCTCTATTGCAGAGGAAAATGTCATGATGTCAGTACAACTGACAGACATTCTCCAACAAATGTCGTTCAGGCTTTTGCTCACGCTTTGATGCGGATATTCGAGCATGTTAAGAAGTTTTTTTTTTTAAATATGTTTTCTATTTTTTTTTTGTTTTTTTTGTTTGTAAGTTGTTTATTATAAAAAAACGATGTTGACACAAGTTGAGGCTACAAGAAACAAAATAAAGATAATGGTTTTGTTTCTAAATGTGCTCTGAATTGTTTTTTCTTCGAATTCGAATTTAGAAAAATTCGATTATGTTTAGAAGATTAAGTAAAACATAAATGACGTTTACGAATCGTTTTTTTTTCATCAAGTTCTTTTCCCAAGAATATAGTGTCTCAAAAAAAGTCCGACGAGGTAAGATCAAACGTATAGAACAGGGGCGCAACTATGTGTAAATTAGTCTTCTTTCGAAAACAGTTTTCGAAGTTATTTTTCCTTTGGATTGGCATGATACAAAAGATTGCTAACTGTTCGTTGAATTTCAAATCGTGATTCGCCAACAATTTTATCAATTTCATCAATTTATCAATTTTGAATTGACATAATAGTCAGTAGACACAGTAGTCAGGAGCTCTATTTAGAGCAATAGCAGTGCCAGAAATGCACAGGAATCCAATCCATGCCATTTGGGAAACACGCGGTGCAGTGTGCAACAAGGAAATACCTCCTGATAAGTATCCCCGGCACGAAAAAGGCTTCGAAGAGTGTGATATCTAAAGTGGGAAGACAATATTTTCATCGAATCTTGTTATAGCCATTTCACCTGCTGTTTCCCGAAAGTTCCGCAATAGAATTTCTCAGGCAAAATTTGCAGGTTTTTAAGTTTGTTTGCTGTTTCTTGGTGATATACACTTTCAACCACTCAATTAGTATAGGAATGATACTCTTGGAGGATTTATCATTTCTTCGCAAGAGACAATACCACTGCATTTGTTTTTTTCTTTGTAAATTATGCTTAGTGCGCAAAACAACTACAAGAGTTATTAAAAATGCCCTTAAAATGGGATAGTAGATGAACATCGATTTTGGTCTTCTGAATAATAAATCTCTGTATTTAACGGTTTGTCCGAAGTTACCGTTAGCCGGTTACCTGATGTGCATTGCTTAAAGTTCGAGTATTACAGTCGAATTGTTTTAGGGTAAGAATACAGCGGATGGCTAGTTCTTTGGACGGATGAAAATAAAGATTACAGACTGATTAGATGGGTAGACCAATATCTTATATCTCCAAAGAAAATCTTCATTTTATGCTATGCGATCATTCCACAAAAGTTGGTCTCTGCTCCAAATACCAGGAACTGAAAGTTGTTCGGTTTCCTATAGGTGATAGCAACTCGTGGATAGCGGCATGGGAGTATGTTCCATGAGACGGCATTTTGTTTTGAAAGCATTTTATTAACCGCCATTTTTGATTATATATTGACAAATGTTGTTGAGACCAGATGAGCTGTCGTTTTAGTTCGACATCCGAAGAACTAGGAGGTGAATCTGGAAACTAAAAAAAAAGGCTGGGAATATTGTTCGCTGCAATAAATGTTAATGAATTAGAAGTTTAAAAAAGAGTTCATCGATAAATATGAGAAACAGAGTCGGAGACAGAACGGAACCCTGCAGCAGCCCAGCATTGATTTTTTTAGATCACTTGATTCGATTCAATATCACTTATTGAGGGGTAACTTTTTATCTTGTAAAGAAGCGATTCATCAATACCAAATGGACCCCTGCCAAACTTTATCACGAGGAATAATATTACTTTCTCTAAAACGATGTCAAGTCTTGTGTCACTGTACTTGTTTTGTGGGTTTGTCTAATTCGTGGATGTTTTTACTCGGAATTCGTAGTTGAGAAGGATTTTGTCGAACGTTTTTTCGACCACCATCGAATGAAGTGCTGGCCGTCCCGGGTCCCAATTCCTAAATAAATTTACTAATAGAGTAGAAATTCCTTTTGTGGGTGTTAAAATCTGGAATAGTTTGTTCAACTAGTACCTTGTATTTTTTTCAAATGTTAATGTTTCAGTATTTTTCTCTTGATCGTCTTCGGGTCCAATTGATTTCGTTGCACTCCGCTCCTATAATTCCCTACAGTTTTTTTATTTTTAGTCACGAGATCTGCATGATCACTTTAATTCCTAATACTCTCTTTGAAAAAAAATCTGTTCTGCTGAAACAAGTTCAAGAATTTTAATTTATTTCACAATTTAATCGTAAAAAACTAGCCGGGTTTGTGGTCAGATTAATTGATTGAAATTTTTTACCTTATTGACCGCAAAAATCGTAACAAAAAATTAAAAATAAAAACAATCAAAAACGAATTTAAAAAAACAACGTTTATGTTTGAATATGTTAAAATTGTTTAATTTATTGTCGCCCGCTGAAGATGGTTCCGCAGCCGAGAACCGAAATACATTCGTTCTAAATAAAAAATTTTAAAATATTCAAACATAAACGTTGTTTTTTTAAATTCGTTTTCGATTGTGTTTATTTTTAATTTTTTATTATGATTTTTGCGGTCAATAAGGTAAAAATTTCAATCAGTTTCAAGAACTCCACCTTCTTGAAGAAGTTAGCATTTCAATAATATTCAAGATTAATTTCGTCTCAGATATTTCAGCACTCTCAAAACACACAATATTCTGTCAATAATATGCTGTCTGAACTGTTCACGTATTAACCGTGTTTCTTTGGGTTGTAGCAAGCTACTTATGACTTTGTTCGCCAGTTTCAATGGAACGTACAAAACATTTCGCTAATGCCACTCTGCTACAATTTTATAAAATTACCAACTCCTTTTATTCATTCTTGTCATTACTTTTTGCCATGGAATCATAATTATTGATTTGTTGGTGCCTTAGACTCGAAGTTTTTTTTATTGAATCCTTTCTTTCCGAAAATATTACAAATTCAAAAGATGAAGGTAAATTTGAATGATAAATCACTCAAGTGTATCAGACGCCCTCTTGTGTTTTTCTAATTGCGTTGCTACTAGTCTCGTCTACTTGTACATGGGATTATGTTTAGATAATAGTACTAGATTACTGTTTTAATATACTCGCGATTGCTTAGTCACCTTCAAAGGTGACACGGCTCTTATTTAAAAACAAAACTTAAAATTCAAACTCCTGTCAATTGTTTTTTGACATTAGTAACGAAAAATTCTATTTTTTCTCCTTCCAGGTATGTTTCATCAATCAAATTCAGAAAGAGGTACATTTAAATGGCTTTCCTTGTTTTGTAAGTATCTATTTTTGCTTTTTTTTAAAAGAGGAAAAAAAACAACAAAAATTAAAATAATTATCTTCCTTCTTACTTTAAAAACGAACGTGCTAAGCTATCGTAAATGTCAAAATGAATTAATATTTGTATGCCACAGAGCCATCTGTTGATTAATTTTATCTTTCATTTTACAAGTTATGCAGAAAATATTGTTCCTTTGCATGGCTAACGATGAGTTTCGTGTATATGTATGAGGTCCGGCCTTTATTTAAAGATCTATATCAAAACTACGTTTTTATTTTTTTTTTATATTTTTTTCTAATTAAACTAAATGTTTTCAAGATTTTTTTTTTTTAACTTTTAAATGTCTAACACTATCATCACACCAACCGACACAAGCGAAGTTTTGCTGTCGTGGCCTTCAACGTCGTTTGGTCGGTGTACGAGGCAAACTGATGGCCAACAGTTGGGAATGGGAATCCCAGTGCACAGACACAACATTAATATAAATGTTCATTAGGTTTGCATTATTTTTCCATCATCATCATTATAATCATCGTTGTCATATCTCTCTACTGGGACATCTATACAATATAATAATGTACATTTTTCTAGATAGATGGATAAGGAGTGATTAAATTGCAAAAGGCGATGTAAGCGCAGCCTTAATTTAAATAATTTGTGTGCAAAAGTGTATAGGTGCTACTGACGCGATGTATGTAAACTAAGAGATGAAATATTTAATTTTTATAAGTATTGCTGTCATTTGTAAAGGGTGTTTTATTGAAAGCAACTGTCAGAACTGACATTGGAGACGTCAGTTGTCAAATTGTAGAAGTATTTTTTTGTTTGCAATTTCTTCTTTAGCTCGCACTTACACTTGGAAAGTGTAAATATGTATTTACTTTTGAATTCCGCGTCTGGTTTAACAAATGTTGGAATAAATTCTGACTCGACAGAAGTTGGCCGAAGCTGATTTTCAAAAATATATGCATATATGCAATGAAACAGATAAATTAAATAATAAAAAATATGTCTTCATATTGTTGTGATTTAAATTTAAACAAATTGCTTCGTGTTGCAAATGGAAAAAAACACCCTTTACTCTTTATTAAAATACTCTTACCCTTTAGTATCTTTTCTTCATCGCTCATGAAGAAACACACGATACATATGCATTTATACTTACCGAATTTTATTCACTCAACTCTGCTCATATATGTAGATGTAGGTAGTAAAGTTAGTTAAAATTTCAATTAAGAATAAGTTTTTTTTTTTATTTGAATCGTAAATATTTTAATTAGCCTTTGGGGCAATGGCTTGCGGTTTTAACTGTATTTTTTTTCTGTCGATTGGAAACCTATAAATTTAAAATTGGAAACAAAGAAACGAACGAAAAATGCATAAAGGAATTGAGATTGTTGTAAAGTTAAATATTTCAATTATATCCTCGCTATTGAAGTTCAGTTCAATGGGAATTCATAAACCCAAGTTTCGTGTTGACGATTCATTGCAATTTTTTTTTAAGATTATGACAAAGTAAAGTTGACCTACAAGTTGTATTTTTGTTACTCGATTGAAGTCGGCAGGTTTTTTAGTTTTATTTCAAACTGGATCAAGTTAATTTGACTGTAGGTTTTTTACTTTACTACAAAGTTCTGGGTTAAGTCTGAGTTAGTTTGAGTTCGAGTTTAATCGCATTTAATCTTCCGAAATGGATGGTATTGTTGACCCGAGATGTAAAAATATTTGATACGTGTTTCGGCAAGTTTAACTCGCCGATATCGTTTCAATGATGGTTCAAGCCGAAATCGGCTTGCAAATATTTTATACCCGAGTTAACTCCGACAAAAAGTGCCAGTAGTTAATTAACTTTAACTTTTGGTTCTAGAAAAACCTATAAAGTGATCGATGTGCGACACTATGGATATCACCTTCGATAAAGTGGCGATACTATTAAAAGTTTTTATTAGTATCGGACATCCATTTTGATAGTTTTTTTGACAACCAATATCTACTCGCATTTGTTGAGTAGGGAAATAAATGGGCTGAAACGAATACGTGTACCAGAAGTCATATAGGTAGAAATAGACCCAATAAAAAAACAGAGACGGCTGTTTTGATACCATTACCTCGTTAACATACAGGATCGAAAGCTCCAGTTGGACTAGGGTCGGATTTTTGATCCAAGTTTTGAGTTGAAAAGATGTGCAGACTATAACTAGCGTCTCTTTAGTTACCCGACTGTTATGCCAAACAAACACCTCAATTCAGCAGATGCTTACAGTGCAAGGAAGCTCAATCGGTTGAATCATGACCCGTAACCAAAACCATCCATACTGTGCCAAAATAGGCGGAAAATAATACAACCGTGTGATCATTCGGCGACTTTTATTTATAAGACCTCTCAAAAACCTGTAGCTCGATTCAGGAGTTGATACACAAGCACATTAGTTCCAAAGAGATAAAATCATTGATCTCCAAGTTCTGCAAGTTCGTCAAGGTCGTAAAAAAGTACCATTTCAAAAGATTGTGCTCTTATTTTGGCCAAAGAATGGCGTTTATAAACGAAGTTTACTGTTTCTTCTTCCGCTGATTCCGATCACCTTCCAAAAGGAGCATTGTGGGAGCACAGCTTCACCGCATGCTCTCCTAACGGCCAGTGATCCCGTGCTTACTGCATCGATCTTGGTTACATTCTGTCTGGGTCTACAAATTAACTCAGTTCGGTGGGCCAGATTTTTCTAGACAGTATGTAATTGATAAACTACTCCATCTGTGATTGGATACGCAAATAATTGGGAAAATTTTGTATGCTGTTTGCTGTTTCCTGAAATGAACTTCCTTACCTTGGCGAATTCGTCCGCTTATTAATTTCCCTCAACCTTATTGTGACCTGGAATCCAGATAGGAGAAATCTTGAGATCAGTGTTAGTTCGGTATTTCTGGTCTTTCTGGTCTTAGATAATGATGCGATGATGTGGCCGAATCAATGGCCATAATCGCTGCCTGACTGTCTGTCAAAATAGCAGTGTTTCGGTTCTAATTTGGGACCTGTTTAAGTATTTTACATACTTCCTTGATTACCAGCTATTCTGATTGAAATATCTTTTAAAGTTGGGTAGTCGAAAAGACGGAGATTTTTAATGACTTAGAAATAAATCCTGTGCCATCCGCACACTCCATCTCTGAGCCATCAGTAAAGACAGTTTTGTCGAAGTCTCTTGTCACGACGATATCCTCCCAGTCCTTTATGGATATAAATTTAACTGAGCCACAGAGTAGGAGTTGACAGTTGACAGTGTGATTCGAACAAAATATATAATTAGAAATTTAACTAGTGATATTGCTGTGACTAAACCAACATTTCTTTGCTTGACTCTAAACGCTTCGATCAGGGGATAAAAGAGGTGGGCATCCATTGAGAGCGCACCAATTCAACAATACGTGGGGACTAGTGGTACCACATCTGTCAGAGCGTTCGAATAGCGTACGTCAGATTGTCATTTTTGTGTATAAACTATGTATTGTATACTCGAACCTGGAAATTACCGTGGGAAGATTGTAGTTTCTCTTCTTAACTTCTCGACCCTGCATATGACTGTGAAAAGCAACACAGATGTCAGTCGAACTGACATTAAATGTCAAATTATTTTTGTATTTTTTTTGTATTTATTTCCAGAAAGATGGAATGAGATAAACGTTGGAATCGATTTCAGAGAGAGAGAGAGAGAAGAAAACTTTCCTTTTTAAAAAAAGATCATTAATGTAACACAACGAGTATCTATGTCCTAAATGGGCATAATGATAATATTTCTTTTAAAAAAAGGCGTTCCAAGACTAACAAGTTCATTCAAAAATAATTATATGCTCCTCCAAACTAGAATGTCGCTGCTTGAATTTTTAAATGCCAGCAAATACAAAAAAAAACTCATAAAACCCACTTTGGACAATTTGTGTTCACGTGTAATAAGCGATCTTAAAATACGATCACTTTTCAAACCACAAAACCCATTAAGCAGTGCCATTAGCATATTTATAAAACCCTATAATTATCTCCTTGTCGTTAAAGAGCAAGCGCCCATAGCCTCATAAAAGTGTGTCATAAAATTATAAAAACAAGCCTCCCAAAATTCTGAATGAATATTATAGAATCTAATCAAATAAACACCCGCAGTGTGTCTATGGCAGCTCCACCCCCACCACACCTCAACCACAAGATCATTTAATAATCAAATACTCTGGCAAAACCCGACAGTAATAAGTATAATTACATTTGGCTACAAATGCGACTATGGCGCTGATGGGAGCGTGCAATAATTGAGCGATAATTGCAAATCGAATTTGTGGCGAAGAGTGCGTAGTGTGTGCCCGCCAAAAGTCGAAAGACTATATACTCGTAAATACTTAATTTCTTTGGCATTCAAGGTTGATGCACTTTGTTTTGGGTCTTATGGGGGTGGTGTCTCATAATGTGAGCGTGTAGATAGATTAGCGATAGCCAAACAAGACTCTAGCTCTAATTATATTTGCAATGAAAAAAAACTTGGGACTAGCCTACATTTTGGTTTGAGGTTTTACGGTGGCTACGAAGTCGTTGGAGAGATAAAGGCTGTGTTCCAATATGTTAGCAGTTGTGTTTACAAGATGACTATTATATTCTGACAATCCAACGACACGGGAGTGACGAGAGTGACGAGACGATGGCAAGACCCACGTTGTACAATTCTTTCGGTTTGACTTTAATTAACAAATTATAAGATAGAATTGCATTTTGAGATGAATAAGAAAAGATAAACAAAACAACAACAAACTACAAAGCTTTCATAGAATGTCAAACAAATATTGGCCGTAGTCAATTAGAGAGCAGTAATTTATAATATCAGCAATGGATTCCAATGACTACATGACGAATTGATTTGTCACTGAACCGATCACTAGGGAAAACGACGCATTTTGAAGGTTTCGAATAGTTTGAATGGACGTGAATAGTAAACGGTGATTTTTTAAGAGCTTGGTTTTTGAAAATTCAAAAAAACACAGAAACTTGTAAAAAGTGAATGAAATTTTTATTTGGATCGATAAATCAATTTCTGCCATTTACTTTTTAAAAATAATTTCACTTAAATGTTGCCCGCGGCTACGCTTCAGGTGGTCCATTCTGAAGGTCCAATTTTGGCAAACTTTTTCACACATTTCGGCCGGAATCTCACCAATGACGCGTTCAATGTTGGCTTCCAAGGCAGCAATCATGTTTTGCTTGTCCCCATAGACAATAGACTTACCATAGCCCCACAAAAAATAGTGTAACGGGGTCAAATCACATGATCTTGGTGGCCAATTGACTGCGCCAAAACGTGAGATCAACTGCTCACCAAATTCGCCTCTCAATTGATGCATGGTTTCGCGTGCAGTGTGGCATGTGGCACCGTCCTGTTGGAACCACATGTCGACCGAGTTCAATTCTTGCATTTTCGGCAAAAAAAAATCTGTTATCATCGAACGGTACCTTTCTCCATTGACCGTAACCCTGCGGCCTTCATCGTCCTTGAAGAAGTACGGCCCAATGATGCCGCCTGCCCATAAACCGCACCAAACTGTGCATTTTTCGGGATGCATTGGTAGCTGCTGAATTGCCTCTGGCTGCTCTTTATCCATTTAGCAAAAAATGAGCGGAAAAAAAACGGACGTAGCTTGCGAAACACATTTTTCACAGAGCACGAATTTTGATAATAAATTTCAATAATTTGCAAACGTTGTTCAGGCGTAAGTCTATTCATGATGAAATGGCAAACAATACTGAATCGAAATGTCAAATGTTCGTGGAATTTGTCATGTGTGATCTGTCAAAAATATAAACGTCAAAAACCAAGTAGCAACAAAATCACCCATTAGAATCAAATTATTTTTCGTTGAGTCGTTTTTAAGAAGCAAAGCTTAATTTTTATTAAAGAAAATAAATACAAATGTCAACAAAATGTCGCGTCTAGCATTGACAATTTCCAAGTACAATTATATATAACCAATTTAAATGTTCGACTACGCAATCTTCTGTTAATATAATAGTTTATTTGATTTTCTTATATATAAAGAACAATCCAAATTATTTTTGTGCGCTATCTTCTTTTTTTCGGCTCGATCGATTTGAATGAAATTTTCAGGAGATCTTACGACATGTTTGAAGAGTGCATATAAGATATCTGTTTGCCGTCCGATAGGTAGAACCGGAGTTATGACCAAAAATGTCATTCACATGTTTGTTATTGTTTTATTAGTATAAATAATAACACTTCATTTTTCAAGTACAGAATTTGATTCCTATTAAATGGATTTTGATATTTTATTTGATCGAACTGTTAGGAATGTTTTATGGATTTTTTGGACGATTTAAGCTTGGAAAATTCGTAGTAAAACTTGGAAAATTTCGGTTAAATGTGAAATTCATTGTTTATATGACGTTTTGCGTGCATTGTATTATACATTGACTTAGGCGGTGCGTGATTTGGCAGGTGTCCTTTTCATTTTATCATTTTCTATTTAGCAAAGGTGCTATTTTGCTTGATGCAATTGCTTCGTCTTCTGAGTATTATTACACCGATTCCGAACTATCACGTCTTGCAATAATTAATTAGAATCTCCGTGATAATCTAACGGGCAGAGAGGTACGTGCAGAAGAAATAAATGGAGACGTACACATATTGCACAGCTTCAAACTGCACAATCACCACCACAAATTCGGCAAACAGTTATTAGAAGAAGAACAGTGGTAAATGTAGGCTTCAATCGCGCTGCTTTCGAATACGATTCCACAATCGCATTCGGTGGGACATGCAAGGCATTCGTCATTTAGTTGATTCTGCCAACAATTCGGTCAAGATCTCGAACTTCGTTGCCTGTTGCATCCTTTGGCATCTATAGGACTGCTGCCACAAATTTTGAACTGCACATTCCGACAAACCAAAAACGTGCACAATGATCAAGAATGCGGTGACAGCGAAATTGATGCTAGAATGCAAAATCATCATTTGGGTTAAATGCACGATGGCACATAAATGAGCTTTGGATGCAGTTGACGGAACAATGAAGTGTTTACGAGGTTATTTGTTGGGGCTGTGATATTGCTCTCCGTATTGTTCGTCAAATGTTTCCCGTCATCCCGAAATCTACTGCTGCCGATTAACTTAATCCACGCCTGAAATCGTCGTCTTTGTGGTGGTATGTCAGGAGTTTGAAATTGACCACGAACATAAGAGTCGCATTGCAGAACGACCATCGGCTGCTGAATTCTCGAAACAACTAATGGCACATGGCAATGGCCGAATGTCTGTTGATGTCTCGATTGGATTGATATCATTCCCCGCAAATTGTTCCGAGTTATCAACGTCAAAGGAAAAACTCATCACCAAAGTAAAGTATTCCCCGACATTGCAAACATTTATAAGAATCTCGATTGGATTTGTGAACGGGCCATACTAGCAGCGAAGAATAAGGATGTCGTCGATAGCTTGAATTTGATCGCTTAGAGAACTGCTTTAGTACAAACCCGTGAACAGCGTAACCGACGAGGACGCATCAACCAACTATCTGACGAAATTTTTGAACTCTCTTAATGTGCCAAGAACTTTTTACAGTTGAAGGTGGGATCGATCATAATCATGTTGCGGTGATTCCAGCCATGATCATCAAGGGATTTTTTAAATCCCTTGATGATCATTTATTTAAAAGGGAAGAAGAGAAATGGCTTGACTGATTCAGAGAACACAGGTTTTTTTTTTATCGGATGAGAGTGATTACACTCTCGGGTAACACAATAGATCTACATTGATTTTGACGATAACGTCATCAATAGTCAGCCCAATTACCTAACCTAACCTAAGTCCTTATCTCAACTGATCTTCCATTCCAATTCAAACGGATTTAGTTCCGCGTTCGATTGGCTTTTGCGATGATAATTAATAAATCGCAAGGCCAATCGTTTTAGGTTTGTGAAACAAATCTCGAATTTCCCTGTTTTTCACGCCTACTCGCGTGTTGACAAACCGACTTCGTTGTTTGCTTTTGCTGCAAACAAATAAAAAAAAACATAGTTTAGCATATCACTCTCTACTGATTTTAATTCCATTCATTTTATTATTGCTCTGATGTGGTTCATTTGAAGGCGTTAAATTGGGGCGAGACGAACTGCGCCTGGTCCGCTAGTCACTTATAAATAACAGTGACAATTATTTACATTATGTATGAAAAAAAAAATTAAAATAATAATACAAAATAAAAAAAAAAATTTTTTACTGCATTAAATTGATTTGAAATTTTTAGATTACCAAAAAGATAAAGGTAACATTTAATTTCGAAACGTCACGAAGATTCTTCAACTATCATTCGGGCTAATATTTTGTTCTTAAAACAGTTTCTGCTCATTGTTATATCAAACAATTCGCAGTACTTACTCGTATTAAAAGCTCTCGAACACGGATTAATGGATTCGTGAAATGCATAATTAATTTTTGATATTCTTTCATTTAAAAATTTGGAGTTTCTCAAGACTCGAATATTTTGGTTTACTGACACTTTGGAATACAGATAAATTGACTCCATGTTACGAGTACCTTGCACACGATCAAAGGCAAATAAAGCCTCAGATATCTCTCGACGATTAGCAAGACTGCACATATTGACAAACTTCAAACGGTGGAAATAACGAAGTAACACAAACGAGTGTGTTCCATGCAAGGCTTCTTAAAGCGAACAACAGAAATTGTTTTAGGACGCACTCAAGTTTTTTCACATCAATATTATATAACGGAGACCAAATGAACCTACAATATTTTAATAACGAACGCACAAATGAACAATAAATTGCCTTTGTAATATAAGGGTCGTTAAATTCCCTTGACCATCTTCTTACAAAACCTAGCATGTTGTTTAAAAGAAAGCTTTTTGACAAGTATAACTTCTAATTCTTTAACATCCTCAATTCTAACTAGCTTTTGCGCGTTAATAAAATAGTCAATATTTATTGCACTTTTTTTTCCTTAAAAATGAAATAACATTGCACTTATCCACATTAAGTAACATGCCATTCTTTTTACGCCATCTGAAAAGAGTATCGAGACATTCTTGTAAAAAAAAGTCCAGCGCTTTTGCTGTTGACATTATAAAATATCTTGAGGTAATCGGCATCTGCATCTTTTAAACAACCAAGGCAGATCATTTATGAATTCTAAAAATAGGAGTGAGCCAAGATGGCTACCTCGGGGCACTCCAGACGTTACATTTATTTTACTCGAATTGACGTCATAAAACCTAAACTGTTCTTTTATTCAAATAAGAAAAAATTTCAATAAACTACCAGAAATGCCATATTTTTCTAATTTAAATATAATAAGGCTGTGGTCTACTTTATCAAAAGCCTTACTAAAATCAGTGTATATCGCATCAACCTAGTTCTTTTTCTCTATTTCCAAAAGAATGTAGATGTGGTAGATCTACCCTTAAAGAAAAACCACGAAGAAAGCACATTAAAAAGAAAACTGCATCATTCGAGGCGGAAGACTTAGCAGACCATTTCAAAAGATTTGCAAAAGATGATTTTTCTTCAGCCATATATCTACACCAGAATTACAAATTAGATGCACCTTTTTCTTTTGCAGAGGTCCAGTTGGTTTTAAACGAACTCCAAAACAATAAATCTCCGGGATCAAATGGAATACCACTAGAGCTCTACAAATTAAGCACTGATCTTTTCATAGAATCTCTTACTAAAGCCCTAAACCATGCATATAATGCAGCTTGTGTGCCAAATTATTTCAAAGAAGCAATCATATGCCCAATTTTCAAAAAAGGGGACAAAGGAGATCCTACAAACTACTCGTATCATGGAATATCGCTGATTAACTCATCAATGAAAATCTTTTCAAAACTTCTTTATAAACGACTTTATGAGTGGGTTCACAATAACAATCTACTGAGCGAGGCAGAAGCTGGTTTTCGAAAGAATTACTCTAAAATTGACCAAATTTATTCCCTTTAGCACATCGCTGACATGTTTATAAGTTCCCAAAAGAAGCTTTACGCATTCTTCATTGATTTCAAATCGGCATTCGATACGATAGACACGAAAGCATTAATGTTAGAGCGTTTTAACAAAGGAGTTTCCAGAAAGTTTGTAAACCTTTTGGACATCTTTTACGATAAAAAAAAAATCTGCAGTGCGACCACTGGGAAACAAAATGTCCGAACAGTTCGAGATGGAAATAGGATTGAGACAAGGCTGCAATTTGAGTTCCCTGCTTTTCGCTCTATTTATATATGATATAGAAGAGGTACTACAAGGTGGAGCGCGTCTTTCAACTGATCTTCTAGCCAAAGTCCTTATGTTTGCTGATGACATCGTTGTATTAGCAGAGACGCCTGGAAATCTCCAACTAATGATCAACAGATTATCTGAGTATTGCTATAAATGGATGCTCCAGGTGAATCTAGACAAATCAAAAATAATGGTTTTCAGCAAAGGAGGCGGTCGAAACTGTCGCAGCGAAAAATGGAGATTCGGAGATCAAAACATTGAAGTCGTAAATGAATATAACTATCTCGGTGTACGGTTATGCAGAAATCTCGACTGGAAGTACCATATGTTAGATAGACTAGCCAAGTCCAGAAATGCGCTAAATGCAACATGGAAGACGGCCAAAACCATAATGTGCTATGCAGCCCAAGTTTGGGGTCACAGAAAGTTTGATGAAGTGGAACAGCTCCTTACATGCTTCCTAAAACGTACTTTAAAATTACCAAACAGTACGGCAAATCACATACTAATGCTAGAAACAGGCATTCCCCCCTTATTCATCTCAACGCTTAAAATGCAGATGAATTACATTCTCAACACCATCAAGATGGATGATAGAAGAATTCCTAAGAAAATTACAATGTTGGCGATGCGGCGAGATATAGCTGTGTACTATGGACATCGATTCTCACTCCAAAACGATTTGATGGACACATGGAAAAGCGAGCTCTACAGCCTCATTAGCTTATTGGATGAAAAAACAAGGGAGCACTAATTTGGAAAGCCAGAACCTCATTTCACAGGAGTATTTATGCAACACTTAATCATAATCTAACTATAAAAAACTACTCCAGGACGGAGTATCCAACTAACCTTATGTCAAGGATTTTAAAAAGACGTGCTGAGATACTTCCCCTGAATTATGTCCCTCATAAAAGCGACCTAGAAGAAATTTGTGGGCTATGCAACCTTAGGGAAAGGGAGGATATGTTTCATTTTATGGGGATTGGATGCCTTTGTACAACTACATAAAGCTAGCAAACCGTTATAGAAAGCAGATCTTAGAAGAACTTTTTTTATACAAAAAAAAATCAATTTTAAATTATTTATCAAATTTAAGTTTTGAAACATGAATGTAGTATAAATTGCCAACTGACAAACTGCGTAAGCCATGTTAAATTATGTACTTATACCTTTTATGTAATAAAATTCCTTTGAACTTGAAAAAGAAAACTCTATCGAGTGTCCCGTAAAGCCAAAGAAAACGGAAAAAGGGAAACTAATTTTTATTACCAAAAATTTCACCGGTCCGAATTACTAAACTCAATCAGGTGGGAAATTTACTCCAATTTACTTCTTATTATGAAAATTACAAACGAGTTCCAGATTTAATAACCTTCGGTTTTCTATACGAATTTAACTTTTACTTATAATACGTTCGGGTAAAAGTAAATGTGAATTATAAGAAATTAAAGAAAAAAAGAAAAAATAAACTAATTCTAATAACATTACGTAGGTGCTTGACGGCCGCTGACATTGCTTGTTGGATGTTGCACTCCGGATCGGCGGATGAGGTGCACCTTATATTCTTAAAGTACATTCCAGGTCAGTCGGTTAGGGACATTTTTGGTTGATGGTGGTTTACGTGACACCTTCCTTGATTTTTTTTTTTGCCAACTATAACAAAAAAAAGTTGGTTGATTACACTCATACCGATAATACAAGTTATTGCTGTCACTTTTGACTTTGGCAGATATGTAATAAAGTTCCCTTATGTAAACTGAAGTACACGCACATATGGGAGAAAACATCTTCCGAGTTTATATTTTAGACCAAGTTTGAGCACCTGAGAAAAACATACTTTTCAGTGACTTTATTTTTTTTTAATTTTCAAACTTTTTTATAAAAATTTCGGTCCTCTTAATCGAAGTGGTAATTTGTGTTAAGTAAAAGTGCATCAGGTCATTTTGAATTAGAATTTTATTTTGACAGATCTCTGAACAGAAGCTCACCTGAACTGTTAGCTGTCATTAATTGACATTTCTCATTTCAATTCCGTCTTAATTCTTCCTACATTTTTGTTTGTATACTTAAATTTCATTCACAATCCATTTTAAATATGGCGGCGGCGTTTGATCGGAATTCATCTTAATGGTGGGAAAAAGGCACACAAGTGATGTACTCTCTTTCTGACCATCAAGCGTAAGCGAGATGTTGTATTGAGCTGAGATACCGAAGACTAATGGCCTTTTCGATTGGCCGTCCAGAACTGTTCTGACCCCCACAAAATGACAGTTGTTACTCTATACAGAACAGAAAACGATTCTGGATTTCATTTCAGAATCGAAAACAGAATCACTAATACACTAACACAATTAAAATGTCAAAATAATCGGCTTGATTTGTTGTGTAATTTCGTTGTGTTTATTGAATTTAAACTCATGTTCTGGTAAAATAACATAAAAAGAAACAAGTTATAATTATTATTGATACAAGAAAATGTGTATCTAAATTGAAATCAAGTGTTTTGGAAATTCTTTTTAGCCGATGTGATTTTCTATTAATTTAATTTTCACAAATACAGTGATATATATAATTCAGAATCAGTCAAATTGTTTACGGCTGTTTTATTGGGGGAACCTGTTCCGGACGGCCAATCGAAAAGGCCATAAGTGAGTTCAAAATTCAGTTCCTCATAATGGGACTGCACACACGAGACTATTTCCACCGGACTAAAACCGGTTTTGTGGCAAGGGAAGCAAAGTGTGCAGTATGCAACGGACAAATTTCCCTAAATTTCGTGGATGAACGAAGACTAAAACTAACACATACACAACATTTTAAACGATCAAATGCGACACAAATACTAAATAGAGGTTCATGTATACAATTCTTCGTTCAGCTGAAATCATCTCGTGTGTGCTTGTACTAAAGACAAAAAGGGTTTTATTCGCAAAAATTGCTCATCCCGTGTGTGCAGGTCCAATGTCATCAGTTCCCATAATAGAAGTGTTTAAAATAATAAAAATAAATTTCCAATTAGATGGGTTCTGTCGATTTAAAATTATTATATTTGCCTTTTTGAATTGTCCATAATTCAAATTACCAATTTTATTTTCTCTTTCAACAGGTGTGATTTGCAAAATATAAAAATTCATCAATTTATTTTCCGCCATCTTAAGTAATATATTACCCCGATGAAATTCTTATGTAAAACAATAAAGATGCATTATAATAAGCAGTCAATGAAAATATGCATGTAAGTGGGCGGAAGAAATAAGGCTGTGTTCATACAAAAATTTAAAAAAACAACAATTTATTTGAAACCACTTTGTCCAATTCTATATTTATTGTTGCAAAATCTCAAGAGAAGACCGAGTCAATAAACAAAAGATGTCTTTATTCATTCTCCTATTTAATTTTCTTATCGTTCTAGTGCTTTTCCAGGAGCGGTGCCAGAACGTATTGATAGGGGGCTTTGCGAAGTAAACTTTGGTCAAACAAAGTATTGATTAGTACAATTTATTGAACAATGTAACTGGTCACTCTTAGACAAAACAAAAATGTACTAGAACAAACTCTTAAAATTTTTACTACTAACTCTGTTACAGTTATTTTGCATTTGTTGTTCTTAAAAATTTATTAAGCGTTGTTAAACATCACTTAAATTTTGAATGGACTATTTATTTTAATTTTCATCTTTTAAACTGAATAAAGGGGTCATAAAACTCCCCACATCCCCCTCAAGATCCGTGCTGTTGAATTATAGCAATAATGGTGTATTTGGATTCTGAAAGAAAATGTTTGCGGATACGGCGGGTGGAAGTGAAAATAAAGCAAAAACCAACAATGATACAGCACGGTAATTAATAAATCAAAAACCGCTTTTGCAACAAAGTATCATGAAGGATTTATTTAGCTTTTATTCGAGTTTGTATTATTGATTTTTTTTTGTTTGTTTTTTCGTTCATGTCTAGGTAGTATGTGGGGAAGAAGAGATCGCAATCTCTGATCTGCAATGGCGACGCGTTGTGCGGTAGCTGGTTTAGCGGCAGTCAGCGGCCGGTACGAGCTAAGTGGCATAATAGTGTATATAGTGCCTCAACCGACAACAGCTCCATCTGTTTTTTTTATTTTTTTTTTTTTATTTTTTATTTTTGTCAACTGACTGTGCGGTGGTGGTTGCGGTTGCTGTGATGGTGACGGTGGCGCGGTCGTTTGGATTCTTCGTTTAATTTTGTAATTCAAAAAAGAAACAACAACAAAATCGTCACATTTCGCCTTGTCTCGACTGCTTCTTTAGCATCATCAGTATAGAGACCAAGACGTGCGAGACCACACCAAAGAAAGCGTCCCGCGCTTTACAAACAGGAAAGCGAACAAACAAAGGCACAGAAAGTGGAACCATCACTGAAGCAGTCCAATACAGTCTCATGGAAGGCAGCAGGCGGCAGAAGAAGGGTGACTTCAAGTAAAGGAAAAAGAAGAGCCATTCTGTGGTGCTGCTGGGGATAAGAGCGATGACCTTCTACGCGCCTTCCGCCGCTTCTATGTTTACCTTGCCTTTTTATGGTTAGAGTGCTTCCTCGAGTTTTATATTTTTGTTTTTCCTGGCAGTCCTTTTAGTGAGGATCCTAAGTTTGAGCCCCGTCAAACCCGCCCTACATGCGGTGAGGCCAGTTTTTGTGTCTCCATAAAGCCCGCCATATGTAGGTAGGTACTACAGACACAGGCTCGTCTCGTCTTGTTTGCCTTGGTTATCCAGTTTTTTTTTTGGGTTTAGCTTTAACTTATTCCCTCAAGTACATACTTCTCCCGCGCGTCGTCGTCGGTCGTAGTGGTAGTGTGTTGACGATAGTACTGCATAAAAGTGCTCTTACCTACCTGTATTTTTTTTTATTTATTTATTTTCTTAGTGGGTTTGTTTCGTGAAATTTTCGCGCGCATTTCTTCTTGATGTTGGGCTTGGGTGATATGAGGTGAGACCTAGCTGTAACACAGCTACGAGAAATCGGGTTTCAAAAGTTCTTTACGATTTGGAGTTTTTGGTACCTACTCGTTTCTGCTGGTGATGTCTACAGGACGTGACTTTGTAATCGCATTACGGTGTTCAGCTTTAGATTTGGTTTCTTTTGAGGTAGTTAATGGGTGGTGAATGTGCTTCTTCCGTGTTTTGTTTGTTTGTTACGTTTTTTTTTTGTTTGTTGTTCTTTTATTTTTTGTATACCCCAGAGGTAAAGCACGTGCCAAAAATGAAAAAGGAATTTTAAGGATTTAACCAGACTTTGAACAGTGGTAGGGAATTTTCTTTAAATGTTTTCTCTTGCAACTTTGTAACTTCGAACAAGCTGTAGAAAGTCGCAATAGTAATGGTTTTTTTTTTTTTCTTTAAAATGAAATGCTTTTCAAGGAGCAATTTGTTGAAGTTGCAAGTAGGTAGTATCTATTACTATCGGGATCGGGAAATAAAGTAGGTAACAATCTAATGTTTAACAACACTATGAAATATTTGAACATGCTAAAAATTAAATGACAAGCGAAAGACTGCTAAACAACAACTAAATTCTTAGCTTTACAGAGCAATTGTCTGAATGGTTAGTATAGTATTTTCGAGCTAACAAGCGCTTGGCATGAATGTCTATTGTTCAGTTTCTATGTACTTTTATTTCAAACTAGTAGATTTACCCGCACTGGCGTTGCTTCACTTACTTTCCAGCGACAACTTTATAATGAGGCGAAACGTATTACACGTCATTGTGTGAGTTCCTTCCTATGGTCGGTCACACTGTTATAAAATACTTTGTAAAAGGACCGCTAATCTATTACAAAAAGATTAGAAAATCCGCGTTTCAAAAAACATACAAATGTTTGCAGTTACATTCAGAATGTCGTTATAAAAAATGGCTTAATGTAAATGAGGCATAGTTTTTGCAAATGGCGTCAAATGTCATTGTGCTTTGACATTAACGATGTAGAAGAGAGAGAAAGATGGAGAAGAAAAGGGAGTTATTTGACATTAAGCAAATAAAACCGCGAAACTATCACTAATTATTGGTTTCTGTTGTTTTAATGCAGCGTAAATATCTTAATTTCTTAAAATAGATGCACCATTCGACTTGGAATTTCACTGTATTCGCCAGATCGCTATAAAAATTGTACCTATCGTCTCTTTTTGACGTTGATAATCTGTCAACGCCATTTGGAGCAAGCCGTCAAAATTCTAGTGCGCCACCTAGTTTCCAAGGGGAAAACAGTTTAGCGCATACACACACCAACACTTCTGTTAATAAATAGGGTAAAGGAGCCGTCTGCCATAATTTAATTAAAAGTATTGAATTAAGTAAACTAAAAATATTAAGCTAAAATATATCAGGTTTAAAAAATAAAACTTTGTATGTTAATTTTTTTTTTATTTTATAAATAATTAATAAATTCTATATGAAACATTCTTAGTTGAAGATGAAGGCCACTTATATACAAATAATTTTAAGAATTTTGAGTTTATTTGGGTTTCGGCATCACGACAACACACAAGAGGTAGGGCGAGTGGAGGATGCTTTTTCGGTTTCAAGAAGTCTCTTAAAAATATTACATGCTAATTCAAATTTGAAGATGAAATAAATCTTATCAACATTATAATAGAAACTAAAGAATATACCATGTTACTATCATACATAACCTGCAACCACTTTGAACTCGATTTTAACTTGCTCTACAGTTTCATTGAACATTTGGAAAGCGATGATGTTATGATAATAGGAGATATTAATGCACGAATTAGAACAGATGAAGGAAGAGAAAACAGGTTTGCATGAAAGTTCGACGTTCATAATTTATTTACAACAATAAATTCAAGAGGGGTTTGTAATTCCTTTGGATCCCGTGTGATAAATGGCGTTTCTGAATCGGATAAATGTGGAGAGTTTACGTATGTGGGTCAACAAGGACATTCATTAGTTGATTAGTGCCTAATAAGGGGAAGCTGGATTTTAATTGTAGAAGACGTCGAGGTCTTGAGCGTTCCGTATTCCGATCATATGCCAATAGTAGTTGAATTTGGGCTAAATCACTTGGACCAAGAGGATACGACAGTCTTAAAATTTCATCCAAAGCTAAGGTAGAAAGAGAAGAAAGCTGAATAATATAAACAGAACTTAGAACTAAACTTACATTCAGAAGGCAAAACTACTTTAGGTGACATTGCAGACGCTATCAAATTATCTTGCCCTGCTACGAATAACCATATACAAGTTTTTAAGCAGAAGGAGAAATAGTTTGATACTGAATGTGAAAAAGCTCGACAAGAATCTTTCGGTTGGTTAAAAGTCATTAGAAAGCATAATTCTAATTACTTTCAAAGTATATATATTGAAGCAAACTTCATGTCCAGACGAATTTCCAAAGAGAAAAAATCAACTGTTTTTTGAAAATGAAGCTATCAAATTAACCAATTGCAAAGATTCAAAAGCATTTTGGAGAACAATCAAACAATTAAATGGTAAAACGCTACAAATAAGTACCAGATTAAAAATCGATTCACTGCATGACCATTTTAAAATCCTTTTGAATCCTGAATCTTAATCTTTGACACCAACTATTCACTACCCAAAACCAGCACATTCAAATGCAATTTTGGTCTCTGCTATAAATCAAGAGGAAATGTGCTACGTTTTACTAAAATTAAAGGACGGGAAAGCAGCTGGATCAGATTGAATACCAACAGAATTCATAAAATACGGAACGGAAATGTGAATCTCTCATCTTTCCGATTTTATGAATCGTAGGTTTTATGAAATAAAGGGTAACATAGCAGATCCAGGCAATTAAAGAGGGATATCTTTTCTTACTGCGTTCCATAAGATTTTCGCAAAACTTTTGAATGACCACTTGGCACAGTGGATACAGAGAAACAAGTTGCTCAGTGAATTTCAAGCAGGACTTAGGAGCGGTTATTCAACTATTTTTGTGCATTGCACAAAAAAGAAGCTGTATGGCTTTTTGTTGATTTTAAAGCAGCTTTCGATACAGTTGATCGCAATACTTTGTTCTTCAAGCTGTACAACGCTGTTATATCAGCAAAATTTGAAAGAGTACTAGAAAATATGTATCATGGCAATCATTCAGCGGCTTGGAACGGTTCTGATATCTCACAGTGGTTCGAGTCTAAGATGGGAGTCAAACAAGGGTGCGCTTTAAGTCCAAGTCTTTTTGCCTTTTTCATTACGGACTTAATAAATTTTTTGCCCGGGGGTATAGAAGTGGCAAGGAGAAACATCAAACCACTTTTATTTGCCGATGATGTGATATTCAAACTCTGCGGCTGATGATTAATAAACTTTAAACGTATTGTCGCTTATGGAATTTGAGAGTGAATCTGAGCAAACCAAAGGTGATGTAAGGGTCGGGCAGAACTACAAGGAGTGAAAAATGGTACTTCAACAGGGATCCAATCGAAGTTGTCAAAACCTATAGGTATTTGGATGTTACTATTGCTTACAATCTTAGTATGATACACCACCTCAAAGAAAAACTAGTTTTACCTAAGAATGCAACGTGGAATAAATGGTTTTCGAACAAAACAATATCGCATGGTGCTAAATACAAGGTATTTGTTGCATTGGCTGAATCCGTAATGCTTTATGCTGCACAAACATGGGGATATGAAAAATATGAAAAAGTCGAAAAACTTCTTAGATTTTTTATAAAAAAATGTTTGAGCTTGCCTAAACTACCCCTAACTACAGGCTCAAAATTGAAACAGGATTGTCAACCCTATTCATAAAATCTCTTAAGTATCATGTAGACTACATTACAAAAGTTTTTTGAGATGCCGGATGAAAGGCTGATACAATTGTTAAAATGCATGGTACAATAGGCTGAAAGAAATTATGAGCTACTGCGGATCCGATTTCAGATTTCTGAATGAAAATGGAAGTTGTTATAAGGGCACCCTGTTGGATCTTATTTCGAAGGTTGACGAACTTTTAAAGTTTTTGCGGTTATTTATATATGAAATATTTACTTTTAAGTATAAGCCCCGTTATAACTATTTAGTATTTAGCGAGTTCAATTCTGTACAAACCCCGAACGTTTCGCTGCGAATTACATCGAGCGTGGTCACCGGGAAACTACCAAAGAGATGTTAAGAGCGATTTTGGCTACGCAGGTTGTAACGTTGCGCCGAAGGTCCTGTCTCTTGCTGATGTTGTTGTTCGTTTGAAAGTTGGGAGCAAAATATGATCACGGTATCCGCGTTGGTGTGTAGCGGCAATTGGATCGACCTTGTGGTATTGATTATGGGATCCTTTGTTTTCGACAATACGCTACTTCCCCCCACCATCCGGCAGATTTAAGCGTGCCCACAGGATATGTCACAGCGACTATCTTGCCACTGAACTCTCTCTGCTGCTACAGAGCGATGTCGCTCAGAATTAAAACATGTTCTAATTTTGTAGTTGATCGCTGAGCGACGTAAAAGAAATATAGCAGGATATAGAAAAGATCTTAAAAATAAGAATATTAGTGATAAAAAATGGGAAAAGATTGCAAAAATTTGTAACTGTTTATGTAATTTCTTATTCAAATATTTTAATTTAATTTTTTTTTAACTTCCAAGCTCACAAACGTACATAGCTCATTTCTTAAATTTAAAGCCGAAATAATGATTCTGTTGTTTCAGTAGGAGCTTTTGACGAAAAGATCTTGACAAAGACATTTTAACAGATATCACTTATTCATCGTCGCAGACGACGTCGCTCTGTAAAAGGACAATCGTCGCTCAGTGTCGCTCGTCGCTCAGTGCGTGGCCGAGGCCTTAGACGTTTCCAAATGTTGATATTCACAATATAAATGCTGGTGTGCCTCAGGGCTCCGTATTGTCTTTGTCCCCTTTTCTCATTTTCATTAATGATCTCTTATCTGGAACTTCTAATCCACTAAATTGTTTTGCTGACGATAGTACTCTCGTTTTCAGATTCATCTACTGGTTCTTCGGATGTGGGAAACATCCCCTTAAATTATTCAACCGTAATACTCACGCTTCTAAGAATGTACATCAGTTTATAAAATATTTCATCTTAAGCTAGATTCCCATAATTTTTGTCAATTACAATTTCTTTCCTTAATTTAACTATGCCCAGTCTTATAAGAATTTTGTATCTAAATCTATTTAGAAACCATAAATATCTAAATAAATTGAAAATTGAAATTGGAGTAATTTCGAAGTACTGAAATTGACAGCACTGCTCACTGCATAACAAATGACACCCAAAGACACTCAATTAATAAGACGGGAGACATGTCATTTCTATTTGTTTAAAAACTCGAAATACAGACTATGGGTCATATTTTTGCAAAAGTATGGGTTACCTGTTGCTCAGCTATCATGTGTGTTTAAGCATTGTTTTTTTTTTAGATGAAAAATATATCCTTCAATTGACTTACTGTTCAACTAGTTGGTTTTCGCGGGATTTTTTTATTAAACCACGCGGATAATTTGAAAACATGATGAGTGCAATTAAGCGGCCAATACTGTTAATGAATCGGTTTCAAAAGCTTGACTTCTATTTAAAAATGGCACCGATTTTAATCTCCAAAACATGTATATTCAAAAAATGTCTATACTTTACAATCCATTTTTGTTGTAGACGCAATATCTATTCGTATGACACAAACAAACAATCTAGAATCTTTCATCTTAAAGACCACCCGCATTTGCAAGTTTAATGGATCAATAACGAGACCCCCAAAATGTAGGTATAATACCAAGCTAAAGTTGACGTGTTTGTTTCTTAAATCAATTAGAAACTTTGTATCTTCAAACTTTGAACGGCAATAAAAACAACAAGAAAAAAAATGCCAAGCCGCAAAAATTATACCTAAGCAAAAAAAAAAACTTGATAAACTCTACCAAAGTCGAAGCGTCAAAACAACATTCTCAAGGTCTCTTTTCTATTGATGGGGACCAACGAACTATAGTTTAAGAAGAAAAAAAAAACAGTCTATCCTTCAAACAATATTAACAAAAAAAAAAAAATTCCGTCAGCTTGTGTGAATGGAATTTTGTTTACCATATTCTCGTATTTCAAAACAACGTCCTAAAAGCGTCTCTTCATCGTTGGTACCGCTCTCCACGCGCCTCCACCGTATGCCGGGGCCAATATTTTTGTCTCTAACCTAAGCAATCTTCAAACTAAGAAAAGAAGACAATCAAAAAGCCTAGCCTAGAATTTCAAAACCATTCCATTCAAAACAACATCCTCGTTCCGTGAACCGTGATGTGTATATATATGTGTGTGTGTGTTGTTTTGAAGAAACTCATTTTTGGTTGCTCGTATTTCTTAGGGTTTCGTTTTATTTTTTAACTTATTTTTTGTTTGTGAGTTCCTCCTTTTTCTAAGAAACAAACATTGTTGTGGGATTCTCTCTTTTCAAACTTCTAATCCCATGGATTCATTCCAGGAATTGTTTTTCTTACAAGCGACGCGACGGCGACGAACGCACGGCAATGTCGTCGTTTCGTTATTGTCGTCGTCACAGTGACAGCAAGAGTGAAATCCCAAAATGGACATGGACACAAAAAATACCTACATACTATAATCTACCTACTCACTGACGACAATGTCAGCCATTTTTGTTGTTCAAGTTGGGGATTCTTATACCTACCTGTGGATTGCTTTTTTTTTTTGTTTTTTTGAAGGACCATGTTGTTCTTTTTTTTCAATTTCAAACAACCGAAGGATGTGCGGCACAATTGTAATGCGGGAATTCTTAAAATATCCTAATTTTACGGAAAGTTCATAGGTAGTAGGTAGATTTGTGTATCATTGTCCCAAAACTTACAAGATACAACTACCTACCGACGATGTTGAGAAAAGTAATAAAAAAAATACAAAAGCTTCGAGTATTTATTATTTGAAAAGAAAAAAAAAACTGAACATGATATATTTTTGGGATTACATAGCCCACCGTGCGGTCGTTAAAAAATTCCTAGAGTTGCTGGAACCCTTTACACAAAATATTATAGCTAATGTGTGTGTTGTTTATGGCTTCTATAGGTTGTAGGCGGGTAAAGCGAAACGAGTGCGTTATTAATTTCATGTTACCATTGCTGCGAATTGTTTTTTTTATGCGTTTCCTAGTAATATGGTGGGACCTTATAGCCGATTGCCAACGCGAAGGGTCTACAACTTGTGATCTTGATTCTTGAGGTAATTTATTAAATTTGTTCAAGTGCGGAGCAAAATATTATGGGGGACTCACAATTTCCGGGATGAAATTTAAATTTTATTTTATTGAAAGAATTTCTTGGAAGTTTTAAATTGGGCGCCAATTTATTATTTTGTTGGAGGAAATGTGCGTAAGCTTTGAATTAAATAATAATTCTCGGTAACTTTGTTGTATTATAGATTTAGGAGAGATACATGAGATAGATATTAAATTAAAAATTATTTCAGAAAGAAAAATAGACTACCTAATAACAAATCTTCTTCTTCTTGGAATTTGTTGTAATTTCACCTCATTAACTTTTTTATTCAAAGAAATTTATATTTAATTAGGTATCTAAGGGCTGTTTTTGAGAAAATTAGATAAAAACCTAAATTACCGTACAAATGCGAATTTCTTCTTTAAGGAGGCTTTACATGGATCTGCAGACTTGAAAAAAAGTAGAGCGGGACCATAATATAAAACAAACATAAAAGTAAGACAGGGTGCACACTAATAACTTACTCGAACTCTGCTATAACTTTCTTGACACATCTCACAATCACATGTTCTTAGCGCTCAGGTATGTAGTTTTGAGAAGATAATTTACGCTATTTTCGTTGTTTTTAAGCAAACTGAGGTGAAATGGTAAAAAAAAAATTGAAAATTTGTTATCTGAACGGAACAAATTATGGTGCAGATGAAAATGCTATAATGAAGATGAACATGTTCATCGTCACTATAATCTGCAACCTTCAGATTCATACTTCCTATAATCTTCATACATGAAGATAATCTCCATTTTGGTCTTCGCTCTCTATCGCACAAGTATGATTTTTTAATTTTGTTTCCTCTTTTTTTGCAGGTGTCAATGCAGATGAAGATGAAGATACATGTAAAGCCTCCTTTAAGTTACGAAAATTCAAAAAAATATTTGCCAAATTTGTAGCTAATCGGTCTACCCGCTTATCTCTAGCGAATTATGTAGGCACAGTAGTTCACGTTGCTTAGAGATGCGATATTAAAATGCTACAACAACAATTTGATGAAATTCATTGACGTGATAAAGAATATTGCGATTACAGTTAGGTTAGGTTAAGTTGCGGACCTCATGATAGGAGTGGGATAGTTTAAGGTTGGGAGACACCGGAGGGGAGTAATTAAGGGAGATTAGGGGTGTAGGTTGTCTCCCTAAAACATTCTGATCTTTTATCACCGAGTCAAATCGTTTCTTATTTTATTTTTATGATTTTATTTTATTTTATGATTGATCTAACTAAAATCTGTTCAATTTATATTTTCAGTACAGGCCTTATGAGAGAGCTTTTTCAAACACACTGGTGCCGGCTGGTGCTTGCATGGCAAACAACTTAAGAAATTGCTACTGAAATATTCCATAAACCCACGTACATTCCACCATGACCTGTCCGCTCCCCGGCTGAGAGGAGACTGATCGCCAATTTGACTCTTGCTCAGGTGTTTAAAAAAAAAACACATTAATTAAGAGTTACCGTTGGTCCGTTGATGGAAATTCTAATACCTTTTTCTTTGGTTTTCGCTATGGAACTTTTAGAATGGAAGCTTTCTTAGAGCTTTTGAGAGCATATATTTTAAATTTAAGGAAAAAGTTGTTGTCGCTGCGTTCTTTTCTGCTTACATCTTTTGGGTTTTTTTTTTGGAAAACAGTTAAAATGCATCTATATATTATTTGTTGGGTATTTTTTTATTTGAGCAAGTTTTTAATGTAGTTCGGTTTATTAATTAATGGCAACATTAAATTATCAAATAGTTCTTTTTTGTTCATGAAAATAAAAATAAAATGGAGATGATTACCTGTATACAAATATAATATTTAAGATAGTGTGGTGCAATTTGAGGTGATATTATTATTCTTATGCTTTGTTTATTTACATATAAAATGGATTCAAGTTCTTCGAAGGACTAAAGTTCCTTATTATACCTTATTTATATGTTTTTTTTTGTGATTTATTTCCACGTTAAAATAGGTTAGGCCTTCTGGGGAACTCTTAAAAAACACGCCTACTATCTTACTTCTTGGTGGTGTGGAGAAAGATGGATTTAATTTGATTTGGGTTTCGTTTAACTTATTTTAGATTTAGTATAAATTGAACAGAGTATAGATGTCTTGTGTCCGAAATTTTAATAAGTCAATAGCTTAGCTTAGTTTTAGTTTTAATTGACTCCTTATTTCATTTATAATTACAAATTCATAATTTCCCATTCCCATCTTCCTGTCAGGTACCAACTGCTAACAAACTGCCTTTGCTCAAGCTGACTTTAGAATAAAACATAATGTGTATTAATATTGTTTCAATAGCAATATACCGCTTTTAAATATGAACAACAAGGGAACCCAAAATTGATCGATACCAAATGCACGCATTTTCGATAAGAGATATTGATAACAGACTCTATCAAATGCATTTGAAATATCAAGCTCAATAATCTTCCCCTTTCTCCAAGACAATGTTAAACGATGTGCCACTGATTGGGTAGAATATTACATCAGATCACCAGTGGTGATCACCGCACTGCCCGTCATTAAGGGGATTTCGTTCTTCAAGATATTTTTTAAGCTTTCCATATCCTTCGGAATTTTTGTTCATGTAAATATTTGGTTCGTTGATATGACATATTAAAAATCATTCCTATGTGCTTGGCTGTGGAAACATATTTCATGGCGTCATTATAGAGAACGATCGTCGAAAAATACGATGTGGATGTACATTTCATAGATATGACGTGGCATTTAGACTTAGCTGAATTAATTGGGAGTAGATTTGTTTTTGCTTAATTAGCCATATTTTCTCAATCGGCATTGGTACGACAAACACAATCCTCAATTAGTCCGAGAGGGTTCCTTATCTGAAGTTGAGCGTCATCAGCGTATACCTGAAAAATATAACTATTTACGACGGATGGAAGATCGTGGATGTAATGTAAAAAAAAGCAAAGGTCCAAAATAAGAATCTTGCGGTACACCTGAAGGCAGGGAAAAAGTTATATAGAACATTGTTTGCATAAACCGCTTGTTCCCGACCAGAAAGTTGGGAAACAAGAAGCTTAGTTGTAGAGGATGAAAAATCAAAGTAGTTTAAAAGCTTTTTGCAAATAATATTATGATGAACGCTATCGAAACCTCGAGAAAAATCAAGTATTTCTATAAATCAACAATTCATCTTGATTTTATACTATAATTTTTTTTTTTGGTCTGTCCAATTAAATATTTTTATACTTCAGTTGTCTATTT
Organism: Philhelius pedissequus; assembly: GCA_910595825.1. Classification (NCBI taxonomy): domain Eukaryota; kingdom Metazoa; phylum Arthropoda; class Insecta; order Diptera; family Syrphidae; genus Philhelius; species Philhelius pedissequus. Next base: position 332,488,039 of record OU343160.1, read on the forward strand.
TTGAGTATAAAATATTATGCAGTTGACCAAAAATTACATTTTAAATAATTTCAAACTTAGTTAGGAACCTTGTGTCACAAAATGGTATCACCGAATTGTGAAAAATCAATTATCTTTCAAAACTGCCTTGTAGAATATTCGGCTGTGACAAGTCGTCCCAAAATGGAGTTAGTCAATAATCACTTAAATAAACTATTTGACATCTTTCAAAACAGGTCGGGGATTTGATCTGTCAATTATATCAACAAATGTACGGAAAGATCTTGGTTTGTATTTAGCTGATTCACCAATATCAACCTAACTGTTTTCTTGTTTTATTTTCGAAATTTATGCAACATTAATAGAGTTTTCATCCTCTAAAACATCATAAAACCAAAAAAGACGAACATTGTTTTTCATAGCTCTTTAATTATTACTTTTTTAACTTCTTTAAAATTTGGTTTATTCACAAATTCCCAAAACACAACAATCAACTTTCACCAATTGATTTTGACATGCAATAAACTCCTCTAAGTATGCAATATTTTTGTTATTTACGTCAACTGAAACCATTTGTCAACAATATACGAAAGTTCAAAGTTGAGTTCAACTGAACTGTCAGCTTTAGAAACATTATGTAAAGGCAATATGTGGAGTGTGAAATTAATGACACCGATAAGTGTAGGTACCTAATCATTATTTACATTTTGAAAGATTTTGAAATCGACATGTCAATAAATATTTTTCTGACATTTATGTCCAATTTTTTTTTAATTATATGAAGTATCTGTCATACAATCTAAATAAATACATTTTAGTGTGCGCAAGGTTCCATTCCGTTTCCGACCTTACCTATCACCTAACTTCTAATTTATTTAATTGTTTGAATTGCATTTTATATACACTTCGTTAAATGATCTATTAATAATAATCGTGTGAAATTTAATGCTTCCAAAACTCAACCAATCGGAAATTCCGAATGCTGATTATTCCATTTCGCAAAATATACAAAAATCAATATTTTTACGCCACTTAGTTAGTACATGCCTTTGCATTCTAGTTTTTTTTTTTTAATAGAATGCAAAGGAAAAAAAATTAACTCTATCTACATTGTATAAGCTTACGCGTATTACACTTCCCAGAAAACAAAACAAAAAACATACAAAATCCTTTAAAATATATTTCATCCAGATTCCAAAAAGCCATCTGGTTTTCACTTTAATTACCTTCAAAAAAGTGCATTTGATTTTTATTTGGTTTTCAGATAATAAAAAAAAAAAATTTACTTGCAGCTGTCAATAAACCCGTTCTCCAAAAAAAAAAAAAAAAAAAACTGCGCATAACATGTCATTCCATTATATGCACCTTCGTGATTCTAAAAATATAAACGTCACGAAAAATAAAATAAGTATAATGTCAATATACTCAGAGTGCAGTTTCACTGCGTCAAAACGGGTTATATTTGAATATATCTAATAAGCGCACATTTATCAACCAAAAAAAAATACAAGTTTGTCATCAGCAAACGTCAAATAGGATCTTTTGGGTGAAATAAGGTAAAACTGCGTGTAATAACTGTCAAATCGGTAATAAATTTCAGCTCGTCTTTCACTTCGTACCTAACTTCTTTTCATATACTTTATGTAGGTAGCTAAAACAACTTTAAGGAAGATCACTTATAAACGCCACAAAGGGGTGTTACTGCCCAAGCACACACACGTGTACTCCGAAAAGAGACGAAATCCTTTTCGATTCATTTGCAATTCATATTGCATATATAAAATTCACAAAGAAAAGCCTTTAGGTAGGTACTTATCCGAAAAGGTGTTGAATCCTTTTGTCTAAAATGAAACCCTAAGCGCTTTAGTTAATCGAGTGTGCAAAAAAAAACAACAACAAAAACTGAAAGGCTAATAAAAATCTTAACTTTACGATCAAAATAACGTGATGACTGATGAATATAAAAGAACACGCTTCTTTCTTCGGTAGGTAAGTTATCTTATAAGTAGATATGCGCCTTTGGGCAAAATACATTTTTTTTTCAGCGTAACACTTAAGTGCAAAATTTATTTACGCATTTAAAATAGTTTTAGTAATAAATTTTAAGTGTTAATCATTTCTTTTGCAGTTTTTTTTATTTGGTCATTTGGGTGAACGTATAGAAGAAAGAAGAAAAAACGAAAACTTGACAGTTTTACTACATTCGGTGTTTGGTTGAAGTTTCAATTATTGCTTATTGCAGTGTGGTGCGGTGTTGTGGGCAGTTAAAGTTGACGTAGTTTAGACATTTGATTTAACTAGTTTCGACACACGGAACGACACGGCAATATCCGTTTGTGATGATTTTACAAAATAACTTCTTGCAATTGCAATTGTCGTAACCCAATTATGCATATTAATAAGACTTTTTGTGCACAAAAAATTGTAAAATGGCATTGAGTTTAAATTGATATTCGAAATGTAAAAGATGACAATCACTTAGGCGCCTTCAATCAAATTTAATATAATTGACACTTTAAGTGAGAGAATGACACTTCTCGCTTAGGCACACTTATAAATAAAGGTGGATTGTCAGAGTTATCGTATTTAGATAATTTTGTATATTTTTTTTACTTAAATGTCTCATGTTGATGAATGTCACTTTTCCATAGACAGTTTGAATTTGAATCTATTATTGGAACCTCTATTGATTCTTTTACGGAGCACAATTTGAGATGTCTCATTTTTATTTTTTTATGAATTCACCTTGCAAATTCCAATAAAACACTATTCATTTTACGCATATGGTCAATTATTATATTGCTGTTTTTGCAAAGATTTTTATTTCAGTGGCTCTGTTTATTATTGACAGTTCACGTTCACCTTCACAGTGATATAACTCCTGCCGAACAAAATGCGTGTGCGGTGTCACTGTCATGTGTCAATTAAACTGTACGAAAATAGTCTAGAGCGCCACAATGGAATACTGCAGATGGAGCAACAGTCGATAAAGTTGTATCAACTTGAACCTTTTGCTACAAACTGTAGCAACATCTCCCGCTGTTTTTAATGCGAAATAGGTCAAGAGAATCGCGTTACAACACTCTAAACATCTTTTGCTACATGAGTGAACAAATTGAATGACAACTTATAAGGGGTATTCACGATCTGGTGTACCAAGTCTTGTAAAAGTGTAAAATTTTATTTTTTTACACCAGACTGTGAACACACCTTTACTAATCTGTAGCAACACTGAAGCAAATGTCAAAATCTGTTTCACATTTGTTCTGAAGAAGGCTTAAGTTTGTGTTAAAAAAATCTTACACCCTTGCATTTTTCTGTTACAATAGGGTTCGGGTATTGTAAAAAAGTAAAAGTGTAAGATTTTGACATTCAGTATATTTTGTTGTTGTAGTGCAAAAAAATGCTACACCTTTACACTTTTACAATGATACTCGTGCAAGACCAGATACATCGGATCGTGAATACCCCTATACTGTTTTCATAAACGTCAAATCAAAGTATAAATTTGATCGTCAAGTGATTGCCAGTTTTTGGCGCAGCTACTCTGTCCCGCTTGTTGATTTTACTTCCAACGCATTTGACGTCTGCGAACAAGACCAAACGACAAATCAAGATGGATACTGTTGAAAAGTTTCTAATCGAAATTCTTTCTGGATCGTTAAACAACAATATAAAAAAGAGAATATTTGTAAGACAACAAGTGTATTTGTATGAAGGCTAATAATGATTTCAGATGTAAGAGAGACAATCGAATATCTTGTTCCTTCTTTGTGCCGTAATGACTTCACGATTTTTTTACAACACAGCTTCACCACAGACGATGTTTTCAAACATGTAACTTTTAAATGAGCATTCTGTTTGATAGTGATTGTGTTTGGTAGTAAAGTTTATCGAACACAATGTCCATGCTGCAGAATTCGTGTGCTTACGTTTTCGAACAGTTTACTTTAGCAAGAAGTGCTGATGAACAGTTTTGACGCAGTTGACGTCTTAAAAAAAGCGGATAATAATCATGGATCATTATTGAATTAAACATGTATTGTTAAGACAATATGATCACATGTGAAGTTAACCTGAGAACCATATTAAACTTGTGGACTATGTTATAATTGCATGATAATCAAGTTGTATCCACAATATGCATTGTAATTTTAATTTTTTACTGGAGCATTTTTTTTTTATTTTAATCACTTAAACCTAAAAAAAACTATTATACTTTAACAACAGTATTTTCATTTTATATGAGCAATACTAGATCTGGTTGTTTGAGTTGATATAAGCCGTGTTCCTTTGGGGAGAAAAACTATACTGGTGTGAGTACCTTAGTATACATACACTATTTTCATAGAACGCTACTATGTTAGTAGCAATTGGGGATTTCCAGAAACTATCTTTGGCTTTTCTCTCTCCAATTCTGACATTTGAAAAATAACAATATGCGTCGAATTTCGGAAAATCTGTTAATTTTTCTACATACCAGCATCTATGTCATATTCGAATTTTCTACATCCCAACACATATGGTGACATTTTCTCATTTAAAATCAAAGATATATTATATACTTGAGAGTTGAGAGCTTTATCCTTGTTCAGAGAATTTTTGCACTGAACCGCTATGAAAATTAACTCGCCGATATCGATCGGTTGCTGGATCAAATCTTTGATTTGACTTCGGCGACAGAAATTGCTTTTATTTCCACTTGGTTATCAATGAAAATGTTGATATCTGTCAGTTGTAACGTCAAGCACCTGCGTAGCAGTTTATTTATTTTTTTTTACTGAAGATGCTGTTGTCATTAGGATGTCTAAAAGAGGGTCAACTTTAACTTGAAGATTCACTATACTCCGTCCAACAAAAATAACCAGTACACGTCTTATGCGAAAGCTTTTTCAAAATCAGTAGCGTGTCATATTTTTGCACTAAATGTACTAAATTGAAAGAACTCCCCCATAAAAGGCGTTTGAATGATTTCCATCTGACGCAGACCCAACGTGCTATTGAGCGCATATCTGAGTGTGGACTGAATTGTTTTTGTTATGGCCTATGGCTGCTGCTGCTATTCAATACCTATTAAATATTGATGTGCATTCAGATTTACCAGTGTATTTGGTAACTCGGTTCAGTTTTTTTTCCCTTGGGTTGCTGTTTAGGTGCTTTTGATTTGACAGCTTTAAAAAAAGTTTTTAATGATGAATTTTTTGCATTTGTTTTAATGTGTGGAAAATACATTAATATGAAATTACAAAATTGTAAGCTGTTTTCTTTGAAGAAGAGCATTATTTGCGTAGATTTTCGTAGCGCACCGGCCAATTAATGTGTATTTTATTGAAAGTTTTGTGCAATTTGTGTAGTATGATCAAAACACTGTAAGTCAAAATTCTGTATTTTAAAATTCTGTATCTCAAAATTCTGTATTTCAAAATGCTGTAAATAGGCTGAAAAATAAAAAAAAAAATGAAAATACAATACTTTTTCATTAGCATAATATTCTGATATACTTCCCTTGAACAATAACATGTGCCTATGATAATTGATAAGTCTTTGAATTAATTAAATCCAAAACAAAATTAATGGTATCTTGTTTCTATTTTCTCTTTCTCAATAATTAATGTATTCTGGTTTTACATTTGTTTGGATTTTCAATAAATGATATATACATAAATCGACTTCTGCTTTTTGTTTTGCTTTGTAATGGTAGTTTAAGAACGTAAAATTTTGAGACACAGTGTTCTGCTCATACAGCATTATCAGATGGAAAATTTTGAGATACAGCATTATTGGATACAGTATTTTGCTAATACAGCATTTTGAGATACAGTATTTTAGATTTATAGTATTTTGAAATACAGAATATTAACCATACAGTGTGATACAAAATTTTGACCATACAGTATTTTAAAATACAGCATTTCGACCCGTTCCCGTTTTACTTATGTTCGTACTTGAATATTTAATTTGTTTTATTATTACATAATTTTAATAAATATCTATATTTGCTTGTGTTTTTATTTAAAATACATTAGGCCTACTGGGGATACCCTTCAAAAACGCGTCTTTTATGTGCTATAAAAATAAATATGTTAATTTTTCTAAACAAAAACAATTAAATCAAAAATTCCTATCTAAAAATAAGGTAGGCAACCCTACATATTATTCTTTCATGTTGGGGTAAATTTAACATAAACACTACGAAAACCCTGTGAGAGATTTATTGAATCACATATTTGTGCAATCCACTTTAGCCAGAATGAGAAGATGCAAACGTACTATCTTGTCTACACTACCTATTTTGGACAGACTATAGATGTTATGTAACCAGGTAAGATGCAAATTACCTGGTATAGCTCATCTGATAAAAAAATATCAATATGCCACGTAATGTCAACATGACATTTAGTTGACTTGATGTTTTTCTTTAATCGATCCAGTCTTACCAACCTTCAGCGAACGAATTTTTCAAATTACTAAATTCATTAGTAAATTTTCGCACAATCAGATATTGATGAATTTATAAAAGATGTAATTCTGTCAAAAGTTTATATGCAGTAAGTTTTGAAATAAAACATGACTTTCATTAAAATAGTTTGATGTTCTTTTAAAGTTGAATAATTCTTAAAAACATTTAAATTCCTCATTAAGTATTCTGCACAACTTATTCTTGTTCCAAATGTTGGACTATTTAAATAAGTCTTTTCTGCAAAGCTATAAAAGCGGGTTGATCGTTTCGCTTTTTGAAAAGATGAAAAGCTTACAAAACTAATAATCCATTTCAGTTGAAGATTTCCCTTGAATTATTATTAAATATCAGATTAAAGTAGCCATTACTCATAACGTCATAAGAAAGATGAAAAAAAAAAACTGAAACATAAATCCGACCAGCAGACCTAAGAAAAAAAAAAAGACTCTACATTGAATGGCCTAACAACACCAATCTGTGTGGTCTGCTTTCGCAATCTTAACCCATGTGCCCATCCATAGAATAAGTATATACAATTTCCTGAATGCAAACGATCCATACCAACGGAATCACCTTAATCACTGCATCAGCTTATAAAACATCCAATCATTAGCCGCATGATTCGTCGTGGTTATCGTCGTCGCCGTTGTCGTCGTCGTGTCTCTCACCTTACTAAAGTGTGTAGGTATGTATATGTTTAGCTTAAACCCTATATGCCTCTTCACCTGGTGATTTACTATTTTATATTTCTTATGGCTTTCAGTAGGTAGGTAGGTATAGATTTACTATGCAGTATTTCTCCCTTTTAGCCAAGTAAGCCCCCTCCATACATTTGCGTGGCATAAACATATAAACGACAGCAGCAGTGTCAGCAGCATCATCACCTTCACAGCAGTCTACTTGCCCCATATAGGACCGAGCGTCATAAATAATCTCTACTCTCTAGTCTCTTCTGGTGTTGTACTTTTGTATCTAGCTATTCGCAAGGCAACAGCAACGACGCGACTCCAGAACCAGACAGTCTGTCTATGGGGTCATCTTGGAATGGTGTTCATTTAATCACCTGCGCCACGTCCCACGGCCCACCTTAACGACTACTCCACGAAAAACGCATTCAAATGTGATTCACCCTTCTGACGTCGTGTCGTCGCGTAGTCGTCGGTCGGCGGCGGCGTCATCGTCATCATTTACATCGGTCGGTTGTTCAGCAGTCGATGGTGTCTGGAGGATGCAGATGAGGAGTTGCCCAGCTTTCATCACCAACTTTTCGCTAAAGCAGTGGCGAGTTGCAGAGTGTTGAGAGATGGTGGCGCGATGATACCCTTTAAGTCCCTGCAGACATCTGTGGGTGCATTAACTGCAACAGCGCACATTAATGCCGACATGTCTATATTTTTTTTTTTTTTTTGTTTCTATTTAGGGGTGGGGTGGTAAAGCTGTAAATTAGAAAATCATCCATCTGGAATTACTTCTGTTTTTTTTTTATATACTCTACTCGTACTGTTGATATGTCTTCCGTTATAAGAGAAGAATGTGTTTTTTGGTTGAAAGAATCGTGGGAGACATTTTTATTGTCTGACAGATTTGAAAAAAAGGGGGAGCTGCTGATGATGAGAGGAAAAGCACACTGCTTAACCAAATGCCCCAATAATGGCTAGCAATAAAGTTAGCTGTCCATGGAGGCACAAATAATTGTGACACTTTAGCAGCAACCGTTACATAATCGACGACATTAAGATTCCGAAAAGAAACTATTTTCAGTTTATGGGTTATCGACGTGTTCTTTCGACAACACACACCAACATAAAAAAAAAAACAATCATGTATGCAATGTGGGGGTGAATTTAATAAGTTTTGAAAAATTTAGGACACTCCTTGGACCCGATGAAAGGCAGGGCTATAAAACAAAATTCCATTCCAAACAATTTTGTCATTATTGAGTGTCGGAGGGGAATTTCCAGACGTGACACATTAGTGTGGATATTTGAATGGTGGTAAATGACAGATATTAGGTTTTTGAAAATATTTATGAAATTAAATTATGTACCTCGTAACCTAAATTAATTTATGACATTTTTTTAATGACGTGTAAAATTTGCAAATAAAAATTGTGCAAAGTAAATAGCTGTGTTTCCAAATTTTGCGCACAAAAGTTAATAAACCATCACTTTTTTTAAGAGTCTGGGTAAATATCTCTTATTGAGATTTAAACTGTCAGAAAAGTACGGGAATACTATGCACAGAAAATTTATCGATTTTTTAGCGCAAAGTTTCAACGTTTTTGAAGTTGAGCAATTTATTAAATTTTCTAGCCAAATATTAATTTTTTGCACAAATAGGCCTGACGACATGATAAATTCGATTGTTTGCAATTTTAGAATCACAACCCTGACAACTGACAGCTTTTGTATTTTTACTTGCGATATAGGTGTTATGTACTATAGGGCAAGTTTTGGGATTTTAATCAAACTTGACATTACGATAAGAGAGAATACCAAAAAAGTGGATCCCGCAATTCCGTGTGTCTGTCTGTCTGTAGATCGATCTACAGCCTAAACGGCTGAAGCGATTTTCTTGAAACTTGGCATTTTATGTGATTGTCTCAAAAAGATTTTTGAATTGTTTTTTAGCCCCAAAAATAACGGTACTTACCATACAACGATTTTGATAAAACTGTGTGCACTAATTTGGGTAACATTTGGGTTCAAAATTTTGTTTACATATTTTGTTCTTAACGGTACCTGGTATACAACAATTTTTTTAGATTCGACTTTCTCATAAATGGCTTGACGGATTTCGATTAAAATTTTTATGTAGGATTTTTTTCACATTCTTAACAATTGCATACCAAAATTTTCGAAAAATATTTTTTTCTATTTAAAAAAATATGTACATAGCTAGCAAGATATTTTAAAAACGGATAACGATTTTTTTCGAAATTATACACACATACACATGGGCCGGTGTAAGTTTCGGCCGATTAGCACGCACTATGGAAAGTTGACCATCTTCGTGGAGTCCATTGCGAATGGTTTGATCACTGGCTTGAGTGCCAGTTGACTGCCACAGTTGAGTTTGTAAAGCCCGGGCGAATTTACCTGTCTTCTTTCTGAGTTGTGGCTCTAATTCTTCCTGATCCAGGTCTCCTTGCTACACTCCCGATTTTCTGGAAGCTTCCCACACGTTTCGGATAGCTCGCCGCGACACACCTATACGATTTGAGAATCCCCTTGCTTCAGCATATTTACCGCTCTAATTGCGTTTGCAGTGTCCAAATGACGTATAGAACCGGGCATACTAATCACTTTTGATCACGAAGAAATAAAGAACAACAACAACGTCCGATTGGACATTGATTTTAAAAATAGCGATAAAATAATGAAAAACACATAACACTTCGACGATGTTCTAGAGATGTAAATGTTTCCATTATAGTTCTATCGCCTATCATTCTAAGAGCTCTATTCTGAACTCTGTCAAAAAGACTCAAATGAGTTTTAGTAACTCCTGCCCAAATGTGCGAGTTATAATCGAGCTTTGGACAAATGAAGGAACTATAGATTACAGCCAGATGAGAAGGGGAGAAGAATTTCTTGCATTTTCGAACAGAAAAGCGCCGAATTGCTTCGAATTTCTGAGCATTCCATACGTCCGGTCCTCTTTATATTTTTCTGGTCATCAGACAGTGTGAACTGTATGGAGACCGAATGAAATATTTACGTGATATGATGACAACGTCGGTTCTAGAATAGTCAACTAAGCTGCTGCTGTTTAGAGGTTGTATGGTTATGAGGGTGAATGTTTTTGATCAATGGTTTTTCCGGTAATTACTGACATTTGTTAGATACATTTCGGTTCATGCGGGTCGGAGTGGAATGCGCCGTTAAAAATTGCTGCCTGTTTCACCTAACTAATTTAGCGTTGCAGCGAAATCCCATATATCTGGTGGTGGGAAGCTGGTTCATCAGTGTAGGCGTGGAATATTTTTGTATCAACTGGGTATGAACTATAAGCTTGATGAACGAAAAGGCGGGACCCTGCCCCAATGTAGTTGTCCATGATCGGCGATTGAGTCGAGAAAACGAAACACTTAGTTCTCGGTACGTGCATCACCGACCGCCTTTATGGAATGACCACATATTCATTCTCGTCAATAACACCGCAAAGTGTCTGAGTTTTCTTAAACGATATATATACAAGAGATATATGTATTTCCCCCTTTTGATATGATTATCATCTATAAAGCCTACATTCGGCCAAAGCTTCAGTACAACTTTCCCTATTTGTCCCTTCCATTATGATATTTACACATTCAAAACTAATCTCCGATTAAATCCTATCCTATTTTCATTATCGCTACTTAATTTTACGGGTAGTCATTACCCCTTTAATAATTGACAATTTGTTATGGCGTATGTTCTGAGCCCAACTAACATATAAGTTTCGATAAGGCTTCGGTAAGTCACTAACTTCAATTACACCTTACCGACACCTTTTAGAAGCATCATAGGTAATTGGAAATGTTAGTAGAAAATGCCCCTGAAATATATTTTAGCCAACAGGGCGTTCCAGCTCTAATAAAGTATGCAATTAGTTATAACGCCCTATTAAAGAATTCGATAATAAGAAGAAACTCCCCCGATACAAGCCTACTGATCGTACCGGTGTAAGCCCAAAAATTCAGAACTCACCAGCCACGGTTTAGCCCAAAATATATCTTCATATTAATATTACGTTTGCAAATGACGGCCGCTACAAGCTTCTTCCTATAAATTTGGGAGAACTTAACGCCAGAATCAAAGTTCATCAAGCAAGGGATGTTGACTTGGCAAGGGATGTTGACTTGGCTTCAAAAAAATATATATAAAAATTTAAACGGTAAAAAAAATCTTTCAAACATCAAAAATTTAATTTTATTTTTAAGGTTTTATTTTATATAAACAAATACTATTTTCCAAAAAAATTAAAAAATAAAAATAAAACATTCAACTATTATTTCGAATATTGTGGTCCATGTTCATAAACCCGGCGAATAACATGAATTCCCCAAAACGCTAGTAAGGTTTCTGTCCTGTATAAACATTTTCGTTTGTTTGCCCACAAGAGGAATATCCATGCTTAGTCAATAATAATAAAAAAAAAATGAAGTTAATTTCCTTTGACATCCCCGAGGTCGTTGACAGAAAAAAAAACACCAGGACCAGCAGGTACAATTATTATTGCTGGCAGGGATATGAGCATACGTAGATGATACTCGGATTACATTTTTTGTTATGCTTGTACTAAGAGTTCTCTGTCTCTATCACACTCTCTCTATTCCTTGAAGAACAAACGTGTATGTTATTAAAAACAATCGAACTCAAATGACCCTTTACAGAGTATGTGTTCCCTAAAGTTCCCACAATACGGATTGTTTCTGGACTTTTTGTTGTTTGTGCCTACTTGGGCTTACGAAGCACGGCTTCTTTGTTCCTTACTCGAATGAACGATGACGCGGATATCGAAAATATAGGATTACACAATTCTTTTATCCTTTTTTTCCCGTTTGTTTTTTTTTTAATTTATTTTTTAACTGAACGTGTGTGTAAATATTACTTTTTTTTTGTGTTTTGTACATACGACGACGATTTGTTGAAAGCAAAAGACAAAAAATACCGCGCGCCGCTGCCCTATTGGTTGGTATAGTCGATGAACCCAAACATGTTCCAGTTAAAGGGTCGTCCTCGGGAACATGTTCCTGTGGTAGTTGCTGGATTGTTTTGGAGATTGAGAAGGAATACAAAAAAAAATCACAGATTATTTTATCCTTGGCAGGCCTTTTCAAGCTGGCTATTGTTTGGGTGTTTTTTTTGTGTGTTTTTGTGGTTCAAAGAGGACCAACGGATTTCGCGGACAACGAAATGCACATCCGAAGAAGAATTTTTTGGACGACGAAAATATCAGAGCTTTTGTTTTGTACGAGTACCTATCATCTATACTGCCACATAAAGGCTATCGACCTGAGGGAATTTTACGTTGTTTTCATAGAAATATATTCACGTGAACTGGAATTCCAGAAAATAAAATTTATTTTAACTTCCGGTCACGTTGCAAATAGCAACAGAATTTGCGTTATGCATTTTTTGTTTGTATTTTTTTTTCGTCTTCGTTGGGTAAACTAAAATTGAAAGTTTTTCATCCACCAACGCAATATTCTGAAAATTTATTTGCGCAATGTTTATAATTCTTCGAAATAAGGAATCTCAGTATAATTTTTTTTTAGTTTTTCCAGCTGAATTCCTTAGACGCAGTTGGTTTCTTTTCTGGCAGACATAAACATGGCGTTAATGTTCGAGCGGGTTGTGTTTGGGTTTTTACTAAATAAATGTCTGGGTTGTTCCTTTACTTTACTTTCTTTTTTTTTTTTTTTGGTTAAATGATATTTGCGTAATCATGTCTGGATTATTTAATTTTTGTGTCGATTTGATTGGAAAATGAGAATTTATTCGCACTTGTTGGGATCTAAATTTAGATGAATTTTTGGATTGATTTGGTTTTGTGGGGCACGTTTTTATTTTATTTATTTATTTGTGCCTTTCACAGACAATAACCTTGCTTATATGATTTAGATATACAAAACTTTCGATTTCCTTGTTTTAAAAAAAGTCACGGACATTTATGTGGTTACTTCTTGCCATTGCTTCTAACCTGTTCCTGTAGAAGCCAATGACACTTGCACATGAATAAGTTACTTGTTCTATTCCATTCTTTTCTAGTTTGTTCTGTACTGTACGGTACTTTTCTGTAGTGTTATGTGATGTTCTGTTCTGCACTGTTTTGTGCATTAGGATGTCACCTCACGGGTCTGATATTCGACCGATAGAAAACTTTAGGTCCGCTCATATCTCCTAAATTTTGTTAAGAATCTAAGTTACTTCGCTGTTGTTATCCAATATTGGCAAAATTCGGTTTTTATTTGAAGGTTGATGCTGTTACGCTTGGTAGAGTATTTACATAGTTCGAGAGATCGGTGAGATCCATCCCTAGAAACTTTAGTATACAACTAGTAAATTAGGTATCTATTTCCATACGTGCGTCGGGAAGACTCTAGGTAGGTAAAGTGGTAGTCAAGAGCCAACTCTGACGGACCAGAATAAAAAGACGATTTCTAGCGGGAAAACAACTCCAGCGGAGCGTTGCTAGAGCAATTTCGTACTGTCGACGAAAGAGATTAAGTTTTTGTTTTAGACACTTCTAAAGATAAGAAAAGAAAGTTTTTCCAAAGGATTGCATTCTTAGTCTGGCCAAAGCGGGACACTTGCAGAGGAACTGAAGCACTGTTTTCCTATTCGTTCTTACAACTACAGCAGTAGGGGTTAGGGTGGATTCTACCTTTTTGCGTGCTCTCCCAAAGGACAGTGTCCAGTGGAAGTAGCGACTAACCTTGCCATGGCTCTCCTCGGTATACAAATAAGATATTTTGATATTCTTGTTTTGAAATATTTTTGTCGAATTCACGGCTTTGATAGCCGCTTTGCTGTCTGAGATTATTGCCGAATTTAGATTTTGGGATGGATTTAATTTAATAATTCTGCATGCTTCTATTACAGCTAGTACTTCAGATTAGGAAACGCAGCAAAGTCGCTAAGTCGGAATGATCTAGAGACTTTCAGCTAGAAAAATTCTGTTTCGATACCGCGCTCCATTTTATATTCGTCGGTAAAAATTTTAGAGTCTAAATCTTTTGGCACTTCGTCATCTTTCCAATTCTTCCTGGATGGGAAGATAACTTTAAGGTAGGGATGCAGTAGTCAGTGTTTGTCGACAAAGTATCTGGTCTAATCAATTTTGCTGCGTTGCTGTGGCCGTAAGGTTTGCCAAACCAGCATTTTTACTCTTCAAATCTTAGCGCGCTGCAAGATACCAGATGTTTATTCTTTAATGTGGTGCTCAAGAGGTTAAAGATGTAAAAAAACACTTAAGGTATCCGTTGGACAAGATCTAAAAGAATTTTGTTCATTACTAAAAGCCACAGAAGCGGCGACAGAACTCCACCATGTGGTGATCCTCTATATACATAATTGATATCGGTCGAGTTGCCTAACGAATCTATAATCATTCTGCCACCGTGAAAGGAGATAATCCAGCATTGAATCTATTAAGATATGCCATAGTCCTTCAGTAAGTCTTGAATAGATTCCGTTAGATTCGGTAGGACTCTAGTACTAATTATGGGACACGGAGGTTTCATTTCTAATTAAATCTAGTACTTTTTTGGCACTTGCAATTTAATGTGGCAGAGCTCTTGAACGGAAAAACCTAGCGGTATTTCTTTTTTTTACGCCACAATTATTTTTTTCTAAAACAAATGTAAAAAAGTCTATTAATAATCGACCTCAATTGGTTGGAATAGATTCTTGATCTCCGGCAGAATAAGTAGATGAAGGTTATTATTTAACTGGCCATAACACATTATTAAGTGAAGTTGCTCGAAGAAAAGCATTTTATTATAGGCATTCTAATTAACGATTTTCTAAACAATAAAACTTATTACATACGATAAAAGAAGGGGAAACATTAATCACATTTAAATAATTGCATTTTTATGTTCAATGATTCTACAGTTTATTTGTTTATGTAAATGGCGCCCAATGTGAGTTTAATATTTTTTTTACTTTTTTTAAAGCCTAATAAAAACCTAGTGTATGTAAGTTATTCTTGGTTATGTAAATGGCGCCCAATGTGAGTTTAATACTTATTTTTTACTTTTTTTAAAGCCTAATAAAAACCTAGTGTATGTAAGTTATTCTTGGAGGTTAATGTAGTAAAACCCATCCACTAAGGTTTTCACAGGAATCAGAAGCGTCAATCAGAAACTCCAAGAATACTTACATATGTATGTAACTCAGCAACATGTTTAACTTGGAACTTTATAGTTTGCTTTATATTTAAATTATAAATGCATTTCACATGAAGATTGCACAATTTCATGCAGTTAAATGCCATAACAGTCCTAAAGAAAATGACGCCTAACTGCTTCTGCCGCACTACATCACTTCACCGTTACAATTAGTACAAAAGATATATAGCAGGGTAAAACTTCTTTAAAAAAAAAAAACTTGCTACTATACTCCAATACCTACTGGAGTAATTGGGTGCCCTGGAGCTACATGGGGCAGCAAAGCAACCAGCGAAAGAAGAGTTCGAATGAACGAACGAATGGATCATTAGAATATTACAACTTCCCGGAGATGTTCGAGGCGGTTTTACGATCGCGCCACTGCTGCTGGCTGACTGCAACAATTCGTCTTCGCCTAAGCGCCCAGCCAGCCAGCAATAGCAGTATATCATTGCCCCATCTAGCGACGGAGCGGAGATTTACGACTGAGCGAAAACCATCTAATTATTACTTCGCGAATGATGAAGCGATTTTTATGTCCACCACTTGCGCCGCGCCTCTGGGCAATTCAATTGCACCAGATAATAGCAAAAGCAGTGGCTATTATGAGGGTACTAGCTAGAGAGGGTAAGACATAAAAGGCAACATGGCTGGAATGATTTCAGAGGGCGCCTTCTATGATTGGTTTGTTAGCTGGACTTATTGCTATACCCAGTTCTTAGCTCCCGTGTGGTGGCCCTCCAAGCAATTTTTCAT
The DNA here is from genome assembly GCA_910595825.1 of Philhelius pedissequus. Lineage (NCBI taxonomy): Eukaryota > Metazoa > Arthropoda > Insecta > Diptera > Syrphidae > Philhelius > Philhelius pedissequus. The sequence goes on from OU343160.1 coordinate 332,504,112, forward strand.
TTGCACTCTTCAACATCGTCGCTGATGTAGAATTTTAAATCGCAAAGACGTGTAATTATGTCAGACCATTAGGCGCTGCAGAATCTATGAATGGGGCACTCTGCTGTTTTATTATTCGTCATCGTCATTCTTGTATTTATTCGGGATCGAAATGATTACACAAAAGCAACGCAAACTCTGTGGAAAAAATATATCCGGCTTGAATGCCAATTCTATAGTTGATTTTTTGTTGGGGCACAAATTACAGGTCCCAGCTGATGGGGGGTACATGCGTGCTGCTGCTGATGCAGAGCGCGCGAACTGAAGTAAAACACCTTTCGGATGAACGGATTCGAATGCCGTTCAGCAGCAGCGTTGCAGGCGTTTCTTCTAATTGCATCTCGAGCTGTCAGGAATGGAATTGCTTTGTCCTAAGGCGTGAGTTTCATTTGTATCTTATTCAAAAAACACGGGTATTATATCTTTGACCGATGCCATCATCGTGGAATAGCTAATCAAGAAAACTATTTTTCTTTCTTGTTTTATTTTGATGAAGTATGAAGAGTGGTTGGCATCTTTGTTTGCATGTCACGAGATGGATATAGTTGATGGAATTCAGTTTAATGAACACAAAAGTGGGGTCGCTTCTAATAAAGCTATTAGAACTCAGAAGTCAGAAAATAATGACTTTAAGAGATAATGATTACAACAAAAAATAAAACAACAAAGTTACTGTGAAAACATTAAAATGTAATCCATGTTACATTGCATGTAAAAAAAAGTTTTTTCCTATTCCGACAAATTGATGAGCATTCCTGGACCTCTATGTTGTGTTGTTCTTGGCTGACGCTTGTACGTGTGCCAACGGTGTGTTGAGATTTTGTTTGTTCTATTTTCTTTTTTTTTCGAAGAACTGCGGAACGAATTCCACGAAGAAGAGAATTAGTGCAATCACTATAGAGAAATATGCTACCAATTCTTTGAGGTACAACATGCAATCTACAAAATTTAAATAGATTTAATAATCAGTATCAAAATAGCTAGATTTATTTTGTTTTCGATTAGTCATCCTGAATGCTTCCGAATTTCAATGGGTATCAAATGACAGTTCGATTCTGGATTTAAAATGAGAAACAAAACCAGACTATATGTCAAACTCAAATTCAACGTTGTGTCGGCCATTTTCACAAAATTGCAAATGTGGATTCGACATTCCCATCTCTACACGTACACTCCATTTAATTTCAGAATCGAGAATCCCAAGGTTTTACTTTTTCGACGGATTACAAATTGAAAATAACATGACACCTTTCATTCTTTCGAACTGAAACACATAAGTCTTGTTGTTTAGGTATATTTATCCGCAGCCAAACACAATTTCCCAAAAAAGATCCGCAGATGCCTATCGGGAATATCCCAGGGAATTTCGTTTCCCACGGAATATTTTATTCCCCAGAAATTTTTCCTGCGATCGTGAATTTTCCTCAAACAAAATTGTATTAAATGACAGCAAAATTCCCTGGATAATTTTTTTTCCGATACCAATAAATTACGAGGGAAAACTTAGAACATCATTCACATTTCATACATTCGAATGAAATTTGTATTCACAATAACCCCAATGTTGCAATTCCTGATCATCTGTCAAATAATTAAATGCAAAAATCAACATATGATTTGTTTTTATTTCGTCAGATAAAATGCAAATAAGAAAATTAACACTCGAACTAAAAATCGAAATAAAATGGAAGATATAATGAAGAAGTAATACATAACAAAAAAATTGAGATATGTATTGTGGTGTTTTAAATGTTAATATTAAAATTATTTTATCGAAGTAGAGGGGTATGTTCGTAGAGTGCTTGCTTTCAAAAATGTCACCGTTAATTATTTAAGTATTTTTTGAACTTCGTTTATATGCGTTTGATTTTGAGTAGAGAAGTTTTTTGAGAAAAACAATTGATCACCAAGAAAAACACATAATTAAGAGCATACATTTTAGTTATACGAATTTCGTAATAAGGATGAAGCTTAGCTTAAAACTATTAAAAGGCCAGTTGTACAAATTTGGTTTGATTGGTAGTTCAGCAATTTTAACTCGATTTGAGCTGCATACTGAGGTTTAATGAGAATTCAAGGTTGAAGTATGTGATAGCAGTCAAATAATTGCTTGAACCATCGTTGAATCTCAGTTTATTTGCGCAAATCGGTGAGTTAAGATTACTGAACGACATATCAAATATTTGTAGCCGTTTTTAGGTTTTTATTTTGAACCTCAAGTCTTAGACATATAATTCTCTTCGCCTTTTGACAACTTTATTGCTTTCTTTTTTCGATAACTTTTATTACGAATTTTAAACTATTATTAAAATATTTTTGTACGAGTTGTGCATGAATTTAATTAACACTTTTTTTTTTTTATAACTTTGCACGCGCTCAAGGGATTATGAATATCCTTTTATATGTTTTTCTTAACACAGCGCGGGCATCTGGTGGAAGAAGAGAAGGAAGGATAGGAAAGATGTGTGGCGCTATGTTCTGAGACTAGAGCTGGTTGTTTTCTCAGATTTATCTCCAGGGACTTTTTTATGAATAAATTCTCATAAGGCCATTGTTGTACAAACGTGGTTTAAATATTTGATCCGTGTTTCAGCTATTTCAACTTCTTATTTCGGCGGATTAACAATGATTGAACGTTGAAGTACACGATAAAAGCTCAATACATGCCTGCCTGAACCATTGTTGAACCTCAATTAATCCGTCGAAATAGATGAGTTAAGATTTCTAAACCACAGATTAAATAAATATTTGTACAACTGGCCCGTCCAACTACTTGTACAAATATTTGATCCGCGGTTCAGGCTGGGTTCAACATTTTAACGCACCGATATGAAAAGATTAACTGAAGTTCTATGATTTGCGTTAAGGGTTCAATTATGTGTTTAGAACCAATTTTATGCTTGAACCATGGTTGAACCTGACCTAATCCACTGAAATCGGTGTATTAAAATATTCAATCAAGACTGAAACGCGGTTTAAATATTTGTAAATCTGGCCATTAAAATAAATCAGTTTATGTTTCAATTGTACATGTATGTTCAAAAATAGAAAAATTAATAAAGAATGCCTTAAATAATTTTTTAATTCAACGAAAAAGCCATAGAAATTCATGAAATTGATCAGAAGTATCAACGCCAAACTATAATTTTATTCGATACGTATTTTACGGATAAAATAAACACTCATATAAAAAAAACTCGCTTGTAATAAACGCATGAGAAACACCGTGCCTTTTTCTTTAGTTTTCTTTCGAGATTAATCGTTCAAAGAAACTCGCCTACAAGAAAAACATTCTTATAAGAAAGCTTTTATTACACACCAAAATCAATTCTTAGGACAAAAAGTACGCTTATAAGAAATTTACTTTGTCAGTCAAACCTTTTCAATATGCATCTTTGTGTTACGACCTTCATTAAAAGTTCCCACTTTCCAAAAGAATGACAGCTGAAAATTGAAAAGGCCGCGAATATTCTGACCACAGATGAGCAATACAAGGATGGAAAATTTCGGCAGCTATTTGTGTTTGCCTACAAGCTATTACCTTTATGGAACTGATATTTTTGCATCTGTGTGTAGTTTCACTACACCACATTGTTGTTAGATTTCACATCCATCCATGGAGAGAAAGTCAAATTTACAAATACATTTGCGATATGTAATCAACATTAATTGCCTAGGCTCATAATATTTTGCTTAATTTTATTTATTTGAAGAGAAGACTTATGTACCTATTTATAATATTTTTGTTTCTACTTGTTGAAGAAGAGTATATTTTGTTACTTTGTTACATTAAGGCCCGTTTGCTGATACACAACTTAAGCATTTAAGTTCTATATAAGAACCTATGTGACAGTTTACGCAGAGGAAAAAGTAGCCCTTAAGCTATTTAAGTAGAACATAAATATTTATGATTCGTATCAGCAAACGGGCCTAAAGCTTTTTATCTTAAAAAAATATTATAGATGAAGTTTAATATGAATATACATTATGCGCATATAAAGTTTGTATGGCTTACTTCGTTTTAATGAAATTTTATAGGTACACGTTTTTGTAAAAGAAACTTTCTTTCTTCCGATGTTTCTATATAAAAAAAACTCCGATATAAGAAAGAAATTTCACGGATTTTCAGAGTTTCTTATATACGTGTTGTACTGTACTCAAATAAATGTCACAATCTTTGCTGGCGATAGCTTCTTCCAAAAAAAAAAAAAACGCCTAAAGTTAACACAGTATGCAATATTCTGCACCACATAAAAATGAGATGTCTTATTCGTAAGTAGCTACCTTAAACAGTCTCCAATTTTTTTTCGCCCAGAGCCACAGAATTATTTGTGGAAAAACGAGATTTTATATTTATCCGTGCGCCATTTTGTGATTTTTTGTTCTTGTTATTAGTTTTAACTACAGAGTAATTAAATACAATGTAGCTCTCTCTTTTCTCTCTCTCCATCTCTCTCTCCCTCGCCTCTAGTTCATAGGAATAGGGAACTACATACATATATAAATATTCACTTTGATGAAACTCACATTTGTTATTCTATTTTTTTGAAAGAAAATTCGTGACTTTTTCGAAAAATAATGACTTTTGTCTTACATCGAGGCTACACGCTAATACACATTTTTCTACAAACACATTCACAGTAAACCAAATCCAGCACAGAAACTGGAGATTAGATAACAATTTGACAGCAGTTGGCAAAAACAAAATTGAAATATGTTTGATAATCTAAATTTGTATTCGGTTGCGTTCAAAGCGCTGAAACGATTTTTTGTTTATAATCCTTTATAATAATTTTTATTTATTTACAAATTACTTCGCTAGTGGCTTGCCGCCTACTGTAACAACCAACACACACGTTGGAATTTGACAAGCAGTGTATGTAGCCGAGATGTTATTTTATCTACCTGTTTAGCCTCAGGGTTAACACATTTGGAAATTTCTCCATTACTGAAACTCTGCCTAAATACTTTCTAACTGTGTGTTCGTAAGTTTCCGGTGTAAAGTCAAATGTCAAAGGAAAATTTCCTTATGCATACGCTTACCACTACGAGCATATATTTCATACATGTGTGCTTTATATGGGACACATGTACTAGAATCTTTCCACATTCCACAATTTATGCTAACGTGTTGCAGTGGCAAGTAGGTTGTTTTTTTTTAATAATATAAAAAAAATCTGATCTTAAGACAATATTTCCATTTTGTAAGGTTTTAATGTTAAAATTAGGTAGTATAGATATTAATCTATACTAAAAGGGCAAAGTTCAGGGGACCACGTTCTATGTATATCCTGTTTCCGTTTCAAAACAATAACTCTCTTCTTCTCTTATTAAAAAAGGAAAAAACAATTTTAAATGCAAATCCCTCACGTGCATTGCAGTTCTTGATTGTTTTTTTTTTTTTTTCAGTGCAATTTAAACTTTGCACTTCAATATGGCAGTTTTGTTTCCAATTTTATGCAAGGAAAATATTCGATTGTTAATGTCGCTCGTCCCTAGAGGGATGCAGAAATATTTTCTATAAATGAAATTCCCTTCAATATTATAGAGACTCAATGTTACGTACGAAAAAATCGTACTTAAATGACAAAGAGCATTTTTTGATTGCATAAGTGCAAGGCGTAATGATTTCCTTGTGTGATATCTTGCCTCTAGAACTTCAACTTCTTAACTCAAAAACGATGAAGACTCAAAACTCTCAGAGACGAAGCATGATAAAAAAAAGTATAAAGCTGATTGAAGAGCAAAGGTTATGATTGTGGATGGAGATGAGCAGGGCAGGGTTGACTCCTCTGGCGTTGTCGTCCAAAATGGTATAGCAAAATAATGGTTGTATATATAGTACCTACGAGTATCTACAACATAGTATAGTATAGTACGAGCGATATCCTTTGGGATATTTTATTTCTCTGACAAGAGTAATTTTCCAAAGTACCCACTTCAAATAAACTCTGAGCTGTTTTGCTGCAATATAGCGTAAGCGTTTGTCATCCCCCGTTTTTCTTTTTCGTGTTTTTTTTTGTGCAATGTTTCGTTTTCTTTTTGAAGAATTTCTTTTATTTTATATTTATTTTAATTTTCATTTTTTGCCCCCGGCTTGGCCCGTATGAGGTTACTGACCACATATATCCATTGTGCATGGCAGCTAGTAAAGAAGCAGCTTTGTTTAAGTGCCAGAAAAAAAAAGCAGAAGGAAAATCCTTTAGGGGATCCATCCGCATATAACCTACACTCAATGATGATGACGACGACCATAACAGCAGTATTAGCAGTCATGTGTGAAAGAGAGAAAGAGGTGCAAATACTATAAAACGTCTTTGTTTCACAAAAAGTCTTCAGAGTTTAACTACGTGTAGGTATATGGGTTATGCAAAAGCGTTTGAAATGTGGAAGTCTGTATAGCAGCGGGCAAATGAAGGATTTCGTTATAAGCAAAAGTTTTGCCGCTTTGAAGTTTACAAGCTCTTTGATGTTTGTAGAAAATTGTTGTAGGGAACACCTAATTTGTGAAAGGGTGCATTTAAAAGTTTTAAGTCTTTTTTTTTTTTTTTTTAATAAAGCGACAAATGTGATGTTTGTTGCTTAATTTTGATTGATTGTTTTAAAAAGGGATATACGTTTCTTATGACCCTTTGAAGACGGATATAGTTACTGCTACTAAAGGGGAGCTTATCCATCTAATCATACCTTTGCTTTTGTTGGATCTGCCTTCAAAGGAGTTTTTTCTTCGCGAGGGAAAAAGGCGATAATGTGATATGTTTTTGTTATAGAGAAAGTTCAATTTAATTTGTGATTTTTAAATATATGTAAATGTAGAGTGAAATTTGTTTAAAACCTTAGGTAAGTCTTTTGTGGAGATTTAAAAGATGACTTACAAGAACTTAGGGCTTGAAAAATTCGCTTCAAAATCAGTAAAAAAAAAGAATATTTTTTCTTCTTGATATTGGATATAAATTTCGTTCAGGAAAAAAACTTCAAATATATATTGTATATGTACAAACATATTTATATGAGAAAAACGTGACCGAACCACAGACTAAGCAAGCAGTAGACAGTAAATACAAAAAACAAATCCACCAAACAGGATGAAGAAGTCAGTAAACTATTTATACGACGAAAAAGACAGCTTCCACAAAAGTAAAACAAGGAAAACATATCGAACACATTTCGAACACATACCGAACACGACGAAGACGATATAGTTCAGTATCAGTTTCGAACCCGATATCAATCGAATTAGTCTTTTCTTCTTAACGATTAGGTAAGGTGAGGTGCGCCATCCAGCTCCATCGATTGTGTAGTCATCAGGACTCTCGTTCTTAGATGTTGCCATCATGGCTTTAAGGACTTCATTTTCCACAAGTATAGCCAATCTGGGTTCTATAGACTTACTATATGGCAACCTGCAGATCGATCGGGGTGATGTCAAAAGTGTTGGCTTAGAACTTTTTAGAGCTTTTAAGCTTGATTGTCTCCTTTTATCATTATGCCGAATAATTGTTTGTAAATATTTATTTAGAGACGAAAACGAAATAGTTGAGTCTGGGATATGAAATATGGAACCCTCTTTTCGACATAAAAACATTTTATTTTGCAACATAGTCTGCTTTTAGCTCGATACACTTCATCCAACGTTTCTTCAATTTGTTGATGTCCCCTAAATAATAGGATTTCTCGAGCTCCTCGAAATAAGCGTTTGTTTCATCGATGACCTCTTGATTCGAAATAAATCTCTTACATCCGTTTGGAAACAAGAAATAGGTGCATGGGGCTTAATCTGGGGACGAGGGAGGAGTTCGCAGTCTAATTGATGAATTTTTACCATTGCGACTGTGGACTTCTGCGCCGTTAACATTTTCAAGGTAATCCCAAAAAAACTGTCGCCATGACCCACCTGACAAACCCACCTTGGACTTCTTCGCCTTAGATTGTCTATTGATTTGACTGTTCCTTGGTTTCTGGTATGTGTGTGATGAATTCCCACGGTTACGAAACTTAGTCAATTTTTTCTGGAACATCACCCAAAACACATCGATTGTGAGCAAACGCTGCAGCCATCTTGCGAAAGCTTTTTTATATCCAAATATTTATATAAAATCGAAATCACTGAGCCATGGATTTTGTCGGCCATTTTTGGTGTGGGACTTCAATTGGGCGACCAGAACGTTCGGTGTCATTATTTGAGCTTGAACGACAGCACCGAAATTAAGTATATCAGCGAATCTTGTGAATGGTTCCAATCGATGGTGAAGAATCCTCATAATATTTGTTAAGCTTTTGTCTGGTTTGCGTGATAGTTTTCTCTCGAAAAAATAATGTTTAATGAACACTCGAAATTCAAATTTTTCCATTTTAACGAAAATGCTCGTTGGCGTGTATATAAAATGGCGACTACCCCAGCAAAACTATTTGACAGATCTGTCTGAAAATTTCGTGCGTTCTTTTGAAAAATGACTTTTGATTAAAAAACTGATTAACGTGGTGACACAGTTTTTGTTAATTTTCAACGACTTATTGACCAATTGATACGAGTATACAAAAATGAAAAGTACGGCTGTATTTTGGCATGTTTCATTCACACACACAAAAATGTTTGTCTATTTTTAATTGAATGCATTCATTTAAATTTACCGCACATAAAGTGTCAAGAAATCATTTGAATACTTTATTAAAGCTGTCAAATTAAATTCGTTCTGTTCGATTTGACACAATTGACACTCAATTATTTGTTTTAAGGAATCTTCTTTCTTCTATTTATATCTTTGTTAATGTTAATAAATACTCGTATTATGATTTCAACAAACACACAATGACACAAGGCATGAACCTAAAGGTAGGAATAAATTGAATAGATTCTTTTCATTATTTTAAATAAAAGAAAAGAAAACAAACATCTTTTGCTTCGTTTCATTATAAGGCGGCTTTACGTGGATCTGCATCTGCAGACTTGAAGAAAAGTAGAGCGGGCCAATAATATAAAACAAACATAAAAGAAAGACAGGGTAAACACTAATAACTTACTCGAACTCTGCTATAACTTTCTTGACACATCTCATAATCAGATGTTCTTAGCGTTCAGGTATGTAGCTTGGAAAAGAAAATGTTCGCTATTTTCGTTGTTTTTAAGCAAACTGAGGTGAAATGGAAAACTTGAAAATTCGTTATCTGAACGGAAAAAATTATGGTGAAGATGAAAATGCTATAATGAAGATGAACATGTTCATCTTCACTATAATCTGCAATCTTCAGGTTCGTACTTCCTATAATCTTCATACATGAAGATGATCTCCATTTTGTTTTTCGCTCTCCATCGCACAAGTATGATTTTTTTATTTGTTTTCCTCTTTTTTTGCAGATGTCAATGCAGATGAAGATGAAGATGCATGTAAAGCCTCCTATAGTTGCCTAAGCTTAAGCGTGTATACTACTTGGGCTTTCATTAAAGTCTAAATGAAGTCATTTTGAGAATCACAGAAAAAAAACTGTTTTCAACGTTTGACAGCTAATATATTTGCAAATTTGAACTGGTAGTTAATCTCTTGGTTTCTTGTTGTTACACAATACACATACTCTTGCAAATATGTGAATCGGTTGTTTCTTGAGACAAATGAGTGTATTTCGTTTTGGCAGCAGTATTCAAAATCTTTTTTAATGGATTCCAGTTGAAATAATTTCGAAACTTTTTCGGTCCATATCTACCACATATTTCGAAATGTGGATTTTAATGGGAAATGCTTGGGATCGAAATTCATGTGTTATATGTGTTATAAACGTAATTTTACATCGAAAACTTTTTGAAAACCCTTTAGTAGTCGACATTTTTTCATAAATTAAACAAAAAATCATAATATATGAACAAATAAAAAACGGGTACTAACAGAAACATTTTCTTCTTATTTCAGGTAAATACAAAACAAGAGCCTGAAAATCAAATGGCGTTGGTGAGTTTTTAGTACTTTTTAAGTGAATCTAACTTTGATATATACATAGCATTGAAGACATGAAATGAATTCTTATAACCATTCTAGATTTTTGCTCACTTTATTGTATCAAAAACCTCACAGCCGATGTGAAAAAGTCCATTGAATTGTGTATAAGAACTTTTAGCTCGCGCAATGGTGTGTTATAAAAGTTCAATTGGAATTTCGATCCTGCGACTTAATCGACATGATTAATAATTGGCGTTTTTTCTTTTTTATCTCCTAGCAGATCTCTGAGCAGAGCCTGAGTAAACCGAGTTAGATCTGAGTAGAGCATGGTCAGATAAATCCGATTTAATTTTGAAATAAACTAAAGCGCAGAACTGTCATATATTATTATAACTGTTTTTACAGGGTGGCCCACGAATCGTGCTACAATAAGAAATTTAAATAACTTTTATTTTAATCGATGTATTTCATTAATTTTTTTTTTCATTGGATTACAAATTAAATTTTATTTTAAATAACTTATGGTTTTTAAAGATGATAGACAGAAAATGACCTCCATGCTCATCCACGCATATGCGGCACCTGATCAGAAAATTGTTCATTGCGGCCTGAAGGGTTGAAATTGGGATCGCCTCAATTATTATCTTAATGGACTGCTTCAATTCAGTCAAATTCCTGGGTTTCGTTTTGCACACTTTCTGCTTAACATAACTCCATACAAAAAAGTCTGGTGCAGTCGGCTGGGGGCGAGCCGAAATAGCAATTTCTGGATATCAATTTGTTTGGAAATTTTCGTTGGAGCTCAGCCATAACTTGTGTGGCTACGTGTGCACTTGCTTCATCTTGTTGCAACCAAATCCTGCTGATAGGGATACGTCTTCGGCGAAGTTCTGGGTAAAAAAACTCATTCAACATCTTTAAATAACGGTCCCCATTGACAGTTTGTGTTACACCGTTTTCTTCAAAGAAGTATGGCCCGACAACACACCTTGATGAAATTGCGCACCACACAGTGACTCGTTCTGGGTGCAGTTCCGTCTTATGGAGCATTTCTGGGTTAGATTCACTCCATATACGGCAATTTTGCTTGTTACCATTTCCGTTTAAATCAAAATGGGCCTCATCAGACATGAACAAACAATTTTATCAATATGTTGTCTTCTTCGGCCATTGCAATCATTTTTCGGCAAAATTGCAGGCGAACAGGCAAATCCTGAAGGTTTAAGTCATCCTGAAGTATCCGTCGTAATGACCGTCTGCTAACTCCAATTTGGCCCGATAAGTTTCGAGTCGAAACACTTGGATTTGCCTGTATTGCCGATGCAACAGCCACGATTGTATCCTGAACCCGAACATTGGGATCTCGATGATACGGTCTTCGTTCTATACTTCCAGATTCGGCAAACATGTTCACCAGCCCCATAATGGTCCATCTACTCGGGGAAGTACCGCCAAACTCCAGCCTAAATTCCCTTTGGACGGAAATAACGGACTTCAAAGAATGGTATCGCTGCATTATCGAAATCCTTTTTTCAGTATCCCAACCATTCATTTTGATAAATGTAAATAGTAGCCTATAAAATAAAAAAAAATAAGCCGATTACTCACACTGAAAAAAAGTTATTACGGTTTATTTTTGTAGCACGATTCGTGGGCCACCCTGTATTAAAACTTATTTACCAGCAAATCCAAAGCTTTCCTTTTCCGAATTCATTTTTGTTTTTAATTGGTCATTATTGTTAAAATTATAACTAAAGTTAGCCGCGCCCATCACTTTGCTCCGTTTGATCGGTCATTTTATTCTGAACTAATGGTTCATGCCCCGATTTAGATCTGATTTAAAAAAGAAACACGAGTTGAGAGATTAAATGTGTCTGAGCTAAAAAAGAAACACAGATCTTTTCTTGACAGCTGAGTTCTTGGAGCTAAAAAAAGAAAAACGCCAAATATTTGTTAATATTCCAGCTGTAGGCTAATCAATATACTATATAGGATCTTCCATTTTGTGGTTGCGAATGTAAATATATATAAGGTGTTTTTTTTTATTTACATGAGAAGTTTCGATGGTTGTTGTCTATTGTTTGACAGTTGAGAATATCAAACTCTATTGTCATTTCTGTTCAGTCAGGTTTGGCAATTCATCATGAATCGTTTAACGCCGGCCGGAACAACGCTTCCATATTGTGAAAATTTAATTTGAAAAACACAAATCTTCTCACGAAGTTCATAGAACATTTTTACCGAAGAATTGTGTTTAGTGATGAATCTCATTTCTCTTTAAATGACTTCGTCAATAAGCAAAATTGCCGTATATGGAGCGAAGACAATTCTCAAGCCATTAACGAATCACCATTACATCTATTAAAATTGACAATTTGGTGCTGTTTGGCTTACACACTGGCGGCATCATCGGTCCTTATTTCTTTCGAAATGAGGAAGCAGTAACGGTGAATGGCCATGGCCTGTTGACTGATTTGTTGTTTCCAAAAATTAATCAGCTAATCATCCACGACATTGGGTTTCAATAAGAGAGCTCAACTTGCCATCAAAATCAATTAATTTGGTTACAGCTTTATTTCCAGAAGTGGCCCTGTTAACTGGGGCCCCTCGTTTGTGCGACTTAACGCATCTCGACTACTTTTTATTGAGCTATGTTAAGTCACCAGCAACTCTTGAAGCATTGTAACCCAATATTTAAGTCTCCATTGACGCCATACGGCCAGATTTATTAGAAAAGTAGACAAAAATTGTACTGATCGAATGGACTATGTAACTCTTATCCGCGGCTGACATATGCTGGAAATCATATTTTAAAAAATAAATGCAATAAAATTATCTACCAGATTATAAAAATAAAAAATTCATTCCAACAATATTTCTGTTTTGTATTATTATTTAAAGTTCTCTAGCTCTTAAAAAAACACCCGTTGTAATTTACATTAAATTTAAATCTCGAGCATAGATCCCTTCAAAAGATTTTTCACATTTATTTCCGAGGCTTAAACAAATAGTTCCAAGAACTTAAAAGACTATTCACAGTCACAGGCGAAAATAGCTGCTCCTGATGTACAGCTAACTAAATTGAAAAGCTTTTTAAGCCGCACTGCCATTGCCTAAAAAGGTTTACCAATTACCAACCGACAGTCACTGATGGTTTTGTTCTTTGTTTTTTGATTCCCGGCACTTTGTGCCAAATGAAAGTGGTCCTATAATAAAAACTATTGAACTTTTATAAATTTTTTTTGGTAAGGGGATTCTTAACCACTTTGAAGTTTAAAGCAGTCTTTTGTTGTATGGTCATGTCAAACGCTCCCCAATTTCTGTTCGTCCTATTCCAGCAGTTTTCTCTGCCAATTATATAATTTTCTATAATTATAATTTTGTAGGTCTGTTCTTTTTTTATAGACACAGACAAAGCTCTATTTAACCTCAAATGAAACGTAGTAGGGTACATCACTCATTCATGATTTTGGAAAGGAATGTAAAATTACAAAGGAACATTTTCAAGTTCCATTAATTTTCTTACAGGAAGCGACCCGGAATGAGAGAAAGTAAACTCAAATAAAACTAAAAATCCTTTTTCCATTGACTCACAGAAACAAAAAAAAAATAACTTCATATTCTGAATCAATATATAGTAGGTAAAATGTCTATACATATATGCAGTATAGGGTTGGTTCCTTATTCCCATCTCTGCTGCAGCCGCATTAATGCGCCAAGCCAATGGATGATGGCTCCCCTTGTACACATCGTTTCGTGCTTAATTTAACGTAATTAATCCTTTTTGTAGATTTTGTGTTGTCATCGTCGACATCGTTGCCGTTGTTGGTTTTTTTTTTGTATATTTTTTTTTTCAGTTCTTAACCATACCTATACGATATGATGGCAGTCACATTTGTCCTTCCTCTGGATGTCATTGAACTACAACACAAGAGTACAATTTTCCACTAGAGAGTCCTTTTTTTTCTGTGTACCTGCACTCGTTTTCAAATCCATCTACCCATGGCCATCCCATACCTATATCATATCCAGATTCCCACATCTGAATTTTCATTCTCATCTCGTTCTCTCTCACTCTTCGCACTAAATCCTTTAAAACGTTCGACGTAGTCCTGGAAAATTTCCTATATCCAGGATGGGATAGGAAACTTGTTTTTTTTTGCAGTTGTAGAAAAATGGAAAAAAATTAATTGAGTGGGAATCGTGCATATGAATTAAACCAATTGGATTCTGGGGCTAGCCCGGCCACCTTTATGCTGGTAAATGGGAATGCACTTGGAAAACTCACTTTTTGTTGTATTTAGTAAGTATATTTGTTTTTTCATCATTTAGATGTCCTTAAATTTTTTTTTCATAAATTGTTTGCTAGGTTATTCAAATGCCGAGTTATCGAGGCATGTTATTTCAAGTGGGTGCGGAGAAAACTTTCCGAACGAAAGTATAATCATGAACTTTTTTTATTATTTTTTTTTTAATTTTTAAAGAGCATTGTGATGATTTGGTTTGTTGACCTTTTCAAAAGAAAAGTTTTCCTTGATTTAATTTGTTGGGTTTGTAAAGGGCAGTGATGATGTTGACGATGATCATAAATATATATGCTTACTGAGGAATTTTGAAAGAACGAATCTGTATATGACACCCCGGGGGATTTTTGCGAATCATTATTTGTCTTTTTTTGACATATTTATTGAAGTTATCAAGTTTCGATCGTAGCTTAGTAGATAATTTGTTTGTTTTTTTTTTTAAGAAGCAATAGAATTTACATACCACTTTAAAATTTTAAAGCAATTTATGTTGAAAGAAAACAATTTGACACTCAAAAGTTACCACCAACACCTTCCAAAATTGACTTAAATGAATTCAAAAGAGAAAATACATTTTCGCCGTCAATTTAGCATTAAAACAACAAATATTTTAAAGTCAATCCTTTAAAATTTTGAAGTGAACTTTAAGTCCATGAAAATTAACACACATTGTGTCGTCACCTTAAATTTATCATTTTTTGTTGTCAAGAATCAATTATTAAAAGAACGCAACCAAATTTTCAGACAGATCTGTCAGATCGTTTTATTGTGGCAGCCATTTTATATAGCAGTTATCAAGCAGTTTCGTTAAATTGGATAAAAGTGAATTCTGAGTGCTTACATTATTTCTTGCGAGAAAACAATTATAAGTGTGTTCCCGTACTTTGTGCACAAAAATGTGAAGACTGTCATTTTTGCAAGAGTGGGGGTAATAATCTCTCAGAGCGCAACAAATTTTCACAAAAGTACGGGAACGCTTTAAACAACTATTTTTGCCATTTTTTAAACGTCATCATAAAAGAGTATTTTTTAAAATATATCAAATATTTATTAAAGATTTTACTTGAAATTATTTAACCAATTTGATGTCACAAATTTCAATTTATTGCATGGATAAGCCTGACCAGACTATAAATTCTATTCTTTTTAACTTTTGTAACGATACCCACTTGGCAACTGACAGCTTATATATTGTTTTTTTCTTCATTTGACAGTCTTCATAATTTTGTCCAAAGAAATTTCTTGGACTAAAATTCGCAGCCTGGGGAAATATTTTACTCTCTCATGAGCGCTCTCTTCTGTGAAAAACTACGAACATTTGGAGTACGGGAACAGGATTTGACTATTTTTCGTAGAAATTCGTGGATTTTCGCAGTTTTAGGGAGTACGGGAACGGACCTTATATCACGCAAATTACGACTCCATGGCGGGGAAGACCTCCTCATTCCAATCAAATTTCTGCCGGGCGAGTGATTTTTTAAAGTTTGGAAGAGTCGCACGAAGCAAAACCTGGAGAATACGGTGGATGGGGCAACAGTTCATAGTGCAATTCGACCAATTTGGCCGTAACGATTTCGAAGGCGTGAGCCGTTGCCTTGTCACTCACGGTGCGGTGCCTGAGCACTTTTTTCTTCGCCAAATAGCCGTGTGTTTTCTTTAATTCGGCGTCGAATCGACCCAATAAAAATGATGGTTTTGCCCTTCCCCAGGTAGTCGATGCAGATCACACCTTGTGAATTCCAGAAAACGGTGGCCAATACATTTCCGGCTGATGGGACAGTCTGCGCCTTCTTCGGACCACGTTCGCCAGGTGAAGTCCACTGTTTCCACTGTTTTTTGGTCTCTGGTGCGTACCAGTGGATCCATGTTTCGTGCACAATCACGAATAGACGTAGAAGTCCCTTGAATTGCGCTTAAACAACTTCAAACACTGCTCTCATGGTTGCGTTTTTTGTCCAGAGTGAACAACCGCGGCACCCATACAGCCGACAGCTTACTCATGCCCTAAATGTCATGGCGTTCTTTTGAGATGCCTACTGTCTTAGCTGTTTCGCGCAACTTCAATCGGCGATCTGCCAATACGAGATCGTGGGTTTTTGACAAGTTATCATCCATGGTAGACATTTTCGGATCACCTGGATGGGGCTCATCAAAAACCGATGTACGACCACGATGAAAGTCGTTATAACAGTTTTTGACGGTCGCCATCGAAGGAGAAGAGTCACCGTACACAGTATCCAAGTGCTCTTTGATTTCGCTGCACGATTTCCCTTCCAAAAGCAAGAATCGAGTCACCGATCGATATTGCTCTTTTTCATTTTTCTTAATTTCGCGGACAAGCTGGGTTCCACACGCGGCCAAAACAAAACTACGAATCCGATTCGGCTGTAGCCGTCTAAGAGAATGCACTAGACGATAGTAAATCTCTCTTGCAATACTGGCAATGGGGACGGTGAGGCTAAGTCCTTACCGGATCATCCTCGTATTAAAAAAAAATTACAATGGCGGCAGGAAATTAAATTGCTCTTAGTGAAAAGAGGTGTAGTGAAGTACAAGTCTAAATCATTCCTGACTAAGTATCTGAAGGAATATACTTTTTTGTTTGACAAGAGAGCTGAATACCTAGCCTTGAAAATTCTCCAGATTGGTTCTACCATTGGTTCGGTTGTGAATTCAAAGATCCGGCTGTGAATCCCCTTTAATACTCTCCTCTATTAGGGTCGGGGAAGATAAGACAATGGCTGGTATGCAGGAAGCTTTGTCTCAGTCTCAAAACTCATTTTTGTGTCAAAAAACTTAGAAAAGTGAGATTTGAGACTGAGATAAAACTTCCTGCATACCAGCGAATATCTCACTTTGTTCAATTTCCTTTCAAAATTCCGAAAGCGTTTTCATTCGCTTTCGACAGGATTCATTTTTATACTTACGTCATCTAGAAAGTTTTTAATTTATCAGAAATTTTCCTCCTTCAAGAATCTTTGAAAAAAAAAACTAAACGAAAACTTACCTCATTAGCTGTGTTCCCGTACTTTGTTGTATGTGTTTAATTAAATAATAAATTTCCTTGTAAAAATTTGTTAAAGTTCAACAATTTGATATCGCAAGTATTTATCTATTAGCCTAATTAAACAATACGACACGATAAATTCGATTAATTTCCACTTTTGTAATGACACACCTGACAAGAAAACAGACAGTTTTTCTGAGCCTTCATAAAATTCACTAAAATTCGCAGCCTGGCGAAATATTTCACTTTTTAGTGAGCGCACACTTTTGTGAAAAATTCCCATATTTATAGTCAAGAAAAAGATTTAACAGTTTTTCCTAGAAATTCTTAGATTTTCGTCGTTCTAAGAAGTACGGGAACACACCTATTAGTGTGTGAAACGTCAAAAGATAACACTCCCGAAACAAACACACAAATTAGTCCAATTAGGAATATTCTCCTATTCTTAATTCGACTAGTTTGTGTGTTTGTTTCGGGAGTGTCATATTTTGAGGTTTTACACACTGGCAGTATCCAGTAACTTTTTTAGTGTAGGGGAAATTTTTCTCCTCCACTTTGACAATCTGATACATTCCTTGCGTCAAAAACACGAGAAATTGACTTTATCGAAAAAATTTATTTTTAATATGCGTAAACACATCACAGCACTTCAAACCATTGTATAACGGTATTTTCTTCTTTTTTACCCCAAAACAGTGTCAATGTTTTCTTTTTGAACGAAAAATTATCCGTGGTGAGTATAAATTTTTGTTCGAGTGAGTTCATAATTCGATTAAAAAAGAATTATGTAAACGTCAACCATTTTTCCTTACGCAAAAATTACTCCTGTCGAAGAACTGTATCCTAGACTTTTCACTACATTTTGTGAAAATTTGTATAAATTGTTACAAATTCACAAGAAAACGAACAGACATATATTATTTGCCAACCATTATGAAGAACTGTCATTTTGACAGGCTTCACCCACATGGTGATACATTATGGTTGATTCCAAATCTTCTAATTCTTCTGCCTTTTTATTCACCTATTATATCCATCAGCCATTACATACCTTTAATACCAAAAATGTAAGAAAAATCCCGTTTTTTATCACATCACATGTAATTCTAGCGTTTTTAAGCGCCGCCCAATCTAATTACACTCCAAAGGACGAATGCAGACATCCATTAAAATCCCAAAGACACATCACATACGATAGATATAAACGAAGAGAGATGTTTTTGCTAGATGCCATAAGATAAATTGCACGAATTCAAATAACAGATTTTAATAGCGGATATCTACAATTAAAAATGACACAAGCCCCCGGACACGGACAACGACGACGGTGTTCTGGTGTTCTTCTTCGATTTGCCCCTTCCTAAAGGAGCTGAAAAAGAAGAAGATAATAATTCTCGCTTTAATGAAAGATCTCTTCTAAGCATATCTATAACTATGAAAAAGTGCATATACATGTATAGTGTTGTCCTAGGCATCAGAATCCAATGAGGCAGCACACACCACACATGTAATTACTAAACGCAAAGCAGGAAGAAGAATTTCTCTTCTGCTTTGGTTGCTTTTAATAATATCATAGGCTGGCCAGGTTGCCACATGCTGCATCCCGCTGTGAAATTGACAACTGCAACACCTTTCTTGCCACAGCAGCAGCATCAGCTAACAGCTTAACAACAACAACAAGAAATCATTGGCCAATGGTCACTTGGGTTGAACTAATAACGAACTTGCTGGCATTCATTATAGGCTTGTCTCCCCGTTTGAGACGTTTTCCTCTACCAACTATTCATCTGCATTTCTATCAGTCATCCTATCTTCCATATCATCTATTCAGGCTGCCTTCATCTGGATATCGTCGTCGTTGTATAGTCGTCGTTGTCATTGCCTATCTGTCCATTTGGGTGAAGATGGAGCATGTCTGACTCTGGCGCTTGCCGCTCCAACTGGGTTATACAGAACCGAGATATTTTGAATGAGTGAATCCTTCAGTCTCGGTTCTCGTCGTCGTGTTTCTGTCGCTGTTGTCGTCGTTGGTCTACGAAAAGATTTGGTTTTGTTTCGTTTTTATCATCGGATCACATCATAATATGCATTTTCATCCGCATCTGCCGACTTGATGATGATGACGACGACGACGCATACCGAACCGACGAAGAATAAGAGATTCAAATTCAAATGGCGACAAGAACCTGCAAACCAGCCAACAGTTGCAAAATAGCCATCTTCATGCGGGCCAATATTGGAGAAACTAAAGACCATTTTGTGACTTTGACTGACACAAATCAATCTTGCAGGGGAAATAATTTATTATACTTATATTTGCTGGGCAACAATGGTCGAAATTACATTTATTACAAGATCTTGGGCTTGAAGGATGACCAAAACAAAAACAACTGGCGTGCACCTGACATTCTAAGTCGCCATTTGACTGGACTCTAATATGCTAGGCAAAACTTACAAGTCTCTTTGCCTTTGATTGATATCTCTAGCCAAGCAGGTGGTTCTTGTATGTGCCTGTCATCTATTTATTTGGAAAATAGTTTTTAAAAAAATCGAACAAGACATTTGTCTTTGTGATCAAAATCGAACAGTTCTTTTGTTTTTTTTATTAATTCAGCGGTTTGAATATGTTTGTTTTTATATTCTTGTAAGTGAAGTAAGCTTTTGTCCTTGTCATTTCGTTCCACACTGTTTCGGTTCCGTTCGGGGTGGCGTTCACATTTCCCTTACTCAATCAATTCATTTTGACGTAAGTTCAATCCGTGTTGCTTAGACAGAATGTAGTGTAAACGCGCCTGATTTACAAAAAGACGGAATAAACTACTTAAATCAATAATTTTGTCAGTATACTAAATGTCAAAAAAATCCAGTAATTTTTCAAAAATCTAAAAATCATGCCTTACTTCGTCATCTCGCTTTAGCTGTAAAGTAAAGGTTGTTCTTCTTAAAAATATAGAATTAAAAAATCAAATAAAACATATAATTGTTTTTTTGAGAGAGATAATTCTTTGCCATTTTTATTTAAATATGATTTCTGGAATTTCTGACCAAGGCGGTTGGCTCGGATGTAGTCCAATTTTAAAGCCAAATTTTCGATCACTCTTTGCAGCATTTGGGGTCGAATATTGGCAATACCTCGGCGAATATTGTTTTCGAAGTCTTAAATCGTTTCTGGCTTATGGGTGTAGCCCAGCGAGTTCACATACCTGCACAAAAACTAGCCTAGCCCTGTTCAGGATTTTCGAGGTCAACTCACATTTCCAAAACGCGAAATTATGGCGCTCACCAAACGTTTCCTTCAACAAAATAATTGCGGCACAGCTACCCCACGTCAATGCGATTCAAATCAGGAACTAAAAATGTATTGATCATATAGCAGCGTTTCCCAATGTGTGCTCCGTGGAGCACTTGGTGAATATCCGAGTGCTCCGAAAAATTAAAAAAAAAATTAAATGAATAGACAATTTATTTATTGTCAATGACATCCCGTAGGTTAACTGCGAGGATGTGTGCACAGACGGAGCCAATGCCATGACTGGAAAAACGTCCAGTGTCGTGTAGCTATTGCGTTCTATATCGCCATGGCCTTGCAATGAAAAAAATGCCACTCTCTTAAAAGAGGTCTTAGACGACAGCGTGAAAATAATCAACTTCACTTTAAACCACGGCCTTAGAATACAAAGCTATTCAAAGTATTGTACGATGACAGGGGTAGTCTACATATGTCTTAACTCCTTCATGCAGAAGTATGGTGGTTTTCTAGCGGTAAAGGCTTTTTCACATAAGTGCGACCAACGACGGACGATTCAACGAATAAATTCCATTTAGAACAATTTACCAACTTAAATTGTTCACAAACTTTTAACGAAAATGTAGAAATATAATTTATATTAATGTTCAGATACAAAAATTTACTTTTAAATTGCCAAAACAAGATAAATTTAAGAAAACAATATTGGTCGTCGATAATTTTGCCTGATTGTTACGAACAGTCAAACTCTATTCGCGTTCCACATACCATCCACACTTAAATGAATAATTTGCTTGTCGCGTCAAACCTCAACGTTCAACTAATCTTCGTGACGAATAGAATTAAAGCCATGTGAACGAAATTCCAAAATGGACGAATATTCGTTAATTCGTTGATCGTAGATCGCTCTCATGTGCATAATACTTAAGACCCTGACGCGGCTTTTCTAAATGAGGGCTGAAGTCAGAACCTTCCTTTTTAACGACAACTTTGATTTGGACGACAGGTTGTGTAATGAGGTTTGACGTATCTAGCCGATGTATTTAAATAAATATATGATTAAGTGTATCACTTCAGGGAAACTCAATAACTGTTTTCGATGCCAGTGATAAGCTAGAAGCATTTAAAAACAAAATCAAGTTTTATGGGTTGCAGACCCATACTCTGCCGCGTTGGAAAACCCAGCTTCTCTGTCATCATTGCAGTTTGAGTGCTTGATTGATTTAGCATAAGATTCTGCGATGAAGGCAGATTTTGAAACGAAGAAGTCTTTATCAGAATTATGGTGTATGTTGAAGGACGAATTCAAAATATTGACTGATAAATCCAAAATAATTCTTCTGCCGTTTGCAACAACATACATGTGCGAATCAGGATTCTCCTCCTGTGTTGGAACCAAACACAAAATATAGATCCCGTTTCGATGCAACCAGATATACCAGCATTATGCAGAACAAAACGGGCACATTATTTTCACTAAGAAACCTTCTGAGCTATTTATTGAAACACAATTACGTATATGTATATTATATTTTAAAATATTATTAATTTTTTAATTTTCTTAAATTAACGTTGTTTTTGTTTTTTCGTTAAAGTTACTTCTTTTACTTGAATTTGATAGAATACATATATAAAAAAAAACAGGTAATGTATGTTCTACATAAACATAACTGCGATAAAATAGCATATACATAAATGCGACGAAGTGCTCTAAAAGGAATTTTCCACCTGAAAAGTGCTCCGCGACTAAAAAAGATTGGGAACCGCTGCTCTATATGGTTACAGTGAATGGACATCGTTCTGGCCGCCATAGTTTTTAATGCAATAAGAACCAATGATTCTACCAACCCATAAGACACATCAAACTATCAGTTTTTCTGGACTTAACTGCGTCTTGACAATTGCCTGAGTATTATTTCCACTCCAAATGCATCAGTTTTGCTTATTGAAGTCGCAATTCGATCAAAAATGAGCTTCATCGCTTAGCAAGATTTTCTTGGGTAAAACGGGGATGAATAATAATCCCGTTTTGAGCCCATTCGAAATACATCTGCAATTTGTATGCCATGTTAAGGTCAGTTGATTCATAATGGCGTTTTTCTTTTTCAGCTCCGAGTAAAGAACTCAGCTGTCGAGAAAAGATCTGTGTTTCTTTTTTAGCTCAGACACATTTAATCTCTCAACTTGTGTTTCTTTTTTAAATCAGAGCTAAATCGGGGCATGAACCATTAGCTCAGAATAAAATGACCGATCAAACGGAACAAAGTGCTGGACGCGGCTAACTTTACTCATAATTTTAACAATAATCAATAAAGTAAAACCAATTAAAAACAAAAATGAATTCGGAAAACGAAAGCTTTGGATTTGCTGGTAAATATGTTTTAATAAAAACAATTATAATAATATATGACAGGTCTGCGCTTAAGTTTATTTCAAAATTACATCGGAGATATCTGACCATGCTCTACTCAGATCCAACTCGGTTTACTCAGGCTCTGCTCAGAGATCTGCTCGGAGATAAAAAAGAAAAATGCCAAATGAAATAGTAACCCAAACTTAAATAAATCACATGTCAGTGCCAAAATGGCTGTCGTCATTGAAAACAGTGGTGCCAACTACAGATAAAAAAAAACAAATTTTGCATGTTGACTTTTGTTTTTGGATAATTCCTTGTTTAAGCCTAGTACGCTGCTGATGCGAAACGAAATTTTTCGGTGGTCTCCACTAGGAGAGCGAAATGCTAACGAAAACCACATCGGAAAAATATTTGCGGAGAGTTCTGTAAGCTGTCAAAAACAAATGACAAGTTGTAAAAAAAAAGTAATTTTGTCACCAAATTATTTTTAGATGGAAAATTTTTTGTCGCCAAATTACTTTTAGATGTAATTTTCTTGAAATAATTCTTGGATTTAAAAATTGTTCTTGTTACACATAGAGGATTTAAAATAAAACTCAGAACCGTTTAAATGATGGAAATTAAGCAAATACTTTGGGACTTATTACTTGTTTATCTGCCGATTTGATGAAATTTCTATCAATTTTAAGAAAATCAATTAAATAGGGAGGTAAACCACTCTATAATTCGAAAACTACGTGCTTCATTGGAATGGTGTAAACGGTTATGAGTTCTAATTTATGGTTTCTTACTAATTCCGGATACCATTTTCAAGTCCAAGAATTATTTCAAAAAAATTATATATAAAGGAAATTTGGTGACAAAAAAATAAATCTAAAAGTAATTTGGTGACAAAACTACTTTTGCTGCTGATTCTAAAAAGATATCGCTCGCCTCTATTGGACAACCCGTTCCAAAGATATAGTTCAAAACCTATTCACTGTTCACCTTGAAATACATAATCTGAAAATACTTTGAAGTGTATCTTTGGAACGGGTTGTCCAATAAAGATAAGCGATATCTTTTTAGAATCAGCACTTCATACTTTCAAAGGAAGCATCAACATTTTTTGCAAAGAAGTTGTATTAAAAAAAATAGCTCCAGGAATACGCATACATCATTCTAAATATGCGTATTTCAAGAGTGATTTTTTGCAATAAGGCTTCTATATAAAAACTTTTGATGCTGATTTTGAGAGTATCAAGAGTAGATTACAAAAAGGTATCAACCAAGTTTTTAGGATAACCCGTTCCAAAGATACACTTCAAAGTATTTTCAGATTATGTATTTCAAGGTGAACAGTGAATAGATTTTCAACTATATCTTTGCAACGGGTTGTCCAATAAAGGTGAGCGATATCTTTTTAGAATCAGCACTTCATACTTTCAAAGGAAGCATCAACATTTTTTGCAAAGAAGTTGAATAAAAAAAAATAGCTCCAGGAATACGCATACATCATTCTAAATATGCGTATTTCAAGAGTGATTTTTTGCAATAAGGCTTCTACATAAAAACTTTTGATGCTGATTTTGAGAGTATCAAGAGTAGATTACAAAAAGGTATCAACCAAGTTTTTAGGATAACCCGTTCCAAAGATACACTTCAAAGTATTTTCAGATTATGTATTTCAAGGTGAACAGTGAATAGATTTTCAACTATATCTTTGCAACGGGTTGTCCAATAAAGGTGAGCGATATCTTTTTAGAATCAGCACTTCATACTTTCAAAGGAAGCATCAACATTTTTTGCAAAGAAGTTGAATAAAAAAAAAATAGCTCCAGGAATACGCATACATCATTCTAAATATGTGTATTTCAAGAGTGATTTTTTGCAATAAGGCTTCTACATAAAAACTTTTGATGCTGATTTTGAGAGCATCAAGAGTAGATTACAAAAAGGTATCAACCAAATTTTTAGGATAACCCGTTCCAAAGATACACTTCAAAGTATTTTCAGATTATATATTCCAAGAGAACAGTGAATAGCTTTTAGAATATATTTTTGGAACGGGTTGCATTTTCACTTGTTCATCAGTGAGTTTTCTTAGTGGGTTTGTACGTGACCGCTCTGCTACTCTGCGAATGCTCTTTGATCGATTCCCATTTTAACTATAGGTCTTGCTTCCTCAATTAATACTAAAATCGAATGAATAGTAAAAATGCATGGCCTTATATGTCAAATCCAATTGACAAGTGACCAGCTTGCAAGCAGCTTGATTTGCTATCAAATTCACGAGCAGGGCATCTGCCATACGATGGTTCAATTACATTAAAAAAAAAAAAACTTCGTCCAGAAAAGAAAAAGAAGGTAGCGATGGCAATGCGAGGTAAGTGATTTGTCATCATCTTCTTTCTATCAACACAACAAAGGACTAGCGAGGTCATCACCTGAAATTGTAGACTAAATAACAATGTCCATCCCGTGCCGATTTTCACGAAGTAAACATTAAACAGATTGTCTGAACTTGAGAAATAAGTTCTGGGGTATTGTATAAAATCGCCAATCAATGAGATCGGAAACAGGCTTTCTAAATAGAGGTGGGTATCGTTTAAGATGGCCTTTTTGCAACCAAACATTATTGTGGTAACGATGATTTCCTTAATTGTCGTTGGTGCAGCGGAAGGCCGCTTACCTTTGGCTTCCTTGTCCCGACCAGGTCGGAAATTCATATTCGTACTGCCAGTAGCGGGCGGTCGATTTGATTTTTTCTTTGTGGCAATTGAGTTAATTTATGTGTTGAAAGTATGTAGTTAGAAATGGTGAGTGTTTTTTTATATTTATATGGTGTCAAAGGTCGCATAGAATTTAAAAGTCGGAGTAACAAATGTATTTTAAAAATCATGACATGGACAGTTAATTGCAGAACAAACTACTGAATCTTGATTATAATATTTTTATTTAGTAGTCACTTAAAATAAATTAATTTTAAAAGGACATAGGTTATTTTTAATCTAAGCACTAGCACTAGGTATGAGAAAAGTCGATAGTTGGTTATAATCAGCACTCCAAATAAAGATCAGCTATATCTTGTTCGCCGATAAGATATGTGAAGGGTGTGCTTCTTTCCAACTTCCCATTTTCATTTTGCAGATTTAGTTTAGTCGATTTTGAAATTGGTTGTGATACAGAATTAGAATTGAATGTATTTTGAATAATTTAATACAGGAAATGCACAGAAAAACCAGACACTAGAGAAAACACAAAGCCAAAGAAAAATCAAATAAGCATTACAAGAGCTTGACTTTTTTTTTATAAAAAAAATGAAATGTCAAAATTTCGCAAGCAATTAATGTGCAGGTCAATTAAATTGAGAAGGAAAAGAGTGGAGAATTGTACTAAGAAATCTACTACAGCTATCCACTAAAATTACACATTTCGTCGTTCAGCAGCGTACTGGAAAACGAAAAGTAGAACGAAATTTTTCGTTCATGATTTCGTCGTGTCATTTCTGTATGGGATTTTTCGTTTCGCATCAGCAGCGTACTAGGCTTTAGACTTAAAAAACTAAACAATATTTTTATTTTGTATAAAAACTGTGAACGAAAATTAAACACTATTTTTATTTAAAGTTTAATATGAATTCAGAACTTCAGTTAAAAAAAAATTTAAACAAAAATCTAAATATCCGTCTGAACGTATTATTTACCATGCAGTGGTGACTTTCGTTGTGGCTTTTCTTGTGAGTCCGATCCTCCTCACAACATAATGTTTTCACCACAATATTAAAAATTGTATTAAATTTGACAGCACATTTCAAAATCTACATAAATGTTCTTTATTTTTTTTCATGATAAAGAATTGAACTTTGGGTTCTATGAAGATTTAAATTTGCATGGAAAGTCTTCCATATACGTAGAACAAATAGGTTATGTCTTGTTGCAAAAAAAAATTAAGAAGAAGCTGAAAAATCGATCTCTCCCTTCAAGCAAGCGACTCCGTTTTGGATCCGAAACCACTTCATAAACGGACCCAAAAACGGATCGGAAACGATTCCAAATCGAATCAAATTAGTATGGAAATTAGAATCACCACGGAGCCATTAAGTAAATTTATTGTGAGAGAGAGAGTTTTCTACTTCACCATACTCAGCGAAAACGGAACCTAAATGGAATCCAACAAAAATGAACTAATCTAATAAGAAATATGCTCTTTTACAAATATTAAACACTTCTTTGTTGCAATAATCCCATTTTGTTGCAATAATCCTGTTTTTCTATTTTGAAGTATCATCTTATAACTTTTTACACTTGTTATGTATTTTAAGGTTTCCTTGAAGATACAAATTTCCTTGTTGCTTGCATATTCTGCAAAATTGAAAAAAAAAACAATTACTGTTTCTCTCCATTTGTCTCCATTTCTAGTCCATAAAAAATACTCCCCACTCGAATATCGACTATTCTCTCTATTTTCCGGTCCATACAAAAATAATATCGATTCTCGTTCTTCTTTTTACATGCGTACACAGAAAATTTGTTAATATGTGTGAGACGTTCAGTTTTTTTGGATTCCAAAGTGATTCCCAAGTGAACCGAGTAATTCGTGTCCGTGTTTTTGCTTGAAGGGCTCTACAAACTTCCTGTCAAAAATTTGTATTTTCAACACCAGATGAGCGCTGTTCAAATTATTGGGCATGAAAATTGACTTTTTTTGTATTTATATGTAGTGTTAAATTAGAAATTTTAAGACCATGTAGAGGTTCAGGCCAAATGTTAAATGAAACTCTTTGTTGTTCAGATTTTTGTTGTGATGTTTGCCATTGCATACAAAGTGGAACCATCGAATTATTTGTCAAAATATGTGAAGAAGCCATTTTTTAGATCACGATATTCAAAAGTGTATGCGTAAATTTGTGAATACCATACTATTTCATTTTCGATAGAAATGAAAATGGAGTAGAATACGAAAAACTATATGTATGTCTGTTTCGTGTCTCATTTATGAAATTTGAACCAGGAACAGCCTATCAAAAACTTTCGAAAAGCAAAACTCCGGATGTTCAAACGAAACCAAATAAATATTAAAACGAAATAAAACCGACTTCTTTAATATTTTTGTGTCATTCCAAGAAAAAAATTATTTTCACCGTCAATAAGATATTTTTGCACATTTTTGAAAACGAAATTGATAAGCACGTCAAATATGTGATACAATTTTAAAAGACAACATAAATAAGTTGATTGACTTAAAATTAATTTTTTAAACAAAATATCAACGATTTCAATCAATTTTATGTGAAAATATGCAATAAATTAAACTCTAAAACTCATATCACTGACAAACAATAATAAAATAATAATTAAAGATAAAGTACGTATAGGAATGTCTTTACTGCATGCATTCCTTTATGTGAATTTAAATGTGACAACAATAAAGTTCTGACAGAAAATAACAAATCTTTGTATTCGTGCGTGCATGTGAATTATCATACATGTACATTTGAAAAGTCAAATACCTCCTTTGTAACATTCACAATCGAGAGTATTGTTTTTAAAGTGTCAATGAGATTCCAATATAAATGACGTTATTAAATTGACCCCATATTATGTACATAAATATACATAGTATTTTCTTTCTTTGACGTGTATGGATATTGAATATCTGCATAAATTTATAATATATGTATCAATACTGTTAAGAATCCAATTTGAAAGAAGTCCTGATCGTTTAACATCTTATTTCACCTTTTATTCGGAGAAAAATGTCAAATAAAATTATTTAACTGTCAGGAACATTGTCATTAACAAGGGAATGAAAAAAAATTTCCTTACTTATATAGATAATATTGATATTTGTTGAAATGAATTTCATGAAAAATTCTTGGAATATAACAACAATTATGTTCAGAAGAGTTCAATGTCTTCTTTTTCAATAAAATTGAAATAGTTTAGTTTCTTTTATTAAAAATAGCATTAAAATATTAAGTGTAGGCAATTTAAAAATAATAATCAAAGAATAGTTTGAAATTTGGTCTAAAGGTGTGTACACACTAGAGAAACATTTTTGAAACATTTAAGAAATATTACAGTAACACAGAAACATTTCTGAAATGTTTATTTTGGTCTGGAAGTTTCGCGAACCATTTCTGTGTTTCATCTTCAAATTGATATATAAAATAGGGAAACAAGGAAACATTTCAGAAACGTTCCTCCAAGCGTTAACAGCCAAAAAACTTTTCAGAAACATTTCTGAAATGTTTCCTTAATGTTTTTTTTTTTACAAAATGGGAAACATTTCAGAAATATTTGCCTAAACAATGTTTCCACAAATGTTTCTTTGATGTGGACATACCTTAA
Source organism: Philhelius pedissequus (assembly GCA_910595825.1). NCBI lineage: Eukaryota > Metazoa > Arthropoda > Insecta > Diptera > Syrphidae > Philhelius > Philhelius pedissequus. The sequence continues at coordinate 332,533,326 of OU343160.1, forward strand.
GATTCTAAAAAAAAAAGTTTAGAAATATTGTATACAGTAATACCCGTTTATGTTGTTTTCTGTCAAACCCTTTAATTGGGCAATCATTTTAAATCATTTGAAAATTCACCAAGTTTACTCAACCCGTTTTACGTAAAAATTTAACTTGAGATTTTTATCAAACTTGAAATTACGACAAACGTAAAAGTAGTTACCTCAATTCTGACAGAATGAAGTTGTGCAAACTTCAACTGAAGTCGTTTTCCAAAATTGTAAATGAGTGACTCCTAGCGTTTTCAAAAATTGAGGATTTAAGTTCCAGTGGAATTTTTCACTCCGAATTATAATGTGGAATGGGGGAGGAGTTGCTAGACTTCTTGCCAATGTCATGTGGTGGAGAACAATAGCTCAATTAAACGTCAAACTGAGTAAATTTGTTAAGTAAATTTGTAAAGTAAATTCTTAAATGTTTTAAAATTAAAATTAGACACTTGACATTTGAGTTTGATGTAATTTTTTAATTGAACACAAAATTACAATGGACATTGAGATGGAAGAAATAGACTGGTTTTAATTGGCGGTATATTATCGTATAACATATCTAAGGAGAGCGTAGAACCTACAATACGATACGAGTAATTGAAAAGAGTTTTAAGTTCGTTTCAACCTTATGTACACCATCAAGAAGATGGTTCAATCCTTTTGGTTGTAAAACCTCAAAAAAGCTGCATGTAAATGTTCAAAGTTGGCCAACTGCAGCTGTGTTAGCAACAAGTTGTGTTGATTTATAACATTGAAATTATGTACACTAGATACTTTGGCTCAACTTTTCCAACTATTCTGCATTTTTTAAAACCGATTGTGCCAGCAAAAATTCTTTCCTATGTTTCTATTCCTTCTACTTAGTGCCGTGCAATTCAGGTTGTATTTTAAAAAGCCTTAGGCCTTAGGTTCTGGCATTAAATACGCAGCGCGTGCCACTATTGATTTCTTGAACGAAACGTTTGGTGAGTGTATAATTTCGTGTTTTGGACCTGTGAGTTGGCCTCTACGATCGTGCGATTTAACACCGCTAGTTTTTGTGCATGTATTTGAACTCGCTATTTTGCACCCATTAGCCAGAATCGATTGACAACTTGGAAAAAAATATTGCCAATATACGACCCCAAATGCTTCAAAGAGTGATCAAAAATTTAACTTCAACATTGGAATACATCCAAGCCAGCCGCGGTATCCAGAAATGTCAGAAATCATATTCAAATATAATTGGCAGAGAGAGAGAATTATCTTTCAAATAAAGTCAATTTTATGGCAATTAATACAATTTATCTGTGTTTTATTTCATTTTATATTTCTATACCTCTATAAAAACACTCTTTATCTAAAATGCAACTTTTAATTGTGACCTACTACGTTGAAGTTCACAATAGCGATTAATTTGACTATGGGTGAAATCCGAAAATGTTACAAAATCAATTTCACATCTTCTTCCCATTTGTGAGGTAGGCATCATGTTGGCGAGAATCGGACTCTCAATCTTCCTGAACTTCCGGGCAAAACGTAGTATTATATTGCGATTGTCAAACTATAATTCTGTTTGCTTAACTATCTTATTCAGATCAGATCACTGTATTGTGTTTTTATTTTGACAGTTGTCATTCATTTCATTGTTCATACAACTTTCAAAATAAAATTGAAATCTCAATTAGTTCACTTTTATTTGTAAAATTTACAAAGTTGTTCTTCAAAAGAAACACGTATTACAAAATCATCATCTGACATTGCCTATTACCTACAACTAATCAAAAAATTGACAACTTAACTATTACGCTTGATTAAAGACTCAAATGTTGTCAGACGGTCACGGCATCTATCGTAATATACACTCAACTTTCAAATATTATAATTATTATTCAGTCCCTATATGAAAGCAATACAAATTATTTTTTTTATAATAATACAATGAGTATTAAAAAATTAATACAATGTTGCGAGAGTGTCAAACAAACAGTAGCAAGTTGATCTAATTGAGTATCATCATCATCTTATATTTCATCTAGAAATTCAATACGAATCGAGAGCCACTAACAAACATGTGTATTTGTCAACATTATACTACATCTCTTTTTTTTAGTTATACAAGTTGCAACTCTGACAAACCAAACCACCACCGCGATGATAACCTAGAAATGTCAAAAATTCACACAAATGACGACATTGTGCAAAAACATGATTCAATTAGGAAAAAATGTAGATATGTACGAGTAGGTAGTAAAAAAAATCCAAAAACAATGTCTAACGAAGACAATAATATTAAATTACTCTCAGTATCTCAGTGGATAAAATATCATTTTCTACTCAACAGTTTTTAACCGTGCAAGATCCAACACATAACGAACATTCATCCAACCGAAGACAATTTGAAGTCTATACGAGTAATACGAAAAAAAGACAAAATTGGCGCGCTGAATTATCCCCGCCTTCGCCCCATAGTTATGTTCCACAATCTCATTCGAAATAAGCATCGTGGGGCAGTATACTTTAATTTGAGTGCGTTCAGAGAAGTACAGTGGCAGCTGTCAGTCAGTAAATATGAAATAGACATTCGTTAAACACTCCGAATGGACCCAAGCGAGTAGTAGGCATGAGTTTTTGCACTTCGTTTATGATATCCAATCTCCTCGAACTGCAGAAATTACCACCATTATATATATACTGTGCAACAATCACTTCACTTCTTGGCCAACTGATGCAAGCAGCGCAAGACATCAGACACACAAGCGAAGAAGTTTCATGGCCTTGCTTCTAATACTGACGTTTATGTATTTGACGGTTCTGGCTTTCAACTTTGATGGATCGCTTTCAGGTGTAGAGTTGGCTGGATAGACTTATTGCTCTGTGGTTATAAATGATCATCATTATAATAATGCAGTTGGAATATTACTGCTTTCAGAATTATATAAAGAACAGATTCTATGACGTTTAAGTGTCAAACTTGAAGTTTTTGACTAGTTAAATCTACGATTGTGTCCCGTATATCGGTTTTAACCGGTTTTCATTACATTGCTTTGCATTTTCTTATGTGACTGTTGGATGGCTGTATACATACATATATAAAACTTAAGAATCGCATGGCAACATATATATGTACAGTCGCGATTGACGAGCAACTAGATATGCTCGTAGTGTGTAATCTACAACTTGGAATAATTTATAGGTTCGCAAAGACGAATGACATTTGTAGACTACGTGTAAAATTAATAGATGACTGTTGCTGATTTGTAGAAGATTTTTCTTAAACTGCGTTTCTAGGATGCGAGTATTGTTGGGAAATGTAATTAATTGTACAGTAGTAAAATGTGTAAGTAGTTTTTTTTTAAATAAGCTAGCGCATTCAATAAATAAAGTAGCATTCAGAGCTTAGAGGATGAGGCTTCATAAGACATGGAAATGTTCTATTCTGACATTTAAATTAAGATACATGTAATTAATTGATATAATTATTCATTGCATATTTAAAGGAAATAAACAGATAAAGAACTTTTAAGAACCAATAACTATTAACTTGTATTTTATTTTTCTAGTTCAAACTAATGTCGTTTTCAATGGGCAGATCGCAGTTAATCTTTTTGCACTCCTGTTACTCCAGCGTGAGTGATATTTTCGGAGTATTTTTCTGTTCTCGATTTCATGAGGTAGTAAAAATAGAATTCACATAAATTCAAAGTTTTTCGTCGGATTATCTGTTCAAAGTAATGATTTTTTGGAGTAGAATATTTTTTTAAATGACGATGTTCCGAAGTGTGTATCCATGCTCAAATTTGTGAATACATTTCATATTCCATTGGAATCACAAAGGAGTAGAGCACTCCGAAAATCCAAACGAAAACAAATTCGCAGTAAAAAGGACAATTTCGAACAGCTTACCGACATAATATTTATTACATATTACTCACTCAATATAATCTACTAAAATGAATGGTTCGTTAAATGTCAAACAAATGTTAACTCATTTTTTTTACCTTACATACATCCCCTGAATTATAGATCGTTTTTATAAACTGACATTTAGCAAATTATTTCAAATTATTAGATATTAAAATAAATTAAATCGTTCTGCAATTTTGCATCTGTCATCCGCAAAAATCAGTAGCTCATTTTTGACGTTTGCATTGTCATAAAACGAGGTATTGGGTGCGTTCAGTTTCAGCTATTTCCTTGACATTTGAATTGAATTGAAGTATATTTCGCAAGGTGTGTTTGTTTCAAAATATTGTGGTATACCAAAAATATGCATAGAAAGTGTTAAAAAAAGTGTGAAAATATTACAAAAGTATTGACGTATGGCAAAAATTGAGAAATGTTTGTCCTGATACTCAACCAATCTAAGATATGTTCGCTTTGAACATAAAAAAGTTCGTTAAGACTTAGACGAGTCTTAAATTTGTAAATTTCAAATATTTGTTTCATATTATTGACATTTCATCTGTCAGAATTGTATGTGTATATGCAACATCAGATACCTACCTACAATGGAACTCCATAAATTAGATTTTAAACGACCAGTAGTACAATTGTAGTTTAGTCTTGGTTCAAGATTTAAACTCGGTTTAGCTGCTGTGAAAATGTTGTACAACGAAGTGTGGGAGCTCACTCATTACTTAATTCAGTAGAATTTTTTTCACAGTTCAGCTAAATAGTCAATATATGAACGTGAACAAACCAACCATATGAACAAGGCAAAGAAAATATATAATTAATTATTTGCTTATATAAAGTTATGTTGTTTTTTATTTCGGTTTGAAACATATAATATAAACGGTGATTTTTTAAGAGCTTGGTTTTTGAAAACTCAAAAAAACACAGAAACTTGTAAAAAGTGAATGAAATTTTTATTTGGATCGATAAATCAATTTCTGCCATTTACTTTTTAAAAATAATTTCACTTAAATGTTGCCCGCGGCTACGCTTTAGGTGGTCCATTCTGAAGGTCCAATTTTGGCAAACTTTTTCACACATTTCGGCCGGAATCTCACCAATGACGCGTTCAATGTTGGCTTCCAAGGCAGCAATCGTGTTTGGCTTGTCCCCATAGACAATAGACTTAACATAGCCCCACAAAAAATAGTCTAACGGGGTCAAATCACATGATCTTGGTGGCCAATTGACTGCGCCAAAACGTGAGATCAACTGCTCACCAAATTCGCCTCTCAATTGATGCATGGTTTGGCGTGCAGTGTGGCATGTGGCACCGTCCTGTTGGAACCACATGTCGACCGAGTTTAATTCTTGCATTTTCGGCAAAAAAAAATCTGTTATCATCGAACGGTACCTTTCTCCATTGACCCTAACCCTGCGGCCTTCATCGTCCTTGAAGAAGTACGGCCCAATGATGCCGCCTGCCCATAAACCGCACCAAACAGTGCATTTTTCGGGATGCATTGGTAGCTGCTGAATTGCCTCTGGCTGCTCTTCACTCCAAATACGGCAATTCTGCTTATTCACGTATCCATTTAGCCAAAAATGAGCCTCGTCGCTGAAACGGACGTAACTTGCGAAACACATTTTTCACAGAGCACGAATTTTGATAATAAATTTCAATAATTTGCAAACGTTGTTCAGGCGTAAGTCTATTCATGATGAAATGGCAACCAATACTGAATCGAAATGTCAAATGTTCGTGGAATTTGTCATGTGTGATCTGTCAAAAATATAAACGTCAAAAACCAAGTAGCAAAAAAATCACCCGTTAGAATAATATGCATAATAGAGGCTGCCATTTCCGGATTATTAAACATTGCACACCCGAAAACGATAGAAAAACTCATGATTATTATTCGACATTGTCTAAAACACTTTAACACTTTATGGAAATTATCCGTAATGGCAAGTTCGAATAAATCATTATCATCTTCATCGTAGCTTTCAAATTATTCACGATGGATTTATAAAATAAGAAATAAGCTGACAACTGACAGTGACAAAAGACATATACTCGAATTTCGAGTAGATAGACTATTTTGAAATGGGGTTCAGTTAACTCTGTCTTGACTCGCAAATGTGCAACGCACTCGAAGTTGAACCTGGTTCAAGATTTTTGGTTCAAGTTAAATTTGAGTCCCAAGTGCTTTATTTCCGAATAAAACTGAACATAGGCATAATACGAAAAGGAACAAGCATTGTTTTTTAAGATACATTACTAACGTTTTGTTTTTCTACATCCAATTGATTAACCCTTATTCTTATTTAATTCGAAAGTTTAATCCCAATTCTGTCAGTTAAACGGCAAAATTTTGTTTAATAGAGTTCCTACTGTATTATAAAAGCTGACAACTGACGGTAACATCAGCCATATACTCGAATTTCGAGTAGATAGATTAGTTTGAACTCGAGTTCAGGTAACTCTCTCTTGATTCGCAATTGTGAACCTGGTTCAAGAAATAAATTGTGTTCAGCTGATTTTTGGTTCAAATTATATATATGCAACTGACCCTAAGTGTTTTATTTACTCAAAAAACTGTATTTACGAATAATGATGTGAAAATCAAAAAGCATTTTTTTTTAAATACATAACTACAGTTTTGTATCCTAATCCTAATTCTTTCAGTTAAACGGCAAAATTTTGTTTAATAGTTCCTACTACTACATATAAAAATATAATGTTAACATAAAATAGCAAACTGTTCTACAATTACAACCACTGATATACGATAATGAACTCATCTAACGTTCGTTGACATCTGTCAATTGTAATTTGTTCACGGCTTTCGAATAGTATTGACACTACATAATCGTGTACAACACACAACAAGAATTTATACACAATACCAATATCTACAAAATTAATGATTATATCTATCAAGTCCATCAAAGAAATGTATATAATAAAAAAAATCTTGAGTACTATTCGCACCTTTTATACACGTTGACATCTGTCATCTAACTCTTCAAACTGTGTGCTCGCTCTATGCAAGAGGTACATTAAAAGAATGAATCAAACGTCGCTCTTCAAACAATATCATCATTTCAAGTCATTCCGTTTCTTACACTATTCAATTCAATGTTTTATCAGTGACATTTATCTATGACTCTAGGAGAATTCTATGAGACGCAATCTTTTATATACCCAAAGCCACAAAACTGAAGGCTGAAGCTGGCTATCTTAAGAAGAATAAACACAAAAGCCAGCCTCAGTATATTTATGTGTGTGTGTGTATGAGTGTAGTATCTTTTTGTACATCGGTTGACTAATGACAGACCGCAAAAAAGAAAACCGCATGCTGACGATAAAACTAGACAGAGCAGAGACTGAGGGGGAGAATAATTCAGGACCGCGATATATGCGCACAAATGATGATTACGAAAATGACTACGTTCCACAGCCATATGGCATTGATCACTGCAAGCAGGCCAACTCACGCTCACGGTCTAGCCATGGCTCGATCAACTCGTATCAACCAGGCAGCCAGCCAGCGCCAGCGGTGGCAGCGGATAGACGCGATGACAGCGAAGACTTAAGATCGCTTGTCTTACTTTAATGGTCCAACGACTTGGCGATTGTCGTTGCCTATATATTTAAATGGTATCCACAACAAAAGATGACAGGATGAGCTCTGGCTCTCTCATGGTCTTTGGTCTTGATTTGCGCGCCATTTCACGAGTTGTGGTTGTGTTTACACGAGATGACTCTGAGGGGTTATTAGTTTGATTGGATATCACAGGTTTCGAATTAAAATTGATTTCATTTAATATTAATTCTAATGTTGGATAATATTCAATTTGGGTTCTCAAGGCTCTCTTTCTTTGATGGTTGTTTGTTGCGCATTGTGGCTTCCCACTATATACCATCATCCATCCTCGTAGCAGTGCCCATAAAATCCTAACTAATGGCGGGCAATGCGGAAGGATGCTTGTCGTCGTTGTTTGCCGCTCCTGCAGTTTGTCGTTACTGTATTGGTCGTCGTCGCCGTCATCATGGTTGTCGTCGATCGCCTGCCTCAATGATTCGAACGAACGAAGGATGCAAGAACTTTTCTATATACGAATATACATACTTAAGTCTGGAGAATATGACTTCTCTGTATCCCTCCAAAACTGTGGCTTCGATATAATTGGTGTTGAGCTATTCTTTTTTAACCTGTTTTTGGCTGAAACCGCTGGCGATGTTTACTCTCTCTCTATATAAAACTAACGTTCGACTGATGTTAGCTAGCAGTGCGCAAATCCATACCGCTTATGTTGCTGCTGCTGTTGCCTTTATTGCCTATAGCATGGTGGTTGTCGATTTTGCTGATTTTTGGTCGTTGCCGGGAACATTTATTGGACACATTAAATTTTAAGATTATGGCATGTCTTAGAATGGTCATGTGATATCCCCGATAAATAAAAGGGACAATTTAAATAAATTTTCTTTCCGTTTTTGGTATTTTACTGGATTTTATTATACCGGTTTTGTACCTATACACTATGCTCGTATAAGTTTATGTGTCGGACTTTATGGATGCAGAATGTAAAATTAGTTTAAGTTAAAGTAAAAAAAAAATACAAATTTAATAACAGCAAACCAAAAGTTGGTAGATTTCTAAGTGCTTTTATACAGTGCAGATACTTAATGGAAGATTGTTATAAAAATACCATAAAATACACAATAAAATAAGTAATAGTAATTTAATCACTTTTAAAATTGGTATTATGGTTATCGCCAGTATATGTACTCAACTTCAGAAGAGGACTCTTTTGATCGCAATTCATAATTTATTCACTTTTCAGAACGGTAAGATTAGATCAAGTTGAACTAACAAGACTCATCGTGAGTGAGATATTGAATTTTGTATTCCAAATTAAGCAGCATGAATAAGTTCCACAATCTTTCTCCCGCCATATTTTCAATTCCAAAGCGTTGTAAATTTTCTCTGAATGCAACTACAAATATAGTAGATATTTATCGATTATCTATTTTTAATAAAAATTGTAATCAATACATGCTATCTGCAGAGTCCATAATGCATACCTCCTGTAAACTTTGAAGATCTACCACACAAAATTAAATCTCCCCAGTTGAAGATATAAAATAAATCTCATTTTAATCTTCATAGTGCCAATAGATGTACAAATCGAACTAACCTATTCCCATATCGAAATGAACTCATTCATCGGAAAACTGAATTTTTCGCTTGGGTTGACACAGATGAAGCTGCCTGTGGCTCGAATGTTGGATTTCATAAACTGTAATTTAATGACCTCATACTTCTGACAGATGTCAAATACGTATGGGTGGGTCAATAAGTCCCTGAAAAATGAATTAAGGAACACACTTTTCGGCATTTTATTTTTACCGTCCGTTTTTGATTCTAATCGATTTGAAAGCGATCCAGCAGTCTTGCAGCGTAATATGCGCAGGTGATCGTTTTAACCTTTTCAAAGTAATGGATGTGAATAACACCGCACACATCCAGAAAACTGTCCCTATAACCTTGTTTGGTCTTAAACTCTCTTGTGATTAATCGAGGTTACATCCACGGTTACGAAACAGCGCAAAAACTCAGTCGATTTTTTCTGGAACATCGCCAAACACACATTTGAAGTTGCCAAACAAATGCGTTTGTGTTTGTTGTGGATTGTAAGCAAATTTGGCAGCCATCTTGTCGAAAGCTTTTTCATGTCCAAATATTTATGTAAAATGTGCCATTTGATTAGCCTGCTCCTCTTCACACTCGCGAACTTTCATTCTCAGATCGTCTATTATCTGGATATGGTTTGGTGACTTCAATTTGGCGACCAGAACGTTCGGCGTCACTTGTGTTTGAACGACCGCATCGAAATTGAGTAAACCAGTGGTGATTGGTCCCAATCAATCGATAGTGAAGAGTCCTCATAATATTTGTCAAGCTTTTGTTTGGTTTGTGTGACAGTTTTTTCTCGCAGAAAATAGTGTTTAATGAGCACTCGAAATTCCATTTTAAGAAAATGTTCGTAGGCATCTATATATAAAATGGCTGCCACTATTTGAATTGATCTGTCTTAAAATTTGGGGGCATTCTGTTGAAAGATGATTTTTGACAAAAAAAAAGAATGAAAAATTGAAAATGACGACACAACAACGCATTTTTGTTATTCAAATTTATTTTGAAGTAGAAGTTCTAAGTTCGGAATGTATGCAATATTTTCAAAAAATTGATTTTTATTAACATTAAGGAACATGATTTACTTCAAACATTATCCTAAAATAGATTTGATAAAACTGTCAGAATTACGTGCTGTTATTTTTTCTCAACTTGTTTTTGTCAAATCTAGTGACATTAAACTAAAAAAAAGGTATCACAGTTTAGTAAATGAGCGATGTCAGAAAAATAACATGTATATTAGTCTCATAAACAGGATTCCTCAGCAAATTTTCTCAGGTTTTATTGTCAAATCATTATTCAATCAAATTTGAACTCCCCTCTTCATTTTTTGATATGTCAAAATATGTGAGATCTAATTTTTCTGAACTGGACAAATATTGGCTGGTTGGGCTACCTTTGCTGCTGCCAGCGCAGCAAATTAAATTGAAAATGCAAACGATTATAATCAGTTATTAATTTTCCAAAAACTGATTTTTTCTTCACTTCAATTAAGCGCCATCTAAACATCAACATTTGAAAAGTTTTCATTCATTTTAACGTTCACTTCGATTGTTGACCTAAATTATATCTACTTTTTTTTTTAATATGTGCCTGTATGCCTGTAAGACCTAAGGTCTTTTAAATGCAACATGAATTGCACGGCACTAGTTTGGCACAGTTGATTTGAGAACCAGGTACTAACTGTCTCATTTTAACCCATGGGCGGCATCCAATTAAAATTGGAGGTATAGAAAAGAATGCGCCTAGCGTGGGGATCGAACCCACAAGTCCTAGTTAGCAATCAATCACCTTATCCACTGCGCTATTGCCACTCTTGATGATTTTTTGGATGAAAAATGTTGCTAATCACTGATTCAAAAAAAAAAACATGGCTATCATTTACTTTGACTTTTGTTCTATAGAAATTTAACTTTTCTCTATACTGCTATTCTTTGAAAAGAAAAGAGAACACTGCATTGTGATTCGCAGCGAATTCTGTATTTTTAGGTCCTTATTAGGTTTATTCGATGTTCCCTGCGCACTGGCGAATGTCATTGCATAGCTGCTCGGGTTTTGATTTGACATCGAAAACTTCAGAGCTAAAAATTTCGACATAAACAAAAAAGAAGAAATAACAAAATTTAGGATACATATTTCAATAAATTTTCAATTGCAAAAAGATAATTTTTGTTTGCAACTAATCTTCTAGCTTCCAACGGCTTATTTGACAGCTCTGAAAACTTTCTCCTAGAAAAAACAAAGAACAAATGAACTGGGGCAACACTTCAATGCAAATCCGGTGGACAAAGCAGAAATATACTCCAAAAACGTTATTCGGAACAGTTAGTCAAAGATTTATACAGTAGTTGGATTCACAAAACAGCCGAACAGCCAAACGAAAACAACGTTAGAAAACAAACGTAAGAAACTAATAACTGTGGTAATGTATTTATGTGATCGTAAATCGCAAATTCAATCCGGAAAAGATCTGGGTCAAAAAATTTAATACCAACTATTGGTACATTTCAATATTTATGCCATCCTTAATAAATTGACGCTTGATGACAAATCAGTTTGCCTTGCCTCCAGAACAAAATAAAGCCATTAGGCTTATCAATGATTTTACAATATGCCTACGTTTTTAAAATCCCTGACCCGTCACAGTATCTGTTGTTGTTGTGTACTAACACTTATCTTGGTTCAACAAATTATCAAAAAAAAAAAAAAACAATAAAATGTAAATTCTCAGCTCAATTGTTGATTAAATTATTATCAATTACATATAAGATTTTCTTCCATCGTCATTGATTCAAATTGTAACCATATCTACCATTTTAAACGTCAGCACACAGACAATAATTGTTGACAAAAGCTTGCGTGGGTACCCTATAGTATACAAAAAAAAAATCTGCAATTGAAAGCAAATGAGACGTGAAGCAAACAAATAGCTACTCGAAAAACTTCATCATCCATTAAGCAAGAAAAATAAACACCCACTAGAGGGCGTTAAGAGCCATCACACAATGTTTTTTTTTTAAAGCCCCCACTTCCAACTCAATCATATTTCTTGTCTCTATTGTTTTCGCAAAACTCGAAAGCACTCACGCTGTACAATATTTTACGCATTAATTAAAAATTCACTTTGGAAATGGAACAATATTTAACGAAATACCCTGAATGCTGGCGTGTACGAGTATAGAGACATAGACAACAAAAATAAAAGAAAAAAAAAACAATTTAACGGCAGCCATTTATAAATGGCGGTGGCGGCTTCCGTCCGTTATATATTTTGTATACGAATGCAAAATATAATTAATCGCGATTAAGTGGCTTATGAGCATGAATGCGCGAAATGCCAGATCCACAAGAGATGCAAAATTATTATTATTATTATACGCTTCGCTTAGTGTCGTTTGGATTTAAACTCAAATATATATTATCAAAACTGAATGAGCAGCAAAAGGGGGCAAATAAAGATAATAATAAAGAGCGTTTTTTTATTGAGCCCCTCTGAATCCAACAGCAGCCGTGGATTGCGGTAGTATAATTTAATTTGAATATTTTATATGGCAAAATCCAAGGCTTATCGCAGGGAGTCATATTGAATTGAGCTCGCAGGATAACCAGTGTCGCGTCTCAAAAAAGAGATATACATATATTTATATAACTAACTAATGACAGCTGAATGCACATGCTTAGTGCTTGATTTTAATATTCTTTGAAGTTTCCCTGCCCACAGCTGTGTTTATGTGTGCGCATATGAATTCTATTGGCAAAAAATATGTACGATGATTGCCAGCTACTGGTATTTGACGTTAGAGCTGCTCCATATAAAAATTGCATATGCAGTCTTCCGTCACAGGTTATTGTGAGAATGGGTATTCTATACAAATTGTATTCACTTTCAGAGATAATTTGAAGCTTGTGTGTTATTGTATGTGCAATTTTTTCAATTAAAAAAAAATATATTGAAAACTAAGAGTTGAACTGCGTATTTTATTGACATTTAAATTTAAAACGTGCTTTGGCAGCACCAACACAAATCAACAAATGTCAAAGTGAACATAATAAACAGTGCGTTCGTTTGGACTTTGACAGCCAAATATTTCGCTGTCAAAGTAGTTCATAAAAATAGTTACAAATTGTTTGTCCAGGCTGAAAATATTTAATCTAGTAAATTAATAATATATTATGGAAGGGTTTCATTCATAGTCTACTGCGAAATACTATGTGGCGGCGCGAAATTAATCATCACATAGGAAGATGCTACAATATGTTTACAAATGACGGCAAATGTCAATTCTACCTTAATATGTATGAAGTAAAAAATACAAAAGTCAAATCAACAAGCATGAGTCGCTATATTTAAAAAAATAAGTGAAATAATTGTTTCGATTGACATCTACCGCCATTAACAAAAAAAAATTATGGTATCTTCTGATAAAGTGATTCATTTTGCGTCACCTGGTACTAGAAAGTACTTGGAACCAACATAAAATTAAACAAATGTGTTAGTCAATAGTTCCTTACCTTAAGGGGTCTAACCAAACAAAACAAATACAAGTTAATTACCTACTGCGCTTCAGTAGGTAATTTTTCCAAATCATAAATCGAATTCCAACACAGTAATTAAGCCAAATTTCAACTACTATAAGGTAGCTTGTATGATTTAAACTAACAAGTCTGCTGTCACTGCAAGATATAGTAAGAAAAAAGATTGAAAATTGCAAAACCAAACTCATTGCTAGCTTTTAAGTAGTAATTTTAAAATTTATTTATAACGAGCAGATACCCGTGCGATGCTACGGACCCACGGGAATCTAATGAAAGCATCTATCCACCTACAAAATTTCATTCAAAACCCTTCAGCTAGCATGCTCGCCCTCGCTGTGCTCTTCTTGTATGTGTGCTGGTTCGCGAGCCGATTGCTGTTGGCCAAAAATTAAGGTTTTGTGGTGTTCGTTGGCTTCGATGTTCGTCGTGTATGGTCATGTTCCCTAACAAAGCTAAGATTTAATATTGGATTCACAAAGCAAGAACTACAAAAATAAACTTGGAAAAAAGAAATCATGGCTAATCTTCCAGCTGCTTACCAAATTTCATTAAAATCCATTCAATGGTTGAGGCATGAATGCGGAACAAACAACCAAGTATATATTTTGCTTATATATACACATTTCCCATATAGGCATAGGAACTGTTCGGTTCCATTTTTCGGGATAAAAATGACCTATTTGAAAATCGAGTATGTGTGTGTCCATGTGCCAAATTTTATCTAGATCTGTTCAGCCGTTCTGGCGTTATTGAGCAAAAAACATCCATCCATCCCACCCATCCATCCAAACTTTTACATTTATAATATCAGTAGGATTATCCGAAATTTTCCAAGCTTCACAACGATTTTTCCACCTTTACACAGTCCAAAATCAACAAATCATGCTTTAAATTTATCTACATATCATTGAGAAAAAATGTTCGCGTTTTTCTAGAATTTTTAAAGTTTTCCCCTAAGAATTTTCTTTGGGCAAAACTTTAAAACTATACATTTTTCCGGGATAAAAAGTAGCATGTGGCCTATTCCAGACAATAATCTATCTCTGTACCAAATTTTATTCAGCCGTTTCGGAGTTATTGAGCAATAAACATCCATACATCCATCCATCCAAACTTTCACATTTATAATATTAATAAGATTAATCATGTATAAGAAATAAAAACATATTTACTTATGTACATAACTACTGTTTATTGAAATTTCTTATTAAATTCTTTTCTTTTGTATTTTTAGGCTGAATTAGACGAGACGATAATTGCAGTACCACCATGCAAACGAGAACCCATAGACATTCCATCGAAAAAAGTCAAGAGTCTCGATGAAACGTCAGCATATCAACTCGACTATCAGCGTTACCAACAAGCACTAATTTACCATTGTGCCCATCAGCAACAGCAGCAACAACAACAGCAGCGCGGTCAAATGTCAGCGTTTCGTCCATGGGCGCCGAAGGCGTTTCTCCCATTGCCATATAGTTCTGTTGCAGCTTTGCCATATTTAAGTCAAGAACCGCCGGTATTGCAAAATCCCGAACGTGTAGTGCGTAATACTGAAAGTGAACGATTTGAACGTACTTATCAGCCGAACGTGGCGCTGGCGCCCCGAAAGAGCATCCTCTCTAAAGAGAGAGAAAAAGAAAGAGAACGCGAGAGGGAAAGAGAGCGAGAACTCGAACGACAACAAACGCAACACGCCGCCATTACAAATCTATGCGAAGCTGAGCTTCATATCAAACAAGAGCGACCTAGTTCCCCGGATGATATAGCACAATCGCCTGAGGAGATGCGCATGCCATCGCCAACGCCTCTCACGAACAACAAAAGCAATAACAACAACCTCAACAATCGACGTCATTCGATGCACTCACCTCAACAGCAACCACCGCCATCCGCGCAACTCCACTCACGCCATTTGCACCACACCCCGCCGCAACCAATAAGCCCTGAAGAGTTTTCCGGTTCGAATGAAATCACCTCATCAACATCACCTATTCCCAATAACAATAACAACAACAACACTAACAATAACGGTCCCTTAAGTAATACATCACCGAGCAGCATTCAACAGCACTTGCAGCATCTGCAGCTGCAACAAACCCTCCATCAACACCATGCCGCTGCACTTCAGCCACATCGAATTCACCAACATCAACTACAACATCAACAAAGTTCTCACCATACGCATCAGTCGCAATCAATAATCGAAACAATCAATCAACACACTAAACTACTAACAACTGCCGACAACAATAACGTTTTATGTTTACCGAGTCGTATTCGAATAAGTAAGAATTTAATAAATCAATCGAACATCGTTCGATCCCCAACACCGCCGCCACTTGCGCCATCTGCTGCCAATCATGAGCAATATAATAACAACAAAAGGCAACATCACCAAATCCAACAGCAATCGCCATCGCAATCTTCCGCATCAATGTCTTCCAATTCGTTGTCGGCGCAAGCAACAGGAGCAGCAGTAGCTGCTGCTGTCAACTTGGTAACGGGAGGTGGAGTCAACAGCGCTGTCGCCACAGGGGTATTAGTCAAACCCCATCCACATCTCAACGGTGGAGTGCTAGGAACAGTGGGTATCATTGGCAACTCGGAATTCGAGCTTTCGACGGACACTGATGATGACAGCTTAAACGGTGAACCCGACAGTCAAAGTAACATTCTGGCGCCGTGGGAACAAGCCGCTGACGCTCTTAAAGACACCCGGCCCAAAGATCGAGAGAAAATACTGCAACTCTTGCAAAAACTCATACACGATAACAACCAAATACGTTTTGATAACCTGCAACTAATAGAAGAGGTGCGAAAACGGGACGAACAAATCTGTGATCTGCAGCAGGAATTGCAGCATTATCGCCGGCAGGTTGCGCTTCTATCGCCCGCCATTGTTAACCAGAAAGTGAACAGTAGTTGCAGTAACAGCAGTTCAAGCAGCACTGGTAGCAGTAGTAGCAGCAATGGCAGCGTGATTGCCAAAATTGACAGTTGCACCAGTCAAAATGAAATATCAGCAACAACGCCAACACCAACAACAGCATTGTTATATCAGCAAGAATCGCCGCTAACTAAAGCTGAGAACGATAAGATTAAGGTGCCGTTAAAGAAGTCAGTGCGTCGAAGTCCCGAAGAGACAGTAGTTGTGTTAAATCAGAATATTGGCAATGCTGATGATGTGATTTTAACGACGTCTCCCCATTCTGTTTCAAACGAGGTCAAAACCGAATCAAACCAAATGCCAAATTCTTTGAATACAACGAACGGTGAAGTGCCACCTAAGTCCAATTCACCGCAATCAGCCTCAGCGTCTTCATCTACAGCACCAACGTCAACGTCTCCAATGGATTCTTGTGATGATGAAACACACAAGGATACAAAGCCAATGGTACCATCGCCCGCTTTATCCTCTTCATCTACATCATCTTCCTCGTCGTCGTTATCAACCGCCACATTAACGCCATCTAACGGGTTTACTCCTGCGGCGATTAAAACGGAGAAATAGCCCTTAAATTTAAAAGTTTATGTTAAACATACTAACATAGGCCAACTGATAAATCAATCACAATAATTTTGTATTGTTACACTTACTCATTTAACACAAAAAAAAATAACAAAACCCCCCTTCTCATACCCTTCGTGTATATCGTTAGAATTTTGCTTAGATTTTAAAAATCAACAGTAAAACATAAAGTTTAACAATCAAAAAATAACATAAAGATAGTCAACTGTGAGATTTAAATTATAGGACATTAAATTATTTTATTTTTTTTTTTTTAAATAAGTATGTATTAGACAAAAAACAAAAAAAGCTATTTAAAGTACATAATCATATAAGTTGTAAATATGGCTAATAACAAAAAATGAGAGTTTATTGTTCGTTAATCAAAAACGAAATCATGAAATTAATTAAAAAATATATAGAGCTTAGGCCATTGAATAATTTTTAAAATTCCCTATGTACGAGCATGTATTAATTTTTTGTTAAGCTTTCATAATTTAAAAAAAAAAGTTATTCGGGGATTGAAAAGGAATGACAGAATATTGAGAAATCGTCAAATGTTTAATGTGAACGACATGGAAATGTAATCTATTAGGCTAGTTCAGACAAATGAAATCTCGAGTTTGTGTCAATTTTTGTGGAACAAATTTTGAATTCACCTCCTAATTTTTTGACGTTGACAAATATGTCAGATTCCATTTTTCTAAACCGTCCGACTTATTGATTAAAATGTGATTTCTTGTAAATAACTAAAAATAATGTTGGATATTTTTGTCGTCACAAACATAAAATCAAACTTCCAGAATCGGCAATTTATAAAATCTCAAGATTTGTTTATATGTATGCAACTCTTTGAACAAATCAACAAATCAATCATTAGGAAAGAAAATTGCAAAAATGAAGATTATTACACACATTTTTTGTAACAAAAATGTTTGACTTTGAAATTTCGATCAATCACATTAAATACGAGGCTGCATTTTTCTGTTCCTTTTTCTGAAAGTATTCATGATCTTAAGCACAACTTTTCACAGCTTTTCAATATCAATAATAGACAGTTATTTTCTTTTTTGGTAAAAATTTGTGTTATCATATTTCGTTCATGTTTTGATGTTCGGAATTACTCCTTTATTAATTTGAACACCTTCGATAGGCTGTTCCGAATAAGGTTTGCGGAGTATTTTGTGTTCTGGATTTCATATAGAGCCGAAACAAAACAAACATACCTATGTACATATTTTAAATTTTTCGTTGGATTATTCGTCAAAAATAAAGATGGTTACGTTCAAATGTGCGTGTATAAAATTGTGAAGATTATATTTTAATATTCCATTGGAATCAGAGAAGAGTTGAACACTCCGCAAATTCAATTGAAAGATACAAATACGATTTTCGCTTTATTTAAATAAAATATCTAGTCAAATTAATGTTTCGTTTAATTGTATTTTCGGACTGTTATTCTTAAAATTACGCATACATTTTTGAACGTGGCCATGTAACAACATTATGTCGATTTCATTCAACAGAAACATTGATCTGGTGGTGTCGATTCGCCATCAATTGCGGGTAGCAATGGCGCAGTGGATATAGTGCTTGACTATGCTAACTTAGACGTGTGGGGCTAATCCCCACGCTGGGCAGCATTCTTTTCTATACCTCCAATTTTAATTGGATGTCGCCCGTGGGTTAAAATGAGATAGGAAATACCTGATTCTCAAATCCACTGTGCCAATAAAAAAATGCTTTCCTCTCTTTCTATTCCTTCTCACTAGTGCCGTGCAGTTGCATTTAAAAGACCTTAAGGTCTTACAGGCATATAGTTAAAATTATTATTATTATTTTGTTTGAAAATCAGATTCGTTTAAAAAATCTCTTTTTCGAGACGTATTCAAAACGAATTTATACACAGATTTTCACACACATAACAATATTTGTTTTGAAGGTTCCTAAATGTTTTTTTGTCGATGAAGTTTTTTATTTTGTGGCAGTGTACAGAAAAAATAAATTATTTGAAAAAAGAGTGCTGCCAAGCAACACACTCATGGTCACAAAAAGAGATTCGATGCGTATCCGTTACGAAGCAAAAAAGTATTTGGCTTTAGTAGCGAATCTTATTTTTTGAAACGAAATCGGCAATAGTTTCTTCAAACATGTATCACATTTTTAGATAAGTTTCTGAGATACTAAACTATGCGAATATTGTTATGAACGCTTCGGATAGGTTAGCTGAAAGCAGTCAAAAATTAAAACAAAACTCATGTTAAATGAAGTTTTCAGTTCTATAGTATATTTATCGTCGGATAGCTAGTTATTCGAAAATGTTTGAGATAACTTAAAATAACTTTCATGACGAACGATAGTTTTTTCATCATCTGTGCTTTGAGCACAATTTTTTTACAATGGGCTCATTCGAAAATCGAGCAGTAGCTATCCGGATAGGTTGGCGTTGTTGTAATCCAATGTAAGAATACATCTGATAACAAAACAGCTGCTGCAAACAAAAAATTCTAAGCTATCCGAAAAACGTTGGTATACTTTTGCATCCCATGAGAAATGTCAATACCATATGCACAAACCCATACAAATTGAACTTATCAGATTTTGGTTGTTCAGGAACTTATGTTACCTATCTTAAATAGGATACCGATATCTGAATGTACCCAATAACAGAAAGTTGATCCACATTGCTCAGAATAAATAAGTGAACGCCATTTGTCCGTCGAAAACTTTAAATTGGCGTGTTCTTTGTCTAATCAATTATGAATTCGGAAATAGAAAAGACTCCGAGTACTTTAATAGGCGTTTTTCGTTCAGAGCAGAGCACTGAACTCAGTTCGAACACATAGATTATGCACTGAACTTGTTCCAAACAGATCGAGCTCTGAACACTTATATGTTTTTTTAAACACACTTGAACCACACAAATATCAGAATACATTTTCATTTTTAACAATAAAAAGCAATACCTACCCTTTTTTGTACGCTGATATACACCAGATACAGAAAATCAACAAGCGATCAACTTCTTTCGCAATCTTATGTATCTAATTATTTTTTTTCTTCAAATTTTCCCTCTTGGCACACATAACATTTGGTGCGTTCAGCAATTTACTCACACATGCTCAGTCAATTATGTTCGAACACGTCGAGTGCGATCTACACATGTTCAGAACGAAAAAATAAACACACATTTTGAGCTCTGCATGCTCTGAGTTAACAAGAAACACAAACAAATTTTTTGACAACTCAGCCTTGGCTCTGAACTAAAAAAGAAAATCGCCTAATATGAACAGAGATTTGAAGGTTTTTGAGTGCAACTCCGAACGTTGAAATGAAAACAATATTGTAAATTGTAGAAATTACAAAATTTCAACAAGTTACAATCAAAGATTTCTATAAATTATTAGACACCCAAATTCATATGAAAAAGTGACCTCCATGTTTGACTAGGCAAAAAAGTAGACTTCCTATAATACAAGTATATGAATAGTTCTGTAAGTTTACTTAAATTTTTGAATTTTGATTATTGCTTTCAAGTCGACTGAGGATTTAATTCTGTTGGGGCAAAAGTTCTCATTGTCAAACCCTGCAAGCTATAATTTTAAAGTCAAGGTGGAATGTGTTATTCGCCTTCAATATGTACTTTCCAGTACCATATGTCTTCTTGCAGTAGAGTAATTGCTAATAGTGAGCTTCTGGATTACGAATCAAAATGCCGATCAGCAATAAATTGACAAGACTTATACTAGGTTTTCACCGACCACTAAATCGAGATTTAAGCATCAATCTCCTATAAATCTTGAAGATTTACCATAAAACTTTACAGAAGTGATGAAGCTGCCTGTCTCAATTCTATATCAGAAAAGAAAATGAACCACCTTTCCCATAAAACTTCTACACCCAAATTTATAATCATGGACTAGGGAAGGTTTAGGACTTATTCCATGGACTTAGGCCCGTTTGCTGATACACAACTTAAGCATTTAAGTTCAACTTAAGCCCTTATGTGACAGTTTACGCAGAGAAGCACCCCATAAGAGTTTTAAGTTGAACATAAATATTTATGATTCGTATCCTCAAACGGGCTTAAGTGCGAAATGCTATTAATTAATCAGAATTTCTTCTATTTGACGCTTACCAATTTAGTCCTTCGCTAGACCACCGAAAACGTTGGTCTAGCTAGTGAGAACTAAGAATTGAAATTTGAGAACAAAATTTACAGTGACGTAGAATAAAAAGAGATACTGTTGATATTTTTTGTATAGTAGATTTTGTTCGAGTTTTTATTAATAGTAAATTTTAGTCTATGGTCTGACTCTTATTCTATGGTTTTGTAAGTCCATGTACTAGCGGTGGACTAAACGTTTTGTATTAATACGGCTTCTAGAGATTAACGTTCGGTAAAACGTAGTCTAAAGAAAACTTATCGAATATTTATGACTGTTTTCGTTTAATATCGACTATTATAGTTCTGATAGTTTTTCTTTTCAAAAAAGTTGAAAAGCTATTTTGTTTATTCATTACTTTTATTAGCGATCAAATGAATAAAACCGTCTAGTATTATTACGTCGCCTCTATAATTTCTAGAATTTCATAAGCTATATGAATTTCATATACCTTAATTCGCACATTTCAAGTTATTAAGTTATTCATTTTCAATCCCGAATGGCCTTATGCATACAAACTTTTACACTTTCTTTCGTTTCTTAACTATTTACACCCCAAATAACCAATCGGTTTCTCATGTATGTACAAGATTTTTGAAGTATCTATAGTCAATTTTCGATTAAAATGAATTTTTTCTCTTAGAAACCAAAAAAAAAAAAACTAAATTGACCAAGCCTTAACCAAATTAAAGCTAAAAATAATATTTAACAAACAATTTTGTTTCCCTACATACTTTTTAATTTGTATTTTTCGTTCTTTATTTTTTTCAAAGTTGACCACCTCAGGGATTTTGGCTTTCATATTTAAATTTAAAATAAACTATTAACGAAATAATGTAAAATCAAATCAAAACACACGAAGACACTGTTAACGTGAAAACAACGTTTTGAAAAAGTCAGTACAACTCCTTTGTCTTTTGTTTAACAAACCATGCGGTTTTTTTAAATATCAAATAAGACTAATAAATTATTTTTATTGAAAACTAATTAAAAAAAAACATACAAATATGTGCCAATGTAATTCTCTATTGTTAAAAAAAGTATAAATAATCCATCGCTTCTTTACTACCCTCAGAATTTAAAATAATTTTTCTATTTTACTTGCATCTTGTTATCGATTTAATCAATTTTTTTTTAGTTTTAAGATTATTTTTTTACAATGAAACCAAAGCTTTAATAAAAAATCTGAATCTTAGGATTTATTTTATAATTATAAGTTAAATATTTTAGTGTTTTAAAAAACAAATGCATAATACCAGTTAATTTTTTAAAATGTATAATATAAAAAACATACTTGAGGCTTAGAAATCTTCATTAAAACAACACAATTCAAACAAATAGCAAGATGCAATTTTTTTTTCATAAAGACCCACCAGAATCAGAAAAGAAATGGTTTAATTTTTTTCTTGTTTTTCTCTTTAATTTAAGTTGTAAATATATTATATAATAAAAACAAAACAAAAAACAAGATAAAATCTTAAAGTTCTTAATTAAAAAATACTTAAAAATATACAAAAAAAATGACACATATATGTGGAAGTTTAAAAAACTTTGACTATAGTGTAAACATTTGTAAATTTAAAAACAAAAAAAAAACATGCTTAAGGTATATTATGTATATTATATTGACACACTCATTTTTTAAATATCTTCAATTATAATAAAATAAAGAAAGGTTATTAAAAAAAAAAACAAAATAAATGGAACTTCGTTTGAGATATATGTCACAAAGTGACGGCTTTTATAATATTTTTTTTATTTAAGAAACTTCAACAACTTGTAAAAAGAAAATTAGAAATTAGTTTAAATTAAAAATTAAACAAACAAGAATTTAAATAATTTAAATGCTTTTTGCTTTTAAAATAAAAATACACATGGTTTTCTTTCTTATAATTAACAAAGTTGCAAAATAAATAAAAACAAACAAAGACATTTAAAAATATATTTCTTATAAATAAAATCATTACATACTTATAATAAAATTAATGATAAAATATAATCAATGATAAACACAAATACATAAAACACATAAAAATACACCAATACACAGAAACACCGTAATTTTTTGTTTTAAATTTGTCGTTTTGTAAAATTATGGAATTCATTCTTTTGAAATTTATACAAAATTATAATTATAACAAAAAAAAAAAAACTTTACGAAATTCACACATAAAATAAATCGACAGATATATGTATACATATATATAAATCAGTTATTACGTATTTAATGTACACACAGTAAAAAATAATGTTCGTCTTGTCAAAATAATAATAATAAAAAAAAACAAAAAAAATAGCTTTCTTTCTTTTTCGAAGCAAAACAAAAAAAAATGTTTAAAAACATTTTTATCGTTAATAGTTCTTATAGTAGTAAAAGCAAAAATAAAACAAAAAACGATTAAAAATATATAAAAGAAAAACAAACATACAACAGATATTTCATTAAAAAATAAAACAAAACACAAATGTTTATATTATATATAAAGCAAAATACAAATTTAAATATATATATACATCTATTATCAGGTACATATTAAAAATATTATATATAATTAATATTACCAACAAAGCGAAAATAATTTTTTTCTGTTTTTTTGTAGCTTTTTAAATTTGTTGTGAGAATTAAAAACAGAGAGAAATCAACAAATATTAATAAATACATCAACTGATTTTTTCCAGTTGTTTAAACAAAAAGCTATAAGAAATAAACCTAATTGGAGACATTTATGTTTGTTTTATTTTGAAATTTGTACAGGCAAGTTTTTTTGTTGTTGTCATTTTTCAGTTCCAAGAGAGAAAAAGAGAGAGAGAGAGTATTTCTTTTTTTGAAATTTGTAACCATAAAATAAATAAAATAGTAGAATGTTTTTGTTTGTATTATTTAATTTTTTTTTAATTATTGAAATATAATTAATTGATAAAGGATTGACAAAAGAAATGTATGTGGAAAGAAACAGCTAAAAAGAAGGAAAATGAAAAATATTATTAAATAATGTGAAAAGTAGTAGATACAGAAAAGAAGTAAAAAGAAAAAAAAACAAAACAAAAATAATTATAGAAATAAAAAAAATCAAAATCAGTTAAATATTTTGTATGTTTTATTCAAAAATTAAAAGGCTTTGACAGGATCAGCGTAAGTAATCTCATGTTCGGTAAAGCTCAGGACAATGGACTCAATGGGGGTAATCGTAAATAAAAATGTCCTTAAAAAATTTTTTCTCATTCGAACGTAGGGAGTAACATGCTCTTTTATTAGTAATCGGTTGCATACTTTCTCAGGAAGTTTTGCTTTCATTTCGATTTTTGTTGGAGGGAAATTTTATTTCGCAAGAAAAATTTCGAAGGAATACAATTAATCGGTGGGGAACGAAATTCCCTGCAAGATTCTCGAAATGGCTCAATATTTAAAATACAATAGCTTAATTTCTTGAGCAGGTACTGAGCCAGGTTGTAAGTACATAATATATGTTTCAGTGTCCTTGTCATTAACACTTTAAAAGTATTTGTTCAAATATTAGCCGTATAAATTCATCAGAGAATAGGCCATCATCATTTTAACAGTAAACGGCGCGCGTACCTTAGCTGTAATCAAGAACAAGTACGAAATGACTACCACGGATTGCAGGAAAGAGGAATATATTACACATCAAAAATGATTCCAAATGTTTGTAAATAAATTAGCTATGTACATACATTTTTAGAATTAAATCAATAAGTAATAGACATGGTGTTTTCGCCAGACTTCAATATAATATCGTTAAACCAAAATAGTATAATTTGCCATGCGCAAAAGTGTGCCGTAAACGCCATTTTCGAGTAGGCAAATTTGCCATGCAAGTATATATAGTATATATATACATTATATTTAAAATAAATCTCATTCAAATCTTCATAGGAAATATAGATGTACAAATCGAACTACCTTAGTCACATATTGAAATGAACGCATTGACCGGAAAAGTGAATTTTTCGATTCGTTTGACAGAGATGAACCTGCCTGCCTCACTTCTACATTAACCGAAACACCATTATTTGTATTTTAAATAGTAAAATAAAATGAATCGTTTATGAATTTGGCCTTTCCAATTCCTCGACCTCGAATCTATCAAGAATTCCGTTGTAATCGGAAATTTGTTACAAATCCCGAACAAATCCTTGACATAATCCAACGAAGTAAAAATCGCATACAAATTACCATTACGAATGGATTCTACTATAATTTTTCTGGGTGCGTAAACCTTTCCCATTATGATGGAATCCGAGATAGGGCTGAATATGGAAAAGAAATTCTTTAAAATGAAAATGCGCTTAACCATAATTGAGTTCGAATTTATTTTGGAATGATTGAAACACTTCATAGCTAAACAAAAGATGTCTTCATGTGAGCAGCTATTGGGTCAGCTGCCTATTCGATATTTAGCGACAGAGCAGATATGCCAAGATGAGAAATTTCGGCAGCTATTTTGATTTGCCTACAAGCTATATAACCATTCTAAAAGGGATATTTTGCATGTGTGCAGTAACAACCAGATTTCGCGCACACAAGTGCAAAAATATCAGTTTCGCTACCATATGTTTTTGTTGGATTTAACATCTATTCATCGATAGAAAGTCAAAATTTACAAATACAACAATTTAAAGAAATGGGTTTTGGAGAGTGCAACATATGAAAGTTTCCCATCGTTGTATTACTTACCTGTGATGCAGATATGAAAGTGTTGACAACCCTGGAAATACGAAACCTCCGACTGCCCTGATGATGAACAATCATGCCAACATCAAGATTGAAACTACAAGATAGTTAGAGGGACAACGCATTCCTTTTCCGGTTGGAGAAACTTCTGGGCTTTTGACATAGTTAGTAACAAAACGTGTTTTACTCTCATATTTATATTTTAATTAATTAATGGTTTTAAATGTAATAAACGATATATTATATATTCTTATAAATTCCGTATTCTGATTTTGTAAATAAGATCACAACAATTTTTGGCGACGAGGATATTGGTTTGCGTGAATATTTTTCTTTTCTTCTATCGTACCATATTGAGAAAAAAAAACAATGGCGACATCAAACGAACAAAAGATTCTAGAATTACTAGATGTGCAATCCATGTTGTTCCAAGCAGTATTGACCAACAGGAAGAGCATTAGTTCGCATTCTGCCAGACTCGAACTGCTCATGGAATCTTTAGGAAATAGTATTTCTGAATTTTCCTATGACCCAGAGCATTCAATCACGTTCGAGGCATGGTTTTCTCGCCATGAAGATGTTTTCAGCATTGAAGAAAAACGATCCATTCAAAGCACGATTGCTAATGCGGAAGCTCAATTCGATAGCACATGAGAAGTACGCATCTTACATTTTGCCAAAGAACACGCGAGATCTAAATTTCAAAGACACGGTCGAAAACCTGAAAGCAATGTTTGGAGCTGCTGAGAGTTTATTCAATTCACGATATAGATGTTTACAGACAGTTAAAAGTCCAGCGGAGGATTTTTCCACCTACGCAGCTCGTGTCAACAAGAGCTGTGAGGATTTTAAGCTAAGCGCACTGAGTTCAGACCAGTTCAAATCTCTAGTGTTTGTGACAGGATTGCAGTCAACATCCGACGCAGACATCCGGACAAAACTGTTGTTTAAACTTGTTGAAGACACGAGTTCCGATCTGAGCAAGTTGTTGTCTGGTGTCCAGAAATGGTTCAGTCTTAAAAAAGATGCAGCACTCTTCGAACAAACGTCTTCATCGGCAACGTCAGTCAACGCCATCAAGAAACAGCAACGAAAACCCAAACATCAACCTCAACAGCCAGCACAGCAGCATAAGGAACAAAACAGTTTGCCAAAATCTCCTTGTTGGAGTTGCGGTGAAATGCATTTCTCACGATATTGTGGCTACAAAAACCATGAATACACAAAATGCAATCGTGTTGGCCACAAAGAGGGTTACTGCAGCTGTTTTTCGTCAAAGAAAGCTGGCAGAAGCAATAACATGCGTCGAGGTAACATAAAAAAAATTTCCCAACAAAACAGGGCTATTTATGTCAATTGCATAAATCATGTTAAGCGAAGGAAGTTTGTGGATGTAAACATCCGCACCAGCGAATAGATTTCAAGTCAGTCTGTCCGACTTCAAGTTGATACCGGTTCAGACATCACCATGATTGATATCACTACATGGGAGAAGCTGGGACGACTACACTTGAAAACAGTCAAGCCGAAAGTGCAGCATTGGACTGTATAACACTTCCTTTCCTTGTGAAATTCAGCTAAATTGGGAAGTAAAATCTTGTAATTTATTTGTAACTAAAATTAAAGTTTTGAGCATTCTACCGAAATATCTATGCAAAATTTTTCAATTATGGGACAAACCTATCAACGAAGTTTGCATCAGTCGAATCATTCACCCAACAGCCGCCGATCGCCATAGCCAGCATTAAGCAGCGGTATGCTAAACTGTTCCAGTCAGATGACTCCTCGGTTTGTTCCAAAATGGAAGTTGAGCTACATCTTAAACCAGATGCTGTTCCAGTTTTCCGAGCTAGACGAGATGTGGCATATGCTGTTCTTCCTCAAATAGAGCGTGAGCTTCAACGCCTAAAGGACCGAGGCTGGATAACTCCAGTTGATTTTTCGGACTGGGAAGCACCGATTGTGGTAGTCAAAAAGTCTTCAGGAGAGGTACGTCTATATCTCCAAGTGAAAGTCACACACGAATCAGCCAAGCTGCTAACCATCAATGCCCACAAAGGGTTATTTAGGCCAAAAAGGCTAGCTCCTAGTACAAAACCTGCGCCCGGAGCTTTCCAGCAAATTGCAGATGCTGTCCTTGCAGGTATTGAAGCTGCAGCTTATATTGACGATTTCATCGTCGGAGGGAAAGATTTTGAGCATCATTTGAAGATTTTAAACCAGTTACTTCAACGACTCTTGGAGTTTAATTTTCGAGTGAAAATCGAAAAGTGCTCGTTTTTCGTTCCTCAACTCATTCGGCATATTCTAGATAAGAATGGTTTGAAGCCAGATCCGGACAAAATAGAGCGTATCAACAGCATGCCAGCACCATCGAACATCACTGAACTGAGATCATTTCTAGGTGCTGTAAATTATTATGGCAAATTTGTAAAGCAAATGCCTGACATTCGAGCACCTTTGGACAATTTACTCCGAGACAACGTCGATTTCAAATGGTCTAAGGATTGTCAGCAATCATTCTACAAGTTTAAATCCATTCTCTCATCGGAACTTTTACTCACGCATTACAACCCGAAGTTGCCAATAAAAGTCGCAGCAGATTCCTCAAATGTTGGGCTTGGTGCGTACCATAAACTAATAACTTAAAGACCAGAAACCTCTGCTTTCATTTGACATTTGCCTACAAGCTGAAACACGCACACAAGTAACATTTCTGTTCCTCTTCCAATAGACACATTGATAAAAACGCACACAAGAATCTTTTCTGTTCCTCTTCCTATAGACACATAGACAGCACAGCCCTAGTAATTTGTTTTTGTTTTGCTTTTCGATTTCCCATCTATTCATGGATAGAGTTTCAAAGCTACAAATACAACAATGTAAACAAATGGGTTTTGGGGGGTGAAACGTACGAAGGTTTCCAATCTTTATTATGGCTTATTTGTGGTGCGTACATTGCTCACACATTTCCCGATGGCTCTGAAAACGTCATCATGCATGCGGCAAGGTCACTCGCCCAATCGGAGACAATGTACAGTCAATTTGAGAAGGAGGCTGCGGCAATTATATTTGCTGTAAAGAAATTCCACCGAATGATTTGTGGGCGAAAATTCACGTTATTGACTAACCATAAACCACTCAAAGCTATTTTCGGAAATAAAAAAGGAATACCTACTCATACTGCAAATCGCTTGCAGAGGTGGGCACTCACACTCGTGATGTATGATTTTGATATCCAATACATTTCCACAAAAAAGTTCGGATTTGTTGATGTACTCTCTCGGTTGATGGACACCAGAGCAGAATTGGATGAAGAAGTCGTCATTGCAAACATGAAATTTGAGAAAGATCTCACAACACATTTGCTCAACGTAATTGAGTGCTTTAATCATGGCCTGTGACAACATCACCGATAGAGCGTATTCATATCGATATCGCTGGTCCAATAGATGGTTTTTACTATTTCATTATAGTAGACTCATTTTCCAAATGGCTTGATGTGTTCCAGATTTCTAGCATAACTTGTTCAGTCATCATTAGCAAGCTAGATGAATTCTTTTCTCGTTATGGAAATTGTGATCAATTGGTTTCGGACAACAGAATCCAGTTTACGAGTTCCCATTTTCAAAGTTTTATGCACTCCCGTGGTACCCAACATATTCGGACAGCACCTTTTCATCCACAGTCCAACGGACAAGCTGAGCGGTTCGTAGACACGCTGAAGCGAACGCTTAAAAACGAAGGAACAAGCCTAAATAACTTGGAAACAATTTTGCAAACTTACCATACCACTCCAAATCGAAATGTAGTTGATTTCAAATCGCCAGCCGAAGCATTCATCGGGAGGAAAATTAAAACTTCTTTGGATCTGTTAAAACCTAAAAAACAAATTTCAACAACACCGAATGAAAAACAAAACCATCAATTTGATAAGCACCATGGCGCTAGGAACAGGCAGTTCATTCCAGGTGATTTGCTCTACGCTAAGATCTACCGAAACAATAAGGAACATTGGGTACCAGAAACAATCATTGAACGCAAAGGCTCCGTAAACTACAACATCTTGTTCATTGATAAAAACAAAACACGACTCATTCGTTCGCATACATATCAAATTAAATTCAGATATGCGTATATCCCACAAAAACAAAAGTCGTCAAATGCATTCCATGACCTACTTGATTTATTTTCACACAGCCAGCCGGAGGGTGAAGTATCTCAAGAAATTCCAAACGCAGTTCCTGATTATGGAGTAGCCCGTAATGGCTCGATTTCTGAAGATTCAGATTTTTAACGATTCCCATCAAGAAGCACCACTCCAGAACCAGTAAGTTATATTCTTATAAATTCCGTATTCTGATTTTGTAAATAAGATCACAACAGAAAGACGTATGTCGGATTTCAATAACAACTACAAAAAATGGTGCAATATAAATGCTGAGTTTTTCGTACGAAAAAGTGACGCACCCACCCGCTATATTTACATATTCATAAGCGAAAAGTAATTCGTTCCATGGAGGATTCTGTCAGTTTATTTAAGGTTTTTGAAACATTTTCTGAACACATCTTCCATTTTTGTACCTCCAACAAGTCAATAAACTTTCTTAGCATGTTGGCTTATTCTACGTTTTCACCTAAAGATAATCCACTTTAAATTGAGAAGATTAAAAATTAATCTTGAAGTGTTTTCACCAGAGAAAAAAAGATTAGTTTGACGTTTTCACTATGAATTGTCATTCAAAAGTCAATATAACAAGACAAAAACAAAATAATTGGGAAGAATAATAATTTCGATGCAGTGAACAAATTTAATTTCAGTAAATAAAAATGTGTAATAACTTTAAAATATTGTTATCCCAACATCTTGCAGCAAATAGATATATTTACACAAATACTGGAATCGCCTTTGCACGGTTTTCGTTCTTATATATTTGGGAAAGAACAATTTCAAAGCAGTATTATTGTAGGATAGCTAAAACATTTTCCATTACAAATTCGAGGCACCGACCGCTTTGGTCTTTGTAGCTTTATTGCATCTTTTATTTTTATACTTTTTTATAAACAAAAACAGACAACGACAAATTATACCAGACAAAAACAAATTAAATAATGTTGAATGCCAATGGAGAAAATATGACATTAGAATAGGCGCGTTCTATGAAATAAGCTTTGTTTCTTTTGACAATCTTTTACTTCAAAGAAGATTTCAATGAGATTAATTTCTAATCTTCATTTAAGGAGATTAAAATTTGCATGGGAAATCTTCAAGATTTGAAAGCAGATTTATGGGTAATCCACTTAAATCTGGATTAAGTGGTAGGTGAAAATGTAGTATTAAATCATAACATATATGATTAGAAACAAGCGCAGTTCGGTTATCTGTACAGTGGCACAAATATTTAATGTATGGTTCAACAATTTTAAATTACCGATTTTGGCAAATTAACTGAGGTTGAACGATATTTCAACATTAACTTTCATCAGGTAAGGCTGTTTAAAAAAAAATGTATCAACAATGAAGTTCACGAAAAAAAATGCATGACCTGATATACTCCTGTTCATAGAGAAACTAATATAGAGGCACGACTTCGGGGGTTTATTCTCTTTCACCCTACAAGCTAAATTGAGAGGATTTCCTCCGTTTCGACAAACATGTGTTAGTTGCCCGTGCATTTTAAATGGAGCAGATACCAACACAGGCTTATCGAAACGGAGGAGTGCGCATTTGCCCTTTTGGTAGATATGGTAAGCCTATATCTTCAAAATGGAAATCCGTTAAATTCAAAAATTGAAAAATGAATTGCTTTTTAGTTAAATTGTATTCTTAAAGGCCTTAATCAAACATAAAACATACCAATAAAAGCTTTTTGTTGATTCTGGCTTACAAATTAAGCAATATTTATTAATTTTATGTTCAAAATGAAGAAAATCCAATCAAAAAGTAGAAGCAAACCATAGCATATTAATGCGTACGTTCCAAAATTCCACCACAAGAAAAGACCAGTTTACTCAATTTGAGGTGAGTATTTTGACAGATGACAAAACAATAAAAAAAAAGATATTCATTTCAAAACAAATATTGGAAGTGCGCGAGTTTTATTTTATTTATTTTGTATTTTGTCCTGTAATTTAATTATAAAAACTGTCCAATCGTCAAATTCATCACTTTTACAATCTCCGTGTTCCACACCAGTTGATAGTGAAAATTCCCATCCATCCATACGTTCTACGAAAATATTAAATCAAAAAGAATACTTTCGTAATTTAACTAATTTTTATCTTCCATCATACCAAACATATCTTAATCTTCCCGAAGTCATTGGTAAAGCTACTTTGAAAACAAATTTCGTTAAGCATCTTGTATTGGCTCACAGTAAAAACAATGTTAAACCAATTGAACGCATGAAGAATGCCTTGTTTACAGCAGAAATCCACCAAGAAATGGAGCACAAGCGATTGACTAAAATGTATCGCATCCAAGCGTACGCTTGGTCGCATTTAGTTCGTGGCAATTGCTTTTGTGTGATCAACTCGAATAGAACTGGTAAAACCTGGTGTTATTTGCCTCCGGTTTGTAGCATGTTGAGTTTCCGTCTAGAATCGAAAGGCATTCTGCCGACCTATGGTCCAGCTGTTATTATAATCGCACTATCGTCCGTTCAGGTTGAGAGTATTTCTCGTCATTGTCGACGCATTTTGGCTAGCACAACACCAAAAATTAGTATTGTCTCTGCATATGGACTTCGAAACAACGAAGATGATAAAATTGAACTGCTTAATGGGTGTGGTGTGCTTGTAATTACACCACCGTGCGGCAGCGTTTGCTCGAGGCCAACGAGAAGGAAAACTTGCTCAACATACGCCAAGTAAAACTTTAGTTATCGATGGTTTGGACAGCATAATGAATGAGAATCCCGAGTTTGATGAAACCCTCTTCAAGCTTATCTCTCCAGTTCTTCAAGATGAAAAGATTCCATTTCAACTGGTGGTCACTTCCAAGACATGGACTCGGCGATTTATTAATTTTGTAAGAATTGCTAATCAGCCTTTGTTGTACATTGCAGACTATTTAGAAGCTGCAGTCTATGCCAAGGCTAAAGTTTCCATTAAATTGCAAAGTAACTCCGAAAAGATGTCGGTTATTATGAAATGTTTGGATAAGTGCGCATATCAGTTGGAGCGTTGTGCAGTCTTGTGCAATTCGGCAGATGAAGTACTGGAAGTTGAGAGATGCTTGCGCGAATCCGGATACATGTGTATGGTTTATACGGATAAAATGCCACCTGATAGTACCGATATGATCAAGGAATGGAAGGAGAAGGTAAGTCTCATAGTATAGTACAGTATAGAATAAAAAAAAAACTCCTGCTTTTTCTCCGTCATTATTAAATAAAATGCAAGACTGGATAGCACGAACTTGCTGTTGTAGCTAACAACCTTAATGTATCTAGACATTAAAGCTGTTAAGGCCGATGTAGTTAAGATTACTTTAATTCTTAGTATAATGAATTGTCGGATAGATGATTAAAAGAATAGTTACTTAGGTAAATACCAATCTACAAATGTATATTTAAATCTTTGTTATGGATTTGAATTATGTAAGTTAGGATAGTAAAATATACATATATATATATATATTTATGGAAGCTAAGTATGTAAACATGTGCATATAATAATGAAAATGAAGGATTTAGGTGGGTAGGTAGCTATATGCATATAACTTTATAATTTAGGTGCAATCTGCATACATAAGATTCATGTGATTCTTAGACACATATTATTTAATATAGAATACGAATAGATTTTGAACTATATCTTTGCAACGGGTTGTCCAATAAAGGTGAGCGATATCTTTTTAGAATCAGCACTTCATACTTTCAAAGAAAGCATCAACATTTTTTGTAAAGAAGTTGTATTAAAAAAAATTGCTCCAGGAATACGCATACATCATTCTAAATATGCGTATTTCATGAGTGATTTTTTGCAATAAGGCTTCTACATAAAAACTTTTGATGCTGATTTTGAGAGTATCAAGAGTAGATCACAAAAAGGTATCAACCAAGTTTTTAGGATAACCCGTTCCAAAGATACACTTCAAAGTATTTTCAGATTATGTATTTCAAGGTGAACAGTGAATAGATTTTCAACTATATCTTTGCAACGGGTTGTCCAATAAAGGTGAGCGATATCTTTTTAGAATCAGCACTTCATACTTTCAAAGAAAGCATCAACATTTTTTGTAAAGAAGTTGTATTAAAAAAAATTGCTCCAGGAATACACATACATCATTCTAAATATGCGTATTTCAGGAGTGATTTTTTGCAATAAGGCTTCTACATAAAAACTTTTGATGCTGATTTTGAGAGTATCAAGAGTAGATTACAAAAAGGTATCAACCAAGTTTTTAGGATAACCCGTTCCAAAGATACACTTCAAAGTATTTTCAGATTATGTATTTCAAGGTGAACAGTGAATAGATTTTCAACTATATCTTTGCAACGGGTTGTCCAATAAAGGTGAGCGATATCTTTTTAGAATCAGCACTTCATACTTTCAAAGAAAGCATCAACATTTTTTGTAAAGAAGTTGTATTAAAAAAAATTGCTCCAGGAATACGCATACATCATTCTAAATATGCGTATTTCAAGAGTGATTTTTTGCAATAAGGCTTCTACATAAAAACTTTTGATGCTGATTTTGAGAGTATCAAGAGTAGATTACAAAAAGGTATCAACCAAGTTTTTGGGATAACCCGTTCCAAAGATACACTTCAAAGTATTTTCAGATTATGTATTTCAAGGTGAACAGTGAATAGATTTTCAACTATATCTTTGCAACGGGTTGTCCAATAAAGGTGAGCGATATCTTTTTAGAATCAGCACTTCATACTTTCAAAGAAAGCATCAACATTTTTTGTAAAGAAGTTGTATTAAAAAAAATTGCTCCAGGAATACGCATACATCATTCTAAATATGCATATTTCAAGAGTGATTTTTTGCAATAAGGCTTCTACATAAAAACTTTTAATGCTGATTTTGAGAGTATCAAGAGTAGATTACAAAAAGGTATCAACCAAGTTTTTAGGATAACCCGTTCCAAAGATACACTTCAAAGTATTTTCACATTATGTATTTCAAGGTGAACAGTAAATAGGTTTTGAACTATATCTCTGGAACGGGTTGTCCAATAAAGGCGAGCGATATCTTTTTAGAATCAGCACTTCATACTTTCAAAGAAAGCATCAACATTTTTTGTAAAGAAGTTGTATTAAAAAAAATTGCTCCAGGAATACGCATACATCATTCTAAATATGCGTATTTCAAGACTGATTTTTTGCAATAAGACTTCTACATAAAAACTTTTGATGCTGATTTTGAGAGTATCAAGAGTAGATTACAAAAAGGTATCAACCAAGTTTTTAGGATAACCCGTTCCAAAGATACACTTCAAAGTATTTTCACATTATGTATTTCAAGGTGAACAGTGAATAGCTTTTGAGCTATATCTTTGGAACGGGTTGTTTTGATCTTGGAGCTAACAACTTTCATGTAGCTAAACATTGACACTATTTAGTATGTAGGTAATCTAGTTATCCTATGCAGGTTTGAAGTCGATGTAAGTATGATTACCTTGATTCTTAGTACAATGACTTGTCGAGTGGATGATTCAAGGAATAGTTACACATGTACCTACCTACAAAAGCATATTTAAATTTATAGTATGGATTTTAAATTTGTAATATAGGAGAGTAATATGTATGTAGGTACATACATAGATGGAACCTAGACATGTAAACATATACATATAATAATGAACACGAAGGATGTAGGTGGGTAGGTAGCTATATGCATATAACTAAAAGAAGTTTTTTTTTAACTATTAAGATAAAGTCAAAAAAATACCAATTACGAAGTTTCGAAAAAATCTATTGATTCGTTTTTGAAATTTTGAGTTTTAAAAAAAATATATATTTCCAAAATAACTGAACTGAATACTTCATACGATGTAGGCCATCATACATTTATATATACATATTTATGTATCTTTAAAAATCACATGGATCTTATGTACATATGCATATTGCACTTAAATTATAAATAATACAGTGAGGGTTTTCGTTACCTTTTTTTATTCAAAACATTCTCTTCGGTATATATATACATATTTATTTAACTTATGAAACATTACCGACCATACATAATATATATTAAATATTATTCTAGTAATCAGTACGTAAATATTTTTTTATAATTCTGTTCTTATTAGAATGTCTTACACAATTAGATGAATGTTATCTGTGTTTCTTTTCAAGTTTCAGTTCTTCGTTTTGATTGAAATTTGTTCTGGGAATTGTTGTACACATAAAAAAGTTTAATTAAGAAATAATTTCCTATTGATTCAAGTGGACTCAGGAATGCAGAATTTGGCTGCAAGTTTTGTAAATGGCTTCGCCAACGACGGATTTGGACTGGACAAGCTTTTGAGCGAGAATGGCATCAAATGACTGTACAGCAACAGCTCATTCATTGCTTTCTGATTAAATTGAAAAACAATTGCTCCATGCGTTTTGGTACAATTATGTGACTAAGAATTTCTTTACGCTGGGTCGAATCGTTCCACCTTCATCGATACTAGGCTTGCTTTACTTGGGAAGACGAAAAGACACCGAAGCTGTTATGAACGCTCTGGAAGTTGTGGCTTCACAAGTCTATGGCCACTGCAATGGAGACATTTGTCCATGCGCTGCAGAAACTGAAAAAACTCCCACTCCACCAAAGCAAAATTTTTCAATGTGCCATATAATCCATTGGTGTATACACACAATAAACAGCCATATAGCTATAGGTAAGTTAGTTGAAACTTTACACAAAAATAAAATGTTATATTTAACTTCTAACTCCCAACAGTTCCTTCATCTTCATGGCAATCGAATTCTCCAAAGAGAAAGCATTGCCAGTAAAAGAAATATATGCATGGATTGTCTAGCATATTCCGTGCTTCAAAGCAACTCCCACCGGATGTAAGAATAGTGTGAGACATAATCTTTTGTTAATATAACATTTCGTAATATTAAACCTTTTCTACTAACAATGTGATCGAACACAAGAGCAAGTACATATGATCCAACCGTGCATTTAATTTATTTATAAAAAAATATGGAAACAATTTGCCGCAAGCTTTTACTTTCCGATGAATTTCCATATCAGGAACAAAGCAAATATTTTTCAACCAACAAAGAGGTAGATCTACTCAACGACGAAAAATGAAAAGAATTCATAGTAAGTAGAATAACTTAAGTTTTTTTTTGTTTAATGGATTGCTAATATATTTTATTATAATAAGTTATGTTATAAAAAAATTAATTACTATAACAAATTTACTAAAAATCAATAAAATCAATTTTTTGTGATCTAGAATTACGGATTACTTTTTGCAAATTTTACAATTTAAAAGATTCGAACCCGAAATTTTAATCAAACTTGATATTCCGTCTGTCTCTCTATCGGTCGATATAAATATGTATATCCATTTCTTCTACCTAATTATATTTCATTTTTACGCATAATAATGACTTAATTACATACATACACATGTTTTTGCTATCTACGTCACTGAATACCTACCTACTTACAGTATATACTATTTGGGCTCTCATACATTTATATACCTATATATCATTAAAAATCAAATGAATATTATGTATATTGCACCTATCATATAAAATTATATGCATATATCTACCTACTTATCACCAACTTACACTTTCAATGTACATTGTATGTATACACATTAACATGCCTACATATTCATATCTGTATGTAGTGTAGGTACACAATTATCATCCTAATTTCCGTAATTAAAATCTATAATCTAGATTTAAACATAAATTTGTAGGTATGTAGGTACCTAAGTAACTATTCCTTGAATCAACCATTCAATCCATTATACTAAAAACTTACCTACATAGTTGGACCTACCTACTAATAGCGTCAATTTTTAGCTACATTAAAAAATATTCAAATTTAGTTTAAAACTAATAAATAAAAATGAAAAATAGAAACTTGAAGTTATGAATTTGGATCGGGCCAGAGCAAATTAAATTTATAAACTTTAAACTTTAAATTTATAAATTTGACTATTCTTTCAATTTCCATTTCAAAAATAATAAATTACGTACAAAACGCAAATCGAGTTAGTAGTTTCTGATATCTAGGTCACTGAATAGCTACCAACCTACATACATTATGTACTAAGTGGACTCTCTGACATTTATATAAATATATATCTTTAACAATCAAATGAATATTATGTATATTAAAACTATTATATAAAGTTTTATATGCATATATGGGTCTACCTAACCATAACCATCCAACACTTTCATTATACATTATTATGTACCTACATATTTACATACCTAGGGTCCATATACATACATATGTATGTAATGTAGGTACATTTTACCATCCCAATTTACAGAATTAAAATCCATAACATAGATTTAAATATACATTTTTAGGTAGGTACCTAGTAACTATTTCCTGAAACATACAATAATTCTATTCATTATACTAAGAACTTACCTACATCGGTTTTAAACTTACCTAATGATAATTGGATCTACATACTAACAGCGTCAAAGTTTAGTTACAATAAAGAAAACTCGAAATTTAAAACTTATAAATCGGCCCTATCACAGAATCCATCGCAATCGAAAATCTACTGCGAATCCTGAAAAATCTATCATAGCATCCATTAGTAGTCGAAAATCATAAAATCGGATTTCATAATCTCTAAATATTTACAGATTGTTTAATTTTTATTTTACAGATAGTTTTTGCGGGAAATTTGCTGCGTGTGAATCCAATTTCTATGAAACTGCTTGCCTATGCCATGGAGCCTTGTGTTTTGATTCAGTTCAATGGAGAAATATCTGCTGCTGTAAATGAGACCGATGACGACACACACACCAACGCCGACGACGCGAAGCACAGGCGACAACTGTTGCAGATGATTCTGCCTCACAAACTGCAAGACACCTCATCATCCACCTCATCCAATATTGAAATAAAAGAGGATCATAATAAATAACATTGATTGTGTTCCTGGCAAAAATGAAATTATTCTATTCTTCATAATGTTCTATATATCTCTGTGAGCAGCAAACTTATTTGTACTGAATAATAATAATAATTTTAATTATTTTGTGTTGTCATTAATACAATATTTATATATATATACATGTATATGATTCTTTGTTTATTTTCGGGAATGTTTGTTCAACTTCACCTTTAAAAAAAAACGGTCTAATTTTAAAAACACGAAAGAACTACTTTTGTATAGCAATTTTTCGAAATAATTGTTTGATTATAAAATAATTGAAGGATTTAGAAGCTGAGGTTAATTTACACTCAGAACCGTTACAATCATCGAAATCAAGCAAGTAGTTTGGAAATTAGAGCTTAGCGTAAGTACTGATTTCAAGATTTTTCTTGATATCAGTAGAAATTTCTTGGATTTGCTACTTTGGACAAGCTGTCATTTCCAAAGTACTTGCTTGATCTCGATGATTGAAACTGTTTTGAGTTTTAATTTATGTCAGCTTGTAAATTCTTGAAACCGTTTTCAATTCGAGCAAATATTTCAAAAAATTTGCATCTGAAAGTAATTTTGTAATTTTTCATTTTTTTTAAAACACGAAGAAACTACTTTTAGATAGCAATTTTTCGAAATAATTTTTTGAATTTAAAATGATTGCAGGGATTTAGAAGCTAAGGTTAATTTACACTCAGAACCGTTACAATCATCGAAATCAAGCAAGTAGTTTGGAAATTAGAGCTTGGCGTAAGTACTGATTTCAAGATTTTTCTTGATATCAGTAGAAATTTCTTGGATTTGCTACTTTGGACAAGCTGTCATTTCCAAAGTACTTGCTTGATCTCGATGATTGAAACTGTTTTGAGTTTTAATTTATGTCAGCTTGTAAATTCTTGAAACCGTTTTCAATTCGAGCAAATATTTCAAAAAATTTGCATCTGAAAGTAATTTTGTAATTTTTCATTTTTTTTAAAACACGAAGAAACTACTTTTAGATAGCAATTTTTCGAAATAATTTTTTGAATTTAAAATGATTGCAGGGATTTAGAAGCTAAGGTTAATTTACACTCAGAACCGTTACAATCATCGAAATCAAGCAAGTAGTTTGGAAATTAGAGCTTGGCGTAAGTACTGATTTCAAGATTTTTCTTGATATCAGTAGAAATTTCTTGGATTTGCTACTTTGGACAAGCTGTCATTTCCAAAGTACTTGCTTGATCTCGATGATTGTAACTGTACTGAGTGTTAATTTACCTCAGCATAGGGCTATAATACTTACCTATGTGTCATTGAGACACACAACATTACATTTCCCTTGAAAAGAAAAGAATTTTTTTGAACACCCTTAAAGAAAATGTAATTGAAAAAAATCAAGTGAATCACAATTCTTAAGCTATATACAAATATATATATATATATAAAAGGAGAACACTTTAAAATATTGAGTCTATGTATTTAATTATAATATCTGGCAATAATGACTTCCTGCTGGGCTTCATTGTTTGTGTGGTCTGACCTTGTTGTTCGTCATGATTTTGAGATGAATGTCAGGCGCTGTTTATCCTACAAAATTAAAAGAAAAACAAATACTTAAAAATACATGAAATTAGGTTTTCTTGTATTTAACGTACCTTATTTCTGCTTGCCTAAATGCTGATCCACAGACAGACCAACAATCTGTTTAGAAGATACAGACCGAGGTGTTTCGGTAAACATGTGCATATCGATCTCGTTCATGAGATTGCCACTGACGATATAATTCTTCCAAAAAGATAATATGGCTACTTTCTCAGCGATTCCTTCTTTCAGTTTATCGAGATCTCTGTGAAAGTTTATAAGAAAAACATCGATTAGATATGAATTTGCACTTGCAAAATAAAGGTTTACTTACTCTGTCATTTTGCTGGGGAAATTGTTTCCGTTACCAAAACATGTCCTGTCGAAGAATAGATTCCAAGAAAAGCTTTCTATATTTCTGTAATACAGCAACAACCCGCCACTACTAATGGCTCATTGTATTGTTGTTTCTCTTTACATAGACGAGACACTTCATGTGGCAGCGAATCGCTTATTCGTGAGATTTCACATTGTGTCCGCCAATGTGAAGCCTCCTTTTCTAAATAACCAATTCGATCTTCACTTTTTGTTGATGGATTGGTTTTTGTGTAAAGTGGAGTGGTTGGTGGTATCATTCCCAGATAAACTAAGTACGTCTTCACTCCCAATCTAAAACAAAACAACAAAACAATTGTAAAAAACAAGAAACAATTGGGTTTGGTTTCAGAGTTTCCAATCTAAGATATACCTTTGGATGTACGCTTTCCATCGGATCTCCGTCATTGTGGCCAAATCTTTATCAAACAAACATAAAAAACAATTTTTTTATATATATATATATATTTCTTTTATTGAAATAAAGAATATTTAAATAAATATGAAAAAAAACTTACCAAATGTGAAAAAAATTATTATTTTTGTTTTGGTAATTAGAAATGTCAGACAGACTTTTGACAAACCAACAACAAAAAAAATTATCTGTCAGTTTGAGCAAAAGGGTTTTTAATCCACCACTCACATGTATTCACGGATAGGAAAAAATGAGTAATTTAAGAGAGTTTTCTCTTACTCAACTCAAAAAAAATTAGCGGGTGTTTAAGGCAAGGGGGGTACGAGTCGCGCCTCTATTTAATTATTTTCTCTATGCTCCTGTTAATGAACTTTAACAAATAAAATGGTGTATTTGAAGAATTTAGTACAAACGCCAAAAGAATAATTAGCGGCATGAAAACCGAAAAATATTGAGATGAAATCTCATCTGCACACAAAAAAGGAACAAAAAACACACCCGATACATTTGATATCAGGCATCGATGTCAAAATTGTGAAAGAATTTATCGAAATTGTAGTCGGCCTGTAACATATTCTTCGCGGCTTGCAGCTCATGTGCAAAGAACTTTAAAATAATTATTTCCGAACTGCTGGAAACATAAACTTATGAACACATCCCAAGATTGGTCTTTGACAGATTACAAACTGACGTGGGCTGAGTGCAGATGACATTTCCAAAAATTACATGTCAAATGTACAGACCGTACACACCGTACCCACTTGTAAGTTTTTGATAACAAATATATAAATTTGATGATGAAATTATAGTAAAATCCTTTAAATTAGTACCGGTATATCAAATTAAAAACCAAATGCAATACTGCTTGAGAAAAGCATTGACATTGCATTCATAGTTTTATTCAACTTATAACTAAAATCAATGAAAAACATCCATCGAACATTAAAACATCAATTTTTCTAGTGGATTAAGTTAAAATTAGTAAATAACTATGTCATGTGGAGTTCACAAAGCACTTTGGTTGCTTGTCATCACCATTATATCTCTCTGTGATCTTCTTGACCTGTGCATTCGAAAATTGAAAGCGTTATGTCTGCGGTCATATGACTCGGTGAGACATCGTCATGGATCACATGAAATTGATTATCTAGAACGTTGTAAGCCAGAACTAACCAAACTTCCAAAACATCTCAGTATTATTGTGGGACCTGACAATGACACCAATTCAGATGTTCTTTCAAAGATTGCTGCCTATTGTCTGGTTATGGACATCGATTACATCAGCTTTTTTGATGTCAGAGGAGAGTTCACTTTGGAGAAGGTGCAAGTTCCAAATTTCGTCTCGAGCAAAAAGATTCAAAATGGTCACTTTTTATGGTCGATGCCAGGTGAGCGAAGCAAAACTGCACAGTTAAAATACAGAAACGGAATGGAAAAGTCGATAGAGGTAGGTTTCCTTTGACATTTTTTGTTTAGTCTATTGGTAGTAATTTATTGAAATTCTTCTAGGTTATTATTCTTAGTAAAAGCGATGGAAAACCATTAATTGCAGAAGTTTGTAGAGAATTGTTTGAAAATCGCGATTCAATAGAGATTCAGGAATGTCTCAAAGATCGGACAAGACTAACGAGTAAAATCACAAAGTCACTACAAAGGAAACTGAACAATATGTCTGATCCGGATTGTGCGATTATATTCAGCAAACACATGTGCACATATGGATTATTGCCCTGGCACACAGGGTTTACGGAGTTCCATTTAATAAAGACTGGTAGTTACTTTAGTGTTGAAACATTCGCTAGAGTCTTGTATCGGTTTTCCAAGTGCGAACAGCGCTTTGGCCGTTAGAGTTTTGTAATTTAGATTAAATTTTTGTTTTGTTCATATAAATAAATTAAGAGATTTGTAATATATTAAATAAGTGAAGAAATTTGGAAAAAAAATACAATTCTTTTGGTTAAACCTGAAGAAAAATGATGAAAAGCCCCTGTCTGCTAATTTTATTTGGATGAGATTCAAAAACGCATCATATCTAATACAAAAAGAGATTTAATGGAAAAAACGCAAGTATCGAGAAAGAATTACAGAAATCTACTGGTTGTATTGCTCTTTATTGTAAATCAAAAAAAAATTAAAATACACAACTTGATGATGGAAAAAGAGATTTAAGGTTTTTCATAATGAGTTATAATCGAAAAACAATTTTATTGTAAGAATTCTTTTTTTTATTGATAATTCTTTTCTATATTGAAGAACAAATAGGTAATGGGCCCCATCATCGTAACCGATCGGAGAAAAATTTCCTCCGATTTGTACGAAATGTACGAATTTTGTATCATTGTAACCGTTCCGATTCATCAATTGGAACTTCTTCCGAATATAATTGAAGGATGCGTCAAAAATTTAAAATAATAGCAACACGTTGCGATTTTCATCCGAAGCTTGACGATTAAATGCCAAAATCATGCCATGCATGGCGTCTCTTATAGCGAGTTTCATTCAAGAAAAGATCTGCTCTTTCTGATAAAAGATTTCAACTTTTTGTATTTTGAGAGTTTCATTCCAACAAAAAGAGCAAATCTAGATCCAATCTTAATACGAAATATTGGATCTCTGGTGGGTTGGCAGATTTGATCTGAATGCACACATAAAAAGTCTTTTCTATCAAGAGTCAAATGGAAAATATTTTTTTATTAATTTGTTGTGAACTAGTGCCAATCCGAGCTAAAAAATAAAGAAATAAATTAATAATTTATATTTAATAAACTCAGTAGAGTTTTTGATTGCTTCGTCTTCCTCGTCATCTGATGATGGAGATGTGTTTTTTTTTCAGAAATGTGTGTCAGTCATTCACCAATACTACAACTAAATCTGGAAATGAATCTGAGAGGAGATCCTTGAAATTTAAATGAGACTCGCTATTAGATTTGTTTTACTTCTGATTGTCTCCG
This sequence comes from Philhelius pedissequus, assembly GCA_910595825.1. Taxonomy (NCBI): domain Eukaryota; kingdom Metazoa; phylum Arthropoda; class Insecta; order Diptera; family Syrphidae; genus Philhelius; species Philhelius pedissequus. The sequence goes on from OU343160.1 coordinate 332,577,729, forward strand.
ACAACAAATCACATGCGGAGCTTTGTCCGAATGCGCGCGGCGGTAACATAAGCAAATAAAAAATACAAATGAAATTATAAATGTTGAAGATATCGTCTGAACTGTAATTACATTTTTGTATTCGTTTCTCTCATTTACTTATCTATGAACATACATTAAGGGTATTCACATAACGGTGGAAAATCCAGATAAACCTCAGAAACCAGATAATTTTATCTCCGCAGAAATGAACTGTCAAAGTTTGTATGGGAAAAATATTCTGGAAATCAGATAAAATTGGCCTCGTTCGGTGCGCGGCCCATAGGCTATATAAGATACCTTTGTAGCGGATTTATTTTCGAACGATTCAGATAGCTTTCTTGTTATGTCAGTTCTATTGCATACACATCTGAAGTTTTGAATCAGCTGTTCCTCACATTGCCAAACGAATCTCAACGAATCCAATAATTTTTGGGTAGCTTGAGATTTGTGTTTGACAACATATGTTTAGTTCATCGGCCGTTTTTTCCTTAGGCGTTACAACAACACCAAGCAATCCGGATCGGTTAGGTTGCGCCACCGAACGAGGCCATTATCTCACGAATTTGATGTAGAAAGAGAATAAATAATCCTCATACATTTCAAAGAACGTCCGATTTTATCTCTCATTTAAGCAAGTATTTTTAAAGGGGTGTTCATGCAAACGTCTGGCGGAAAATTATATCTTTCTGCAAAGCATAAAATTATCTCGTTGCATGAATGCCCTTATTGTATGTTTTGTTTATTTTAGAATAAAAATCAAATCCAATAAGAACGGCTAGTTGAAATGATGAAGGCCAAGCCAGATTTTTTAATGTCAACTACATGCGTCGATGTCTTTCATTATTTCTTTTCCGATTCAGTTACCATGTAGCAAATAATTACTCCGATCTGTTACCATCATAGTCTGAATATATATATAAATTTTGCATTTTTCGGAACTTACTGCCTTAACTGTTAGAAATGTTTTCAAATTTGTTTTTACCCGACGTATTGAAGAAGTTTCATACTTCGTGGTCACGGGATGAGTACACCACCCACAAACAACCCAAGTGGAACAACATCTACGCACCGGTACTGTTAATGAGAGCGAGAGCTAAAAAGCAATAACTTCCACAACATCCATCAAACGCTAGTCTTATCCTTAAGATGAAATTTCTTCGAAACGTGCGTCGGGTAAAAAGAAATTTGAAAATATTTCTAACAGATAATGAGGAAATTTCCGAAAAATGCAAACTTGATGATGGAACTTTCAAAATCGATCTGATTGGACACAATAAACACGTCACTAGACGTTTTCTGTTATGCAGGATTGTCTGCATAATACCATGTACTATTTAGGTCCAAATAGGTTGTTATACTATTTTTTTTTTATAGAATAGGTATTTATCGTCAAATACAATATTTTTATTTTACTGTCTGATAACATACAAAAATATAATTTTATATTATTTATTTATTTATTTATTCATACGAGAATGCTTAAAACAGTAAGATGCAATATCTTATAATATAGTCCTAAGCTTAATTTACGAAAGAGCTAAACATTTAATTTAAGTTATATAGTTTTAACGCTTTTTTTATGCTAGTGGTGTTTTGTAGTTCTGTAATATGACGTGGCAAGGAATTCCACAGACGCACAGCGTAAACAAAAAAAGGAAGCTATTCGATTCGTATCCTTTCAAAGCAGTACATCGGTTGGTGAGTCAGCAAAATATTAGGAAGTAAAGACAAACTACGGAGTTGAAGATAGCTTTCAAAAGACATATTAAACGGTTGGGTAACAAAACTAGATAATCTGTCATATCTCCTTAACCCATATAAATATAAGTATACCTTGCAATACTATTAAATGCGACATTCAGTTTTCTTCTGCTTAAAGAGTTGCATTTACAAAAAATTTCGTATCCCGATCAAAGATTTGAAGAGATTTTTTAGACGTTTTGCTTTGCATTCCAATAAGCCCAGCATAATCATCCCAGTCTGCTCCTCAGTTTCTTGGTGCCAGTTGCTTCGTGTGAAAGATAGAAGGCAATTAAAGGAAAACGTCAAACAAATCTGCAGCAACTGGTTTCCATGTGTGAAAGGGAACTTAGACCCGTTTTTGAGATAATTAACGTGGTGGAATTGTATGGAAAGTATCGTTATTTTTGGGGCTAACACAACGATTCAAAAATCTATTTAGTACAATCACCTAACACGCTTAAGTACAAAGTTTGAAGAAAATCGCTACAGCCGTATAGGCTGTAGATCGAACTACAGACAGACTGACGGAATTGCGGGACCCACTTTTTTGGTGTTCGCCATCATAGTTATGTCAAATTTGATCAAAATCTCGAATTCGAGTTTTTTTCCAAATGCCAAACTTGTCCTATAGTATCTACCTACATATGTATATCGCAAGTAAAAATCCAATCAATGCAGATTGTTCCAAACCGATTTTCTCATAAGCTGCTTAACGGATTTCGAACAAAATTTTTATACAGGAGGTCCTTCGAATTCTAAATAATACTGCATTTCAAAATGTTCGAAAAATAGGTTTCCTTTGGATTTTTGAAATTTTGTTTTCAAATTTATTAAATATTTAAAATTTTTAAACGAATCAATTTTGTTTGTTGAAATCAAATAGAACCTAAATAACCAAAGGTTTATGTGAAATAATATGTGTATACGTAGTGTATGTATAATGGTTTATTTTAAATATAATTGATAAGGTTACCAAAGATGATGTGTACAGCTTGCCGGTTGAACTAAAAAAAAACGATACATATTGATTGTCTTGTTCACAAGGCTAGTTTGCAAAAATACGAATGAGATAAGAAAGATAACAATGATAAGTAATTGAATGATAATTGTTATCATGTAGCAAAAATTATTCTTATTGTATTAAGGTAAATTAACATTTTGTTGGCAAGTTTTTTAACAAATATAATTTGTATAGGTAATATGTAGAGAATAATTAGATTGTTTTTCTTGAATATTAATTTAAATGGTGATTGAATCTTGAACAACGGCTTTAAAAATATATTTAGCCGTTTCTATTAAGAATCTTTTACATACAATTTGATCGAACATAAGAGCAAGTACATGCTATCCAGTCGTGTATTTTATTATGATTGCGTTGAGGGGCAGTTTGCGTATAACGAGTTTCATTCAAATTTCAAAGATCTGCTCTCAAAATCGAGATTTGATCTTTTCAATGAAACTTTGTTTCCACATTTAATGTGGTGAGTAACTAACACACACATTTCTGTAAAAGAAACATATCTTCATTATCAAATGACGAGGAAGATGAAGCAATCAAAAACTCCACTAAATATATAAAATCAAAATTATGAACTTCTTCGTCCATTACTTGTTTATTTTTTTGTTATTTTTTAGCACGGACTGGTAAGTTCACAACAAAAAAAGCATTTCCATTTTACGTTTGACAGATAAGACTTTTTACATGTATGTGTGTATTCAGATCAAATCTGCCATCCAATCAGAGATCTAATCTTTCATGTTGAGATTTAATATAGATTTGCTCTTTGTGTTGCAATGAAACTCTCAAAATTCAAAAAGATCCAATCTTTTGACAGAAAGAGCAAACTCGCTATTAGCGAGATTAGCCTTTAGTATGTTTGTTCGTTGAGCCCTGAACTCACCCTAGGGTCGCCCTAAAGCAATTTTTAAAACCACCCTGGGAAGCAAGACATAACTTGCTCTCGTGCAACATAAAATTAATGCCCCCGGGAGTTTTTTGAGAACAGAAAAACCCCAGTTTTTTGACAACTCTTGGGGTTGTCAAAAGCCCTGCATCGACTGGCTCACGAATGTGTCACAATGTTATAATCCATTTGCATTTTCTAATTTCAACAAAGTAGAAAATCCCTTCCTTCGAACATAGGAAACTTTTGTAATGTTTCAGAATTTCGGAATTTATTTGGTATCGTGAAAAGAACATTTTATTGATTTTTGACCGTCAAAAATTCAATCCAGAGATGTTATCAATGGCAAACAAAATTAGGGAATAAAGTTCCCATTGGTCCAGCAGTGACTTATGTCGAATTACAAACAACCAAACATTCGATTTTTTTCTGAACACAATCGAATTATTTCTAAACAAATTCTGTGAAAACAGATCTAAAAATTATACTATTTTTGCCTTACAACAAACAAACAAAAATCATTCTGAAATCTTTTTGAAATGGTTGTTTGGAATTCGACATTAAACAAAAATTATTCAATTCACCTTCTTGGTTGTTTTTTTTTTATTATTTCTACAAAATATAATATTTATAATAAAATATTTATAATTATTGGTTATGGCACACTCAAATTAATATTTCTTATATAATGCATTTAAGAAATCTTAATAATTAGGTAGTACAATTTAGTCAATCGTCTTGAAGTTAAAGTAATTTTTGTTATTATAAAAGTAATTATATAGAAAACCACTATCGCCTTCGTTAAAAAAAAAACTGAAGGACCTCAAATACTCTTTTGTGTGTTTATTTTTTACTTAAGATTCTACTATCGTCATTATCTTCTACATTATATTACGAAGCATTCCTTTTCGAAAGCAAATTGATATCAGTTTCGTATTCATTCTTTGGGATGTTATGGGGACCAGGACCTGTATTAGTTACTTTTTCGCTGATTTCATGAAAACTGCCACGAATCTGTTCCAGAGCATCACCCAGTCCAGTTTTAATTTGATTAAATTCTTGTGTAATCAAAGACAGGCGCCCGAGTAGATAGTTCAAATTTGAATCCACTTCCATCATACGACTTGTTATTTGTGAAACCTTTCCTTCCATGCCGTCCATTGTGGCAAATGTACCATTTACGTAAACTTCAGTTTGACCGGTAAGTTTATTCATTGCATCCTTACTATCAGACATCTCGCTATGCATGATTTCAATTTGTTGCCAAACTTGACTTATCTCCGATTCCATTGTCGAACTAATATTTTGTAGGGATTGGATATGATTGCTACTGATTGACTCATCGACATCATCAAAACGTTTCGTAAGTACTTGTTGAAGTTCCAATTGTTGTTCACCCAAAATATCAGCTACCTTCTGGCCTATTTGATGTGTTCCGAATTCAACCTTTTGTTGAGTCTTCAAGATCTCATCCGAATTTGATACGAGAACCTTGTTGACGTTGTCAAGACCACCAGTTAATGTAGAATGGGTTGCGTTTATTTCTTCATAGAATTTCTCCAAAATGTGAATAGAGTTTGTGATTTTGTCAGCTAACTTTTTAACACTGCCATCGACTGAAGCTTCAGAGTCTTTAATGCTGGATAAGATCTTAGCCATATCTTAAAAAAATATAAAATAAAAAAAAAAATTATTATGGAAACTAACAGGTGGCCTATAACACAAGCTGACAAGTCGACAAGTCTAAATTCACTTATCGAACTATACTTGTACGACAAAGACAAGTGTATTTTATAACACAACGCAAAACTAGGTGTTTTTTTCTAAGCCACGCGGAAATTTGACAAAAAAAACGATGACTGTGATTAACAATTTGCAGTTTCGCAAAAATAAGAAAAATAGTACCCTTTGTGGATCTCTTAGCGATATGTGAATAAAACAAAAAACAAAAAAAATGAAGAGATATTTATTTATGAAAAATGCCTGAATGTTATTCCCCAAAGCAAAGACGGATAATTTTTCGGCAAGTTCTTGGTTTAAGCACTTATCTGTACAGAGATTCATTGTTTTCATTCTCATTGTCTCTTGCGTTTTTAGCAAGATTTTATAGACTTTACTCCACGCTATTTTTTGCAAGTTCCTTACAACAAACAAAATAAAATCCACGACTGGATCGTACAAGTTTGCTCTTGTAGCTAACAACTTAAGTGTTACTCACTGACGCTGTTGGTAGGTAGCTAGTCTATTATGTTTAGTTACCCTATGCAGATTTAAAGCCCATGTAGGTAATATTACCTTGATTCGTAGTGTAATGAATTGTCGAATGCATGATTCAAGGAATAGTTACATAGGTGGATTGGATTGTAATGGATTTTAATTATGTAAATTAGGAGGGTAATAATGTAAATATGTAATTACAAGTACATACATGTATATAATGAAAGTGAATGGTGTATAGGTGGGGAAAAATCGTTTTTTAAACTTATTTAAGCTGCCAAAACCATCACTTACATCGATTTTTCGAAAAAACGAAGAACTCCACTAGATGCCACGGATCAATGAAAATTTTATAAAAAAGTATCTCGAAAATTTGTAGGACGGGTTTTGATGAAATCCTGTTTTTTAATTTTTCGTTTTTTGTAAACAAAATTCTTTTGAAATTTTGGTATGCAATTTTTTAGAGACTATTAATATACATGTGAATATAAAATTTAAATTTATTTTTTTTGATTAGAAAAAAAAATTCAATAATTAATTTTAATTTAAAAAAAAATGTTATTCAAAATTTTGATATGCAAAATTAATATAGCTACTTAGATCTTCCCAGATATAATATTTGACAGAAATCCAATGTACCATTACCGAGAAAGCCAAAAATTAAAAAAACCATTATATGAAAGGTACCGTTAATAGACTTTTCATGTAAACTTGGTTCATATCAAATGATAGCTATTACCAACAAAAAAATTCTCAAACATTTTTATCAAAATCGTTGGAGCCGTTTTAGAGATAAATAAGAAATTCCTTCAAGGTCATATGGCAGGTACCGTTATTTTATGGCCTAAAAATAAAATTTCAATTTTCCCTCTGACGAATGCCAAAATAATCACACATACCAAATTTGAAGGTAATTGATTAAGCCGCTTAGGCTGTAGCTCGTTATACATACAGACGGACAGACTGATAGACAGACATGGTTGTAATGTCATGTTTTCTGATTGTTAGATTTTTTTTTACGAATACATAACTTGCCTTATAGTACATATAATCGCAAGTAAGAATCGACCTGAAATCGATTTGAAATGGTTGTTTGAAATTCGACATGCAAATTTTCTGTGACACTTGTAACTTTCTGTTACAAAAGGAGGGACATCGAAAAATGACAATTGACACAGAAGGTTTGTTCGCTGAGCCTGAAATCTGTGTTTTTTTTAAAACCTGGTGTCGCCCTCAACTCGCCCTGGAGTAGATTTAGGTTTTTAGCTGGGGCAAATGAATAAACGCCAAATTCACATGGGATCTGAAGTAAGGATGGGCGATATTGCGAAAAATATAGAATACTCATCGATGTTAATAATTATCGAATCGAAAACAGCGATGTTTTGAATGATTTTCTTTATTCTTCCTTCAACGTCGATATTGACTCATATCGATTTTTTATTTGTAAACATTAAAATTTATATTTTAAAGAAATAAATCTTAATCTTAATCTTAAAAAAAAAAAATTATCAATTTTTTATATACATGACACTATTTAAACCTTATTGATTACACTTTTTATATAAAAATAAAACCAAAAATAAACCGAAGTTAATTTTGTTTTAAATTTATTTACCTCGTATGCGTTTCGATAGAACTTGTCTATCATCATCACCATTTAGAACAAGAAAGATGATATACATATTTCCATTATCGGCGTTCATGGATTTTTCATCTTTCTGGATTTTTTTCCCGATTTTGTATGTCGATGTTTCAATAACATAGATGAACATCGATCATCCCTAATCTGAAGCATTTGTTTTGCAATTTGTTATTTTTAAAATAAAAGAATACTCAAATTAGTTTTCAGACACAGACATGCAAAATGGAAACCTTTGAAGTTGTGAATTGTTCATAGGGCCAACAAAAATTTACTAAGAATTTAAATTTAAGATACCTATTTTAAGTTTTAATTATTGAATGACATAACTTGCTTTTCTGCAACATAAAATTATAATGCCCCGCGAGGTTTTTGGGAACCGAAAAACCCAGGTTGTGGTTGTCAAAATAACCTAGGTCGACCCTAGGTAAAATTCAACGAATGAATCTAGAGCTTGTAGACTTGTCGTTTTGTGTTACAATATTTGTTAAGACTTTTAAAATTTTACTTGTCTTACAAATACTTGCCAAGTTCCGTTATAATCCTCATGTATCTTACCTTTGTCTGAGGTACTCAAAGTGTTAATCTTGATATTTTCCAAAGCATTTAAGGTTTCGTTTGTCAGACCCTGAATAAAGTCCTTATCAGCTTGTACAAGTCGAGTTGAGGTTGACGTCTGCGGCTTCAATGCTTTCAAACTACCTATATCTGATGCAATGTTCTTAAATGAATCCAAAACTTTATTCTCAAAATCGGAATTATCAATTATAACGGGAGCTTGAGTAGTGGACGTAGGTGGAACATAAAGGCTGACCAATTTGGATTCCATACGATCAATGAGCTCGCCAGTTTTGGGACTCTGCTTAGCAATTTCTTCAGTTTGCTTTATCAAAGAGCTGGACATATCTAAAAGTTTTTGAACGTTTCCAGATAAAGAACGCACTTCATTTAACATTTCCATATTCATTGGAGCTTCCACAACGACAGGCTGTTCCTTAATCACAACGTTAGAACCGGAATTCTTTTTATTATTCTCATCCATCCATTTGATTAGCTTTATGATTTCATCGATCTTTTCAGATTGAAAACTGTACTTTTGCTCTTGCTGAAATGAAAATAGTTTATCTATTATTATTTATAGCTTTTAAGTATTTTTCATGTCACTTACAGCCATTAAAAGAGTTTCAATTTGGCTAACACGTTCATCGAGGCGGCTAAAGATTCCTTTCATTGGTTCCATAGACTTTTGACCCAATTGCAGTGACAATATGCCTTTCTTGAGAAGTTCACCCAATGCTCGTTCTCGATATTCATGCCGTTCGAGTTTGTTCTCCAACTGATTGTATGATCGCACCAGCGATAGTAGCTGATCATTCCTGAAAGCCAAAAGAAAAAAAAATGAGATTAGACAAGCCAGTAACCGGTTGCTCAAAATGATTATAAAAATCTATTAACAAAACAATCTCTTCTGATCATTCACGGGGAATATTTGTTCACTGCCCTTACTTCTAGCCGTTGTTTTCAACAAACTTAATGTTGTTAGCAACTCGCAGTTTCTTCGTGTAAATAGAGACTATTTTTTTATTTTTACTGTTATGCATAAGGTATGAGCTAATGGTAAATGGCACAAAAACACGCCGCTGATGCGAAACGAAATTTTTCGGTGGTCTCCACTAGGAGAGCGAAATGCTAACGAAAACCACAGCGGAAAAATATTTGCGGAGAGTTCTGTAAGCTGTCAAAAACAAATGACAAGTTGTAAAAAAAAAGTAATTTTGTCACCAAATTATTTTTAGATGGAAAATTTTTTGTCGCCAAATTACTTTTAAATGTAATTTTCTTGAAATAATTCGTGGATTTAAAAATTGTTCTTGTTACACATAGAGGATTTAAAATAAAACTCAGAACCATTTAAATGATGGAAATTAAGCAAATACTTTGGGACTTATTAACTGGTTTATCTGCCGATTTGATGAAATTTCTATCAATTTTAAGAAAATCAATTAAATAGGGAGAAAATCAATAAACCACTCTATAATTCGAAAACTACGTCCTTCATTGGAATGGTGTAAACGGTTATGAGTTCTAATTTATGGTTTCTTACTAATTCCGGATACCATTTTCAAGTCCAAGAATTATTTCAAAAAAATTATATATAAAGGAAATTTGGTAAATTACGATACGCCCCACTAATGTTTGCAAGTTCTTTAAAACAAACAAAAAATTGACCTGAAAATCGACCACATCACATAACCGTTTACGGCATCTGAAAGCATGATGTAGTTCTTAATCCCCCTTTTCCTAGTCGCTCGAAATCAATTAGCTCTTCCGAGTAATGTTTTTGGTGCATTTTTCAGTCCTCAAAAGTGATATATCCTGAAGAAGCTATTTGGGCTCTATCGAGAATCTCCCAGGGAATTTTTCGTACGACGGAATGTTTTATTCCCATTACATTTTTCCTGCAATCATGAATCCTCCGCGAAATAAATTTTCCTCGAACAAAAAATCATCACAGGCCGACTCCACTGATATACAGATGTCTAACATATCACAACCACGATCCAATCCACAGTGTATTTTTATTCACTGACCAGTCATATCTTTCATTTTCATTTTCATTTTTTCAAACCCCGGGGAAATTGGATGAGAAAAACGACCACGGGGCTTAGTGAGAAAGCTTGGCAGCCGTGTTACATTTGAAAGAATGAAAATAATGCAAAAGAATTTGATAGCACAGTTTTTATCCTCCCCAAAACTTAGCCTCGAAATTCTCTGGTATTAAGTAAGCACTCCCGGGGATTAGTTATTGTTGGATTTAACATGCAAATTGTTAAAACCACTGGTCGTTTTTTCCTCCAATTTCCCCGGAGCTTAGAATAAAACACGCCTTGTATATGTGAAACTAATTCTGTACGTGAAAATAATAAAACCAAAAATAATGTTTGTTGTAAAATTAGGACACAAAAAATTACAACAGACGAGTTTGACGTTCAAGTATAAGAATTTGGGTTCTGATTTCAAATCCAAAAGCACAATTCTTTCCGTTTCAGAATCAGAACTGAATTTTTTTCCCATAAGTGAACACTTTCAGAAGAGAGAAGCGAGTCAGAACCACAAATAAGCCATAAGATTATAAGATTGGAAACCTTCGTACGTTTCACCCCCCAAAACCCATTTGCTTTATAGCTTTGAAACTCTATCCATGAATAGATGGGAAATACAAAAACAAAACAAACCCAAATTACTAGATCTGTGTGGTCTATAGGGGTATTCACGATCCGGTGTATCTGGTCTTGTATCATTGTAAAAGTGTAAAAGTGTAGCATTTTTTTGCACTACAACAACAAAATATACTGAATGTCAAAATCTTACACTTTTACACTTTTACAATACCCGATCCCTATTGTAACGCAGAAAAATACAAGGGTGTAAGATTTTTTTAACACAAACTTAAGCCTTCTTCAGAACAAATGTGAAACAGATTTTGACATTTGCTTCAGTGTTGCTACAGATTAGTAAAGGTGTGTTCACAGTCTGGTGTAAAAAATAAAATTTTACACTTTTACAAGACTTGGTACACCAGATCGTGAATACCCCTTATGTGTCTATATGAAGAGGAACAGAAAATATTCTAAATATTCTTGTGTACGTTTTTATCAATGTGTCTATTGGAAGAGGAACAGAAAAGTTGCTTGTGTGCGTGTTACAGAGGTTTCGGGTTTTATGTTATTAGTTTATGGACGCTTCCTAATTGCCAAATAAAAACGACATTGGAGTAAGTAACAGTACGCATCTGAAAAAAAATTAAAAGCCACTACAAAAAATAAAAATATACATGAAACGTCAATTTATGGGCAAGCTTTGAACACAGCTCACGTCTTGTTCAAAAAGTAGTTTTTTTCGAAAGGTCGCTGCAAGAATATGAGGGGTGTTCACGATCTGTGTGTAACAAGTCTTGTAAAATTGTAAAATTTTATTTTTTTACATCAGACTGTGAACACACAATCTGTCCAATACTGAAGCAAATGTCAAAATCGGTTTCACATTTATTCTGAAATATCTTAGCTTGTGTTAAATAAATTTTACACTATTGTATTTTTCTGTTACAATTGCAGTTAGATCGGATCGTGAATACCCCTTCGGATTTTTCGGACTCCATTAGATTTTTTTATTGCAAGTTCATAGTTCTGTCATCATCAACAACTTGTTTTAAGAATTTAAAAAAACTGGTGTATCTACTGTTTTTAAGAAACAATAATTCATAATTAATTCTTTTTAAGAGCCGATAAACCATCCAGTTAATTGCCAGAGGAATAAACTTACTTGACTGTTAAACAACCGGATAACAACATCGAATTTTTCAAATAAGGAAAAACAATCTATAAAATAATTTAATTTGAACGTCAGTTTTATATCGAACTTTTCATAGAAATTAATTTTTGTTCTCTTAAAGCAGCTGCTGACCTTAACATCCCAATTGGCACAGAAAACAAACTGAAAATTAACCTCCCCCCATGGAATTTAACCAACCACTCTATAATATCTCAACTCACAACATACCCAAAAGCATCTACCAACAAGACAATCTACAAAACAATGTTTCTGGAAATAAAAGAAAATTACCAAAAGCTAGGTTGGCAATTTTGGTTTACTGATGCATCGAAGACAAATGACAGAACTTCCTTCGCTGTTGTCAATGAAAACGGTTCCATTATTAGTAAGGGCTTGCTGCATGCTACCACATCCACTTTTACGGCTGAAGCTTTTGCCATACTGAAAGCAATCGAAGCTGCAAAAATGAAAAAAACCATAATTTTGACTGACAGCTTGTCATCAATTAACGCCATCAAAAATATAAACAACCCTTCTAATATCGTTGCAGAAATCCGTGACAAACTTATAGCCAAACAAAACACTCTCAAATTGGCCTGGGTACCGGGACATACAGACATTGTTGGCAACGAAAATGCAGATAGAGGAGCTAAACAAGCTCTCATAGAACCCCTTTTCGAATTCTATCAATTCAACCAAAAAGATCTCAAAAAACATCTCTCAAGGACAATGAAAAACAAGGCCAGAGATACTTGGTCTGAATATCAACACCATTATTCAATGCTGAATCCAGCCGCTGAAAAAGCCTTATATCCACTACAGGTACCTGCTTCGATGATTAAGCCCTATATAAGGCTAAGACTGGGACATACAAAAATAACACATAAACACTTAATCACCAAAGATCCTGCCCCACTTTGCGATTACTGTGATGAAAAACCAACATTCACCGTTTCTCATATGTTACAATGCACAAAAATCGATTTCATATGCAAAAACATCTCTGGTAACCACCTTCAACATCTCTTGACAAACATAACCGATAGTAATATAAGATCAGTATATGAAATTATTTTAAAACTTAAACTAGATCACTTAATTTAATAATATTTTGAATATCAAATAGCGAAAAGTCCTGGTAGCTAACGCTTTAATTGTTAATTATTGAAATGTAATTTATTTTAGATTTCAATAAAGTTATAATAATAATAATAATAATAATTTTTGTTCAATGTTTATTTCAAAGCAAACATTTTTCAAAATGTTTTTGACATCAAATAAATAGCTATTTATTTTATTCCTCAGATAACTCATTATTCAGTTCTAAAATGAGCAGATAACTTTATTCCTAGATTAATTTGTATCTGACTGTTGAAAAACTGATTTTTGCTCTATTTAGAGAATAAAGTACTAACTGACTGCTTAACTGACTATTGAAAAATTGGTACTAAGTCAGAAAATCTTTCATTTACGTTTCTCAAAAATACAATTTGTGTGCATCTATGACGTCATTCTAGTCCCATAACGCGCATTGTGATGTCGCTGATAAGTTATATAATGGAGAGTTATTACCGATACCAAAAAATTCTGAAAACTTTTGAGCATCATTTACGTTTCCAACTTCCGATGGAACGTTTCTAGGGAAAGTTTTATTCACGTAAGCTTGTGAAGACGACATTTTAATATTTCATTGTAATCTTAAATTAGTGGATCGGTCCGAAAATCGTATCGAATCTCTCATAAACTTCTTCTTCACATATCCACATTTATGGATGTATAACCTATGTCTATATGTAAGTCTTTTTGAATCTTTCTCAAACTTCGAGCGTGAAAATTTTAAATTACATATTACATACTGTTGGCAAACGGCCAACTTAATTCCAAAAATCGTAAGCGAATTTAAACCAAACAAAAATTATTGCATACTTGTAGAAGTTTAACTTCCGGATCATGCATTCGATATCAAGTATCTAGTTTCCGCTTTCGGAATCATGCATGTAAAAGAGGACTAGACAAGGGAAATTCAAATTTAAAATAGTTCTTCGCCATAAAAAGTGTTACAAATTCCCCATGATTCGTGCGGTTGGTGGGCTGCTAAATTAAACAATACATACGGGGCCGCATAAATACTAATTTTATGTGACACTGTCACATGTCCCGAGACACGTGCCTAAAAAACTGCAACATTCTAACTCCACATTTTAAATGACTTCAAAATATGTCTTTGTTTTGTATTTTTTGAAACAAACGTAAAAAATGTAGAGATAGTTATGTTATGTTGATAGACTGTTTAACTGTTTTCAATGGAACTGCTTCAACACAATATGGCAGCTAATGTGTGTTCAATGAGTCTGTTTGGAACAGTTTGGAACACCTTAGAACAGGATTTTCTGCACTTGCCTTTTAGGTTGGAACAGGTTAGAACAGATTTGTGAGAACTGTCAAAACCAATTGTTGTTGTTAAAAAAAAACATTACGGTGTTAGATTTAGTTTATAAATCATTTTCCGTGTCGGAATCATCACAATTTCATGAAGAATATTTGTTTAAATAAATTCAACTCCATTTCGAATTATTTTGAAGAATGTTTCTGTAAAAATAAATGAACTTGAATTGTAGGTAAACAACAATAATTTTTTTTATAATCTTTGTCAGATGACTGACTGTTCTAAATTGTTTTCTTCTTGTTCTGAAGTTTCTCACGAATGTGGACTGTTCTGTCCTGTTTTGTTCTATCTTTTTCGTCACTGAACAATCTTAGAATTTTGTTAGGGAAAAGCAGGCGTAATATTTAAAAGTTTAAAAGAAAAAAATTAATTGAGTGCAAATTTCTTTTAGTTTTTTTCCCGATTTCCTAACTCTACCATTCCTGTAAGCAACTATTTTATGATTGAGACAAAAAATAAGCGAGCGATTAGTACGTAAAGAAAATAAATAAATATGGAACACTAAAACTCAAATGACAGGCTTTGACAATACAATCACTTTGATGGTAAAAATCTAATGGCAATATGTGTTTTTATTATTTATTATATGTAATTAGTTTGATATGCTCTTAGCTAATTTGAAAAGTTGTTGAATAAGTTTTTTCTGAATGTTGGCCTCTGGAGTGGAAGTGCTGGAGTGGAGCGCAATAAAAAGCTGTAGTTGCAGGAATAAAATTCCCAATCGCCAAATTTGGAATTAATTTTCTGCTACAAGTCGTGGCTATATTTTGATATTTAGTTTCTATGTGTTCGTTTCTTTAAATACCTCTTCTTTTTTAATAAGAGAAAAGAATAGGAAATCGCGTTAGAACATTAGGCTAGTTCAGAAAAATGCGATTACGATTTTTGACGAAGCAACATTTGTGAGATCTCAGTTTTCTGAACTGGTCAATTGTAGAAATGTTTTTCTATTATGAGTGAGCGGTTTCAGTGACAGCTTGTGCGGCTTTGTTTGGCTAGACATTCTAATAATAATATAAAGTTAAATTGAATTGAATGTTATGGCGAATTTTGTAGTTTTTTTTTTTTAATTTGTTTTTGTTTTTGAACTCGTGACGTGAGTTCTTATTTGTCCTACAGACCATTTTAGCCGAAAATGAGTTATAAATGCCATCCTATATTTTCGGCCTTGCTCTTTCGATTCCTGCAATCAGAATTGTCCTATATTTTATTTTGCCGCAGCAAATATTACTTGATGTATCACGTAATGTCGTTTCGAATCTTCGTTCGGAATTACTCTTTTTTTTTCACTCCTTATGTTTTATTCCTATAGATATAAAATATTAAAAATATGGGGCAACTGAGAATGGACAATCGAAAATGGCATAAATAAAATACCCAATTATATATATAAGGACGAAGGCCTCTCATATCTTTCTATTCCTTCTAACTAGTTATGTGCAATTTTTTTTAAAATTTAACTATATGCCTGTTAGACTTAAGTTCTTTTAAATGCAACCTGAATTGAACGGCATTAGTTTGGCACAGTGGATTTGAGAACCAGTTATTGACTGTCTCATTTTAACCCATGGGCGGCATCCAATTAAAATTGGAGGTACAGAAAAGAATGCGCCTAGCGTGGGGATCGAATCCACACGTCTAAGTTTGCAATCAAGCACTTTATCAACTTCGCCATTGCCACCCACGCCATTGCAATTCAGGTTGTATTTTAAATATCTTATGTCTTAAAGGCATATAGCTAAAATTATTATTATATTACTATAAAGCATTAAACAAAATTTAAGTCCATTCGACCACTCAGCGCTAGGAACTACTACCTCATTTTACCTATTTGACTACATACCTACCTAATATGTATATTTCATTTCAAATTTAATAAAAAAAATTGTATCTATCCTCTATAAACAGTGGCATGTTTCATCATATTTATTTTACAAAAATGATAGATCACTTATCGTAAAAATACTACCGGACTTCTTGTCAAAGTTAAAAAGAATTTCAAAATAAATTATGTTCGAAAATAGAAAATCTCCTGTCATATATATGTATGTAGCAATTTATTTAAGCTTCTCCCAACAAAATGCGAATGCATCATCGTCAATAAGATTATTATTCGAGTTAAGGCCATCTTTAATGTGTACCCAGTGCGTAGGCCTTTGCACTCTTAATAATAGGAATTTCAGTTTTTTAAATTTATTTTTTTACTCGAAACTCTGTTTTTTTTTTTAGAAAATCTGTTCTGATCTGACCCTGCAAGATTGCATCTTGCCGGTTTGCCGCCCCACAATGAACGATTCATTCCAAAAATAGATGAAAGATGCGTTGTAGCTATAAGTGTTTATAGCATAAGGGCAATTCGACCATAAATATCGAAAACCGTAATTCGTTAAGCAACGTTATAAGCTACTTTTGTTTGTTGATCTTGTGCTGCAGTAAATTGCTGCAACATGTGTACACGCACTGTAATACAATAACCCAGAAAAAGTCGTATATTATCATTCTTATGTCACACTTTTTATGATTCATCTTGCTACATTTATGTATAGTTATTTATGGCATAATGCTGAGAAAATGTATTTCCAAAAATGCACTATGGGAAAGTGGTATTTAATTTTACAACAGAAAATTTGTTGTACTAAAACATATGTGTGACATGTCAATGTACTCTACCATCATTTCGTCTGCCGAATAATTAAGCCTTTAGCATAATTATTATAGATAATTGTTCACACTCTTATGATGTCTGATTATTGCATTTAATATGTTCTTGTAATTATGTGGCTCTATGTAATAGTTTTAATTGAATTTTCCGCCGTCCAGGATTGTGTCAAAGTACTACCTACATTATGTAATCTGGATTTTTAGTCTTAGACCACTTTAGATTATATACTTGATTGTTGGTTATATTATATTCGTATGAAGTACATACAATTTTAAAACGTACCTTATATAGGTCTGTTTGTTGTTTTTGGTAATAATAAGCTTAACTGTCAAACTTCAAGAAAGCAGGAAATTGTGTAAATCTCGCAGAATGCAGCAACTAAACACAAATTTACCACATTTGTATGTAATGTGGAATTCCAAGCAACACAACATTCGATTTTTTTCTGAATACAATTGAATTATTTCTAAGCGAAATCGATTGTATATGCTGTCAAAACAGATCCTTTATTTTTTTTAAATTAATTATGCGCGCACTCAAGGGGTTATGACTACCCTTAAGATACACACAGTGCGAGCGGTTAGTTAGAAAGAATAGAAGGAAAGGAAAGAATTTTTGTTAGCACAGTGTATTTGAGAATTAGATGTCAACTATCTCATTATTTAGCAAGATTTCATAGACTTTACACGCACACTATTTTATGCAAGGTCCTTACAACACAAAAAATATCGACCTGAAATTTATTTGAAATGGTTGTTTGGAATTCGCCATAAGACTTCAGAAGTGACATTTGTGATTCAAAACTTGACGGCTTTATGTTTGGACAGTATTCAGTGCGTTCCTTTTATCACAATAGTTGTATACTGTAACCCCGATAGACGGAGACACCATCAGTAAAAAGAATTTGCATATAAATTGTTGTTATTTTACACACTTTTTCAAAAATGTTTCTAGTTTCTGTTTTTGTAGTATTCCTCTTTCCGCTGCTGATTTACTGATATCAATATACATAAAATTTTTCATAACCTTTGGCTACGAAATATCATATTTAATAGAAAAAAAGTATTTTTGTCGAAAATTATATCATTTAATTTTGTTATTGTTAACCAATCACCAAACAAAACATCAAAACCTAGTCCAAGCATCAAAATTGACATTTCATATTGAGGTTAGATTTTGCATCTGGTAAAAGGAATGCGTTTCAATCAACATTTACTAATATGGTTTTCCATTGGTACAAGAATTTATTTCTTTTTTGATTTTGGGCAAAAACCAATTGTTTTTTGTTTGATTCTGAATCAAATTCGCAGATCCGTATTTTTAGGTGAATATACCTTTCTTTTTTACTAACACTACTAAGCGCTAAAAAATTGGAAGCATTTAGTTTCACAACTTTAGCAATCTTACAAATATGATTCTCCGAGAAAGGGGGAAATTGTGTAGATTTCGCAACACACAGTATACTGACACAAACAAATGAGATTAGAAACTTGACAGCTTTTTGTTTTGAAAGTAATGTTACACCAGAAATTAGAGTACCAAAACATCATAACTTTTTCAATGTAGGGGACATTTTGCTCATCAAATTTGAAAGTCTTCGAAATAATTCTTTTCTAAAATTTCTTTCATGATATTTTTTTTATTAAATCTAAACCAAAAATAAATAATGATCAAACGTTACGAAAACCTCAGAATTATAATTTTTTATGTGAATTATATAATTTCGCATCGATGAATTCTTTTGAATTATATATACCAATCGAAAAAGGACATAATTCATTTTCAAAATTGCGTGAAAAATTATTTAATAGCAAAACTTCAAATCGTTATTTCTTACGTTTTTAATTAAAATTAAAAGATTCATTCACTTTTTCGTTTACATCTACGATCAATCCCTGAACGATCACAATAATTCTATATAAGTATACTTCTACTTACATGATATCTTTGGCTGGAGCCAGATCTATTAATCCAAATCCAATTAGTATAACGAATAAAATTTCAATTGATTTCCTCATGATTGCGCGCTGATAGAAGTTTTATTATGCGTATACGCGGGATCAAAAGGTTCAGTCTTCTTGAAGCGTATAACCGTGGTGACTAGTCAAGAAAATCGTGAGCTGCCTTGTCTGGTATAATCTGCAAAACAAAAAAATATATGTAAGAAGAAAATAGAATTAATGATGTTTACGCAAATTAAGGCCACAGTGTTTTCAACAGCTTTGAATAGAAGGATTCATTTATATTGTCATGTATCTGCATTTATAGGTCGTGTATGTTTAATAAAAGAATTTCTTTTAAGGAAAAAATGTCTTTTTGTGAGCTAAACCTTTGAAAAGACGTTATATGCATTTATTTTGGACGGGGATTAGGACATGATGGTGAAAAGATTTAAATATTCGACGTATAGACAATAGAAATCCTTCAATTCAGAAAATGCATTTACCTATCTCTACACTTCGAGTTCATGTTGATTTAATACGAGTAGCTGTTTAAAATTATAAAGACTCAACAATAATTCGATAAAATATGATAACTTGTTGTTGGTAATGTGATTCAGCCTGTCCTGTATTGATTGAAAGCATGTGAAGAAAATCTCTTCTAAGACATTCCAGGCAAGCTCACAGAACAGTAATTATAGATCAGTGTTGAACAGAACTCTGCTGCACCAGTGTTTTTAATTTGACAAGAGGGCCACTTAGCATGTTTGGGTGTAAGTGCATATATTATAAGCATAGCAGCTTGTCAGTTTTAAATATCAACGTTATACCCTGGTGTCTCCGGAAGTATTTAGTAGAATTTCAGGTAATGAAAATTGATCGTGGACACCACAAATAGTACCTACCTATTATCTACGAAATTCCATTCATCTAATTCTAATATAATTCTATGAAGATATAGGCTGTCACTTTCAGTTTGACAAAACGATTACAGAATTCGATGAATGAATTACGGAGTGATTACACTTTATATTTCTTATAATATTGTAACAATTAGAAGAGCAAAGAAATATATTGTAAAACTTGAAGCGACAAATCATATGGCTTGTGTTGAATATTATCTATAATGAAATTTCGTATAGAATATATTACTTCTATAGAATGCTATCTGACATTAGTGCTTATGATGACAGACACAGTATTATTATTATAAATCTTTTCTAATTGTTCATTGAAGACAGTTATTCTACTGAAAACCCGTTTATATAGATATTGAAGTCTTCTGGATAACCATTCGATATCTTTATAAGAGCGAAATCGGTTATGTAATATCGTTTCCGGTTGGTCATCCGGAAGGCTTCTGATTGCCTCTGAAAATGTTCGATTTGTGTCAAATAACAGAGTTTCTCTTCTTGATGTTAAATTCTGGATTCGGAACCGATGTCAGAAGCACGCACACACTTGAACCCTATAAATGTTGAACTTAAATTGAACTTTGTGTTGGCCGTGTTTACACACACAAAATAATCACAAATGTGCATTTGACATTCCCCGCTTTACACATACCTTCAAATAAAACTTCAGAATAGAGAATTTAGTGTTATTCTTTGAAAGCGACATAAGTGTCATCTTAGGGTCTTTTTTTATTTCTGGGGCATTGGATTGAATGTGTTTCTATGCTTGTGTTTTTTTTATTCAGATCTACAATACATATAGCTCGGAGTTCTATAAGCTCTCAATAAAGTAACAGAGATGCAACAAAAAGCTGACAGAGTCAACTTTATATAGTTTGACAGCTATTAGGTTTATTCATTGAACCCTGTAGACGGAGGTTCTGTTTGGAAAACCTTGTGTTTTTTTGAGACCTAGCCTTGGTTTAAATTGTAGCCAGATGTTTAGCTGGGGCGGGTTGATGTAACGAACGAATAATCTGTCAAAAGAAAAGATTGTGCTGAATGGTCTGCATGTTTGTTGAGGTTTCCCCTTTTGTATGCAATTTGTTATTTCTTAAATTGAATAAAAAGACTAATCAAATTTAATTTAATAAATAGGAATAAAAAATGGACACATGTTAAGTTGTGGATTGTGAATTACGAGAAATTTAAGGTATAGTCCCCTTTCACACAGGGAAACCAGTTGCTGGAGATTTTTTTGACGTTTTCCTTTAATTGTCTTGTAGCTTTCACACGAAGAAACTGTCACCAGCAAACTGGGAAGATTATGTTGGGCTTATTGGAATGCAAAGCAAAACGTCAAAAAAATCTCTTCAAATCCTTGACCGGGGAGATTTTTTTCATTCCCCTTACTTCTTGCCCTTCTCGCCAGAAAAACTCCCACTTACCGTCAACTCAGTTTCCTTGTGTGAAAGCAGTCATAGTTATCAAAGAAAAACAAAACTTCATAAAGTTGTAAGCCCTTCAGGACACACACATACGAGAAAACTTTCATTTTGACATAAGAACAGATGCAAACAAAAAAACAATGTCAACACAGTCATCTTATGTGAAATTATTAATCCGTTAGTTATATCGGATAGCAAATTGTGCCCATCGTTCGCTATTTAGAGATGTTAATGTAAATCTAAAAATCGTTCGTTATATCGCAAATTCGCTATATCGGATATTCGTTATACTGGACGTTCACTGTATCTTCTTCTTTCTTGCTTTTAAAGTCAACGGCAAGATTGTCATCGCTACTGTGTTTCTTGAGAACCACAAAACACATATTTTTTTGACAATTCTGGGGGTTGTCAAGAAAACATGGGTTTCATCCTATGTGAAGTTTAACGAACTAACCTATTACGGTAAATTTGTGCTTTAGGTTGAAGTAACATTACGCCACGATTTTGTTTTTTTACACATTTATGCGCATAACTTCATGTTTGTTAGTCAAAACTTTTAGTCATGGAGGTTTACAAACTGTTCTTACGAATCTAAAACATATCCTGTGGTACTACAAACATCCGCTGCAAGTATGAAAACAATCCTTGAGAAGCTTTCATGACCTTTACATTTACATCTTAGCAATAAATAATCCAAAATTAAAATAAATATTCCTTTATTAAAGTTCAAGAAGAAAATGTATACTATACTGAGCAAAATTGATCTGCAAATATTTACATTATTTACCCAAATATTCAAAATAAATATTTAAAATGTTTTCCATTAACAAAACAAAGAACATTTTCAAAGATTGTTTATTTCAATGAAATGTGATTTTCCTTCATAACACTGTGAAATTGCGTCAATTTATAATGAATTTTCCTCACCGAAGCTTTTAACTAAAAGTAATTACAAAGGAAATAAAAAAAGAAATGATTTTTTGTTTTAATTTTAAATCATTTTGCATTTTCTTTTGTCCGTTACGGTGGCTATAACAAGATGCGGTATAGTTGCATGGATTTAAGGATAAGTATGGCAACATTTTCTATGTGTCTTGTCAATTGGCTTCATTTTTATATATACATACATATAAACAAATAACAAACTTGTCAAACAAAGCAAAAAACAATTAAACAAATCAATTTATTTGGGTGTAGACGATATTATTATATTTTCTTCTGTTAAAATAGTATAGTGCAACTGAGGACAGAAAAAGTTGGCGCCGTGACAAAGCAATGAACTAGATTTTCCGTGTTTTTAGAAAATGTACATCCGATGAATATGCACTTTACTTATAGCTTTGGAATTAGTGTCGATTGATTTAGGCTGGCAATTTAAAGATGTTGCTTCGGTTTCCTACTCTACTATTCGCATAATTTTATTCATATTGTTTTTTTTTTTTTTTTGTTACGAAGCTTTGTCTTAAAACAATATTTTAAACCTAATAAATCCATTAATTCAATTTCTAATGCATGAAAATAAACTTAATTTTAAAAATGTTATACAAAATATAGTTGTGGATATTGTGGTATTGGTCATTATCATACTTTTGTGAGTGGATATTATAGTATTATAGCAAGTTGGATAGTGCTAAAGTAAGCTACTATAACACAACAAGAACCTGAAATCAGTTTATTTGACATTTTCTATTTTTTGTTGTTGGAATTTTGGTGATTTTTCATTGTGTCACTGAATATCTTGTTAAGTATTAATGAAATTTTATATACCGGCTTATATAATCAGCTAGTCTCTGAGATCTCACAAGTTTCTACTAAACTGCTTGCATGGAGTAGATGAAATTATGGTTTTATACCGATGTTATAGAGATATTATGTCAATGAGTCTTCTAAAAGTGATTCGTAGTGTTATAAAGTTATACTGGCATGGTACCAGCGCACTCTTAAAAGTCTGCAATTATGCTATTTAAGACCCCAAGCGGATCTGCTTGTGAAATTTTGTTGTATTATATTTATATGTCAAAATTTCAATTCTGTCCAATAATTTTAGAAAAGCTGGAAATGGCTGTTTTACAACAGATGTTTTGTTTAGCAGCTGTTTTTTATCCAAAGCAGATTGCTTTGGTTATACTTTTGAACGCGACCAATCAAAATCAATGGGGACGTTCACGCAATTATTTTCAGCAATCTGGAATAACTTTCTGTTGTTATAATGTGTGCAAAAGCATATCTGATGAAAAAACAGCTGTTCTCATGAAACCTATCTTGAGTTATCCCAAAAAAGTTGGAATAACTAGCTTTCCGAGAACAAATGTATAGAACAGCTGACTGCAAAATTCATTTGGTATGTGTTTTGTTCTGATTTTTTGTCAGCTTTCAGCTAACCTATCTGATTAGTCCACAGATATACTCCAACAGCTTGGTATCCGAGATAACATATCTAAGTGAACGCCCGCAATGTGAACAGATCATAAACCCTAAATTTGCGGATTCCATTTGCAATTTGAGAAAACAATTCAACATATGAATTTTGTTTCCTGTTTTCAATGGATACTCTTTTAAAAAAATCATATTATTTCAAAAGAGTAGATCACCATGTAACTACATCATTTTATGTGTATATTTGTCAGCATTAGCAGCAAATTTTGGCTATCCGGTGTAGGTCGTTCACAAACGAAATTTGTGAACGCACCCTAATTTATTTCAACAATAATTAAATGTCAAAATATATTTAAAATATCTCATTCTTTCGTGAATCCTATTTTTCAGGTTTTCCTTAAAATTAGAATTCAATCAATTCCAGCCCATGTTTTATATATGAATGTAATTTCAAAAAAAAAATGTCTTATCATCATCTTTTTTCTTAGGCTTATCTCTGTAACTACGGCGACAGTACATTATAATCGAATTCGGAAGCTTATTGAAAGGTACTTAATCAAAATTTCCATAGTAGGTTCAATGTACAAAATATTTTATTCTTTATATGCAAAAAACAGGACTTCATTGAAAATTTTAACTATGGCGAAACGTTTATTTAATCAAAGTGTATAGATACTAGATACTATAGGCAATTATCGTTATCTATTCTGTTCTTTATAAACTTCATCTAAACACGCGTAAAACAGCGACATTTAATTTTTTTTTTGCTAAGCCGAAGAATTTTGATAAAACCTTTAAACAAATATTTGCAATTTAAAAATAAAATGAATTAACAATGTCGGCCTCACTCAACCGAATTATTTTGACGTCTATCCTCTTTATAGTTAGAGCGAGATGACAAAGTGAAATATAGTGTTTTAGATTTTTAAAACTGGATTTTTTTTGACATTTATTATTTTGAGACTTATCGATTTTAATAGTTTCAACGCATTTTTGAGAATCCGGTGTGTTCACACTACATACCAAGTATCTGAACAGGCCGGATTTAACTTATATACGTTCAAATAAATCAGATGAGGGAGGTCAATTGTCAATGTGAACATTGTCAAATAAACAATACTTTTGAAAAGTTCAAAGCTTATGGCCTTTTCGATTGTCTGTCCAGAACGGTTCTGACCCCCACAAAATGACAGTTGTTACTCTAAACAGAACAGAAAACGATTCTGGATTTCATTTCAGAATCGAAACAGAATCACTAATACACTTACACAATTAAAATGTCAAAATAATCGGCTTGGTTTGTTGTGTAATTTCGTTGTGTTTATTGAATTTAAACTCATTTTCTGGTAAAATAACATAAAAAGAAGCAAGTTATAATTATTATTGATACAAGAAAATGTGTATCTAAATTGAAATCAAAGTGTTTTGGAAATTCTTTTTAGCAGACGTGATTTTCTATTAATTTAATTTTCACAAATACAGTGATACATATAATTCAGAATCAGTCAAATTGTTTACGGCTGTTTTATTGGGGGAACGTGTTCCGGACGGCCAATCGAAAAGCCCATTAATCAAACACTTAAGGAATAATAGTTGGTGTGATTTTCCAAACAAGATCGTCCGTTTTAGATCCGAGCACGTAGTAACAAAAGCATATTCTATGACATCGCTTCTAATATCGTTTTCGTTCAGGGCTACTGTTTTTATTCCGAATTATCTATATTATACTACGTTTCCATCGAACGTTAACCTAGATTTAGATTTACTAATCTCAGATATTGTTTTCACCGCTCCAAAAGTTATTGGTGAAAACATAGTATTAATCGTATGCATGGTCCAAAATTGTTGTTGTTAATTGATTTATTTAAATGGATTTCAAAAGATATGTGATGTCAATTGGGATTTTAGTGATAAGTTTTATATTTATTTGTTTGAAACAACATAAAATAATGTATTGTTAAAATGACATTTCGATTCTAATAGCATAAGTAAGACACCGACTAAAATGCGTCTATTAAATGTTACATAACTTTTGTGAATAACATTTGGGTGTCTAGAGGCAATATTTAAATTTACGCAGTTTCTAAAATGCATTTATAAATATGGATATACAAATTTAAACGAATTTTAAGGAAAGCTACATTATTATATTCTAAAAGAAAATCTTGCAATGCGGATATAATTGCCCATATTTTTTACTGTACTATCGACGCGACGTTAACACATGAAATACTTTTGAAATGTTTGGTTAATTTCTTAAATCTTGTGAGTATATTAATAAAATAAAGTCTATTTAATCGTATAATGCATAAAATCCAATAATATTGATATGTACGTACATCTTGCATGTTGCATCGTGTATATGATATTTATAAACCTCACTTTTATTTATTTTAATCACAATTTAAATTCGTCCTTAACTCTTAAGCTTTTAGGTAATTATTTTTAATATAGAAAAATAAACAAAATCTTACATTTTTATATATGAACACAATACTTATTGTGTACATAATACATTTAGCTTTGTTTTTGATAATCTCATTGTTAATATTTTTATTGGTTTCTGTTATCAGAAAATGTTGTATTTACAGGTCAAATGTTAAAATTCCAAGTAAATGCAAAAAATATAAATAAAGAACACGATTTTGTTCGTCGGTGAAACCAAGTAAGGAGTGTAGATAACTCCAGTATTATCAAATTTTCAAATACAGATATGAAGTATCTGAACTTAAACAAACTTCAAAGCAATACATACAAACAAATTTAATTAAAATGACTTTCCCAGCTTGCGAAGACGTGTGCAAACTAATACATTTTTTTTACCTTATTTTATATATTAGTAGGTATTTAAAAAGTTTTACACTTTTCTGCTCTCACTGACGTTTTATGCATCGCACGAATTTTGGAGTCTTTTCACAGTTTTGTACATACCTTTTAATCAAAATGGTTCTCCGGATATAAGATTTTTTTTAATTCTTAAAACATGCTTAAAAATAAAAACACTTAAATAAATCACTGTATGCACTTTTTATACAAAAAAAAGTTTAAATAGCAGGTTCACCACTAACGGTTCAGAGCGAAGGTTGATACACCTCGAATTTCAAATTCACTTTGGTAACACTAACAGTAAAAATCGAATATCGGACCAATGCCTCTGACTATGCCAAGCAAAGGTTCCACATTAAATGGATGCTCCGATGTCAAGAGCTTAGCTTCTGGTGAATAATGATCAGCTAGCGGCTGATATTCGTTAGGTTTTTTTTTTATATTCGAGGAAGTCAGAGAGAGAGAGAGAGAGAGATCCACGAAACCCCATCACAAGCAACAGCTGAATAAGTGAACAATTTGTCGATGATCATCATATTGTATGGAAAATGGAACTCTATTGCACGGATTCTCATCCAGAAATAGATACTTTTTTGTGCATTAACTTGGGAAGATGTTCTGTTCATCTGTTCTAATATATCTGGCTTCGAATTTGCCTACGTTTGGTTTTGTAGCCAATATTGAAAGAATTAAAGAGCTGTGCACAAAATTATGAACAAAAAATAACAAATTAGTAACAAATGCGAAATAAAGGTGTTGTAAAAGTATTAAATATAAAACTATTAATAAGGACAAATCGTTTTAATAAGAATTGTTTCCATAAGCGCAACTGCTTGTGGAGATTTATAACTCTCTCAACCAGAATGTTCTGTTAATCGACTGAGTTGGATCGGACCCACGATGTGCGAAAATGTATCAGTTTCTTGCAAGATGTATTATCCGTTAACTAATATATTTCTATGAAGCTAGCTTACATGATATATTTGTAACATTATAACTATAGTATTGCAACCATATTTCTGATCCAATAATGTCGTTTTAGAATGGTTATATCTATTTCTATATAAAATATGGACAATTCGGAATAAAAAGTATAACTCCGAACGAAAATGATATAACTTATTCAATCTAGGTAAAATTATTGGAAGTCAAATCTAAAATACATAAAATCTCAAAAACCTCAGTCAGAAATCCATAATCCCGAATTGGTAAACTCGTTAAAAGCTTTTGCTCAAGTGTCAAATGCCTAATGTCATATTTTCTTGGCAATCCGGAAGCGTTCTTTTCTCTTCTGCAAGTGTTCACTTGAGAAAAGATGACAGTTCTGATTCTGAAAAGAAGAGAATTTTGCTTCTGGATTTGAAATCAGAATCGAAACCAAAAGCACTCACACATTCATATACTTAGACGTAAAACTTGGGAGTTGGCATTTTTGTGTATCCTAATTATGCAACAGAATCGTCAGAATCAAAAATGTGTTCAATTTAGATCCTGGATCGAAGAGAGAGATTCCGGATTGCCTAATAAGACTTCTAAGTGCAGCAACGTAGTTCCATGATCGTAAAGAGCATTCAAAGCATGATGAAAATTCATTCATTGGAACCTGTGAGCCTAATCAGGCAAAGTTTGTTTTCTAGAAAACTATCAATTTAGAATTATGTATACTCTAATCAAAAACACTAATTTTGCATTTTTTGTTTTAATTGTACGGGAAACCAATTTTTGGGGACCTTAACCCAAAGATGATTTATGTTCGAAAACTTTTCTCACCCAGTTATTCCCGGGATTCTCTAAAAGCTCTATAATATCAGGGATTGTTAAAACAAATTTGCACATCACTGTAGAACAATGAAAGAATTCATACTGTTTCTATGATGATTACTTGGAACAAATAAAAAGAATGATGCATTGATCCTTTAGAAAGATAATACCGACAACCACAAGGCGCATAGATTTAAATGTGCTGATTGACATGGGTTATAAGTTCAGACAAGTGAAATGCTATATGTTATGCATTTTTGTTTATTTTAATCAAGTAAGTGTCATCTTTCCTAGGTCAGTGTTTACGATAACACTTTAACGGATACAGTTTGTGAGGGTAATTTTCAATCTCTAGTGTGTTTCTAAGTTCAGAAGATTTTGTGTCATGATTCTGACCATGGGACTTATAGTTGGTGGAGGTTATTTCCTTATATTGATTTAATTATTTTAGTTTGAAATATTCAACTTTTCGTAAACATAGTTTTACGACAAAATTCATAAGGAAAACATGTTGATATTATATTAAAGATAGTGATCTACAAAATGTGATAATTATTGTGGTTTTTATTTACACAAGAATTCATATTTGATTATCCATACCAGGCAGTTTGTCATTTATCGAGTTACACGAAATAGGTTCTGTTTCGTTGAAAAACAATCGTCAAGACTCTTGACAAAAGTGATTTTCAATGTTAGGGAATTAAAGATTCATCCAAACGATAGCGAATGATGATCGCTGCCCTATAGCGTTTTTTTATGAGAAAATTTCCTAAACATAAGGCTATAATAGGCAGATAAGATGAACACATGCAAAAAATATATCTATATCTGGGTCGCACAAACTTGATCTTGTGGTTCCAGACTATAACCTGTGGCTAGACATTGAAAATATAATGTTTGTGATTGAATCAAGAAATATAAATAACAATTAATTTGCTTATTTATTGAATTTTGTAATTTTACTGGGATTGGAATAACTATATCAAATATGTGCAAATTTTGACAAAACCCTGAAACGCAGGCTATTAGAAGAAGTTTGCCTTCTCGAGAAAATTTTGTAAAAAAAACAAATTGTCAAATTGCCTACCTTCAAAGATTAAAATCTTAGTTTTTAAAGAATTTATATGAAGACCCCAAGTATCACAGAAAGAACTTAGGTGGTTTATTTGCATTTGAAATGTTGATGGTTTATCAGCAAAAATTACTAGATCGTCAGCATATTGCAGAACTTTTATTAGGGTTTTTGCGTACCTAACTCCTCCAGGAAGATTGTCACAGGTGTCGTCTACATATAAGGCAAACAGTAACGGACTCAGAATACAGTCTTGCGGTACTCCTGCCGAAGTTACAAATTGGTTTGAGAACCTCAAACCATCCCATACTTTTGCGTCAGTCAAAGGAATGAGCCTTTCATACATTTGAAGGAATTTTCGAGATATACCCATACAAGATAATTTATAGATAAGGGCTTGTCTGTTGACTTTGTCAAAGGCAGCTTAAAAGTCCACAAAACAAGTGTAAAGCTTTTTTTTGTTATCTATAAATTTTTGAGCCATGCTGAAAATTGCAAAAATTTGGTCCGTCGTCGAAAAACCCGGTCATAAACCAGCTTGAAAAATGCTTAGATGATATTTATTTTCTATCCACTTAGAAAGCCGTTCATACAAAATTGCTGAGAAAATTTTTCTTATAGAATTTAATATTGAAATACTTCTATAATTCTCAACTTCGATGGCATCAGCCTCTTTTAATCAAATCAAGAATTTTTTGAAATTGGTAGGAGCAGACAAGAAGTTGTAAACTTTATTATAAAAGTTAACCAAGTAGTTTTTGAAATCCATTGTGCTGTTCTTGTAAAATTCCACTGGAATTCCATCAATGCCTGGACTCTTACCGTTTTTACAATTCTTAAGAATAGTTTCCAATTCCAAGAGAGAAAAATCGACATCGAGTTCATTCACGCGGGTATTTGGTAAAGCATACTCGAAGGTATGAAGGTTATGATTAACTGAGAGTAGTGTTTTAAAATGAGCAGCCAGCAACTCAGCTTCCAAGGAAAACTTCACACCTTGAGACTGTCCATCTAGTTCGCGTACTGTAGTCCAGAACTGTTTAGAGTTGGTGCATTTTTTCAAGTCTTCGGCTTTACTTCTTAAATAAGATATTTTCTTAGTTTTACAAAATTCTTTGTAATTTTTATTGAATCGTAAGTAATATCTTTTGAAAAACTGTGAATTGGTAGTTCTAAAGAACTTCAAATAAACAAACGAGAGTTTTCGTAGACGCTTGCAATCATTGTCAAACCAAGGATTTTTGCTACAAAATTTTTGGAAATTTTATGTGCAAAAGGATCTGCAGCTATAATAACTTTATTTATACTTTGACTTATTTCTTGGACCGTGTGTGTAGATTGCTGAACTAAAGAGCACGAATGTCGATTTAAGAGTTTTTATATATCGTTGCGTTGCTTTCTGACCATTTTAACTTGAAAAAGTTGGAGTTTGCACGTTGAATTGATTCAGAAATTTTTATTTTGACAATGATAGGAAAGTGGGCTGAAAAGTTCACCATAGCAACCTCAAAATCTTTGAATAAAGCCAGCCAGTTAGTTGACATTGCGGCAAAGTCAATTATGGATTGAACTTGGCCACTTACAAAAGTGAAATCACCAGCCTTATCACTATTAGAACAACCATTTAATATGTATAATCCGAAATCTGTAATAAATTCAATCAAACTTCTTCCATTGCTATTTAAAATATCATCTTTTGAGTTTCTTGGAAATGACAGAATATTACGCGAATCTAAAAAGTTGTCAGAAAAATTTTGATATTTACCAATTCTAGAATTTAAGTCTCCAATAATCAAAACGTTCTCATATGTGTTTCTATTCATAACATCTACCAGCTGATTGAATTCGTTTGCCCAGTTATTACAGTTCAGGTAAACAGTTATAATGTAATAGTGTTGGTTTTAACTAATCACGTCAAAAATTATTTTCTCTTCAATAGTTTTAGGGTTGGCTTCTGGCTCCCGTCGCAGACGGACGTGTTTTTTCCGTCCGGAAAAGTAATTAAAAAAACAAAAAAAAAAAAAAGAATTAATATTTTAATTTACTAAATATTAAAAGTGTGTTATAGTAACATAAATAAATTGCAATTGTGCAATAGTTACTAAATTTGAATGCTGTACAATGTCGACAACACCAGGGAAATTGAAATTTGGAGAGGGAGTCAAACGAACGACATCCACGTGTATAGAAGCCATCCGAATTCCACCTACTCCCAGTTTTCTTGGTAATGCACATGGACAAAACATATGTACAGGGACGTCGTATCGTCCCAGAAACTAGAAGCATCGCAAGGATCGCTTATGTCGCAGCCCGCAATGGACAGAAGCTGCATAATTCCGTTATACGCTGTAACGGAATCGATAATGGGAGACAACAGTTCTGGTCATCTCATCACCCAATAATCAGTACTCAGCTCTCGCTCTAACAAACGAAAGATAAGACGTGCATACGTTTATGTATCCCAAACCGCAATTGCCCACATTCGTGTTTCAAAAAAGAGACGAGATGACTGTTTCCTCATTATCGTACCTAGTTTTAAGTTAGTATTAGTTAGAATAAGTTTATGTAGAGACTCTCCGTCTCGTGCTACTCAAATAATTGCTTCTGAGCAAAAGCAGTCTAACAACAGTATTCATTGTATAAATAGTCAGCCACGAGGCTTAGCTCTTTCTCCATCAGAGTCAGAAAACTGAAAAGAAGGCAATACATTATAGCCACTTTTATAACAAATTAAATACTGTCAGTATCAACCATCATTGTAATATTTTATAAAAGTCTCAATAAAGTTTGAATTGAATTGAATTCAATAGTTTTAAAGTTTACAAACTTTTCTAATAGATGTTTTTTAATACCGTATAAAATGCACCCACTGGCTCGTCCATTATTATTAACTCTTATAGCAGTTGTGAACATTACCTTAAAATCTTTAAAATATTTTATATAATGATTTGGGTTATGAGCTTCAATAAAAGTTTCAATTAAAATTATGATATCAAAATCTTGAAAATACTTAAAAAAAGTCTGGTTGTAAAAGTTTGAGGCCAGTAATATTATAACAACATATACTATAATTCTATTCAATATATTATTAAGGTGGTGGCAGACGACAGTATTTACCTATTGACTTGTATCCCTCACCCGTTGTATCCTTTGGACGGTAGGTGACACTCGAGAGTGATTGTTGGATGAGATTGGATCATTCGAAAACGGAGTCAACTTCAGTCCCTGGCTGCTGTCAATTGTTGTAGTTGTCACCAAACAACTCAGTTAGAAATGACTGATCTGCTGTTGATTTGACAAGTAAGCCATGCGATAACTTGTGAACAAAAAGTTTATTGTTGATCAGCAACTTTTTGTCTCCTCTTAATAAAATTTTTGCGTTTGGGTTAGTGTGCAATAATTTAAAGATTTTATTTTTAACAACTTAAAACACAAATTATTTATTGTTGCTTAAATGTACATTTCGGAAGCTATGCTTCCATCGTCAGTAAGCTCTATTTAAATAATAATGACATTTTTATATTAATATTAAAATTCAATACAAACAAAAAATTAAACAAACAAATTTACAGTGAAATTAAGGTCTAATATAATTTTTTTTGAAAATTGGATTTCTTATTGGTCCATCGTCACTATTCATTAAATATCAAAGAAATAGCAAAAATAAATGGGTACACAGAACAACTAATTGATGATCTACTGATTGCTCATAAAAGAAAACAAAACCTATGGAAATATACAACTTTAGATTTAATCAAAATTTAATTTCCATCAAGAAATTATATCTAAGCTAAAACCAATATTTAATAGACAAAATATCAGAATTAGCCAAAGCAGTGAAATAAAAATTAAGAATCTGATTAGTGGATCAAAGGACAAAATTTAAACATTACAGCAATCAGGGATTTACTCAATTGGATGTAATAATTGTAATATAGAATATATAGGACAGACAAGAAGACCAATTCTCAAAAGATTTAAAGAACATTTTGCGCATCTAAAATACAATGAACCAAGTGTATCACAACACATGCTAGATAATAACCATAATTTTAGTTTACAAAAATTTAAATTAAAACGTAATGTAAATAATTCTTATGAGTAAGATGCTTTCGAATCTCTTTATATATTTAAAAATAAAAATAATTTAATGAATAGTGACGATGGGGACCAATAAGAAATCCAATTTTCAAAAAAGTTTATATTAGACCTTAATTTCACTGTAAATTTGTTTGTCTAATTTTTTGTTTGTATTGAATTTGTTGTTTGTATTGAATTTTAATATTAATATCAAAATGTCATTATAATTTAAATAGAGCTCACTGACGATGGAAGCATAGCTTCCAAAATGTACATTTTTAGCAAAAATAAATAATTTGTGATTTAAAGTGTTAAAAATAAAATCTTTAATTTATAATAAAAAACACGTTATAAAATCTCCACTATTAAATTAATGCAATAATTTGTTTTTTATCGCCATCAGCGATTTTCATTTCTTTAGGGATAGAAGTGATTGTTCGCGAAAAACACTAAATCCAGAGCCTTTTAAAGTGTGCGCGGCTGCAATAAGCTTTTCTGTGATTTCCGCGGTTGGAAGTTCCATGGTGACAGTGCCTCTTTCGTTGTTGTTTTTGCGAATTTGTCTGACATTTTTTACAGAGATTTCTTCACATTCATTTAATTGTCTGTTTCTGCATCCAAAGGAAGGTGTACTACAATAGATTTGGCGTTGTTTTTGCGACAAATAATCTCCAATTGTGTTTCCAGAGGCTCACATCTTTCCGTCATTAATTTCCTTCAGGGAAAGCAGCTCATTGGAAAGACTTAAAAAGTCATCTTTTGTAGCTAAATTTCTAAGGTGTTCATCAAGGGTGTCAGTTAAAATGTTTTTGAGATCAGCAACGGATAGATTTCCCATTCCCATTTTTGTAGGCGTAGATGCTGAGTTCCTTTTGGTGAACGTGCTTTGTTCTGGCGATATTTCGGTTAAATTTCGTTTACGGTTCATCGACGAACTATGATACTGCAATTAAAATTTACTTGATGTGAATTTAGAAAATAGTTAAATTCTACGTTTTTAATGATAATTCTTAGCGAAACTATTGTATA
This sequence comes from Philhelius pedissequus, assembly GCA_910595825.1. Classification (NCBI taxonomy): domain Eukaryota; kingdom Metazoa; phylum Arthropoda; class Insecta; order Diptera; family Syrphidae; genus Philhelius; species Philhelius pedissequus. The sequence goes on from OU343160.1 coordinate 332,612,121, forward strand.
TGTCGTTTCAAAATGGTGAACACAAAGTTCTGGTGTTGTTTTTAACAAAAAATCAGTTTAATTTTACTCAAAATTTTAAAAAAATATAAGAGAGGTAACTAGAATCGCACCTTTACTTTGACAGTTGAAATGAAATGTGTACATTGATGTAAAAAATAGAGGTAGTAGTGAAATAGAAATGAACGCCATGACATGAAAGTCCCTTTTCACACAGGAAAACCAGTTGTTGGAGTTTTTTTGACACGAAAAAACTGGCACAAATAAACTGAGGAGGAAACTGGGAAGCATAAACTAATAACATAAAGACCCGAAACCTCTGCTGTTTTGACATTTGCCTACAAGCTGAAACACGCACACAAGTAACTTATCCGTTCCTCTTCCAATAGACACATTGATAAAAACGCACACAAGAATCTTTTCTGTTCCTCTTCCTATAGACACATAGACACCACAGCTCTAGTAATTTGTTTTTGTTTTGTTTTTCTATTTCACATCTATTCATGGATAGAGTTTCAAAGGTACAAATACAACAATGTAAACAAATGGGTTTTGGGGGGTGAAACGTACCAAGGTTTCCGATCTTAGTATAGCTTATTTGTGCTGGGAAGATTATGTTGGGCTTATTGGAATGCAAAGCAAAACGTCAAAAAAAAACTCTTCAAATCGTTGACCGGTCTTTACGTATAGGTACCGGACCGAACTCGGTCAGAAGAAAATGAAAAAAAATTATTGCCATAATGGTTGGTTTTCCGCGGGGTAACGAAAACTTTTAGGAAGTATTTTTGTTCAAAGTTTTTTCTGTAACCTAATACCCAACATTAATTTCTTATACTTTTTCCACACAATCACACAATAGGCCTATTCCTTCAAACATATGTCCAATATCACAACCACAATCCAATCCATTAACAGTTATTTTGTACGCACTGTGCAGTTTCATAAACATGTTTGTCCTTCATTTTTTCATCTTTCTTTCGCAAGAATTGATTTTTTATTGAGACTTATGTCGTTTTTATTTGGTAATCCGGAAGCCTTCCGGACTCTTCTGAAAGCGTTCACTTGGGAAAAAATGACAGTTCTAATTCTGAAAAGAAGAGAATTTTGCTTCTAGATTTGAAATCAGAATCAGAACCAGAAGCACTCATACATTCACATACTTGAACGTCAAACTCGACTGTTATCATTTTTTGTATCATAATTGTGCAACAAACATTTTCTTTGAATTTGAATATTCTCACGTACACAATTATTTTCACAAACACAATCTTATTAAAATTCAGAATCGTCAGAATCACACAAAAGAGTTCAGTTGGTATCCCGGATCGGAGAAGAATTCCGGATTGCCAAATAAAAACGCCATTAGACAAGTTTTATCATTGTTACACTATTATAATTATTTTGAATTTGATTGTATTTTATTTAACTTCGACAGCCATTTAGTTTTCATATTACAATTTCCACTTGTAGTTTTTTCTGTAATCTTTGCTTGGCCTTATTGGGGCATACTCAAAGTCGCTGATAAACCCCGGTTTTATTAAACTACAGTTTAAGGCAGTTTTGGCTGAATGAATACAGACTGATTTTACTTACAAATTGTAGGTTTTATATATAGGTATACTACTTTGTTTTTTTTTTATAATTTTTATTAAAAGAAAGAGAATGGATCTTATATTGATAAATGTTTTATTTAACGTCGGCAATTATGTATGGAATACAATATCAGGTAATTGAATTACGGTCCAATGACTCCTCCTTGGAAGTTGTTTTATCTTAGTTAAACAAATATAAAATAATACATTATAATAAAAAATTAAAGTGCACTACTATCTGGATATTGCACAGCAATCCATTGATTTTGAAACAATACTAAATCGTAAGCTCTACCCCGGTGAATAGCCGCGTATTATTATGCTCAATGACCTATATAGTTCACCCCGTGAAAATAAAACGATCTGGGTCATGAACATTTTGTTCTTTACATGGTTGGCAGTTGTGATTACCTTCTGACATTTCATTTTTTTGTTTACATTCAATAAATTGTTTACTGCGGTGCTCGGAATTTGTACTTTCTTGTCTTATTTTAGTTAAATAATGCACTTCTATCTGGATATTGTACAGCAGCCCATCGATTTCGGAACAATACTAAATCGTAAGCTCTACATCGGTGAATATATGTCGTTAGATTAAATATAATCTGATCTCAGTTTAATGGTGAACAAAATAAGTGAAAGAAGAACTGAAAGTTCTGCTTAAGGCCAGTCCAATGCAGGATCTTATTCAAAAAATGCTAATACTTGTTAACAAATCACAGCTTCTAAAGAAACCCCAGCATCGAGAAAAGAAAATCAATCAAATTTGCGTTTTGAAAATAAAAATTGTATTCAAATAATTAGAACATGATTTTTTTTATTTCTGTCAAAGCGGAGTTGACAGTTGTGTATAAAAGAAATCAATTAAGGCTCCCCCATACTATAGCGAAACTTTCGGCTCCAAACACACTAACCTAGTAGGAAATTCACTCCTCAATGACAACATACCTTGATGAAATTAGAGAGATTATTATTGATTTCATTTATGAAACGTAATGCAGTCGGTCATCAGTTCGTCATTAAGTAGCATGTTTTGCTTAGCTCAAGTAAAAAGGTAGAGAATGGACAAGAACAAAAAAAACTTTAATGAATACACAATCCAAAAAAGGACGCGAAGACTTCCTCCATAAAAAGATTTTTGACCTAAAATGAAACCTTTTTGGGGCTTTCCCCTCGTTCGGTTCGCGCCACTACCTACTGTCTCATCTTTAAATTGCCTAAGAAAAATATTATAACCCTAGGCCTCCAATTGAAATAAATGATTGCAAGAAATGTGTCATGTAGTCTATATTTTATGTGGAGGGCCCTTATATATGTATTTTTTTTTAGACATGAGAATCTGTATTTATTTCTTGTCTTCTCAGAAGAAATAAACGGAGAAATAAAATTTGACGTTTCATGACATACCACATTAATCGTGCACAAATTTCTCACAAAACATTGAATCTTATTCATAGTTCGCTTATTTTCATTAATCTTAAATCTTAATAATTCATTAAAAAAAAAAACAGATTATACCTATTCTAAAGTACATAAAGCGCTTTGGGTTTCTTGGAGAAGAATGAAATTTCACGATTTATGTTTGCCCATATAACAAATAAATATAAATTTTTAGGAGTAGTGTCTGCAATAATAGGCGTGTTTTTTTCTAAGCCCCGGGGAAATTGTACGAAAAAAACGATGAGTAGGATTAACAATTTGAATGTTAAATCCAACAACAACTAATCCCCGGGGGACCCTAATAAATATTTCTAATGAAGTCGCGGCCTAAAGAACACACTATCATGCTTTTAATTGATTTTGTAGTTTTTTTTTGCAAACTTTTAATTGCAAATTTTTTCTGAATGTGCATTTTTGCGTCAGTGGACCCCGACGAAGATCAACAATTGTGTGGATGCAATAACCAACAAGATGTTTTGTTTTTTTGGTATCTGTCAAACGACGTGCGGAAAAAGTTAAACAATGTCTACCGTAGCGACACGTGGCCGCGGCTCCATTATATTCACTCAACCGAGTTTCTGTGCAGTGAGTTTCACTGCCGCGAGATCCATTCTGTTCAGCCAGTTACGGGGTGTTTGAATTGTATTGCACCGCGGAATAGTATATTTCAAAAGATGGTGGCGGGGGTATATAAAATTACTGAGTTATCGCTCTTTCTTCGTCGTGGTTTTCCTTATTGTTTGAGTAAAGAATGAGGAGTGCGAAGAGATGATTCCGTTTTACTTGAACAAAAGTAAGTTTTACTTTCCATTTCCATTGCTAAATATAGAATTTGATGGAAAGCGATTTGAATTGATTTTATTTTTGATATGTTATTGGATTGTATTCGTGTATATTAAACTAGTAAATGTCAAAGTAAGTGCATTTAATTGGACTAGTGTTAGTAAAAAGAGAGGTTGATCCGCAGATAAATACGGATCTGCAAAATTGATTCAGAATAAGAAATAAATTTTTGTTTGCACAATGGAAGGATTTAACTTGGCAAAATTGATATCTTTTACCAATGGGAAACAACATAAAAATTCATCTAGTGTAGTAGCAGACTTAATAAATTATAAGTAGTTGTTTGTTTCTTTGGCAACACAGTGGTTGGCAATTCAAAATATATGTACCAACTTGTACTAATTAAGAACTAATTAAATTCTGGGTCAGGAATATGGAACTGGATAAATATCAAGATCTTGTAGTGTTGTTGTAATGCATGCAAAGCTCTGACCTATATACGTCTTCGTGCATAATAAAACGCGGCTAATAACTAAAAAATGTCACTTGACCCCTTCTCATTCTCCACGGTTCAATTATAACCGGTTCGCAGTTACACAGTACACAAACAAACCTAAGCTTACATCCTATTGTGAATAAGCAACAATCGTATCTATCTTCACACTGGGTAGAGCATGTTGTTTTTTGTCTTCTTCATATTTCTAGAAATGTCACTTTTCTGACTTTGTTTTGGTTCTTTTCTTTTTTAACCTCGTTCACCTGACTAGCTCGCTAGGTCGGTCAGTCGGATAAAATAAAAATAAATTTGTTATGCAAGAATAAAATGTTAATAAACTTATTTTATCATAATCAACAAATTGATTTTGTTCAAGTGATTTTCTAATATTCCATTTGTAAAATGTATCGAATGCTCTCTGTTAAAAGTATTACATTGCAAAATGCTCGTCTTATTGTCGGACAATGTGCTCCTAAGTTTGATTTAATTGCTGCGCAACGACCTCTCCAGCCTAATTTTCTATCATTTTTATCAGATAACAGAGTTCTTCAGCCTTCGGATAAGTGTAATTTAACATAACAGTCTATTGTAATACTTTCCAATCGAATAAAATAAATTTTTGTTTTAAATCCTTTAGTAAGGATCTCCCTTAAACCGGCTGCTGGAGAACGTCATCAATCAACGCACAGTTCTGCAAGTAGCAAGGATCCCGTAAATAAAAAACGAAAGTCCAGACCTAATTACGATAAATATGTTGAATTCCTTGAAGGTAATATCCAATTGTAAATAATTTTCTATACAAAATTCTATATAATGATCATCCAATTTTAGTGACCAATTCTAAATCTATGGAACGTAAGGCCAAAGTTAAACGTTTGAAAGCCAAGAAACTCCAAGCGTTTATTGCAAAAACGCAACAGAAAATCCTCGAAAAGCGCGCCAAGTCTGAGAAAAAGGCCTCTTCCGCTCCCAAAACCCCTGCAAAAGACTCTATTTCGGCTGCTGCACTTAGTACAACTTCTTCGCCAACACTACTCAAACCATCTGCTTCCAGACTAGTTCAACCAATAGAATATCAAAAGATCGATATGGACGTTATTAATTCAATCAACCAACCCGGAGTTTTCGATGAGAAACCATTGATATTTCTTAGCAAACATGCCAAGAAAATTCTCACAAACCCCGAAGACCTCAAAAACATCACTTCCAGTTTTAATAATTTTCGAGAATATGTCGAGGCTATGGGACACGAAGTACACGATCCTGATGGAGTGTTAGTTTACAAGCAAAATCATCATTTAAATTTTGTTTCACTTTATCTTTTTTTTTATTTCATCGCAGTTTCATAGATGAAAAACTAGAAGAATCCATTCATGATTTTGATATTGCTCAATCAATTGAACCCTACATCTCGCCTCATGGCGAAAATAGCAGCACAAGAAATAGCATTCTGGGAACAAAGTCAAAGCAATCATCATACAAATCAAAGTATCATGTAAATGAAGAACAGGAACGTATAGCCCGAGAACAGGCTTTAATTATAAATTTGAATACATATCTGAAGGCTTGTGTTTCAACGGGAATGGCAAATCGTGGTCTGACAACAATTTTGTCTTATCGCCAACGAGCTAAAAGGCGCAGACAAAAACCATTTTTTCCAATCGAACTTTATAATATTCTCTTACATGGATACGCTGAAAAAGGAAGCTTTGATCGATTTAAAGAAATATTTGCTATTCTGAAAGAGGATGGTGTTTCATTCGATGAACAAACATTTGCAGCTATTTTTGAATGTCTCGGCCGAACAGAATCATCCGAACAAAATTTGAGTCTGATACAAAAATATATTTCAAAAGCAGAAGAAATGGTAAGATCATATTTTGAATAGGGGAAACGAAATTTAAAACAAAAAAACAATTGGAATAACCTTTTTAAATGTCTTGATATTAATTTCGTTTTCAAATGGCGATTTTGGATTTATTCCTTTTTTGCTCGTTGGAGTAGGAGAAGTAACTCGGAACTTCTACTCGTAAACTATATAAAACTATGTATTAATTGAGAAAGTAACGATCTAATCAATCCGATTACCGCTAGGTTAATTACGAGATGTGAAGAAATTATTTATATTTAGTTGAAAATGGTGATCTGGTGTTTTGATTAAATAAATAAATGATTTTTGTAGAGACAGGCTTACAGATTAATAATTTCTGAATGTAAATAAAACTATTTCATTCTTTCTCAACGCTTCGTTGGGGTTTTCCAAATTTTTCAAGGGACTGGTTTATTAAATTTTACATTAATGGTATAATTTATAATTAGACATCACTTTTACCTTGAACATTAATTACAACGAAGAAAAAAAGTAAGTGAATATGTACGTTAACCACTAAACAAAAAATCAGACAAGAACTTAAATGCTAATATCACATACCTTTTTTTATATTGCCACACTGTAATTTGACTTCATCTTGTCTTTGAAATAGTTTTATTTACATTAGGAAATTAATGATTTGTAAGACTGTCTTATACAAAAATCATTTATTATTTATTTATTTATTTTTGTTTCCGTCTTCGTCTTGAAGTTTAACCTAACCAAAATGTCAGCTAATTTTTACTAGGAAAGTTGTTAAAAATAAAATCTCAGAGATCTATAGTCTCTTTTTTATATACAGGGTGATTTGCATAAGGTGTGATAAAAACCTAGAGCGTGAGGGTTAGACTTAGACAAGAAAAAAATCGTATTAATAAAATCATTTGAAACAGAAAAAAAATATTAAAAAATAATGGTAATACCTAAAGAGTCATGCTATAGCATTAAAAAGCCAGAAATCCATTTTTTAACTTTACATTTTATATAAAGTTGTTTGAGTGAATAGTTTTTGAAAAATTAATTTTCAAAGTCCAAACTTTGAAAAAAAAAAGATATGTTTAATCTATTTTATTTTTCAAAGTTTTAGGTAACTAATTGTTTTCTTTCTTTGGTTTAATGCTCTTATTAAGCATAAGAATCTAATTGGGTTTCATAAAAATCTAACTGGAATTTTTGAAGAAGTATGTGTACGGAAGTGTGTACGGAAATTGGAAATAAAATCTTTTAAACAACATAAAGAAACAACGGATTGAAATGGCTGCAGTCAAATAACAGGAAAATTTATCAATTATAAATTAATGTGCAGCAATAAGAAAGCGCTAAAATATTTGCCTTCTACAAAATGGGGAACATATCGAACATTTTTTATTATATGCTTTAGTTAAAAAATTAGTTATAGTATTTCTTATTTTTATTGATTTAAAGATTCAGGAAAATTTTGTTTCTGATTTCGCAATTCCATTTTTTTTCCACTAGGATTAAAAAAAACATTCACTGGTTATTTATAAAGAAAAGCTCTCATGCAGGACTTTCCAATGAAAAAATATTTGAAATAGTTAATCCAGTACTTTGTCAGTTTATTGCATGCTTATGAGACTGATAATACAAAAATAGTAAAAATCCATTCTCTGACTGTTTAAAAACTGATGTTTGCTCTATCTGGGGAATATGTACTAATTGATTGCTTAACTGTCTATTGAAAAATTGGCCCTTACTTACGTAGAATTTTGAAAAACAAATAGTTTAAAAAAAAAAACATTTTTTTCGAAATTTTGACTTTGAAAATTAATTTTTCAAAATCTATTCACTCGACCAACTTTATTTTAAAAAAAATAAATAATGGCTTTTAAAAATGCTATAGCATGACTCTGTAGGTATTACCGTTATTTTGTAATATTTTTTTTTTGTTTTAAGTGATTTTCTTTTTTGTTGAAAAATTGCCCTCCCGCCTAAAACCACCTCTCATACGACTTTTTTGTTGTGTTGTCCATGTCAAACCTACCTGTATATGGACAGGATTTTTCAGCCAAATTTCTCGTGAATTAGCTCCTCAATTTTTGGCGGAGCTTGCGAGATCTTATCTTATTATGTACTTTAAATGAGCTAAACTTGTATATATGTAAAATCTGTCAAATTGGATTACCCTTGGAAACTGTGAAAAGTGGTCCAATTACGAGGTGGTCCGATTGTAGAGGTTCCTTTTTAATCGGACAGGTCCACTTAAAAAGGTTTTTCCTTCATGCATACATGTCTGATAGTATATATACCTATGTTTAGCTTATCAGTTAGATGCTATCGTAGCCTTTTAAAGGCGGTATTACATTAGCATATATTATATAACTAATGCTGTCATATAAAATATGGCAAAATATTTTATGTATGACAAGTCGAATTAGACTATGCCATACAAATATGGCAAATTTATATGACCGAAAGCCTTGACATATAAATTTTGATCATATATATTTATGACAAAGCTAAAGTTATAAGGTCTGATCCAGACTTTTTTGGGAAGAAATTGGCAGATTGTCGAAACTTGAAGAGTGGGGATAAAATTCTTTCATTGAGAAATAAAGTCCGAAAAAGTCTGGAACAGCTTGAGTATTAATTTTCTGCCAATTTTTAAACGTCAACACTTGTTTTTTTTTATTTCTTTATTTGCTGTAAATTCACATTTTTTGCTCTTCAAACTAATTATTTTGTATTTTAGTGTTTCTAAATTAATTTATTTGTTCAACAAATATTTTTCCACACCAACTTCAAAACGTTTTTTTTTTTTCGTTTATGAAAAACGTCAGTCTGACTATTGTAAATTTTCTGCCCACAAATTGAGGCCTACAAAAATTTATTGGGTAGGAATTGGCAAGAAATTGTCAGGAAGGGGAAATATTTTACTCTCTCAAGAGCGCTCTCTTCTGCAAAAAAATACCAAATTTGTAAGTCTGGAACAGGTTTTGGCAGAAATTGGTGCCAATTTGTGCCAATTGGCAGAGTGTGGATCAGACCTATATATTACACAGGGTTTTAAATAAAAAAATTAAACAAACAAAATTATTTGACAAGCATATGTGCATATTACATAAATTCATACATATTTTATTGAGGCGATTTATATTAATTAAAATAAAGTATATTATTTTAGCATTGTCAACATTTTATTTAAACCGGAGGAAACGGAATTCAAGAAGGTTTTCGAGAGATCACTTTGAATTGATTTTGGTTATTAATGTTGATGTTGTTGAAAATCAAGTGATGTCCTCTAGTAATTAAAACTTAAACTGTTTAAATTTAATTCCTTAGTGAATGTGCTTTAGCCCAATGCATAATCCACAACTCCAAAGCTTTTTATTTTCTCTTGGTATTTGGTAAATTAAATTTGCGTAATCTTTTGATTTCAATTTTAAAAAGTGTATACAGAACCCGAATCCACAAAAAAAAACAAATTCTTCATTCTTCTCATGTGACCTTAACAGCTTATTCGTTACCTCAAGTCACAACATAAAAAAACTAGATCTACTTCAGCGCTAGTTTTGGGCCACCACAGGTTTCAAAAATTACAGAATTTGCTCACCAAGGTAAACCTATTTAGATAGTATGCAACTTTTGATAGTTTTAAATAACTCTCCCCTATTTGCTTCTCGACTCTCAGTAACAATCTTTCCTGAGTCCTGAGACATGTCTTTAAAAGTTCAACATTTGTATGTGCCTAATGCGTATGTAGTACATAAAATAGTTTTATTAAGCTCTTCAATTTTTTCTTAAATGGTTTCTGTGCTTTCTCAACACTAGAATTTTCCTCAATGCTTGAGATCGATAGATCGAAAGCATATCACGACACCATCAGTTGCACTTAATAAGTTCTTGGTTTTTCATTTTTTTAAATAATTCTTAGATAGGTATCCAGCTAAAAAAAGGGCCTTATTGCGAAATTATCAGTTATCAATTGGATCATTTATAAATACTGAAATTTGCTTTACAACCTCAATTTATTAAAGAACTACACATCTATTTATTGGTAATTATCCACTTTCTTGTAATTAGCAACGATATGAATCATTCTCCATGGCCAAAACTCTTAGGTTGTTTAATATAAAATGTGAGTCTTTAATTGAGAATCGCAATCATCGCGAAAGACATCTAATTTAATCCACAAAATCAAATTAAAATACATTATTGACAAAATCGTTCATTATGCAAAAGCCAAAATAATATTACTTTACATGACAAGTATGAAACTTATAAAAGTGAGGGATTTTTATATGACATAAAACTTCCATATATGATGAATCCTATAATTTGATATTACACTAATGGCGTTTTTATTTGGCAATCCGGAATTGTTCTCCGATCCGGGATCCCAACTGAACACTTTTGTGTGATTCTGATGATTCTGAATTTTAATGAGATTGTATGTGGTAAAATAATTGTGTACATGAGAATATTCAAATTCAAAAAAATGTTTGTTTCACAATTATGATACAAAAAATGATAACAGTCGAGTTTGACGTTCAAGTATATGAATGTGTGAGTGCTTCTGCTTCTGATTCTGTTTTCAAATACAGAAGCAAAATTCTCTTCTTTTCAGAATTAGAACTGTCATTTTTCCCAAGTGAACGCTTTCAGAAGAGTCCGGAAGGCTTCCGGATTGCCAAATAAAAACGACATAACGGCTAATTTCTTGACAAAGCTCTAAAATCAATTTAAAACTCGATCTAGTAGCTCTCGGTTTATCTATAGAACTTAGTTTTAAAAATATTTAGAACTCGGTTATTTCTTCACTTCAAATACAATCGAACTAAAATTATTTTCGAGTTTTAATAACTTTAATTCTCGGTTTTAAAAACTAAGTTCTAAGGAATATTTTTCAGCTTTTAATTATTTTGACAAAAAATTCTTTTTTTTTGGAATTATTAAAAAAAAAAACGTGGAATGGTTTCAAGTTTTAATTGGTTTGTATGAAAATGATTACATATATGGTATATATGTATATATACACTACCGGTCATCAAGAAATTAGCTGTAAGGCTCGTTTGCTGATACGAATCATAAATATTTGTGTGCTACTTAAATGGCTCAAGGGCTACTTTTTCCTTTGCGTAAACTGTCACATAAGTTCTTAAGTAGAACTTAAATGCTTAAGTTGTGTATCAGCAAACGGGTCTAAGTCATATATATGACTCAAAATCATTGTCATATATATGTCCTCATATATATGTTGTCATATAAATATGACGATCACACTTAGTGATTAGTTAGAGCCATATTTATGTGGACAGTTTGCTATATTTATACGCCTTAAGACGCAATGTTTTTCGGTCGATGATTACCGTCATAAAAATCTTCAATTTGGCTTTAATCCACACAACCAGAATAATATTAAATTGTTATTATTTGCGTTTTCTTCAATAATGTTTATGTACATATGTAAAAATAAGACTGTCAATGCATATACCACCTATAAATTTCCAGGAAATATGTTATGAATTACATTTGTTGCTGTAGCCAGTGATTTTGCTTGGAGAATGCATACTTTTATCATTTGGTTTCTCGAAAACGACTTTAACGATTTGGATGAAAATTTCAAAGTTTCGTCCACCTACTGCCACGTCCACTTTTATCATTTCTTGATTTTTTGGGCACGGCTCTAAAAATTTGGAAGAACATCTAAGAGTTTGTTTTTATGGGCAAGAATTTCGTAAAATCCGGCCACTTCCGCCTGACTCCCACGCCTATTTTTCGTGCAGTAATAGATATCGAGAACGCCATAAGAAAACTTCAAAAAAATACTTAAATTTTTTTCGTAATTTGTTTGCTTTTATTAATTTAAGTTTTTAGGTACTTTTATAGTAGTAGTGCTTATACTGGACATTGTCAATTAAATGTTGACTTACTTTAATTTAAAATAATTGAAGTCTATTTTTGCATATATGTACATACGTATATACATATTTGATTTCTTTTTTGTAAAAAAAAAAAATAAATAATAAATAAATTACTAAAATGAGATTAATTTGGTGCCTTACGTGGACACCATTTGCAATTTGGTGTCTTATGACGAATTCTAATGTCGTTTTTATTTGGCAATCCGGAAGCCTTCCGGACTCTTCTGAAAGCGTTTACTTGGGAAACAATGACAGTTCTAATTCTGAAAAGAAGAGAATTTTGCTCCTGGATTTGTAAACAGAATCAGAAGCAGAAGCACTCACACATTCATATACTTGAACGTCAAACTCGACTGTTATCATTTTTTGTATCATAATTGTGCGACAAACATTTTTTTTTTGAATTTGAATATTCACGTACACAATTATTTTCACACACACAATCTCATTAAAATTCAGAATCATCAGAATCACACAAAAGTGTTCAGTTGGGATCCCGGATCGGAGAACAATTCCGGATTGCCAAATAAAAACGCCATAAAAAACCATTTCAAATCGATTTCAGATCGATTTTTTTGTTGGCAAGATTTGTTTTGACAGATTTTGTTTAGAAATAATTCGATTGTGTTTAGATTAAAATCGAATGTTTGGTTGTTTGGAATTCGACATTAATTGATTTACCTCGTGGAAAACTTCATATTCTTCATTTTGTGGTTCGATTTCATTTGACTCATTTTCAACAGCAGACCTTAATAGCAATCTTTTTCATCCTTTAACTAAAACAAAAAACAATATGTAAATTGATTAACAATATTATACAATTAAATTAACAATATTGTTTATTGTCTACATGCCAGCTGTTTTTGATTTCACTTGAGGAGGTTTTGAAACGATTTCGAAACAATATCCAGTGAAATACGAGTATAGTACACTGAAAACAAATCCACTCGATTTGCAAATACGATTTCGATTCGATAAATTCAAGTTTAAACAAATTTGATGTTCTGATGTAAATAATTGCTTGTATTCTAAGGCCATTTTGTGTATTAATCCATTTAACTCTAAAATGATGTGTGTATTTATATTTACAGGGTATATCTATTAACTGTGTAATGGATAAAAGTAAATTTGAATTCGATCAAAAAGAGATTGCATTGGATGCAATCCGACGAATTCAACCAGATTTTGTTCCCCAGTATACACCTCCGAATTATGACTACAACAATGTCCTCTTAAATGATCTAAATCACCGTAAAACCGACAAATCAGACAGTTCTACAAGAAGCCCTATGATGCGATCAAAGAACGGCTTCACAAGAGAACAACTCAAAGAAATGGCCAGAGAGCAGTTAAAAGTTGAACTAGAAGGCTCATTGACTATTAAAAGTATAGAAAATGCTAAAGAGTTTGCCAATGCTAAATTTTGTGTAAGTTTATTTTATTTTTCGAATTTGCATTATATAACAACGTAACAATTCATTTTTTTAAGCGAGAGAAAATGGAAGAATTATATACGGTCTGGAAGTCGCAAATAACCGCAGCTGTAAATCGAGATTTAAATACACTTCGATCACAAATCCATTATAATTCCCAAGGCAATATGACTTATTATACATATTTGAAGATTTTAGATAGTGGACAATATGTGGATATTCTTTTGAAAGAAATTCGAATGCTTGCTGAAGGCTCAGAGACTTACAGTCCAACGGTGGGACAATTGTATAAGAATCTTGGAATGAAAGTCCAACAAAGGTTTATTTTAGAGTTAGTGTCTTGCACAATGGGTAGTAATACTTCGTCTTTTTTTTTCTTATAGATATCAAATCGATCAGAAAAAACGAAACGGAATTCTAGAAAAAGTCGGCGATATCTACGGAAGCTACTGCAACGAATGGGAAGAGGGTACAACAAGTGATAATCCCAGACAAATTTGGCAACGATTAGTTTATGAGAATCGCACTGCTGGACCTAGTATGGATATAATTGAGGTACCATGGCCAAAAAATGTTCTAACTGGAGTTGGTCGTTTCCTTTATAATATACTGATGCGAGATATAAAAATTAATTCTTACATATTGAGATCAAACAACAAAAATAAACAATTTAATGTAATGCCAGCGTTCTATACGCTCTTTAGGAACCAAGGAAAATTAATGAAGGAGGAAGTTAAACCACATCCGGTGCTGGCAAGGTAATCATACAGCTTAAAATTGATTATAAACAAATTAGTTTTAGAAGAATTATATTAGTGCAAGTTCTAATGGTTAATAGTTAGTCAACGAAAAAGTTATAAGATTTTCTGAAAAGGCATGTACCGTTATGTACCGTACACCCTATAAGTTTTTCTTCTTTTCCTTGTTCTTCCGAGTTTTCAAAAAGAATGCCTTACTTTATAGCTTTGTAAATTAAAACTTACGTTATAGCTCTCGGTAAAAACTGCCGTACATTCACTAGTAGGAACGCTTTTAACAACTTCGACGTATCTGCACTGTCAAGTCTAAAAGTAGTCGCTTGGTAAATTAATTAATCAAATGCTGACTATCAGGGGTATCAATTCAAAACTGTCTAGTTTCTCTACAAGAAGATTTGTCAGTAGGGATACGCCGCAAGGCGGTGTTCTATCTCCTATTCTCTGGAACCTAGTAGCAAATGGGCTGCTGATGGATCTGGAAGCGGAGAGCTACAGAGTGGTGTGCTAGAGGGCTATGATGTTGCCATTGCCGTATCGGGAAAGAACCCCTATGTCGTAAAAGAACTCTTACAAAACGCTTTAAATAAGCTAACAAATTGAGCAGAAAGGTGTGGCTTAGGATTCAACCCTAAGAAAACGGAACTTGTTATATTTTCAAGGAAATACAAAATTCCTCACATTGATACTGCTACTATCAAAGGTACTGCACTGGCTTTCTCAGATGAAGCAAAATACTTGGGTCTTATTTAAAATACAAAATTAAGTTGGAAACCTAATACAGAAGAAAGAGTTAAAAAAGCCACAGAACCACTCTTCTCATGCAAAAAACTATAGGCAATAAATGGGACCTTCAAACCCGTATTACTCGCTGGCTATATAAGTCGGTTACCAGACTGACTCTTACCTATAGCGTAATAACAGTATGGCGTAAAAAAAAAGTCGGCAAATTGGGACAAGCTGAGCAAAGGCCAACGATCAGTTTGAATGTGTATAAGCGGAGCATTAAGAACAACCCCCTCTGACGTTCTACTCCATCTACTACCCCTTAATATTTTCAGCAAACAGAAGACAACGAGCACAGCCGCCCGCTTAAAATCTTCTTCACAATGGATCAATAATGATATTGGCCATGGACTTCAAGTCAAATTGATTATACCATCCCTTTATACCATCTTCGGCAAAAACTTCCAAGTCACCGTTCCTTCAAGATCTGTCTGGAAGGACTTAATGATCAAAATCTGATGATGGAATTGGTGGGATGTGTACTCAAACAGACTTAAATTAAGTCTCTGTTTCTGGATTCCTAATCATTGTAGCGTATTCCAGGCGGAAATTATGGAAATTAAAAAAGTTGTTGCCTGGCTCAAAGAAAACGTTATATCAACTACTGATATCCGTACCTTCCCAGATTGTGAGGCGACTATTAAATCTCTGGAATCGTCCTCTACAAACTCCATAACTGCTCTCAACTGCTGTTCATCTCTTATGGAGATAGCTCAGCTGTTCAATATTGACATGTGTTGGGTGCCTGAGTACATGGATATTCCAGAGCTGATGAACTTGCCAAAAGTGTAACGACACAAACTTTATTACTTGACAAGGCAAATATAGGTATAGCTTGAACCAAATCATTTGGCCATTTTTAAATTTCTTTCATCATTTCTTTTATTTTGAAAGATACACAAAAAAATGCTAAGATCAATGAAAAACAGAAAAAAAGATGTACATACTGGCGTTGTTGTCATTATCGCTGCTGCGAAAATACTGTGGCACTAAGGAAGTAGGAAGGTGAGTTTTGTTTATAGCTTCGCTCACAGTCAAATTGAGAAGAATTTCCAGCGATGGACTTTCTTTCAATGATGTATGATCATGGATTATTTTTAAAAAAGTACTTCATCTGGTGGAATAAAAACGAAAGTTTTTGAGTTATAAACTTTACTTCGAAAAGATAAAATTCAGAATTTTTGATTTGATCATTGGGACAAATTTCGGTGCACTTATAATAATAGAAATAAATCTATTGCAAAATACAATTGGGTTAAACATAAAAAAGTACCTGTGACTAAGCTTAGTACTCAGTTCGAGCTAACGCTAATTTTATCTCTAGATATTTTTTCTAAATCTAAATTTTGAAGGTGTAAATACATACAATGAGAACAGTAGCGTATCTAAGAAATGATACGTAGGGGAAAATAAGAACACAGTCACTGATGATCTTAATGTTAAAGACTGTTTTTGAAAAATAATTTCCCTACACTGTTTAACTTTTGCTTTACTCCATATTTAATGTTGAGTTGTGTTTAAGAAAAAAAAGCTGATTTATATTGCTCTGGTGTCTGGTAGAAAAGGGTTAAGTCAAAAAATTTTATAATTCAAAAATCTTGTTAATCCTAAGGACTTAAGTCATCTAGTACTCGGTTGCGGTAGAAAGGACACACATTTCTAAGTTTAACAAGAGATAATAATAATAAAATTCGTAAACGTCCTGCAAAAAAAATACAAGAATTCAAATGCAAAAAGGATTTGTGCTCACTTTTAACTTTAGTTCCACCTGTTTTTCATGACTTACACAAATTTACCAACTTCGGAAGAGGCACCAGATAATGATTCAGATTTGTTGGAAGATGACCAGATATACAATTTCAATACTTATTATTTATTTGAATCAATTTATTGTTTTAAAGTTTATTTTTCAATTAAATTGAGTTATTTATGTACAAACTGATTTTTTTTCTTGATTTAAGAAAAAACGTAATTTTAACAGCTACACAAAACACAGGTGGCTCTAAGAAGATAAGTCATCAGAAAATCGGGTAGGTACTCATATTTTGTTATTAATAGCTTAATGTTATTACAGAAGACCGCTTTGATGATTATTCTGCATCATTCATTTTTTGAAAAAATAATATCTGGATTTACAAATAAATATTCAATCTTAATTTTGCGTAAAGCTACTATTTCTGACTTAACCCCTTTCTACCAGGCACCAGAGAATGTAATAAATTTAAAATTTATCCTGGGAAAAAAATTGTATGAGAAATAATATTTTTCCCCAACTCAGTACTGGGCTTTATATTGATTGATAAATAGTTTAATTTGTTTCTATGTCTTATGATGTTAGGTTTAGTAACAGATACATATATTCCGGGGCGATGTGTTTGTCTTTAATTTATGGCGTTAGTATTTATTTTATATATTTTGGGGAAACATTAACCCCCAGTTTCACAGTGCAAGTTTTGGTTTAAACTTGAGATCAACAATTTATTCGGTTTCACAGTTTAAGTTAACCAAAATTATTCTGCCGTTTAAACGTTCAGCGTTTTTATTAAAAAAAAAATTGTGAATTAAAATGTTATCGAGCTGCGAAAGTGATTTTAAATATTATTTTATTTATTATTCACGTTTCGCTATCGCTGACCGAAATCAAAATAATGACGGTACTTTGAAACAAAATAAATCTTCTCTCGCTTGTCAACAGCACAAAGCATTTGTTGTTGTTTCGTGTGTTTTTTGTTTCAGAGATAGAAAGGGAAGACAAGGCAAGAAAAATGCTGCCAACTATTTCATAAAATTTAGTTAAACGAAGTTCAACTGATCTAAAGATCAGATTTCACTGTATAACCGGACGAGTTAAAACAAAAAATTTAAACTCAGTTTTAGGTTGAGCTGATCTTAAGTTTTAACTCCCACTGTAAAACTGCGTTTACAATTTTTAATAATTATTACCTACAAGTTTTGAAGAATGAATTATTTTATAAGAGGGAATTTACGTATTTAAGTGATATGTGCTTTGGTTTGGAATTGAGTTTTAAGAAAAACAAGCAGAAGTTATGAAAGAACATTTAAAAGAAATTTCCATGGATCCATTAAGAAAAGGAATATATCAAATAATAAAATAAATACAAACACTTTGCCCCTGGAACATATGTCTTGCTGAACTTCAATTCATAAGACCATAAAACATAGAAACATACAATAATCCCTAAACTATTTATCAATCAATCCTATATCACAGGTACTTTTTTATGTTTAACCAATTGTGCGCTTTGAAACATTTATGGAATATTCTTTCTTATTAAATCTCTTGCGCACCATTTTTGTTCTCTTGAATCCTCTCTCTGCGCAACCGAACGTTGGCCAAGTGATTTGGTTCAAGCTATATACAGATACACATATCGCTACATGTAAGTTAATGCTGAAACAAAATGCTTTAGAAAGGAAAACCAAAAATGGAAAAATACAACAAGATCAAAACTTGATCTGAAACGTTCCAAGTTTGATATCCTTAAGAAGATTGCACATCAGCTCTATTATTGGTGTCGTAACCGGACACTGCCTCATAGGCAAGCACGCAACTAGGCTTGGCGTTTATTCAAACGATTTTTCCAGAAGCTGCATGGACGAAGAAAAGGTGGAATCTCTTCCTCATCTTCTGTGCCCTGAGACGTAAGCTCCATCTTGGAGACTTTTTCTTCGATGATCCCAGTGATCTAAACAAAATAGGCATCTACGGTCTTCTGTAGATGTCTACCACATCTGCAGTGATTCAACGAATAGGGAGATTATCTCAGGATTCATGTGGTATCACAAGGGACCAACTTTGGCCTAAGTGTATTAGCTGCAACGATGACAGCCACTTCAACCTAACCTAACCTACCTACTTAGTTGTTTCCATTTTGCGTGTTTTCTCTTTGCAGATTACTACGTGCATCGCGGCAACAAACTTTAACATTCGATTCGAATCTCGTTCCAATGGTTTGTCCTCCGCAACCCTGGAGTACGCCATACAACGGTGGTTACCTTCTAAACAAATCTGAACTGATCCGGCTTCCTCACCAGGTATTTATTTGTTATTTACATATTTTTTTTATATTTGTCTTATTTGTTTTATTTTGTAACCTACAGGCAGTTCAACAATTGCAGCGAATAAAAGAGGTAAATCCTCAAGATCTCTATCCAGCGTTAGATTCCCTTAATCAATTAGCTAGTATACCATGGAGAGTGAACACAGATGTAATGAATTCTCTCACAAATAAGATTGATATAACATATTTTATACAATGTTTCAATTTACAGATCCTTGATGTTATAATCGAAGTTTTTCAAAAAGGTGGCGACAAAAAACTTGATGTTCCACAACCACCGAATTCCCTTCCAGCCTTACCCAAATTACCAGATCAGGATTCCGGTATGACGAATGCCCAAAGAGCTAAGCAATTTAAAGAAAAATTGATGCATCGCCGAAAACAAGGTGAGATGTATAGTATATGGTGTGACACACTATATCGGTTATCACTAGCCAATCATGTAAGCAGAGATGAGTTTTTTTTTTTAATTTGTTGAATAAAAATAACTTATTATTTAGTACCGCGATAAAGTATTCTGGTTGCCACATAACATGGACTTCCGTGGTCGTGTTTATCCACTGCCTCCACATTTGAATCATCTTGGTTCTGATCTAGCCCGATCGATGCTTATTTTCGATCAAGCTCAACCGATGGGCGAAGATGGCTTTAGTTGGCTTAAACTGCATTGCATTAATTTGACTGGATTTAAAAAACGTGATTCGATTCGGGAAAGACTGCTCTATGCCGAAAGTGTGATGGATGATATTATAGATTCTGCCGATAATCCACTCACAGGTCGTATGTGGTGGGCGCAATCCGATGAACCGTGGCAAACACTCTCCTGTTGTCAAGAAATTGCAAAAGTTTATCGTTGTCCAGATGCTGCCAGTAAGCCAGATTGTTGAAAGTTTTTCCTATTAAGAAAAGTTAAAAATATTTGCTTTTTTTTACAAGAATATATGAGTCGTTTCCCTATCCATCAAGACGGTTCGTGCAACGGTTTACAGCATTATGCTGCCCTTGGACGGGATAATGCTGGGGCGATAAGTGTGAATTTAACTCCATCCCCAATCCCTCAAGATGTGTATAGTTCTGTTGCGGTATTGGTAGAAAAAATGCGAAAGACTGACTCGGAAAATGGGCTGAACGTTGCTCAGGTGCTAGAGGGGTTTGTGCGCCGTAAGGTAATAAAACAAACCGTTATGACCACAGTTTATGGAGTTACACGCTTTGGAGCTCGACTACAAATCGCTCGCCAGCTTAAAGACATTGACAATTTCCCCAAAGAATGGGTTTGGCCGGCATCTACATACCTTACGACAAAGACATTCGAAAGTCTTCGCGAGATGTTTACATCAACAAAAGAAATCCAAGACTGGTTTACGGAATGCTCGCGACTGATATCAGGTATTTGTAATCAGAATGTAGAATGGGTAACTCCACTGGGTCTACCTGTCGTACAGCATTACAATCGAATGGAGTACAAGCACGTACCAAAAAACAACAAAGTTTCGTCGAATATGTCTATGGATATGTACGAGAAACCAAACATTATAAAACAGAAAAATGCTTTCCCTCCTAATTTTATCCACTCCTTGGATTCCAGTCATATGATGTTAACTTCTTTACATTGTGAACGCCAAGGATTAACTTTTATTTCGGTGCATGATTGCTTTTGGACGCACGCATGCACAGTACCCGAAATGAACAAGGTTGGTTGATATTTTGAATACATTATGTGGAAGATTTTTTTTAATTTCCGACTGTCCATTTTTTTTAGATATGTCGTGAACAGTTTGTAGCCTTGCACTCACAGCCAATTCTTGAAGATTTGTCCAAATATCTGCTAGAAAAATTTAGCTTTAGCCAAAAGTAAGAAAGAAGTTCAGTTTTTGTGTGTTTTCTTCATGATTTCATTAAATTTTCAGAGAAATCGGCAAAAGTGATCCTGCGGAAGAGATGGCAAGAAGAAAATTAAATAGAACATTGCAACAGCTACCTAAAAAAGGAGATTTTGATTTGAATAATATTTTAAACTCAATCTACTTTTTTAGTTAAGACAAAAAAAAAAACAATTACATTGTGCAAATTTCATTCAAAAGTGATATCCAGTTTCTATTGTTGTACTTTTCTTCCTTTCATTCAATCATTTAAATTCTTTTATAAATTGTATCCATTCTCATTGCAGGATTATTTATTTGTTAAGAAATGATGTTTTGTTGAGCTTTTTAAAAATACAAAATAACCAAAAATATTTTTTTTTTTGAAAATAAAATATCGTAGGTACCTTCTTAACACAAGTAATTTTTCGCTTCTTAAAACGATCAGTTTTAGATATGATCTCTTTGCATATCTATGTATGTATACAATACAGCGAAGAGCAAGCTAGCCGAACAGTTTTTTGAGTATAGTTTATACCGAATACCTAAAGCATATTGCAGGATAGTCTATTTAGCAGGCTAAAGTAATACACTAATCCCCAGTTAATAACATCAGCAGAAATGCACAATTTTTGACGCATTTAACAGAGTAACGCATGTAATTGCTATTACCTACTAACCCTATTAATTGATTTTATGTCCCATTTAGAAAAAAGCCACTTAATTGCACTGAAAACACCATAAAGCGTTTACTTAATACAGAGTGTGGCTGTAATAAACATAGTGGCGCCTATTGGAAATCTCCCAGGGAATTTCGTTTCCTGCGGAATATTTTTAATTCCTCGAAATCCAATATATCGTCAATGAGATCGCTAGGCCTCGCGCAAACCGAGGCTATAGCTGTGGCGTTGGCGATATTTTGTGAATAAACTCCCGTAATATGGCGGGGAAAATGCCGCAAACGCTGCGTTGCGTAGTGCGTCCGAACAAATGTATTATAGGCCCCATCGTACTATGAATATTCCCTACGAAATTCGGAGTTCTGAAAAATTGTCATCACTAGCCCCGAGTGAATAGGGAGTTTGACTGTTTTTCCTACGAACAGTTATTTTCATAGTAGTCTGTGGAAGTTGAAGCAAAAATAAAAAATTGCAGATAAACAGGCACATCTTACAAAAAATTTGAACTAAAAGATAAATGTAAGTTTATTGTGAAATTGAATGTGAAAATATATTATAATTTTAATGTTCTAAAGGCAAACAAAGCAATTACAAATCACATTCAATATAAAAGGCTTTTTTAAATGCTTCAAGAAAATCCTGAAATCGCCCAAAGATATTCCTATTAAATCCATTTTTGATTAAAAAAAACAATTAAATTGTCAAAAGATTAAGAACAAAAATTGAAATCAATTTTTCTTCTCATACATGGACGTAAATCAGATGAATTTGAAACTCCGAAAAATGGCTTTTGATTTCATTCGGATGTGAATTTATTCGTAACGTAACAAAACATTCGGAACATTGCTACGAGGGACTCTGTGATAGGGGTGATTAAAATATTCGTGCACTGTAATTTTTCAATGGCTGCCACTGTAGTGTATTGTGGACCAATTCAAAATGTGTGAATGGCCTCGTTCGGTGCGCGGCCGATAGGCTATCCAAGATACCTTTGTAGCGGATTTATTTTCGAACGATTCAGGTAGCTTTCTCGTTATGTCAGTTGTATTGCATACACATCTGAAGTTTAGAATCAGCTGTTCCTAACATTTCCAAACGAATCTCAACGAATCCAATAATTTTTGGGTAGCCTGAGATTTGTGTTTGACAACATATGTTTAGTTCATCAGCTGTTTTTTCCTTAGGCGTTACAACAACAGCAAGCAATCCGGATCGGTTAGGTTGTACCACCGAACGAGGCCAATATCGGTGTTCGCATTCGTCTCACTCAATCGATTTTCAAATTTAAAACAAATCCAGTTAAGATTTAGTCCTTTCGCTTTAACAATTTGGGAGAGTATTCTTTAAACCAAAAATGAAAATAGCGAATGATATTAATAAAAGTCAATTTAATTCTTATAATTAAGCAAATCGAAATTTAATTTTAAATTAAAGTTGAAGAGCGCGTGGTTATAGGATGACTGCTGAACGACGAAGACAGAAATACGAAAAACTCAGCTCGTCCCAGACTGGCTGCTTTCGCACTCTTGCGGTCGATACGTGAAGTTTCGTATTATTAATTTAATTTAAATTTCTTAATTCAAATATGTTTGGCGAGAGATTAGTTGAGGGTAGATTATTTGTAGATTCCTACAACTATAAAGAAGGAAAGAAGGATTCTTTTATCTATTTAAAAAGAATTAAATGGCGGCTGTAATGTATTGCCTGCTTTGTCTATTGATATGTATTATGAATATACAATGTTTGCCTCATGGCGGTCGGTATGGTGTTTCCTCACTTAAGATAAATATATAAAGTACGTTTATCTTATGTCGTTTTTATGTGGCAATCCGGAAGCTTTCCGGACACTTCTGAAAACGTTCACTTGGGAAAAAATGACAGTTCTAATTCTGAAAAGAAGAGAATTTTGCTTCTGGATTTGAAACCAGAATCAGAACCAGAAGCACGCACACATTCATGCACTTGAACGTCAAACTCGACTGTTGTCATTTTTTGTATCATTATTGTGCAACAAACATTTTTTTTTAATTTGAATATTCCCACGTACACAATTATTTTCACATATACCATCTCATTAAAATTCAGAATCGTCAGAATCACACAAAAGTGTTCAGTTGGGATCCCGGATCGGAGAAGAATTCCGGATTGCCAAATAAAAACGCCATTACTCTAGCTCATAACGGAGGGTTGTTGGTGGCGTTGTTCCACGAATCAATACCTAAAATAAAAAATAAATATATACATATATACAAAACCTACAATAAAATTATTTATATGTGAATGCAAGATTTTGTAATTGATATAGAGCGAACGGTCAACAGTTTCTCTTTTTAAATTATATACATACATTATATACACATTTAACATTTAATTGATCGAATAGATTCAATCAAGAGATTTAATAATCTTATTTCTTTAGGATGAATGTTCGAGGGCTCAATATTATTCTGTTTGAAATATATATAGGTATAAATATAAAAACACTTGTATATTTGTATGAGAATAACAATGATGACAAAATTCACTTTTGTTTGGTGGAATTGTTGCATTTTTTAAACAGTTCGATTCGAAAACTGTATTTAGGTCCGTTGGTTGTGGCGGGATATGGCGTGATTTTTGGCGGTTGCGCTTCGGTTTCTGTTGTTTCAATTTTTTTGTAGGAAATATAGGTTTCGGTCCGTTAATTAGCGGACTGTGCACCAAATTTTCCTTATGGGCTGCTGAAGATGTGCGGTTGTGGTCGATGTGCGATAATTGGAACTGGAGGTGTTTTGGAAATTGGTTGGCTTCCTATGTTGCTGTTCCGACCGCTAGTTTCCACATCGACACATTATTTATATGCTTGGTTAAATTGCACTACTTTAGTGAAGGCACGATTTGCGTTTGTATTTAAACTATTATTTAAACACGATTTATTTATTTTTTTTTTGCCTTATATATTTCGCTACTTTTTTTTTTAATTTTTGATGTGTGCCGAGGCACACACATGTCCGTTCGTGGCGAAAGCCAGTAGCCAACCTTTCATAAAGAAGGATGGATGTAGGGCTAATAGACGTCAATATAAATCGGTCTAGTTTTTTGATGGGGTTTGATTCTGACTACAAAACCATATAATCGAATTTCCCTTCTTTCCAGCAGAAGAACTATAATTTAATACCAATTGAACACTTTCAGAAGCATTGGAAGCCCTGCGGACGACTAATCGAAAACGATATTATTTCCGAATTTGGAAATATTTATGTGTACGCACTTGAGGAATTCAACCCCTGAAGTCGTTTTCGAGTGGACATTCAAAGTTACTCCCTCTCCTCTTCAAATATTTCATGTTACTATAAATTGGCCAAAAAAAGTGAAAAAGTTGTATCTCCGATCAACCTCTCGAAAACGACATGACGTAGAACATTAGAAACGTTTTTTGCAATCTCCGTGGGAATTGGTTGAAAAAAACGACCAAGGCGCTTAGGGATATAATAGGTAGCACTATTAATTTGCAAGATGACATTTGAAAAACAGCTGTAATGCAAGAAAAAAACAAACATCACTGTTTGCCTCATCCTCATCCTTCTTAAACTTATCGGGTTGATTTGTTTTGTGTAATTTATTGAAATAACATAAAAAGAATCAAGTTAATTATTATTTATACAAGAAAATGTGAATCAAGTAATTTGAAAATTGAAATCAAGTATTTTGGAAATTGTTTTTAGCCGATGTGATTTTTTTTTAATTTTAATTTTCACAAATACATTGGTACTTAGAATTCAACTACTTGAAAACTACCCCATTCGTCGGTCACTGGTAACATGATATTAGTGGACGAGTTGCTTATTCCGGACTGGCCGCTTAGTTCCTATGTCATTAGGAATATAGGTCTGAGCAAGAGCGGACGACGATCAAGAAGATTGAAGTATGTCTAGGATGTAGCAGAGAATCTGTATTTTGTTGCTCCCGTGTACAACAAAACTCAGCCGAAAACAATTATTTTTATTTATTTTATTAATTTAAAAAAATAACTGCTGTACATCAAGATTCACTTATAAATAGTACAGGATATAATACATTTTACTGATTAGAATAATGCAAGAATGTAAATAATAAATATTTGTTTTCTCATTTTCTCAGAGAAACCTTTGTTTTGTAGTTCATTCAATTCTTGTTAATTAAACGAATATCAACTTCAGGAAATACTTTTTTATTTAATAATAATTTCACAGTCATGTTTTAATATACATATAATAAAAATAAACGCAAAAATGAAAATCGCTGTAGAAGGTTGTGCTCATGGCGAGGTGGAAAAAATCTACGACACCATAAAGACAATAAAAATGCGGAAAATGTTAAAATTGATTTGGTGTTGTGTTGCGGAATGTATATTAAATGGTAGGTTAGGTTAAGTTGACATGGTCGTCAGGAAAACAACTGACACACAAGCTCAACCAAACCAAACAAAATTGATAATTATTTGACATGTCAAAATGTCAGCTTTGAAGTTTCTATACATTTTATCGATAACTTAGTGAAAAAGTTTTTGGTAGCATAGTTTTTATCCTCTCCTATAGCTAAGGCCCGAGAATTCTCTGGGTTTAAGCTAAGCACCCCCGGGGATTAGTTGTTGTTGGATTTAGTATGCAAATTGTTAATCCTACTCATCGTTCTTTTCGTCGAATTTCCCCGGGGCTTAGAAAAAAAACACGCCTATTATCTACTCTTCATAATTTGACAGACTGCTCAGAAAAAAGTAAACAAACAAAGCTATAGTTTTGAAACTTCAGTTATTTCTTGTTATTTTGGATCACAACAGATAAAGTGATTTTTGATAATAAAAAAAGAATTAAAAATTTCAAAACAAATGGATCTGGATTTATTAGTTATTAAAGAATTAGTATCTTCCTCGTCGTCTTCTTCATCCTCATCATCAACATCATCATCGTCGTCGTCGTCTTCTTCAATATCTTCTGACCAAAGTTTCCTTAACACATTTTCAGATGAAGATTTCTTCGAAATTCAAAAATTATATGATACAATCGAAAGGCAAACAGTGAAAAATTTTGTTCAAGATGTTGAAAATTATTCAGACGAGGATGTATGTATTGTATTTTATTTTAAAATCTTCAAAATATAAATAATAAAGTTGGTATTTATTTTGTTTAAAGTTTCGTCGATACTTTAGGGTGTCACGGAAAACCGCAACATCTTTAATTGAGCAGTTTGCTCGTTCAAAACACTACAAGCGTAGGATTAAAAGCGGCGGAAGAAAGGCAACAAGCCCTAAGACCCAATGCTTATCATTTTTGTGGTAAGTGGTGGTAGTTTAGATTATTCTCTGTTAACCCTTTACTGCACGCACATAGATAAAAAAAAAAAGTTAATTTTTTCCTTTCATGTTGTGCAATTAAGAGACTAAAACAAAAAAAAATTGCTTAAACAAATTTTATTAAAAATTTAAAATATTTGCATATATGTCCGGTTGTGCAGTTACACATTTTTCAAAATAACAAAAATATTTCCTTCCCCCCGCCTACATGGCATGGTCTCATAAGCTCCTAAGTGATAGTTCAAATGCCGTCTAGTAGAAGGCAACTTGATGAGGGACGTGAATAAGGATATACCGACAAATTGTTCCATTTAACTTCGAGTAATTTTGACCGGATTGTCTTATCTTGCAATGCTTTTCTATTGAATTCCTCAACAATCATTTTAAACAGTTCTCGAGCGAAAAGAAAAGAAGTTAGTGGGTCTTTAGAGAGTATAATCACTGTCTATGAGTAATGAACGAGACTTGTTCCTCTATATTACATTTTGCTTCTTCTTATATTTCAATATCAAAGTGGACAATGGTTTTTCATCATCAGAATCGTACTCGCTCTCATCGGTTTCAGGCCCCTCCAGGTGTTCTCTACAGCCCACCCCTATATACGGCTCATCATCCAATTAAAATATTTCATCCCCACTCTGATATTCCATTTTGCATTCCTCCCCTTAAACTATTCAACCGTAATACTCGCGCTTCTAGGAATGCGCATCAGTTTACCCTTGAGCCTAACTTCGGACGTACTCTCAAGTACAGAAATTCTTTCTTTAGCCGTACAACGCGAATGTGGAATACTTTACCCGGCTCTGTTTTCCCCTCCCATTTTGATATTCAGAAATTCAAAACCAATGTGCATCGGTATCTAAAGGTAGTCAAAACCCCTTTAGTGCGCGCATCATTAAAAAAAAAACTCACTGATATTCATAACCAGAATCAACACAAAATCTTTTTCCGTAAAAAGAATTTGGCAAGATCATTGTTTTCTCACTGCAAAAAAGCGAAAATTTCGAATATTCACATTTCTGTGAATGGATAAGGAGCCATATATGGATGTTGACAAAAACGCCCCGTGTCTTGAAATCGACAGTCGCTATTGAACATTTATCACTTAGATTTTACTTAAAAATATTAAATCTTGCTAAAAAAAATATAACAACCTTTAAATTATTTTCCAGGTAATAATAAATAAACTTTTATTTCTATGTACACACACCGACGCGCGCACTGTTAAATTTTGAATACGGTTTTTGGCGATTGCGCAAAGAAAAATAAAAATAAAAAATTGGAAACACATACAAAAAGAACTTTTCTAAAGGATAAGAAAAGTACTTTTCTAATGGCAGTTGCGTAATCCTTGTAGTCGGTGTTTAAAAATGAAAAGCCATATATAGGTACTTGTGCAGTAGAGGGTTAAGTACCTATGTAATTCAGGTTGCATTTAAAAAAACCTTTGGTCTTTGTTATGTAATGGCATATAATTAAAACTATTATTATTATTATTATTTAATTTCAATGAACAAAAAATACCTTACTAGGAAGGTTCTGCTTCGATTATCAAATTTTAACCAGGATATTCAAAACGCTTTTCTGTATGACCAATCGCAAAAATTCTACTTGGCTCATTTAAATCAACTACTATGAAAGAAATTAATTATAAATTTTTTATTTAAATTAAAATAATCTATTCCATTTAAAGGTTTGCTGGAAACAAAAACACATATCGGGAAGTGGCACAATTATTTGATTTATCACTTTCAAGTGCATATAGACACCAGACATTGTTCTTGGAGTTCTTGTCCGAAATTTCAAAGAATCATATTGGAATGCCATTATCTAATGCAGAAAAAGAATCAAAAAGTAATGGATTTGCAAAGGTAAATTATAATTGTTATCCTATATGTATTTATATCCCATTTGAATTGGGTTGCAAGTAGGTGAGTTTTTTTATATTATTCAGGCCAACCGTACCTACTAAATGTATTGAACTTAAGTTGACAATCCTTTTTGATTTTAACCATTGTGTTCGCGTTCAGAAGAACGTACAAGTAGTCCCCTTGAAATTGTCTGGTTTTTGATTGAGCGGTTGCCAAAAAAATTCCTTGTTGTTTGGCAGCTATCCAATCCGAAAACAGAAACATCTGACTAGGCTTCAAGTCGACTAAGTCCTTCTGAACGGTGCAAATGTTGTATTTGGTGCAATTATGTCGTTTTCTATTCGTCGTTTGTAAGACTTCCGAATGTTCTATTGGTATCAAATGATAGTTCTTTTTCTGGAAAGAAGAAAAATTCGATTCTGGTTCTGATGTCAGAATCAAAACCAGGAACATGCAAAAACTCACACCCATTAAATATCAAACTCGAATTCAGTGTTGGCTCAACTATGTTTACAAATTAAAATAATATCACAAATGAGCGTTTAGAATTTCCCCCCTTAAACATACACTTGCATTTAACTTCAGAACAAAGAATCTTGTGTTAACTTGTTCGATTGGGTCAGGGAATTCTTCCGGATTACCAATCGAAAACGACATAAGTTTGATTCAAGGTACCACAAAATGTCGAATCCCAAACAATAATTTCAAATCGAATTTTTTGGTTGATGAAAGGAACTTGCAAAAAATAGTTTACGTGTAAAGTCCATTGTCGAATTCCAAACAACCAAACATTCGATTTTTTCTTAACACAATCGAATTATTTCTAAACATAATCTGGGACCCAACTATGTAATTCGATTCTACAATAAAGTTGGTCGAATACGCAAAATTTAAACTTGCTAATTCTTTAGTAAAGCACTTATTAATTTAAAAGAATAGAGTTAATTTTAGATTAATTGGCGAAAAGTCGAAAACGCGAACAGTGAATGCTACTTTCCAATACAGTACCACTTAAAAATAACATTGAAAACAACTTTCGAATACATGCGGAAATAGAATGAAATAGCATAGTAGGGCCCCTGTTAAAACAGATCTTGCGTTTTTAGCAAGATTTCATAGACTTTAAACTCACACTATTTTTTGCAAACAAAAAATCAATCTGAAATCGATTTGAAATGGTTGCTTGGAATTCCAATCTTTCAAAACAGATCAGCCAAGTCCTGTCAGTACACACTTTTTACAAGATGAAACTCAGGCAATTTTCGACCCTCCCACCCCTCTAACTTCAGTACCAAAAAGTCAGAGACTTCAAACCTCCAGCATTTGCTAAGCTCACCAGATTTAAGCACGTCACCAAATTTCAATTCTTTGGCATTAGTGGTTCCCGAGATATGACTTCAAAAATCACAAAAACCGTAACTGACTGACTCACTGACAGATCATCAACATTGTAGAGCACTTCCCGACATTTACCCACCCATTTTCAAAGAATTGGTATAAATTATTTGGAGAACTTCTGGTTGTCGTGGAATAACGAAATCTGGTACAGCAGTAGGGCTTAAAGTGCAGAAAAAGACAAAATTTAAAAATTTGAGATTTTACATTCAGAGGGCGTGTCATCTTCCTATTTTCTCAGAATTGTTATTAATTATATGGATCACTTCGGGTGGTTGCAGAATAATAAAGATTTGGTAGACTAGTAGGTAGGTCATGTGGTCAATACAAAGTAGATATTTCAAATTTTTAAATGATTCATTCGTTGACGTGTCACCCGCCCATATTCTCAGAATTGATATCAACTATGTAGAGAACTTATGTTTGTCGAAATTTGGTAGAGCGGAAGGATTTAACATGCAAACAAAGGGAAAATTACAAATCTTAGATCTTACATTCAGTGGGAGTGGCAAACACCCGTTTCCACAGAATCATAATTTAACTATATTGAGAGCACTTCCGATTGTTGCAGGCTTATGAAATTTGGTAAAGCGGTCAGCTTTCAGGTGTTCAAATTTCCAGGGAAATTTTTATTCCCCCCACTATCATTTCAATGGATCACTTTCGACTTATTGAAAATGGGTAGAGGGGTAGGACTTGTAGTACATACAAAAGTCATAAATTAAAAACTTACGTTTGAGCGTTTATTCTACCCACTTTTCTTGATAAAAAGAATCTTTGCAAAAAGTAGTACATGTAATACATGTTAAAGAAGCAGCCAAATTTCTTCTATATTCAAAAACATTTGCGTAACAAGTCAGCCGTGAAAACTAGTGAGATCTTAAATATCAGATATTTTAATTAGAGCAATATGGAAGAACCTCAAAATTATCAGAGAAGTCTGTTATTTAATGATTACTGACTTTAATTGTGTTAGTTTATTTGGCAAGTTTTCATTTCAAAGGTAAGAAAAGAAAACTTGCCAATTAAACATTTTAAGTATTTGTTAAATAATAAGTATATACATAGATTGCAGGGCTGCCTAATGTTTTGGGATGCATGGATAGTTGCTCTATATGTATTCGAAATCCTGCTAAAATAGGCCGGTCAACATATAAGAACAGCCACGGAAAACTATCAATAACACTACAAGCTATATGTGATGCAGACAAAAGATTTCTGGATGTATTCGTTGGAGCTTCCAGTAAAATCCCCGTTTCTCAAGTTTTTCAAATGTCTAATATATCCAAAGATATATCGAAAATTTGTGGAAAGACATACCATCTCCTGGGCGATGCTGCTTATCCCTTAAGGGAATATCTACTTCCGCCATATACAGATCGAGATTATGGCGAACTAAGTACTAAGCAAGAGAAATTTAACAAAAAACATATGCAAACAATGCAGATAGTTGATAATTCTTTCAGATTGCTAAAGCAAAGATTCAGACAACTAACGCACTTAGACTTCTTCACCGTATCACGAATGTCTAAATTTGTACTTGGATGTTGTGTACTGCATAATTTGTGTATAGACGAAGGAGATTATTGGATAGAAGAACACGACATCGATAATGAAATTGTTACAAAAAAAGATCAAACAGAAGCAAACAATACGGAAATCGAAGAACCAAGTATGCTAGATAACATTTCGCTTCATATGGGGGATGTAAAACGCAATGAGTTAGCAGAAACTCTGTAAAAAAAAATTCCTACAAAATAAAGATTAAATTAAATTTTAAGTGGAAAGGCTTTTATTCAGTATATCTTTCAGTAGCTGCATTTTTTCTAAATGCCTCTGTTGTTTCATAAGTTCTTTTTGTTTTTCGCGGTCCAATTTCTTTTCTTCTTTTTGCTGTTTTAGCTTTTGTTTCTGTTTTTCCATTTCAGCCTTCTGTCTTGCTCTTTCATCCCTTTTGGTTTCACGTTCCTCGAAAAACTTGGCTTTTTGTTCTAGATATCTCTCAAACATTGCTACTTGAGGCGCTCTCCTATTTCTCCGAACAGGATTTGAAGTTTCTCCTTCAAAGATTTCTTCATCTTGTTCGGCGGGTGTTGGTATCATTTTCAATAAAGTGCTGGGATCAGGAGGCGGAACACGCACTACCGGTTTCCGAGGCACCACAAAAATACGACCTTGCGACATCACAGTGTCTATGCCGATGGGATCATCTTGTTCGACATTTGCAAAAATTTTTCTGCCGTACACAATTTCCCTGCGCTCAATTTTTTTGGCGTTAATCAATGTTGGTTTCTTTATACGTTTGCTTAAGCATTTGTATCGACTCTCGACTTGCTTCCCAGTAAGAGAAGTAATCTTAAATTTACGTTGAAGTTGCGCTGCTATGTTTCCCCACATAAGTTTTTTTGTACGGAACCTTCTCCCAGCACCCACAGAATGAATCAAACTTGTATATAATTTCAACATAAATTTGGTCTCGCTCATACCCCATTTCATTGGTGGTCGATAGGCAACATCTAATAAACATACAAACAAATTATGCCATTTTTTTATTTATGGATTTAAATCTTACTTGGTTTCTCTTCTAAAGTTTGAAATTCATCTTCTGAACTTTCGTCTGGTGCTTCTTTTATAATTGTCTCTGGTGAATATTCTTGGTACTTATCATTTACCGGCGTCATAGGTTCTGCCAAAGTTTGGCTCTCTAAACCATAAAATGAAGAAACATTATCGAAGGCTGTTGCTAAAACCTCTCCAGCTGTAAAAATAGTATCAGAATCCTTGTAAGCTTTAACATTTTTTTTTAATTATTTCACGTTTACTTGTTGAGTTTTGAAGCATAACGTTTGTTTTGTCAATGAAAACAACTCCGTTTTCATTGCTCACTACTTGAAAATTGTTTAAATCAACTTCTTCCATTTATTTTTGGTAATACTTTCATCAACAAAAAAGCAAATACTTTGTAATCGAAATGTCGAACCTGACAGGTAATCACATCGCGGAGCGAAATCAGAAATTTGATTTTAATTAGATCTGTTTGTATACATAAAGGCACTGTAAAAAAAACACGCCCTCGACAAGTAGTGTGAACTATTTTCTGTTCAAGATTAGTAATTTCATACACGGAAACTAGTTGCTAGAGATTTTTTTCTTGAACGCTCTCCGTCTTTCACATGAGTAAATGAGTTTCCTGTCTGACCTCAGCAGAGTGTAACGACGAAGAGAGGCATTATAAGATATTTACTTGACACAAGATCAATATTTGGAATATCGAATTTCTAACAACCATTTCAAATGGATTTCAGATCGATTTTTTTTTGGTGTAAGGAACTTGCAAAAAATAGTGTGTGTGTGAAGTCGTTGAAATCTTGCTAAAAACGCAAAATTTATTTTGACAGCTTTAAATCGAACTTGCTTATAGAAAATTTCATTCAAGAAAAGATCTGCTCTTTTTGACAAAAGATTTCATCTTTTTGAATTTTGAGAGTTTCATTCCAATAAAAAGAGCACATCTAGATCAAATCCAAACACGAAAAATTTGATCTCTAATGGGGTTTTCGTTTGGTAAATTTATATTTTGATCTATAAATTGATTTTTTTCGTAACGATTCGAATACCTTTTCAGATTGATTTTTATTTACTATAGTATTGGTGTACATTTGTGTCTATGAACCAGCTATCGGTATCAGCTGTCTTGTCAAACTGATGGCTGTCAATTATAATGCATAGTGGTATTGGTAAAAGAGGGGTAGATCTGCCGAAAAATCCAGATCTGCAAAATTGATTTAAAATCAAAAAATAAATCAATTTTTTGACAGATCTAAATTTAAAATAAATTGATTTGTATTACCAAACGATAACCACATATAGATTGGCAGATTTGATCTGAATGTACACATCACTGATCTCTATAATACACTGGATAGTGTATTCACATAAAAAAATCGACCCCAATAGAAAACTGTAATAATTGTAGTGGGTCCATGTCAGTATAACAGTATAACATTTTTGTTGCCAAAGTGACATTTCAAGATGTTTGTTTTGAAATTTAAATTAATGTCGATTTCGTTTCAACAAAAACATCGACTTGCCGTCGATCCGCCGTCAATTTTTTTCTGAAAATCAAATTCGTTTCAAATTAAAACCAATACTTTTACTTCAAAAACAGATCCGTATTGAATCTCTTTTTGGAGACGGATTCAAAACGGATTTGTGCACAGATTCGTACACACACTACAATATTTGTTTTGACGTTTCTCAACTGTTGTGTTGTGAATTAATTTTTATTTTGTGGCAGTGTACAGAAAAAGTAAATTAATATATTAAAAAATAAAAAAGATTGTTAAAAACTTCTTGGAAACAAATATTAAAAAAGTGCAAGTGGGTTTAGGAACTCCCCCGCGTCGGAATCGGGAAATTAAAACGAAATAATGATGTTTTAACGAATTGAAGTTTTTTTTTTTTTTAGAGCTGCCAAGCAACACACACAGTCCCAAAAAGAGATTCGGTCCGTAATCGTTCTTTTCAAAGCCAAAAAGTATTGGTTTTAGTAGCGAATCCTAATTATTGAAACGAAATCGACATAAAAATGTTTAATCAAGCATATCAAGGGCACCTTTTTCAGAAAGAAAAAAATATAAAATTTGTTGCGGTCGGGGTATGCTTCAAGAGAAGATTGTCGCATCGTGTGCCGATAATCTGCTAATAATCGCGGATTATACAAAA
Source organism: Philhelius pedissequus (assembly GCA_910595825.1). Classification (NCBI taxonomy): domain Eukaryota; kingdom Metazoa; phylum Arthropoda; class Insecta; order Diptera; family Syrphidae; genus Philhelius; species Philhelius pedissequus. The sequence continues at coordinate 332,647,081 of OU343160.1, forward strand.
AATTCCAAAAAACTTGGAGAACTGTCCAAAAAAGGAATTCCAATCGAAATCGTACCAATAGCCTATGTTCTATTAAGAAAAGAATTGGAAATGGTCTAATAGTTCACGCTATTGTTTACTGAATGGATTAATTCTACAGGAGATTAAATAAAACAGGTAAATAATCCTCCCTTACAAATAATACTAGACGTAAGAATTTCTTGTAAACAAAGACATTATGCTTAATATACAATGTGGTGACTTGGAAGCTTTCAAAATATTCTTCCCCTTTAAAGGTCCTCGATTTGTCAGCCCTTGTCCTTGAAAGGAGTTCCAATTACCAGGTCTTATTAGAAGTTGTACTCCACATTACCATAATAGTGATATGTTTGATTGTGTCTTCAACAATTTGGCTTAGATTAATTTACATTGTGAAGCCATTATGCTGGACTTCCCTGTACTTAAAACATTTATTTCTTTGCAGAAACCAACACAAAAGTGGAATTCATAGAACCAACCGCCTAGTACAAGTACTTGGGCAGGAACACCGATAATAATATACAGTATTTTCATTGAACCGCATAAATAATCACAGAACCAAAGCACAGACAAAATGACAGATGGAAAAAGATTTTGTGTTCACAGTATTTAGATCAGATTCGTGCGAGAAGTGACGGACGATGGTCCTTTGTGTGACTTGCTTTGGAGTGATCCCGAGGATCAAACGGGATGGGATGTGTCACCGCATGGTGCGGGCTATCTTTTTGGCTCGGACGTTGTGTCCCAATTTAATAGAAGTAATGCTATTGATATGTTTGTCGAGGACATCAATTGGTCTTGGAGGGATTTAAGTGGCATTTCAATGTATCAACAATAATGAAAGTTGCTTAAAAATTGTTTTCCGGTTCTGGTTTAAATTTCGAAGAGAACACATATTCATACATAATATATGTACATACATTTTTTAAAACCGAATCCCACACATGCCCATAAATCTATTGACGGTATACAATCACTGTCAAGAACAACAAATATGTAATGCTGGTAAGTTCACTAATTCCAGTATGTAATTTGTCCATTCTTTAACCGTTGCAATATTTAGGACCTTTTCGGTCTCCTCCCAGCTGCCTATTATGAAGCATCCATTCTCACTCAAAAGAACGACAATCCATGTGAATTAGGAAACAGGCAGGCACTACAAATATGCTTCAGTTTCAGAGTATGTGCTAACATTTCAGACTCTTAATCTTAATAAATGGTACTATACATATATTTTTTTCTTTTCAATTTCAAGCCGGCTTTTGATCATTTAACAATTATCAACCACGTTGGTGAAATCCCCACCATCTCGCAGACCTAGAACGATCTGAAATACATCGTTGAAGTTCCTTATATTGGAAAATATGTATTCGTCATTGACTACATTATTGAAAAAAAAACTTGCTTACAAAGTCAAAATTAAACAGGATAAATCTGCGTTCGAGCTATTTGCACGAAGCAAGGCCATATAATGAATATGAATTTTCGGTTCAATCTTTGAAGCAGACATAAATGCTTTAGTTGACATCTACTAATATCTACTACTAAAATGGTTTGAGTTTTAAAATGAAAATTTTATAGACACATACAAATTCTTTAGCTGTTGTTCGTTTTCCTATTTTGAAGAGAAATCATGAAATTGCTACGAACTCAATCGAAAGAACGAGAACGGTTTCACTAATTCATCGAAATTTTAAGACAATAGCCAAAACTGGGAGGTGATATTTGCATTGCCAAGCCTGTTCCTGTAAATATTTATTTAAAAAAAATATCCTTAATGTTTATTTGATCAATTTATAAGTAAATAGATTGCTTTTATTATCTTATCTCTTACATACATACATATATGTATTAATAATACAAAAAAGTTCCAAATAAGTGTTTAAGTGAACAATACTACGACTTGCTCTTTAAAGTTTGTTAAAGATCTATTTTTAAATGATATTTATGTTCAAAATAAAAATGAAAGTCTAATTCCTTTCAACTAAACGTAATCTAAATATTTGTCCTTGGTTGTTGGAAAGATCCACTCCCTTCTCGTCGGGAATGTAGCTATATGTATATGACATCAACTTTATTAATATTGATGGATATTTCTGACAAACATCCAAAAATTTTTGGAGTACCGACTAGTCTTCAAACCCCAACGCACGTCGTCTATGTCAAGTTTTTTTTTCCGAAAATCAAGTGTCTATCTCATGCGCGTATTGTCTGTGCTTTTTCTTTTTTTTCTGCTACCCGATTTTATAGGTACAAAATTTTTTTAATTAAAAACAATGGTATAGCAATTTTATGTATTTAATAATATAAACTTGAGAACTCTTATTCTCATTTTCATAAATTATCTATTTTGAACTTCTAATCCACTAAATTGTGTTGCTGACGAAAGACTTAGCTTTTCATATTCCTTTTCAGAATCACTTCCTTGTTCTTCGGATGTGGAACTTCAACGGCAGCGTATGATTAGCTCATTTAATTCTGATCTCGACATCATTGCCCAATGGAAAATAAAACACCGCGTTTTAATGTCTCAAAAACTCGTTGCTGTCTTCTGTGGCTAAAACAGAACCCTACCCCATGCCGCTATCTATGAGCGGTGGCACTTGCATTGAAGAAACCAAACTTTAATCCTTGGTATGTGCTTCCAAGACTACGTTTTATGGAATGAACACATATTCAATGTCACAAAGAAAAATGCTTTCTTCGAAGATGAAAAAATTTCTGTTGGACGTCGGATCTGGATGTAATCTATAAGACCTTCATTCGTCTAAAGCTGGGGTTTATGTCTTTAGGATATAATTCAAAATACAGCTCTAAGAATGAAAGCCGATAGAAGTATAATGGAAACATGTATATCTCTAGAACATCGTCTAAATGTTATATGTCTCATTATTTTATCGCTATTTTAATAAACAATTTCTAGCGAAATAGCCAGTTGCATTCCTCCCATTCAACGTTTCAACCGTAATACTCGCTCTTTTAGGAATGCTTATCAGTCTACTCTCTATCCCAACTTCGGAAGTACTGTCAAGTACAGAGATTCTTTCTTTAGCTTTGAGAAAATCAAAGCTATTTATTCCTTATATTCATATAAAACTAATATCCTGTTTGGTATTTTAAGCTTCAAATAAGAATTCATACTTTTAATTCACTTTCCTAAAATAATGCACATTCCATTTGAAACTTAGAAGTTCGTTCGGTCAACATATATAGAAGCAGAACTAATATGGTCAATGAGGATATCCCTTTGCAATTCATGAATGATAAAACCAAAACCACTTCTTCTTGCATGTTAAAAGTTCAGAAGCTTTTATGTAACACAAAATGACTCACTATATGAACTGTATATGTGCATCTGCATAAGGATCTTGGCATTTGCAGTTTTTTCTTATTTATTTTTAATTATCTTAAATGAAACTTACAAGTTCTATCCCCTACCTAACCATGGTGTTACTGGAATGCAGTTCTGGTAAACCCATGTTCATTGCTCTTCATGTCACAAAAGAATGAACCCTTGCGTGGTAGCTACATATATTTATATTACATCATTTGGTATTTCTATTTTTTTATTTATATTTTCTCTCCGTTTCTTACAAAAAAAAAACAAGAGGAAACAGGATGCGGCAACGATGCAAGAAAAATAAATGAAAACAGCAAACTTCTCATCATGACTAAATGCTCGAACAAGTACTTAATTTTTTAATATTTATTGTGTGTGAGATACATTATTATTGTATAAAAGGTAGATATATAGTATAGATTTAAAATTTAATTTAATCTTTTAGGTCACTTCTAATTATTTTTCTAAGTACCTGATAGTGCAAAACTTTTATACTCAAATTCGTTTTGCAGTCATCCTCGACTTATTGGTTTTCAGGATCAAGATCAAAGAAAATAATCGGACTTGATCTTAAAGCTGGTGAATCAGTTTAAGTCGCCGGCCGCCTCGAATCTGCAGGCTAGGATTTACTTTCTTCACTGACTTATCCAAAATAGTGCACCTTTCTGGACAATATATTTTTACATATATTTTTTCTTATTACATTTTTTCCAAAATTTCTTGATGCAGATAATAAAGGTTAACTTTTTGTTCTGAAAACTTTGTGGACTTATTGTTTCGGCGAATGCTATTCAACAGAGAATTGGGTTAAATTTATTCTGGACATCTGGATGTGTAGTCCGTTCTAGAGCATCATTCATTTGTTTGTGTAATTGTTCGAATATTGGAAAGACTCTTTTGACTAGAGTAAAGCATTGATATTGTAAAAAAAACTAAGAGAACTGCCACCATAATAAGTAGAGCTCGCAACTTGTGGTTAAATGTGTTCACTGAACCGTCGCCGCCGTAGTTGTAGTACTCTTTGTGATTGTTGTATTCCGAATTATTCAAAGACGGATCACCTGCTGTTGCGATAGCTGCACCGATTTCCTCCGTACGACCCAGTACGGTGCTAAGAATTATCAGCGACAGCGAGTTGAGTTAAGATGCACGAATGGCTCTACTTCCTTCATTTGTGTCTGCTCTGTTCGGTTGTGACGCATTTTTCTTCATCTAACTCCATCGACTCACGAATCTTTTATGGCTGTTTGAAGCTTTGTGCTTGTTTTTTTCGGGTTGCTTAACATGCTAAATTTACATGCCTATTGAATACTTCAGGTTTGTCAGCTCATGTTTCGGTTAATACAAGGTGCTTAACTCTATCAGGATATGATAAGGCATAACTATATGATATGTATCCACTCATTGAATGTCCTAAGAGTATCACAAAATGATCATTGGGAAATTGCGGCCTAGTTCTGCGGCAAGGGCAACTTCAGCACCTAAGCAATATGAAGCATGTCCAAGGGAACTTCTTTCGAATCGCTGTTCATCTCGATTGTCCATACCCTATCAGATCTTACAAATGCACCGCCAATATTTACATGGATTTCACGGTAAGGTTTCTCAGGAAAGCGAGGATACTCTTCTCGACGGCGTGTAAGGTAATCGGCGAATTTTGTGTCCAATTAGGAAACCATCCACAGAGCCACGAACCAATTTCTTTACGATGCTTCTAAAAGATTAGTTGTTTGACGAGAAAAAGAATATTTTCTTATATAACTCGAAAATTTACTTACAAATCGATTAAAATCTTAATTACAGAATAAATTAACGCGTATATTGTATCTTGAAAGTAGAAACTCACAATAAAATATGAAAATAAAATGCCTTTGTCAATTTTTTAAAGACAGTGAAATCTGTCTCTTTTTTTCTTTTCATATAAAAACGAGATAGGCAATTACATTGGTGCTACTGCCAAATTCAATTGGAGCCAAAAAAACTGTTATACTTTGTAGGGAATACACTATCCAGTGTATTATAGAGATCAGTGGTACACATGCATGTAATAAGTCTTTTGTGTCAAGGGTAAAATTGAAAATATTTTGTTATTAATTTGTTTTGAACTAGTGCCAATTCGTGCCAAAAAATAAAGAAATTATAGACGAAGAAGTTAATAATTTATATTTTATAAATTCAGTTGAGTTTTTGATTGTTTCGTCTTCGTCTTCCTCGTCATCTGATGATGAAGATGCGTTTTTTTTTCAGAAATGTATGTCAGTGATTCACCAATACTACAATTAAATCAGGAAAAAATTTTCAATGAAAAGATCAAATCTGGATTTTGAGAGATCTTTGAAATTTGAATGAAAATCGCTATTAGAAATAATTCGATTGTGTTCAGAAAAAATATCTAACGTTTGGTTGTAAGGAATGCGACATAAAATGAGTAGGAAAATATTTTATGTATGTATGTATGTATATGAATTTAAGCAATGTTGAAATGCTCACAAAATAAATGTTTATTCACCACAATTTAACCATTGAGACGTGATTTAGTGAATTATATTGAATACGCGGTATCTATAATTATGGTGATGAAGATTATATAAATTATCATTTATTCCTGATGGTATATTTAAATTTTTGTACGAATATTTTTTCGATTCTCTCTCTAATCCGGGATACCAACTGAATACTTTTTTTGGATTATGAAACTTGGCATGATATTTTGTAAAAATAATGCCTGTTTAGTAACTAAAAATTTTCACCAAGCTTACCAAACTTGGGTTTTTTTCCTATGGGTTTTTCCAGCAAATTTATGAAAATTCGTACCAATTTGTTCACGCTAATAAACACACCTAATGAACCCTATCGGGAATCTCCCAATCAATGTCGTTTTCCACGGAATATTTTATTCCCTCAAACCTTTTCCAGCAATCGTGAATCTCCCACGGAATAAATTTCCCTCGAACAAAAAATTTAATGAAATGACAGCAAAATTCCACGGGAAAGCTTATTCCCAATATCAATAAATTCCGAGGGTAACTTTTGAGCATCATCATTGTATATAGATATTAATAGTACTATCATGACGACGAAATTCATCCAGCCTGGAATAAGTTCTACTACTCATCATGGGTTCCACTACCAAATCGGAGGTTAGGTGGTGTTAGTGTGGATTTTTTTGTTGAGTATGAGCTGGTTGTGTGTGTGTTTTTTTTATTCTACGGGCAGATAGAATGAAAATTGTTCGATACCTGTAAGGAATATTTAAATATTCAGGTAAACACTTGTGTGCAACGGTCACTACTCAGTAAAATAAACTTTTTTACCAATTTTTTTTTTGAAAATTCTTTTAGCCGTTTTTGAGAAATACATTTTTTTATAACGGTTTTTAACATTTGTATGGGAGGTACCGTTGTTTTTTATTTTAGAAAAATAGTTTTTTAACTATTCAAGATAATGTCTAAAAACTACTAAATACGAAGTTTCGAAAAAATCTATTAAGTCTTTTCGAAATTTTGAATTTAAAAAAAAAAATAATTTCCAAAATAATTTGTTATGAAAAATTTTGGTATACAATAGTGTTTAAACTTCCTAGGAGCTTCTGCGTAAAAAAAATCAGATTAACCGTTTCCGAAAAAATCGAAAACCAAAAAATGGTTCTACTAGAGGTACCAAAAAAACAATTTTTTTCCAAAAAAAAATTATTAAAAGGTACCCTTTCCCTTCATTAATGAACTCATTTTTTTTTTATAAGAACCGTTGGAGCCGTTTTTGAGAAAAATAAGATTTTTGTTTTTGGCCAAAAAAAATTTATGGGAGCTACTGTTATTTGTCGTCTTAAAAAAATGAAAAATGGTGTGGGCATATTACCGAAAAAAACAATATGTACCAAGTTTGAAGACAATCTATCAAAGCGTTTAGGCTGTAGACTCGAGGACAGACAGACAGAATGACAGACAGACGGAATTAAGGGACCCACTTTTTCGGTAATATCATATTTGATTGTCAGAAAAAAAAATTTTTTTGAGAAAAATAATATTTGCCTTTTTGGTCAAAAAGAAAGTTTGGCAGGTACCTAGGTAGGTACTGTCATCTTTCGTCTTTAAAAAGCTCATAAAAAACTGGGGACATATTTACGAAAAAACGTTTAGGCTGTAAACTCGAGGACAGACAGACAGAGAGACGGAATTGCGGACCCATTTTTTCGTCTTCGCTAACAACGTAATGTCAAGTTTAATCAAAATCTCGAGTTCGATTTTTTTCGAATCCATAACTTGTAATATAGTACCTACATTTATAATATCGCTAGTCAAAAAAAAACTAAAAAAATACTGCCTAGGTATACCTACTTTATTTCCTAATAAAACTGTCTGGAGGCAAAATTAAATTATTCTCAATAGATATTATATTTGAAAAAGAACAAAAAGTACCTATGTACATACATATTGTGTGTAGATGGGTATCTGGGTACACATGTACCTACCTAAACAAAACATATTGAAATATCTCAACATTGCTTTGCTATTTTTGCATAGAAAAAGTGAAAAGTAGCAACGTTGCTACAATTCAAAATCCTAAAATCCACCAAATATCTAAAATTTGAAAGAAAAATTTAAAATAAATTCTATAATAACCTATGCATGCATGTATATCCATATACATTCTTACTTCAAATTCATGCATACGGCAATAGCCTTGATATAATTTATTTATAACCGCCATATTTTGAAGGTTGCCATGACAAAAACAGCTTATTCGGTTTTCTCCCTTACCCTCTATATTGTTGTCAGAACTAATAAGTTTTGACGGTCTCCCTTGCTTTTTTTCGTATTTACCTCTACATTTACTTCTTCCATATCAACAATTCAATATAAAGAAAAGAGAAACTAGCGCCCTCATCGACGGAACTACTAGCTAAAAAATTCAGTCTGGTAGTAGTACTATAGGTTTCATATACAAAGGCATCATATTCAGGTTCCCAAGATTCGAATAGGAGAAAAATTTCCAGGAAATTTTTTATACACGATAACCCCAATATTTTTTTTTTGCACCATTGGGATACAAAAAATGACAACAACTGTCCAGTTTGACATTTAGGTATATGGTTTCAAATCCAGAAGCAAAATGTTCTCTTTTCAGAATCAGAACTGTATTTTTTTTTAAGTGAAAACATTCAGAAGAATTTTCTTTCTTTCTGAATTCGCCCTAAAGCGTTTATTGAAAAAAACCTGAAGCAGCCCTGATTAACTAATTCTGTATTTTTTCAAACCCAACCTTTCCCTGAAATCGCACTGAAGTAGATCTTAAGTTTTTAGCTGAGTCAAGTTAGGGAAATGAATAAACATCAAGTTCGCATGAGATCTGCAGTAGTAATGAGCGATATTGAGAAAAATATCGAATACTCATCATCGATGTTAAGAATTATCTAATCGAAAACATCTATGTGTTTTACAAATTACCTTTATTCCTTCCTTCAACACCGGTATTGCAGCATCGATATTTTGTTTTAGCATCGATGTTTCATTAACAAATAAATAATAATATTTTCTAGTCGGCAATAAATTTTTATTAAAAGAAATCTCAATAAAATTTACTTTACTTTTACTCCGGATCTGCATAGATTCCTGAATGAACCCAATGCAAATTGTTGGAAAACTGACACCACCTCTTCAGCACGACCCAACCAACCCAAAACAATAGAAAAAGAGAGCAACGGAAAATATATTTTGTGTTTTGGTTTTCCCAGTAAGTGGGACAGAAGCTGTTGTACTTATTAGTTACGTTTAAGTGACCTTTCTCAACAAAAGACACCAGACGTTACGTGTTTTTTATTTCTTTTCGGTGTTGCTTATTATCATATTCTCGTAACTAAACACAATCGAATCTAGTATGTCCGATCAAAATTCAGCTCGTATTTCATCATGTTCAGCTGCTTCCAATTCAACAAAGACAAGAACATTCACATCTGATGTCCATGAGAGGAACATCTCGAAAAGATTACAAAACTTTTACATTGAGAAAGAATTTTTCGACATTGTTCTTATCGCCGGAATCGACAATATTCGGACACCTGCCCATCGAATTGTGCTTTCTGCATCCAGTGACTACTTTCTGGCCATGTTTAGGAGTAATCTTAAGGAGTCGGAATCGGATGAGATACAACTCGAAACTTTGGATGGAGCAACTATGAAGCTTATTCTAGACTTTATGTACACCGGTTCCATTGAGCTGTGTTCGGATAATGTTGAGAATGTTTTAAGGGCAGCAGACTTCTTTCAAATGGACAGTCTTATTGTAGCTTGCTGTGATTTCATGGGCGAGCAGTTGGACGAATGCAATTGCTTGGGTGTTGCTTTATTTGCGGAACAACACAGCTATACAGGCCTTTCGGAAAAAGCATTTGCATTTGTATCCACGTACTTTGAGAGGGTAACCACTGAAATGGAGTTTTATCAATTGAGTGACGAGCAGGTTTGTCAATTTCTTTCCAGTGATAATCTCTGTGTAGCTTCGGAGGAGAAAGTATTCCTGAGCCTTGTGGCATGGGTTGATCATGACAAGGCGAATCGAGAACAACTTCTGTTCAGTCTTCTGCCTCACATTCGTTTTACTTTCCTTAAGCCAAAATTTATCATCGAGAACAGTGATTCTGTGTGCCAGACCATCGAGTGCAACGAACTTATCAGATCCTGGCTCAAATGGCATTTGTCCCCAGAATCGCGTTCTCTCTTCCCCAGCGAGTATACTACCCCACGAAAGTCACTTATCGATCTCGTGCTCTTGAGCGGCTATGAGACGGACGAATTTGAATTCCAAACGTTTAATTTAGCTTTAAACCAATGGTCCCGAGCGGATTGGCCTCGTCCACCTAAATTGATTGCTGGATGTGGTGCAATTATTGTAAACAAGAAGCTTATACTTGCGGGAGGAGAAATCGATGGCCATCCAGCCGATGGGGTCGATTGTTTGGATCTACAAACCCTGGAATGGAGTGAGATGCCAAAAATGAACGAACCACGTCGTTGGCCAGACATGTGCGTAATAAATGGATTTTTATATGTTGTTGGTGGTACTCAGTGGTGTTCGATGGAAAGATACAACTTTGCGACACGCCATTGGGAAGACTTAGCCCCGTTACCCATAACTTCAGACACTGGACTTGAGATAGCTACACTTAATGGCCTGCTGTATGTGGCAATGAGTGGTAACTGTCGTTTACATTGTTATGATCCAGCAACCGATGAATGGAGCTTAAAGTCTTCTAAGTATGTCAAGTTAAAAAATATTGGAATGGCAGCTGTTAAAGGATATATATACGTTGTCGGAGGATTGTATCATGAAGAGAAAACAGCTCTTGTGGAACGTTATGACCCAACTACTAACACATGGACAATTGGCAGTTCTTTGCGAACTGAGCGTTCGCATATAAAATGTGCAGCTTTTAATGATAGACTTATTGCCTGCGGTGGGTTTGATGGCAACGAAGGCTTAAACTTAGTCGAAGAATATAATCCAGAAACAAACGAATGGAAAACTTTAGGTTCAACTCTTCCACATGACTTGTATAATGTTCTTATGGTAATGTAAAAGAATTTCGTCAGTTGGTCTAATTAAAGCGAAGGTTAAAATTTTAGGTTGATTTCCAGAAAAAAAATTAACATTTGACATTTTTAAAAATAGTTTTTTTCTATTTTAATACATCCATACATATCGCACTTTTGTTCGGAAACCCAATTAAAAGAAATTGTACATACATAATTAGTTTTCAATTGAGTTTATGTAAATATAGAAAATATTAAAAAATTAAATTGATTCAGCAAGTTTGTAATTTTCATACTTCTCGTTTTTTCTTTCTTTCTTTTTGTGGCTTTGCTTCCAAGTTTTCGAAAAGGCAACTACCCACACCAACCGGTTTATTTTTTTTTTTACTTGAGTTAAATGTATGTATGTAGGTACTATAGGGCAAGTTTTGCATTTGGAAAAAAAATCGAACTTTGGATTTTAATCAAACTTAACATTACAATGATAGACAACACGGGAAAAATCGGGCCTCGTAATTCCGTCTATTTGTCTTAGGTTGATCTACAGCCTCAATGGCTGAAGCGATTTTCTTCAAACTATGTACTTAAGCGTTTTACGTGATTGTCTCAAATTGGTTTTTAAATATTATAAACTGATCGTTAATGCCATTCAATTTCTAACATTTTAATTGGTATCGAAAACGATTTTGAAAAAAAATCGTTGCACTACTGTAGGTATATACATTTTGTTTCACATTTTTAATTTGCTATTAACGGTTACCTGCCATATAAACATTTTTTGACGTTCTCATAAGCGACTCTACGGATTTAAATCGAATTTTTTATATTATAAATAATACTGCATACTAAAATTTTCCAAAAATATTTTGGATTTTGAAAAAATAATTTAATTTCTTTTTTTTTTTGAAAATTCAATATTTCGAAAACCGGTGTTTTTTTTGATAAGTTGTTAAATTTATATTAGATTCATTCGTTGCACTTTACCCATGGTCGGCCCTGGTTTTCTTGATAACCCCAAGAGTTGTCAAAAAAAACCTAATTTTTTCGGTTCTCAAAAAACACTCGAGGGCCATTAAATTTATGTCGAAATTCAAACAACCAAACATTCGATTTTTTTTCTGAACACAATCGAAATATTTCTAAACAAAATCTTTCAAAACTGATCTTGTGTTCTTATGTCGATTTCGTTTCAATAATTAGGATTCGCTACTAAAACCAATACTTTTTGGCTTTGAAAAGAACGATTACGGACCGAATCTCTTTTTGGGACTGTGTGTGTTGCTTGGCAGCTCTAAAAAAAAAACAAATCTTCAATTCGTTAAAACATCATTATTTCGTTTTAATTTCCCGATTCCGACGCGGGGGAGTTCCTAAACCCACTTGCACTTTTTTAATATTTGTTTCCAAGAAGTTTTTAACAATTTTTTTTATTTTTTAATATATTAATTTACTTTTTCTGTACACTGCCACAAAATAAAAATTAATTCACAACACAACAATTGAGAAACGTCAAAACAAATATTGTAGTGTGTGTACGAATCTGTGCACAAATCCGTTTTGAATCCGTCTCCAAAAAGAGATTCAATACGGATCTGTTTTTGAAGAAAAAGTATTGGTTTTAATTTGAAACGAATTTGATTTTCAGAAAACAATTGACGGCGGATCGACGGCAAGTCGATGTTTTTGTTGAAACGAAATCGACATTAGCAAACCATAAACTAATAAGACAAAGGCCCCAAACCTCTGCTTTCATTTGACAATTGCCTACAAGCTGAAACACGCACACAAGTAACTTTTCCGTTCATCTTCCAAAAGACACATTTGATAAAAACGCAACAAGAATCTTTTCTGTTCATCTTCCTATAGACATAGACAACACAGCCCTAGTAATTTGTTTTTGTTTTGTTTTTCGATTTCCTATTTATTAATGGGGAGTTTCCAAGGTATAAATACAACAATGTAAACAAATGGGTTTTTGGGGGGCGAAACTTACGAAGGTTTCCAATCTTATAGCGAGTTTCATTCAAATTTCAAAGATATCCTCTCAAAATGGAGATTTGATCTTTTCAATGAAACTTTTGTGGTTATAGTTTGGTAACACAAATCAATTTATTTTTGATTTAGATGTGTCAAAAAACTGATTTTCACAATGTTTGCCTTCGATTGGCCAATAAATTGATTTATTTTTTTACTTTAAATCAATTTTGGAGATCTGGATTTTCGGCAGATCTACCCCTCTTTTACTAACACCACTATGCATTATAATTGATAGCTATCAGCTTGACAAGACAGCTGATATCGATAGCTAGTTCAAAGACACAAATATACACCAATACTATAGCAAATAAAAATCAATCTGTAAAGGTATTCGAATCTTTACGAAATAAATCAATTTATAGATCAAAATATAAATTTACCAAACGAAAACTCCATTTGTGTCCAAATTTAATTGTAGTATTGGCCGCGTTCGGTGGCATTCCTAAAGAAATCCGGATTGATTTGTGTTGTTGTAATGTCTAAGGAAAAACCAGTTGATGATGAGTTGTCAAACACAAGTCTCAAGCTACCCAAAAATTATTATTAATTTAAGGAACAGCTGATTCAAAACTTAAGATTTGTATGCAATACAACTGATGTCGATTTCGTTTCAACAAAAACATCGACTTGTCGTCGATCCGCCGTCAATTTTTTTCTGAAAATCAAATTCGTTTCAAATTAAAACCAATATTTTTCTGGAAAAACAGATCCGTATTGAATCTCTTTTTGGAGACGGATTCAAAACGGATTTGTGCACAGATTCGTACATACACTACAATATTTGTTTTGACATTTCTCAATTGTTGTGTTGTGAATTAATTTTTATTTTGTGGCAGTGTACAGAAAAAGTAAATTAATATATTAAAAAATAAAAAAAATTGTTAAAAACTTCTGGGAAACAAATATTAAAAAAGTGCAAGTGTGTTTAGGAACTCCCCCGCGTCGGAATCGGGAAATTAAAACGAAATAATGATGTTTTAACGAATTGAAGATTTGTTTTTTTTTTAGAGCTGCCAAGCAACACACACAGTCCCAAAAAGAGATTCGGTCCGTAATCGTTCTTTTCAAAGCCAAAAAGTATTGGTTTTAGTAGCGAATCCTAATTATTGAAACGAAATCGTCATGACTTAACAGAGAAACCTACTTGGATCGTTCGAAAACAAACCCGCTACTAAGGTATCGGCATTGCACCGAACGCGTCCAATGCTGAATGTCTGACACACACATTTCTGAAAAGAAAACATATCTTCCTCATCAGATGATGAGGAAGATGAAGACAAAGCAATAAAAAACTAAACTAATTTTATAAAATTTAAATTATTAACTTCTTCGTCTATTATTTGTTTATTTTTTTAGCAGAAAAAACGTTTTACGTGTATGCGTACATTCAGATCAAATCTGCCTACCCACCAAAGATCAGATCTTTCGTGTTGAGATCTGAGCTAGGTTTGCTATTTTAATTGGAATGAAACTCTCAAAATTCAAAAAGATGAAATCTGTTGTCAAAAAGAGCAGATCTTTTCTTGTATGAAATTTGCTATAAACAAGTTCGATTTAATGCTGTCAAAATAAATCTTGCGTTTTTTAGCAAGATTTCAACGACTTTACACACACACTATTTTTTGCAAGTTCCTTACAACAAACCAAAAAAATCGATCTGATATCGATTTGAAATGGTTGTTTGGAATTCGACATTAAGTTATGTCATTTAATAATTAAAATATGTTTAAATTTAATTTCTTGTTGCTTTGGCCCTATGCAAGCTCTAGTCCAAAGGTTTCCATTTTCTATTTCTGTGTATGGAAATAAGTTTGAGTATGTAGTCGTTTAATTTCCATTTTAAGAATAGCAAATCGCATACAAGACGAGAATTCACAACAAAACAAATGCTTCAGATTAGGGATGAGAGATGTTCATTGGTGTTTACCAAACATCGATGTTAAAACAATAAAATAGAAGGAAGGAATTCAATAAATTCGTTTAAACATCGATATTTTCGATTCGATAAATATTAACATCGATAATGAGTATTCGATGTTACATGGATGTTATCTTAAGATAACCGGTATTAATACCGCTCATTCCTACTTCAAAAAGTTTATTCATTTACTTCAACTTGCTCCAGCGAAAAACAAATTTCTACTTCAAGACGAGTTCATGGCGAGCCTAGGTTTAAAAAAACGCAGAATTTGTTTACCAGGGTGACTTCAGGTTTTTCAAAAAACGCTTTAGGGCGACCCTAGGGTGAATTTAGGGTTCAAGGAACAAACCTATTATTAAAAACTTCCTCTGTCCAGTTCGTATGTGCTTTACCAATACCATTAACCTTGGATGACCATCGGTCAAAAGTAGTGGGCGACCTCCGGATTTCGGAACTAATTCAATGTTTCTTCTTCTTTTTGCCGTTATTACAGTTCAGTGGCAAAACTTTTAAACTTTTCCAATTTCGTGAGCCTTAATTACCTACGAGGTTAGGTTAAGTAATTGGGCTGACAATTTATGACGTTATCGTCACACTTATGGCGTTTGTATTTGGCAATCCGGAATTGTTCTCCGATCCGGGATCCCAACTGAACACTTGTGATTCTGAATGTTGATGAAATTGTATGTGTGAAAATAATTGTGTACTTGAGAATATACAAATTCAAAAAAAAAAAAATGTTTGTTGCACAATATTATCATACATAAAAAATGATAACATTCGAGTTTGACGGTCAAGTATATGAATGTGTGAGTGCTTCTGGTTCTGATTCTGATTTCAAATCCAGAAGTAAAATTCTCTTCTTTTCAGAATTAGAATAGTCTTTTTTTCCCAAGTGAACGCTTTCAGAAGAGTCTGGATTGCCAAATAAAAACGACATTAGATCAATGTAGATCCATTGTGTTACCCGGAGTGTAGTTACTTTTTTTCCGATGTAAACCTGTGTCCTCTGAATCAGTCAAGCCATTTGGAGGCATTGACGAAGTTCGATATGTCAATTCCTGAAATATTAGAGAGCTGTTCCAAATTATTGAAGAAGCAGCTGACTAATAGATTCTTTCGCTAGTGACAGAGTGCAGGGCAGTGGCAGAGGAAGTGTGAGGTGTTCTCATGCACCTCTCCGTCAATTTCCTACAAACTCAATGAAGTTTGCAAATAAAAATATAGTGTTAAATATATAGAAACATGCACATCATTTAGTATAAAATAAAATACATTCACTTCAATTTACATATTTAAATTTGGAGTGGAATTTGTGGGATAAAAAGTAGGTAGTTTTTCTGAATTTCAAGAATCAGCATTTACTCTTTAAGCTACTGGGACCACCTAGTAGGTGATAAATACAGCAAACGAAAAAAAAAAATATTTCACTTTTAAAAATTTCGTTTATTTATTTCTTTCGTATTGATTTAATTTGTTGTTTTTTTTTAAATTGTTTAATAACCCCGTTTAGTTTCAAATCCTTCACAGCACTTTTAAAGGAGGTCCCTTTTATATGGCAAACATTTTTTGTAATAATTTTTTTAAGGAAATTATTTTGATTTTTTGTTAATAATTTTGAGTCGAAATCCTTTCGTTTAATTGAATCTATATTTTTAATGTTACTTGGTATTCGTTGAAACTTTCCACGAGTTTTCGCCTTCGACGAAGATTGTGAATCGATTTCTTCGGAAAAATCTTCCCAATGTGTTGGTTCGTTTCTCTTAAGTGTGATGAGGTTCCTTCTATAGTTTTCTTCACGTTTTCTCAGAATTTCTTTAGAATTGGGATTGTTTTCCGATCTTAATTTATTTTGTTCCTTAATTAAGTCGTTTTTAAATTGTGACCAAGGTGTTGCTTGTTCTGGAACAGCAGATCTTGCAACCGGATTAAATTTAACTTTCCCCCAGTCAGATTCTTTTTTGGATTTTACTTGTCCATTTACATCTTCCCGTTTAAAGGGATTATTAATGTTTCTCTTATTCATTCTATGATTTTAGTAGTATTTTTTCAATAAAAACTATTTTTTAAATAAATTATTCTGTTTACGTGAAAACGTGTTGGCTGTTTGAGTTTGTGTTGATGTTTGTTTGGGATGTCAAATTCAAATGACATGTCAAAATATGATTGCATGCGTTCAAGTTCCAAATCGCGAGTTGAATATGGTATGATTTAAGATCCGATTCATCACTTGAGTCGAAAGATCGAATATAAAAGAATAGACAAGAAGAATAGTCTAATATTTTTTGCTTTATAGGCGTTTTTCTTTTTTCACGATATGTTTTTTAAGCACACTTGAACCACACAAATCAGAATACATTTTTATTTAACCATAAGAAGCAATAGGAGTATTCACGATCCGATGTATCTGGGGCCCAATTCCGCAAGCATGAGTTTTCTCTGTGTAGACAGAAAGTTGTGTACACATACATTTTTCCGATTCCGCAAGGGTGAGATGCATATTTTTTGACAGATAACGTGTACACAGATAGGATAATTTATTCACGCATATTTTGAGCGTGAATAATTTTTTTGCACGGAAAAGTATTCACGCTTGCGGAATTGGGCCCCTGGTCTTGTATCATTGTAAAAGTGTAAAAGTGTAGTATTTTTTTGCACTACAACAACAAAATATACTGAATGTCAAAGTCTTAAACTTTTACACTTTTACAATACCCGATCCCTATTGTAACAGAAAAATACAAGGGTGTAAGATTTTTTTAACACAAACTAATAAGCCTTCTTTAGAACAAATGTGATGTCGATTTCGTTTCAATAATTAGGATTCGCTACTAAAACCAATACTTTTTTGCTTTGAAACGAACGATTACGGACCGAATCTCTTTTTGGGACTGTGTGTGTTGCTTGGCAGCTCTAAAAAAAACAAACCTTCAATTCGTTAAAACATCATTATTTCGTTTAAATTTCCTGATTCCGACGCGGGGGAGTTCCTAAACCCACTTGCACTTTTTTAATATTTGTTTTCAAGAAGTTTTTAACAATTTTTTTTAGTATTTAATATATTAATTTACAATTTCTGTACACTGGCACAAAATAAAAATTAATTCACAACACAACAATTGAGAAACTTCAAAACAAATATTGTAGTGTGTGTAAGAATCTGTGCACAAATCCGTTTTGAATCCGTCTCCAAATAGAGATTCAATACGGATCTGTTTTTCCAGAAAAAAACTGGTTTTAATTTGAAACGAATTTGATTTTCAGAAAAAAATTGACGGCAGATCGATGTTTTTGTTGAAACGAAATTGACATAAGGGAACTGCTGGAGCAATCTGAAAGAAGAATTGATATGTGAACGTGGGCAAGATGTCACGTAACGTGTACATCAATCAAACCAAAAACAACTATATCACGTAAGTCGTAACATTTTCCCCGAAGACATAAGTATAAAATTATTTGAATATCATAATAATAAAAAATCATATTGCCAGCGAATTAATTCTATTATATTTATTCTTTGACAGTGCACGTTCTAAGAGTTTTTGTTTACTCAAATTTCAAATGAAACATTTTTTTTTAAAATGGAGACTGAAAGTTCAACCATGTTAACATCAACTGATATGAAATTCTACTTCAGTACACTTATTGTGAGTTTAATTTTATAATCTATTTTTATATAAATAATAAGTTAACATAAATTCTGCAAGTCAGGTGCTGTTGCTGGGGCTATTGTGGATGTTGCTCTCTTTCCCATAGACACTGTCAAAACTCGCATGCAAAGTGAGAATGGATTTTGGAGATCTGGTGGATTTAAAGGTATTTATAAAGGTTTGGCTCCAGCAGCGGCAGGAAGTGCCCCAACAGCTGCCCTCTTCTTTTGTACCTACGAAGGATGTAAGAAATATTTTAGCTCGGCCACCGGGAATTCAAATTCTCCATACATTCACATGATGTCCGCTTCATTGGCAGAAGTAGTATGTTAGATCTAGTACATGTGTTTCAAAATTATACATTTTTGAATATTAGGTTGCATGTTTTATTCGAGTTCCAGTGGAAATAGCTAAGCAACGTCGGCAGGCACTTGGTAACCGAATTGATAAAACTGCTCTTAATATTCTTTGGACAGCATATAAGACTGAAGGAATACGACGAGGTCTATACCGAGGGTTTGGTACGACTATTTGTCGAGAAATTCCTTTTTCACTTATACAGTTTCCCCTGTGGGAATTTCTTAAACATAATTGGACAAACTTCACCGGACTACCACTGACACCAGTTTCAGTTGCTATATGCGGAGCAATTGCTGGAGGCGTATCGGCAGCAGCGACAACACCATTGGATGTAGCTAAAACAAGAATAATGCTTGCTGATGAGGCCACTGGACGAAAACTTGGCATGACAAACGTTCTAAGATCAGTATATAAAGAAAAAGGATTCAAAGGGTAAGTCGGATTCGAATTTATGTTAGATTAGTTGAGAAGACTTGATCATAATGGATAAACTATGCCTATAATAACAACAAAGGAAACACCTAATTCTCGATTCACTGCGCCAATAAAAATTGTATCCCGTCTTTCTATTTTTTCGTTCTGGTGCCTTGCAATTCACTTTAATAGACATAAGTTCTATCTAGTTAAAATAGTATTATTATTAGTTTTGCTTTCTAACATCTATTCATTCTAGCACCTGCTGCAAAAGTTCGATGGTCTAATCATTCACATTATCTCTTGTGTACCTATTTTTCGTTCAGTGGCATCAGTAGTCCTAATTGGAATATACTGAGAATTTATTTTTATAATTATTTATTTTTTTCTTTTTTAAAATTAAAATAACTTAACTTAAAAGTATAAAATTAAAAAAAAATCAAAAAATAACAAAAACAAAAATAATTCGGTTTTATGGCGTCAAAAAAAATGTATTCATTGTGTTAATTTCCACCGAAAAGTGCTTGTTTAAAATTATAGCACGTTTATCACCAACGGAGAGTCTGTTTGCCCTTCCGCAACGAGGTCGATTTGAACCTTTGAAATTTTTTCAAAATGTTTTTCAATGTGTTATGGCGTCTACCGACTATTTTGGCTATTTCGCGGTAAGATTCTGCTACCTTTCTTAATTTATTGAGATTTTATGTTAAGGAATGAAGAACCAATTTATTTAAACGTTATATTTATTCGTAAGTTTATCGAAGAATGATATAAAAAAACAATTTATATAATAATCAAAGTAAATAAACATACTTTGATGTATTAACATACTAAGTTGTAAAGTTATGTAGTATAACAAGTTATATACTATAACATAATATTTCACCATAGTTTTATAATAAGTTCTCGTTTTTTAACTGCAATTTGCTTACCCATTTTAAGTTTTTTTTTTTTAATAACTTTAAACAAGCACTTTTAGGCGGAAATAAATACAGTAAAATACGCTGATTAACAAATTGTTTGTTAGAAAGAAAAACAAAATAAATTTAACGGTGGTTTTCGCGATAATCAGAACGCTGAATTGTATGCTCGGAAAGGTGTACATTAAGCGATCCGTGCAATTTGTCACATGCAATGAACCAATGACAGCCCCCACAGTACATTCAAAATTGATTATATAACAGATTCTAATTTATTAATATTATTATGATTTATTAATATCAGAAATGAGCATTAGCTGTCTGGGCTACTGACTCTTAAGTAGAAAAGAAAAAAGTAAAGGCTTATAATGTATATAAATTAATTGTTATATTATTTGTTTGATGTTCTCTGGTTGACGCTGGTTTTTTAAGTCAATGCCTTGCATACATCTTTTAGAAAGATGTGTTTGTTGTCTATCCGTGATTGGCAGTGAGGGCAGGTTGTTTGATTTTTTTAGAAGCTGTTGGTGTGTCACAAGTGAGCCAGTCGTAATCTGAAAAAGACGGTATTCATCTGCTTCGAGGTGGTGGTTGGGTAGATCGGCTTGGATTTGCTTGGATTGATAGTTGTTTCTGTCAATAAGTTTATGTTCTTTAACTTTGTTTATTACTTCATGTAATAGTTTAGGTTGTTTAATGATTTGACTGGGGAATGATGAGCGTCATTAGCTGCTTTATTAGCATGTTCATTACCCAAAATGTCTGCATGTCCAGGAGGTCTCTTATTTTATTTATAATGATTGTGGTGGTGTTTCGATTTGGTAAAGCGCGTTTATAATATAGTTGTCTCATCTGCGGTGTAGACAGAAGCAGTATCGTCCAGTAAACCTATGGATAGTAGGGCACCGTCCCCATAAGCTTGTTTGTTAGTTAGTTTGTTTATTTAGCTGTTTTTAATAGCTATTAATTTAAAAATAATGTTTACATAGTATTCTATCACATTTTCGTTTTTACATCGTATCAGATTTTTTAAATTAAATTAAGTTTATCTTTTTAATATTTTACCAGTCACCGACTAGCTTTCAAACCGCAAGCATCGTTTTAGTCTCTTGTGTGATTTTCTCCTTGTGCTGCTTTGCGCAAACCGGTATCTCCCGTTATACCATATTTTTCTTATCAAATCAATTTCTATTTGCAACTTTTTTGCTAAATAAGAATACCCTTGTGTGCAAACTCACGTGTTAAAAATGGCGGGCTGGATGGGTCCCGTTTCAGGCTGTTACCGCTTGACGTGGATTCATCTTTATCTCAACCAAATAAAAAACATAAACCTAACCTTACTCCTTTGTGTAATTACCCTGATCTTCCTACAACAACAAATTCTAAAAATCCCAAGTTCATAGTGATCTCTCCAAAATCCAATGATAAGCCCATATCATCTCTCAGTCCCTTTTTATTAAAAAAATCTATCGATAATATCAGTAAAGAATATGAACAAATATCTCAATTACGCGACGGAAACCTTCTTATTTTGGTTAAATCGCAAAAAGCCGCTGAAATATTCCTTAAAGTGAACAATCTTGCAAACTCTTGTCCAGTTATTGTCAAACTTCATGACAAATTAAATGAGTCCAAGGGAATAGCCTATGCCCCTTGTTTGATTAACGTCTCGGAGGCTGAAATTATTTCAGAAATGAAATCTCAACACGTGACTGATATTTATAAATTCACAAAAACTGAAGATGGAAAGCAACGAGCAACTGGATTAATGCTTTTTACCTTTAACTCATACCATACCCCAAAATCGGTAGACATTGGTTTTTATAAAGCCAAAATCACCGAATACATCCCAAATCCGATGCGCTGTCGAAATTGCCAACTCCTTGGCCACACAAGTAAACGATGCATGGCGGATACAAAATGCGACTCCTGCAGTCTTCCCCCGCACACTCCTCAACCGTGTGAGAGAATTATGTGTGCTAATTGCTCACTTGCCCATTTTTCTTCTTCTAAATCTTGCCCAGCCTACAAAGAAGCCAAGGAAGTTCTGACAATAAAAACACATAAAAAATGCACAATGGCTGAAGCTAAGAGAATTTATAAAGAGCAAAATAATATCCCTTCTCACTTCTCATCCTCTTCAGTTTCATTTGCAGAAAAAACAAGACAGATTCCAAATACCATAACCTCAAATGTACAAACTCCCAAAAATGATAATATTCAAAGTTCTACAATTAACAATACAGAAAAACAAGCCCCAAACACAACAAAAATGCCTAAAATAAATAATGCAAACACAATAACTCCAAATTCATCACAAAATGCTCCAAAAAATACAGACACATATGCTCTTCCTTCAACATCTTCCAAACTAAAAAATATTAACAATTCACTTTCAATCACAGACCTACAATCAAAAATGTCCGAACAACTGTCCTCATCTAACGCTCCAAAAATCTCACAAATCATTCCAAACAACTCAATTACCACACAACCTACTTCCTCTGAAGTAGACAACACCGACTCTACCAAAAAACAAATGGAATCTCCTCTATCTAAAATAGCCCAACAGTTACTTGATAAAAATTCTTACTTTATACATGATTCAGGTCCGCACGATGTCGACATGCAATAAAAATACAAACATCGACTCACTACTTGACTCCGCTGATCGGGTGTTGGGTCGACCCTGCTCTTTAGTGAGCGTGGTCGCTTCAACATCAGACCCGCGGAGTCAAGGAACTGATCAACCTAACCCCGACAACTCTACCCCCTTAAAAATTAATTCAAATTCCACTTACATAACAAAAGAAATAACAAAATCACTGAATCAAACTCTAAATATTCTCCAGTGGAATATTAAGGGGTTTGTCAATAACCTAGATGAGTTGAAAATTTTAATAAAACAACATAACCCAACTATTATTTCTCTGCAAGAAACACACTGTCGCTTTGATTTCAGACCTTTTGTACCCAAAAATTACCACGGTTACTTCCTCAATCTTCCAAGCAATAATACATCCAAACAAGGGATTGCCATATTAATAAAAAAGAACATACCTCACACATTACTAAATTTAAACTCAGGCCTACAGGTACTAGCAATAGATATTCAAACTAAAATTAAATTCACCTTCATTTGCATATACCTCCCACCCTCACTAGCAATCAGTAAAACAGATTTATACAACGTAATAAGTCAAGTAAATTCTCCAATAATACTAGGTGGTGATATCAATGCGTGGAACACACTTTGGGGTTCCCCAAAAACAAACAGGAAAGGAGCTTTACTGGAAAACTTTTTTTCAGATTCTAATCTAATTATTTTGAACGACGGTTCTCCTACCCATTTTTCGACCCATAACACTTTGACACATGTTGACGTAACATGCTGCTCTCCCGAATTGCACAATAAGATTTCTTGGCTAGCTTTGGATGATCTCCATAATAGTGATCACTTCCCAATAATATGTTCTCTTATTGTTGGACTAGTTGTTGCTCAAACTACAGTAAACATAAAATTTAAAACTGACCTTGCTGATTGGGCTTGTTTTCGCAAGCACATATCAGACTATTTGTCAGTTAACAAACATACATTAAATATTAACAAAGAAGCCGCTATTCTCCATAAAGCCATTCGTACAGCCGCCAACATGTCAATCCCTCAAAGTAAAATAAAACCCTTGAAACGAACTGTTGCATGGTGGAATCCGATACTTAATACCCTAAGGAATGAAAAAGTAAAAGCATGGAGGGCCTTCAAAAGATACCCTAACCAGGTTAACTTAATTCTTTTCAAGAAAAAAAATGCTGAATTTCGTAAGGCTCTAAAAACTGCCAAATTGAATAGCTTGCAAGACTTTACCTCTACTATAAACCCAAACTCCTCTACTGCCAAAATCTGGCATAATATTCGATGCTTAACTGGCGAATATGTACAACAAACTATAAAAGTTATTGAAACCCCCACAGGGCTTATCTCAAACCCAACTGACCTTAACAACTTTTTTGCACTTACTTGGTCCAACAGCTCAAAAGATGAAAATTTCGACCCTAAATACGTGACTCAAAAACAACTCTCGATTAGCTCTACGGTTAACGAAAATTACACCTCCACACCCGCTAAACTCATAAATGATAAAATTTCCCTTTTGGAGTTTGAAAGTTGTTTATCCAAACTTAATGGTAAAACACCTAGCAGAGATAGGATTTCATATCCTATGCTGAAAAACCTTCCCGCTCTTGCAACTTCCAGGATTATTCAACTATACAATAGTATATTAGAAACAGGGGTCATTCCTCAATATTGGAAACACGCTACTTTACTACCTCTGCTAAAACCAAATAAAAATATTAACAGTGTTACTAGCTATAGGCCAATATCACTGATACCATGCATGTCGAAGGTACTAGAAAAAATAATAGCCAAAAGATTGCTTTGGTTAATTGAATCTCGTAAACTAATAAAACCAAATCAAGTAGCCTTTCAACGAAAAAAAGGGTGCGCTGATGCGCTTCTTCATCTTGACTTTTATATTGCAAATGCATTATCAGCACGCAACCATGTAACTATTCTCGCACTAGACTTTGAAAAAGCATTTGACAGGGTTGGAATTCATATAATTTTAACGAAACTTAAAACTTGGGGCATAGGTCCAAAAATATTTAATTACGTGAAATCATTTCTCACCAACAGGAAAATCTGTGTAAAAACAAATAACATCTTTTCATCCTATTACCCTCTGTTCAATGGAATTCCCCAAGGATCCCCATTATCTGTTGTGTTATTCATAATAGCATTTGATGACCTAAGCACGGTTATTTCTAACCATAAACAACTTGTCCACATTTCTTACGCGGATGATTTTTATATTCTTTGCAAAAATAACGACCTAACAACAACTAACTTATTGTTTACAAATGTTCTTACAGATATATTAACTTGGTCTTCTTTGAGTGGAGCCAAACTCTCATTAGAAAAATGCAAAACCCTACATATCTGTCGAAAGACTTCATGTAGCAATACTAATCTTTATTTGAATAACATAAGTATAAATAACGTTGATAGCCTTAGTATCTTAGGCCTAATATTTAACAAAAAATATAACTGGAAGACTCATTGTTTGGAGTTAAAAAATAGATTAACTAAAAGAACAAATGTTATAAACTTTCTAGCCAGTAAGAAATGTAATGTTCATGTAAATTCATTATGTAATATAACTAAATCACTTATCTTAAGTAGGATTGACTATGGGCTTTTTATATATGGCAATTCACCGAAATCAACACTAAACATCATCAAACCACCGTATCACCAAAGCGCACGAAGAAGTCTCAATGCTTTTCCCACAACTACCATTAAAAACATGTTGGTTGAAGCTGGTCTCCCCACCTTAGAAGAACGAGCAGAATCAACAAGGTTAAAACTATTTACAAAACTTTCTTTCTCTAATGGGTCTATTATTGATAAAGACGTTATTTCTGCTTTAAATAGTAAAACCGTGAAACGATTGCCATCAGCTATATCCGTTTCAATTACTTCGGCAAGTGAATTAGGAATCCCTGTGAAAAAAATCGACAAATACACCTCAGTATTCCCACCATGGTCTCTGCTATCAAAATCTTTCATAATGAATTTGTCAAAATTCAACAAAAACAACACCTCAAGCGAAATTATTTGTCAAGCTTATCTCAGTACTACATCTGAATTCAAACAAGGTGGCTGGAACTTTGTTTACTCCGATGGATCCAAAACTTCACTACACACATCTTTTGCATCTGTATTCGAAAACGGCTCAGTAATATGTGTAGGACTACTAGATAACAAAGCATCCATCTTTACTGCAGAAGCCTTCGCCATCCTTAAGACCATAGTTCACCTCCACAGTACAAGTGCTGATAAATTTGTTATAGTCACCGATAGCCTATCAGTCATTAAAGCAATCCAAAATCCGGATCACAATACTTTAATTGTATCTAAAATCCGAGATTGTCTCATTAGAAATCAAAAAAACATAAAACTAATGTGGGTTCCCAGCCATATGGGTATAAAGGGTAACGAGCTCGCTGATAAAGCTGCTACTCAAGCACACCGCAATCCAATCTTCAGCTTTGATGCTGACACTCGGCTTGATTTGCTCCGAGATATCAACCAAAAGCTGAAAACCAAAACCCAATTGGACTGGAACAATTACTCTCATCACTATGCTCTCATCAACAAGGAAAAAATACAGCCTATATTTCCTACGACCACGACCAAACCAATGCATACATGCTTTATTAGAATGCGCCTTGGCCACACTGTCACTACCCATCAACATTTACTCCGCAAAGAAAATCCACCAATATGCCCAACTTGCAACGCTGAAATAGACATTAAACATATTTTAACCATGCAAAACTGTGCAACCCCAGATACTCACCAACAGCAATCAACATCCATCTTTCAAGCCTTAAAAAGCCCTAGTCATGAAAACATAACTAGTGTTTATTCATTTATACAAAAATATAAACTAGACATCTAACTTTCCTTTCTCACATGATAATGTAATTATAATTTATAACTAATTATTTTTATTTATAACTAATTATTATTATTTATAACTAATTATTATTTACTACATATACATATTTAAATATCAATTTATTCATTCATTCAAACCATTTCATCTCAGAGCCGAAAGTCACATTAGCTTGTGCTCGTCCTTATATTAGCATTTTAATTTTAATTATCATGTTAATAAATTATAATAATAATAATAATAATATTTTACTTTGACAAAATCTATTGCCAGCTTTTTAAATACATTTAAATTAGGTTCAGCCTTTGCTTCATTGGACATTTCATTAAATAATTTAAGTTCTTTGTATATTAATGAATTTTGAGTAGTAAAGAGGAAGTAAAAATGTGAAAGCAGAAGGAAAGTGTAGTTAAGGAATAGAGAAATAGGTGGGTGCATGTAATGGGGCATTGTTTGCAGAATGAAAGGTAGTGGATGATGTGTGATGCCAAATTAGGATAAAATATAAAGATATAAAAAAAAAACATTGAATATTGAACATTCCGCCGGCCAAGAACAACTGTTCTTAACATAAAATTAAAGTTTAAATTATAACAAAATCGATAAAAAAAAAATTATCTGATAAATAATATATATATATAGGCATTTCCTCCTATATACATAGTTGTGTGGGACCAGGTTTGTTAGCGCCTGGTACTCGCTGCAGGAAAAAAAAAATAATAATATTTCTTAGGCTGGTAACGATGAATCCATGGGTTCGAAGGACCACAATGTACGATAGCTCTAAAAAGAAGAGAATGGTAATTAAAAGATTTATAGAAATTAAGTTTAAAATGATCTATTTATTATAATACTCGTAGGTATATAAATTATAAACGCAATCAAGAGAACTTGCCTGGTCGACGGTCAAATCACAAGAGGAAGTAAAAATGTGAAAGCAGAAGGAAAGTGTAGTTAAGGAATAGAGAAATAGGTGGGTGCATGTAATGGGGCATTGTTTGCAGAATGAAAGGTAGTGGATGATGTGTGATGCCAAATTAGGATAAAATATAAAGATATAAAAAAAAAACATTGAATATTGAACATTCCGCCGGCCAAGAACAACTGTTCTTAACATAAAATTAAAGTTTAAATTATAACAAAATCGATAAAAAAAAAATTATCTGATAAATAATATATATATATAGGCATTTCCTCCTATATACATAGTTGTGTGGGACCAGGTTTGTTAGCGCCTGGTACTCGCTGCAGGAAAAAAAAAATAATAATATTTCTTAGGCTGGTAACGATGAATCCATGGGTTCATTAATAGGCAGCAAGCAAAGTTTTGTTATTGGACGTTTGCATTTTTTCCCATTTGATAACAGAGTGACCACCCTGCTTATACCATCTGGTCCAAGATGAACTTGAACAATCCTTGCTAGTGGCCACTTTGCTGGGGGGAAACGTTCATCGGTGATGATGACAACGTCATTGACTTGAAAGTTGCGTTGCTTGTTAGAAAGTCTTTTTGGTCGGTTTTGCAGTCGACAGAGATATTCATTTCTCCACTTTTCCCAAAAATGTTGAAACATTTGTTGAATTTGTTCCCACCGTTGAAGACGGCTCGTCTTGACATCTAATAAGTTAGGTTCAGGTACTATAAATGCAGGTTCCCCGATGAGAAAATGTGAAGGCGTCAGAACACTTGTATCTGTTGGGTCATCATTAATTGGGCAAAGTGGTCTGGAATTGAGAACACATTCAATTTGAATTAGAAGAGTATTGAGTTCTTCAAAAGTTAAAATTCGATTTAATATTATTCTTTTCAAATGGTACTTAACTGATTTTACCCCTGCCTCCCACAATCCTCCAAAGTGGGGTGAGGCAGGAGGAATGAAATGCCATGTAGTTCCTTTTGATGCAATGTTTTCGATTATATGTTTTGGACATAATTCGTTGAATTCTTTATTCATTTGATGTAAGGCTTTATTAGCACCAATAAAGTTTGTCCCATTATCGCTATAAAGGTCACTGCAGCTTCCTCTTCTTCCTGTAAAACGTCTAAAGGCTGCTAGGAATCCGTCTGTAGACATATCTGACACAAGTTCGATATGTATCGCCTTCGTCACCAAACAAACAAACACACAAATATAACTTTTATAAGTCTTTGGCGATCGACCTTTTGAAATACGAACGTCGAATGGGCCAGCATAGTCAACCCCAGTGTGACGAAATGGTCTGGCTTCATTGACACGTACTTTTGGAAGAGATCCCATAAGTTGTGTACTGCGTCTGTGGTTAAAGCGGACACATAAAGAGCAAGAGTGAAACTCTGCTTTCGCTAGATTTCTTAGATTAAGAATCCAGAATCTATGTCTTATGTAAGACATCATTAATTGGGGACCACCATGAAGGGTTTTACGGTGCGAATCCGAAACCATAAGCTTAGACAAATTGCAGTTATTTGAAATAATTATTGGGTGTTTTGAATTTTGATCGATATCAGCCTTTTGCAATCTTCCACCGACGCGCAATATACCCTCATTATCCAAAAATGGATAAAGATTTTTTATTTTACTCTTAGTTGAGATTTGTAAATTTGATTTTAAATCTTTTATCTCGGATGAAAAGTGTTGAGATTGTGATAAACGTATTATACTCGAAAATGAATCTTGAATTTCAAGAGGATTAAGAAAATCTCCAAATGATTTCTTTTTCTTAAATCTTATAAAACGATATATATAACTCGTAACACGAAGAAGTTTATTCAAAGAAGAAAACCTTGACAAAAGATCAAACGAAGATGCTAACTTTAAAGAAAAACAATTAGTGTTTGTTTTCATTTCGAATTCAGTTTCAAATTTCGAAGCAACTTGATTTGGCCACTCGGATTGGGGCAAACTTAGCCATTTGGGACCAGACCACCACAGATCAAAGTTTTGAAGATCAGGGGGCTGTAAGCCACGGGAAGCACAATCAGCAGGGTTATCCTCAGAGCGTACATGATACCAATCTGAAACGTTTGTCAATTGTTGTATCTCTGTGACCCTGTTGGCAACGAATGTTTGCCAACGTATAGGTAATGCGTGAATCCATGCAAGCACAATTTTGGAATCAGTCCAGAAATACGATTTAATATTTGGTGACTGACTTTCGATTGCAGTCATATATTTTTTGAATAACTTTGATAATAACACAGCGCCACATAACTCCAGACGTGGTAGCGATACTTGTTTAATAGGAGCAACTTTAGTTTTAGCCGTAATAATATTAATAGAAATTTTATCATCATGTATGCAACGATAATATAATACTGCTGAATAAGCACAGTTTGAAGCGTCTGAGAAGCCATGCACTTCTCCAAAAGACTTAGTTTTAATTCCAAGCCATCTGGGTATTTTAATAGATTCCAATGAAGGCAACGTTTTGCGGTAGGTTTCCCATTCAACACTTAGTGGAAAGGGAAGTGGATCATCCCATCCTATTCCAGCGCACCATAGTTTTTGAAAATAGATTTTGGATAAAATGATCGTTGGGGCCAACCACCCAAGAGGATCAAAAAGCTTAGACGCATCCGACAATAAAGTTCGTTTGGTATGCGAATCGCGTTTTGGAAACGATATTTTAAAGAAAAAATGATCAAAATGTGGATTCCAAAATAGGCCTAAGGCCTTAATTGACGAATTGGAATTTCCATCAAAGTCAAATGATAGCTCACAATCTTCTGATGGAAGATCAGATAAAAGTTCTGGTGAGTTTGAAGACCACTTTCTTAACTTGAATCCACCAGATAATAGAAGCTGCTGAAGCTCTAATTGAATATTTTTAGCTGTGATTATATCATCAGCCCCAGAAATAATGTCGTCAACATATATGTCTCTCTTTAGAATTTTAGAACCAACTGGATATTTTTTAGCTTCATCATCAGCAAGTTGCTGGAGAACGCGAATTGATAAATAAGGTGCACAAGTTGTACCATATGTAACAGTTTGAAGTTTGTATAACTGAAGATGATCAGAAGGATTATTTCTCCAAATAATTTGTTGAAATTTGGTTTCTTCTGGATGTATTAAAATTTGTCGAAACATTTTTTCGATATCCGAAGTAAAAACAATACAAAATATTCGCCACCTCAATATGACTGAAGACAAGTCGTTTTGAAGAATAGGACCTGGTAAAAGTTCTTGATTGAGTGCAGTTGAAAATGAAGGTTTTGATGAACCATCAAATACCACACGTAATTTGGTAGTGGTACTACTTTCCTTCCAAACACCATGATGTGGAAGTATAAAAACATTATCTGACTCAGAAAGATCAGAAAGATTACTCGAGAATTCCATATGTTTAAGGTCAATGTATTCATTAATGAACTTTGAGTATTCACTTTTAAGTTTAGAATTTTTCGGAAAAGTTCTTTGCTCTAAATGCTCGAATCGTTTGCGAGCATTAATACTTGAATTTTTAAAACAAGGGTAGTCTCCACCTGAGACTTTTGACTTGAATGGAAGTCTAACAATATATCTTGCTGAAGAAGAATCTTCTGAAGAAATACGATAATGCGTTTCTTGAAAATACTTTTCACATGATCGATCTTCAGTGGTTTGAACGCGTTTAGTAGAAACTTCTTCAAGTTCCCAAAATTTTCTAAGAGAATTATCTATGTTCACTTGTGTGTGAAATGATAAAACATTTTGAATCTCATTGTTCAACGAATTTGAATTTTTGATTGGTCCCGAAAGTATCCAACCCAAATGAGTTTGTTGTGCAAGAGGACCATCAATAGTTTTGATGATGCCATCGAGAATAATTTCATGGAACACATCTGCACCAAGAAGAATATCGATGCGTCCAGGCTCTGCAAACATCGGGTCTGCCAAAGAAACGTTGGCAATGTCAAATGGTAATGAAGAGTTTACTTTCTTAGCAGGAAAGTAACTACTAATAGAATTAATAACCAGAGCCTTGACATGTAAAGAAAATTTTGTATTCGTGCAGGAACTTAGTTTGAATTCCACAAACCCCTTGCAAATATTCGAATTATTTGAGCCAATACCATTAATAACACAGTGTAGAGGGTTTTTCTTGAGTCTTAATTTTTGAACACAGCATTCTGTAACGAATGACGATTGAGACCCTTGGTCTATGAGGGCTCTAAATAAAAATTCACCGGAAGCAGTAGATATTTTAACCTTTGCTGTTGCAAGCAAAATTTGCGAATTATAATTCGAACCGAAATAAGTTGAAACATGCGAAAATGTTTCGTTTGAAGAACCAACAACCGGATTAACAGAAGCATCATTTGAGGTTTGATTCGAATGTTCAATGTGCATTATGGTGTTGTGCCGCCTATTGCACTTTCGGCATTTAAAATTGCTCTTGCATCTTGAAACAGAATGTCCAGATGTCAAACAGTTTAAACAAATGTTTTTTGATTTCAAAAATTCAGATTTATTTTCATGTGAAAGCGACTTAAAACTTGGACATTGATAAAGAAGATGAGATTCATTACAACTAGGGCAGGAACCATAATTGTTCGAAATATGAAATGTCTTAACCCGATCTTGTCTTTTATTATTTTGAAACTTATCTTTTGTTTCATAAATCATAAAAGTTGGCTTTGAGTCGATTGCCTCTAAAGATCTAAAAGAATCTTCTAAGAATTCATAAAAATCACTAAGCTTGGGAAGATCGTTATGAATTAAATCAGTTTCTGTTTGATTTTTAACAGATTTATGCTTTGAGCCCTTTGTTGTTAAAAAGCGCTCCCAGTTTTTACGCGTTTGACAATCAAGCTTTTGAGAAAGAATGAAAATCACTAGAACATCCCAAGAATCAGTTTTAATTTTTAAATTTTGGATTGAAGTCAAGCAATCCTTGGTAGTGTATAGAAGTTTTTTAATATTGTCACAAGATTCCTTTCGCATAATAGGTTGCTCACACAAAGTTTTTAAATACGACTCAACGATGAAGCGTTTGTTATCGAATCGTTCGCATAGCATTCGCCAAGCAGAATCATAGTTGGCTGCTGTACAAGGTATAGAATGAATTATTTTTTCAGCTTCACCTGACACACACTTCTTCAAATAATAAAGTTTCCTGGCATTATCTAAACCAGATTTTGTATGGATCATTCCCGTAAATAAATCGTGAAAGTTCATCCAATTCTTATAATCCCCATCGAATTCGGGAAGATTTATTTTGGGAAGATGCACCCCATGCTCCTCGTTAGGATTACGATCACCAGAAGTCGCTGTTATATTTAGAGAAGAATCGTTATTAACTGTATGTGAAGGTGGAGCAGAAAGAGCACTAATTTTGTCCACTATATCTGACTTTAAGTCCAAATAAATGTCTTGAAATAGTTCATAAGCACTTTCTTTAAAATATAAAAGTTCAACCTTTTTATCCTTTTCTTTTTTCTCTCTAAAAAACAGAGAAAGTTTAACGTGGTTTTCACGAAAACTTGACATTAGCTCATCGAGAATTTGTAATCGAGCTTGCAGATGACTAACTTTAGACAACCGAGATTTAGGGCTTTTATCATAATTTTTCTTAAAAGACTCCAAATCTTCTTTGAGGTTTTCTTGTTTTAAACATAATGATTCTAATGTATCTTCCATTTTGAACAGCAGAGAAAAGAAATTACTAAACGTATATATATATATATTAATATGCTTATTTGCATACAAAATTAAATTATATATATATTTATATATGTATATTATATATCTATGTGCACAAAATTCACGTGTTAAAATTTGATTTAATTGAGAAAGCACATCAATTTGAAAGAACTCATACACTTCAAATAAGGAATAAAAATCGAAATGATCGTATTTGCTTGTACTTAATTACAATTATCAAATCAACACTCCGCACCAGATATATATATATATGTATAAACGTATGTATGCTGTATGCACAGAAAAGCTTAATCGGCTTTAATTAAAAGTGATTTACAAATAAAATGAAAAATGAAAAATGAAAATGAAAATCCGTCTTGAAGGACCAATGTACGATAGCTCTAAAAAGAAGAGAATGGTAATTAAAAGATTTATAGAAATTAAGTTTAAAATGATCTATTTATTATAATACTCGTAGGTATATAAATTATAAACGCAATCAAGAGAACTTGCCTGGTCGACGGTCAAATCACAAGAGGAAGTAAAAATGTGAAAGCAGAAGGAAAGTGTAGTTAAGGAATAGAGAAATAGGTGGGTGCATGTAATGGGGCATTGTTTGCAGAATGAAAGGTAGTGGATGATGTGTGATGCCAAATTAGGATAAAATATAAAGATATAAAAAAAAAACATTGAATATTGAACACTGTTTATAAAGTTTGGTCATCTTAAATTAATAATACTTCTAAGCGCATACGGTTGCACATCCCTAATATATTGTACATAGTCTTTAAGGTATTTAGGCATTAAATCATTTCTAATCTTATATATGAACATTAATACAGTCATTGGAATTCATTGAGTTATCAACAACCACTTTAACGCATTTAACATAGAATCTATGGAATGGTATCTATTGCACTTTAAAATAATACACATAGCTTTATTTTGCATAAATTGTAGCCTTTGAACAATGCTATCACTACACAAAAACAAAATTGATGAACAATACTCAAAATGTGGCTTAACTATTACATTATAAATATTGATTGCACTTAAAATTGAAACATCCTTTCTTATTCATCTAAAAAAACCTATTTTCGTTGATATCTTTTTACAAATATATTCAATGTGTTCCGAGAAATTTAATTTGTCATCTATAACAATACCTAGATATTTTATTTCATTAACTCAATATTTTCTTCATTAATGTAGCAGTCTTGTTACATCCATCTGTTGTTCATTTATCATCATATATTTTGTTTTGTTGATATTAAGTTTCAGCCTATTTTGCTTCAGCCAATTGTCCACTTCCACTAAGTCCTCTTGCATCTTACTTAGACATTCTCCTGCACTCTTTTCAGCCACAAACAAAACCGTATCATCAGCAAATAGTGCTACTTTTGTATTTTGAAGAACATTTTGCTAGTCATTTATATAAATAATGAATAGCAGTGTCCCTAAAACTGATCCTTGTGGGACACCCAATTAATTTTAACTATTTGAGTTCGGTTTGAAAGATAAGAATGAAACCAATTCAACTCACCGCATTGTACGCCATAAGTTTCTCAAAAGCTCCAGGAATACACAGCATATCTTATTTTTAAAGCTATTTGCTATTTCTAACACGAGATCACCATATTAACCGAACTTTCACATGAGTGATTCTTTCTAAATCGGGATTGCACATCTATTATCAGTTTATTGTTCTCAAAATAATCACCTGTGATATCATGGAATAAGGATTGATACCTGTTGTTAATTATGTACATGGTAGAGTATGAGCACCATTCGTTTAGTTCTCGTAAGACTTTTCTCGAAGTTTTTTTTTTGAGAGTGGTGTTTGCATTTGGAGATAAACCTCTAGGTAATCTGCATATAAAATGTGCTAGAGCGATTTAAATTTTAATAAGATTTCGCTTATATTGTTGTGTTTGATTCTAAATTTTTTAGATGTCAAGATATATTTTATGTAAAAGTAAATTTTTGGTCCAACTTTCCATTGTTTTAGATTGTTGAGGACTATATGAATTCCAATCCTGTCAAATGCCTCAATAATAAAGTTAACTGACAGGGTTAAATAAAAATTATTTGTTGGTTCTAAATTAAAACTAAATTAATTATAAAATATTAATTTAAATTTGCAGGTTGATTTCTGGAATAGTACCCAGAGTGATGTGGATAACTATGGGCGGTGCAATTTTCTTTGGTTTTTATGATTTAACATCAAGAATTCTTAAATTAGATAAACAATAGCTTGTATTTAAATGTCTTCTTTTTTATGTAAATAAATATAAAAAATCTTCTAAATATTATTTATTATATGTCAAGTTTGGTATCGTAAAAAAATTACTATATTTGAAAAAAAAAATTGACAGTGTGTCTATCTATCGTTTCGGTTACATCTTAAATTGTTTAAGGAGAATTTTGTTTGCCTCCGTTTTTTTCCTTTAATAATTTTCTCTTCTTTTTTTTTAATAATTTAACTTGTAGTTACAACGTTTGGCCGTGACCGAAACGAAGCACTTCTTACTTCATTATCAGAACCGTATCTTATAACTGGGTAATAGCAGAGTTCATCAAAATATCTAAAGGATTTGACAGCAAACAATAGAATTGATATGAAGTTGCATTGTAATTTTTGGAGCCGTTTTTGAGAAATATTTTTTTTTCTTAACGATTTTTTTACCATTTGTATGGGAGATACCGTTGTTTTTTATTTTAGGAAAATAGTTTTTTAAGTGTCCAAGATATTGTCAAAAATCGATTTAATCGTTTTCGAAATATTGAGTTTTCAAAAAAAAGAACTCCAACTTTTTTAAATTTTGGTTTATAATAGTGTTAAAACTTTCTAGGAGTTTCTGCGTAAAAAAATTAAATTAACCGTTTTCCAGAAAATCGAAAATCAAAAAATGATTCTACCAGAGGTACGAAAAGTAACATTTTTTTCGCCAAAAAAATGTACATATTACAGGTAGGTAGGTACCGTTATTTTTTTGTTTTAAGACGATTAAAAAAAACGTGTGGGCATATTACCAGTACAACAATATGCACCAGGTTTAAGGCAAATCCATCTAACCCTTTATGCTGTAGACTCTCGTATTCGATTTTTTTTACTAACCCATAAATTGACATATTAGTACCTTCATATAGCAAGTAAAAAGAAAGATGCGAGTGCGAAGCAATCATTGATGTCCTGAATGATATGATTAAAGTAAATAAAACAGTATTTTCATTTCTATTTATTGTCATGAAAATAAATATTTACTCTCTAAGATTTATTTATGAAGCACAAGATATTGTCCAGATCCGCCTGTAGAAATGAATTTTTCAGAGATTTCGATTTGTTATGGTACCTATATATCCTCAACAGCTACTAAAAATGTAGCGGTTTTGCTACAGTGGGTACAATTGTACACGTCGTAAAACACTACAATTTCATAATACCAGAAAAATTCCATTTTTTTTAGCAATTTGTTGGGTTTTATATTGCTTCATAGTACTACTTATATATGTGTTCCTAATTACTAGTTTGAACTAATTTCAATAAAGTTTTCTTTAAATTAAATATCTTATGTTGGTTTTCTGTTAATTTTGTTGCATACCTTTTATTAAATGGTTGAATTATTATAAAATGTTATTATTTAAACAATTGGGGTGGCGTTTGCAAGTAAACTAGGTTGCATTATATTTTGAATCTACTACGCTACATTTTAAACAGGTTGGATCCTCAAAAATTTCAAAAAAAAATTGTTGAAGTGAAGTGGACGATTATTTAAACATGTTTCTGTCCTACAGTTCTTGGATACTATTTTGAATAGATTTTCATGTTATTATCTTCAATGATTTCTAACAAAATAGTTACTTCAGAATAAAGATACATTTTTATCGTTTTCAGCCATCATGCATTCACTCGGTCAGTTCAAATCTACTAAACAGCAGGCAAACTAAAAAAAAAAAATAGCGGTAAACCATTCCGAATCTTTTTAGTCCCCTTTCACACAGGGATACCAGTTGCTGGAGATTTTTTTATCGTTTTTTTTTTTGTACATATATATTAATATTTTGGATCAAGACTGAATAAATTTAAAAAAATTAGCTTCCAAACTCCGAACGTCTGTTCATTGATTTCAAAATTGCAATTAAAATTTGCTTGTCATAATAGGTCTGATCCAGACTTTTTTTGGGCAGAAATTGGCAGATTGTCAAAACTTGAAGAGTGGGGATAAAATTCTCTCATTGAGAAATAAAGTCTGGAACAGCTTGAGGACAATTTTCTGCCAATTTTTAAACGTCAACACATTTGTTTTTTTTTTATTTCTTTATTTGCTGTAAATTCACATTTTTTTCTCTTCAAACTAATTATTTTGTATTTTAGTGTTTCTAAATTAATTTATTTGTTCAAAAAATACTTTTTCACGACACCTACGAAATGTTTTTTTTTCGTTTATGACAAACGTCAGTCTGACAATTGTAAATTTTCTACCCACAAAAATTTATTGGGTAGGAATTGGCAAGAAATTGTCAGGAAGGGGAAATATTTTACTCTCTCAAGAGCGCTCTCTTCTGCCAAAAACTACCAAATTTGTAAGTCTGGAACAGGTTTTGGCAGAAATTGGTGCCAATTTGTGCCAATTGGCAGAGTGTGGATCAGACCTAATATCAGCTGTTGTGGTGGATCTCATGTGGAATCTAATATCGAGTTTCATCTTTGTATATGAAACCTATAGTACTACTATGAGACTGAATTTATTAGCTAGTAGTTCCGTCGTTGAGGGCGCTAGTTTCTCTTTTCTTGATATTGAATTGTTGATGTGGCAGAAGTAAATGTAGAGGCAAAAACGCAAAAAAGCAAGGGAGACGGTCAAAACTTATTAGTTCTGACAACAATATAGAGGGTAAGGGAGAAAACCGAATAAGCTGTTTTTGTCATGGCAACCTTCAAAATATGGTGGGTATAAATAAATTATATCAAGGCTATTGGCGTATACATGAATTTGAAGTAAGAATGTATATGAATATACATGCATCTATAGGTTATTATAGAATTTATTTTAAATTTTTCTTTCAAATTTTAGATATTTGGTGGATTTTGAATTGTAGCAACGTTGCTACTTTTCACTTTTTCTATGCGAAAATAACAAAGCAATGTTGAGATATTTCAATATGTTTTGTTTAGGTAGGTACATGTGTACCCAGATACCCATCTACATACAATATGTATATATAATAATAATAATAATAATATATATGATAATATAATATCTATTGAGAATAATTTAATTTTTTCTCCAGGCAGTTTTATTAGGAAATAAAGTAGGTATACCTAGGTAGTACTTTTTTTTTTATTTTTTTAGTTATGGATTCCAAAAAAATCGAACTCGAGATTTTGATCAAACTTGACATTACGATGATAGCGAAGACGAAAAAGTGGGTCCGCAATTCCGTCTTTCTGTCTGTCTGTCCTCGAGTTTACAGCATTAACGTTTTTTCATAAACATCTCCCCAGTTTTTTTTTCAGCTTTTTTAAGACGAAAGATGACAGTACCTACCTAGGTACCTGCCAAACTTTCTTTTTGACCAAAAAGGTAAATATTATTTTTCTCAAACATTTTTTTTTATTACAATCAAATACGATATAACGATCATAGAGAACACCAAAAAAGTGGGTCCCCTAAGTCCTTCTGTCTGCCATTCTGTCTGTCTGTCCTCGAGTCTACAGCCTAAACGCTTTGATAGATTATATTCAATCTTGGTACATATTGTTTTTTTCGTAAAATATGCCCACACGGTTTTTCATTTTTTTTAAGACGACAAATAACAGTAGCTCCGATACATTTTTTTTTTGGCCAAAAACAAAAATCTTATTTTTCTCAAAAATGGCTGCAACGCTTTTTATAAAAAAAATTAGTTCATTAATGAAGGGAAAGAGTACCTTTTAATATTTTTTTTTTTGAAAAAAAATTGTTTTTTTTTGGTACCTCTAGTAGGACCATTTTTTTGGTTTTCGATTTTCTCGGAAACGGTTAATCTGATTTTTTAAAAATTTGTACGCAAAACCTCCAAAACACTATTGTATACAAAAAATTTTCAAAACAAATTATTTTTTTTTGAATATTCAAAATTTCGAAAACGACTTAATAAATTTTTTCGAAACTTCGTATTTAGTAGTTTTTAGACATTAACTTGAATATTTAAAAAAAACTATTTTTCTAAAATAAAAAACAACAAATGTTTAGAACCGTTAAGAAACAATTTATTTCTCAAAAAAAAAATTTAAAAAAAAATTTGTTATTAAATTTTATTTTATTTTTTGGATTTTGAGAAAAAATACAATATTTTGCAAATAAGTATTAAATGTTTTGAAGATTTTTTTAAATAATATTTTCAAATGTATATATATATTGTTGAATACTCATTTAAACAAAAAAAGTAAAAAACGACTTGAAAAAATACATAATACCTATTAAAAAACAATTCTTATTTGAAAATTCGCCAACTCGACTTACAACTAATTTACTGGCCCTTTACGGGCGCTCTAAACTAAACTATATCTCTTAATACTAATGTCTTTCGACCTTAAATCTATTTTAATTAATTCTAATTCTTTTATTTTATTTTTGTTTTACCAAGAAAACTTTTTTAAAAAACTTGGTCTCGTATCATTTTTTACTTACAAACTACCTAAATCTAGACTAAAAATAATTAAAACTATATACAATTAACTTATATACTAACTAAAACTAACTTAAACTACTTAAGATATTTTAAAAATACACAAAACCACTTAACACTACTTAAAAACTAGAACAGCCACAGCAGCATTTTTTTGGTTTTTTAATTTTTTTTTTTGTATATTTTGTATACGCATGCAGACACACAGAGCCATGCAACCCACACAGCCAAGTACATATTTACATACATATTCGTATGTACATACATACACAGGCACGCAGCTGCATGCACAAATGCCCCCGCAAACATACATATTTTTTAATTTTTTTTTTTTTTGTGCCACCCCGACTGTTCCTTATACCTAATTTACCTGGCCAATACCTTTATTGAGTAGTGACCGTTGCACACAAGTGTATACCTGAATATTTAAATATTCTCTACAGCCATCAAACAATAACCGTGTTTTATTGGTAAATTTATCCACCGTAAGTCCCCTTTCACACAGGGAAACCAGTTGCTGGAGATTTTTTTGACGTTTTCCTTTAATTGCCTTGTAGCTTTCACACGAAGATATTGATGAGGAAACTGAGTTGCTCGTATTTTGTATTGCTTTTGATTTGACATTCGCTTTTTGTAAACAAACAATTTGCTTCGCGGCTGGAAAATTCTACACAATTTTGAGTTATAAATTAACCGCAGCTTATTTTTAGAAAAATAAATTCAAAATAAAGAAACCTGGTGCGATTATGTAGGTAAATGTTGTTTTTTTTTTATTGTGGTTGTTAATAATGGTTTGCTAAATTAATATATTTAAAGGTCACGGAAAAACAATGAACCAGGAGAAAATTGATTTGTTGTGCGTTTTTCTTGCCATCCAAATCTTGGACCCAACACATGATAGTGATGATGGGAAGATTATATTGGACTTATTGGAATGCACCGAAGCTTTATTGGTACAGTTGGACACATAAGCCACTGACTGGATGATATGACTGATACCTGTGGTGCTGCCTGCTGCTGCTGCTGCTCGCTAATACAGGAACATCATTATAAACCAAATGTGATGAAGCCACAAGCTGAGAGCTTAGTTGGTCCGTGCGTTTTTGTTGTCGATTTTCCATGTCTATACATAATTGTATGTATGAAATGTGTACCAACTCGTGATGGATTGAATTAAATGCCTTGCCTACAAGAATTAAAACTTGAAATTTTCTTTCACAATGAATTTATTTAAGTAGCTCACTTGGTTTGGTTAATGTAATAATATAATTGTAGGAAACAATTTCTCTTTAAAAAAAATATGTTTGACATCTATTAGATACAGAAGTCAAAATGGAAACCTACGAAAATTTCAAAGCATAACGTCAAAAAAATCTCTTCAAATCGTTGACCGGGGAGATTTTTTTCTTTCCCCTTACTTCTTGCCCTTCTCACCAACAAACTCCCAGTTGCCGGCAACTCAGTTTCCTTGTGTGAAAGGGGTATAAGTTTATCCGTTGTAGCATTTTACATACAATTCGCTACGGTCGATAAAAAGCTAAAGTAGAAGATACGGTGGATGGCTGGTTGACGTTTATTCGAGTCTCGAATTTGATTTTGTTAGTATTGTTGGTACGATTGATAATTGGATTGAATCTCGATAGATGTGTTCATGGAGTGTTATAATTATTAATTTCATTCGTAAAACAAATCGATCTTTTTGATTCTTTTTTTTTATAGTTGGCCAGTTTATGTATCTAAAATCTTTGATAACTTTTTTTAATAAATTATAAGAAGAACAGGAAAAGTTTCTCACTTTTAGTATTAAAATATGTATTCTTTGGTCTAAAATTCCACCTATATGTGCAATTTTGCATACCCATAATGTCACCTAATCAATTTTACCAAATTTCGATTTCCATTTTGAAAAAAAATCAATATCCTTTGAATGAATTCCGTTTTACCTTTATTTTTGACTAACTAAGACCAATTGGGTCTATTCGGCGAGATCTTTTATTCTGTTATTCTGCTATTCTGTTATGAATTTTCATACAAAAGCTTAAGCTGTCAAAAAATCTTTTATGAATTATAATTTTGGTATTCTGTGTGCTAAATCTGCTATGAAATCTGTTAAGAAATCTGCTAATGAGCTGTCAAAACTTCGAAATTCTCAACAAGTCTTTTACGAACTGCATTTTTGGTATTCAGCCTGCCACAATCTGTTATGGAATCTTTTATGAATCATAAAAGAATAAAAGACACATTTTTGTTACTTTTATCATACAAGATTTCAATATATGAAGCACAAACATTTATTTTGTTAATGAATTGTTCGTAAAAGGACAAATATAATGAAATATTATTAAAATACATAATAACAAGCACAATCATGTAAATAATTTCAAACTAATTATTTGAATACACTAAAGCACAGAACAAATTTGATGGATGAAACGTAAAAGAAAACGTCGCTTATCTTTTTATATTGGATATAATACTTTCAGGAACTGTTATGGACAAATTGCAAAGATTAAATATTATTTATCTACGCGAAACAAAACACGATAATTGCGCAGGTTAATATTTTCATTAGTCAGTGCCTACTGCCGAGGGTTTGTATTTACCTACTACAGCTGATAATTTGATAGCAGATTTTAGGTCTGTTCGTATAAATGTTTCTTTTTCGAAGTTACATAACAGACATACTTTTATAAAAGATCGAACTCCTGAATAGCAATTATAAAATATCTACTATGGTGAAGATCTGTTATGCATCATAACAGAAAATTCATAGCAGAATAACAGATGTGGCAGAATATACCTAAATATTCGTTTTGTGTTTAATTTTTATTGATTCTTGTAAATAAACGGCGTTTGGTGAAAAAATTATCTTTTTATTTAGATCTACAAAAACGCAATGTGAGAACACAAAGCGCATTGGGTGGAACTGCGCTATAGAGGAACTGCTCGACACTGCGCCGCAAAATTTTTATTCGTATGAAATTCTATGAGCTATAAGGATAGGCGCGCACGTATATGCAACTTTTAGTTTGCAACAGTTTGTTTGT
This sequence comes from Philhelius pedissequus, assembly GCA_910595825.1. Classification (NCBI taxonomy): domain Eukaryota; kingdom Metazoa; phylum Arthropoda; class Insecta; order Diptera; family Syrphidae; genus Philhelius; species Philhelius pedissequus. Next base: position 332,690,115 of record OU343160.1, read on the forward strand.
TAAAGTGAATACCATGGGCTTATATGATATATGGTTTGTTCGTTTCGGAAAAAATTGCATGTGCGCACCTAGCCTAAACACACTAAGCGGCAACTGAACTTTATAAAATGTGCTTTTTCTTCACTGTTTAATGGAAGTTTGGCAATGAACTGTATTGGCTTCACTACATGGACATCGACTGGGCGTACATTTTTGTGATCCCATTGTTTTTTTTTTGTTTGGACATGTGCATGGAAATAGCAAATCAAATGTTAACTATTTATTCCCTAATCCGCGTATGTTTAGTGCAGTCTCATGAGTTAATATGGAATTGAAAGCAAAACATACTCAGAAAATATTTTTGTAAATTGACTTGAAAAACAAAACTCCTAGCTATCGATATACCACTGATCTCTATAATACACTGGATAGTGTATTCACACAAAAAAATTGACCCCAATCGAAATCTGTAATAATTGTAGTGGGTCCATGTCAGTATAACAGTATAACATTTTTGTTGTCGAAGTGCGATACACTCAGAAAATAAATAAAAGCATTAAATATAAAGGGGAAATTTAAGGGTGTGAGCAATTTAAACTTCATTGTAGTGTGCTTTCAAAACCAAGAAACATTAAAAGGAAACAGCAAATCTCCGGCAATTTTGTATCCTCGTGTGAAAGGCATAGAGGATTTTTAAAGCAATACAAAAATTGTGCTGTTTAAAAAGGTACTTGACCATAGTCTATGAACAAACCCATTCATTTATCAGGTCTGATCCAGACTTTTTTTTTGGCAGAAATTGGCAGATTGGCAAAACTTGAAGAGTGGGGATAAAATTCTCTCATTGAGATATAAGGACCGAAAAAGTCTGGAACAGCTTGAGGACAATTTTCTGCCAATTTTTAAACGTCAATACATTTGTTTTTTTTTATTTCTTTATTTGCTGTAAATTCACATTTTTTTCTCTTCCAACTTATTATTTTGTATTTTAGTGTTTCTAAATTAATTTATTTGTTCAAAAAATATTTTTCCACAACAACTATGAAACGTTTTTTTTTCGTTTATGACAAACGTCAGTCTGACAATTGTAAATTTTCTGCCCACAAATTGCTGCCTACAAAAATTTATTGGGCAGGAATTGGCAAGAAATTGTCAGGAAGGGGAAATATTTTACTCTCTCAAGAGCGCTCTCTAATGCCAAAAACTACCAAATTTGTAAGTCTGGAACAGGTTTTGGCAGAAATTGGTGCCAATTTGTGCCAATTGGCAGAGTTTGGATCAGACCTATCATTTCCTTTCTATTAGTGCAAAATGAATGTTCGAATTTAAAATTGCAAATGCAGAAAAAAAGAAAACAAGAAATAGGTTTGAAACATAAATTAAATATTGGTAAGTTTTTCTACTTTATATTTTATATGAATAAAAGCTAATTATTGTTCATAATTTTGATATTTTCTTAATTTTACTTTGCACAAGACTTTCATTACTTGTGACTGCTGTGCAGGGGTACCATTTTTACAAAAATAAAAAAGCTACGGTCCATGCTACGGTCGATGTGTTTTTTTGGGAATTAATGGCGGTACAATGGATAGAATCCCAATAAAACACAGTTATTTCATTCTATCTGCCCGTAGAATAAAACACACACACACAGCCAGCTCCTACTCAACAAAAAATCCTCATAAAAAAACAAAAAAACCTATGAAATTAATTGTTTTCCTTTTCTCCTCTAACTTATAATAAATTTTGTATATAGTTCTCTCATCAATTTATTATCACACTATTTCTTTTCATACGCATTTTCATAACACACCAAACTACCTAACCTCCGATTTGGTAGTGGAACCCATGATGAGTAGTAGAACTTATTGACGGCTGGATGAATTTCGTCGTCATGATAGTACTATTAATATCTATATACAATGCCTAAAGTCAATATATTATTACTAACTTAGTTTACGTTTGGCTTTTATTGCTGTGAATCAGTAAATTCTTTAAGTTAGAAGCCGCCAATTTACAAAGCTAAATATTAATTATGCATATACCTTAATTCTCATATATTTCCACCTTGGACAATGGACTTTAGCATGTAAAGGGTTCGGGTCACAAATAAGCCATACTAAGATCGGAAACCTTCGTACGTTTCACCCCCCAAAACCCATTTGGTTACATTGTTGTATTTGTAGCTTTGAAACTCTATCCATGAATAGATGGGAAATCGAAAAGCAAAACAAAAACAAATTACTAGGGCTGTGTTGTCTATGTGACTATAGGAATAGGAACAGAAAAGATTCTTGTGTGCGTTTTCATCAATGTGTCTATTGGAAGAGGAAGAGAAATGTTACTTGTGTGCTTGTTTCAGCTTGTAGGCAAATGTCAAATGAAAGCAGAGGTTTCTGATCCTTAAGTTATTAGTAGGTGCGTTGTTTTGCAATCCCCGGGGGAATTGGTTGAAAAAAAGACCAAGGCGCTTAAGTGAAATACTTTATGGTTCGGGAATTGTAAAAGTGTAAGATTTTGACATTCAGTTATTTGTTGTTGTAGTGCAAAAAAATGCTACACTTTTACACTTTTACAATGATACAAGACCAGATACACCGGATCGTGAATACCCCTAATAACTTTTTTCTAAAAAAAAGTATATTGTACCGCATCTAACTTAACTGAGCTGATATAAGAAGTTTGTTGTTTTTTATGTATGAGGAGAGAACACGTTTCTAATGTGGTTTTCCATTGGTAAATAAAGATTTTGATGCGGAATTTGATTTTTTTGTGGCGAATGGAATGTTATTTAGATTTAGTTTCTTTTTGTTAAGGTGTTGGCTTATATTCGCGTCAGTAAAACTGGTAGCTGTCAAAATAAACGCTTTCAATCGCAATTGTGCTTAGTAGAGTTAGTAAAAGAGGGGTAGATTCGCCAAAAAATACTAATCTGCGAATTTTATTCAGAATCAAAAATTATTAATTTTTGTTGCCCAATGGAAGGATTTAATTGTCAAAATCCATGTTTTGATAGATTTGTATCAAAAACGAATTTGATTCTTGTACCAATGGAAAACCACATACGAAAAGTAAAAGGAGCATGGTTAATTTGCAAAATAAAAATAAAAAGATAAAATATTTAAATTTGTTATATATCAACCTGTTTGTTTTTATGTTATTTTATTTTTTAGTTAAATCTTCGATATCCATTTAGCAATCCGACTTTCTGTTTTCTTGATTTTTTCGCAATTAATATAAATTCAATTAAAGTAAATTTAATTCAACAATATTTAATTATTTATACAAATTATATATTTTTTATTGTTCGCGCAAGAAAAATCCATTAATCCGCATCGGACACACAAAACAATTTCTTTTGCTGTCAGATTTTTTAATCTCGCGTGTCGTTGTCGGCAAAAAAAGACAAAAAAGAAGTGTAAATCTTGTTTTCATTGCGGGCGTTCACTCATTTATTCTCGGATACCAAGCTATCGGATTATATCTGTGGACTAATCAGATAGGTTAGCTGAAAGCTGTCAAAAAATCAAAGCAAAACGCATACCAATGAATTTTGCAGTCAGCTGGTGCTATACATTTGTTCTCGGATAGCTAGTTATTCCAATTTTTTTGGTATAACTGAAGATAGCTTTCATGAGAGCAGCTGTTTGTTCATCAGATATGGTTTTGCACGCATTACAACAACAAAAAGTTATTCCAGATTGCTGAGAATAATTGAGTGAACGTCCCCATTGATAAATGGCATGAATCAAAGAAAACTTTATTACGACACTTCTTTCTTTTATCTTCTTTTAATTAACGGCACCAGGGATCAGAAATCCGCAAATTTTTGTTTGTTTTTTGTGGTTTTTTGAATTACAATCTCTGGTGACGTTAATAAAATATTTAGAACAAGGAAGTGTCGTAAAATTGTTACATATTTTTCATGGAATCATACGTATTCTTTATTTTTGGCATAGCCAGGAACGCAGTCTGACGCATCCACGTGAAAATGTTTGACAGTTGTCAAAGTGTCGAAAAGGTATATTCAATTCATATTTTTCAAATGTTTAATTAAAGAAAAAAATACATGGAATATGCCCAAGCTTAACAAAATCAAGGATAATAATTCCGGTCGTCGTGACCGTAGACGTGGCAATGGTGTTGATGGAAAAAATGGTCCTCGAAAAGGTGCTGGCGGTAGTTATTGGGGTGATGGAGGTCGCAGCGGTGGTAGGCGCAGCGGTGGTGGTCGCAGCGGTGGTGGTCGCAGCGGTGGTGGTCGCAAGGAACGTGGATACCATTGTGGCCATGATGGCGGCGGTGGAGATGGCGGGAGTGGCTGTTTCCGAGGTAGTAAGGATGGAAGCGGTGATGGTGCTGCCAGTGGCGGTGGTGGAGCTGGTGGTCACAATGAACACTATGGTGGCAATAGAGGCAATGGTTCTCATAAATATTTTATGGATGAACCTAAAGCAGTTGATTCCACTAAAAACAAAACCAATACTATAATCTTGCCACCAAAACTTCCCGAGCTTATGGGTATGAATATGTACAATTGTGCCTATGAAATCAAAACCAATAATGAAAAATTGGATATGAATTCGGTGGCTCCTCCTTCTATCTTAGACGAGAAAGCGTCTGAGAAATTACAAACTGAAACAAAATCTGCAATTGCCCCGCAGCAAAGTAAAGCTGAACCAACACCACCAGTCACAGTAAAAAAAGAAAAAATTGAACAACCTTTGGACATCAAATCAATAAAAAAAGAGAAACTGGTTGTTCCAATTCCTGAGCCTAATACAGCCAAAGTCGATGTAAAATCAGTGCCATCTGATTCGTCATCAGAAGATTCAAGCTCAGACGATTCTAGTTCGAGCGAAGAAGTTCCTGCAATGCCGAAACCTATAAAAACTACGATCAAACCCAAAAAAGAGTCCCAAGAAGAAGACGAAGTTATCTGCATGGGGAAGCAGAGTAATTTCGAAAATCTGGCTGATGACGAGGAAGATGATAAAAAGCATTGTATAGTTTGCAAGTCTGAAGTAAATTTAATTTGTTGAGAAATAAACAAAAAATGTATTAATTTTTTTTAAACAATTTTAGGAACATATAGCTGAAAACTGCAAAATAAAGTGTATAAAATGTAAAGAGTGTTCATACACCACTCATGTAATATGCAACAATTGCGGTGAGACATATCCTCCAAAGGTCAAAGCTCCAAACGCACCAAATCCATTCTTGATGTTTATGCAATTTATGCATTTTTGCATGAGTCAATATACGGACGTCGGTAATGAAATTGCGCAATTAATTCCTAGGACACTCCCAGTTCAAGGCTCCACTAAAGACGCTGAAATTACAAGTCAAGACATTGCCGGCACTAAACGCCATCGCAAAAAGCCTAAGTCTGAATCGAATCGCAAGAAAAAGAAATGCGAAAAGAGCACAGATTCAGATTCTGATTCTAGTTCCAAAACAACTCAATCAGTAAAAAAACGTAAAAAGACAACATTATCCGTGCAACAGCCGGCTCCATTAGTGCAGACAACACAGCAATCAAAACAAGTTCGAAAGAAGAAGAAATCAGAAAGCAGTACCGATTCAAATTCTGATTCGAGCTCCGAGGCAACTTCTCCAGTAAAGAAAGGCAAAAACCAAGATACTGTTCAACCCTCGACACCAGCAGTGCAATCAACAATACACTCAAAAAAAAGTCGCAAGAACAAGAAATCCGAAAGTAGCACAGATTCGGATTCTGATTCTAGCTCCAAAGCTCCTGTATCAGTTAATAAACGTAAAAAGGTAGATATTGCAAAACAGCCACCACCCGTAGTAATAAAGCAGGTTCGAAGGAAGAAGAAATCTGAAAGTAGTACCGATTCAGATTCTGATTCGAGTTCCAAAGTATCTGCACCAGTTAAAAAACGCAAAAACGCTGATAATGTTCAACCTACGCCCTCAAAAACGTTGCCGAATTTTCCAGGGACATTCCCTAACAATGCACCGTTTGTTGGTGGATTCAGCAGCCCTGCATACAACCCTATGTTGGCATTTACTCAGATGATGGGCTATAATCCGACAACGATGAATTTTCCACAATAGATTTTGAAACATTTTAAATATTTTAAATACGTACATAGAAATGGGTTAACTTGGTTGACTGAAACTAAATATTTTGGAACAACTTTCGATGAATTTATAGATTACACTCAACTTCTTTGTGTATTGTATTTATAACATACTGATTTTTAGTTTTTTTTTTTTGTTTAGATATGTATTTCTAATTGTTATTCAAATTTTAATTAAAATGAAACATTTTTAGAATGCATTATTTTATTTAAAATTTCTTAACTCAAAGGAAACTTCAAGATAAAATCTATAATAATATATAAAATTTATATTACGGATCCCGTGAATGAATCCTTCTTTCCCCACGCAAAGGGTCCACCAAAGATACAATCAGATCTCCTAGGAAAGCCTCTGTCAGGTCAAGTTAAGTCCCAAGGTATCTTTTTAATAAGAAAAAAACCTATTTTTCAACGTGAGTACCTGAAAAAAAAAGATAAGAAAATAAATAAATAAAATTTAGTTCCATCAAAAGTATAAATTAAAAAGTATTGAAAAGTCAACCAAGTGTGCCTATGAGAAAAAGAGAATTTCACCAAAAGCACTACCTAAATTTCATATATAAATTTAAACTTTTCAATACATAAACTTTTTTGTTATTTTTATTTGTTAATCAATGTATAATTTGTATGTATGTTTTTTGATGAGCGTTGAAGTGTTTCTTTTTTTGTTTTTTTTCTTTGATGCATCATCTAATAATTTATCAATTTGTAAGTGAAAAACGTAGTGTTATTCCTATCGACCGGTGCTCGCGTCTCATCCCTCTCCAAGGAGCACCATGTAGGCAGGGTATCGTGTTTGATCCGCAACCTCGGTTTGGGAAGACTCTAAGAAGAGTGATTTTAAAGCCTTTGTCCTGGGATTGTTCGGTCAGGAAAAGCCTCATATTCTCGTTTTATACCTTTTTCAGTTGTTGTTTTACATGGTGTTTCGAATAAACTTTAAAGATATGGTTAAAGATACAATTTTTTATATGCTTTTTTTGGAATATGTAAAGTTAAACATACCTTCATCTGAGTTGTGGTTCCTATTCCAATTAAAGCCGCATTTCACGCCATCATTGTTGAAATTGTGCGTTTTTTTTTTTGATTTCTACCATTGTATATAGATATTAATAGTACTATCATGACGACGAAATTCATCCAGCCCGCAATAAGTTCTACTACTCATCATGGGTTCCACTACCAAATCGGAGGTTAGGTAGTGTTGGTGTGTTATGAAAATGCGTATGAAGAGAAATAGTGTGATAATAAAATGATGAAAGAACTACATATATAAAACATTTTTATAAGTTAGAGGAGAAAAGGAAAACAATTAGGTCTGATCCACACTCTGCCAATTGGCACAAATTGGCACCAAATTCTGCCAAAACCTGTTCCAGACTTAAAAATTTGGTAGTTTTTGGCAGAAGAGAGCGCTCTTGAGAGAGTAAAATATTTCCCCTTCCTGACAATTTCTTGCCAATTCCTGCCCAATAAATTTTTGTGGGCAGCAATTTGTGGGCAGAAAATTTACAATTGTCAGACTGACGTTTGTCATAAACGAAAAAAAAACATTTCGTAGGTGTCGTGAAAAAATATTTTTTGAACAAATAAATTAATTTAGAAACAGTAAAATACAAAATAATTAGTTTGAAGAGAAAAAAATGTGAATTTACAGCAAATAAAGAAATAAAAAAAAAACAAATGTCTTGACGTTTAAAAATTGGCAGAAAATTGTCCTCAAGCTGTTCCAGACTTTTTCGGTCTTTATTTCTCAATGAGAGAATTTTATCCCCACTCTCCAAGTTTTGACAATCTGCCAATTTCTGCCCAAAAAAAGTCTGGATCAGACCTATTATTTCATAGTTTTTTTTGTTTTTTTTTTATGAGGATTTTTTTGTTGAGTAGGAACGGGTTCATAAGCTAATAATGTAAAGACCGGAAACCTCTGCTTTCATTTGACATTTGCCTACAAGCTGAAACACGCACACAAGTAACTTTTCTGTTCCTCTTCCTATAGACACATTGATAAAAACGCACACACGAATCTTTTCTGTTCCTCTTCCTATAGACACATAGACAACACAGCCCAAGTAATTTGTTTTTGTTTTGCTTTTCGATTTCCCATCTATTCATGGATAGAGTGTCAAAGCTACAAATACAACAATGTAAACAAATGGGTTTTGGGGGGTGAAACGTACGAAGGTTTCCAATCTTTATTATGGCTTATTTGTGAACGGGTTGTGTGTGTGTGTTTTTTATTCTACGGGTAGATAAACGGTGATTTTTTAAGAGCTTGGTTTTTGAAAATTCAAAAAAACACAGAAACTTGTAAAAAGTGAATGAAATTTTTATTTGGATCGATAAATCAATTTCTGCCATTTACTTTTTAAAAATAATTTTACTTAAATGTTGCCCGCGGCTACGCTTCAGGTGGTCCATTCTGAAGGTCCAATTTTGGCAAACTTTGACAAACCAATGACGCGTTCAATGTTGGCTTCCAAGGCAGCAATCGTGTTTGGCTTGTCCCCATAGACAATAGACTTAACATAGCACTCTACGGATACGATTTGGTGGATTAATGTCCAATAAAGTGAAACTGGTGCGAAATTTGGTCACAATGAGCTGAATAGCCTGCTCGGTGGGTCGATTATGACGACCATAAAACGGACGTAGCTTGCGAAACACATTTTTCACAGAGCACGAATTTTGATAATAAATTTCAATCATTTGCAAACGTTGTTCAGGCGTAAGTCTATTCATGATGAAATGGCAAACAATACTGAATCGAAATGTCAAATGTTCGTGGAATTTGTCATGTGTGATCTGTCAAAAATATAAACATCAAAAACCATGTAGCAAAAAAATCACCCTTTAGAATGAAAATTGTTTTATGGGTGTAGGGAATATTTAAATATTCAGGTATACCTACACTTGTGTGCAACGGTCACTACTCAATAAAATATACTTTTTTAAAAAATGAACAAACATGATAATAATTTAACACTTAAAATTTGAAATATCTGTTAATCGTTGTGCAAAACAAAATTTTTCTTGTGACAAAATTTTTTTTATTTTATATTAATATTTTTTTGGACTTTGAAAAAAAAAATATTTTTTTTTGAAAATTCAGATTTGATAAGTAATTTCGTAAAAAATCGAGTTGACGAATTTTCAAATAAGAATTGTTTATTAATAGGTATTATATATTTTTTCAAGTCGTTTTTTACTTATTTTTTCAAAATGAGTATTCAACAATATATATACATATACATTTGAAAATATTATTTTAAAAAATCTTTGCAATATAGTTGTTTGTTTTTTTCAAAATCCAAAAAATAAAATAAACTTTAATAACAATTTTTTTTTTGAAAATTCTTGGAGCCGTTTTTGAGAAATACATTTTTTTCTTAACGATTTTTTACATTTGTATAGGAGGTTCCGTTGTTTTTTATTTAACAAAAATAGTTGTTTTTAACAATTCAAGGTAATGTCTAAAAACTAATAAATACGAAGTTTCGAAAAAATCTATTAAGTCGTTTTCGAAATTTTGAATTAAAAAAAAAATTATTTCCAAAATAATTTGTTTTGAAAAATTTTGGTATACAATAGTGTTTAAGCTTTCTAGGAGCTTCTGCGTAAAAAATTAAAAAAAAATCAGATTAACCGTTTCCGAGAAAATCGAAAATCAAAAAAATGGTTCTACTAGAGGTAAAAAAAATTTTTTTTCCAAAAAAAAATCATTAAAAGATATCCTTTCCCTTCATTAATGAACTCATTTTTTTTTATAAAAATCGTTGGCGCCGTTTTTGAGAAAAATAAGATTTTTGTTTTTAGCCAAACAGAATGTGTTATTTGTCGTCTTAAAAAAAATGAAAAACCGTGTGGGCATATTACCTAAAAAAACAATATGTACCAAGTTTGAAGACAATCTATCAAAGCGTTTAGGCTGTAGAATCGAGGACAGACAGACAGACTGACAGACAGACGGAATTAGGTGATCCACCTTTTTGGTGTTCTCTATGATCGTAATATCATATTTGATTGTCAGAAAAAAAATAATTTTTTTGAGAAAAATAATATTTATCTTTTTGGTCAAAAAGAAAGTTTGGCAGGTACCTAGGTAGGTACTGTAATCTTTCGTCTTAAAAAAGCTGATAAAAAACTGGGGACATGTTTATGAAAAAATGTTTAGGCTGTAAACTCGAGGACATACAGACAGAGAGACGGAATTGCGGACCCATTTTTTCGTCTTCGCTATCATCGTAATGTCAAGTTTGATCAAAATCTCGAGTTCGATTTTTCGAATTCATAACTTGTAATATAGTACCTACATTTATAATATCGCTAGTCAAACAAAAATAAAAAAAATACTGCCTAGGTATACCTACTTTATTTCCTAATAAAACTGTCTGGAGAAAAAATTAAATTATTCTCAATAGATATTTTATTTGAAAATGAAGAAAAGTACCTATGTATGTACATACACATTGTATGTAGATGGGTATCTGGGTACACATGTACCTACCTAGACAAAACATATTGAAATATCTCAACATTGCTTTTCGCATAGAAAAAGTGAAAAGTAGCAGCGTTGCTACAATTCAAAATCCTAAAATCCACCAAATATATAAAATTTGAAAGAAAAATTTAAAATAAATTCTATAATAACCTATACATGCATGTATATCCATATACATTCTTACTTCAAATTCATGTATCCGCCAATAGCCTTGATATAATTTATTTAAACCCATTATATTTTGAAGGTTGCCATGACAAAAACAGCTTATTCGGTTTTCTCCCTTACCCTCTATATTGTTGTCAAAACTAATAAGTTTTGACCGTCTCCCTTGCTTTTTTGCGTATTTGCCTCTACATTTACTTCTTCCACATCACCAATTCAATATCAAGAAAAGAGAAACTAGCGCCCTGATCGACGAAACTACTAGCTAAAAAAATCAGTCTCGTAGTAGTACTATATTTATAATTATTTATAATTATTTGGGAGCAAACCCTATTATTTCACTTTATGTTAATATTAGTGTTTTTTTTTTTTTACTTTCTCTATAAGAGAGGCGTATTAATGTCAGTTGAATGTAAGTTTAATATTTACGCAATCATTTTGCCTTTTGCCAAAGATGGGTATTAGTTCTCGATTGAACATGAATACATATTTGTCATTATAGAATAACTTTTCATTTAAAATTACTTTTCATTTAATGATAGAGCGAGAGCTCTGTGCGATTAATATGCACATATTATGTGAACGTTTATATACACTTTACTTTTAATGCAATAGAAGTTACTCATTCGTTTTTGATGATAAAGCGAAAACTCAATATTTTATATATATATATGTACATATGAATATACATATCAAAACTTTACATTTATTACGATAGATCCTTGTAAACGGTGATTTTTTAAGAGCTTGGTTTTTGAAAATTCAAAAAAACACAGAAACTTGTAAATAGTGAATGAAATTTTTATTTGGATCGATAAATCAATTTCTGCCATTTACTTTTTAAAAATAATTTCACTTAAATGTTGCCCGCGGCTACGCTTCAGGTGGTCCATTCTGAAGGTCCAATTTTGGCAAACTTTTTCACACATTTCGGCCGGAATCTCACCAATGACGCGTTCAATGTTGGCTTCCAAGGCAGCAATCGTGTTTGGCTTGTCCCCATAGACAATAGACTTAACATAGCCCCACAAAAAATAGTCTAACGGGGTCAAATCACATGATCTTGGTGGCCAATTGACTGCGCCAAAACGTGAGATCAACTGCTCACCAAATTCACCTCTCAATTGATGTATGGTTTCGCGTGCAGTGTGGCATGTGGCACCGTCCTGTTGGAACCACATGTCGACCGAGTTCAATTCTTGCATTTTCGGCAAAAAAAAATCTGTTATCATCGAACGGTACCTTTCTCCATTGACCGTAACCCTGCGGCCTTCATCGTCCTTGAAGAAGTACGGCCCAATGATGCCGCCTGCCCATAAACCGCACCAAACAGTGCATTTTTCGAGATGCATTGGTAGCTGCTGAATTGCCTTTGGCTGCTCTTCACTCCAAATACGGCAATTCTGCTTATTCACGTATCCATTTAGCCAAAAATGAGCCTCGTCGCTGAAGACAATCTTGCGATAAAAAAACGGATCCTCGTCCAACTTTTCTAAGGCCCATCCACCGAAAATTCTACGTTGTGGTAGGTAGCCTGGCTTCAATTCTTGCACCAACTGTATTTTGTATGGCTTTAAACCAAGATCTTTGCGTAAAATCTTCCAGGTGGTCGAATAACACAAACCCAATTGCTGCGATCGGCGCCGAATGGACATATCGCGATCTTCAGCAACACTGGCGGATGCAGCAGCAATATTCTCTTCGGTACGCACTCTACGGATACGATTTGGTGGATTAATGTCCAATAAAGTGAAACTGGTGCGAAATTTGGTCACAATGAGCTGAATAGGCTGCTCGGTGGGTCGACGACCATAAAACGGACGTAGCTTGCGAAACACATTTTTCACAGAGCACGAATTTTGATAATAAATTTCAATAATTTGCAAATGTTGTTCAGGCGTAAGTCTATTCATGATGAAATGGCAAACAATACTGAATCGAAATGTCAAATGTTCGTGGAATTTGTCATGTGTGATCTGTCGAAAATATAAACGTCAAAAACCAAGTAGTAAAAAAATCACCTTATATATACTCGTACATTTCTAATATCATAATAGCTGTGACCAACATTCCACCTGTTAAATAAAAAAAAATAGTTAGATATGTAGGTATATAAGTACATTTGTCTTTTACTTATCTTAATAAATGTTAATTTATCTATCTTCGATTTTTTGAGCTTTTGACTGAGCTTCTTGAGGTGAAATATTGACATGCCTATATCACCAAATCAAAATCACAAACTCCAATTGTATCCTACCTACAATGAAATGATTAAAGTCCAAGCCATTGGATATTATATGTACATACAAACAAAAATTCAGTTGTAGGTACGTAATTCACGAATGCAAAATCTATATAAGATGGAAGTAGCAAAATTAATAAAATTGCTACAAATACAAATAAAACGAGAAACAAAAACATTCAAATGTTATCGTATATATGAACCACAAATAAGCCATACTAAGATCGGAAACCTTCGTACGTTTCACCCCCCAAAACCCATTTGTTTACATTGTTGTATTTGTAGCTTTGAAACTCTATCCATGAATAGATGGGAAATCGTTTATGATATGAACGTTCAACTTTGCTTTCCTTTTTGCCTCATCCTCATATAAGATAAAAAAATAAAACATGTGATGTCAAAAAAGAAACGAAATTTGGTTTTCTCTCTTATACTCTTTAATGTTGCCGGAAACAAAATTAAACTACCTCCACTCTTTTTTCCCCCCTTTCTTCCTCTGCCGTCGTCCACAAACTAATTTCTGCAAATGGACGAAAAGCGATACTAGCGACCCCTTAGGCAAGTTACAAGAAATAAATTTTTCTGTTCCTCGATAGTACTATAGATTATATAAACAATGTATTACGATTACGATTGATGTTTAAAGCTGTCGGCTTTGTACAATTGCTCGAAGAACCGTTGGTTTCCAGCGTTCGGTTTGTGTTGGTAGTTCCACTAACTGTTAATTTTCCCTTAGTAATGGAATTATGCAGCGATATCCTTTGCAGACTTTCAATCCTAGGGGCGGCATAATCTCCGTGCAGACGATGGGTAGTTAACGCTAATGATGATAATTAATGTACATATAGGTAGAGTACTGTGTGCTGCGAGACAAGGAACTGTGGTGAATGATGTTTGGTTGGCTTCTTCATTTCGCATGAATAATGAACATATTTTGTTGCTGTTCCAGTGGTATCATCTCGCCGCAGAAGTACACCCGTTATATTACATTTATTCAATTTTAATTAGCAAATTGCACTGCTTAAAAACACGCCCATCTTTTACAGTTATATTATATTACAAAAAAACTACTTTTTAGTTTTTTAAAAGACCAGGTAAAACACGTCTGCTCTTGGCGAAAGCCAGAAGCCAACCTCCAAATCTCAGAGACTTTTTGCCAAATATGACAACTGAATTTTTGAATTATGACAACCGAATTTTGACAACATGCGCAATATATTACTTTATTATGTGTACTGTGGGTTTCAACAACATCGACTGTAGGGTTAAATTCGAAAGTAGGTATAGAAAAATGCTGTGATGTTAGTTGCCTACAAGCTGAAAAATCAGCTGGAATGCACAAATTAATATTTACATCGGCCCACGGAATTCACGCTCACACATACAGAAACTGTTTTTGTAATTCCCATTTATTCATCGACACGAAGGATTGGTATCTTTATAATAGATAATCTCTAATCTAGGTTTTAGCTGAGGCGAGTTGAGCTAAATACATCAAATGTCAAAGTTGCATAAAATCTAACCAGGGTCTCCACATGCAATATTTTAGTCAATAAACTGATTCACATACTGCCATTGCCTTGAATATTGCCAATGGAAGCGCTTTGGCAATAGCAATGGCAATATTGCCGATCGATCAAAGGCAATAATTGCTTTCCCCCTCCGGCAATATATTTTGGCATTTCAAAATGCTATCCATTTGAATGCCTTCCCGTTATTTTAAGAGTGCCGTGCCTGTACAAATTTACTGACTGAACAAAAACGAAAACAAATAAATAATTGTGCCAAGAAAATACAAAATAAATTAATAATAATTGAGATTAAATTATCAAAAATAGAAACAATAAATTTTATTAAAATTGAAATTGTCAGCAATTAAATGCCCACACAATATTTTTATTGCCATATTGCTATTTCCAGTTGAGCCGCAGTCTGAAGTAGGGGTGAGCGAAATTGAGAAAACATCGATTTAACATCGAATACTCATCAATGATGTTAATAATTATCAAATCGAAAACATCGATGATTTCAACGAATTACTTAATTCCGTTCTTCAAAATCGATTTTGAAGCATCGATAGTTTGTCTTAACCTCGATGTTTCATTAACATCGCTCATTATCAATGGCCTCGTTCGGTGCATGGCCGATAGGCTATCCAAGATACCTTTGTAGCGGATTTATTTTCGAACGATACAGGTAGCTTTCTTGTTATGTCAGTTGTATTGCATACACATCTGAAGTTTTGAATCAGCTGTTCCTCACATTTCAAAACGAATCTCAACGAATCCAATAATTTATGGGTAGCTTGAGCTTGTGTTTGACAACATATGTTTAGCTCATCAGCTGTTTTTTCCTTAGGCGTTACAACAACACCAAGCAATCCGGATCGGATAGGTTGTGCCACCGAACGAGGCCAATCTAAAGCATTTCTTTGTGGATTCGAGTTTTGTATGCAATTTGTTATTTTTAAAATGGAAATTGAAATAATATACAAATTTATTTTCATACACAGAAATAGAAACCTTTGAATCATTTGAAAAAGAAAGAAAAATGATTTTAAATGACTACCAACAACTTGAGTGTGATACCACCAAGATTAGATTTTCTCATGTTATTTTTGGCTGGAATGGAATATTACCTTTGAAGTTGTGGATTGTGCATAGGGCCAAGCCAAATGCAAAAATAACATAAACATGATGGCCTTGAGTGTTTTTTGACAACCAAAAAATCCAGGTCTCTTGGGGTTGTCAAGAAAACCTGGGTCGACACTGGGTAAAGCTCAACGAACGAACCTATTGAATTTGAGTTTAACATTTAGTGGGTGTGTGCGATGTTTTTGTGTTGATTCTAACTTCAAATATATAAGCAAATTTCTCTTCTTTTCAGGAGAAGAACTGTCATTCGACACCAATCGAACACTTTCAGAAGCATTCGGAAGCCTTCCGGACGATCCATCAAAAACGACAATAGATTAATTGCTTTACCCCGCCAACTTTCTATCCCGAGAACTAAAATTATTATTACGGGTAAATGATTGATTTTTAGTACATTCGTATATACGTGTATGTGTTTCTATTAAACTTTATTTTTCTTCATAGCACCTACTCTTCTAACATAATATTTACATTGCTTCAATACTTAATTTTAGTGATTCCAATGCTTTATTGGCTACTCTTCCCAGCATCCCTTCTTGTGATGATGGGTCCTCGTATTTTAGTATACTTACACTTTCTTCAAGAATTTTTACAGCTTCTTCAATTCTTTCTTTCAGATTGCTCAGACTTAGAATTTTCGCAATAAAACCACTCTTTGCGAGTAGCACTAATGGTACATGCAACTCGTACAATAGCATTGCTCGAGCTCTGCTTAGACCAGGTTCAAACACATTTAATACTCCCAAAACTTGGCGACACAGTTCCTCTTTGCGCTCAAGCAAAATATCCGGTAATTCTACCATTTCATAACCATGAACTCGACCGTACATTTCAATGAGACTCTGCCTGAGGCTTGTTTGGATGAAGTGAGCTGGATGCAAGATCATGCGGTATTTACGGAGTAGGGCTTCACATTCTTGTAGTCGTTCTGGACTCATATCCATTGCTTGGACATCGGCTACCTCTGCTTGCATGGTAGAAACTCCTTTAAGAATACCCTCTGCAGGTGTTTGGAACCTGCAGTGATTACAGCGCCAGTCCGCTGAAGTGTCTAAAATAATATATATGCAAATTTTTCGAAAGTTTCGAAAGTGGGTATATTATGTATTTACCAAATGGATCAATTGAAGATAAAAAACCAAGTTCGCATGTTAGGCACTTAAAGGAGCTAAAAAACGTACCAAGCTCAGTTGGATCACTGCATCTTGCACACCTACACGTGAAGAACTTTCCATTTTTAATATGTTCCTGTCGAGCTGCTGTGCCGTTTAGCGTAAAGGTGTAAGAATGGTGAAGTTGCTGCCCAGCTTTGAGATCTTTCATAGCTCTTAATCGGATTCTGTAATACAATCATCGAATTTTAATATCTACTATTTTTGTATTGAAATTTCTAATTTTTTGATAACAAATATGTATATACGTCCATTACAAAATTCGATGACTACCCTCCAGAGGAAATCGGATACAATTATCACATTTTTATTATTGTTGAAATATCAAAATTGACTCAGACAACCTCTGCAATTTATTTGTCTTATTCTATAATCAGGGTGAATGTATGATTGGATCTACAAGGGGAAATAAGCTTTAACACCTACATACATAGTTTCATATAGTGATTGATTGCCCTATACCTTTGGGAAAATTGAGGTCCACAGTAGGTCTAAAAAACACGAAGTTTGAAAAAAACAAAACATATCAATTGACTATGAGATTTAGTTGGGTGAACCTACAAGTACTGAGATTTAAAAAAAACCTGACGCCGCGCCGCGCCGCCTTGGCGACCCAGCGAGCAAAAAATTCTTTAGCCATATGAACTTAATGAAGATCCGGTTGTTCGAAAACACATGACGCGGCATATAGAATTTGAGGTTTGTTGATGATACCGACAATCGTTAGGTAGCGTGGTTGATCATTATTGTGTACTATGACAAGGTATGTTTTTCGTAACAGTTTGTTTAAGTCACCAACACCCAAATTAATAAACATGGACTACGGAAGCTTTAGGACTTATTCCGTGGACTAAGTGCGAAATACCTACTATTAATGAAACACAATTGCTGGCATTGGACTTTTACCAACTTAGTCCTTCGCTAGACCATGAAAGACGGTGGTCTAGCGAAGAACTAAGAATTGACATTTAAGAACAAAATTTACAGGGATATAGGATAAGAAGAGGTAGAGTTGATACTTATTGTAGTAGATTTTGTTCGATTTTTTATTAATAGGAAATTTTAGTCCATGGTCTAACTCTTATTCCATGGTTTTGTAAGTCCATGGAATAAAGGTGGACTAAGCGATTTTTATTAATACAAAATGCTATTTTCTCATACTAAATCCATGACACTTGACATTCGCAAGCATCAAAAAGTTATGTTCGCTTACTTTTTTGCACTATTTTAGACGTGTTTATTTGTAGTTTATTAAGAAAATAGATTTAGTATGGCGCTAGTTAAAAACAGCCCAATTAATAAAAAACACTTAGTCAACCTTTAGTGCATGGACTTACAAAACCATGGAATAAGAGTTAGACCATGGACTAAAATTTCATATTAATAAATAAATCGAACAAAATCTACTACAATAAGTATCAACTCTACCTCCTTTCATTCTATGTCCCTGTACATTTTGTTCTTAAATGTCAATTCTTTGTCCATCGCTAGTCTAGCGAAGGACTAAGTTGGTAAACGTCAAATACCAGGAATTGTGTTTTATTAATAGTATTTCGCACTTAGTCCACGGACTAAGTCCTAAATCTTCCCTAGTCCATGTTTATTAATTTGGGTGCATTTGTTTAAAATTAGGAAAATATTAGTAAAGTCCTATAGTATTAGCAAACTGTTAAGTAGTATTATGCTAACCCCTGAACGTCAGGATGTTTAAAATTTTGCGCCAAAGTGTTTAAGATTAGGAATATTTTAGTAAAATGCTTTAGTAGTATCACGCTAAACCGTTAACATCAGATGCGCAAAATTTTAAACGATTTAGTAAAATGTTAATTTTAATACAATTTTTTAGCAATCTACTAATCTAAAAAGATGATTGAGTAAATTTTAAACGATTTTAACATTTTACTAAAGTTAAAATCACGGAATGGCTACTTTAACTTTTAGAAATTTGCTAAATCCATTATGGAATCTGATAGTATATCAGCCTTGAACGCGGGGTGCACAGGTTCGAGTCCTGCTGGTGCACAATTTTTGTTGCTGTTTTTTTTTGTAAATAATGAAGTTAAAATGATGAAAATAGAAATAACTAATACCTTTTTAGAGCACATGTTGGGTTTTCATCAACATATAATTAATTTACAACGCAAAACAACAATAATTGTGTTCATCAAAATTCAAACCCTACAAATGCTCAGCTTTCTGCTTAATTAGCAATTTCCTAGTTCAGAAAAGGTTTAAAAATTTGGAAAAAGTTATTCAATCAATAAGCACTTAGGAAATTGCTAACTAGTACAATGTTAAGCCCTTAAAAATGGGTTGTTTAAAATTTTGCGCCAGACTGTTTGAAATTTTGACTTATTATGTACACAAAAAATGAAATGAAATTTATTATAGACTTCTGTCCCCTGTCCTTTTTTCTTACCGAAACCTATCACTTGGATAAATACTTCGAGCTGTATTTGGCACGCAATTATGAGCCAATATTCCCGTTGTAGGATATAAACATCTGATTGTATGACCATGTGATGTTCGACCTTCAAAGGCATTAACTTCTAATATACCAACAACTCTCATTATTAAATCCTCTGAGAATCGTTCAAGTTTGCAGGGTCCTCGTAAGTATTGAGCCACATTGACAAGATCAGCATTCCATACATCTGTCATTTGCCGGCGCGATCGATCATGATATTCCATTGGAGCTACTTCCCTTTCCCATCGTTCTGGATCAAGCTCTTTATTAATAAGGACTCTAAAAAGATAAGTACATTTGTTTTAGAATTAAGACTTGACTTGAATAATATGCTGTACAAATTATGAAATGAACAATTCCGACTTCTTTCGTTTGTTATAAGTTGGAAAACAAACTATCTACTACATGTCGTTGATTAAATCTTACCAATTTTAGTGCAAAAATGGGTATAAGGTACTCAAGAACTTCATGTATTTACAAACATTTTTGCAACAGAATTGGAAAGAATACAAAGTTTAGAGCATATATATAAAGTTTGAAGAAAATCGCTTTAGCGATTTAGATTCTAGATCGAGGTAAATTACATACATACATATATAAACTACCTACCTAAAATCTGGCTTTGCCCGGGCACCCGAGGCAAAAGTATTTTCATGGAATATCTTCCAAATGAAATTAAAAATTAAGAAAAAAAAATTTAACAAAGAAGATTTAGTATTTTTATTTGTATATTCTATATTTTGGGATTCTTTGCTTTCCGGAAGGTGTTTTTTTACTTGCGATTAAAGGTAAGTACAATACATAGCAAGTTAATAATTTTTTGAAAAAAAAAAATAATAAGATAATAATCAAACATGACATTACGACTATATCGAACACAAAAAAGGCTGTCGTTCAAGTGCAGCTTGAAAAAAATTATGCATAGTGTCGGAAAGTGTCGCATTGTTCTGCAGTGTCGTATATCCCGGTGTTACTTGACATTTTGACTTTCACGCTAACAGCATAAAATATTCCGAAGATGTCGATGAAAGAAATTCGATATTAGACCTGTTCCTTTTCTGCAATTTATGCGAGGCTAAGTCCCGTTTCACACAAGGAAACTGAGTTGCCGGCAACTGGGAGTTTTACGGCGAGAAGGGCAAGAAGTAAGGGGAATGAAAAAAATCTTTCCGGTCAACGATTTGAAGGATTTTTTTGACGTTTTGCTTTGAATTCCAATTAGCCCAACAAAATCTACCCAGTTTCCTCCTCAGTTTCTTGGTGCCAATATCTTCGTGTGAAAGCTTCAAGGCAATTTAAAGGAAAATTTCAAAAAAATCTCCAGCAACTGGTTTCCCTGTGTGAAAGGGGACTTACACATACACATGCCTGAATTCACCGACGTCGGTGACTACTTTCATGAAAGCAAAAAGCAATTTGCAGGTGTAAACAAACACTTACGCGTCGCGTTGCTTCGGTTGGGAACATATTTGAAAGTATAACGAAAGTTGTTTGCTCACCATTTTCATTTTTTATTCATGGTTACAGCCGGCCGGTGAATTCATGCAATATTCCTTGCATTTCAGTGTAAGAATGCGTGTGTGGCACATGTTAGAAATAAATAGTTTGTTGAGAGTTTTGAAATTATATAATTTATTAACCGAGCTTACATCTGCAAGGATTCCCCCGCGCCAGTGATGACTACTTTTGCGAAAGTAAAAACTTACTTGCAGGTGTAGGCACATGCGCGTCAGTTGATAAATGCAGGTTCCCAACTTTTCATGTGCCAGCTAAATAGGTTGGTAGAATCTTACACTTAATTGTCACCTTTTTCATTCACATACGTTAAATATGCAAGGAAAATCAAGTTTGCTGTGTAACAGCAGACGTTGATCTCCTTTTCTATAGCAGATAACCCGATGATATAAACGATGATAGATATAAAAATTTTGAGCATGTGTCGATAAGTTTGTATTCTTAATTATATGTATATATATATATATATGTATATATCAATAAGTTTGTTAGATGATTTTTGTTTAATCAAATAAACTCTGAAAAAGATACGCCTGAGTGTACTATACTGTCTTATCGTTGTGTTTAGTGTACAAAATGGGCAATAATAGTGTTTTATAGAACGGGCTCAGACATAAATGAAGGAAATAAAAGAAATTACGTATACGCCCAAGTATCCCAATGTGTTATTATAAATCAATTTTTACATATGAAGGTCATCACAGTAAGGGTATTCATGCGACAAGATAATTTTCCGCTTTGCAGAAAGAAGTACCTTTCCACTGGGCGTTGCATGAACGCCCCCTTAAAAATACTTGCGTAAATGTAGGAAACAATCAGCTCTTCATTGCACTAACTTTGTGAGGTTTATTTCTACGCTTTCTATATCAAATTCTTGAGATAATTTTATCTGATTTGCAGAATATTTTTCCCATACAAACTTTGACAGTTCATTTCTGCGGAGATAAAATTATCTGGCTGAGACAAGGGTTCGTAAACAAAATTTCCGAAATCTGCGGAACATTGAACTTAGCTTTTGTGTGCCATATTTCTGAACCATCCCATTCTAAAGATATTTATTAGTTTTTTCATAACTTGGTTAATATGTATTTCTGAATATCAATCCATCCATCCTGTAAATATATTTAACATTTAAAAAGAATAAATTCTAATCGAATATACCTATTTTGTTTTTACCCCATTTTACCCTATAAGCAGCTAAGTTAAAAAAAATCACCCCTAAGGCATGTAAATTCTCACACAATTTTTTTCGCTTAGCCCATTTCATCGTACAAACAGCTAAGCTTTGCAAAAAATATTTAGCCCTCAAGCCATTTGCAAACTTCAACCTTTCAAAACCAAAAGAATTTTTATAAATTGAAGGTGAGGTTTCTGAGTTTACCCTTAGCAAACAAACTGATATAGATGAATTTCACTTTATAAGAATAAAATTATCAATATCTGTGGAGCGGTTTCTTAGCATTTTTTTTTGTTGAAAAAAATCAAATTCGCCAATTCATATGAATTAAGCATATGCGTATACTTATCATTTTTGAAAAAAATGAATGACTGTATTGAAAATATTAAATTACATATTAAGAAAAAAATATTAATTAAAACTATTGGTATGCACACAAAAGTCAAGACCAAGTTAGAACAGTCAATCAAACGTCATTTGTCAAAACAATAATAAACAAAAAATTGTATATTTTTTTCTTGTTGTAGATAATGCAACTTTTTGATTTTATTACTAATGTAGTAATTATGTAGGCCCAGTGGCAATACTGATCAACCAACCAGTGCAATATTCGTTATGCTATTATTGTTATACATATAATTTATATATTTTCCTTAGATGTAAGCATAAACTAATAACATAAGGACCCGAACCTCTGCTGTCATTTGACATTTGCCAAAAAGCTGAAACACGCACACAAGTAATTTTTCAGTTCCTCTTCCAATAAACCCATTGATAAAAACGCACACAAGAATCTTTTCTGTTCCTCTTCCTATAGACACGTATACACCACAGCCCTAGTAATTTGTTTTTGTTTTGTATTTCGATTTCACATCTATTCATGGATAGAGTTTCAAAAGTACAAATACAACAATGTAAACAAATGGGTTTTGGGGGTTAAAACGTACGAAGTTTTACGATCTTAGTATGGCTTATTTGTGAATGTAAGTTTTCGGTACAAACCACAAATAAGCCATAATAAAGATTGGAAACCTTCGTACGTTTCACCCCCCAAAACCCATTTGTTTACATTGTTGTATTTGTAGCTTTGACACTCTATCCATGAATAGATGGGAAATCGAAAAGCAAAACAAAAACAAGTTAATAATTTTTTGAAAAAAAAAAAATAATAAGATAATAATCAAACATGACATTACGACTATATCGAACACAAAAAAGGCTGTCGTTCAAGTGCAGCTTGAAAAAAATTATGCATAGTGTCGGAAAGTGTCGCATTGTTCTGCAGTGTCGTATATCCCGGTGTTACTTGACATTTTGACTTTCACGCTAACAGCATAAAATATTCCGAAGATGTCGATTAAAGAAATTCGATATTAGACCTGTTCCTTTTCTGCAATTTATGCGAGGCTAAGTCCCGTTTCACACAAGGAAACTGAGTTGCCGGCAACTGGGAGTTTTACGGCGAGAAGGGCAAGAAGTAAGGGGAATGAAAAAAATCTTTCCGGTCAACGATTTGAAGGATTTTTTTGACGTTTTGCTTTGAATTCCAATTAGCCCAACAAAATCTACCCAGTTTCCTCCTCAGTTTCTTGGTGCCAATATCTTCGTGTGAAAGCTTCAAGGCAATTTAAAGGAAAATTTCAAAAAAATCTCCAGCAACTGGTTTCCCTGTGTGAAAGGGGACTTACACATACACATGCCTGAATTCACCGACGTCGGTGACTACTTTCATGAAAGCAAAAAGCAATTTGCAGGTGTAAACAAACACTTACGCGTCGCGTTGCTTCGGTTGGGAACATATTTGAAAGTATAACGAAAGTTGTTTGCTCACCATTTTCATTTTTTATTCATGGTTACAGCCGGCCGGTGAATTCATGCAATATTCCTTGCATTTCAGTGTAAGAATGCGTGTGTGGCACATGTTAGAAATAAATAGTTTGTTGAGAGTTTTGAAATTATATAATTTATTAACCGAGCTTACATCTGCAAGGATTCCCCCGCGCCAGTGATGACTACTTTTGCGAAAGTAAAAACTTACTTGCAGGTGTAGGCACATGCGCGTCAGTTGATAAATGCAGGTTCCCAACTTTTCATGTGCCAGCTAAATAGGTTGGTAGAATCTTACACTTAATTGTCACCTTTTTCATTCACATACGTTAAATATGCAAGGAAAATCAAGTTTGCTGTGTAACAGCAGACGTTGATCTCCTTTTCTATAGCAGATAACCCGATGATATAAACGATGATAGATATAAAAATTTTGAGCATGTGTCGATAAGTTTGTATTCTTAATTATATGTATATATATATATATATGTATATATCAATAAGTTTGTTAGATGATTTTTGTTTAATCAAATAAACTCTGAAAAAGATACGCCTGAGTGTACTATACTGTCTTATCGTTGTGTTTAGTGTACAAAATGGGCAATAATAGTGTTTTATAGAACGGGCTCAGACATAAATGAAGGAAATAAAAGAAATTACGTATACGCCCAAGTATCCCAATGTGTTATTATAAATCAATTTTTACATATGAAGGTCATCACAGTAAGGGTATTCATGCGACAAGATAATTTTCCGCTTTGCAGAAAGAAGTACCTTTCCACTGGGCGTTGCATGAACGCCCCCTTAAAAATACTTGCGTAAATGTAGGAAACAATCAGCTCTTCATTGCACTAACTTTGTGAGGTTTATTTCTACGCTTTCTATATCAAATTCTTGAGATAATTTTATCTGATTTGCAGAATATTTTTCCCATACAAACTTTGACAGTTCATTTCTGCGGAGATAAAATTATCTGGCTGAGACAAGGGTTCGTAAACAAAATTTCCGAAATCTGCGGAACATTGAACTTAGCTTTTGTGTGCCATATTTCTGAACCATCCCATTCTAAAGATATTTATTAGTTTTTTCATAACTTGGTTAATATGTATTTCTGAATATCAATCCATCCATCCTGTAAATATATTTAACATTTAAAAAGAATAAATTCTAATCGAATATACCTATTTTGTTTTTACCCCATTTTACCCTATAAGCAGCTAAGTTAAAAAAAATCACCCCTAAGGCATGTAAATTCTCACACAATTTTTTTCGCTTAGCCCATTTCATCGTACAAACAGCTAAGCTTTGCAAAAAATATTTAGCCCTCAAGCCATTTGCAAACTTCAACCTTTCAAAACCAAAAGAATTTTTATAAATTGAAGGTGAGGTTTCTGAGTTTACCCTTAGCAAACAAACTGATATAGATGAATTTCACTTTATAAGAATAAAATTATCAATATCTGTGGAGCGGTTTCTTAGCATTTTTTTTTGTTGAAAAAAATCAAATTCGCCAATTCATATGAATTAAGCATATGCGTATACTTATCATTTTTGAAAAAAATGAATGACTGTATTGAAAATATTAAATTACATATTAAGAAAAAAATATTAATTAAAACTATTGGTATGCACACAAAAGTCAAGACCAAGTTAGAACAGTCAATCAAACGTCATTTGTCAAAACAATAATAAACAAAAAATTGTATATTTTTTTCTTGTTGTAGATAATGCAACTTTTTGATTTTATTACTAATGTAGTAATTATGTAGGCCCAGTGGCAATACTGATCAACCAACCAGTGCAATATTCGTTATGCTATTATTGTTATACATATAATTTATATATTTTCCTTAGATGTAAGCATAAACTAATAACATAAGGACCCGAACCTCTGCTGTCATTTGACATTTGCCAAAAAGCTGAAACACGCACACAAGTAATTTTTCAGTTCCTCTTCCAATAAACCCATTGATAAAAACGCACACAAGAATCTTTTCTGTTCCTCTTCCTATAGACACGTATACACCACAGCCCTAGTAATTTGTTTTTGTTTTGTATTTCGATTTCACATCTATTCATGGATAGAGTTTCAAAAGTACAAATACAACAATGTAAACAAATGGGTTTTGGGGGTTAAAACGTACGAAGTTTTACGATCTTAGTATGGCTTATTTGTGAATGTAAGTTTTCGGTACAAACCACAAATAAGCCATAATAAAGATTGGAAACCTTCGTACGTTTCACCCCCCAAAACCCATTTGTTTACATTGTTGTATTTGTAGCTTTGACACTCTATCCATGAATAGATGGGAAATCGAAAAGCAAAACAAAAACAAATTACTTGGGCTGTGTTGTCTATGTGTCTATAGGAAGAGGAACAGAAAAGATTCTTGTGTGCGTTTTTATCAATGTGTCTATAGGAAGAGGAACAGAAAAGTTACTTGTGTGCGTGTTTCAGCTTGTAGGCAAATGTCAAATGAAAGCAGAGGTTTCCGGTCTTTACATTATTAGTTTATGGTACAAACGAAGAGAAGAATAAAGAACGATTCATTCTGGAATCGACTTCCGACTGAGCAAGTTGTGTTTTATTTCAAGCTGATTGGATGACTGACTATCTCCATAATAGAAAGTTTTGCGTTAAGATAAGAGATGTTTATAGTGAGTTAAAGAATGTTACGTATGGTATTCCACAAGGATCTAATTTGGGACCTCTACTATTCATCCTTTATCCCAACGAGCTTCTTCGATTGTTTAAATTAAGCATTCCGTTCGCTTTTGCCGATGACACTGCTATTGTTGTTAGTGATAGGTCCATTGCTATTGCAACTACGGTGATGCATAAGAAATTTGATGCAGCTGTACGATGGTGTCACGACAACGTGTTGGTAATAAACGCTTCTAAAACAAAATTAATGCATATCCGAAGTCCACATTTCAAAAAAACTGACAAGCAAATGTACTTCACGAATGATTCCTGCCCAAACACGCACAAAGAATACATGGAAGTAGTTGAAAGTTACAAATATCTTGGTGTTGTTATTGATTGCCATTTCCTTTGGGACAAACATATAAATAAATTACGAAATCAACTGAAGAAAGGTCTTTATGCACTCTCTCACTTGAGATACCATGCTTCTGAGGACGTTTTGCGACAAGTCTATTATGCACTACTAGAGTCGAAAATAAGGTATTGTATACTTGCATGGGGAAACGCGGCAACAACTCACAACAGCAAGATCAATAAACTTCAAAATTCAGCTCTAAAAATTATTCAAAACAATAAGAGGCAGCAAACTGAAAGCAGTTTTAGAGTACTTAAAGTCAATCAGATCTTCAAGATGACGATACTATTGGAATACCAAGAAGACAACCGTTTTATTCAACCGATACAACATACATCATATTAACACCAGAAAACGAATAAGAGTTATGCTTCAAATCCCAAGAAACTATAACACATATGGCAAAAGAAAGCTGCATTACATTGTTCCTCCTTACCTCAAGAACTAAAACAAATAAGAAATTATAAAACAAGAAAAAAACGATTGAAACTTTTCTTTCTAACGTAAATAGTTGAAAAATATATGTTATTGAAAATTTAACTTGTGATGTAATTTTATAATTTGTATCTAAAAGTTTACTTTGAAATTGTTTATTTTTAATTTGTTAAATCAAAGCTCTCTTTTTATTACTTAAAAAAAGATAGTCACACAATCTTCTGCAGAAAAGCTTAGGCTTCGCAGGAATATTAATAATATTGTTACGTTATTACAAAAAGAATCTACCAAGTAAATTTGCTGGGTTAATCTAAGTATTTAAAAAACAAATCAATAAAAATTTAATTTTTTTATTTTGAAGCATTTAAGTAATAATAGCCAGTTTATTGATACGAAAAACAATCAAAACAACTATAAAACTTTTGTATAATAAAATACTAGATTTTTGCTGAACTCTCGTATCAATTTAATTGTACAAAATTGTAAATTTTAACAAAAAAACAGTCGTTTTGCAAACAAATCCAGTCTTTATTAATATTATAATATAATGATAAATAAGTTGAAGAAAAACCAAAAAAAAAAACTTCGTTTTCAGAACCCTAACAATTTAAACAATAAATTAGTCGCCTAAACTAAAAAATTGTTATTAAAACAAAAGAGGAGTCAATTTAACTCTAGGCCTCGGCCACGCACTGAGCGACCGAGCGACGTTGAGCGACGTCGCTTAGCGACGATGATCCTTTCACAAAGCGACGTCGTCTACGACGATTAATAAGTGATAGTCGTTAAAAAGCCAGGGCAATCAATCCGTTACAACAGAAGCAGTATTTCGGCTTTAAGTTTGAGAAATGAGCTTATTTGTGAGCTTGGAAGTTAAAAAAAAAAATAAAATATTTGAATAAGAAATTACCTGAACAGTTACAAATTTTTGCAACCTCTTCCCATTTTTTATCACTAATATTCTTATTTTTAATATCTTGTTCTTTATCCTGCCGTAAAACATGTCGGCTTTGAACAGCCGCAATTAAACTTTCAATGTCTATATTGGCCATGTTTCTTTTACGTCGCTCAGCAGCGTCGCTCGTCTCCCAGTAACAATATGGCCATATCTATAGGTTTTAATAAGTTCTATTTTTGTTGGTCGCTCAGCGACGTCGCTCGTTCGCCTGTCGCTTAACCATTAGCCAAACGTAAGAACCACCAAATAATCAAAACAGAAATATAACAAATAATTTTGAGAGTTCTCACGATTTTGTTCTAGTTTGATCAGAATAGAAAATTCTGTTCTTTTGTGCTCTAATCTAACATTAAATCAGAACAATTCAGAAGAGACAATTCTTCACTGCACAGAAAAAAGTTGTGTCCAGAACACTTGAAAACAATTCACTGCACATAGCTAATAAGTGTGGAAGGAAAGAAATCCACGAAATGATTACACACAACTTTCGTTTATACTCTTAACTTTTTTTTAATCTTTCACTTTAAACCTGTTGGCTTAAAATTACTAAGCTACATATAGCTTAAGGCCTTAAACCTTTTCCTTATTATGGAAAAATCGGACTACTTTACTTTCGTCTCGCGTTTTCTTGCACCAATTGTTGAAACAGTGGTATTGTCTTGTTCTCTAATACCCGTTCGAACTCGAATAACGAAACTCGTGATAGGGCTGATTAAAAACATGTGTCTGCTACTTGACATTTTAAACTTTTTAACATTTGCAACAATTTACAGAAGCATAGAATACAAAAAAAAGAGAGTTCATACTTATTGTACTAGATTTTCTTCAGCAATTTTCGGACGGACCCTTTATTTGTATTATGGCTTATAGAAACTATGGATAAGAGGTAGGGCCGGTCCGAGCTAAATGACCGCCCTGTACAAACTCTAAGTTTAGCGCCCCATTTTTCAATTTACATATTCAAATTAATAACACTTTCCACAACACATACTTTTTATTTCCACCTTTCACTTCGCTTTCCTAAAAAATAAACCGCGACTTTGAAAACTTAAATGTATGCAGATATTGAAAACCACAATTAATATTAAAAACTGTATTCTCTATTAAACAGCAACTGAACTTAGAAATATCATTATTGCAGAAGGAAATGTCAATAATGCACCGACGCTACGCACAGTTGTTTGCTCTTTTTTTCATTGTGTTTATCTTAAAGTCTTAATAAAACAGCTTATTTTAAAAAAATAATATTAAAAGTTTCTTTAAAATGGCTTTTCAATTTTTTTTCCCTAAAAATGTTTTTTAAATTTTATACATACAAAAATAATTTCTTAAAAAAAACCGGTCCAACGATTTTTGATTTTTTTTATATATTCTTATTTCTCTAGGAATTCAAATGGCATCTTTGTTTTCCCTCAAACTGTAACAACTAAGCAATATAAAAACATTTTATTATGTGTATTATCCGTTTATTTCTACCTTATTATATTTCATTTGTATGAATTTTTGCATACATCACTGAATACTACATATACAATGTAGGCGCTCATACTTATTTATACATACATATATCGATTATGGGTGGCAATGGCGCAGTGGATAAAGTGCTTGATTGCTAACTAGGACGTGCGGGTTCGATCCCCACGCTAGGCGCATTCTTTTCTATACCTCCAATTTTAATTGGATGCCGCCCATTGGTTTAAATGAGACAGTCAATACCTGGTTCTCAAATCTACTGTGCCAAACTAGTGCCGTGCAGTTCAGGTTGCATTTAAAAGACCTTAGGTCTTACAGACATATAGTTAAATTTAAAAAATTTACTAAATTATAAAGTTATATGCATACCTACCCACCTATCCCTTATTTTCATTATTATATGTACATATTTACATACCTAAGTTCCGTGTATGTATGCAGATACATATTACCCCCCTAACTTACAAAATTTAAATCCATAATCTAGATTTAATTCTGCATTTGTTTAGTAACTATTCCTTGAATCATCCATTCGACAATTATTCATAATACTAAGAATCAAGGTAATCTTATCTACATGGGCTGTAAGCGTGCATGGGATAACCAAATTACTTATCTAATAATAGCTTTAATGTTTAAATACATTAAAGTTGTTAGATACAAGGGCAAGTTCGTATGATCCAGTCGTGCATTTTATTTCGCTATTTATCCAAACATCTATAAAAGTTCTTTTTCTTGTGTTTTTTTCTTCTCTGGCATCGAACATGTATTAAACTCACAATATTCCATTCAAACAAATTCTGAGTCGAATATCCCATAAGTGAGGAATTAAAATCTGCACGTTTCACTCAAATGGTTCCAAAGGAATTGTAGAATGAGTTTATTATTTTGAGATTTTATCCTGTGAAAATTTTTGATTGCTTGTGCAAGAAATTAATCTTGCACTGCCTTGGTGCGATTGGCTCACAATGAACTTGTTTTTGTGCATGAATTTACCTTGCAAGCCTGCACCAACGTTATCTTGATGGGATTTTTTTATTTTTACTCTATTCACACTAGGTTGTTTCTCGTGTAATTATATGAATGGTCTTTCGTGTCAGATGAAATGCCTTAATTTGAATTATTGGAAGATAATTATTGCGTTCAAATAAATTTTAGAAATACATACATAGCCATAGGTAGCCGGTTAGACGAACATAAATTCGAACAATGAAATTATGTGTATACATAATTGTTTTTTGTATTATGGTTTGACATTGCGCCCCCAAATCTTGGCGCCCTGTGCATTTGCACATCCTGCACATATGATCGGTTCGGCCCTGATCAGAGGTGCAATAAGCGTTTTTTTTTCATTAACAGGGCTGTTTAATAACTATATAATATTTGTCGTATAATTTGTGGATAGTTTCTCGAATAATTGTTAATTTTCACTTCTGTGTATGGGGAATTTTTCGATTTAAAACAAAAAGTGCACGAGACAAAGTTTAAAAAAAAATATGGTTATTATTTAAGGAAGTCTAAATTATTTTATATTTGTAAGTACCTTAGTGGCATAATGCAATCTAATTGAAGGCATTCATTTCGTTTACTGTCGTCATCAACTTTCATGATATAAAACTTAGCATTGGCGTATTGAAAAACTTCACATTCTTGTTGGTGAGCCTCAGCTCCACTTATTATACAATCTTTGCATAAAGGCCATCCGCACTTGGGACATTGAGACCCGTCCAAACTACAATTCACTGGTACAAAACAACCTAAACACACAACAGGCGAACTTAGTTTTGGTCCATAAGCAAAAGGATATTCTTCTATAAGAATGTCTGACTCAGAAATTGATTCACTTGCGACAAGATATCTCCCTAGCACCGGACTATATTCGATTTCAGTAAGATTTGTACTAAGAGACATTTGCACGACCGATTGGATTTAAGTAGGTAATGCTTTTGATCGTCTGGTGCTCTGGTCTCTTGTAGGATCTTTTTGACAACACAAGATATGAGTTTGCGAAAAGTGTCTAGTAAATATTTTTTGGCAATGAGTTTCATATGTATATGCAAACAAAAAAACTATCTATAGTTAAAAATAAATATAAAAAAATTATTATTTACAAAGGCTATTGTGTGTAGACCTAGTTTTGTTAGAACTGCGTACATACATACTATTATGTACCATTAGGTACGAAACCAGTGACTTACTTTAGCCCTAAAATAAAATTGTCTCATAATAAAACTAACGATACACAAAATGTATGTGATGTATTTATTACTACGAATACCAACTCAATGTTATAAATTTGTAATAAATTTCTTTATGACGTTGATTATGTTTTAAAAGTATTAGTTTTAAATTTATTGCAAATAATTATTAAAGAAAAGTGAATATTGAAAAAAGCATTTTAATGGTGTGAATGTATTTAGATACAAAACGTGTAGCAAAAACTCATTACATACACAATGTAAGTACATAGCATAAGCATTTATCGCTATATTCAATACAATTCACATTAATTCATATTTCAATTGGTTGATCATAGTTAGGCAGTGAATAGGCATTTATTAAGGCTCTATTCAACGTTGCATAAATTCATATTCATAAATCGTTTGAAGATTGATTTTCCTTAGCATACACCTGTGTCAAATAGAGTAGTAAAAAGAGAAATCTATTAGGATCAACATCAACTTTGACATTTCGTCGGCTGAAAATTACGATTTTTCGATGTTTCGAAAACCGCTAAGCGGCGTAGTTGATCCACTTGCAATTTCGAAATGAAATGCGTGTTATTCCATTCATCTTTCCAATTGATTATAGACTTGGTTGGATTTGAGTTCTTTGGATGTTTGATTTACGATCTTGCCGCCATAAAACTTGAAATACGGCGAATGGAAAACGAAAAATTATGTGCAGTTTAGAGAAAAGACGGAAGGTCCTAAATTTCTCTTATTTCATATTCGGTGGAGAGTTATAGAGCAGAAAAAATGGTTTACTGTTCCGGCTTTTGGTTTGTGGTTATTAGAGTAAATTGAATCCCATCTCAATAATTATTTTTTAGGAATGTGCATTACTAGGAAAAGAACTACCAATATTCTATTATTTTTGTTATTGTTTTGACAACTAACCTTTAATTGTCTGTTCTTTCTTGTTCCAACTTTTCTCTTATAATCTGTTCTGTCATATACAGTTCCGCTCTGATGTTTTTTTTTCAGTGAACAAAGCTATTATTGAATTTAATATCAAAATGAGTTTTCCATACCAAAGCATCCTAGAGCCTGGTTACACGAGCATAAAAAATGATCAATTTTGTAGATACACACAGGAAATAAATTGAGTGGGCATACAAGGGAATTGGATGGTAAATTAGAAGGGAATTGGATGGTAAATAGGTAACCCAGTCTGTTACAAATACAACGAAATGGAAATGGTACCAGGAAAACAAAGCTATTGTGTAGTACCTTTTGCTTCGGCGGCAAAATAAAAATGAACATTTCTGCCAAATAGGAACGTTTTAGAATGAAATATGATCTTTAACGCGATACTCATATCTGAAAATGACGAAACTTTGCCTTTTTTTCATCCCTTTCTTTCATTCGAAAAATTATCCGCTCTCTTTCTAAAGTTGATTACTTTTTACGCTCGTGTAACCATGAACTTATGTAGCTATATAGCCACCAGCGGTGTTTAATTACCGCCAATAACCCATATGGTTCACCCCGTGATAATAAAACGATCTGGGTTATGTACTTAAATGTAGCCTCTGTTCGCCGAATTTGATGGAAACCTCGATCTCGTATTTTTTTGTAATACGTGTTAAAAAATAACCCAGACCCGGGCCCATAAATAATAAAACGCAGCTAAAATTCAACTTCTAAGTGGGCTTTTGGTGATTTTTTTATTAAAGTTAGGATTTCAAGGCTTGCAAGTGTGACGCTATATTGATGATAAGACCCGAGTTATTAAAATGACCTATAAGTAGCAGAGATCACATAACTTGTGAAAGAAAAACTCGTTTAACAAAATGTCTGTCTCTGTGGCATTAAACGACGCTCCCACAGGTCAATTAACGATGGCAGAAGTATGCACATGCCACGAAAAATCTCCAATGGAGTCCAATAAATCCAAAACAATATTACCTTTTGAATAACTTATGAGCACTGTTGAAAGATCGGCCATATATTGACGTTTCATGTATGTGTTTAATGTCAGAAATAGGAGCGTATTCGTAAGAAGAATTGAACTCGAAATTTTATTCGAATTTGACATTACGAAGATAGAGAACACCAAAAAACTTGGTACCGCAATTCTGTCTATCTGTAGAGCGATCTATAGCCTAAACATATAACTCTAATATAACTTATTTATGACCGGTTACTTTTATATCATATTTTTCTTAAATACATACGGTTAATAAATTGATGCACTTCCAACAAAACATTACTTAAATTCACTTACTTACTTCTTTTTCATATATTAGAGATCTTGTAACGGAATTCTAAAATCATGAAGTTCGTTCATTGACAGGGTCGGCCCCGTTTTTTTGAAAAACCTAAGAGTTTTCAAAAATTCCTAGATTTTTCGCTTCTCAAAAAACACCCGAGTGCAATTAATTTTATGTTGCAGTAAAGCAAGTCATTTTCCACATCCACAACTTCAAAGTTTTCTATATTGGATACCTGTGTTCAAAAATAAATTTGAGTATTCTTTTAATCTCCAAATTAAAAATAACAAGTTGCATACGAAACGAGAATTCACAACAAAGCAATATTACTTCCGATTAGGGATATGAGCGATGTTCATCTATGTTAACGAAACATCGATGTTAAAACAATAATCGATGATTAAATATCCAAGTTGAAGGAATAATAAAGGAAATTCCTAAAAAAAACATCAATGTTCTCAATTCGATAAATTATTAACGATGATGAGTATTCCATTTTGTTCTCAATATCGCTCATCCCTACCTCATCTCATGTGACTTTGAAAGTTTGCTTAGCTGTGTTTGGTATATTTTTTGTAGTAAGAAGTGTAACAACTGTCAAACTTCAAGAGTGGGGGAAATTTTGTAAATCTTGCAACAAAGTAAACAAACGTAAATTGGCCACATATGTGTATAATACTTCAGTGGACACAAAGAAATAATGTAGCGATGGGCATAATTGAATGAACACTCTAGACAAACCAAAAATGAACTAAAAAAAATAAGAGAATAAGAAAAACACAACACGCAATACAAAGAATAGTACACACGACAAAAATATTCTATAGAAAAGACTCGATAATTCCAGTGAAAAAATATTAAGATTTTCCACTTCTCGATTATTTCTGTTTTCCTTACTGCGTTTTTTTCCTTATTCTTGTTTGTCGCTAGTTTTCAATACAACCATTTCATTCTGGTTCACAAATAATGAACTTTTCGCTCAAGTTCTCATACCTCTCGAATGTGCATATCACTAACACAAGCAAATGGCAGAACAATCTTGTCGTCTTGTTGCTTTGACAGTTTTTGCATCAGTTACCCACAAGAATCCTTGCAAGAATTCGCAACTTTTTCAACGTAGTGGAAGTTTTTCTCCTCTACCTTATGACAGGCTTTGTAGTAATATTTTAGAGTTAACAAACAGCATTTTGTGAAAATTGGTAATTACTCAACTTGCCCCAGCTAAAAACCTAGATCAACTTCATGGCGAGTTGACGGCGCCGGTAAACATTTGCTTACCAGGGTGACTTCAGGTTTTTCAAAAAAACGTTTAAGGGTTACTTCAGGGGTCAACGAACAAACTTATACCTATATTCCTTTAAGCGGAAAACAAACATATTTCTATTTTATTAATGATAATCCATTAAACATAAGTATGTTCATACGACCGAATATGGGTCTTAAGTTTTTTTTTTTTTAATATTTATAAATAACTATAAGTAAACTATTTGCTGAACTATTTTATCTTGCTCAAAAACACAATTTAATACAAAAGCCTATTGTTCTCAAAAATACAACACAGACGAATTTACAAGATTTATTTGTTTGTATACAATGATGTGGACTGTTGCGACTCAATTAATAGCAACATGTTTCAATCACACAAAGTAAAACAAAAAAAGTCTAAAATAAACAACAAATTAAAAAAAAAAGTAAAAAAAAATTATAAATAACACAAAAATAAACACAAGAATATAGTAGCGTTACAACTAACCTTAAAGGGGTTATGCAATCCAATTGAGTGCATACACCATCTGCACTTACATTGCCAGCAAATTTTACATTTGCTTCCTGGAAAACCTCACATTCCAAATTATGATCCACTGAATCTATACACATACCACATAAAGGCCAATCGCATTTCTCACATCGATCGATGGAATCACCATCTTCGTCGAAATGCAAATACATGTAGCATCCGAGGCAAACTATTCCACTATGCTGTTTGGGGCCGACCGCAAATGGAAGTTCATCGACCACAACTTCACCCGATTTGACATCGTCCGAGAGAACGATAATGCGACCGAATTGGGCATCGACTTCCACGTGAATTTTGTTCATAATTTTAAGTAATTATTATTTTTTTTTTACTAATTTATTACAGCAAAAAGAAAAATGTTCGCGAAAGGATCAAACCAAACGATCAAGGTGATTAATTGCGATGAAATCTGGTCAAATCGCTCTATGTCGTCTAAGCACGATCCGATATGTATATCTGAGAAAGTGTACTTGCGACTCGCGACGAGAGGCTGGGGCTATTCGTGCGGCGGAAGAGATCCAATATAATGGCACGATAAGTTGGTCTAAATTTAATGTTTTCAAAAAAGTATTTACATGGTGGCTCTTCAAAAATTATCTAAATATATCTAATTTTTGTTGAATGCTAAGCAGGAGAACTGTATTACCGAAGATAAAATATACTAGCTGTCTGAAAATGTCGATTCGTCATTACATTTCCCGGGAATAGTTGTTGTAAGTTTTTCTAATATTGAAAAAAATT
Source organism: Philhelius pedissequus (assembly GCA_910595825.1). Taxonomy (NCBI): domain Eukaryota; kingdom Metazoa; phylum Arthropoda; class Insecta; order Diptera; family Syrphidae; genus Philhelius; species Philhelius pedissequus. Next base: position 332,726,826 of record OU343160.1, read on the forward strand.
AATAATATAAGACTTTTTTTGGGAAAACAACTCGCAAGCATATAAATATGTGTTGATTGATAAATAAACCAAGAAATATCGGCCATAAAGGTCATTCTATACGCCTTTTCGATTGGCGATCCGGAACACGTTCCCCCAATAAAATACCCGGTAACAATTTGACTGATTTTGAATTGTATTTGTGAAAATTAAATTGAAAAAAAATCACATCGGCTAAAAGAATTTCCAAGTCTCTTGATTTCATTTTAGTTACATATTTTCTTGTATCAATAATAATCAGCTATAACTTGCTTCTTTTTATGTTATTTTACCAGAAAAGTAGTTTAAATTCAATAAACACATCGAAATTACACAACAAATCAACCCGATGGTTTTGACATTTTAATTATGAGAGTGTATTAGTGATTCTGTTTTCGATTCTGAAATGAAATCCAGAATTGTTTTCTGCTCTGTTTAGAGTACAAACTGACGGTTGTCAGAAAAGTTCTGGACGGCCAATCGAAAAGGACATATGACCATAAGCTTGAAGCAGCGCTCATGTCTTGTTTAAAAAGTAATTTTTTTCGACATATGGCTGCACAAACATTGATTTTTTTCGACTCCAATGGATTTTTTCATGGCAAGTTCATAGTTCCATAATCGTTATTATGGTCTGCGGAGACGGCCTGTCATTAAATTAGTTAACGAAGAGAGCGCTTACGAGAGAATAAACTAATGTCGATTTCCTTACAACACAACAATTTATTCGCGACGGATATGTAGCACTTTTCTTCCCTTAAACGAATTTCATTGACAAAGATGTTGAATTTTTTCTGAAAAATTGAATTCTCTCGAATCTCTTTTTGAAGGCGGACTTACACAGATTCTCACACGAATATTCACACACACCACAAACTTGACATTTGGGAGAAGATCTTGTGATTATTTGCAAAACGTTTTGATGCAAGTTCAATTGGTTAATACATTATAATTGTGACAAAGACGGATATCGCTACTAATAGCGAGTTTCATTTAAATTTCAAAGAACTCCCCTCAAAATGGCGATTTGATCTTTTAAATCAAACTCTGTGTCCAAATTTAATTGTAGTATTGGCCGCTTTCGGTGGCATACGCAAAGCAATCCGGATTGCTTTGTGTTGTTGTAACGCCTAAGGAAAAACCAGCTGATGAACTAAACATATGTTGTCAAGCACAAATCTCAAGCTACCCAAAAATGGGGGCGTTCTGTAGCGCACAGCTTTCTGATACATTGGTGAAAAATATATTGTGCGTTTGTGAACGTATAAAACCCAATAGGTAACCATTTCTATCAAAAGTCAAAACAGAAAAAAAAACTATTTGCTTATGATAACGCTTCGGCTCAAAGTGAATTAAACATACATTTGTTGGCTTAAATATAAATTAAAAATGAATCAGGAAGTAAGAACCACAAATGTTTCAACCGATTCAGAAGAAGATGATATATTAGGTACGTAATTAAAGTTCACAAACAACAATTGAAAAGACAGCTGATTTCGTAGTCAGCTTTGTACTACGATACCTAAGTATACCAGAAATTTAGCGCTAGCTTGACTTCGATTTGGAAATCATATGTTTTGCTCGTTGTTATGGTCGTCAGATGTTAATTGATAGATATTTAACACGTATTACAGCAACAAGGAACGTATTGCACAGCAAAGCTGTGAGCTACCGAACGCCCCCAATTATTATTAATTTGAGTAACAGCTGATTCAAAACTTCAGATTTGTATGCAATACAACTGACTTAACAGAGAAAGCTACCTGGATCGTTCGAACACAAACCCGCTACTAAGGTATCTTGGCTAGACTATCGGCATTGCACCGAACGCGGCCAATGCTGAATGTCTGACACACATATTTCTGAAAAAAACATCTTCATCATCAGATGATGACGAAGATGAGGACAAAGCAATAAAAAACTCCACTAAATTTATAAAATTTAAATTATTAACTTCTTCATCTATTATTTGTTTATTTTTTAGTTTAATTTTTTTAGCAGGGATTGGCACAATTTCACAATAAATTAATAACAAAATAGTTTTCATTTGATGTTTGACAGAAAAAACGTTTTACATGTATGCGTGCATTCAGATCAAATCTGCCTACCCACCAAAGATGAGCTCTTTCGTGTTGAGATCTGATCTAGATTTGCTCTTTTTGTTGAAACGAAACTCTCAAAATTCAAAAAGATGAAATCTTTTGTCAGAAAGATCAGATCTTTTCTTAAATGAAACTCGCTATAAAATTCAATGTTTTTGAGTTGAAAGAAATTTGAATAAACGTAGCAAGCTCTTTTTTTGAATGTGTGTGTGGAAGTGTCAAACTAAATTGTTTTCCTCATTTTAAAATTCTTTACTAGTAAAAAGAAATCGACTTATATAAATTTGATGTTGTCCTCGATTATGAAAGAAATAAGACCATTCCACGGCTTTTTCAAAATACGAAATGTTTGTGTTCATACTATGTACCTTAAAACACGCAGTTCGTTGCGTTATTAATATTATATCAATGTATATATATTTTTCTCTCAATTACGATGTATTAATCAATTAAACTTACTTAAATCTCCGAAATGTCAAATCCTTGTGAGAATCTGTGTAAAAAAATTCAATTTCTTTGGCTAAGGAATTCGTTTAAGGTAACACAAATTGCTACAGACCCGTTGCGAATCGATTTTTGTGTTGTAAGGAAATCGACATTAAATTCAACGAAAAAATCAATATCTAGTTATTGTTTTTTTCCTCTATAAATTGTTTAATTTATTTAAAGAACTAAAATTATGAATAATAATTGTGACTTTGCTGCTACCATAGTTATAGTCTTTGTTATTCATCATCCATTATTATTTGTGTAAGAATAAAGGCAAATTCCAAAATTCGACGTTATTTCAATTTATGAAAGCGAAAAAACGGCAAATTTCTATGTTCGGCCTTATATCGCTTTTAATTTATAAATATATTTAGATAATAAGGATTGCTAACTTTTCTGGTTCCTAGATATTTAAAACGGTAGCGTATCGGAATCTGGCTTTCAAAATCCCGTTTTGTTCAAAATTTAAATCACTTCTCTAAAATATTATAATAGATTTGGGTTTCTGCTAAATTATTCTTATCTCGAATTTCTTACATTGGATTTTTTCTGAACACATTCGAATTATTTCTAAAGAAAATCAATTTTATGGTTAAAATAAAATTGCGTTTTTAGTAAGTGTTTTGTAGGGCCATTTAAAAGGTTGTATAAAAAAGCTAGAACTAATATGGAAGGAAACACACATTTTGAATCACGCGCCTGTAGAATCCGTTACGACCCCCCCCCCCCAGCATGAATGACACGTATTTCAAAAAAAGAAATTATAATTTATCGTTTATCATGTTTGGATGAATGTATGTATTACAAGGTTTTTTGAAAAATGATTAAAGAACAGTAGTGAAACGTGTCTTGTTAATGGAACTGCTTTCTTCTGGGGTGGAATCGGCTAAGGTGATTTGTGATTGTCACATTTCCGACAATCTACAAACTACAAACTGAGAAAATAAAAATGTTTCGCTCGTATGCCAAAAGTTTTTTAATTTGTACCTACTATTAATTTATTCTAAATGCCAATTAATAACAAAATAAATTAAAAGTTGAAATAAATATGTGTGAGAAAAGCAATGACTTTACCCAATTACATGCACATACTTCTGTTTTATCGGATATACTTTGTTGAATGTAATGTATATGGGTGTGCACATGTACATATATGGTTTCTTTTTTCGGAATTTGTGAAATCATAAAAGCAATTTTACAAATTTACAAAATTAGATAATAAATGAATTTTATATGAAAATGACACCAAAATAGTTGTCACAAGAAAAAGTCACCAAAATGTGATTATCACATGTGACAGTCACCTTACGCAGCCCAAATTTATTTTTTGTGACTGTCAACTATCACAAATCACCTTAGCCGATTCCACTCCTGGACTTTTAAAATTCAATTCTGAAGCACATTGAAAACTCGCTAACTACCCAAAGTGGTTTCTTTATTCAAAAATAACTGCCTAGTTATTGATCACAAATTTATATTCTTATTGCATATCCTAAGGCTCTAAACTACAATGAAGTTAGCCATAGTTCTTAAATCTTTAGTCTATATTGCAGTTCTGGCTACCATTTTAGTGCGTGCATCTCCTTTTCCCATCGCAGAAACACGTTTTTTTCACAGGCACCAAAAAGAGATACCAATATTTAACTGCATTGAATTGGGCTAATTTCATTCGCACCTACAGTCTTCTTCTAAAACTCTAGTCATCTCATTTTCACATTACCAATTCAATCAAGCAAGAGAGTAGATTTTTTCGCAATAATCCAGTGGAAGTCTTAATTGTGCTGTGTCGGTGTTTGCTCGAATAAGAGTCTCGTGTTCCTCTTTGCAAAAAAGTTAATTCCTTTTCCAATTAAAAAAAATCTTATTATAAAAGTAAGTAAATTTATAAGTATTCGCTTCAATAAAATTGCTTTTGGATTATTATTGTCTCTAGTTAAAATGAGAACTCGTTTTAAATTGCCATCATGGTAGAGATGAAAAAAAAATGATTTCCTTTCGTATGGAGTGAAAAATCAATTTTGTCATGTAATCCAATGAATATATCGAATAGTAGGTAATCAAAATTATATCAGTCTGATTGTCCTTCGCCCATGGCCATGAGCCGGCTTCCTATTTAGATCGCGATAAGAGCTTAAAAGAAAATGCAACTTCATTATCTCGAGAATTAGAACTAGTAACGTGTTACGTAACAGATTTGGTGCTTGGAGCTGACTGCCAATACCTATTATCTACTCGTACTATAAAATACATACATACACACATATAAAGAAGTTCAATTTCTGCTTAAGCGGAAGATGAAAGCAATGGGGGCAAGTAAAGCCCAACATGAGGCTTATCTGACTCGTCCCATGGAGACGTCTAGTGTAGTGTGTAATCTATTAAAATTATTTCACATATTAATTGAATTTTTCTTCAATTCGCTGAAGAGAAATCGCGCCATGGTGCTTATGTGAATTGTCATTTTATTTGTGACGTCACCTAATCAATATATAAAAAGGAGGTTGGGTTTTGGGCAGAAAGTTAATGTTTCCATGTCACCATTGCAGTACTCTTGTCTAAATTTAATAATTGCTTGAGAAATGGTCACATGCGATACATCGAAAAAGATGATCTCCAATTTATTATGAATCAGCACAGCAAATTATTAGATGAGTGCAGTTTATTAGCTGGCCCGCAGTTTGCTATTATGATAATTCGGAAATGGAATAGATACAAATGTTATCGTAATTTCTTTTTCTATTGCTTCATTGGGGAAGTGCGCAGCTGATTCTGTGGGTGTAGGCGAAGAGGCAGGTGATGTTGTATTTTCTATAATTATGTAAGACAAGTTGAAAAGGTATAAGGTACATTATATTAAACGTGTCAACAAACTTAAAAAATGATTTGTTTTATTTAGGAAAACTCAAAATATTGGACAATAAAGTGTACTTGAAGGTCTGAATATACCTATTTCTATTTATTTTAGACTACAAAATGATGTTTTATTTGTAGTTAAATAATATCTAACTTAACACCACAAGTTAATAAAATATCAAAAGAAAAAGTATTTTTTTTTCGTAAACCATTAGGTGATTTTTCTTACATTTTTATAAAAATTGTGATCCAGAATGATGATATCCATCTACAGAATTAAGTACTGAATACACGCCCTAAACTATATTGAAATCTAAACATACTTATTTGAAGTTATATTAAGCATTAATTCACACATTTTCGTTCCACCAGCTGATTGCCACTTGACACAAAATGGAACAAATCATTTCAATGGTCTCCTTCAAATCGAACTATACCTATTCGGATAGGTTGGTGTTGTTGTAATGCCATGCAGAACACAGCTGATGACAAAACATCTGCTGCAAAAAAAAAAAAAATCCAAGCTTTCCGAAAACTTTGGTATACGTTTGTGCCCCATTAGAAAATTAGAAATGTTAATAACTTATGCACAAACCCATATAGAATTAAGCTATCTAATGTTGATTATTCAGGAACCTATCTACCAATTTCAAGGGGAAATACCAATTAATTTTTATTTTAACTTTTAAAAGAAGTTAATGGGCCTTATCGGGAATCTCCCATGGAATTCGAATATTTTATTCCCTCAAAATTTTTCCTGCGATCGTGAGTCTCCACTGAATAAATTTCCCTCGAACAAAACATTCTATGAAATGACAGCAAAGTTCCTTGGGAATGTTTATTCCCGATACCAATAAATTCCGAGGCAAGCTTTTCAGCATCTTTCACGTTCCCAACGTTCGAATGAGAGAAAAATTTCTAGGAAAATTTGTATTCACGACAACCCCCAATAAATGACCTTATTTACAAAAATTTAAAAAGAATACACAAATATCAAAAAATAATATTTTAATATTTTCTACGCGACCAACAACAGACTTCTGCGAACTGTCAAATGTAAATTTGCAATCACCAATAAAGGGACGCAATCCACATTCGCTCGAATTTAACCTCAAATTTTAAACTTCACATTATTTGGTTGTTGTTCTTTTCCATCTTCGTGGCGATTAATGTTACAGCAAAACGAAAAATATACTTTTTTTTTCAAATAAAATGGTTTTGAACTCATTCTGCTGCAAACCAATTTCGAAATTTTATTTATTTACATGTGTACATATGTAGTATGCATGTATTAATGTCATTTGTCAGCTGGCTGGTCGGCGACCAGAGACTTCAGAATTTGCGACCATTATCGATTCGCATTCGCAATTCGTGGCTCATATGAAAGGCGCTTCATAGCTAAATGTAATTTTGGGGTTAGATTTGATCATTGAACGAAAAACTGATGTATGAGAACAGGAAAAGAGGAAACTCATATCATTGGAACGAATGTGTTCCACTTTTGGGAACAAAATGTCAACTGTTCATTGAAAACGCTTTCACTGAAAAATGAAAATCAAAAATCGTATTATCTTCATTTAAGGACTATTCACATGGGAGAGACCAATCACCGACGAATAAATTCAATTTAACACAATTTACCAACCTAAATTCTTCACAAATTTTAAACAAATTTGTAGAAATATAATTTATATTAATGTTTACGAGAGAAAAATTTACTTTTTAATCGCCAAAATAAGATAAATTTGGGAAAACATTATTGGTCGTAGCGAATTGCATCTGATTTCTGCGAACAGTCAAACTCTTCGCGTTCCACATACCATCCACCCATCGACGAATAAATTTTTCGCGCGTGTATAACCTCGAAATTAAATTTTCTACTTGTATTCGTGACGAATAGAATTAAAGCCATGTGAATGAAATGTCAAAATGGACGAATACTCGTCAATTCGTTGGTCGTTGGTCGCTCTCATGTGTATAGTACTTTAGATATAAAAACGACATCAGTTTTATTTATCTGGCGCATAACAGTACATCAAGAAAACATTAAAGTGGCTTGATGTCTTTTACCTGTCATCTAAGCTTAATTTTGGTACATATATTGTTTCTTTTTTTAGGTTTCTTCATCCAAAACTGCAATATTAATTTTGCTAAAAGCAATAAATCAGCTGATTTTTTGGTTCAGCTGTAATATTTTTTAATTGTTTTGTCAAAATATAAATTGTATTTTCTTTGGGATGATTATATGACAAAAAATAATCAAATCTTATGGGGTTTTCGTTTGGTAAATTTATATTTTGATCTATAAATTTATTTTTTTTTTCGTAACGAATCGAATATGTTTTCAGATTGATTTTTATTTGATATAGTATTGGTACATATTTGTATTTGTTAACCAGCTAGCGGTATCACCTGTGAAATATTGACTCGAACGTTATTTTTAATTTCAAGCTTGTAAGTCCGCAGGTGAGCGAGCTGGACGAGTAAATGAATTCACTTAAAACTGCATCCATTTGAACTCAAAACGATTTTAATTCTTTCTTTCAACCGAAACAAACTATTATCAAACAAGAACTTAAATCAAAAATAAATTGATTTTTGTTACCGAAGGAAAACCCCATTAAATATCAATTTACTCAAAACTTTCTTTTTGACTTATAGCCCACGATATTTATGAACTTATAGAAAATAACATACATATGTACATATTACATATATACAGGTTGTCCTGTAAGTCAAAGTCAAGCGGGTAGTTTATAGATGTATTGGGAAAAGTAATAAAAAAATCCATCTCGCTTGATTATGTAATAATTGCAATATTTAGAAAAGTAATGAAAATCAAAGCCCTAGGCCACATTTTCTAGTAATGTGATCAAAAATCTCAAAATTTTGGGGTGTTTTTATTTTTTACGTAATCCTTAATAACCATGCTATTAATTCCAATCACAAATCCAAAAATAAATATGTATGGTCAGTTTCGTAAGAAAATTAAATATTTAATGTCGATTTCGTTTCAACAAAAACATCGACTTGCCGTCGATCCGCCATTAATTTTTTTCTGAAAATCAAATTCGTTTCAAATTAAAACCAATATTTTTCTGGAAAAACAGATCCGTATTGAATCTCTTTTTGGAGACGGATTCAAAACGGATTTGTGCACAGATTCGTACACACACTACAATATTTGTTTTGACGTTTCACAATTGTTGTGTTGTGAATTAATTTTTATTTTGTGGCAGTGTACAGAAAAAGTAAATTAATATATTAAAAAATTAAAAAAATTGTTAAAAACTTCTTGGAAACAAATATTAAAAAAGTGCAAGTGGGTTTAGGAACTCCCCCGCGTCGGAATCGGGAAATTAAAACGAAATAATGATGTTTTAACGAATTGAATTTGTTTTTTTTAGAGCTGCCAAGCAACACACACAGTCCCAAAAAGAGATTCGGTCCGTAATCGTTCTTTTCAAAGCCAAAAAGTATTGGTTTGAGTAGCGAATCCTAATTATTGAAACGAAATCGACAATAAGTCATGGTTCAAAAAAATTTTGTAACTTTGACACTTCATATTTCAAAAAAAAATGTATACCATCGTCAAGTTTGCATAAACAATTGACCCATTTCATCAAGATTTCAAATGGTACAACACAATATTTTTTGGGTTTTTTTATTTGCAAAAAAGAACCCCAATCACTTACGTGAATAATGTTGTTGTAACATATTAGTTGTGCAACTTTGTTGAAGTCGTGTCATATCTGCGAAAATGTACTTCATGTCATTGAAAAAAAACCAATCTGGATACAATTTATTTACATAGTTTAATTTTTTTTAATGTAAGGTATGTATGCGTATTGAACAAATTTATTTTCAATAAAATCATTCAATACCTAGACATTATATTATGCTTGGTTAATTTTTCGATGTATGTACATATTCAAAAACAAAATTTCTTTCGAATGGCTTGGTGAACTTTATATTAGTTTATTTTGTTTATTTATTTAAACATCAATCAGAGCTTTACATTCTCTTGTAGACTAAATTATTAAACCTTGCCGACATATTTACTAATGTAATGTCGTTTTACCTTTTGCAGATTGTGACTGAACTTTTTTTATATTTGTGATTTAATAGAATGTATTTATATAAATGGTACATTACTATCTTGTTATTGATTCTAATTGGAATCGAAATATGTTTATTTTAAAGAAAAAAGGTACACAATTTGTCTCGAATTTAAGCTTAAAATTTTCTCTCTAATCATGAACTTAACCATGGGTAAATAGGAGTATTCAAGATAACAGCGCCAAATTCCTGAACGCTAAGGACTTGCAAAGTAAAACTCATGCTAAGCAAATACACGAATCGAGTTAAGATTAAAAAGCAAATGAAGTGCGCAACATTTCCGCATAAAAAAAATTAATGGCTGCGTTTGATAGCCTAGCCAAAAAGACTGATTGTTTTGTTCTGTTGTAATGCCTTTAAATAAAAAAAACAGCTGATGAAATCAACATTTGTTGTCAAGCACAAATCTCAAGCTAGCCTAAAATTATAGAATTCAATTGGGAATTTTGAGGACCAGCTGATTAAAGCCTGCAGATATGTATGCACATGACAGAAAATGTTACCTGATGTTTCGAAAACATAGTCGCTACTAAGGCATCTTGGCTAGCCTAGCTGCATCGTCCTCGAACCCCAGCAATGTAGTATGTTTGGGGACATTCTGCATCGCCGGGATTTTTATGTATGCGTTTAGTGACAGTTTGTTTAGCATATTTTGCACAATATAGCAATAGCAGCCTAAACAATTTCTCGAATTATTTTTGTATTTCACATAGTTATAGTTTACTCCAATATAAAAACTAACAGAATTTTTCAGTTATGGTGAAGAAATGAGGGGAGGAATACGACTGAAGAATCCTGTGGCCTGATTAGAGAATACGAAGCGAATCGTTTTAGGTGGCGAAAATGAGATTTAATATTACTGTTTTCTATAATTAAAAGTGTTTTGACCAATTCGATATGTTAAATTTTAAAATTTGAAGATTTCACTTCTTCGGCTTTTTTGGTCGTGATAATTTATTAATGAAAGATATTCATTAGTTTTCCCAACGTTTCGACTGAGTTTTCAGTCTTCTTCAGGGGCACTTTATTAACCATGAAAAAAAAAAAAAATTAAGAGAAACATTTGTATGCTTACATTTAGTTGTTAAGATTTTACACTTACAATTATAAATGAAACTATTTTATCCAAATTACATATATATATATAAAATTTTTTTAAAAATAATGACAGTTTTTTAATTGAATATTTAAATTAAAGCACTTCTTCTTAGTTAGAAGTTAAGTCAACAACTGTTTAATAAAATTTTCTTTTAAAAGAGCAACAAAACTATTGATGTATGTATGTATGTATCGCAGTTATTTAGAGACTAGGGAACAGTACACCGACGAGATACACTGTGTATCCTGCTTCCTGTTCATGTTATTTTTGTTATTCAAAATGTGCAAAGTTTCTAACGTATATCGTTTCGATGTATGTTTTTCCGTTTGAAGAATTTGCACATTTTTAAAGTCTGGAGCATGATTTTTTTCTAAGCTGTGACTAGCAAGAGCTGTTTTCTGAGAACTTTTGGACTTTATATCAGATTTGTGATTTGAGATCCTTTGTTTTAAAAGCTGCTTGGTAGTGCCAATGTAACATTGTTCACAATTTTCTCTTTCGTTGCCTAGGCAATTGATCTTATATACAACGTCTGTACTTTGATCCTTTTCACTTTTCTTGTTAAGTTTTGTAAACAGTGTGTTAAGTGTTTGGTTGGATTTGTATTTTTTTCCGGTGCAGGTGGCGATAAACATTATAAAGAAAAAGTGGAGTATTATGAGTGAACACACAAGCCTTAGCTTAAATAAGTTCTTGGAAATGTTTGACTTCTGTTTGAAAGATAACAACCTTTTTCAATATAAAGACATCATATATAAACAAATACATGGAATCCCAATGGGGAATCCACTTTCACCTACCATCGCCGACCTTGTCTTAGATTTTTTGTTAGAAGAAACGTTCAATGCAATAAATCCGCCAAAATTCATCACCAAATACGTTGATGACATATTTGCAGTAATGGAAAATCGTGAGATTGACAAGGTTTTGCAAAGTCTTAACGCATTCAACTCCAAAATCCAATTCACGGTGGAAAAGGAAAAAAACAAAACGATAGCATTTTTGGACGTAAAAATTAATCGTGAGAGAAACAGACTCACCTTTGACTGGCATCAAAAAGAGACAGCATCCTGAAGAATCGTAAATTTTCGATCAAATCAAGCGAAACATATTAAAGTCAATACTGCTTCCAACCTTATTAAGAAAGTCCTCACGATTAGTGAAAACAAATTCCATCCCGCCAACAAAGAGAAAATAACAAAAATTCTTATTGATAATGGGTATCCGCTAGATATGATTCGCGAATTAATAGCACAACACCAAACCAATCACCAACAAAGCAATAAACATGAAGGAGCAGGTTATTTCAAAAGTATGGTTTACGTGCCGAAACTTGCTGAAAGTTTTAAGAAAACCATCGCTAGCAAAGCTAAAGATGTCAATGTTGCTTACAAATCCAACCAAACACTTAACACACTGTTTACAAAACTTAACAAGAAAAGTGAAAAGGATCAAAGTACAGACGTTGTATATAAGATCAATTGCCTAGGCAACGAAAGAGAAAATTGTGAACAATGTTACATTGGCACTACCAAGCAGCTTTTAAAACAAAGGATCTCAAATCACAAATCTGATATAAAGTCCAAAAGTTCTCAGAAAACAGCTCTTGCTAGTCACAGCTTAGAAAAAAATCATGCTCCAGACTTTAAAAATGTGCAAATTCTTCAAACGGAAAAACATACATCGAAACGATATACGTTAGAAACTTTGCACATTTTGAATAACAAAAATAACATGAACAGGAAGCAGGATACACAGTGTATCTCGTCGGTGTACTGTTCCCTAGTCTCTAAATAACTGCGATACATACATACATACATCAATAGTTTTGTTGCTCTTTTAAAAGAAAATTTTATTAAACAGTTGTTGACTTAACTTCTAACTAAGAAGAAGTGCTTTAATTTAAATATTCAATTAAAAAACTGTCATTATTTTTAAAAAAATTTTATATATATATATGTAATTTGGATAAAATAGTTTCATTTATAATTGTAAGTGTAAAATCTTAACAAACTAAATGTAAGCATACAAATGTTTCTCTTAATTTTTTTTTTTTTTTTCATGGTTAATAAAGTGCCCCTGAAGAAGACTGAAAACTCAGTCGAAACGTTGGGAAAACTAATGAATATCTTTCATTAATAAATTATCACGACCAAAAAAGCCGAAGAAGTGAAATCTTCAAATTTTAAAATTTATTACTGTTTTCGCTTTCGGCTCATTCGTTTTACATTCGCCCTATTTTCGAAATCGAAAGCGAATTTAATTTCACATTTCAATTTTTATCGCTTACATTTCCGATATGGTTTCTTTGGCGGATTGGTTTATCGACACGGTCGAAAGTGATTTTAGTGGATTTTTTTCATTTAAATAAATAAAAATGTGAGTTTAACTATTATTTTTTTTTTATAAAAACAAACTAAAGAAATAAACAATCATTTTTTTGTAATAAACGTGTATGCGGCCAAGACAGCGAGACGGCAACCAGCAACAATTTTCTCCGCTCATCGAATTTATGAGGGAAAACGAAGGGATAGCCAAAGGACACAACATACAACGTTCTCTGCAATATGTCTAGCGTTTCGGACATTGAATTACATACTGTGCGTTGCGCCATTCCAATGCTTGTATCCTACCCACCCCCTTTCCTTTCTGGTATGATTTTTCTGCGAGGAATCTCAATGTTGCGGCTATAATTGGTGGTATGCCATTATTGCTCTGTGGTCTATATTTGTCTTTTATTTCTTCCAAAACAATTTTAAATGTTTCTTTTGAAACAAAAAACACTGACTCGAAGCAAGGAATATCAAAAGGTGAAGAAGCACTTCTTAATAATTTTCTTCTCAAGTTTGAATTTGAGGATTCTATATTCCTCCTCAGGTTCAGCATTCAGCATTTATAAATAACTTTAGAATCCATTTTTTATTTAAATAAATATTTTGTTACAAAGTTAATGTACCTCGGACAAAATACAAATGATTTTCATTGAAATAATAAATATTCACTGGCAATCAGCTGTCAATTATCTGGAAATCTTGGAAGTACAATTTACGACTCGCTTCGAATTCGTTAATTGATCAAAACGTAGCGAGTCAAAAATGAGAAATCGAATTTAAAACGATTCGCTTCACATTACTTAATCAGCCCATTGGAATCCCTCTCCGATCCGGGATCCCAACTGAACACTTTTTTTCAATTCTGAATTTTAATGTGATTGCATGTGTGAAACGTGTATGTGCACGTGGAAATAATCAAAATCAAAAACAAATGTTTCCCAATTATGATACAAAAAACGACAGCACTCAAGTTTGCCGTTCAAGTATATGAATGTGTTTCATTCAAAATCCTCTCAAAATCGAGATTTGATCTTTTCAATGAAACTTGTTTCCGGATTTAATTGTAGTTTTAGTGAATGACTGACATACATAATTCATCATCAAATGACTAGGAAGACGAAACAATCAAAAACTCCGCTAAATTTATGAAATCTAAATTATTAACTCCTTCGTCCATTAGTTCTTTATTTTTTTTTTATATTTTTAGCACTAACTGGCACAAGTTCACAACAAAATAATAAAAAATGTATCTATTTTTCTTTTGACCGAAAATATCAAATCTTTCGCGTTGAAATTTTATGTAGTTTTGCTCTTTTTGTTTGCAATGAAACTCTCAAAATTCAAAAAGGAAAAATCTTTTGCCATTTCTGTTGAAGCGAATCTTTTCTTGAATGAAACTCGCTATGTGAGTGCTTCTGGTTTTGATTCTGATTTCAAATCCAGAAACAAAATTCTCTTCTTTTCAGAATCAAAACTGTAATTTTTTCCCAAGTGAACACTTTCAGAAGAGTCGAAGGCATCCGGATTGCCAGATAAAAACGACATAAGCAATCAAATTAAATACTTGAATAGGTACCAAGTTTGAAAAACAATCACTCCTGCGGCTTAGGCAGACAGGCAGAATTTGTCGTGTTACCCATCATCTTAATCTCAAAATCTTGAGTTCGATTATTTTCCAAATGGAATACTTAACCATACTACGTATGTATGTATGTATGTACATTATGTCGCAAGTAAAAATAAATCAGTTTTGCAAAGGAATTTTCATTCTCCCATTTCATGCAGAATTCAATTCTCTAATATATGTATGTATTTGGAAATTGTGTTTTTTTAAATTAATTAACTAAAATTTTCTGCTATTAAGGATTATTTGAATCTCTCCAAGTTTTATAAAAAAAAATATTTAAATTAAATTATGATTTCTCTAAAAGAAAGCTAATTTGTATGCTCTTAAAGATTAATGTATACCATTTGTAAGTAATGTATCCATATAAATTAAAACATTTAAAATAAACACAAAAACATCGTCAACAAATGATCTTTAAATAAAAAAAACTTGGCAATAGTGGCTTTAAATACATACAGTGCCTAAAATATCTGGCAATTTACATTCGGGCGTTCCTTGCTGTCTGCGTTTCAATGCAACAAAGTGTAACAAATTCAAATGTGTTTAAAATATTCAAGCCAGAAATTAAAATTTTTTTTAGCCTATTATGTTTTATTTCGAAGAATCTGCTGTAAGGATAAAATCCAATGCTTTGTGAATGTGACTTAAAAAAACGTCACATAAATCGTCAACAACGCGTACTCGTATTTTTAAAACAAACAGGCATTTACGACGCGTGAGGCACCTCGAATGAAACGATAAGGAACACGCATAAGTATGCCGATCGTTTCGCCGCATGGGTTAAACTTATGTGTATAATTATTGAACTACATGTAGTATTACATAAATAGAAGAGGGAGAATTGTATAATTTTGTTTGCGTACAGCGTATCGATGCATTTTGTAGTTTTTATAACGTCATTGATTCACTATTTTACATGCTATGATTAGCGCCGATGCTCGCATCATACATAATGTGAACGCCGAACGATGTCTGGTCGATGACCCATTCAGTATCTACGTATAATGTGTGTTTGTGATTTATTGTGTTGTTAGGCCTTGACCATCCTTGAGATGACATTGAATTTAACTTACAGATATTTCGATTTCATTTTCTAGCATGAAATTGGCATCAGATTGATATTAAAAGCTTTTATTTTCTGTTTATTGTCTATTTAAAAAAAAAAACTGCTTGCAATTTAATTATTGTGTACATAGTACATACGATGTATGTATATATTTTGTATTTATAATTAAATCTCGTTTTTGATGTCAGGGTGTATGTATATGATAAGATAATACTGGCCAAATGCCGAATAATAGATTGGCGATGATGATGAATATTTCTTAGTTTTGTATTTGCATTGAGATTATAGGAAATCTAGAAATAATCAACAGCGATATCAGATAGATAAGTATTGCACAATAACAAAAAAAAAATTGAGTACCTATCACTGGAATCATTCATCACGAAATGAACTTACATACACTTAGGACGTAAAAATAGACATGTTTATTTATAGACGTTAACAAAAAAAAATAATAAACGGTGTCATATTAGGCTTTTACTTTATTTAATCGTAAAATACGCATTTCAACACGTAGTAACTTTATTTGATCATCATACCAGAGTTGCGGTAGGTACTACGCATTTGATTTGTTGTTGATTTTGATTTTATATGTATACGCAAATTTAATTGAATACACAGAAATAGAAACTTTTAAACTTGTTGAACCACTTGCATACGAAATTAATTTTAAACAAATCTTAAGTTCTTATTGTCAGATGACTAACTTGTTGTTTCTTGTTATGTCAAAAACATAAACATTGATGGCAATTGGGTGTTTTTTGAGGGTTCTGCATTATTTTTTTTTTTACGAGCGATAGGAGGGCAAGTTTTGCATTTAGAAAAAAAAGAACTCAAGATTTCAATCAAACCTGTAGGCCGATTCCAAAAAGCACGGTGGATACCTTTTGGTAGCGCTTATGTATTTTCGTATTCCTAAAAGCGATTTAATTTACTTCCCCCATTCCATTGAAAGCGCAAGGACTTTCCAAATGTTTTTGCTTTTTGAGTGGCAAATAGCGGTGGGTGATTTATAATAAAATGTAAGTAAATATTAGGGGTATTCACGATCTGGTGTACCAAGTCTTGTAAAAGTGTAAAATTTTATTTTTTTACAACAGACTGTGAACACAACTTTACTAATCTGTAGCAACACTGAAGCAAATGTCAAAATCTGTTTCACATTTGTTCTAAAGAAGGCTTAAGTTTGTGTTAAAAAAATCTTACACCCTTGTATTTTTCTGTTACAATAGGGTTCGGGTATTGTAAAAGTGTAAAAGTATAAGATTTTGACATTCAGTATATTTTGTTGTTGTAGTGCAAAAAAATCCTACACTTTTACGCTTTTACAATGATACAAGACCAGATACACCGGATCGTGAATACCCCTATTGAATAAAACCACAATTCACTCATCAAAAGCTTCGAAACTTTAGGTAACATGTCCTGTCAACGCTCATTTGGTATGATCCTTCTGATAAAAATTGAAACTTTTTGTTTATCTTTTTAAATATTTTTTATTTCTTCAAATATATTTATAAATGCCTTAGTCGAAATAAATTTAGCAAATCTAACAACATAAGTATTTGAATAAATTAATTTGAAAGTCTAAAAGAAGACCCACTTCAAATTCATTTCCTTTGGCTGTTCAGGTCGTTTATCTTATTTAATACATAAATACAATGGAATATCGCTAACTTGAACACATACGAAACGAGGCCTGTTTAAGTTATTGGATTGTTCAAGTTACTGGACAAAATAAAAAGTCTTCGTTTTTATATGTCAATTTATTATTATAAATGTATGTAAATGACACAAAACACAATTGTATTTAAACCAACTTTGGAAAAAAAATGTTATTTTGCAAAACATTTTTCAGCGCAATTTCTCCGAGGTTTTGGAGAACTGTGAATTCTTAGGATGTCGTATTGTTTTGGCTGGCCCAATTGATCACTTTATCAATTGTTTAGATAACTTCGGTATCAGTTACAATACTTGTACCATATTGACATCACATGGGTCGGATTCAATTTGTACAACGTAACGGTTTTTTTCTTTGTTAATTTGTCCAAAAATGACTGCCTTTTGTTGAAGTTCAACATTCTAATTTTAGTCCTTTTTTTAGACCCATTTTGAACTTTAAAACTTCAACCTTAAACTTAACTTCCAAAGACTCACTTCAAACTCTTGCGAAAAATTTACTGGAGAATTTTATTAACGCGTTCTTGCTTGAACTGGAAAATAAATAAACACTTACGTACATACACAATAAGAAATTCGGGGAATTTCCCTTGAATAAAAAATAGTTTACAAACGTAGTATCCTACAATGGGGAAATTCAAACTTCTGTTGATATAAAATTAATTGTTCAAGCTAAAGAGTATCAAATATAGTAGTTATTGAACTTGTAGAGTCAGCAACAAAAAAGTTCAAGGTAAAGAGTTTTAAAAGTTGCCTGTTCAAACTACAGAATACATAAAAGGGAAAACAGCATGTTCAAGTTATTGGATTGTTTAAGTTATCGTATGTTCAAGTTAGCGATAGTCTACTGTACTTCAATATTATTAGGATTTCTCTTAGAAAATAAAACAATTCTTCTGGAACTTACCGTCATAATTTTGAAATTTCTGGAATTCCAATGGGCAAATTGAAAACAAAAATGAAAGCAATTTTGGAATAGCTGCCATTTAAATGGAAAATTGAAATGCTCGTTTTCGCCATGTTCTCTTTTAAGATTAACCCAAAGCGAAAGTGGTCGAAAAAAGGGTATCGCTTTCAATAGGATCCGCCGCGCCTTTTGGAATCGGCCTATTGACTTTACGATGAAAGAGAATACCAAAAAAGTGGGTCCCGCAATTCAGTGTGTATGTACTGTTGCCTGTATGACCTTCTACATCCTAAAGTACTGAAGCGATTTTCTTAAAACTTGGTATTTAAGCGTTTTAGGTGATTATCGAAAATAGATTTTTGATTGAATCTTTTCTATATCAAAAATAACGGTACTTGCCATACAATGTTTTATACCATCTAACGATTTTGATAAAAAAAAAGTGTGCACTACTTTAGGTATAGTCTACATTTTGGTCAACATTTTTTTAAATACAGTCGAACTTGCCAAAAAAAATAATTCGAGTTGTCAAGTAAAACAGAAAATTAATATAAATGACGTAATATTTATTAGCGAATAAAAAAAGTACAGTTGTGATTATTTAAAATATTCTTTTATACATGACTGACGAATGGATTTGCCGGAATGCTATATTTAATAGCCACATCCTTTTTTCTTGACCCACTATTAATTTAAATTTATCTTCAAACGATGTTTTTAATAGCACAGCAGTCACAAGTAATAAAAGAATCTTGCAAGGTAAAATTAAGAAAATATTAAAATAATGAACAATAATTAGCTTTTATTCATAAAAATAGAAAGTAGAAAAACGTACCAATATTTAATTTATGTTTCAAACCTATTTCTTATTTTCATTTTTTCTGCACTTGCAATTTTAAATTCGAACATTCATTTTGCACCAATAGAAAGGAAATGATGAGTGAATAGGTTTGTTCATAGACTATGGTCAAGTCCCTTTTAACACAGGGCCATTTTTGTATTGTTTTAAAAGTCGTTCATGCCTTTCACACGAGGAAACAAAATTGCCGGAGATTGGCTTGTTTCCTTTTAATGTTTCTTGATTTTGAACGCACACTACAACGTAGTTTAAATTGTACTCCCCTTACATTTCCCCATTATATTTCATGCTTTTATTTATTTTCTGAGTAGATCGATAGCTAGAGTTCTATTTTTCAAGTCAATTTACAAATTTATTTTCTGAGTATGTTTTGCTTTCAATTCAATATTTACTCATCAGACTGCACTGAACATACGCGGAGTAAGAAACAAATAGTTAACATTTGCTTTGCCATTTCCATGCACATGTCCAGGAAAAAAAAACAATGGGATCACAAAAATGTACGCCCAGTCCATGTCCATGTAGTGAAGCGAATACTGTCCATGGCCAACGTCATTTAAAAGTGAAGAAAAGGCACATTTTGTGAAGTTCATTTGCCGCTTAGTGCGTTTATGCTAGGCGCGCACATGCAATTTTTCCGAAACAAAATAGTTTAATCACTAGTTGAACGATAATCGCGCACATAAGCAACTTAAAATCAATCAACGAGATAAACCTACACAGACAATATTTTGATTTAATGTGTGCGCAGTTAAATTATAGTTCGGTGTGATACAAACTGCGAAGAACTTATTTGGGGCAATCGTTCGATTTGTGCCAAAACAAAAACTTTTAAGTTGCTCGAATTGCGGACTGAATAGTTTTTGCATGTGCGCGCACTCTCATATAAGTCCATGGTATTCACTATAGCAACCAATCTGTTGCAAAACTGAAAGTTGCATGTGCGCGCCTAGCCATAGGGGTATGCAAAATTGCAGATATAGATGGAATTTTAGACGTACTCCAGAAAATAATTGAACAAAGAATACAGTTTTTAATAGTAAAAGTCAGAAACTTTCCAGAAGAACAGCTTATAGTTTATTAAAAAATGGAGTTATCTAAGATCTTAAAAATATAAACTGGCCAACCATAAAAAAAAGAAAAAAAAATAATCGAAAAGATCGATTTGTCTTACGAATGAAATTAGAAATTATAACACTCCATGAACACATCCATCGAGATTCAATCCAATTATCAATCCTACCAACAAAACTAACAATCAAATTCGAGACTCGAATAAACGTCAACCAGCCATGCACCGTAGCTTCTACTTTAGCTCTTTATCGACCGAAGCGAATTGTATGTAAAATGTTACGACGGATAAACTTACGGTGGATAAATTTCCCAATAAAAAACGGCTAATGTGTGTTCTAACACCGAAACATGGCAGCTTTTACTCACACTTAACAGAATCACAATTTTCAACACACACATATGTATACTAGCTCATAGAACATACAAACACAGTACACACAAACGCAATGCATTATACAATGAACTTGTAAAAATCCACAGAATTTGATAATTTACTTAAAAACTCGTCTTATCGAAATAATATCTTTGAGTTATCGAGACATTCGAGTTAATGCGACATTCGAGTTATAGAAGTTCGAGTTATCAAGCAAAAATTACATGTAAACTTCAGACTTCGCGCTATTGCCAACCAATTTCATTCGAGTTATCAAATATTCGAGTTATCGAAGTTCGACTGTATTTTGTTATTAACGGTACCTGCCATATAACCATTTTTTGATTTTCGACTTTCTCATAAACGGCTCTACGGATTTTAATCAACATTTTTATATAGGAGGTCCTTCGAATTATAAATAATACTGCATATCAAAATTTTTGGAATAAATATTTTTTTTTTATTTTTGAAAATAAAAATTATAAAGGCCATGACGGATTTGAATAACCTTTTTTATATAGGAGGTCCTTCGAATACTTGATAAGACTGCATACCAAAATTTTTGAAATATATTTTTTTTTGGAATTTTGGAAAAAAATATTTTTTTTTTTTGAAAATTCAATAACTGGTAGACGATTTTTTTGAAATTAATGTTTTTAAATTTATATTGTTAAATACTTCTAGTTGCCCGACTTTTATAACAAATTCAAAAATGTTTGTTTAAAAATTAAGTTAAAAAACGACTTAAAAAATATTTTAATGAGTTTGAATGACCAGCAACAACTTGAGTGTGCTACCACGACCCTAACATTCGAAGGAGGGAAATGTTTCCCATGAAATTTGTATTCATAAAAACCTCATTATTTATAAACATATGCATATGTATGGACTTTATGAAAAAAATGCAAATTTTTGTATGTGTACGTAACATCTAACCTCATTTTGTTGCCTTTTAATTAAGTGTTTATACAGTATCGGATAAAACATATGCAACTAGAACTGGAACCAAGCAGTTTCTTAAAATTTATAAAAGTTCTGCTCAAAAATGAAATAATATTCATATATTATAGAAGTTGTGTATTTAAAGTTAACAAAAATATATAATTTTCAAAATCATAATTAACTTTTAGTAATCTACGTTGAATTGTATCAAGTAACTTCACATTTACACGCGACAAAACAATTGCAACTAAAAACACATCAACAAATAACAGCATATTGACCGCTACTTCGCTCTGGTTATCCAATTTGTTAATTGTAGATAACATTAACCATATGTTTGAAGTTCTTGACCTGAAAGCTTAGTTGCATACAAATTTTTACTGAGACAGATCTCCGGTGATATCGATCTAAAAAAAAAAAGATAATAATGGCACCTAATAAATTTGGTGATGCGTTAAGACAGCGTTTGTAGACAATTTTATTTCGGGGATGTTACTTAAAGATATTTCCGAAAAATATGAAGTACATAAATCGTCAGTTTCGCGAATTATAACTCGATATCGTAACACAAAAAAAGTAGCTGTCTTGCATCGCGGCGGTCGACCACGTAAAACAAGCTCTCGAATGGACGCTATGTTAGCCAGAAAAGTAAAAAAAATTCCGTTCATATCTGCATCGAAACTAGTCCAAGAGTTCCAATTAACAGTTACCCCGTTTATATGAGTGAATTGAGGAATCGAATCGAATCGAAATGAGATTTCGATTCAGTTATATGGCCTCGTGGGATCGGAAGATTGAATTAAAATGGAATCGAAGTGACAATTTGAGTTTACAGAATAAACAACAAAAACATGCAACAGAAAAAATACAAAGAAAACGGAAACCCACTGAAAACAAAAAAAACTCTATTGGTGCACACACACACCAAGAATCAGATGTGAATTAGATTCTTCAATTCCTCGATTCAGGTATATAAGTACATTTTCAATTCGATTCAGCTCTTCCAGTGGGATCGGATCGAGTAATTCTATTTTAATCCGATTCAAGTATACAAAGACCTAAATCCTGATTCAATACCGATTCAATTCTCCATATAAACGGAGTAAGTAAGTGCTAGAACAGTATCTCGTCGGCTGGCTCTCGCTGATTTATGTTCTTATCGTCCTGCTAAAAAACCTTAATTTCGATTCGTAATTAGAAAAAGCGTATACAGTTTGCAAAGGAACATCTCTCTTAGAACAAGCAGAAATGGAAAGGAGTCCTTTAGTGATGAATCCAAATTTAATATCATGGGTAGTGATGGAATAGCTTACGTAAGACGATCTCTTGGCAAACGACTTCAATCACGTTACTGCTTAAACACTGTTAAGCATGGCGGAGGCTGTGTGATGGTGTGGGGTTGTTTTTCTGCTGCTGGTTTGGGGCCATTGCATCGCATTAATGGAATAATGGACCAACACATATACAAAAGTATCTTGGAGGATGTTATGTTACCTTATGTAGAATGGGAAATGCCATTGCGTTGGGTCTTTCAGCAGGACAATGACCCAAAACACACATCGAGGTTAGTCAAAACGTGGTTTTAAAGATCAAACAATCAAAGTTATGAATTGGCCGCCGCAATCACCAGATTTGAACCCCATAGAAAATCTTTGAGAAATCGTCAAACCCAAAATTAATCGGGAAAACGTAAGAAACGTGGACGATTTTTATGCAAGGATAGAGACTGCTTGGAATGAAATTCCTCTAAAAACAATCCAAAACTTAATTGAATCAATGCCAAGACGGTGCCAGGCAGTCATTGAAAACAATGGCTTTGCCACGATATATTGATTATTTTTAAGTTTTTATATATTTGAATTCCAAGATGCAATTGTTTTGTCGCGTTTAATTTTTAATTTAATTGATATAATTAAATGTTACATAATTAAAAGTTTATTTTGATTTTGAAAATTATATATTTTCATTTACTCTAAATACAAAGCTTTCATATTGTATGAAGATTGTTATGTTTTTGATTAAATCCCTTATCAATTTGAAGAAAGTGCTTAATTTCATTTCTGGTTGCAAATGTTTTGTCCGATACTGTATATTAATAATTTCTTTAATTTTATGAAGCCCTCGCAAAAGTAAATAAAATGCACGACTGGATCGTACGAACTTGCTTTTGTAACTAACAACTTTAGTGTAACTAACCACTGACGCTGTTTGTAGGTAAAGGTTGTCTAGTTATCCTGTGCAGGATTAAAGGTGATGTAGGTAAGATTACCTTGATTCGTAATATAATGACTTCTGGAATACATATGATTCAAGGAATGGTTACATAGGTAGCTACCTATAAATTATATTTAAGTGGACTTGAATTGTGAAAATTAGGAGGGTAATATGTACTTACCTATATATAGAGAACCTAGGTATGTAGATATGCACATACATATGTATAGATGAAAGTGAATGTTGTATAGGTGGGTAAAAATCGTTTTTTAAACTTATAAAAACTGCTAAAACCATCACTTTAATCGGTTTCTCGAAAAACCCAAGAACACCATTAGATGTCACGGATCAATGAAAATTTTATAAAAAAAGTATCTCGAAAATTGTAGGGCGGATATTAATGAAATCCGGTTTTTTATTTTTAGTTTTTTGAAAACAATTTTTTTTGTTTAATATAGTTTATTAATATACATGTTACTATACAATTTAAAATTATTTTTTTTTGATTAGTTTTAAAAATATTGGCGCAAAATTTTAAACAACCCATACTAGTTAGCAATTTCCTAAGTGCTTATTGATTGAATAACTATTTCAAACATTTTAAACCTTTTATAAACTAGTAAATTGCTAACTAAGCAGAAAGCTGAGCATTTGTAGTTTTTGAATTTTGATGAACACAATTATTGTTGTTATGCGTTGCAAATTAATTATATGTTGATGAAAACCCAACATGTGCTCTAAAAAGGTATTAGTTATTTCTATTTTCATCATTTTAACTTCATTATTTACAAAAAAAAAAACAACAAAAAATTGTCCACCAACGGGCACCCCGCGTGCAAGGCGGATATACTATCAGATTCCATAATGGATTTAGCAAATTGCTAAAAGTTAAAGTAGCCATTCAGTGATTTTAACTTTAGTAAAATATTAAAATCGTTTAAAATTAGCTCACTCATCTTTTAAGCTTAGTAAATTGCTAAAAGTGGCTTTAACGTTTTACTTAATCGTTTAAAATTTTGCGCCATTGATTTAAAAAAAAAAAATCAAAAATTAATTTTAATTATAAAAAAAAAGTTATATAAAATTTTAATATGTAGAATTAGTTTGGCTACCTTGGTCTAGGATAATTAATTTGCTACCGAGAAACCGTTTTATGAAAAGTACCGTTAATAGACTTTTCCCGTAAACTTGATTCATATCAAATGATATGAAATGAAATCGTTGGAGCTGTTTTCGAGAAAAATAAGATTTTCCTTCAAGGTCATATGGCAGGTACCGTTATTGTTAGGCCTAAAAATAAAATTTCAATTTCCCTCTGAGCAATGCCAAAATAATCACACATACCAAATTTGAAGGCAATCGCGTACGCTGTTTGGGCTGCAGCTCGTTATACATACAGACGGACAGACTGACTGACAGACAGACAGACAGGCAGACATTTTTTGTCGATCACTTTTTTAGTCCTCTCTATGATCGTAATGTTGAATGTTAGAATTTTTTTTACGAATGCATAACTTGGCTTATAGTATCTAAAATCTCAAGTGAATAAAAATATAAAGGATTTTTTTCTTAAAGATATATATGTATCTACATAGTATGTATATAAAATGAAATAAATTAAAATAAAAGATTTATTTATTGCCACTAAATTGCCTTTAGTTGAAAGATAATTGTTTGCTATTTTTATTTGAATATGATCTCTAAAATACGACTATCACGGCTGGCTCGGTAGTAGTCCAATCTTTAGGTCCAATAGTTGATCACTCTTTGGAGCATTTTGGAGTGTTATATTGGCAATAACGCGGTAAACGTTGTTCTCCAAGTCTTGAATCTTCTCGGTCTTACGGTGTAGACTAGCGACTTCACATACCTGCAGAGGAAATAGTAGTGTTAATCGGTGTTAAATCGGTCGATCTTGGAGGTCAACTCATAGATCGAAAACGCGAAATACTGCACTCACCAAACGTTTCCCTCAATACTAACAATTGTGACACGCGCTGAGTAACACGTTGCGCCCACCGGCGCCGTCTTATTGAAACCACAGCTTCCCAGCATCAAGAAAATTTAATTCAGGAATGAAAAAGTCATTAATCAATTGCTCTATAACGGACTGCGACCCTCTGGCCGACATTAAAGTTCTATACTACTAAAAAAAAAACGCTTTACATAGAGTGTTGGACTGAGAATTAGCACACAATAGTATATTAGCTTTAAATAAGCTAGATTATTATTTTTGCTTTGCAAAATAATTTATTGAAAAATGTTAAATTCAAATATTTTTAAATAACATAGACTGGTCTAACAAAGTGGCGGTCTCATAATTAGCCCAAGTAGAAAATTGAGAAGGTAACTATGTTAACCTATTGGTGTTTAATATCTGTCTACTATAGCTTGTCACCGCTAAGAATCATCGATGAGTAGGAATACTGTTCCCGGCTTCTCTGATTGCTTCCCAAAGCTGTGCTGAATTTCTTGGTTTCTTCAATTTAGTACATCGGCCCATAGAATTTCTATTTGGTTTTGGCCAGTTCTCTGCGGCCAAGGCCGGGAAGTATGGTCAGAATCATTATCATTATCACACTACTCATCTGAAAGTGATACACAAACATGTGTAAATAACGGTACATGTGAAAAGATGTTTTATGATTTAAGAAAGACTTGTCCACTGGTATTAGCTTAAATTAACTGTAAAAGCATTATCTCCTAATTCTCTGTCCAACACTGTAGTTTAGCATGTAATAGGTTATGACTAGAGAATCTCACTTATATATTTCTTTTTTGTTTTAATTCTAATGTATATTTTCAAAGCTAACTTCTAACACGAGCTTTCTTTAATCTATTTAATTCACAAAATCCAAAGCACATTGCAAAATGGTTACTTTGTATAAAATAATATGGCATCACATATCGCCTGACCCAGACCCAAACTACGAGCTCAAACAGGAGGAACGTCGAGCCAAAGCACTGGTTCGTGTTTCATTTTTAAGTGCCCTTTTAAATTTTGCTCAAATTCTTCCATTTATTTATTTACGTATATGTGTATACTTATGAATTTTTGTTTGTTTTTCTTTTTTTTCTTAATAAATTTTGTCTAACAGCTTCTTTTAGCTTGATAAGTAGTCGAGAATTTAGTTGAAGCTCGTAGGTGTGTTTTAATTTCTTCAGCTCATTTTAGACATATCCATCCGGCACGTGGTTCGTTTTTTATTTCTGACAAGAATAATCACTCCAAGTTTTACATTATTATGTATAAAATATTCTTATAAAAATTTCATTGAATACATTTTTATATTTTATTCTATTTTAGATGGCTCCTCCATCATACTCAGATCTTGGCAAACAAGCCCGTGATGTCTTCGGCAAGGGTTATCATTTTGGTTTGTGGAAATTGGACTGCAAGACCAAGACATCATCTGGTATTGAATTCAACACATCTGGTCACTCGAATCAGGATTCTGGAAAAGTTTTCGGTTCTCTGGAAACCAAATACAAAATTAGTGATTATGGACTAACATTGACCGAAAAATGGAACACAGACAACACCTTGTTCACTGAGGTTGCCATGCAAGATCAGGGCGCCAAAGGATTGAAAATCTCATTCGAAGGTACCTTTGCCCCACAATCTGGGTAAGATATTATTATTTACCAAAATTTTGTTTGATTCATTTAACTCTTAATTTTGTTTGTATTTTCAGCAACAAGAACGGCAAATTAAAAGTCGCTTATGGCCAAGAAAACGTCAAGGTTGATTCCGATGTCAACGTTGACTTGGCTGGTCCATTAGTCAATGCTGCTGCCGTATTCGGCTACCAGGGATGGTTGGCTGGTTACCAAACCGCATTCGACACCCAAAAATCAAAGATCACCACCAACAACTTTGCATTGGGCTACACTACCAATGACTTTGTCCTCCACACATCTGTGTAAGAACACTATAAACTAATAATCCATTTATTGTTTAATTTACTTTTACTACTTTTTGCGTTATAGGAACGATGGCCAAGAATTTAATGGCTCAGTGTTCCAAAAGTGCTCTGACAAATTGGACTGCGGTGTGCAATTGTCCTGGACTTCGGGCTCAAACGCCACCAAATTTGGACTAGCCGCTAAATACCAATTGGACAAGGATGCCGCCGTCCGCGCCAAGGTAAACAACGCTAGCCATGTTGGTCTCGGTTACCAACAAAAACTCCGTGATGGCATCACTCTTACTCTTTCCACTTTGATCGACGGCAAAAACTTCAATGCTGGCGGTCACAAGATCGGTGTTGCTCTAGAATTGGAAGCCTAAAAAGGTCATGCAACAATAAGAACAAGAACATACAAGAACAAGAAAAAAACAAAACAAGAAAAAATATAAAAAAAATTATAATTTAAAACTAATAAAACAGAAAAAGACAGAAAAATCAGTATAAAGAGAGAATTAAAATTGTGAGATGCGGGAAAGAAGGAATAAAAAACCTGAAACAGAGAGAAGGAAATTTTTTTGTTTGTTAAGACCTAAAGAAAAAATTTAAAGTTTAAATAAAACAAAAAAACGAACTGCCTACAATATTAAAAGCCCCAAAATTACGTTTTTTCTTTTGTTTTTATTTTTACTCAGATAGATGGCTGCTTAATACTTTGGGAGAATCAATTTGCTTGCTCGCTTAAATACGTACACCGAAATTAATAAACATGGACTAGGGAAGGTTTAGGACTTATTCCGTGGACTAAGTGCGAAATGCTATTAATAAAACAGAATTTAAGCTATTTGACATTTACAAACTTAGTTCTTCGCTAAACCATCGAAGACTAGGAATTGACATTAAGAAATAGAGCGATGCAGTTGATACTTATTGTTGTAGATTTTGTTCGTGGATTTGCGATTTTTTATTATGTCGATTTCGTTTCAATAATTAGAATTCGCTACTAAAATCAATACTTTTTTGCTTTGAAACGAACGATTACGGACCAAATCTCTTTTTGGGACTGTGTGTGTTGCTTGGCAGCTCTAAAAAAAACAAATCTTCAATTCGTTAAAACATCATTATTTCGTTTTAATTTCCCGATTCCGACGCGGGGGAGTTCCTAAACCCACTTGCACTTTTTTAATAATTGTTTTCAAGAAGTTTTTAACAATTTTTTTTTCATATTAAAAATATATTAATTTACTTTTTCTGTACACTGGCACAAAATAAAAATTAATTCACAACACAACAATTGAGAAACTTCAAACCAAATATTGTAGTTAGTGTGTGTAAGAATCGGTGCACAAATCCGTTTTGAATCCGTCTCCAAAAAGAGATTCAATACGGATCTGCTTTTACAGAAAAAAGCTGTGGCCTGATTAGGGAATACGAAGCGAATCGTTTTAGGTGGCGAAAATGAGATTTGATATTATTGTTTTCGCTTTCGTCTCTTTCGTTTTACATTCGCCCTATTTTCGAAATCGAAAGCGAATTTGATTTGACATTTCAATTTTTAGCGCGTGCATTTCCGATAGGGTTTCTTTGGCGGATTGGTTTATCGACATGGTCGAAAGTGATATTTTGGTGGATTTTTTTCATTTAAATAAATAAAAATTTGAGTTTAACTATTATTTTTTTTTTATAAAAACAAACTAAAGAAATAAACAATAATTTTATTGTAATAAACGTGTAGGCGCCCAAGACGCCAACCAGCAACAATTTTCTCCGCTCATCGAATTTATTAGGGAAAACGAAGGGATAGCCAAAGGACACAACATACAACGTTCTCTGCAATATGTCTAGCGCTTCGGACATTGAATTGCATACTGTGGGTTCGGCCATTCCAATGTTTGTATCCTGCCCAACCACTTTCTGGTATGATCCGTCTGCAATGAATCAATGTTGCAGCTAATTTTATAATTGGTGGTCCCATTGTTGTTCTGTGGTCTATATTTGTCTTTTATTTCGTCCAAGACTATTTTAAATGTCCTTTTGAAAGGCGAAACAACTTGTCGAACCAAGTTCTTATAAAATACAGCTAATTTAACAAATAATAAACACGTTAAGCAAAAACACTGACTCGAAGCAAGGAAGATCAAAAGGTGAAAGCACTTCTTAATAATTTTCTTCTCAAGTTTGAATTTTAAGATTCTTTTTCTTCCTCACGTTAAGCATTTATATAAATAACATTTGAGTCCATTTTTTATTTAAACGATTCGCTTCGTATTACCTAATCAGCCCACTGGTTTTAATTTGAAACGAATTTGATTTTCAGAAAAAAATTGACGGCGGATCGACGGCAGATCGATGTTTTTGTTGAAACGAAATCGATATTAATTAAAAATTTTAGGCCGCAGACTAACTTTTATTCAATGGTTTAGCAAACTCATGACTAGTGATGACTTTACGTAGCTGTAGTATTGAAGGAATGAAGTTGGATAAGTTTAAAAAAAATAGATTTGTCAGGGCCCGTATTACAAATTACGAAATGAAAGGCAAACAAACGATAGCCAGGAAAACGATAGTCATGACATCAACCGATTATGGTAAGGTATCTAACTTCACTCCTTCAATATTACAGCTATACATAAAGTCATGTGTCAAAACAATAAAATACGAGAACCAAACGCAATCGTAAGAGAAAAAGAGTATCGCTTTAAAAAAAAACGACTGTCGATAAACGTATTCGCAAATTAACGAAAACGAAGGATTTTGAACGGTAAATCCGGTGTGCTTGGTCACCGACTTAATTTTTTCAAGGCTATTGTTACTTCTTTAATCTGAGCAAATTCAGACAAGTCAACGAGTCCATGAGTCTTCCGGATTGCCAAATAAAATGACATTATGCAATAAATTCCCAATTCCAAGGGTCCAACGTTTTATACGAAATAATAGTATTTAATTATGTTTGTACATTTTTATATGTATTTGCCTCAACCACCTTCACCACAAAGAAATGATTTTTTTTAAATATTAAAGATGTTAGAAGACACTGAATTGAATTTCGACGCAAGCTCTGCGGTCAGTAGATTCGTCATCCTTTTTATGAAACATGAGAACCATCCTGTATCTTGAGTTTAGTTCTCCACTACCTAAATATTTCTTAAAATATACGGGATTTATTCGTGGAATATCGAATTCAAAGAGACCCTTAAAAAATATATTAAATTAGATCCTAGTATGGATGTATGTATACTATCATTTTTACCGTCTCGTGACCGCAATCTGAACCAGTCATTGCTTGAGAAAGCATATGCCATATTCCAGAATTATCGGTTCGAAATTTTTCACAATGCAATTCGATTGTGATGGTATCTATTTTATGATCACATGGACGTGGATCATCAATTGAGCATTTATATACCAGAATTGTTAACTAACAAGACTCATACAATTATTTGGAGCTGTTAAATTAAAAATAATATGAACCTCTGAATCACGTGTGTCAATAGATCGCACAAAATACATTCCGTAGATGTGATCGATGTATCCATCATCGTTGAAGTCGTAATGAACTTCTTGGATTTCAACTGGCAATTCCTCGCCAATAGTTAGGTCTTCAGAGCAGTTATCAAAATTTGTTATATTTATTTCCTTTTATTTAGAAAAAAAAAATAGACGTAAGCATCATATTGAAATGTTATCCACAAAAACTATTATTTTTATCGTTAAAACAAATTAACTCACCAGCCCAGCAGATAATTTCACTAAACAAAAAATAAACCAAATAATCGGGCGCATTTTTAACAACTTTCAATCTAGACTGCTTCAAAATAACACAAGTAATACGAATTCATGATTCCAATTTATAAAAAAATTATTGAAATTCATCAATGTTTGCATAGATGTAAAATCTTAATTATTCACATGTAAATTATTGTGTATTCATAATGTATATACGAGTAATTGATCCATTGTGCACGAATTGAGGTTGCTTAAACCGCAAAATTGTATGTTTGTAAATAATGAATGATTTTGTCTACTTTTCGCTGCAATTGATTTAATTTACCATAAGCATTATGTGTAACCAATCACCCTTCTCACAAGTTGATATAACTCAATAGATAAAAAAAATGCACGCACCTTCATTAGTCTAGTTCCTCTACACTCAAAGGTGTGTTTTGAGAAATACGCTTCTGAATTTATGAAATCTTTAATTCGGTTGGTGTTTTAAAACACTGTTATAGCGAAATACGCTGCTGCATTTTTTCCCTTAAATAATTCAACTGTAATACTCGTGCTTCTCGGAGTGCCCGTCAGTTTACTCAAGAGCCAAAATTCGGACGTACTCTCAAGTATATAAATTCTTCAGCCGTGGGAATGTTTATTCCCGAATCCCGATCCCAATAAATTCCGGTGGATACTTAAACATTTCACGTTTGAAAAGCAAAATTTTGAGTGAAATGCAGGACTGGATTGCACGTACATACTTGATTTTATGCTCGATCACATCGTATGCACAAGATTCTTATTAGAAAAGGCTAAATATATTTATAAAATCGTTTTTTACTTAAATTTAATTTCGTTAATTTTTTTCTAAAAAAATGTCATGTCAATTTTAAGTATTTAATAATTTAAATTTAAAAACACAATTTCGAAATATTGGATTTTCAAAAAAAAAAAAAAAAACGGTCTGTTTCTTTACTTTTTGGGTAAAGTTTGGAAAAAAGCTTGGGAAAAAGTTTGGGCTCAAGCTTTTTCATTTTTTTGTTGCAATTTTTTAACGAGAAACGAAAAGTAAATAAACACATTTGGGTTGTTTCTGGGTACTTGCTACATTATCCAACAGATATTAAATGTGATGGACACAACATGTATGAAAATGTTTTCACGAAATACATTTTAATTTGCAGGTACTTATCATTTTGAGCTCTACCAAAATAACCAAGAGATAAATTTATTATTATATTCAGCCCTATTCTGCTATTCACGTGAATTGTATATTCGATCCACCCATTCGATTCCCTTTCACATTGCCTTTGTATTCTGCAACTTGTATTTATAAACAACTCCATCCGAATTTTCTAGTAAATTTATTACATTTCAAGACCCGCTAACCTTTTAACACTCAACCCGACATAAACAAATACCAAATCCGCAACAATTGATTTGCGGGTTTGAATTGTATGGAGTGTTTGGGTTCACGTGAATAGCAGAATACCGCACAATATTATCGACTATACGAATGTATACTAGATTCACTTCAAATGAAATGCAGAATAGTGATGAGTGAGAATTCAAGAAAAATTCCCCCCGATGAATAGAAGATAGGGCTGATTATCTTTCTTCAATCTTTTGGTTATCTTCTTCTAAAATTATAAAAAAGAGTTTTTTTTATTACACTGCTTCACAAATTCAAATTATTCGATCAGCTGATTTCTTGTTTGACAAGCAAGAAAGTGCAGTAGCTAAAATGTTCGGGTAGATTCTTGCAGGAGGGGAAATGAAAATAAAATGAAGAAAAGTCAAAAGCACTGGCATTTTCGTGCCAGAAAAAATTAAAGAAGCACGTTTTTGGTAAATTCCGAAGGTGAGTGAAAAACAGACCTTATATATTTTTTTTTAAATCGAAACAATTATTTTTCAAAAATTTTAGAATTAGAATCCGGAGGACCTCCGTTTATTTAATTTCAATCGCTTATGTTTGAGAACCTCTGTTGTAAATTGCATACTTTTGGGTGTCAGTTATTGCATACTTTTTAGTAATGAATTGGGTTAGGGATGAGTTATAGTGAGCTGGTAAATAGCCGAACACTAAAAAATGGCGGAATAGTGTAAATAATTATGTAATTTATAAATGCAAAATTATGTACAACTTGCATAAAAACTTTCACATTAAATTTATGTCCTTTTCGATTGGTAATCCGGAAGAACTCTCCGATCCGGGATTCCAATCGAACAAGTAAACACTAGATTCTAGATTCTGAAAATTTATTTGAGTATATGTGTATGACGGGAAATGTCAAACGTACGTTTGTGATTATTTTATTTTGTAACCATGGCTGACACAAATGTAGAAGATTTCGAAGTGTATCCTGATGAAAATGCGAAATTAAAGTTATTGAAGGGAAAATTTGTCTTCGGAACAGATATCCGTAATTTCAATTCTCTAAAGAGAAGAAATTGAAACTACAAAATTTCAGACAAACCAAAACAATGACGTGAATAAATTAATTTGAAATTTAGTGGGTGTGAGTGTGTGCGTGCTTCTGGTTTTGATTCTGACTTCAAATCCAGAAGGAAATTTCTCTTCTATCCAGGAGAAGAACTGTCATTTGATACCAATCGAACAGTTTCAGAAGCATTCGGAAGCCTTCCGGACGACCAATCGAAAAGGCCATTAGAAAACAATTAAGTTTCATTTTCGATGTTTTAATACAAAACAAAACAATAATTATTTATTTTATATGTGGTGGCATCTCATAAGAGGTAGTGTGGTGCAAATACGAGGTGTGTGAAGGGCGCCCATCTCTAGATTCCTTGTGGTAATCGTTTTGGGTTATCTTGATGTTTTTTTTGTAACATACTATTGATTTTTAAAAATTAACGCGTTTTATCCCTCGGTTGTTATTCATTTCATGTTAGATTCAATATTAATAATTTTGTTTTAGTTTGTTTCAACCAAAACATCAAATTTTACTACTTAATGTTGAAAAAAAGTCAAATAATTTGCTGTCGTCTTATTTCTTTCACACGTGCGAATGAATCTTATCGTTTTTGTAGTTACATGAAGCAAATCGTTCGCACGCACGAAAACGTTTGATCGCTTGTGCGATACACAATCTGACCCCCGTTGAGTCGTTAATGAGAAGTTGAAAATAAGAAAAAAAACGATTCTACGGTAGGTATTGTATTCTTGGGAATAAGAAAAGAATAAAAGGAATTTCCCAATGGAATTTCGCTTTCCACGGCATATTTTGTTCCGTCGAAATTTTTCCTAGTAGATCAAGTTCGATTTTTTTTTCAAATGCAAGACTTTCCCTATATAACTTTTAGTTATTTTCAATTTTGCCGAAAACTAGTAGACATGCAACCATCCAGTTTTTACTTTTTGATTAAGAAAATGTGCAAACAAATTCGAACGAATATACCGCATAATCTCACAATTTTGAATAAATATACAATATACTTTTTTTGCTTTAAAATACGTACATATTACCGTTATTTTAAAATATTTTTGTTAGGTTAGAATTGTTTTTTTTTCTTTTAGAAAATTGCCCCTCCCATAGTAAACATTTCGTGTGCCTAACTGTTCTTGTCGCCTGAGATTCCGTACTCTTACCCTTGTTGTTTAGGTTTGCTGGTTATTTATGTATAATTATGCATCGATTCTCGTAAATCATGTCATGTCATGAATATTGTTTTCAGAGTTATGGTTTTTTGCGGTCCTTCTGTATACGATAAGTGCAAATGATAATGATGATATGCATCACTCATGTTCTAATACAGCGCTACCGGCAAATTCATGTGAAAAATTTCCCTGCGACTTGGTTTTCTGTTCCAGAAATTTCTCTCCTTATCTGAATTTCATAATATTCAGAAAATATCGTACAAAGAAGTCGCTGTTTATTTTCTTGCTGGACATTCTGGGAAGGTTGTGCATTCTTTTCGCCCATGGATTAAAATGAGACAGTCAATACCTGGTTCTCAAATCCACTGTGCCAAACTAGTGCCGTGCAATTCAGGTTGCATTTAAAAGACCTTAGGTCTTACAGGTCTATCATTTGCAGAATCAAAATAATCTTTGGTATCCCTCCTATTGTAAAGCTTATTGCATTCCAACGATTTGTTCTCAATCAAAACAAAGATAGGAATATTTCTAAGGAACAATCTAATTGGAAATTCCTTTAAAGTTTTTTCATTCAAAAAGTATTGTCGATGCTAATTTTTCGAACACGGAATTTTTAATTTCATAAAATGTAAATACTAGAAATTTAATTATGCATATGTTAAAAATAAAACCCTTTAATTATTGTAATAATTTTGTTTTCAAAATTTATTCTCTTTAGCATTTTTGTTTTGTTAAAAAAAATAAAAACAAAATTTAGATTTCTTACATAAAATATTCATAAAGTTTGATTTTGCTTATTTTTTTTTTTAAATTTATCATCCTACATCATTAAACTGATAACAAAACAAAACCGTTAAGACAGTTATTGCAGCTGTTGGTGTAACATTTGCTATATTGGCGATTGTTGTTTATTTTATATGTTATTTGGATGCTTTGTATTTGTGTCGATAGTTGTGTGAAACAAATATATGTATTTTAAGTGCTTTCCTGCAAACACAGCTTTTTTTTTATAGAAAAACTAAGTACGACAGACAATTTATTGCTTAATAACGGAATGGAAAACTTATTAATTGAAAATCAATATTTACTTTCTATTCCGTAAATGCGTGATATAATCCATTAATTATTAAAAAAAATCAAAGTATATAAATATATTTTAAAATTGGGTTTAACTATTCTTTGTAATTGTGATTTTAAATTTAAATTCATCGTGAGCAACGAGTTATCAGTTTGGAAAATACTTTTTATAATTTAAAATTAAATTATTATGTGTTTTATATTTTTAACTTTAAAATCACAATAAAAAAATGGACCTGACATTGATATACTTTTTGTATATCTTTCAATGACAGTGCAAATAAATGAAGAAAAATAAAAAGAAAACTAAAAGATACTCCCAATCGGAATCAATTATAAGGATTATACGTTGTTTGAAAGAATTGTTGCACTTAGCCCGGTTTACGCATCCAAATCGTTGACAAAAAGTACTTCACGATTTTTAAGACCAACTTCACTGAGGGATTTCGAATCTTCGACTCTGTCTTTTGCATATAAAACACGTTTAGGGAAATTTGTAGTGATTTCAAATTCGTCAGGTGATAATGGATGACAAAATAGATAGTTGTAGACATCCTGGATAAAAAGAGATGTAGATTTTGCAAAAGAAATAATTTTTATTTTGCATTTACCTGTAATGAGTCGGTACTTAGGAAGCGCCGTTCGATGCGTGCTCCAGTTGGTAACTTGAAGACAACGCTAACGGCATTTGGTGAGTCTGGTGGGGGTTCAGAAGGCACACGACCGGCAAGATCGATTTTTTGCTGCGCTATATCCTTTTAAAATTCAAAATATAATCAATTAAAATTGGAATGCTTTTTAATAAGCCATTTAAAAAATATACCTCTTTCCTTTGTTGCTCAGCTTTACGTTCTATCTCTTGAGCTTCTAGTGCTTTTCGTAATTCATCTAATTGTTCCTGTCGCCTCCGTTCCTTCTCCTCGTCCGCTCTCAAACTTTCCTCGTATGCTTCATCTTGCTGCTGACGCAAGGTCTGTGTAAAACTCCGTTCCAAGCGGTCTGCACGTGCTTGGCTCAGCCATACCTCATTGCCAGATATAACTGTTTGCAGTCGCCTCACAAGTTCTTCGGGTGTACAATCGCCCTCAAAACGACCCATGATTATCATTTTATGATTTCTTAGACCAATCAAAACCATCATAGGATAAATTCGAGCATGTACTGAGTGAGACACTCTATAGCCTTCCGGAGTAGCGACATCGCAACCCCATAACAGAACATTGCGATTAATATAATCGATGACGCTCTGATCGGCAAGTGTTTGGCTGCAAAATGAATGCACATCCGTACTCTTGGGAACATCCTTATGAAGATACACCAAGAGGAACCGCAACTCGTTCTTTGCATCGTTAAGAGCCTGGGCATAAGTACCCTGATAGAAGACCGGGTGTCTGGGATACTTTTCGTTGTATGTTTGTATAAATTTCATAACATCTCCCAGTGGATCGGTGACAACTGCAAAATAAACAAAGATATTCATATTAATATGAAAGAATTTTAAAGAATTTAAAATACACCTACATACTCTTACCACAATTTTATCAAAAGCGACAAAATGCAAATCATACAAAAAATATAGTCTCATTATTTAATTTATGAGCATGTCAGTGCTCAGTTATGGGGTTTTCGTTTGGTAAATTTATATTTTGGTCTTTAAATTGATTTTGTTCTTGACGAATCGAATATGTTTTCAGATTGATTTTTATTTGTTATAGGATTGGTGTATATTTGTGTCTGTGAACCAGCTAACGGTATCAGCTGTCTTGTCGAAAATGATGGCTGCCAATTATGATGTATAGTGGTGTTATGGCCTTTTCGATTGGCTGGCCGGAACATGTTCCCCCAATAAAACACCCGGAAACAATTTGACTGATTCTGAATTGTATATATCACTGTATTTGTGAATTAAATAAAAAAAATCACATCGGCTAAAAAGAATTTCCAAAACACTTTCAATTTCAATTTAGATGTACATTTTCTTGTATCAATAATAATTATAACTTGCTTCTTTTTATGTTATATTATCAGAAAAGTAGTTTAAATTCAATAAACACATCGAAATTAAACAACAAATCAACCCGATGATTTTGACATTTTAATTATGTGAGCGTCGAAAGTTCAGCTGGTGGAGAAAAATGGCTCTATATAAAAAACTTACCCTTTCTTTCTTCGGGTTCATCATGCTAAATGCCCGTTAATGGCAAAATTATTCAATTTGAAATATATGTATGTATATATATTTAAATCTTTTATTTCTAAGAACAAATTCCTGTTCTCCTCAACGTGTTAGTATATTATCATTTTTTATTCTACAATTTAATTTAATTTGTTATCAAAAAACTATAACAACACAAACAATTAAAACAAACAAAACAAGTAAAAAGTAGCAAGTAAATTTCGTATATAAAATAGGGGTCGCACACATAACTGCATTTCGCAGCTGTCTTTTGGACACAGTGAGTGTATTATGTCGTTATCGTTTGGTAACATAAATCAATTTATTTCTGGTTTAGATCTGTCAAAAAACTGATTTCAAAAATGTTTGCTTTCGATTGGCCAAATAAATTGATTTATTTTTGGATTTTATATTAATTTTGCAGATCTGGATTTTTCGGCAGATCTACCCCTCTTTTACCAATAGCGAGTTTCATTCAAATTTCAAAGATCTCTCAAAATGGAGATTTGATCTTTTCAATAAAACTTTGTGCCCAAATTTATTTGTAGTATTGGCCGCGTTCGGTGGCATACCTTAAGCAATCCGGATTGCTTTGTGAATATTTTAACGCCTAAGGAAAAACCAGATGATGAACTAAACATGATATCGTCAAACACAAATCTCAAGCTACCCAAAAATTATTATTAATTTGAGGAACAGCTTATTCAAAACTTCAGATTTGTATGCAATACAACTGACTTAACAGAGAAAGCTACCTGGATCGTTCGAAATCAAACCCGCTACTAAGGTATCTTGCCTAGCCTATCTGCATTACACCGAACGCGTCCAATGCTGAATGAACACACACATTTTTGAAAAAAACATATCTTCATCATCATCAACTCCACTAAGTTTATAAAATTTAAATTGTTAACTTCTTCGTCTAGTATTTGTTTGTTTTTTAGTTTAATTTTGTAGCAGGGACTGGCACAATTTCACAATAAATTACTAACAAAATAGTTTCCATTTGATGTTTGACAGAAAAAACGTTTTACGTGTATGCGTGCATTCAGATCAAATCTGCTTACCCACCAAAGATCAGATCTTTCGTGTTCAGATCTGATCTAGATTTGCTCTTTTTGTTGGAATGAAACTCTCAAAATTCAAAAAGATGAAATCTTTTGTCAGAAAGAGCAGATACAGATAGCTGGTTCACAGACACAAATATACACCAATACTATAGCAAATAAAAATCAATCTGAAAACGTATTGTGTGAAAGGGGTCTATCAACTTACGCGTTTTCAACCCACTGTACTAATTTAAGAACATCCACATTTTTTTTAATAAAAATTCTTGGAGCCGTTTTCGAGAAATATGTACGTTTTTTTTTCTTAACGGTTTTTTTTCAATTTGTATGGAAGGTACCGTTGTTTTTTATTTTAGGAATATAGTTTTTTTCTAACTATTCAAGATAATTTCAAAAAAACTATTAAATAAGAAGTTTCGAAAAAATTATATTGAGACGTAATTAAAACTTTGATTTTTTTGAAAAAAATTGGTTTATATATGTATTAGTGTTTAAATTTTCTGGAGCTTCTGCTTAATTTGAGAAAAATAAGATTTTTCTTTTTGTTTAAAAAAGGTGTATGGCAGCGATTGTTAATTTTCGTCTTAAAAAAATGAGAAAAACGTGTGGGCATATTACCGAAAAAAACAATATTTAACAAGTTTAAAGCAAATCCATACAACCATTTAAGCTGTAGACTCGAGGACAGGCCGAATTGTTGGACCCACCTTTTTGGTATACTCCATCATCGTAATGTCAACTTATCAAAATCTCGAGTTCAATTTTTTCACGAATCCATAACTTGCCATAGCACCTACATATACATACAGTGGCGACAAAATAAATAGCACATCTCTGTTAAGAAATTTGAAAAAGCCTTAAGTCATAAACTCATTTCCAATGCCAATACTGTAACAACTTTTTTGTTGTGGCTTTTGAGTGTAAGGTAGCGGGATATTAC
Source organism: Philhelius pedissequus (assembly GCA_910595825.1). Taxonomy (NCBI): domain Eukaryota; kingdom Metazoa; phylum Arthropoda; class Insecta; order Diptera; family Syrphidae; genus Philhelius; species Philhelius pedissequus. The sequence continues at coordinate 332,767,082 of OU343160.1, forward strand.
TTCTTTTCAATTTAGTTAATAAATAAAAGTCAAATATAAGTCAGAAGGTAAGCAAGGTGCATTCAAGTGAAACAATTTAAATAGCACATATTGCTCTCGTTGTAAACATAATAGATTTTTGGTAAATATTTTAAACATTTTAAAGGTAAGTGGGAACGCTTAGAGTTTTATATTAGTTTTTTTTTAAATAAAATTGGTAAAATTTTAATTGTTAATAAGTAGTATGGGCCGTGGCAAGCATTCCACAGAGAAGAAATTCGTTAATATATTAAAATTATGAAAAAAAACTTTATACATTGTTTAATTTAATTAAAATTACTTTGATTTATTTCGCAACATATATGTATTTATTTACATAAGCGACGCGTTTCGGATCTAATAATCCATCTTCGGGCTTTTACTGACGAACTGTGGTGTTGATTGGCCAATGTGCATGTTGTATTTTTGTTATTAAATTATTGTTATTGTTTTTTAGGTTATGAATCTGTCTCTTTTAATCTTGTGTTGCTGGTTTGAATTTTAATGGCAGTGTTGAATAGTGTGTTGTTTTTAATTGTCAATTTATCATTCAATACTTTGTCTGATTCCATTCAGACACTCATAAAGAGTTGTGCCTTTTTTACATATATGTAAAGGTGTTAAATTGTTGTCGAAATTGGTGTAATTGTGGTTGTTGTACATCAAATGTTGTGCAAATGTAGATTTGGAATTTGCCTTCGGTTTGTGTTCCAAATACCTATCGTAAAAAGTTCTACCTGTTTGTCCAATACAGTAATTGTCACAGTCATCACACTTAATTTTATATATTCCAGAACATGTTTTTATTTCTCTATTTGTTTTGAAGATGGCTTAAGTTTGTGTTAAAAAAATCTTACACTCTTGTATTTTTCTGTTACAATAGGGTTCGGGTATTGTAAGAGTGTAAGATTTTGACATTCAGTATATTTTGTTGTTGTAGTGCAAAAAAATGCTACACTTTTACACTTTTACAATGATACAAGACCAGATACATCGGATCGTGAATACCCCTATGGTGAAACAGTTGAGGTCATCAAAAATCTCTTGCAGAGTGACTTCGACAAGATTCAGCGATATTGTGATGACTGTAAGTTGAAAATCAACTTCCAGAAATCAGAAACTATTTTGTTTAGGACTCCGTTGTCTAGCGCCTCAAGGGATACGAGAAAGAACTGGCGCAAGCTGGTGATCGTAGGGCCACATGGACATCCACTGGCGAGTGTCTTAGACATTGCCTTGGATTACACAGAACACCAGAGTCGGAGTACACAAGATATTATTCCAACCAGGTTCTATACAACGGAGCCAACATAAACAGAATAGATAATTTTTTATTTAAGCTGAATCGGGGTCATGTTGCAAGAGCGATGTCCTCAACTAACAGCTTAATTTTTGGGGCTTATTACCCCAATAACGAATATTTTGAGAGTGCGCGGTTAAGTGGTTACATCCCTCCCGAGGCATTCCTCTATTTAGACAGTCGAGGGCTGATACAGGATAGAATGGCGGTTCCGCTTATCTACCACGTCAGCGTAAAACTGTAGATAGGCGACTCCTGTATGGTCGAGACATCATCGCTCAAGGTGGAGAGGAGCGCCTTCGGTTTAGTAGGACTGTGTCCGATCGGGACCGAAGGGATAGGGCGAAACAGGAGAACCAGTTCTGGTGGCTCTCTGAACAGCATCGTGATATTAAAAGTCGATTAAGATGGTATGTCTTGGCCGACTTACATAAATACATTTAGGGTAATTAGGTATAGGGAACAGTCGGGGTGGCACCAACAAAAAAATATTAAGAATATGTATGGATGCGGAGGCATATGTACATGTACCTGCGTAACTGTACATGTATGTACGTATGTACATGTATGTATGGGGTGAATGTAGCTGTGTGTCTGCATGCGTATGCAAAATATAAACAAAAAAAAAATAAAAAAACGAAAAAAATGCTGCTGTGGCTGTTCTAGTTTTTAAGTAGTTTGAAGTGGTTTTGGGTATTTTTAGGTATCTTAAGTAGTTTAAGTTAGTTTTAGTTAGTATATAAGTTAATTGCATCTAGTTTTAATTATTTTTAGTCTAGATTTAAGTAGTTTATAAGTAAAAAATGAAAATGATACGAGACCGAGTTTTAAAAAAAAAAAGTTTTCTTGGTAAAACAAAAATAAAATAAAATAATTATAATTAATTAAAATAGATTTAAGGTCGAAAGACATTAGTATTAAGAGATATAGTTTAGTCTAGAGCGCCCGTAAAGGGCCAGTAAATTAGTTGTAAGTTATTGGTAATTAGGCTAGTTTTAAACATTTTTGTCTAGCTTGATGATAGTTATAATGTCGATTTCGTTTCAACAAAAAGATCGACTTGCCGTCGATCCGCCGTCAATTTTTTTCTGAAAATCAAATTCGTTTCAAATTAAAACCAATATTTTTCTGGAAAAACAGATCCGTATTGAATCTCTTTTTGGAGACGGATTCAAAACGGATTTGTGCACAGATTCGTACACACACTACAATATTTGTTTTGACGTTTCACAATTGTTGTGTTGTGAATTAATTTTTATTTTGTGGCAGTGTACAGAAAAAGTAAATTAATATATTAAAAAATAAAAAAAATTGTTAAAAACTTCTTGGAAACAAATATTAAAAAAGTGCAAGTGGGTTTAGGAACTCCCCCGCGTCGGAATCGGGAAATTAAAACGAAATAATGATGTTTTAACGAATTGAAGATTTGTTTTTTTTTTTAGAGCTGCCAAGCAACACACACAGTCCCAAAAAGAGATTCGGTCCGTAATCGTTCTTTTCAAAGCCAAAAAGTATTGGTTTTAGTAGCGAATCCTAATTATTGAAACGAAATCGACATAAGTTACAAAAAAAAAACCCTATAGTGAATACCCCTTATGTATTTTTTATCGGTGGTGTTTTCATTGTTGGTTATGATATTGTTGTTGTTTTTAATTTTCTTTTTCTTTTTATATATTATTTTGTCAATTATGTCAGGTTTGAATCCGTTTGCTATTGCGATGTGTTTTATAGTGATTATTTCTTCATCATGGTCTTCTTTTTTCATGTGTATATTAGGTGCGTTTTTTTGCAATCCCCGGGGAATTGGTTGAAAAAAACGACCAAAGCGCTAAGTGAAATACTTGGTAGCACTATTTATTAATTTGCAAGATGACATTTGAAGAACAGCTGTAATGCAAGAACAAAATAAACATCATTGTTCGCCTCATCCTCATTCTTTTAAAAATCATCGGGTTGATTTGTTTTGTGTAATTTCGATATATTTATTGAATTTATACAAAAAAAAGTGAATCAAGTAATTTGAAAATTGAAATAAAGTATTTTGGAAATTGTTTTTAGCCGATGTGATTTTCTTTTAATTTAATTTTCACGAATACAGTGGTACAACTACTTGAAAACTACCCCATTCGTCGGTCACTGGTGACATGATATTAGTGGGCGAGTTGCTTATTTGGGCGGGACGCTCAGTTCCTATGTATTCTCAGAGAAACCTTTGTTTTATTGTTCATTCAATTCTTGTTAATTGAACGAATATCAACTTCAGGAAATGCTTTTTTATTTAATAATAATTTTACAGTCAAGTTTTAATATACCTATAATAATAATAAACGCAAAAATGAAAATCGCTGTAGAAGGTTGTGCTCATGGCGAGGTGGACAAAACCGTAAAGGCAATACAAAAGCGAAAAATGTTAAAATAGATTTGTTTTTGCGGAATGTATATTAAAAGGTAGGTTAGGTTAGGTTGACATGGCCGTCAGGAAAACAACTGACACACTTATGGCCTTTTCGATTGGCCGTCCAGAACTGTTCTGACCCCCACAAAATGACAGTTGTTACTCTAAACAGAACAGAAAACGATTCTGGATTTCATTTCAGAATCGAAAACAGAATCACTAATACACTCACATAATTAAAATGTCAAAATCATCGGGTTGTTTTGTTGTTCAAATTCAATTTAATGTGCTCATTGAATTTAAACTACTTTTCTGGTAAGATAAGGTAAAAAGAAGCAAGGTATAATTATTATTCATACAAAAAAATGTGTATCTAAATTGAAATCAAGTGTTTTGGAAATTTTTTTTAGTCGATGTGATTTTTTTTTATTTAATTTTCACAAATACAGTGATACATACAATTCAGAATCAGTCAAATTGTTTCCAGGTGTTTTATTGGGGGAACGTGTTCCGGACGGCCAATCGAAAAGGCCATTAACCAAATGCTCAACCAAACCAAACAAAATTGATAATTATCTGACATGTCAAAATGTCAGTTTTGAAGTTTCTATACATTTTATCAATAACTTAGTGAAAAAGTTTTTGGTAGCACAGTTTTTATCCTCTCCAATAGCTAAGCCCCGAGAATTCTCTGGGTTTAAGCTAAGCACCCCCGGGGATTAGTTGTTGTTGGATTTAACATGCAAATTGTTAATCCTACTCATCGTTTTTTTCGTCCAATTTCCCCGGGGCTTAGAAAAAAACACGCCTATTGAAAAGTCTATTGACCAAAGCATTGAAAGCTGCCATTTTTTGTGTGTTTGGGTGGTGGGAGTTTTTGCGTATAATTACATGTATCTGGTGTTGTAGGTTTTCTGTAAATTTTGTAATATAGTTTGTTGTTGTCTTTGCTGATGTTCAAGTCTAGGAAATTAATATTGTTGTTGTTTTCAATTTCTGCAATACAATTCACTATTGTATGTTTTTATTTATGATATTTATGTACTTTTTTAGAATTTCGATTTGTCTATAAGTTCCGTCAAATATAACAAAAATGTCATCAACATATCTTGAATAGTGAATTATTTTATTGCCTTGTTTATTGTGTTTCGATAGAATATATTCGTTTTCATAGTTGTTGAGATAGATGTCTTCCAATAGTCCGCTTAAAGGGGATCCCATTGCCAGGCCTTCTTCTTGTTTATAAAATTTGTTGTCGAATGTAAAATAATTTTGTTTTAATATGATTTTAAGTAAGGTAATGATTTCGTCTATTTGTTGTTGGTTAATTTTTGCAGTGTTTATTAAATTTTCTTTTAATATGATGATTGTTTCTTCTATTGGAATGTTTGTGTTTAAATCAAAGTAATTTTAATTAAATTAAACAAAGTATAAAGTTTTTCTTTTCTTGTGGACGTATAAGTTAAGCTTCTATGGCAAAAATATGTGCGACGCGGAAAAAATCAGGAATATTATCCAAAGTATACCATCAAAAGTGTTAAGCATGGCGGATGTAGCATTCTTGTTTGGGAATGTTTTCCTGGTATCGTGTGGGATCGGATAGAAGATATTATGGATCAGATAAAATACAAAGAAATCCTGATGAATACAATGTTACTGTGTGCTGATAAAGAAATGCGTTTGAAGTGGAAATCTCAACAGGCCAACCAAGGTAAAACAGCTATGTCTGTGAAGCAATGGTTATCCATCCAAGAAATCGCGTTCATGGAATGACCAGTTCAATCACCAGATCTCAGTCCTATTGAAAACTTGTGGAATGAATGGATAAAGCAATTAATAGTTCAAATTTGGACAAGCCTTGGCTGGGAGCTTAGCAGCCTGGTACTCTTTACCTGTTGAACTATGGGAGAGTCTTGTTTTATCTATGAAACGATGGTATGTCGCTGTGATTAAAAATAAAGGTTATCTCACTAAATATTAACACATAATTTTCTTTGTATCACGATTACAATTTATGTTAGTTTACTTGTTTTTCTTTTTCTAATGAAGTGTGCTATTTATTTTGTCCTAAAATAACTTCACTTCCAAAATTTTGTTTCATTTTCTTTGTTTCAATTCAATATTAATTTGTTTTCTTAATAAATCCAACTTATCGTTGTTCTTACTACTTCATCATAAGTCAAACAGTTCTTTAAAGTCTTTTAATGAATTATAAGATACATGTGCTATTTATTTTACCGCCACTGTATGTAAATATATGCTGACACACCTAATTTTATTATTTCTTAGTATATTTGGAGATTTAATTTTGTATGCAGATAATATTTTACATTTAAAGTTTATTGAAATAGGTATTATTCAGGACCGTAGCCAGAGTTTGCCAAGGAATGTTGATTTTTCGGGCTTGATAAGACGCTTCTGATCTGCAAGGCTTTCTTTATTGAGAATAGGCAGTTTATCATACTTCAGGAGAGGATAAATATGTCATTAATTTGATTTAATTTTTTTAAATCAAAAGTTGATACAAAATGTTAGAATTTCAAAAATAACATTGGTGGTTTTATAAGAATTAACCTTCATACTCTTATTTTTGTTAAAAATCCACTCCTAGAATATGTTCAGCATTTGTCTTTTATGGGACCACCTTGGGAAATAGCCCTCAATTAAAAAACTTCAAAATTTGTAGGTACTTTAAAACAATATGAACATGAATGTTGTTTTTGCCGGACTTCTATTCTTATGTATAAAATATATTTAAAACTTAAACGTACAATAAAAGCTGATTTCCTTCCGCAAATGTACGACTGATGCCCTCAAATTAGGCGTGTTTTTTTCTAAGCCCCGGGGAAATTGAACGAAAAAAACGATGAGTAGGATTAACAATTTGCATGTTAAATCCAACAACAACTAATCCCCGGGGGTGCTTAGCTTAAACCCAGAGAATTCTCGGGGTTTAGCTATTGGAGAGGATAAAAACTGTGCTACCAAAAACTTTTTCACTAAGTTATCGATAAAATGTATAGAAACTTCAAAACTGACATTTTGACATGTCAGATAATTATCATGTCGATTTCGTTTCAACAAAAACATCGACTTGCCGTCGATCCGCCGTCAATTTTTTTCTGAAAATCAAATTCGTTTCAAATTAAAACCAATACTTTTACTTCAAAAACAGATCCGTATTGAATCTCTTTTTGGAGACGGATTCAAAACGGATTTGTGCACAGATTCGTACACACACTACAATATTTGTTTTGACGTTTCTCAATTGTTGTGTTGTGAATTAATTTTTATTTTGTGGCAGTGTACAGAAAAAGTAAATTAATATATTAAAAAATAAAAAAAATTGTTAAAAACTTCTTGGAAACAAATATTAAAAAAGTGCAAGTGGGTTTAGGAACTCCCCCGCGACGGAATCGGGAAATTAAAACGAAATAATGATGTTTTAACGAATTGAAGATTTGTTTTTTTTTTTAGAGCTGCCAAGCAACACACACAGACCCAAAAAGAGATTCGGTCCGTAATCGTTCTTTTCAAAGCCAAAAAGTATTGGTTTTAGTAGCGAATCCTAATTATTGAAACGAAATCGACATCAATTTTGTTTGGTTTGGTTGAGCATTTGGTTAATGGCCTTTTCGATTGGCCGTCCGGAACACGTTCCCCCAATAAAACACCTGGAAACAATTTGACTGATTCTGAATTGTATGTATCACTGTATTTGTGAAAATTAAATAAAAAAAAATCACATCGACTAAAAAAAATTTCCAAAACACTTGATTTCAATTTAGATACACATTTTTTTGTATGAATAATAATTATACCTTGCTTCTTTTTACCTTATCTTACCAGAAAACTAGTTTAAATTCAATGAGCACATCGAAATTGAACAACAAAACAACCCGATGATTTTGACATTTTAATTATGTGAGTGTATTATTGATTCTGGGGTGGAATCGGCTAAGGTGATTTGTGATTGTCACATTTCCGGCAATCATATGTGATCATATAAAAATGTTCGTCTGTGTAAGGTGATCACAAAAAAATACATAAAACTTGGCACCACTTTAAGAGAAGTACTAAAATTTGACAAAAATCCATATGTTTATGTTTGGTTTTGTTTGTCTGCAAATTGTTTTATTTGTTTTTTTTTTCATGCGATGTTGAGTGCCTAAACGTTATTAAACTTTTGATATTAAAAAAAATGTTATAATTATCTCGCAATCCAAAAAAGTTGAAATAAAAAGTAGAATCTAGTCATTGAGTTCGCGCGATAAAATTAGGATATTTCCAATTTGTTCTACAAACTGAGAAAATAAAAATGTTTCGCTCGTTATAATTTATAATTTGTACCTACTATTAATTTATTCTAAATGCCAATTAATAACAAAATAAATTAAAAGTTGAAATAAATATCTGTGAGAAAAACAATGCCTTTACCCACATGTACATACTTCTGGCTTATCGGATATACTTTGTTGAATGTAGTGTATATGGGTGTGCACATGTACATATATGGTTTCTATTTTCGGAATTTGTGAAATCATAAAAGCAATTTTACAAATTTACAAAATAAGAAAACAAATGAATTTTATATGAAAATGACACCAAAATAGGTGTCACAAGAAAAAGTCACAAAAATGTGATTATCACATGTGACAGTCACCGTACACAGCCCAAATTTATTTTTTGTGACTGTCAACTATCACAAATCACCTTAGCCGATTCCACCCCTGTTTTCAACTGTCATTTTGTGGGGGTCAGAACAGTTCTGGACGGCCAATCGAAAAGGCCATAAGTGTGTCAGTTGTTTTCCTGACGGCCATGTCAACCTAACCTAACCTACCTTTTAATATACATTCCGCAAAAACAAATCTATTTTAACATTTTTCGCTTTTGTATTGCCTCTACGGTTTTTTCCACCTCGCCATGAGCACAACCTTCTACAGCGATTTTCATTTTTGCGTTTATTTTTATTATAGGTATATTAAAACTTGACTGTAAAATTATTATTAAATAAAAAAGCATTTCCTGAAGTTGATATTCGTTCAATTAACAAGAATTGAATGAACAATAAAACAAAGGTTTCTCTGAGAAGACATAGGAACTGAGCGTCCCGCCCAAATAAGCAACTCGCCCACTAATATCATGTCACCAGTGACCGACGAATGGGGTAGTTTTCAAGTAGTTGTACCACTGTATTCGTGAAAATTAAATTAAAAGAAAATCACATCGGCTAAAAACAATTTCCAAAATACTTTATTTCAATTTTCAAATTACTTGATTCACATTTTTTTGTATAAATTCAATAAATATATCGAAATTACACAAAACAAATCAACCCGATGATTTTTAAAAGAATGAGGATGAGGCGAACAATGATGTTTATTTTGTTCTTGCATTACAGCTGTTCTTCAAATGTCATCTTGCAAATTAATAAATAGTGCTACCAAGTATTTCACTTAGCGCCTTGGTCGTTTTTTTCAACCAATTCCCCCGGGGATTGCAAAAAAACGCACCTATTATTGATACCACATTTGGCGTTTTTCTTTTTTAGCTCCGAGTTAAGAACTCAGCTGTCGAGAAAAGATCTGTGTTTCTTTATTAGCTCAGACACATTTAATCTCTCAACTTGTGTTTGTTTTTTTAAATCAGAGCTAAATCGGGGCATGAGCCATTAGCTCAGAATAAAATGACCGATCAAACGGAGCAAAGTGCTGGGCGCGTCTAACTTTACTCATAATTTTAACAATAATCACTAAAGTAAAACCAATTAAAAACAAAAATGAATTCGGAAAACGAAAGCTTTGGATTTGCTGGTAAATAAGTTTTAATAAAAACAATTATAAAAATATATGACAGTTCTGCGCTTATGTTTATTTCAAAATTAAATCGGAGATATCTGACCATGCTCTACTCAGACCCAACTCGGTTTACTCAGGCTCTGCTCAGAGATCTGCTCGGAGATAAAAAATAAAAACGCCAATTAGGTCAACAATTATGTCGATCAATAATATTAGAATACAAATAGTCAAACTCCGTATCATTACTGTAAGCTGGTAAACTTTATAATTTAACGAGTCGGCCGAATTCATAGTCATAAGTCCTATCCAAAAGTTGTTTTCGGTCTCAAGTTTTATAAATAATTAGTAAGGGGAGTCGTCTGATGTAAAGACTTGTGGTTTGTCCATTGGTTAACGCATAATATAACTTTTCATCGGTGCATCACGCCGATCGGTGGTTTTATTCTTCCCGAGCACAAAAGTAGTTGATTTTTTCTGGCTGATATACATTTGATAAGCCTATGATTATGGTTACTATCACACTTGACGAAATGAGGAAAATATACGTAAGAGATGAACTTAAGTTATATGAATATGTATGGACTTAATGAGAGAATCTCATCCCAACTCTTCAAAATTTAATAAGGTGCCAATTTCTGACCAAAAAAGTCTGGATCAGACCTAGTGTGTACCCTTACATTTGTTGGACATTAGATACATTTTTTTAACCAAACCACTGAAAACTAAATCTATAAAATTATGACTTTATAATTACCTAAGTCGATTAAAAGTAAAGCCTATTTGTAAAATAAATTTAACTGAAAAAGAAAGTTGATAATAATCCATCAAGATAGCCGAAAATATTCGATGAGTTTTGAAAAAAGATAAAACCTACAAGTTTCATTAGTAACTCATGTAAAATACCGAAATACATATCGATGAATAATAGATTTAATACTCACTTCTTTCATCAGTTCGCATAAGATTAAGCAACGTGCTGACAATTGACGAAAACGTCGAATAGCAATACTGGAACACAAAGTTTATCACGTATCCAATGATGCCGGTAAAGCTGCCAGGCATCGGAGGTCCACTGCCAGTCCGTCCACCAGGCATATTTGCCGAGAAAACTTGCTGCAGAAAGCGATCGTTCACAACATTGGGGGCGCGCAGATCCGTCGAGGCAGCATACATGGACGGTCGACCTTCACGTATGTTCATTTGTTCTTGAAATGCAACCTCTAGATCCCATTGGTGCCGTATGAGGATGTCGCGACACACATTCATATCATCGATGCCCGTGATGTCTTGGAATTGAAGGACCTTTTCGGTCTGTTCGTTGGACAACCCATCGACGGCATCCATGTTTTCAGATTGACGAATCGACTACGTATCGGTGTTATGACCTACCTCTCACTCTATTGCGGATTTGACTTCGTACTTCGGGTAGCGACCCTATCTTTATATTTTGGTTATTTTTCTGCAATAGAATACACAAATTATTCTTGTTGATGAATTCTAGATATGGGAATTCATTTTACACACTCATTGACTTGGTAATTTGATTTTTGTTGATACTGCAAGTGGATTTTCCACACGTTTGTTGAGGTTTTTCCTTTTTTCTGCACTATCACTGCCGTACGATACATATATGACGACAAAACACAAAAAAGTTGTGCTATTCTCAATCCAGTGGGTGTTTTCGATGTATATCAAAATAAGAACATATTTTGGACTTAAATATTATTATGAAATGTATTTGAATTTGTTTATTGCTTTTAAATTTGAATAAAAAGGAAAATATAAATTATTTTTTTTAGTAAATTATCAAAAGGGAAGAGAAAGAAGTTTTATTTTTCTTTCAGAGCTGTGTAAAAAAGTTTCTTTTTTTTCTTGATTTTATTCTCTTTTGTAGACTTTTTATTTGACAGTTTGCAATTTTCTTGAAGATTCGTTGGATACAGGTGTAGAGAAATTAATCATTGCCAGACCATAGGTTGTCTGTCCAGTACCATTTTATTTACTTTTTGAACCCGCAGCGACTGTGAATTGTCGTACTACAAATTTTTTTGGTCGCCGAAAGCTGCAACTATTGTCCTAAAGCTTAGTACGCAGTTCGGGAAAAAAGTTTTCTCCCATGCAATTTTTTTCATAGGACAAATTTTGTCTTTGAATTTTTTCCTGGCAAGTTTGTGACGTTTGTACCCGCTGCACTTTTAAAATGTATCCGCCGTACAAGAAATCTCTCCACATAATTTGTCCGGTAAAACAATTCTCGTCGCATTGTTTTGCAGGAAAAATTTTGACAGCTCATAGTCATTGTAGCACAATTATATTGTGCTATACATTATTTGAAAGTAAACATTTTTTAATTTTCGCTACGGCCGGGCCAAAAACAAAATTAATGCCGAATCATTTCTTTACTGGTATCTTACTTTATTTTTAATGAAAAAAAAATGAAAATCGTAGCAGAATCCTTCACGCTTCAACTGGACACAGAAGGTTTTAAGATCGAGGAAAAAGATTACAATTACCTACGTGCAGGTTAGGACTCAAAATAAAAAGACATAATTATAACTATTTTACATTTCTAATTTTTAGTTAAAATGCTGGCGAAATGTTTGGCTCACAACTAACTAAAAAAAAGATATGAATCCATATCATAAAGTTTAGACCGTCTAGAGCCATGACATAGAGAATGATGTGATGCCGAATCCAATTCAAGTTATGATTGAAAATCGAAGAAATACCCGCGATTCATTTGTGAAAAACCTTGTGAAAACCCAATGTTTTGCATTAATTTAATGTGTTTAATAAATAGAGTGCAACTCAGCAAATATTGCTTCCTTTTTTGAAATTCTTGATTGACAGATACTTGACAGTTCCTCTTATTTCTCCAACTTCAAATTTTTGCGCGGCTTTTGCCAAGTGATTGTAGAGATTAAAATTGTGGAAATACAATTTTGTTTTTCCCGATCTGCGTACTGGGCTTAAAACCCAAATAATTAGGTTTTATCAGTAAACAGAATTCTCTGTTCGGTTTTTGAGTAAATCAACCTAGAATATCGAATCGTGAGAACTGTCAACATTTTTTTTGGTTTGTTTAGTTTTGGCCTAGTTAATAAAGTTTTCTCCTCCTTCTCTCTTGATTTAATATAAATATTTATTAGCAATAAAATACAAATAATCCATTTTCAACGAAAAACAAAATTATTTTTTTTGTTTATTATTGTTTTGACAAATGTCATTTAATTAACAGATATCTTGTTATAATTTATTCTGTCCTGGTTTGTTCTGTGCTGTTCTGTTCTGATCCAAAATCTGGTATTAAATAGTAAATCGATTTTAATAGTACCCAAAACAAGCCACAATTTGAATTGATTGATAATAAATGCAAATATAAAAAACACCTGGGAGATTTTGTCCCACCCTCATACTTTTGCATTTTTTTCCCAACAAACTGAAAGTTACACGGTGTCTCCACCTTCTATATTAGGTGTGTTTTATTGGGAATCTATCCATTGTACCGTAAGTAATTCCCAAAAAAACGCATCGACCGTAGCATGGACCGTAGCTTTTTTATTTTTGTAAAAATGGTACCCCTGTACAGCAGTCACAAGTAATGAAAGAGTCTTTTGCAAAGTAAAATTAAGAAAATATCAAAATAATGACCAATAATTAACTTTTATGCATATAAAATAGAAAGTAGAAAAACGTACCAATATTTAATTTATGTTACAAACCTATTTCTTGTTCTCATTTTTTCTGCATTTGCAAATTTAAATTCGTACATTCATTTTGCACCAATATAAAGGAAATGATAAGTGAATGGGTTTGTTCATAGACTATGGTGAAGTCCCTTTTTACACAGGACAATTTTTGTATTGCTTTAAAAATCTTCTATGCCTTTCACACGAGGAAACAAAATTGACGGAGATTTGCTTGTTTCCTTTAAATGTTTCTTGGTTTTGAACGCACACTACAGCGTAGTTTAAATTGTTCAATCCATTACATGTAACCTTTATATTTCATGCTTTTATTTATTTTCTAAGTAGATCGATAGCTAGAATTTTATTTTTCAAGTCAATTTATAAATTTATTTTCTGATTATGTTTTGCTTTCAAATCAATATTCACTCATCAGACTGCACTTAACATACGCGGGGTAAGGAACAAGTAGTTAACATTTGGTTTGCCATTTAAATGAACATGTCCAGAAAAAAAAACAATGGATCACAAAAATGTACGCCCAGTCCATGTCCATGTAGTGAAGCGAATACCGTCTATGGCCAACGTCCATTAAACAGTGAAGAAAAAGCACATTTCGTGAAGTTCAGTTGGCGCTTAGTGCGTTTAAGCTAGGTGCTCACATGCAATTTTTCCGAAACGAAATAGTTAAATCACTAGTGATCGCGCTCGTTAGCAACTTAAAATTAATCAACGAGATAAACCATTAAACAAACAATATTTTGATTTAATGTGCGCGCAGTTACATTATAGTTCGGTGTGATACAAACTGTAGAACTTATTTGGGGCGATCGTTCGATTTGTGCCAAAACGCAAACTTTTAAGTTGCTCGAACGGTGGACTGAATTGTTACTGCATTTGCGCGCACTCTCATGGTATTCACTTTAGCAAACAAACTGTTGCAAAACTGAAAGTTGCATATTTGCGCGCCTAGCCTTATAGCTCATAGAATTTCATACGAATAAATATTTTGCGGCGCAGTGTGGAGCATTCCTCTATAGTGCAGTTCCACCTAATGCGGTTTGTCTTCTCAAATTGCTTTTTTGTAGATCTAAATAAAAAGATGATTTTTTTTCACCAAACTTCGTTTATTTACAACTATCAATAAAAATTGAACACAAAACGAAAGTTGGGCTTGGTTAGTCAATAAAAGTAAAACGGAATTCATTCGACAAATATTGGTTTCTTTTTCAAAATGGATATCAAAATTTGTTAAAATTGATTAATTGACATTAGGGGTATGGAAAATTGCAGATATAGGTGCAATTTTAGACGTACTTCAGAAAATAATTGAGCAAAGAATACAGTTTTTAATAGTAAAAGTCAGAAACTTTTCAGAAGAACAGCTTATAATTTATTAAAAAATGGAGTTATCTAAGATTTGGGAAATATAAACTGGCCAACTATTAAAAAAAAAGAATCAAAAAGATCGATTTGTGTTACGAATGAAATTAATAATTATAACACTCCATGAACACATCCATCGAGATTCAATTCCATTATCAATCGTACCAACAAAACTAACAAAATCAGAATCGAGACTCGACTGAACGTCAACCAGCCATCCACCGTAGCTTCTACTTTAGCTTTTTATCGACCGTAGCGAATTGTATGTAAAATGCTACGACGGATAAACTTACGGCGGATAAATTTCCCAATAAAACACGGCTATTGTATAGTATACTATCTGTCATTTTGATACAAAGAAAGTCAAATATAATGCTAGAAAATTTGGCATTGAGTATTTCATAGCATAGTATTTCAAAGACACAAGTGTCGCAAGTTCTTGCTCTAGTAGCATTACAAGACTTCAAGAACTTTCAACAAAAGGAATTAAACAATAAAAATTGAAATTATAACAATACGCAAACCACAAACGTTCACTAGCCACAAACGCTACTATCGATAGCAGTGCAATGTCTATTATGAATTTTTTTATAGAATGCTATTTGTGATCACCATGATCAATTTTCAAAGAATGCGACCTAGCTTACTAGAAAATCTAGATCGTGGAGACCCCATTATACTAGCAATTGCAACGCAGTTTCTTGGTCCATCTATATACCAATTTTGAAAACTCAACTTGGCAATGCTTAAAATCTTTTAGTTCCAATGAAAACCACTCGGTGCTATTTACGCTTAATAGAAGTGAACAAGAAAAACCTAAAATTTTGACAGCTAATACTAATGTCGATTTCGTTTCAACAAAAACATCGACTTGCCGTCGATCCGCCGTCAATTTTTTTCTGAAAATCAAATTCGTTTCAAATTAAAACCAATACTTTTACTTCAAAAACAGATCCGTATTGAATCTCTTTTTGGAGACGGATTCAAAACGGATTTGTGCACAGATTCGTACACACACTACAATATTTGTTTTGACGTTTCTCAATTGTTGTGTTGTGAATTAATTTTTATTTTGTGGCAGTGTACAGAAAAAGTAAATTAATATATATTAAAAACTAAAAAAATTGTTAAAAACTTCTTGAAAACAAATATTAAAAAAGTGCAAGTGGGTTTAGGAACTCCCCCGCGTCGGAATCGGGAAATTAAAACGAAATAATGATGTTTTAACGAATTGAAGATTTGTTTTTTTTTAGAGCTGCCAAGCAACACACACAGTCCCAAAAAGAGATTCGGTCCGTAATCGTTCTTTTCAAAGCCAAAAAGTATTGGTTTTAGTAGCGAATCCTAATTATTGAAACGAAATCGACATAAACAAAATTGTAAAAATAAATAAACAATTTTTACTCCAACAAAATAAAGAAATTCCATTATCATTTTTTGCGATTTCACAAGAGAAATACCAGTACCTAGAAAAATGTCCTATTTGGTGAATTTCAACAATGATACTGCCAAGCAAATCCTCATTGATATCATTCGCACTGTTAACCAAGCCGAAAACTCGAAGAAACTTTCTGAAGCTAAGGCTTCGGCTGGCAAAGAAATGCTCCTCATGATGCAGCACGTTTTCCCTTTAGTGATGCAACTCCAGACGGACGTTATCAAATCCTATGGATTTCCAGGTAATCGGGAAGGCCTGGTGCAGTTTGCTCAATTAGTACGAGAAATGGAAAGGGAAGATGTTGAAATCGCCAGACTAAGGAGTCAGATACGAGCTATATACTTGCCTCCGATAGCCATTAATACCACCAATGATGTGTTGATTTAAGCATCTGACTGAACATTTTCTTTTGTACGACAAAAACAAATTAGTTTAAAGTATTATTTTTCTTCAAATACATTTTATTGATGTGTTGCCTTAAAAACAATTAAAAGTATAAAATATCAAATTTGTGTAAAATTACATGATAATAAAAAAAGTTGAAAACATGCAGGGTTTTACTCTCAAGATTATTGACTATCTCTGCCCTATCAATGAAGTAATTAAGGTTAAACTGTCAGTGGTCAAGAAATGAATAAAAGTCAATTGGAAATGGACCACATTGAAACACAAGATTGGTCTTATCGCAGATAATACTGTAAACACTGGAATATGAATGGTAGTTTCGTAGATTACTTAATCAAATGGGATCTAACCCTGGAAACATAATCATATTTTTCAATACACTAAAGATAATTCTGCGTCAAATTGACGCATAAGCTTCTAATGGCTTTACTTTTAAAACTATTATGATTTTAAAAAGTTGAATGGGTGTTAAATGGGTCTTGTGATCAAAGAAATTAACGTATATACATTTTATGGCATTACTGCTGTTTATTCAATTGTTTAAACGATAAAATAAACAAAAACTAATAAATTAACAAAAAAAAAACAAAATATTTAAACACAGCTCAAGTTTTAATCCCAAAAAAATACTTTTAGTATTATTAAGTCCATGTATAGGTGCATGCATACTTATTGGATGATAAAAAAATAAATATTTTAAAAATATTTTTTAGAACCCATAAGAAAGTTCAACATTTTAAAAGTCACACAAAATATAAGCATGCGTAATTTAGACTCACAAGGTGGTTATTATTCAAAATGGGTGACACCTAACTCAACAGCACGTCCCCCTCCGATAGATCACCTTATTGTCGGAGAACTTACGAACGAGCAATGCACTATTCAAAATATTAAAAGACAGAGAGCTATATTTCGTTTTCGGATGAGTTGTAGCAGTTAGCAGCTAATCATTTATTATTATTAATTTACTAAATTTCGATTCAAAATAATCAACTTTTAGATATTCAAAATTCACTCCTTTTAAATAAATCAACGTCGTAACTTTTGACAAATCATTTGCTGAGATTTGATATTTTCGTTTTTAATTATTCAGTCTGGTATAGATTTTGTTAGAACAAACTTTCTTTAATTAATAAATAATTGGTTATAATTTTTTGAATACGCTTGTGTTTTAATTTTTTATTAAAATATATTGAATGGATATTGGTTAATTCCAAATCTGAATTAACAACCAAAATTCATTTGGTGACCCTTCCGTTGAAAAAAGAACGCATAACTGTAAGCCTCGACGTTCAAAAGAAGAACATTCAATTTTCTATAGAGTTCTAGAACATTAATACAAAAAATTTCAAGATGCCAAATAATAACGATCCATCAGAGAGACAAAATGTAAGCGGCGAATTGCATCGTGTTTCAATTAAACCACCACCATTTTTGCAAGAACAACCAGATTTGTTCTTTATTCAAATGGAGGCGCAGTTCAACATTGCTAATATCAAATGCGATACAAGATATCATTATGTCGTCGCTTCATTAGAACAAAATGTTTCTTCACGTGTCAGTGATTCACTTAGAAACCCACCAGATTCAGATAAATATGAAGACTTAAAAAAAGTGATAATTGCAGAATTTATAGATTCGGATCAAAAAAAGTTGCGTAAATTAATTAACAGTGTTGAACTTGGTGACTTGGAACCATCTAAACTTCTTAAAAAAATGAAAGAACTTGCAAAAAATCAACTTTCTGATGATGTCCTCAAAACATTGTGGCTAGAAAGACTTCCTGACAATATTAGAGCTGTTATTTGCATTGGCTCAGTCGATTTAACGACGCTTTCAAAGCACGCTGACACGATGGCTGAAATGCAAAATATCTCACAAATATTGATTCAAAAAAGAGAGATACAAGCAAAATCCGAAGTAAGTCTAAACCTCGTCTTCCAATTTGTCGTTATCATTTCAGATTTGGTAAAGATGCCAAAAAATGTGTCGAACCTTGTAATTAAAAAAATTCGACCTTCCGGAAAACTAAAGGAGGCTCTGTCAACGGAAGCGACAATACACAGAGCTACCACAAATGAAAGCTGTCGCTTATTCATCCGTGATCGAAAAACAAATCAAGGCTATCACATAGACACAGGTGCAGATTTTTCAGTTTTACCTCCTTGCAAAAACGACAAACCAGACGACAAATATTCCCTTTACGCTGCCAATGGAACTCCCATCAAAACATATGGTACAAAAATCATTCAGATTTACTTCGGACTCAGAAGGAAAATGGACTGGATGTTTATTGTCGCTGACGTCACAAGACCAATAATCGGAGCGGATTTAATTCACGAATTTGGACTCCTAGTTGATCTTCGAAGAAAAAAACTCATCGACACAACAACAAGAATTGGGGTAAGTGCAATTGAATGTAATGACAAATTCGAACAAATTTTTACGTTTGTACAAAATTTACCACAAAACATAAAGTCGTTGTTACAACAATACAAAGAGTTAACAAACCCGTTTAAAGCTTCAATTTCTCCGTCGAAAACAATAATTAGACATCACATAGGTACAACAGGCCCACCAATTTTTTCGAAACCACGCCGATTAAATCCTGAAATGTACAACATAGCGAAAGCCGAATTCGATTACATGTTGAAACATAATATCTGACAACCAAGTAGCAGTCAATGGGCGACGCACGCCACTTCACATGGTTTCCAAAAAAGAAAAAGGGAAATAGCGACCATGTGGCGATTATCGCCGGCTTAACGCAATCACTATACCTGATCGTTATCCCATACCGCATATTCACGATTATGTGTGTAACATAACATGTGCGGTAAGTCGATATATTTAGTAATCGATTTGGAACGTGCATATAATCAAATTCCAAGAGCCGAAGAAGATCGCGAAAAAAACAGCGATTCCAACCCCATTTGGTCTCTTCGAATTTTATGTCGTGGTTTTTGGATTACGCAATGCTAGTCAGATATTTCAAAGATATATGAACCAAATTTTTCAAGATTTAGATTTCGTTATTGTCTACATTGATGATATATGCATTGCTTGATCGACTCCAGAAAATCATTTGGAACATTTCCGTGTTGTTCTCCAGCGATAACAATCTTAGATTAAACGTTTCAAAATGCAAATTCGCTCAATCTGAAGTAAATTTTTTGGGACACAAAGTCTCAAAAGATGGTATTGCCCCTACAAAAGAAAAAGTCGAGGCTATTTCATCATTTGAACTCAAAAGATTTATTCCAATGTTGAATTTTTACCGTAGATCTCTTCCACATGCAGCTTTTGTACAGTGCAAATTGCAAAAACTCATCAAAGGCAACAAGAAAAATGACAAATCCGTGATTAATTGGAATCAAGAAGCTGACCAAGCATTTGAAAAATGCAAGCATGATTTAGCAAACGCAGTTCTCTTAGCACATCCTACTCCAAATGCTAAACTCGTCCTTCATGTAGATGCCAGCAACCATTGTATTGGCGCTGCAATTCACGAATTAGTAAATGGTGAACTTAGACCCCTAGGATTCTATTCGAAGAAAATGACCGAATCCCAAAAAGAAAAGAGCACATACGACAGGGAATTGCTTGCAGCATATAAGTCGGTCCAATATTTTCATCACCTAATTGAGGGCATATGTTCTACGATTCTAACAGACCACAAACCGTTAACTTTCGCCTTTATCCAAAAACCGGATGTCAAAATGCCTTTTCACAACAGATATTCGTCATATTAAAGGCAAATATAATATTGTAGCTGATCTACTATCTCGAGTCGAATCCATCTTCAAAGCCGAACAAATTAATTTTGAAAAATTAGCTGATGATCAAAAAGACGAAGAAGAATTAAAACAATTGAAATATGACACTTCATTGCAACTGAAACTCATTGCAATTCCTGGAACAACCGTTTCTCTATTATGCGATGTTTCTACTTCACGCGTTCGCCCCTACATTAAAAAAGCTATCGCCAAAAAGTTTTCGATGCAACCCATAACATTGCTCATCCAGGTATAAGATCTTCAATTAAATTAATAACCGAACGATTTGTCTGGTCAAATATGAAAAGCGATATCAAGCAAATGGTTGAAAAATGCGTTAACTGTCAAAAAGCCAAAATAAATAAACACAATAGAGCAGCGTTAGAAGAATTCAAAGTGCCAAGTCGCAGATTCAAACACATCAATATCGATATCATTGAACCATTACCATTCTCAGGCGGATTCAAATACTGCTTGACATGCATCGACCGCTATACAAGATGACCAACAGCAATTCCGATCCCAGACATAGCAGCAGAAATTGTTGCAAGAGCCTTCGTTCATGGATGGATAGCGTATTTTGGTGTACCACAAGCAATCACAACTGATCAGGGTAAACAATTTGAATGTTAGTTATTTAACGAATTATCCAAATTAATAGGCGCAAAGCATTTCCGAACCACTGCGTACTACCCACAAGCAAATGGTATGATTGAACGTATGCATCGAACTTTTAAAATTGCCATTAAATGCCATACAGACAGCAATTGGACAGAAAGCTTACCAATCGTGCTACTTGGACTTCGAAAGACTTTCAAAGAAGATTTGAAAGCAACACCAGCTGAAATGGTTTTTGGGCGAAAACCTCTCGCTACCAGCAGAATTCTTCGATAATCCTTCAGATGAATACATCGAAAGTGACTTTGTTGTGAATCTTCGAAAAATTATCCAAAACATTAAACCTGTTCCAGCTTCTAATCATTCTTCGAGAAAATCATTTATTCATGATAATCTCAAATCCTGCACGCATGTTTTCGTTAGAGATGATATAGTAAAACCACCATCAAAGCAGCACATATATCCCAAGAAGATGAACAAAAATCGGAAATAAAAGTTCCTAAAAAAAGATCTTCAGATGAGCATAATAATACTAAATCGTCGGTCGAAGACCAAACGCAAAATACGCGCACAAGTCGTATCGGAAGACACGTCCATTTCCCAAAAAAATTCAACGATTTTATTTAACAATCATTCTGGACTGGAGTTCAAAATAATCAACTTTTAGATATCCAAAATTCACTCCTTTTAAATAAATCAACATCGTAACTTTTGACAAATCATTTGCTGAGATTTGATATTTTCGTTTTTAATTATTCAGTCTGGTATAGATTTTGTTAGAACAAACTTTCTTTAATTAATAAATAATTGGTTATAATTTTTTATATACACTTTTGTGTTTTAATTTTTTATTAAAATATATTGAATGGAAATTTGTTAATTCCAAATCTGAATTAACAACCAAAATCCATAGTCATTTTGACGCAGATTATCTTTCCAAGGTTAAAATCAATCTGGACAAATCAGAAATATTTATATTTTGAAATGGAGGAAGAAGGGCGGCTAGTGAAAAATGGCTTATCTCTCAAAAACTATCGAGGTCAGTTAATTCAATAAATGCCTCTTGGATCAATTTTATTAGAAATATTAATATATTCCTCAGTCACACAAATACACAATATATGAAGCGGCATTTCAAAAGCTTTCCTCAGTCCGTCCTATCCTGAAATTGCACTTTTGGGGGGATATCGTGAATAATTTCCCTAGGAAATTTTTTTAAATTCGAAACTTGGACACGTGAATGATGCTCCCACGTTTTTTCTATACATCGTGAACGCACCTTTTCTATTATATTGCAACTCTGGAGTAAAAATGCAAAATCAGTTTGAACACAACCATTTCTGACAGAAAATAACAGCTGCCAAACTGTCAACTACACCAGGAAAATTTTGCACCATTGGCCTCGTTCGGTGCGCGGCCGATAGGCTATCCAAGATACCTTTGTAGCGGATTTATTTTCGAACGATTCGGGTAGCTTTCTCGTTATGTCAGTTGTATTGCATACACATCTAAAGTTTTGAATCAGCTGTCCCTCACATTTCCAAACGAATCTCAACGAATCCAATAATTTTTGGGTAGCTTGAGATTTGTGTTTGACAACATATGTTTAGTTCATCAGCCGTTTTTTCCTTAGGCGTTACAACAACACCAAGCAATCCGGATCGGTTAGGTTGCGCCACCGAACGAGGCCATTGTACTTTTCTGTTGCAATAGGGTTAGGGTATTGCAAAAGTGCAAGTGTTGTTAAATCTTAGGCAGTGTAAGTTGGTGTTGTGGTGCAAAAAAAAGTTGCACTTTTGCATTTTTACAATGATACTAGGCCAGTTGCACCGGATCGTGAATACCCCTATTAAGTAACAATTGTTGGAGATCTGTGATGAGTGCAGATGCTCTTTTTTTCAAAATCACAATATCTAAAAGCACGTCACCGTTATTACTGTAGAAAACATCATAGATCCATGTATAACAATGGCCTCGTTCGGTGCGCGGCCGATAGGCTATCCAAGATACCTTTGTAGCGGATTTATTTTCGAACGAGATAGCTTTCTTGTTATGTCGGTTGTATTGCATACACATCTGAAGTTTTGAATCAGCTGTTCCTCATATTTCAAAACGAATCTCAACGAATCCAATAATTTTTGGGTAGCTTGACATATGTTTAGTTCATCAGCTGTTTTTTTCCTTAGGCGTTACAACAACACCAAGCAATCGGGATCGTGTAGGTTGTGCCACCGAACGAGGCCAAATAATTTGAAATGGATCCTTCTTTCTTGCAACTGCTATAACCCTCTGCCAATCCATAGGGCCAGAAATGTTTTTAAAATTCTTTTTCTGATTTTCGGTAAGACCAAAGTATTGGTCACAAGATAAGTAAGAGAGTGGCCACTCAAAAGAAATTTGTGATCAATTTGATTGACAAGATATTCACTATGAGAAACAATATATTGACACAAAACTGCCAACTATTTTTATATTTAACCCACCACACTGTCCAGTCTACATAATTAACGTAAGGCGTAAGTGGGTTACACCATTTCTGCTTTAGGAAAAGTTTCGTGCATAAACACTGTTTCAGCATTTTTGTATTGATTTTTGAATTATAAAGTCAAAATTGAATTGGGTTACGCCACTTTTGCTCCCAATGCCTCATTTGTAGAAACTTTAAATAATCTTAACTTGTTACGGTTACATTTCCCGCAACAAAAACCATTCTTATCAATGATTAATTTTCAAATTGTCATCCCAACTTTTAGTCCTTAAACCTTCCCCATCATTTCTTCGTCCCACCATTTTCCGTTATTTAGAACTTAAATAATCTGCCCTATCGAGGTAACCGTCGCAGCGGAATTTTCTCCGCAACGCATCTTCGTCGGAAATACAATTTCAGTTGGAAGTAGCTTTCATCGGAAGAAATTTTAAAGAAATACGACGACGCTGTGATGGATATAAGCTTCAGGCAGAGATGTGCAACTTAACTGATATATCGAAAATGCGATATATTTTCGATATTTTTTTTTATTAAATAAACACTATAAACGTTTTAAACCATGAAAAATTGCCGAGAGGGTGTAATTTATTGTTTATAGAAAGTATGTTTTTCAATTATAATGTGCTAGTGTTTTTCAGAAATGTAATTAGATGCAACGATTTTAAAATCAAGACTATCTAATAAAGTTCCCTCCCTATTTCCAAACATATGTGATTTGTTTCCATTTGAACTTTCAACAAAAGAATGGCCTCATTCAAATGTCGGTACGATAGCCTATCTAAAATATGTCAGTATCCGCTGAAGTTCCTGAACAACAACATCGAATAGGTTGAATTTGTATGGGTTTGTGCATATGTTTTTGACATTTCTCATAGTTTTTCGGATAGCTTAAGATTTTTTTTCGGCAGCAGTTGTTTTGTAGGCAGCTGTATTCTTACTTGGGAATACAACAACACCAACCTATACGTATAGCTATAGTTTGGTTATTGAATGAGGCGAATAATTTGAAAAACAAGGCTTTTGAAATAGGACTGTTTGATATCTTGTGAATTTGTACGAATTCGTTACAATTTGTACAAATTTGAACAAAATGCTGTTTGTTAACTCTGAAATATTAGTTCTGTTCCCGTACTCCCTAAGACTGCGAAAATCTACGAATTTCTACGAAAAACAGTCAAATCCTATTCCCGTACTCCTAATTTTCGTAGTTTTTCACAGAAGAGAGCACTCATCAGAGAGTAAAATATTTCCCCAGGCTGCGAATTTTAGTCCAAGAAATTTCCTTGGACAAAATTATGAAGACTGTTAAATGAATGAAAAAAGAAAAAAAAACATTACATAAGCTGTCTGTTGCCAAGTGTATCGTTACATAAGTTGAAAATAATGGAATTTATAGTCTGTTCGGGCTTATCCGTGCAATAAATTGAAATTTGTGATACCAAATTGGTTTTTTCACGTAAATCTTTAATAAACATTTTCAAAAATACACTTTTACGTTGACCTTTAAAAAATGGCAAAAATTGTTGTGCAAAGCTTTCCCGTACTTTTATGAAACTTTGTTGAGCTCTGAGAGATTTTTACCCCCACTCTTGTAAAAATGACAGTCATCACATTTTTGTGCACAAAATACCGGAACACACTTATTACTACAAAGTAGAGGAGAAAAACTTCCCCTACGTTGAAAAAGTTGCGAATTCTTACTACAAGAATTTTTGTGGGTAACTGATGCAAAAGCTTTCAAAGCAACAAGACGGCTAGGTTGTTCTGCCATTTGCTGGTTATGGGCACATTCGAAAGATATGAAAACTTGAGTGAAAAGTTCATTATTTGTGAACCAGAATGAAATGTTTGTATTGAAAACTAGAGAAAAACAGGAATAAGGAAACGACGCAGTAAGGAAAACGCAAATAATCGAGAAGAAGAAAATTTTAATATTTGTTCACTGGAATTATCGAGTCTTTTCTCATTTTATTGCATAGAATATTTTTGTCGTGTGCACTATTCTGTGTATTGCGTGTTGTGTTTCTCTTTTTCTATTATTTTTGGTTTGTCTGGAGTGTTGATTCAATTATGCCCTTTGCTACATTCATTCTTTGTGTCCACTGAGGTTTTATACACAAATGTGGCCAATTTGCGTTTGTTTACTTTGTTGCAAGATTTACAAAATTTCCCCCACTCTTGAAGTTTGACAGTTCTTACACTTCTTACTACAAAAAATATACCAAACACACCTACAATATTATTTATTTACAAAATAAAAGACCATTAAGGGTATTCATGTAAATGCGGAAAACCCAGACAAACCTTAGAAACAAGATAATTTTATCTCCGCAGAAATGAACTGTTTGTATGGGAAAAATATTCTGCAAATCAGATAAAATTATCTCACGAATTTGATGTAGAAATAGAATAAATAACAGCCACAACTTCTGGTGCCCTTGTGCAATTTTATGCAATATGGGGGTATTCGATGCCTTAAAACGTAAATAAGGTTTATTTCTTTATTACTTAAATTTTAATTAATAATTTCTTTAAAAAGAAAACACTTTCCGCAACGAGAACTTGTCGGAGGACTTCGGAGAATATTTTGTTTGTATCTGTCATAAATAAAACCATTAAAAGTACTTCATCGCATACAAATGGCATGCGTTAAATTTCGTCGGACAATATTTCCGATCAGCCGATCGGAGAACTACCTCGAAGCAAAATATCTCCGATTCGTAGTAAATCGAAGAGAATTCCGCTCCGACGGTTACCTTGATAGGGCAGATTAGATTGTCTAAGTATATCACATTATTTTCTTATCTGAAATGTTAAATTTCATTGCATGGGACTTAGTAGGTATTAATTAAATACATTTTGTATTGGTTGTAATTTCATCTTTTGGTTTTATTTGAAATATTTACATTATTCAAAGGGAAAACTATAGTAATAATAGTGACAATCTTTAAAGCTTGTAGATCGTCCAACTTTATTTTCTTCATCTTTATGTTATGTAGTTGATCCAGCGATTCCACTGTATCAGAAGTCACCTCAGCAGTTCACCTCTAGGGTAGCAGCTGCTTGTGAATCGAAGTTTGTAATAAACAAGGCCGTCTGCGTCAAACTTAATAGCTCGAAAAGATGAGGAAAATTAGATTAAGTATTTGTGATTCTACATTACCATTGGATCTGCGTTTTTCTTTCCTGGGTTTATCCTCTTAAGAAATTCAACATTCTTAAAATTTTTGAAGAATGTGTGGTTGCGTTGAGGTTTACCATATGCTTGTTAGGACTTTTTCCAGCTTTTCGACAAAATCCGTTATATTCTGTAGGATCATTCACAATTTTTTTCTTTTGTTAAATACATTGAGTCTGCTTCTGAATGTTTTTTATTTTTTTCATAAGCTAATATTTTGTACTCTGTATGTTCTTTTTTTAACGCGAATTAAATTGCTTATGAATTGTGCTGGTTGCACTCGGACTCGCGGGAAATAATTTCGATCTGACCAAATGTCAACCAATCGACGAAGAAAGATAATGCAAATAACGAAAAGATTTGTTTGTTGAGTGCTGAAGTTTTTTGAAAAACCTAAAATCAACCGTATAAATAAATTCGGTATTTTTTGATTTGAAGTAGGAATGGGCGATATTGAGAGAAATATCGAATAATCATCATCGATGTTGATAATTATCGAATCGAAAACATAGAAGTTTTGAAGGATTTTCTATTAAGTAGGGTACACATTATTGAACATGCGTGACAGTTTTGCTCACGGTCGATAATGTGTACACTTGCATGATGGCAGGACACTTATGAAAGACTGCTAACAATTTTTTTTCATATTTCCTGTCAGGCAGCGTTCTTGATCGATGATGTGTATGCAAATAATTCATCGAATAAGATACAACAAGTTTTTTTGTGGTTAGTTAGTTCATTTTTGAATCATTGTCAGTAGGCAATAAGAAAAATAATAAGGGTATTAATATAACGGTGGAAAACCCAGATAAACCTTAGAAACCAGATAATTTTATCTCCGCAGAAATGAACGGTAAAAGTTTGTATGGGAAACATATTCTAGGTACTTACGATTTTTAATTTCTTAAATGTTTTACTTGCTTAAAAATTGAAATACATGTATTGCAAATATTTTGCTGTGAAACGGCAAGTCAACGTTTAGCGAAGTTAGCTACAATCATTGAAAGGATGCGTTAATGCATTTTAAGAGCCATGCCATGTTTTTCGGTCTCGAATTAGAATTGTGAAATACTTAATGCCGCTCGAGTCGACCGTGAGCTCACACTTTACTCGACTCGTATACAGGAACAGGCCTCCAGAGGTTGCCCTTTACGTCTTACATTTGAGTTTAAAAGTATTAGTGCTTCCTGAGTGGAATTTGATTTGGATGGTTTTAGAAGACTTCCGGACGCTTTTGGATGTCCAATGGAAGAGGACATATGTATGTTTGTGGCAATAAAATAGACCTATCAATGAAGATACGTAACGTACGAGTATGTACCTATGTAAATCCGCCAAAATTGTTTGGCCTTTTTTGGGGTGTTTAATGACATTTTTATGAATTTCAGATGCGGAGATGATAATAAATAATTAAAATAAAAATAAATAAATTTTGATTTATGTTTGTCATACCATGTTCTCCCTTGCATCAATATTTGATATTTTTTAGATTTTTTGTTCAAAGCTTTTTTTCTGAAAAAAAAAAACGTTTTGTGACTATTACGTGACCACGCTGCCGTGCATATACTTTTTCATATGTGCATGCATCCAATTTTCCGCCTTTCATAGTAAATCCAATCACAAAATAATGGAATGCGATGTGCCGTAAAAGAAGATTTGAATTCGAACACCTTTTCCACTTGACTTCAATTTTTTTTTAAACTTTCAATTCAGAGAAAATATGAAAATACACAAAACACAACCCTCCACTGCTCACTGGAAGCCTTTTCCCGAACAATATAAGTGACTCTCAAATGTTAAAACATGCAGAAGATGCGATGTTGGCACACGACGACGAGTTATCGGTTGTCGTTAAATTGCATGACAATCAAAACCCGGAGCAGGCCTTTCTTTAAAATCATACATCTTCTTCAGATTTGTAGAAAGCAATCATTTGGGAATTTATATCAACAGAATCATATGAACAGGAATGTATGTGGGTGGGTTGAAGATTGCAGAGGATAAGTAACATTAGCATAGATATATGCGTAGGTACATATACATACGTATAGACTTCTCTTCGACAACATGCTGATGCTGTTCCCAATCGAATAGATAATTATTTCATATCGATTGATATGATTGCGTTTCAAATTTGATTCTCATGCCTATAGGATATGTTAAGGCAGAGACATCATGATAAGAGAAGATCCTGGGTCCTTGCAGATTGACAATCATTTTAAAACAGTACGAAATTTGATATTCAGGCAATGTGAAAGCAATCAATATAACCGATATGAAAAAGGGGGACGCGTGGATGCTGAGGGGCTTTCAAATGGATTTATTTTTCTTTTGGGAAAGGGTGCTGTGTGGCGGCTGCGTTAAGGGCTGTTAACCAGACCGACACTAGGATATAAGTTAATAAGTAAATTAATTAAATAAATAAATAAATAAGCAAACAGATAAATAAATAATAAATAAATACTTATGATCAAAAAATTAATAGACTTTTAATATAAAGGGTTATCCATTTTGCGGTTTCAAAAGTATAGGGCTGGAATTGGACATCTGTCAAACTAAGTTGTTAAACCAATTTTTTTTCCAAGTGAAAGTCTGACATTTACGAAAATGGATCGCTTAACTATCGCACAACGCATAAAAATTGTTAAAACGTACTACAGAAATGGTGATTCTGCAACAGCTACATATCTTGATTTAAGAGGAGATTATGGTTTACATATTCGTTCAACTACGCAAGCAATTGGCAGATTTGTGAAGAAATGTGAAGAGACTAAATTGGTTACAGATATTGTAAGGCCTGTGAATCCATCGTTTTGCTCGTACCACTGAAAATGTCGCTGCTGTAAGTGAAAGTGTTGCCCAAGACTCGAAGGCCATTACATCAACAAAAAGTCACTGATTGGGGCGCTTTTTGGTTCGGAGGTGTTATTGGACCTTAATTCTTGGAAAACGACGATGAAACGGCTGTCACCATCAATTCGGAGCGTTATGGTCAAATAATAACCGACTTGTTTTGCCTGCTATTGAAGAATACGACTTGGAAAATATGTGGTTTCAACAAGACGGTGCCACATGCCACACAACTGGAGCGAATATGGCTTTATTACAAGAGACATTTCCTGGCCGCGTAATTTCTCGTCGTGGCGATAACAAATGGCCACCAGGCTCATGCGATTTGACACCGCTGGACTTTTTTTTTGTGGGACTACATGAAAGATGGTGCTATGCAGATAAACCTTTACCTTTTGAGCACTTGAAAACCAAAATTCGTCAAGTTATGGCTCCAATAGTTATTCGTCCAATATGTGTCAAAAAGTGGTCGAAAATTACCTCTTTATAATAAAAGCAAATATTTATTTACGTGTACTTTTGAAACCGCAAAAAAGATAACCTTTTATAAATAAATTAATAAATAAATAAGAAAATAGGGTAAACAAATATATTAACAAGCCAACAAAGTACCTACACACAAAATTTTAAAAAGATAATCGGGACATGTTACAAATCTTACTTACGAGACGGTAAGTCAGATTCAGCTACAGCTGATTACAAATCGCGCAGCAAGTTTTGGAATTCTTATGGTGTTTTTATTTGGCAATCCGAAATCTCTCCGATCCGTGATCCCAAATGAAAACTTTAGTGTCATTCTGACGATTTTGAATATTAATTGTGAAAATAATTGTGTACCTACGTGGTAAAAATGTTTGTTGCACATTTATGATACAAGAAATGAGAACAGTCGAGTTTGAAGTTCAATTATATAAAAGTGTAAGTGCTTCTGGTTCCGATTCTGACTTCAAATCCAGAAGTAAAATTCTCTTCTTTTCAGAATTAGAACTGCCATTTTTTCCCAAGTGAACAGAAAAGTCCAGAAGTCTTCTTCTTCTTCTTTTATTTTGAGAAGTTTGCAAATTTTTTAACATGAGATATAACGTTATCTCCCCACACAGGACATCCGTAAAAAAGTATTGATTGAAAAATTAATTCACTCACACACACACCTACTTCTCGAATTATTCGGTAATAATTACGAGGAACCTTACCACTTAATGTCCTTCAGTAAAAATTTCATAACGAATTTATTATCATCACTCTTGAAGATGATGATGATGAAATGTTTGAGTTATGCATTTTCGTATCAGTTTTGGTTTTAATTTACATTTTTAATATATAGCTTTACATTTTTAATATATAGCTTTACAAATCACAAACGCGCAATTGTAATAGTAGGTTTTTTCGTTGAGCCATGAAGTCGCCCTAAAGCTTTTTTTTGAAAAACCTGAAGTCACCCTGATAAACAAATTCTGTGTTTTTTGAAACCTAGGATCGCCCTCAACTGAGAAAAATATCGAATACTCATCTCATCATATCGAAGTTAATAGTTATCGAATCGAAAACATCGATGTTTTGAAGGACTTTCCTTCAACATCGATATTGAATCATCGAATTCTTATTTTTCTATCGACGTTTCAATAACGGAAATGAACATCGATCATCCCTAATCTAAAGTATTTATTTTGGTGTTAGATACTTCTCGTTTTGTATGCAATTTTTTATTTTTAAAATGGAAATACAAAGAATACTCAAATTTAATTTCGAACACAGACGTACAAAATAGAAACCTTCGAATTTGTGGAGTGTGCATATGGCCAATGCAAATGCACCAAAATATAAATTTAACATATTTTAAGTTTTAATTATTAAATGACATAACAAGCTTTTCTGAAACATAAAATTAGTGGCCTTCTGGTATTTTTTGAAAACCGAAAAATCCAGCTCTTGGGGTTGTCAAAAAAAAAAAATGGATAGACCCTGGGTAAGGTTCAACGAATGAACCAAGTAAACAACAAATGACATTTCACGATTTCACTATTTTCAATTTGACGTTAGTTTATGCAAATCCAGAATAGATTTTCTCTTATCTTTTAGGAAAACAAACTGCCATATTGCGCCAAACGAACAATTACAGAAGCATTCGGAATTCTTCCGAACCACCAAACGAAAACGCTATTAAAAAGGTTTTAAGATAAATGGCTGTGCTTGAAGAAATCTGTTTGCAAAGATATGGAACAG
Organism: Philhelius pedissequus; assembly: GCA_910595825.1. Classification (NCBI taxonomy): domain Eukaryota; kingdom Metazoa; phylum Arthropoda; class Insecta; order Diptera; family Syrphidae; genus Philhelius; species Philhelius pedissequus. The sequence goes on from OU343160.1 coordinate 332,798,644, forward strand.
AATATTGAGTACAGCACATGCAAGTAGCTGATTCATGGACTTTGCTTAAAATATCATGTTTTCACGCTTTATCAACAGTGGTTCTTCATACTGTCAAACCATCACCGAGATTCAGCTAATTCGAAGCTGCAGTGAGTGAGTGGGATAAGTCACTTTTGATTAAAAATCGATTCAGCTAGTAAAAGTAAGGGAGTGAGTGATTGAAATGAAATGTCAGATTATTCGCATGAGATTTCAGCAGTGACTGGCGAGTCACTTCACTTCACTCGCCGAAATAGCCGAATCTCGGTGCATATGTTAACATTGATCTAAAAACTGAACTTAGTAGTCAATGTATTATGATAATTTGTTCCGTTCACATAACGAATTTTAAATTTTTTTTTTACCATTTCACCTCAGTTTGCTTAAAAACAACGAAAATAGCGAAAATTTTCTTCTCAAAACTACATACCTGAACGCTAAGAACATGTGATTGTGAGATGTGTCAAGAAAGTTATAGCAGAGTTCGAGTAAGTTATTAGTTTGTACCCTGTCTTACTTTTATGTTTGTTTTATATTATTGGCCCGCTCTACTTTTCTTCAAGTCTGCAGATGCAGATCCATGTAAAGCCTCCTTAATCAATTGAAGTATAAGAAGGTAATATAACTCTATCTGACCAGGGCAAAAAACGAAGAGAAAATCTTAAAAAAATTTATTTGTATACTTTCTATCCTATTTATATGAATAGAGTAGTATGGCGCCCATACAACGCACCCGTATTCAAGAATTGGCCTGACAAGAAAAACATGAAGAATCTTAATTACATAAGGATCACGGGAAAAATATTTTCACAAAACCAACTATTCTATTAGCTGTTTTAATAATATAATTAAAGTGACCAGGACATATTAATTTTGAGTCTAATACGATTCCGAGATCAGAAAAACTAGATTCACGATATAAACGCGACGAGTTAAGACGATAGTCATAATTAATTAAATTACGTTTGCGTGTAAAGCTTGTCTTACATTTGTCTATATTTAAAATCAAGATGGAGTTAATTTTTCTAAATATTTTTACATCATCAGCGTAGATCAAAGTCATCGAATGTTTTAATATAGATGGAAGATCATTTATAAATAAAATAAACAGCAAAGGACCCAGGTTACTCCCTTGGGGAACACCAGAATTAACTTTAAATTGGCAAGAACGGTTTATTCTAAACATAACACTGTTATATCTATCTTTAAGGCATGACGAAATCCACATAACAAAATGATCGTTGAGTCCAATTATATTAGATTTACTCAGGAGTATTTCATGATTTAATTTATCAAATGCTTTGCTGAAATCTGTGAAGATGCAATCTACTTGGGAATGTTTTTCGAATGAATTCTAACAAAAAGTAGAGAATTGTAATAAATTAGTAACTGTAGGTTTTTACAAAACCATGTTGATTTTCACATATAACAGAAGAACAATTAAAAGAAATTAAGTCACAGACAAGAGACTCGAACAATTTAGGAATAGCAGAAAGTTTCGCTATATGACGATAATTTGTTATTAAATTCATAGGGCCATTTTTATGGACTTGTATAAGGTATGAATATTTCCAAAGACATGGGAATTTAGAATGTTTCAAAGACTCGTTGAAAAGAATAAACAATGGATAAGAAATATAAGATACACATTTTTTCAACATAAATGTTGGTATACCATCAGGACCAGGAGTAAAAATTCATAGTTTTAAAATATTTTCACGTATATCAGCCTCAGAAATCGAAAAATTAATCAAATTAAGATGTTTGTATTCTAGTGTGTTAGGAGGGATAAAAGAAGTGCTTGCTGAAGAGAAATGATCAGCAAACATTTCAGATATTGTCTCTGGTGGATGACTAGAACAATTTTGAAAGCTCATACTAGCTGGATAACCGTCAGATTTACGTTTATTATTAACGTATCTCCAAAATGTATGGGGGTTCAATTTAAGCTCGCATTCAGTTTTCGAAATAAATTCAGAGTACAGAAAGTCTGAAAAAGTCACAAAATCGAATTGCAGTTCTTGGTAGACTCTGAGTGTCACATCACTTCTCGAAAGATTATATCTCAACCAGACCTTATTTCTTTTATTTTTTAAATTTTTTAAATGCGAATCAAACCATGGCGGGTTACTATTTAAAGATTTTAATTCACGCGGTGAAAAAGAAAACAATCAAAAAACAAATAAAATGTCATAAAATCGTAAAATCATTGCATCTAAGCCCAAATTTGAAACTAATACATCCCAGTTAATTTCGACTAGTAAATTAAATAGATGAACAAAATCACATTTTTTGAAGTCAAATTCAATATGTTTTTTACAAAAATTAAGAACATTGCATACATATAAATTTAAGGAAATAGTAAGGGCGGGGTGGTGGCGTTCTTCGTGAACAAGTTTTGAATCAGATGTTATAACGGCATCATCAGAATTCATTACATCAGGAAAGTTGATAAGATCTAATATTCTTCTATTTTCGTTTTCAACTCCATTTAACTGATTTAAGCCAAAAGATGCCATACCATCTATTTAGACGAATTCATTAGTAATCGAAACGTTAGTGGGGAAATATCCAACGTCATTAGTTGAACGGCACCATTCCAAGTTGGGAAGATTAAAGTCCCCAATAATTATGATTTCGTCAGTTGGATCAATATTTTCAAATATCGTCTCTAGGGAATTGCACAAATTTTCATAAATTTCGATGGTAGAACTGGGTGGAATATAAGTACGAGTAGCAACCACATAAACGTAACCAGAAGGCATTTTTATTTTTACCCAGAGCACTCTTTTTTCTTATAATTTTGCACGCGCTCAAGGGATTATGAATACCCTTTATAAGTTTTTAACACAGCGCGGGCGGTGAAAGAAGAGGAATAGGAAAGATGTGTGGCGCGATGTTCTGCGACTAGAGCTGGTTGTTGTCTCAGATTTATCTCCAGGGATGGCGGCTGAATTAATGCGGAGAGAATTACCGTGTCTTATTTATTTATGTCCCATATAATTCGCATTATTTTATTTATTTTGTTGTCATATTTATGGGTATGCTAGTTTACTCAATCACATGTTGTTAGTATTATGCCTAAACAGCATGTAATGAGTAAACCAGAAACTTATTTTATGACAATTTTTAGAATTGGTTTTTAATGGAATATAAGAAGACATAGACAACGACAGGAATCGAACCTGCAACCACGAGATTGACAGGCGAGCACACAACTGTCGTGCCACGGCCAGGCCCGAGGATTGCAAAAAATAGTCAACAAGTGAACAAATAAGAGATGTTCTTACTCCAATCAATAAACCTCCGCCAACAGTAGCTGAATCATTACGTATATGGCGATCACATCGAAAAAGTTGATAGGTGTTATCAAATAATTCAGTGTTAATAAAAGACGAGTTCAACCATGTCTCAGTCAGCACGATAACGTCATGAGGGATTTTATTTATGTTTTTATAAGCCTTGCTGGTTTTTACCCTTAGTCCATTGATAATTTGATAGCAAATCCGTACTTGTAGTAGCTGCTTCGCCGAGAATTTCACAATGTCCGTTGGTGGGAAAATTTTTTGTACTGTCTTTGCGGATCTGTTTTCAAATTCATGCATGATTATACCATTAGGCCAAAAAGACGAATAATTAAGGATGTACAATATTGAATCAGGTACTTTTATTTTAAACGATGAGAATTTTGAGAAGTTACGCTGAATCATTTTTTCAACAGATATATGTCGAATCGTGCCAAGTTTATTTTGTATATAATTTTTAATATCTAAAGCATTCGGTTTAGGGTCCAATTTGGAAACAAAGATAGTTTTTTGTTCTTCAACTATTTTTAGTCCTGACTCAATAGAAGATACATACTTAGTTCGGTTTGTCATGGGTAAATTTTGGTTCGGTCAAGTTTAGGAAATCGCGCTTATATGTCGTATAGTACCAGTTATATTATTTATAGAGTTTACTGAGTGAGTTACACAATCTATAAGCTCGTCTACTGGTACATAAACGTCAATAGGAGATCTTGGTGTAGGTGAAGGTGTAATTGCACTTAATGCATCTTCGATTTGTTGCGATTTAGAGAACGGGGGCATTGTTAAAGGGTCTGACATGGATGTGGCAAGCTTCTTTGTTGATGGAATTAGCGAATGTGATTCGAAATAGAGTTCATCACTTTTTCTTTTTAATGGCGCTGCAACAATTTTCTCAGGTGAAGTTTTATTTTTATTACCTTCATTACATGACTGTGTATTGCTAGAAATTTTCTGATAAGAAGCTAAGCTATCCAATTTTTCAGAAAGATGAAGTAGTTGCGCATGTAAATTTTTAAGATGTTTGGTGTTTTGGAGTACATTACGTGCAACATTTGTGTAGGAAAAAGGGTCGCAGTCGTTGCAAAAATAATAGAAAGATTTCCTTTCCTTAAATAGCTTATTTGTGCTAAATGTAACGTCAATACATGTATTATGAAAAAGTTTGCGACAATTGCCATGACACATAATGGAATTTATCGTATAGTCAGTAGCACCTTCACAAAAAGCGCATTTAGACATTTTTGCAATTTAATTTTGGCCTTTAAATCCCAGTAGGTACTCAGTTCGGGAAAAATATTATTTCTCATACAATTTTTTTCCCAGAACAAATTTTATCTCTAATTTTCCCGATCAGTACTCACTTCAACGCAAAATAAAAATCTTTGTTTCGAACTGTACATACAAAAATCTCCACTTGATTTTTCCAAGACAAATAATGTCCGAATCATTATTTTGCTAGCTAAATTGTGATGTTTAATGTAAATCGTGCATTTTATCACCTCATATTGTACCCCAATCCTTTGCAATATTAAGCTAGGAAGTAGGTATATGACCAGAACAAATGAATGAAAAAAGTGTGTAAGTAAATTAGTTGCAAGAATTAAATCTATTTATCAGCTGATTTCAGTTAGGCAGTAGCGTAGCTATAATGAGAAAGAGTAGTTACAATGAGCACGTACTTTGAATAAACTTATGAAATATTTCTGAGAATTATTTGGTATTTTCTTATTCAAGTATGTGTTTGTATAAATTTGAATATATGGGATAAATAAATTAAGATAAATCAACGAGCTTTAAAGCTAAAAGATTGAAGCTGAAGAAATCTAATAAATCAGTTAAAAAAAGTAGTATCGAAACTCGACAAGTAATATTTTTGCATGTATATATATATTTCATCGACTTTACATAATGTTTGTATAATGTATATTGAAAGCGCGTAGAAACACCAACGAAATTACGTTATTTTTGTTAAATGTTGTTTAATCTTTAGCTTTAATTTTCTCATTCATTGTAAATGCTTTGAAATTGATATATACTATTTCATATTTCGTCATATTTATATATCTTATTACCTACATTATAAATCTTTTTTTTTTTAAACACATAACTCAACATGAATTTTAGAGCAAAGCAAATTAAACAATGTACATAATTTAACTATGTTCCTATTTTCCCCTACTAAATATTTTTTAGATACGCTTCTGTTCTCATTTGAATGGTATGTTTATCTCTATACCTTCAAAGTTTTGTTTGATGTAGAGATAAAATTTGCGTTTGCTCGAACTGATTACTAGGCTTAACTTTAAAAAATAAAATTTGAAATATTCTCCTCATAAATTTTTGGTTCAACCTGTACTTCTTAAGTTAAACAAAAAGGTTCAAGTCTCAGCTAGATGGTAATGTAGTGCATTGACAGAACTCAATAAAATACTGATCTTATTGTTGTTGTTTTCGTAGCATCAAAACAAACTATCGGCCATAAACTAATAACTTATGGCTTATTTGTGCTATCGGCAGAACATCTAATAAAATGCACTCACCGGGAGGGAAGAGTCAAGAGCGAATTCCAATTTTTTTTCAGATTGCCAGTAAAGAAATTGATGGTCGCGTTTTTTTACTCTCTCCTCTAAATTAGGGTCGTTTTAATTTGACTTCTTATATCAACATTTAATTTTATCATTTGTAGAAATTTTAAATAAAAAAACTTACTCAGTACTCATTCGATGCAAAAATTGACACAAAAATCTTTAATCTTTATTTTAATCTAGACATTATTTTTCGTTAATTAATGTTTAAGCTTTAAACAGACTTTGTGGCTGTTCTTTAATTTGTCCCTTAATTATAAAATCCCACATTCCATCTAAACATATGCTTAGATATTCCGAATTAAGCCCTTTTCCGCAAAACAACAACAAAACTAAACAATTATCCTCAACACAAAATAACCGTCCATACAACGATCATTGACAAGTTTTCTAATGCATCGTAACAATAGTTAAAATTAAGCACCAACCAACATTCCGACCCTTTCCAGGTCCTACCTATATATACTTCAGGCGCGGCGCAGCGACCGACATGGTTGGTTCAGGGTGAAGCAATGAAGATTATTCATTCCAACAAGATGGGCCTATCCGGAGTGGCAATTGATTGTGTGGTCAGGTAGAACCCCATTAGGGCTAGATTTCTGGTCAAATAAACAAACGCCATCGCTGTAGAACACAGTTTGCCTCTGGCCAGTCCGGCTAAATGGTAGATGCGTGTAGGGGCTACGGAACGTGTACCCTCACAGTTTTGTAATGCAAAAGTAAAACATTGGCAATAACTGTGAGTAAACGGATTCTATATTATGTATAGTGGTGGAAGTAATCGATTTTGCATAGTTCAGAGACTGGCTCTGGTCGCCAACCTGTGTGAGTGTGACTACCCCAAATACCATGCAAGAGCTGTCTAAATATATTGTAAACAGACTGCACCACCCACCCAAGCTCCTACAATCATCCCAACTTGGTAATTAATGAACCAGTGGCAAACAATGCGGTTAGACGCATTTTTTGGTCAAAATCTATTTGCAATTGAACTGCATTTGATTTTTGGCTATGGCGGCAAGTGTTTGATTAAATTTTCTGTGGGTTTTTTTTCATTGCTGGTATTGTTTTTTGAAAGAGCCAAACGGGTCATAATACCCATTTTATTTGTGGTTGTGGGGGCTTAATTTGTGTTATATGAGGTGTTCGTGTGTTGTTTACAGAATTTGTAAATGCTATTTTGTATGTGTACAATAGCTTACTATATTTGAGTTTGTTGAGCCTTAGCATAAAATAGACCATTGATTTTTAATTGAACTGACTAAAATTGAACACTGATACTGAATTCGAATTTTATTTGAGGTTGTATGTTTTAAACTTAGCGCATGTACATATTTACGAGATTCTAAATGGTTTTCCGAACATATTTGATAAACACAACATAATATTTATATTATTAATTTTTAATTTATTTATAATACTAAGAATTGATAGTAGACATACTGTTTTGTGATACAGTACAGTACAGTTGTTATACTACGTTTCCACCGACCACTAAGTTTCTACAAATGAAGATTTAAAATGAATCTCATTTAAATATTTATAGGGCCAATAGATGTATAGCTTAAACCAAATCACTTGGCCAACGGTCGGTTGGGCAGAGAGAGGACTCAAGAGCATAAAAATGGCGCTCAAGAGGCTTATGGCCTTTTTGATTGGTCGTCCGGAAGGTTCCTGAATGCTTGTGAAACTGTTCCATTGATATCAAATGACACTTCTTCTCCTGGGTATAGAAGAAATTTCCTTCCGAATTCTTCTCCGAACTGAACACTTTTGTGTAGTTCTGACCAGGGTTACCTCTGAACATTTTTCGAAGGAATCCAAGAAGAGAGTCCTGGCTAAAAAAAGGAGTGCCTTATAAATTATAAGAACACATTTTATCATCAAATATATTCTTGTGTATATATTAACGCATAACAACAGAATATTTTTTCCAAAATAAATAAGCGTTACAACTTAAAATAATTCATTTATTTATTAAGGCCCGTTTGCTGATACGAATCATAAATATTTATGTTCCACTTAAAAAGCTTACTTAAATGCTTAAGTTGTGTATCAACCAATGGGCTTTACTCAAATAAATAAACAATTCAGTTCTCTTCATAATATTGAAAAAAATTAACAAAGTTATTAAAATCTAAACATATTATTTGTCTGGAATATTTTGCAAATAGTTCAGAATTAAAATTGGGCCAGGAAACCAATATTCTTTCTGCTCATCTTCTAAAACGTTTAGGGTAGAAAACATGGATTGGCAAGATTGAACAAATGTAGATTGTAGGTATGGAGGTATCTGTATTGTTTTTACTGTAGTCTGTTATAAGAAAGGAATTAATGCACTCGTCCACAAACAAAACACATGAATGTAATACTTTAATTTAATGTAATACATGAGAAAATGTAGACAACGATTTGAATGAGTTCACAAAGGGCTGAATTCAAAGAAGAATCCGAGCAAATGCAGAAGAAAAGCTGTCAACGAAGTACCTATCAACAAAATTATTTAAAAAAATTTTGAATTTTTAAAAGGAGCCAAAATGACGCAAAGGAGTCCCAAAGGTAACCCAGGTTCTAACAATTCTGAATTTTAATCGGATTGTATGTGTGACAATAATATTGTGTGAAATGTATGTGTGAAAATGTAATTGTGGCACAATTGTGATAAAAAAAATTACAACAGTCGAGTTTGACGTTCAAGTATATGAATGTGTGAGTGCTTCTGGTTCTGGTGATGATTTCAAATCCAGAAGAATTCTCTTCTTTTTAGCATTAGAACTGTCATTTTTTCCCAAGTGAACGCTTTCAGAAAAGTCCAGAAGGCTTCGGATTGTCAAATAAAAACGACATAAATGCCAAACTCAAATTCAATGTCAACAACATTGACGTGTAGGGATGAGCGATATTAGCCGTGTTTTGTTTGCAATTCAATATGGAGTTTTCGTGAAAAACGACATCAGAGTTGAGCGATTTACATATCCATACAAAAACAACTTAACTCTATATGGAGTTAGGAGTTAGCTAAATCCAGATAATTATCTGCAACTATCTTAACTCCCGATAGAATCGGTAATGCCAAAGTATAGATATTGTTGTATTATCGATAATTTATATATAGATATCAAAAGTGATGTTCTGTGATGATGGTACTAACCATATATAAGCAATACTAAGATTGAAAACTTTCGTACGTTTCACCATCCAAAAACCATTTGTTTACTTTGTTGTATTTGTACCTTTGACACTCTATCCATGAGTAGATGTGAAATCGAAAAACAAAACAAAAGCAAATTACTAGGGCTGTTGTATCCACGTGTCTATAGGAAGATGAACAGAAAAGATTCTTGTGTGCGTTTTTATCAATGGGTCTATTGAAAGATGAACGAAAAAGTTACTAGTGTGCGTGTTTCAGCTTCTAGGCAAATGCGAATGACGTTAGAGCTTTCGGGTCTTCATCTTATTTGTCTATGGTACAAACATATACGGCTTTTGTCTAATCGACTTTGCTGCTGCTCGTAATACGGTGATATGTAACACTAGGTTCCCCAGGCGAAGGATACGCACGGCAACCTGGCGATCTCCAGATGGTCGATCCGCCAACCAAATCGACCACTTGCTAATTGGCGCAAGGTACGCATCAAACATCTGTGACGTGCGAACCTTCCGAGGTGCAAACGTGGACTCTGACCACTTTCTTGTTGTGACAAAGTTCAGAGCCCGATTGTCAAACGAAAAGAAAACGAAGACCGCCCAAAGGAAGAAATTCAACATCGCCTGCCTTAGCACATCTGAGAAAGCCAGAGACTACAGTGAGCTATTGACCGGGAAACTCTCTGCCGTACCCTCAGCCACAAGCTTCAACGAGCAGTAGAACCAGTAATGCGACATCATTAAGGAGACGGCCAAGACCACGATAGGCTACCAACCACCCACGACAAAGAACCCGTGGTATGATAATGAATGCGCGGTATTGAAGCAAGAGACGGACAATGCACGAATGCAAATGCTGCAACGGAAAACAAGAGCAGCAAGGGAGGAGTACCGTGAAAAGGGAAGGAGCGAGAAAAAACCCTGCGAAGAAAGAAAAGAGCATCCGCAGCCTCTCATCTCAGGTATCTCGAGGAATCTTGAACCGCCACCAACACCCGCCGGTTCTACAAAACAGCCAAGCAACTAGCATCTGGTTATAGGACTGGCACGCAAGCTCTTCGAAACAGCGAAAGGAACCTAGTCACCAAAGCACAGGGAATTGTAGACGTGTTTAAGCAGCACTTCCAGCAACTGCTTAATTGGCATTATCTAGCGGAAGCAACAGGAGAACAAAGAAGCATGAGACCAGTCAATGAAGATCCAGTCCCAGCGCCCAGTACTGAAGAGGTTTAGAAAGCCATCCACAAGCTTAAGAACAACAAATCCGCCGGCTCGGATGGCCTACCCGCCGAACTCTTCAAGTATGGAGGAGATGTCCTGGTAGGGCGCATGCACCAGCTCATCAACCAAGTCTGGAAGAAGGAAAGCATGAACGACGACTGGTCAAATAGGTCCATATGTCCAATCTACAAAAAAGGCGAGCCTATGCCCTCCAAAAACTACAGATTCATATCCCTGCTTAATGCTGCCTACAAGATCCTATCCAACGTACTATGTGAGCGTCTTAAGCCTTTCTGCAACACTATCACTGGCACATACCAGTGTGGCTTCAGGCCAGGCAGATCAACGATAGACCTAATCTTCACATTGAGGCAAATCCTGGAAAAGACCAACGAATTTCAAGTCGAGACGCACTAACTTTTCATCGACTTCAAAGCCCTATATGAAAGCATAAGTCGCCAAGAGCTTCAATTGGCGATGTCGGAACTGGAGATCGCGAAAAAATAGATCCAGCTATGCCGCATGACGTTACAAAATACGCGGTGCAACATGCAAATGGGAAACAGCTCATCTGAGCTTTTTCCAGACGTGTACAGGTTTCAGACAAGGAGATGCGCTTTTATGTTACTTCTTCAACATAGTCCTGGAGCAGATAGTATGCAAGAGTGGTGTTAACATGGAAGGCACTATCTTCAACAGGCCTTCCCAGCTGCTTGGTAATGCGGATGACATCGATATCATCGGCCGCTCGAAGCGAGCTGTACTTGAAGCATTCACAGCTATTGATAAACAGGCGAAATGCATTGGTCTTGAAGTGAATGAGGACAAAACTAAGTATACGCTATCAACAAACAAAGCCTCATCTGTCCATCGCCTAGGACAAAACGTCACTGTTGGTAGCAGTAATTTCGAGGTAGTCAAGGAGTTCACCTACCTTGGAACAAATATCAATTCCACGACCGACACTTTGGTGGAAATCCGACGAAGAATTACCCTAGCGAACCGCTGCTACTTCGGTTTGGCTAAACAAATGGGTTCAAAACTCCTGTCTGCAAAGACAAAGTGCACGCTATACAAAACGCTAATGTTACCAGTTATACTTAACGGCGCCGAGTGCTGAACGATAAGTAAAAAAGAGGAATTGATACTGGGCACTTTCGAGAGAAAAATTCTTCGCAGGATATTTGGACCTATATGCGAAGAGGGCGAATGGAGGAAAAGATTCAATCGAGAATTGTACAAGATGAACCAAGATGTGGATGTAGTCCAAAGAGCCAAAGCCCGACGACTACACTATCTCGGCCACATCGAACAATGGACAACAACGCTCCAGCAAAGAAAATCTTCGAATCCCAGCCCGCAGGTACGAGACGACCAGGAAGACCGAACCACCGCTACAGGGACCAGGCGGATACAGACGCAAGAGCGTTTGGTCTCGACGACTGGAGGGAGCTTGCGAGGGACCGCAACCGATGGAAGATCGCAATATGTTAGGCAGGGACCCTCCATGCATCGGGAGCCGGATAAACAAACAAACAAACACAGTTTTTAAATTTTGAATGTCATATGCACCAGTGCTTCCAATAAGTATAAAACGAAATTTGAAAATATGGAGTTGCAAACAAAACACGGCTATTGAAAAACATGGATGCTAATATCGAAAATAAAATATCGATGTCAGAAATTATCGAATCAGAAATATCTATTCACCGGTGAAAAAAATTAAAAGACAAATTTATTATAAGAATTATTCAAAAATGTTGATGTATGTTTGACCATTTCCTCTCTCCCTTGATGTTGTAATTTTAACTCTGGCAGGTTAAGGATCAAATTGCAAATGAAAGTCCTCAACAAGTCCTTTCAACACAAGTTATGATTTTCAACATTGAATGTCGGGAAAATCCTTTAACCCCAGCCGCAGTTTCTATATGTAGGTACTACTTGTAATGGTGTCTTTTCGATTAACCCATTAAATAGGAATTTCATTTCTGTAAGAAAAACAACATTATTTTTTTTGACGGAAGTTATACAATTTACTCCATTAACTAGGGAATTTTATAGCTACAGCAATAAAAAAGCAAATAAATCTTTCTATCAACAAAAATGCGTTGCCCATCAAAACCGGCTCACATCAGTTAAAAAACCAACAACTTCCTCTTCCATCATCATTCTTCCTGACCTAGTTATTGATTTTCCTTTGAAACAAAAAAAAATTTCCAACAAACGTATATATACCTATATGTACTTATTTTCCCCTCCCACAGATATGTATAAGTAATCAAACTTAAAATTTTACAACCGAGCAAAAAAGTTAACAAAAACAAGGACTTCAAACTTCCCATTTTATGGAGTTTCACGCAAAAAGTATTTACACAACGCACCGAACCCATAAGCGAAAATTCATCGCTCCTGTTTAAATTTACGACCAACCGTAATAAAATAGTCCATTTATTTTAAAAATCTGAAAAGAAAAAAAAACACCAACAAAATGAACAGTAACAGTACAGTATGTACACGTACCTTACCTACAAAAGACCTTATTTGAAATAGCGCGCGCCACAGCCAAACCATCATCTATAGTCCTGGCACACCGCAGGCCATATATAGAACATACATAGAGTACACAAGTAAAATGCGTCTATGTAAATAACGTTCACTGTTGAATGTGATGTCTTTCGTTTTCCGACAGGTTACTTACCAGCAGGCACAAATATTTCTTCCCAAAAGTTCACATAAAAAAAGAAGATGTATATATAATAATAAGAGGAAATAAACGGAATGGCAGACTCCAACAATTGCGGTTACGGCTGGAAGGGCACTAAAAATTCCTCAGCATGATGCTGCTACTTCTTCCTTTGGACTCTGCTGAACCTGAGTACTTGCCTTGCCATTGCTGGGTACTTTTGCTACCATATTGTGGCTTCAACATTAACAGTTCCAGATCCAAAATGGAAGCGAGAACGAGAAGGTGTACACGGTCGGCACCGCTTGCTATATAACCGTACTATACCTAACTGTGGTTTGGTTACGTATTTTGGTTTTTTGGAATCCTTAGACAAAGCATGACTTTTCATAATATTTCCGCATCATAAAGCTTTGAAGTAATTTTCTGCTCGAGATGGTTTCTTAGCGCAGCGCAGCTATAAACTGAGCACAGTGTAGACACAAGGGTAAAAAATTAGTCCACACCGTTTATTGTCAATGCCGCTCCTTTAGAGCATGGCACTCAGTTTCAAACCAAGTTGAAATATTGCTTGTATATCAAATGGACAAACAGTATTGTTAGCAAGAAAAAAATTGATTTTTTCCTTAGCAAAAAAACACATTGAAATGGTGAAAAACTGCGATAGTTTTCATTCCTGTTGAATGTCAAACATGCGTTAAAATTTTTGTGTACACATTTATCATTTTTTTTGGCCGTCCGCCATACAAAATTTTTATTTTCAATCCAAGATCTAGCTCAATAAATACATCAAAGTATTAGTTTTCTTATTCCCTACTGAAAAAGATAATGAACTAACTGACCACTAAAATTCTTGTTGAATGTTTTTCGATGAATGATTCGCATACACATTATCGATAAAGAACTCTGTTTGACATGCAACATCAAACAATTTTGTGAGCAGTACTTGATGAGTGTCATGCCATCATGCAAGTGTACACATTATCGATCGTGAGCAAAACTCTCACGCATGAACCCTTATTAAGGTCAAAAATCGGAGTGAACATAAAACTGGGGGTGGCCGTAGCGTGATAGTTGTGTTCTCGCCTGCCAACCTCGTGGTCGCAAGTTCGATTCCTGCCGTAGTCTATGTCTTCTTATATTCTATTAAAAACCAATTCTAAAATTTGTTAAAAATGAGTTGCGGGGTTACTCATTACATGCTGTTCAGGCATAACACTAACAACATGTGATCGAGTAAACTACTCATAAATATGACAAAGAAATAAAATAAAATAATGCGAATTATAAGAGACATAAATAAATAAGACACGGTAATTTTCTCCGCATTAGTTCAGCCGCCACCCTTGGAGATAAATCTGAGACAACAACCAGCTCTAGTCTCAGAACATCGCGCCACACATCGTTCCTATCCTTCTTTCTCTTCTTTCACCGGATGCCCGCGCTGTGTTAAAAAAAACATAAAAAGGGTATTCATAATTTCTTGAGCGAGTGCAAAATTAAAAAAAAAACAATAAAAAAAAAATTTGTTTAATTGTTGAGAGGATCAGATGGCACTTAATTCGATTTTTGTTATGCGAAAATTGGTTTGGGTGTGTTTTGGACTGCATTCAATAAGTTAGGTGTTCTGCTTTGATGATGACGACTGGACAAATTTGTGACAGAACTTCACGCCATTGTGAAAAATAGGTTTAGAAACGCACTTTTCATCGCGCCCATCATGTAAGTAATTTTCAGTAACTTTTAAGTTAGAACCGCAGTGAGTGCGAACTTCAGCGGAACTGCGCTACTTTGCAATATTATTCAATTATTATGTGCGTTTTATTATCTACGAGCTTGGATCTGGGCTATTTGTTAACACCTATTACAAAAACAACACGAGTTCCAGTATTGGTATTAAGTTTGGTGAACAGAGGGTACATTTAAGTACATAACCCAGATCGTTTCATTTTAACGGACTCAACCATATGGGTTATTAGCGATAATAAAACACTCTTATTATTCGTATGAAATTGTATAAACTATACCGCACTAAGCGGTAACTGAACCAGCATAAAATTTCATACGAATACGTTGTGAAATGTAGTTCCGTTGCAGTGCAGTTCCGTCGAGTACGGAGTGTATAATTCGAATTTGTAAAACATGTAGGTTAAATAATTACAGTTTCTTGTAACACAGACTATAACAACTCTGAACGAAAAAAAAATATACAAAAAATGTCCAAGCAAGGACACACGGGTTGGCCAACTTCTAGCGCTATGGAAGATGGACGAAATTGCAACTGCCGATGGTGTATTTGGGTTGGTAATTACTACATACAATGATGGTGGATAGCATAAGATGGCAACAAGCTATTTCTTGGACGTTGACTTTTAAAAAATAAGTACCAATCTGAATCTCTAGAAAGTCTAGAATATAATCTATCTCTGCCTACCCATTCTTATACACACGTCAAGGACACTCAGCTCACCGAACAGAACAATTAACGCAATTCTATTCGCGTTTTATTTACGCACTGCTACGCTTCGGGTATTTAAGGAGAATAATTGGTAAAAGTATGGAGTCTGTTGAAATTTATGAAGTCTTAGGGGTAATGAATAAAATACGAACAGCCAGTTTTTTTAAAAAGAAATTAAAACATTTTACCATCAGTTAAATGGTGTTGGATTTGGGATGGGTTGGGGGGATTGGAGTGGAATGGACAAAATAAATAACTATAAATCATATTAATGTTATTTCGGAATTTGTATTATTTTTAACTTATAAATTTTGGAAGCAAACAATGTTCTTCTGGAGACTTTAAAACAAAAACGTATGTACATATATCGAATGAAAATAATTATTAAACAAGGAAATGACAAAGTTTCTACTCCCTCATTGGTCAGCTTTCACAAATTTATGGCTTCCAAGTAAAGAAACTTTTATTGGAAACTCAGTGAACTATTCTTTTTTGATATTTATAAATGTTAAATCATGCTACAAAAACTTAGGAATAGTTTTCACCATTGACATAATAGATATATAGACTGCTGGGCGCAAACTTCACGTTGGTTCCGTCCTCAGCTAGGATGAAACGAGCGCCACCGCCACCCCGCTCCCAGTGCAAAATGTGGTACTATTCACATCTGAAGTTTTTTTTTTATGTAAATGACGTTTGGTCAATGGTATTGGTATTATTCTCAACAACATTTAATAAAATTGTTTTAAATAAAAGAGATTCGGAATATTTAAAAAAAAATTAAAAGAAGTCAAACTGTTCGATGAAACATCAATCAACCGAAACTGAAACCGTACAGCCGAATGCAGAACAATATGAGCTCTATTGATATTACTCCTTACAAGTCCGTGGACTTCCAAAGAACTCTAATAGTTGTTTCAATTTATGGATAAATGTTTCAACAGATAACACAACTATTACTTGAAACCGAACAGAAATGTGTTGATAAAAACAAATAAAATTTATAAATATGCAATATTTTCCTACTACTTGGAAAACAAGTAAAGTAATACCAATTCTCAAAGCCGGCAAACACTCTGTTAGGACTGAAAGTTATAGACCAGTCAGTTTACTCAGCAATATCAGCAAAATATACGAGAAAATAATTAAAAACAAAATTGTTAAAATAATAACTGATAACAACTTATATCCAAATGAACAATTTGGTTTCAGAAGATACCACAGTACATCTCATCAAGTGCTTCGTATAAGTAACTTAATTAAAAGCAATCGCTCCCAAGGTATGTCTACTGGAATGATATTGTTAGACATCGAAAAAGCGTTCGATTCAGTTTGGCACAATGGTATTATTTATAAAATGATTTCCCTCAATTTTCCACCTTATCTGTGTAAGATTGTTCTAAGTTTTCTTTCAAGTAGATGTTTTATGATACATGTAAATAGTAGTGTTTCAGAATTAATACATTTTGATTTTGGTGTCCCTCAAGGATCAGTCCTCGGACCGACCTTGTATAACCTGTATACCTCTGACTTTCCAAAATTACCATCCTGTGAAGCAGCAATTTTTGCTGACGACTCTGCAATACTTTCTTCGCAAACGTTTGGTCTCAACATTGAGACGAACTTAAATAATGCGATGAGAATATTATACCAATATTACAATCGATGGAAAATCAAACTTAATGCTGACAAGTTACAAGCCATCTTTTTCACGAGAAAAAGAAAAGCTCGTTATCTCCCAAGCAATAATTTGCAAATCTTAGTTAGAGCGGTTTCTTGGGACAGTCAAGTGAAATATCTTGGTATTTTCCTTGATTCTAAATTAACATTCAATCACCATATTTCACAATCACTAAAAAAAGTCAAGATAGCAACCAAACTGCTGTTCCCTTTTATTAATAGGAAGTCTTTACTTTCAGTCGAGAATAAAACGATAATTTGTAAGGTTATATTTCAGGCAATTCTTTTGTACGGTTGTCCAGTATGGAATAACGCAGCTAAAACTCATATAAAAAAACTACAAGTTGTTCAAAATAAAGTTTTAAAAATGATGCTCAATCTACCCTGGCATCATTCCACTTTTGATCTCCACGTAAAGGCGAATGTCGAATTGATCGAAGATAGAATAATTAAACTCACAACAAAATTCTTTGATCGTCTTGATCTTGCTAAGAACAACTTGGTTAGTGAACTAAATAATCAAAATTAAAAAATCTATTTTATTTTTCTTACCTGTGTTATATATGTATTAATGTAAGCTTTATTAAGTCATGTATTTATTTATTTAATTATTTATTTATTTATTTTTTGTTTATTTATTTATTTATTTGTTTATTTATTTATTTATATATTTACTTGTTTGTTTGCTTATTTATTTATATAGTTACTTACTTATTTATCTATTTATTTATTTACTTGTTATTATTTTTGTTTAAATTATTTATTTATTTATTTTATTTTATTCTATTTATTCAATTATTTACATATTCATGTAATTTATTATATATTTATGCATACTTATTGTTAAAAAATTATCATTTATTCATTTATTGGTTCATCTGTTAACCTGTTACACTTCATACCCTTACTAGTCATTAGCTTAAGATTTTATTATATTCTTACATTAAATGGAGGTTTTTATTGTTTTTTCCTCCGGACATAAATTTATAAACCTTATTGATAAATTATAAAACTTATATACATACTATTTTAGTTGAAAGATACATTATATCAAATCACTATATTGTAAAATGTGCGGTAACAACCATTGTAAAATTTAAACAAAATCAATAAACTATCTATCTATCTAAAATTTATAAATCACGAGGTTTTGACAGTTGGCTCTTTTTCTGATAAAATATTATAACAGATGTCCTTGGTTTCCTAGACTAAATGTAGTGGTCATGCCAAGAGTGGCAAAAGATGTCTTTTGAAAGTAATATGCAGACCATCACCTAGATTCAGCTATTTCGGCGAGTGAAGTGAGATGACTCGCCTTACTCGCCGACTCATCTCACTTTCCGCCAAAAAGTGATTCAGCTATTTAAGTGAAATGAGTGTGTTCGAATTTAGTTTCGAACACATAAATTTCTTGAAGCAACAACAAAATGTAGGTAGCTACTTCGTTGTGTTTGTAATTTTTATTTCGTGTACGTTAAAAGGTGTGAAACAATTTCTTTCACCATAGAACAAATACATAACCAAAAACGTAAATACACCAACAAATGCACCAAGTCACTGCTGAAATCCCAGGCGAGTAATTTGACTTTTCATTTCACTCACTCACTCTTTCACTTTTACTAGCTGAATCGATTTTTAATCAAAAGTGACTCATCTCACTCACTCACTGCGGTTTCGAATTAGCTGAATCTCGGTGCATATCTAGAATGTTAATGGTGTTCACACTTTAACTTATGTGGTTTTCGATTGGTACAATAATTCAATTTTTGTTTGATACAAATCTGTCAAAATATGGGTTTTGAAAGAGCAATCGCCATTTTTGGGGATCGGCCAGATGGCGATAAGGTTTCACTCGTCGGTTATCTTTCGACGACCAAATTTGTTGTACGAGTGTCGAGCATACGGTGTATGCTCCACAGAAGAAGATCTCCACGACTGCTTGCTTTGTTCGATTTAAGCCTGCCGATGGCTACCCTGATCTTATATAGATCGTGTGGATAGAATTCCTGATCATCAACCAAATTATTTGAACAAGGCTTCTCTTTGACGGAATCTTGGACTTCATCGCTTAGAGCTTCGTTGCAAATTCCAACGCGCAGCTTGTCACCAAACAGATAGTGGCTCGAATCAATGTTGGCCCATCTTAACGTAAGTGTGCCCAGTAGAGGAGTGTCAAGAGGAGTGTTTTCGTCTGTAACAATATGTTGGATTTGGTTGCCAGTTCGATCACTTGCCATTTTTAACGCGCCCACAGTACAGCATTCCCTACCATTCGATGTCATCTGTGAAGACTCCAAATAATTAAAATTGAGGAAAATGTGGTCAGATTGTATTTACTCTAAGTAAGTAAGTAAGTAACTTTATTGAGAATCTTATTATTTGTATTTTAATAATATTAACAAATTAAATAAATTAAAATTGATGACTTATAATTGGCCAGACTACACTACGAAAATACAATTTAGTTATGTGTGAATTAACAAATTCCACTTTGGTTTAAAGATTGTTCTACAGTTCAATATATTATGTGTACACTCAACAAGACCATAATCTTGATGTATTTGCTTTAATAAATAATATAATAAGATGAAAGTGAATTAACAAAATGTCAATTAATGACAGCTCGTGTTGATATGTGTCACGTGTGTCTAAAAAAAACAAATCAGAGTATGCGAAGCTGCCATGAACATTAAAAGAGAAAACGCCTTATGTAGAATGGAATAAAAGAAACCGTTGGGAACGGGTTAGACGGGGACTTTTGCATTTACACTGAACAGTTTTTGCAGTGCGGACTGGAAACAATCGGAAGAAATTCAAAGATACATGTCGGCTTTGCCTCGAAATCTCAATCGATAACAACAAAGAACAAATTGTTTTCTACTAACGTTTAAAATGTAAAAAACTTTAAGTTTTTAAAAGTAAATAGGAAACCTCATTTTTTTTCTAATTATAAAGCTAAAACCGTTAAATATCTCTTAACCCTACCGTGTATTTATGATTTCACTAGCCTATCGGGAAATAATTTTCCAATAAAATTCACTCTAATTTGTAAAATTAAAAATACCTTCAACATTCCATAGAGGAGGCAAAATAAATTTGAAGAGAAAAGAGACATCAGTTTTAACATCTATTTGTCAAAAATATCAAAATAGCCTTAAGTTAAGTTAAGAAAGGCATAAGACACGTCAACATGGAACATTTCCCACTTCCTTATTTGTCCAAAAACAAAAACAAAGAATCACCCAGCGGATATACCTTATTACATCTATCAGGAATTTGGAAGATTACCTATTTCCTTCCTTCTCACTACCGCCAGGGGTGGGAACAAACGGAGCACCTAAAACAACCTAAGTTAAATAGAAGAACAAAACTTATTTATTTTTTTTTCAATTTAATTTATGACACATCTGATAAGGCTGTGTCGTCCTGGAAAATAATAGGGACAAAGTCATGGAATTTCTCATTTTATTATTATCCGCGCATTTAATCAGAGAAGCCTGTGTGAAAATTGGAGTGCGGAGAATAGAACTGGAATAGGTGGGTGCGCGGAAAGATTTTGCAATAAAGATAGACGGACGACTTTAGGACACTTAAAATGAAGCACCACAGTAGTATTTTACGTTTCGTTTGTAATCGTTGTTGTTGTTGTTGATGTATTTGCTGAACTATCGTTGTTCTTTGAAATTAATATGTTGGAGGCTAATTAAACCCTTTCGAAGTCACCAGTCACAGGTTGTACGAGTACCTATATAAATGCAGCACATAGGAACAGCACAGCACAACTCAGAACACAGAGAAGTTGCAAAACACTTATGTGTACCTAGGTAGGTAGGTAAGGCACTTTGACATTAATTTTGTATAGTCGAAAGGAGGAACATTAATGAACAATGGTTTTGATTTATATGGAACAACAATGTGTTGTTTGTCTTATTTGAATCGAAGAAAGGAGCAAGGTAATTAGAATCATATACTGTCTCTCATTAGCAGCAGAAGACTCCTCCTACTTCTGAAGCATAACTTTTAATGCGTTAAGTACCAGAGGTTGCTAAAGAATGAACTAATTGTAGTTTACAAGGTTCTTTGTAATAATTAAAAAAAATAATGATGTTCACCTTTGAGAATAGAAAGATGAATGTTAATTTGAAAAGAATAAAACATAGTTTTCTAGTTTATATATTAAGCTCTGAATTAAGTCAGGGTTACCCCGAGATAGTTCGAAAGGTTGTTTTTTTAAATGAAGGATTTACTTTTAAATTTCTTAGTTGTCGAAAATCTAAAGGAAATCGATCTGCGACATAATGGAAATCACAATTTCACTATCGAAATGGATTGATATACTATTGAAATAATTCTTTGCAAGGCTCCGCACATTTATAACTACTGAGTTAATCCCGATTTACATTACATTACATTACATATTATACTACTCCGTAGATAAATCTACGAAGTAGAGACACTTAAGCAATGGCAACGAGACCATTGGCTTTAAACATCACATACATTAATACAACAGAGAGAGACAGAGAACGAAAGAACACACAACAGAAGAAACACATGTCAACAGCACGTGGTTGGTTTTCGACGGTCCCCCATCAAAGTTCTAACCACGCGCAACGATACTTGATTTCGCTGATCTATGGGAAGCGATGCTTTCATCGTAGCCAAGGCCGTTGACTAATCCCGATTTAACTAGCCAATTTAATTGACTGCTGAAAGAAAAACATTTTTAAGGGGCTAAATCGGATTAAAACCTGACATTAGGATGATCTCGCACTGAAAAACTGGTCCAGGCCCATACAGTCAACTCTTAATTAAGGCTTTGACCAACAATCCCTTTTAGTTACATATTCGAAGTTGGTTAAAGTCGTTTTCTTCTTATGCTCACCACGTAACTGAGGCCGGGTCTAATTTGGTGCGTTGAAGACTCCGAAGAAAATGTTTATCTGTTTTTGATGTAAATGCTTTCGTAGCTCAACGAAACAGTTATTGGCAGAAGTCATTCATCGGTTGCTATCCGAAGGCAGTTTGTGAGTCAACCCTCTAGGACACAAATTTTTTGAAATTTTTTTTTTGGCAAAAGGTCATATGAAGCTGTTTGCAAAGGCTCTTGAAAATATTCAGATGGATTAGAGTATTTCTAGGCCCAAGAACGGCAGATGAACACGTAGAATAAAGTAATTAGAGTATAATCGGTCTTGGGAGAGACCTACTTTCACCTTTGCTATGGAGCCTTGTGGTAAACGATGAAATTGTGATAATGGCCGTGGGGAAATTCGATGAAACCCTTTGAGAAATAATATTACGAAAACTGATCTACTATCTCAATTGTCTCCCGAACTGTGAAATGTACTTGCCTGTGACACGGCATTCCTCTATCTTCCTCGATCCCAGGCACGCTGCTTTCAGTCATTCAGCCCAAGTGCTCTGGCGTCTGCGATAGGAGGTCTGGTCTTCCTTGCAATTTTCAACCTGGGGCTGGAATTCGTAGACTCTCTTGGCATTGTTGTCCATTCCCTCGATTTGAGCGAACCAATGTAGTCGGCGCGCGTGTAAAGCAAGAGTGGTATTTACTAAAAGTGTTTTGTAGAGCGTACGCTATTTTTTCCCATTGTTCCGCTAAACCGAAGCAGCAGCGGTTTGCTTATGCAATTCTGCGACGGATTTCCACTAAGGTGCCATTAATGCTGTTATTCTAAGGTCGGTAAGCTCCTTAACTAGCTTAAATTGCTGCTATCAAGTGACGCCTTATCCTAAGCTATGAGCAGATGCTTGTTTGTTGATTCAACCAACATATTTCGACTGCTCTTCAATCGCCGACCGATAAGGTCTCTATAATACTGGGTTTTGAGTGTCCGATGATGTCAATTTCATCCGCATAGCTATACGGAATGGTTGAAAATACTGGCTTCCGAACTTATGCACTACGCACTATTTGTCAGCCCAGGCAAGAATCGAATCTTCATACATCACTGGCGGAAAGAATTGACATTTCCCTAGAAATTATGAAGGTAAATATATTTTCAATCTTTCTCAGGGAATCAAATCGCAGCTGGGTCAGACGTCTGGCAGTTGATTGCAATATAAAACACCTAAAGCAATACCACAATCCCATCCGTCCTTAAAAGAGAAGAGAATCCATGGGTGGTGGCGACAATTTTCTTCGTAATTTCACGTCATGCAGAATTCAGCACGTGCAGGATCGTATTGTCGCATCCAAACATGACATTAGATGATCGTTGTGAAAGATTGAATCGTATACGTCTCGGGAACAAAAAAAAACATAATTCTTAGTTTAGTATATTGTTTTCTACATCCGGGTGTCTGCGAAGATCAGACGAAAGGGCTTAAATCTTTCTCAGTTTTTACAATCACTGACTTTTTACTATCTTTTCACAATCACAGAGTAAACGAGCTCTGGTGTCATTTCTACTTACCTACCTACACCTGTTTGTTCCAGAACGAGACTGAAGTAGTTGGAAGATAGCTCACCTCTTGCCGAAACCCAATACATATTTGGAATAGTTAGGAAGTTCTATTTCCCAGTTGTACATTGCACTTAATATTTTATAGTGTCACCCGACTTAATTTTATCGGTTTTCCCGGCATCCCGAAATAGTTCATCGCGTAATAGAGCACTTGACTATAAATTCTGTTATTTGCAACTGCTTTTGGAGTCGATGAAGACATGATGGGTCTTTACTTGATATTCGATGCCTTACTGTGAAGATTTGGTCTATGGTCTATCTGCCATGCCGATAATCAGATAAATATTTGCCGAAAAAAGTGCTGCAGGACAGCTAAGAACGCTCACACAGCACGCTAGACAGTATATTGTTTGTAACGTTTAGCATGGATATTTCTCGACAGTCCTTGCAAGACGTAGGATCTTTTTTTTTGTAGATGGATCATAATAAACTCAACTCATTCCAGTCATCAGGCATGGGACCTATCAAAACATCTTCTCCGTGTTTGAAATTTGAATGCATCTACTATTCCCTGTATTTATAATGAGCCCAGACTCAAGGGGATTTTTGTTACGTTTATTATGCCAAGGCACAGTGCGAGCAGTAGGAAAGGGTCGGTGGTTAAGTTGTCTTAGCTATTTCGAGAAGCCTGCGTACTAGGTTTCGGACTTTAAGCCAGCAGTAAGTTACTTGGCATTTTTATATGGACTGCACTAGGATCCGAAAATGGGGGCTTAAGAAATCACATTAGATAGTTAATTCCTTAAGAGCAAATATATTGAAACAGCAATCCAGAAAGCCACAAAATGCTCTTATGATAATGCAAATCATGGGATTGCAGTCCAAACATTCTAAGACGGCTTACACCATGATGGTAAAACTCATAATTTCATATGGCGAACGTGTGTCACAAGAAGGGAGAAGTAATGACAACTTCGTCTCCCATTATATAGATAAATTGAGATCATAATCCATCTGAGCCTATCACATGTGGTCAAAGCAAGTGCTACCAAGGGAACCATTATCCGAATTTCTAAAGGGAAATTGGGTCGGAAAAATGAATAGGCTCTAGAGTAAAAGACCATAGAGCTTGGTCCATCGCAGTTAGACATTCCAAAAGATGGCACGAATAAAGCTTCGACAAAAAAATTTCACGAAAGAGAAGATAGGTGAAGCAATAAGCAATAATCTCAAACCAAACGCTATTAACTCGTAAATAGATGATTCCAGAACGTCTGGAAGGATTAGCTCAGGAATCGTTTCGCCTGAAAACAATATTTCCCTGCCGGTGGAATAGTAAGCAAGCATTTCCCAGGCGGAAGTAAAAGCTATAGGGAAACGTCCAGAAAGAACAAACATATTGTCAAACTGTCATTTCTCTACAAAAAGTAGTAAATTCTTTTGACATTACTTCGAAACTTGTGTGGGAGTATGTGAGCACGTTGAATTTGATAGGGTACCAGACCAAACAAATGTCTAATGCAATACAGAAGCAGACTATTTAGCAAAAATTGGCGCAATGACGCCTACCTAAACGCTATTGTGGTATATAGAAGAAAGCGTGATCAAAAACAAAATCAAACAGAAGGGTAGGCCACAACAACATCATAGATCTGCCAGGAACTCCCAATGCTGAGATAGGTCAAACTGTTACTTCCGAATCATAACCAAACACATCTCGCTTATTAGGCGTGTTTTGTTGAGAAAAAAAATTAGTCAGTCAAAATGTAACAAGAGATCCATCAACAAAAACCTACTCGGATATACTTTACCTTTTTCCCCCACTGAAATGTTACTTGACATTATTCGTTTGTGATACTCAAATTCAGATGGCACTGATCTAACTGTTTGTATTTGCTATGTTGGTAAGCCTTTTAATAGATTATAATAGATGTATTCGATTTTAGGATTGTCACCAAATTAAATCTGAGCACTGGTGACTTAGTGAGCCGAATCTGCAGCCTCTTTTATAAGACCCTAGACCATATACTAATAAGTAGGCACCAAAGCTAAAAATATGTGTAAGAACGTCAGATAGAGGAAATTGAATTACGTTCTTTGAACATACTCCAAATACTCAAGTTTCTTAGAGAAAGAAAGCTGGATAGTTCCTTCCAGCTTGATCTACATGGGGACACAGTGATTTTCCAACAGAAATCTATAGTTAGTTGAAAACTACCATTTCTTAAAAATATTAAATTGTTTAACTTCTGTCAACAATTTGCCCTAACTTACAAAATTATAATCTCAAAATGTTTCCTTTGTATATGTAGGTGCTTCAGATTTGATTGTAAAATACCTCCCAATCTATCTTGAAATATCATTTTTATTAAATTTCATTTTCAACACTGCAGCAGCCTCATAGGAAATGAGGACTAAAGTAATCATTCCACAGCAGCTCTTAGCACTTTGTTTATTTGTGGCAATAAGCTTCTCACAAGGACAAATAATATGCGACAATTTTGGTCTCATCATCAAAACCAAAACTATTTTCGATATGAAAGAGGCTCTTTCCCCCCATCACTTATTTCAAGAATTCTCTGCTCCGAAAGTAGTCATTCAATGCAAATTCATATCGTTAAAACCACATCTCGTAAGCCAGATAACTTCTATACCACACTTTTACACCTCTATACTCTACCCAGACTCATCATCTACCTACCTAAAAGCTATCTAGCAAACTTTACGAAACAGAGTCCTTCATAAATCTAATTCTCTAAGGTAGAAATTTCGTCTTCTATCGCTTGATGCTGCTGTTTATTAAAACTATCAAAACGAAACAATCTTCATTTCAGTTCCATATGCACTGCACATCCTTGCGCTTCAAGAGAAATGGGAAAAGTCTTGCTTCGAACTAACATAAATTTAGGAAATAAAGTGGAGATGACTATGTATTGCAGGCAGTAAAAGCAGTCACCTCACCACACAGTATCAACTTGTTGAGGACGAGAAGTTGTCTTGTTCGCCCCTAAACCAAGTTAACGTAATAAAACTATTAAGCCTTTCATAGCAATCCCAACGCAAGTGCTCCAACGAGAAACTTACAGGTTGCACGAGAGGTAAGAAGTATGTATTCGCCTCATTTAAGAATCTCACTTTATCCTCAATGTAGTCCTTTGGTTATGTCAGAACAGGATCATAATCAGCAAATGAAGATGAAATGAAATAAGTTTCTGCATTGCAGGAATATACGTAAAAAGCAAAACAGTTTGTATGTCGTGTGTATATACACTTATGTTGTAAGCACACTCAACTTAGCTCTGCGATTTAGGTATATATGAATTGAACTCGTTTTCTAGTTTTGAGAAACTTTGAATGTTGCAATTACAATGTCAGAGTATAAACTGTAACAGTGTTTGAAGTTTGAAGAACTACAAATACGAACTTTCGAACTCAACTTAACTAACTCCGCCTTGCTTTATGAAAGTTTTTCGATTGTAGAAAATTGTGGTTACAAAATTGGAAGGAATCGTGCATAATCCCTTATATTTTGTTATGTTCATATTGGCATTTATGGAATTATGTGTTTTTGGGCCAATATTTGTCTATGTATTGTTTTAGGCAGATGTTTTCAAATCAGATTGGATGCTTTTGCTTTGTATAAATGTAACGACTACAAAATTACTTTGATCCAGTATTTGATTATTAAGGAAACAACGTGTTACCGAGCAATCTACAAGATACCAATGGTCAGAGTTAGGGTCAGCGTTACCACTTCAAAAAATAAAAGCGAAGTAGATTTAACCCAAAAATTGAAGTAGATTAAATAAAAGGGAAGTAGATTTCAAAATCATAATTTGAATAATATATGTACATAAATCCAAATCAGTCTTATGTATCAACAGCAACAGAGCATTCGAACCTTGCATAAATATGTTCATCTTCTTTTAAAATGTAGATATCATTAAAACACCTACAATGCAATTCTATTTGCAAATGGACTTTTATTAATTCCTTACATACCTTCTTTGGTATCTTTTTATGTGGAGTGAACATTTATTTTTGTTTTTTTTTTCGTATAGTGCTTGTATTAAGTGTTTTTTTTTTTAAATAATAATAAAGAAAGGTGTGCGAATTTATTGGAAGTATAGCCTGTACAATTAAAAGTCGGCTGTTCTTTTTAATAAATACATATAGCCTTTTAAATTACATCAAACAGTATTTTATAATTTGTGTAGTTTGTAGTACTTGATTAAAACGAATTTTTTAATGTAAATATTTTTATATTGCTTAGTTGTTAAAGTTTGAGGGAAAACAAAGATGCCATTTGAATTTAAAAATCGTTGGAGCGGTTTTTTTTAAATTAATTTTTTATGTATAAAATTTTAAAAATATTTTTAGAAAAAAAATTGGAACGACACTCTGGAGATATTATTAATATAGATATAAATTTCAAATTAAAAAAAAATCACTGACTGGTTTTTGAAAAATCGGGTTTCCAAAAAAAAATGTATTTATTTTTTAAACATCGAATAACTCGTATTTGAAAATTTGAGTAAGCAATTTTATTAACACTCTTACCAAGAATAATTTTAGGATAATAATTTTAATCGGTCCATATAATAGTGAGAAAGTCGAAAATATTAAAGTGTGTTAATAAAAACCAAAAGTGGTTCTATGGGAAGAACTATTAATAAGTAAGCAAAATAAAATATTTTTATATTTGAAAGTGGAATGTACTAATATAAGAACATACATATTTTTTTTATAAAAATTCTTGGAGCCGTTTTTGAGGTACCGTAGTAATTTATTTTAGGAAAATAATTTTTTAATTGTGAAGATAATGTCAAAAAACCTTCCAAATGCGAAGTTTAGAAAAAATCTATTCAGCCGTTTTTGAAATTTTGAGTTTTCAAAAAAAATTTTATTTACAAAAAAATTGTTTTTGAAAAATTTTGGCTTACAATAGTGTTTAGACTTTCTAGGAGCTTCCACATAAAAAAAATGAAAAAAGCGTGTAGGCATATTATCGAAAAAATATTATGTACCAAGTTTGAATCAAATCCACCGAACCGTTTAGGTGGCAGATTCGTGGGCAGACAGACAGGCGGAATTGGGGGAACCACTTTTTTTTATGTTCTCTATGATCGTAATGTCATGACTGACTGTTAGAAATTTTTTTCCGAATCCATACATTACTTGCTTTATAGTAGGTACCTATAATCGCAAGTAAATTTTTTTTTTTTAAGAAACCGCTCCAAGATTTTTGGAGTCTTATATACCCTAAATAGGTATCAGAATTCAAATTCGGATTCGAAATATTATTATTATTATTATATGTATTATTATTAGAAATATACCTTCCTACACAAAAATTCAAAAATGCAAAAATAGGTAGGTACATATGTACCTATATGCATAACTACAAAAAAATCTGAAGTAGTAAAAAATGTTTAACCAAAAATGTACTTATAGTATACCTAGTAGTACATACAGTTTTATCTTATAAAAAATTACTATCTAAAATAGTTCAGAAGTAAAAGGCTTTTGACCATTTTCTCGATTTTCTGTTGAGATTTTTTTTTATTCTCACCGACAAACATTTAATAACATTACAACCATACATACTTCCCACTTTTATGTAGTCATATCTACAACATTGCTGGATTTCGCACCAAAATTCAAAATTCTAATGATATTACCTACAAAAATATCAATGAATTCGTAGAAATCTATACACCCAAACCAAATCCACATCTACAGAAAAACACTGTATTTCTATTTTCTCGCTTTTAAACAAAAAATATCTCTTTCATTCATAAGGAACTACACACCCAAACCAAATCCACGTATCTACACCAACAAAAATTTATTTCTATGTTTCACATATATATTTAGGTATATGCATGCAATACAATACCGAAAAATACCGCTTTTTTTGCCTATAATGTTCTATTTTTTGTTCACTCGTTCTCTTAAACATTTTCTATATAATGTTCCCATTCACGCAATTGTCAATTATTCATCCATATATTCACATACATGTTTCCCAATCTGAAAATTTCCTCAACATTAAACACTTTTTCCGCAACTTTTAGTGTTGAGAGAAATTTTTGGATAAGGACACTAGGTGGCTAACATAAGTAGGCACCACATGATATTACTATAGATTATATATACAATGACTGAAGTCACCACAGACACAGACACTTAATCTTTACTACTTTTTTGAAATCTTGATTGCCCAGAGCTTTTTTTTAAATATAAATGGTGCACAACTATATTTTTACAAAATTATGTTTTTGCCTACGAATCTTTATTAATATGTGTACATATTTTAATAGCGTTCTTAGCTATTATTCCCTTTCAATATTTAGCATAGACAGACACGAATGAACTTAAGCCCAAGCGAATTCCTTGTTCCTTGTTTTTGTTTGAATAACAACAATAATAAAAGTCAGAAAATTGTAATAATTTTTTTTGTTTGAAGTGAAGTTAGATGTAATTTATTGTTTTGAAATGTTAATCTGGGCTTACATGAAAGAGTGTAAAATAATTTTTAAATATTTTTTTTTGTTTTGAAGTAGATTCAAGTTTTTTTTGTTTAAATTGATGTGGATTAAAAAGGGATTTCTTAAAGTAAAGTAGATTATAAAGAATTTAATAATAGTGGGAAGTAGTGAGCAGATTTATCTGAAAGCAAAGTAAATCTACTAAAGTTGAAGTAAAGTGGTATCGCTGGTTAGCGTTACTTACCAGACGTCTTCTTTTATGAGGGGGTCAGTTACCCCTTTTCATAAATAAATGCTGTTTGTCCCCTCTATAAAAACCTTATTGAGTAAAAACTCGAAGAGAGAAAATTAGGGCGGGCAACAAGACTTTTTTAGACTCGTCTCGGTCTGGTCAAAATCGAAAAATTTCAGTCTAGTCCCGGTCTCGGTTCGCCCAACCAAGTTTCGTATCGGTCCTGGTCTCATCCTTAGTCTTGGTTTATTTCGTGCTTTTTGGTAGTAAAAAGATGTACAATAGGATGCTTGTTCAGATGGAAAAGATTGAGTACGGTATCTCAGTAGTTTGTTGGTAAGGAAAATGCGGGGTGTGGAGTATTATGTGAAACAAATAATAAAATCGGAAAAAATCCGAATTTTCAGTGTTAAAGTTTGAATTCTGAAAAGGTTTCTTAATCCATTTAAATTGGAGCCATCCCTCAATCGATCGACAGTTTATTGCTTTACAGGTATATTTTGACGTTTGGATAATATTCTTTTTCCAAATGTCACCCAATAGGCTTAAAATCAACTTCCGGAGTAAAAAATTTCGAAATTTTGAGGGAATATTTGAAATTTGTAGAGTTTTTTTTTATTCCATTTAAATCGGAGCCATTCTTCAATGGATTTTGAAAATGTATGGCTTGATAGGTAGGCAATAAGCCATATTTGGACGTTTCGATAATATTTTTTTCCAAGTTTTAACTAAAATTCACCGTTTTCCGGAGGTCTATTCCAACCAGTATTACCAGGTTTAGTTTTTAATGAGTCCCAGAGTCTGAAAAAATGAGCCATTTTGAAAATAAATGAGTCCCAATTAAAAATCTCTTTTAAGCTTATTGTAATTCCCTTTCTTTTTATATGAATCAAATTTAGAGGGGGGAAATGGGTAAAATTCATTTCTTTTCAAACTACTAGAAAACCAATTTTTTTTGGAAAAAAGTTTTTGGTACACATTTTAGATCATGTCATTCTACACAAATGGAGCTACATTAAGTCAAGTCTGGTTGCTTTCACGAATGAATTAAATCTATATATCCGTTTTGACGAACAATTTAAGCTTTGAACGCTATAACTTTAGAACGAATCGACACACGGAAGTCTTTAATGTCATTTTGTTGATAATTGTACTGTCTACAAGTTATTCTTAGTAAAGTTGAGAAAAGTAAAGGCTTTGAGAGTTATTGAACAAAATAAAATAAATTATTATTTTTAAGATGGCACAATTTTCCGTCCGGTCCCACACTTTAAACTTGTTTTTTTTTTTTAATAGAACATGTTTTCCAAACATAACTAAAAGCAAAAAATTTCACAGCTCAAAAACATACATTTATTACATTTTTTTGAAAAAAATGTACTACACCAAAATGTTTTCCACTATTTTTGTTCAAATCTATCAATTGTACGATAAAAAGTGTCTGAACCTTTTTTGTATAAAAGGACATGATCTACAATGCGTACCAACAACTTTTTTCAAAAAAAAACCCTTTCCCTCCTCTTACATTTTTTGTTTGAGGCACAACTCCATATATAAAAAAATAATTGTTTCAACAGTTTCTAATTTAAATCTATTAAACATTTTGTTTCGATTAGCTGAGATCTGAAAATTTTCTTTCTGCGGCTGCAGAACTTTGAGGAAACGTCATCAATTTCATAATAAAGTTGGAAATATTCTCAAAAAAGGCTCTTCACTTCACACGCATATCTCAATTTTAAAACATCCATCCAAAACTCTTATATGTTTTATCCAAAGGAAGGAAAGAAAAGAGAAGCATAGTTCAGACTATTTAATCTTTTTAATATATTTTCTGCAAAACGAAATAAAAGTGCTTTAAACTATAAAATGATTTGTTGTTAAAAAAATGAGTCAAATCTAAAAAAGAGCCAACCTAAAAAAAACGAGTCCCTTTTAACTCAAATGAGTTCCAGTGGTAACAGTGATTCTAACGACATGCAACATAAATCGTACGTTACTGAATAATTCTTACTGAAATATTGACCCTATCTTAACATCAGTTAATCTTTGGAAATCGGCGAGTTAAATTCTTCCAGTCTTAGAGGCGAGTTTAGTCCTAAGCTTCGATTGTAAAAAGTTTCATAGGAGCAAAGCCGAGTTTAAATCTTGAATCAAGGCTGAACCACAATAGTACAAAAGGCCCTAAGACAATGCGAAAACAGCTGATAGATGCTGCTTTGTTCAAGTATGGTGTTCAACATACAGGTTCTTTGAGCCGGCCAGACTTGGCAGTATCTCGTTTGTTCCACACTTTTCTAAGGTTAGTACGCGGCTAAGCGTTGTATATAATTTGCCCAGATAGGAATACGAAAAATATTCCTCAAAAATGTATCGTTCTTATGTTTTTTTCTGAAAAAGATTTGAAAATAGTATGATGTCAAACAATTTCATTTATATTATCTATGTAACGGGTGATTTTTTTGCTACTTGGTTTTTGACGTTTATATTTTCGACAGATCACACATGACAAATTCCACGAACATTTGACATTTCGATTCAGTATTGTTTGCAATTTCATCATGAATAGACTTACGCCTGAACAACGTTTGCAAATTATTGAAATTTATTATCAAAATTCGTGCTCTGTGAAAAATGTGTTTCGCAAGCTACGTCGCGTCCGTTTCAGCGACGAGGCTCATTTTTGGCTAAATGGATACGTGAATAAGCAGAATTGCCTTATTTGGAATGAAGAGCAGCCAGAGGCAATTCAGCAGCTACCAATGCATCCCGAAAAATGCACTGTTTGGTGCGGTTTATGGGCAGGCGGCATCATTGGGCCGTACTTCTTCAAGGACGATGAAGGCCGCAGGGTTACGGTCAATGGAGAAAGGTACTGTTCGATGATAACAGATTTTTTTTTGCCGAAAATGCAAGAATTGAACTCGGTCGACATGTGGTTCCAACAGGACAGTGCCACATGCCACACTGCACGCGAAACCATGCATCAATTGAGAGGCGAATTTGGTGAGCAGTTGATCTCACGTTTTGGCGCAGTCAATTGGTCACCAAGATCATGTGATTTGACCCCGTTAGACTATTTTTTGTGGGGCTTTATATATATATTCAGCACTATGCATTTAATACTTAATGTTAATTAGGCTAGACCCACAAGAGGCAATCGTCGAAGTAACGTGTTACAGAAACGTGGTTTATTTGCTCAAAATACACGTGGCGACTGTCGCCGCAACCTCAGTACTACGTATTTATTATTATTGTTTTCATTATTTGCAATTGCCATTTTCCTTTTTACTTGCGATATTATGGAGGGCAAGTTTTGCATTTGAAAAAAATCGAACTCGATTTAAATCAAAATTGACATTATGATGATAGAGAAAACCAAAAAAGTGGGTATTTAAAGGTTTAAGGTGATTGATTTAAATAGATTTTTGAATTTATATGTTTATAAATTGATTTTAAAATAGTCTGTGTACTAGTATAGGTAGGTATAGTCTACAATACGGTTCAACATTTATTATACATATTTTGTTATGAACGGTACTTGCCATACAACCATTTTATTGATCGATTTTCTTAGAATGATACTGCATACGAAAATTTTCGAAAAATATTTTTTTTTGGATTTTTGAAAAAAAAAATGCATCAATAGCATCACTCTTCATACTTCACCCTTCACTCTAGAATTAACTCATCACACTCCACAATATTTATATCGCACTTCACATTTCACACCTCACACTTCACATTTCATAGTATACAATACACTTCACTTATACCCAAACAAAATAGGCAGTACACGTCTCATGGGCAAGCTTTTTCAAAATCAGTAGCGTATCATATTTTAGCACCATACTAAATTGAAAGACCTCCTCATTAAAAAAGTGTTTGCCCGCCCTTAAATTTTGTTACATCTGACGAAGACCCAACGCCCTATTAAGCGCATATTTGAGTGTGGACCACATTGCTTCTGCTGTGGGCTATGGTTGTTGCTGCTATTCAACTCCCATTAAATATTGATCTGCACTCATAGTTGTCCATTTTGTAACTCGTTCAGATTTTTACTTGCGTTAAAGGCACTATGGGGCAAGTTTTGCATTTGGAAAAAAAATGGAACTCGAGATTTGAATCAAAGTTGACATTACGATGATAGAGAACACCAAAAAAGTGGGTCCTGCAATTTCGTCTGTCTGTCTATCTGTACAACTCTCTACAGCCATCGTTGTTTTAGACCCATTTTTAGAAGATTTTTTCTGAAATTTTGTTTTGGAATTTATATTATTAAATATTTAAAATATTCATACTAATTAAAAAAAAAAAAATTAAGAATTTTTATATATTCTTCGCGTTTCTGTTGAGGTGGTTTTGATTTGAGAGCTTTAAAAAAAGTTTTTAATGATTAGAGTTATCGTGGAGTGTTTTCATTTTTTGATTTTCTTCTAATGTGTGGAAAATACGTTAAATGCAGTTACAAAATTTCAAGCTGTTTTCCTTGAAGAAGAACATTATTTGATAGCATAGCGCACTGGCAATTAAAAGGTGTATTTATTTAGAGTCTTGTGCAATTTTTGTTTTTAAGACAAGTAGGTTTGAAGAGGTTTGTTTTTATTGAGTTTTGTGTAATTATTTCGAAATGGATTCGATGATTTCGAAAGATTTAAGTTCGAAAAAAAAGAAATTATCGATGTGACAAAAAAATTCATAAAAATTTGTATAATATAAAACAGAAGTTGTGAATCAAGTAGCTGATATTTTTTTTGTGGGTGTACGAACAGCTTACAGACTTTTTAACGAAAGCAGTTCCAAAGCCAACAACGCGCCACCAAAAAAGAAAAGCCAATAAAAATTCTTTCCTATCTTTCTATTACTTCTAACTAGTGCCGTGCAATTCAGATTGCATTTAAAAGACCTTAGGTCTTACAGGCATATATAGTCCAATTTATTATATAAATCTGGTCTCAAAAGGTAAAATAGATGATTTCGAAAACTGTACCATCAGGCAAATTGCGCAACTTTCTACGCTGGATTAAATACTGCATGAGTTAAAATGCAATGCAAAAGATAAATGTGGTTTAATTTTTATAAATAAAATAATTAAATAAAAATTCCTAGCTAAAAGAAGGCCGGTAACTCTACACTCTATTTTTTCATATTTGGGTCCATTTAAAATAAACACTACGAAAACCCTATCAGAGCTTCATTGAATTAATGTTTTATGCAATCTACTTTAGCCAGAATAAGAGCCAAACGTCTGATCTTACCTACATTGCCTATTTTTCTCGGACAGAGTATAAGACATCTCTAACACCCCTCTGCAAATGTATATGTGGCTTAAGCTTCGTTCGAATGAATGTTCTATGTCGACCATAATCTTATCGTAATACGCGGAGTTTATCAGCTACATAATAACTTATTTTGTTTAGAAATTATATCTTGTAATTATTGTAAACTGTCAAAGATAAAACTAAAAATATGTACTCGTATTTATACATTAGTGGATAACAGTTCGGTTTGACATATGTGAGACAGCAGAACTTGTCAAAGTAAATACTCTTTAGGACAAATATTTCTCTTCTCCAAAATGCTCATCATAATACTTTTAAAAATAATCCTAAAATAAATATTATTACGAAAACATTTCCATATTTGCCAAATGTTCCACTTCCTCATTTCTTATTTAACTCCCACAACCTTCTGTACTTATTTATACATACACAAAGTGTCCTTGCATGGTTGGGGATGTTTCATTTCGATTTTCTGCCTTGTCAATTTCTCAACGCTTCCGATTCAATTACGAACATAAATTATTCAATGGATCAATAAGTTACATTGCATTCGGCACAGGACAGGATAATTCTCCCCCCTCCTCAAACTACTCGTATGTTTCTCTGTCCATTCATACAAATATACAAACACATATACATAGTAAGTATATTCTCTTCATTATTTCATGTGTCAAAGCGGATATTACAACTGGCGTCCGTTACTGTTGCATATGCAATATCTAATATAAGAATATTAAAATATATTCTCTTCAGCAAACAATTTCGTCCTTGGACGGAACTGAAGGTCTCTATTTTATACGTACGTTATACGAGTATATCGTCCTTTTTTGAATACAGCAAAATATGTGTGTGGGTTTATCAAAATGATACTCGTTATACGCTTATTCATTTGTACTGTTATTATACACCACTTCTGTGATTTATGTCCTCGACAACAGGTGGTGAATTTCAATAATATTAATGCGTATATATCCTTTTGATTTTAAGGCAAAACTTCCAGAGGGCCTGTAGAATATAATAGAAGAAACCAGCAACGGTCCATAATCTCTACATACGAGTATATGTGCATACAATACAATTCTAGACCAGGTGTACACATTTTATTGTTGTTGGTATGCGAATAAGGTTGGGTCTCTACTCTAGTATAAGGATAAAAGTGGTGTGTTACTTTTTTTTTATGGGGGAGGGGTTAGAATCATGAATCCTTGAATTATTATTGCGCCCTTTGCCATTTTCAATTTGAATTTCTACATTTTATACCTAAACCGTATAGTCGGATGAAAAATAGATAGAATAATAGAAATGATGTAAATTTTCGAAGCTCTATTTTGAAGTTTGCATTTGGGTCCTGCAGGATTAAGCGGCTGCGAGTATATGTGATGGAATTTGTTTTTCTTTTTTTTGTATTGTGTGTATAACCACATATGCATATCAGGTGGGAGATTGAAATGTGTTGTGAAATTGCTGCAGGGGTACGTTTTTTTGGTAAATATAAATGTGTACACCTATAGAAGGTTAGGTATACGAATCAGGTTATGGGACTTTCGATGATGCATGGTTTTGCATTAAAATACTCCGTGAGATGAATTTCAAATCAAGTCATACGTTTATATATGTTATAGGCTTTATTCTGCTCCGCGATTTGGGTATTGTCACTTTAAAAAGAGCTATTAATTTAGCTTGAAATGCTTTTTGCATACTAATAACTAAATTGAAGGTAGTGGAACATTCTATATAGGGTGGTGGAGCCAGTGGTCGGCCACCTAACTTTTTTTTAAATTTGGCTGTCCCTTAAAATAAAGTTGTTCGAGTTATTGATATAAAATTTAGTTTATTTGATTTTTTGGCATTTCTATATTTCGATATTCTTGTTTTCTTCAGACAATTTGCCATAAAAAACGAAATATTTCGAAAAAATTAAATGAAAGTGTGATCCAAAAGGTCGGCCACATGAGTTTCCAGTAGTCGGCCTCAATATAAAAAATTATATTTTCATACTAAATATGTGTCTATTTCCAATTTTATAAATAGAATGTGGGTATCCAGAAATAATTTTAATATTTAATATAAACAGTTCAGTTAAATAAAAAAATGTGATGTTAAGATTTTATTTGGTCTAAGAACGCCATTTCATATTAGGCACAAAGACATAGAATTTTCTTACAAAACTTAATTAATAGGAAAAAAAAATACATTTAATTTATATGAAAATGAAAACTAATAATAATAATAATAATATTAACTACATGCCTTTGACCTAAGGTCTTTTTATATGCAACGTGAATTGCACGGCACTAATTAGAAGGAATAGGAAGATATGAATGAAGCTATTAAGTTTTTTTTACATGTAATAAATATTTACATATTTCAGGCAAATGTTATTAAACATTGCAAAAAAGTAACTTATATTTGTATTTATACTTATGAAAAAGTTTGGTTTTCTTAATATGTTTTCTTGTTTCTGAAATATTTTGCCATTTCTATGGTATAGCATATAGTAATGAAATGTGGGCGGCCAGTGGTTGGACGGTGCGTATACAAAATAATGAAATTATTACTGATAAAATCACTTAGATCAATGGAAAATGCGTTTGTTGAGTACACCGACCCGAAACATTATTGGCCGTTTCATATTAATTTAATAATAAAAGCTATTTTCGATCGCATCTGGCCACTTTCTGACCTACCTAAAACCCACTTGCCGGACATAGTTTTAAAATAGTGACTAGGCCACCAGAGGAAGGAACCCCACTTGCACCAAATGCTTTTATTTGCACTGAATACAGAGTAGTTAGCCTCCCTATGGTTTCCTAATGAATCATTATGCAATTTGTTGTATCATTTGGGAACTAAGCCAATATCTGATTTCGAAAATAGGCAGAAGGATGTTTCGTTGTCATTGTCTAAATACATGAAGCGTCTCCCAAAACGTCTTCGATGCATCTATTTTTCCTAAATATTTTTTTAGCTCCAGGAACTACTTTGTCACTGTCGTTTGTATTGACAACTTCGAAGATGTTTTAAGAACTCATAGTCTCAAGACTTCCATCTTAGAAGGGGTTATTGAAATTCTCTTATTTAAAATGTTTGGACCGTTATTAATAAACCTGATGATGCTTGTGAGAGTTCACGTTTATCAAAGATATATGATGGACCACTTTAAGAAAATTTGTATTCCTTGTTTTTTTTTTTAATTTTTATTATAATTTATTATTATTATTTCGGTCTTGTAGATTACTTCTAGGAAACCCTAAATCACGAATTGCATATTTAAATTTAAAATGTTTATCTAATTTTGTTGAGTACTGAAGAAAGTGCCTCTTTCGTGTTGTTATAAAATATTCTTTTGACTTCGTTGTTCCTATTTTTAAAGTTTTTTACAGATACGTATTAAACAAATTTTCGAAATTTGTATAACCTATCCATGATCATTTTTTAGATATTGTACATGAATTGCGAAATTCTGTTTTAAGTGTCTTACAAGAGCAATTGGGTATAATAATGTTGAAGCCGTGAATTCTTCTTACGAAAAGCAAAAATCTTGTCAATGGTAGTGGAGCACGTTGCAAGTTCTCTGTGAGTAAAAACAACGTACGGAAGTTAGTAAATTTTACTGTAACTCACTTATAGATCTATTTACAGTAATATTTCTTAAAAAAACTAATTATATTTGTAACTTATCTAAGTAAAACTTACATAATGTAATCCCAGCCTCTACAATAAACCCAAGAGGCCGGCATGAGAACACGTGTCTTCTATAGTCGGCGCCCCAATATCTCTTAACATTAACAGGCGGCCGACTACTGAAACCATGGAATATTTTTTGATTGGTATAAATAAATAGAAAATAAAATTTCCTTTAACTTTGCATACTCAGTTTAAAAAAAAATAAAAATAAAGTATTCTTCAGTAGTCGGCCGGGGCCGAGCTCGGAAGAATTGAAAAAAATTGACTCTTAAAGCCGGCCCCCTTGTAAATTATTAACAAACAATATTTTTTAAGTTTTATAGCCAAAGGCAAGAAATATAAGCTATAAATAAATAAAAAACAATCACAAAATTCATCTAGATTCAATAGTTTGGCGATTTTATCTCATTTTAAAAATCACCTGCACTATTTTTTTTCTATCGAAAAGGCACATTTCAAACGAAAGCGAAAACTTAAGCCAAACTTGCATTTTGTACAAGAAAACCAGTAGCTACAATGGAATGAAATCTTGCACCGTGGAAGAAAAATTTCTTAGCTTTTGGAAAATATTTTTTGCGGCAAATTCCATTACGGAACATTAAATATTTTTTACTTTTTAATTTAAATCTGCTTTTCAGCCTTTTGTTTTAATTTAAGTGCATCGCTATTATGAACTATCTGAAGAAGTTTTGCTAATTTGTCTTTAGTAATCGTAAGAGGTCTTCAAACTTCCAATGATGGAGGAGTTCGTCCATTAGGACATAACGAATGTGGTAATACATAATATCCTTAACTTACTAACTGAACTGAAGGAACACAATGGACACTGTGCATGCAGAACCTTTGTGGTTTCACAAATGAACTCGTCAAACCATATCGATGAAGGCTTTAACAAGGTTGAAAGGAAGTTCATTCTTATTTCAATTTCATGGGTTGGGGTCAAAATTCTCCTAACAAAATTCTGTTTTCAAAATTCATCTCTTTAAAATTCTGCAAATAATAAAGAAAACAAAGGTTTGGAAAATGTTAAAAGCGCGCGCTTTTTAACATTTTCGAAATCTTTGTTTTCTTTATTATTTGCAGAGTTTTTATAAGCAGAGCATAACCTTACTTTTTTAAGAGTTTAATAAAAAAATATTTTTTTGTCGATCAAAGTGTCTATTAAAGAAAAAAAGAAAAGTATTTCGAAAAACAAACAAATAAAAAGAATTATTAAAAGAGAACCGATCTAAGTCACATTGGAACATTTGAAAACTCATTGTTCTCTTTGGTTTTTGCTTGTTTTTTTCAGTAATTTTTTCTTCATACTTAAGTTTACCTAATGGATTGCTTTGTCTTATTTTTGTTTCTCGTTTGCTATATTTATTAAAAAATTTAAAAATAAAAAAAATTTGCTGAATTTTTTTTCTTTTTCGTTGACTGATAGAATCTTGAGAAGCAGAATTTTGAATTTTGAAAAACAGAATTTTCATTTTAAAAGCAGTATTTTCATTGAAGCCAGAATTTTGACCCGCTCCCCAATTCCATCTATAATAGCTGCCAGCACCTCTTCCTTCTTTCTTGTCATAAGACTGTACAG
The DNA here is from genome assembly GCA_910595825.1 of Philhelius pedissequus. Classification (NCBI taxonomy): domain Eukaryota; kingdom Metazoa; phylum Arthropoda; class Insecta; order Diptera; family Syrphidae; genus Philhelius; species Philhelius pedissequus. Next base: position 332,839,440 of record OU343160.1, read on the forward strand.
CTTCAAAGCTTCAACGTGGGCAATGAAGTGATTGCAGTTGCAGCTCGAAATCCAAGTGAATCGCGGAACCAGTAAAATGGCGATATCTTCCGTTGTGGACGTGGGCCTAATCAACAAGTCTTCGACAGCCATTTTGGTCCCTAAAACAAGCTCTTTCCAGTACCCATGTTCTGTAACTCAGGCGATAACTTTTCGAATCGTGAAAAAATGAAAAGGTCCAATCCCCACAGTTTGGCAGAACAAGCTGATTGAGGTCCCGATCCATTTGGATGCACAATTTGAGTCGAGCTCTTCCTTTACTGCACCGTCCCTCCATATTGGTTTCGAAAACTTTCCGAGGCGGTGCATTGGTGTTCTTCCGCTTATGATGACTCAGGCTTTTCATCATATCCATGTGTCTGCGCCATAAGTTATGAGTGTTTCCATGGACATTTTATTTGCTCGCAATTGCCTTCATATTTTAAAAAAATCCGTGGTTATCATGTCGTCTGATCTTAGAGCTGGTATTATTGGCTGAGCTTATAGCAGAGCCTATATTAGACAAGGTCCTTAACTAGGTACCTCAAAGTTATAAGTATCTATTATAACATTTCCTGTCTCATCAATATTCACATTTTTTTCTCTGCATGTAGTTAAATGATTTTTCTTTGCGAAAATTATTTTGTAAGTGCTTGATTCAAGAGTTTCTGTTTGTTTGTTTTTATTTCCTTTAGTTTTTTTTTTACAAAACAAATAAACATTTCTTATTTTGAATAAAAAAAAGCTACTTGGAAAAAAAACTGCGAGTCGATGAAAATCTTTTTTCTTACTTTTACTGACGGATGCAAAACTGACGAAGCGAACCGCATAAAATACTTGAAACAAAAGAGCAATATTTGGCAATCACGCCTTTTATAGCCTGGAGGCAACCCTCAGCGCATCCGACATTTCCATCATGGTGATGAAAACGATTCCGGAAAGCACTGTCTTCTGCCCTATTTTTAACGAAAAAAAATAAACATTTTATCTTAAAAATCGTTTCAGTTTTTTTAAAAAATAGGTGTGACAAAAGTTTATTATTTTGATCAAAAACGCTCAAGAAAATACCTCCCGGAAGCACTTCGATGACAGAAAGAAAATAGTTTTTGTATTGGTATGCGTTAGCTTGGCTTCGGTATTGTTTGTATTATTATCGCCATCTCTTTTGCAATCTTTTTCAGCACCATCTATCATGCAAAATGGAAGTTGTCAGCCATTTGCAATACGTAATTGTTTTTCAATAATTTAATATATTCACCACATCTGAGCAGATGATCACCCACACCATCCGCGCTCGCAAAAACGATGAATTGAATTGATTTGAAGTGAATTGAATATAGAAGTGACCCAAACCACTTTTGCTAGTGTCCACCAGATGAATCGATATACTACAGGGTGGCGCAACGAATCGTGCTACAAAAATAAAACGTACTAACTTTTTTTTTCATTTTATAGGCTACTATTTAGATTTATCAAAATGAATGCTTGGGAAACTAAAAAAAGGATTTGGATAGTGCAGCTATACCATTCTTTGCAGTCCGTCATATCCGTCCAAAGGGAATTTAGGCTGGAGTTTGGCGGTACTCCCCCGTGTAGATGGACAATTATGAGGCTAGTAAACATGTTTGCCGAATCTGGAAGCATCGAACGAAGACCGCATCATCGAGATCCCAATGTTCGGGTTCAGGATACAATTGTGGCTGTTGCATCGGCAATACAGGCAAATCCAAGTATTTCGACTCGAAACTTATCGGGCCAAATTGAAGTTAGCAGACGGTCATTATAACGGATACTTCATGATGACTTAAACTTATTTCCGTACAAAGTATAAATTACAAGCAAGTTAAACCCTCAGGATTTGCCTGTTCGCCCGGAATTTCGCCGAAAAATGATTGCAATGTCCGAAGAAGACAACACATTGATAAATTGTTTGTTTATGTCTGATCAGGCCCATTTTGACTTAAACGGCAATGTTAACAAGCAAAATTGCAGTATATGGAGTGAATCTAATCCAGAAATGCTCCACGAGACGGAAATGCATCCAAACTGAGTCACTGTGTGGTGCGCAGTTTCATCAAGGTGTATTGTCGGGCTATACTTCTTTGAAGAAAACGGTGTAACACAAACTGTCAATGGGGACCGTTATTTAAAGATGTTGAATGAGTTTTTTTATCCAGAACTTATCCGAAGACGTATCCCTTTCAGCAGGATTTGGTTTAAATAAGATGTGGCAAGTGCACACGTAGCCACACAAGTTATGGCGGAGCTCCAACGAAAATTCCCAAACAAATGATATCCAGAAACTGCACTTTCCGCTGGCCCCCAAGGTCACCTGACCTGACTGCACCAGACTTTTTTCTATGGGGTTGTGTCAAGCAGGAAGTGTACAAAAGGAAACGCAGGAAGACAATAATTGGGGCGACCCCAATTTCAACACTTCAGGCCGCAATGAACAATTTTCTGATCAGGTGCCGCATATGCGTGGATGAGCATGGAGGTCATTTGCGGTCTATCATCTTTAAAAACCATTAGTTATTTAAAATAAAATTTAATTTTTAATAAAATAAAAAAAAATTAAATAAATACATCGATTAAAATAAAAGTTATTTAAATTTCTTATTGTAGCACGATTCGTGCCCCACCCTGTATGTAGGTTTAACTTTGTGACAATTGAGGAAATGGCTTTGGCTTTATAGACCGGCTGCATCCGAACTCCGAAGATACTTATGTTCTTATTGAAAAAAGTGTTGCCACATTGCAAGGTACCTCTGCTTGAAAAACTGAGCAAAATCTTGGAAGTCTAAATGATTTTCTTATGGCAGGATCTTCTGAAAAGATTGCATGTCTTAGACCCGTTCGTAAAGACTGAAATATGATTTATGCGGATGATCCAATTTTCCTTTCAGCTATCCCTTATTTGGATGTCTGTTAGTGGACTCGGTTAAAATTTATATGCGCTGAAATGTAGTATAAATTTTCGTTAATATAAGACTAACTATAGTTTTCTAGCCATAATATGGGCCATTCTTATATTTTAAATGTTAAGTTTCCGCATGTACAGAACAAGTTCTGCATTTAATGGGAATAAGCTGGGTCGGCAACTGCTGGCCCAATTACTGAGTTTGTCAAGGCTGGTTTGAAAAATTTCGCACATTGTGTGAACGAATTTCCCGGTGCCAATAACACGATGTCATCAATATATGCCACTACATTGGCACCAGTTGGATTTTGCCTTAGTCAGACCTGTTTAATAACTTGTGGAGTGCAGTCAGCTCCAACAGCTTTGAGTTATGATATTGCTTATCCCCTTGCACTAATTGCGATTGATGGAATTGTTCCTCTGTCTGCCAGTGTAATTCAATTCGTCAATTTTTTCCATAACCCCCAAAGGCAAGATCCCGAATCTTGAATTTTAATTATTTTTAGTAGTATTTGAGGACTTTAAATGAATTTCAAATGTATCATTTAAGCTGATAGTACATGTCCTAAGTGAGGCAACGGAGTTGCTTAAGGGCAACCGAGGAACCAACAGGGAGGTACAAACTATTGAATCCGGGAAACGAGCTACCCAAATTATTATATTGGTTCAAAAAATTGTCATCGAAAAGTGGGTCAAAAGCCTTTTTGTTGACATAATTGATAATCATATTCCTTTAAGGTTGCAAGGAGTCATTAGTGTTTGGTATATCCCTAAGCTATATTGCGTAGGACGCTTTATATTGCTCTATTAAGCGCAGCTCGCTTCAAACAGTGGCTAGGGAGCCGCAGTTAAAATAATTGGACTTTAATTGTTGTTTTATATTTGTTTCTCCAAACATGAGTTCTAGATCTGTTGTTCCTTTCGAAAATATTGTTTTATTTGCTATGCCATTTATTTGACATGACGTATATTTATTTAAATCTTTTACCAGATACTCTTTACAAACACAAATATCTGCACCCGTGTCAATTAAAAACTTGAAAGTTCTGTTTAAATGTTTTAAAGTTTTGTTAACGAAATTTGTATTATATTCCCCATGGAAATTTAATACCTTCTTTGATTTCCCCGATTCTGTTGACTGGGGATACCTATGTTTTCCGACCTAGTATTGTTGTTATGGTATCCTCTTGCACTACCTCTACCTTTAGCACTACCTCTATTACTACTGTTGTTTCTTTCATAGCTATTGCTATAACTATTTTTATTGTAATGCCTATTATTATTGTTGTATCTATTATTATTATCAAATTTAGAGTGATAATTGTTATATTGGAGCCTATCTCTAAAGTTTGTTCTAAATTGCATGACGTTGTTTTGTCGCGAAGAAACTTCAACTTCAGTGGCTATCTTTATAAACGGTGATTTTTTAAGAGCTTGATTTTTGAAAATTCAAAAAAACACAGAAACTTGTAAAAAGTGAATGAAATTTTTATTTGGATCGATAAATCAATTTCTGCCATTTACTTTTTAAAAATAATTTCACTTAAATGTTGCCCGCGGCTACGCTTCAGGTGGTCCTTTTTCACACATTTCGGCCGGAATCTCACCAATGACGCGTTCAATGTTGGCTTCCAAGGCAGCAATCGTGTTTGGCTTGTCCCCATAGACAATAGACTTAACATAGCCCCACAAAAAAATAGTCTAACGGGGTCAAATCACATGATCTTGGTGGCCAATTGACTGCGCCAAAACGTGAGATCAACTGCTCACCAAATTCGCGTCTCAATTGATGCATGGTTTCGCGTGCAGTGTGGCATGTGGCACCGTCCTGTTGGAACCACATGTCGACCGAGTTCAATTCTTGCATTTTCAGCAAAAAAAAATCTGTTATCATCGAACGGTACCTTTCTCCATTGACCGTAACCCTGCGGCCTTCATCGTCCTTGAAGAAGTACGGCCCAATGATGCCGCCTGCCCATAAACCGCACCAAACAGTGCATTTTTCGGGATGCATTGGTAGCTGCTGAATTGCCTCTGGCTGCTCTTCACTCCAAATACGGCAATTCTGCTTATTCACGTATCCATTTTGCCAAAAATGAGCCTCGTTGCTGAACACAATTTGCGTGCGAAACACATTTTTCACAGAGCACGAATTTTGATAATAAATTTCAATAATTTGCAAACGTTGTTCAGGCGTAAGTCTATTCATGATGAAATGGCAAACAATACTCAATCGAAATGTCAAATGTTCGTGGAATTTGTCATGTGTGATCTGTCGAAAATATAAACGTCAAAAACCAAGTAGCAAAAAAATCACCCGTTAGCTTCATTGAATGTTGTAATTCTAGATGCTTGTACGACTTGTCTTGTAGCTCCGTTCAATCCGTTTTTGAAAGCATTTAACCCTAATTAATCATTTAAATTTATTATAACTTTTCTATTTCATTCACCTTGTTCAGTTATTTGTATCTCGTTTAATAGAGATATACGTAACTCTAGTTTCTCAGCAAATCTATTTATTTCTTGGCTTCCTTGGTGTAATCTGGCTAACTCACTATGTATTTTCAATGGATTTGGTTTTGGTTTGTAAATTTCTGTCAAAGCCTTTTAAAAATCAGGAAAAACTTCTGGATGATTTTCTAGTGTAAGAAGTCTGTTTCTTACTTTGTCAGAAATTTTTGTTGCTATTACAAATTTGATCAATTTTTTTTTCTATTTCCTCACCTAATATATCATTATAGAATTCAATTAATCCTAAAAAATTTGACAAATTCTTTGACTCACCATTGAATTCTGTTATTAGCTTTGCAGCTATTGATATTTCAAATCTTGCCATTTCTTTTGAAATTGTCTTTTCTAGTTTTGGGGTTAAAAGCTCTATTATTTTATTTCTTATTTCTAAATATAAAATTTGTATCTCTTTTACTTCATCTTCTTCACAAGTTTCTAAAATGTTATTCCAAATATCTTCTGTTACATTTTTTGTTTTTGAAATATACTCTTCTGAGTAGTGTCTGCTTGGACTTTTCTTCAAATTTTTCAATACAAATTTTAATTCTTCTATTTTATCCATCGAAAGTAAATTCAATTTAATTTTTATATACCTATATATAATTATTTATCAAAAATTCATTCAAAGTTACATAAAATCCTTTTTTTTATACATTGTTTATTCTGTTACTTATAATTTGCTTTCTTACATATTTTTTATAGTAAGAATGAATTTTTGAAATTAATAAAATTATAATTATCAAAAATGTAAAAATGTGTACATATTTATATTATTACTATTAAAAATTTGGTTAGTATGGTTGCTGCTCAGATTTATTGTTGATTACTTCTTTTGATTGTGGTTGCCCCATTTTTTTAATTCTGCAATCAATTTGGTTTTTGAAGATCTGTCGGTGGTTATTGCGATAATTTTATGTAGTTCTGCTCGCATCTGTCGTGCCTTTACTGTTTTCCCTGCTCTAGGTCTCCTAGTTTTTTTTTGGCGCTTCTTTAGATGGTTGAATTTCAAGTGAAATCTTTTTCTTGTTGTTCCTTTTATTGTATTCCTCTATCGTCAGAGGTTTCGGGCCTGCTGTTTTAGGTGTTGCCTTGTATATTTGTGTGTCTGCACTAGGAGCTTCCGGGATATATGGTGCATGAGGTTTTTCCAACTCCTCAAAAAGAGTATCCAGTTGTTCTTTGTTGTACGACATCTATTTGGTCCGTATTGCCTGTTGGTTACTTTTATATATTTTTTTTTGTACCCTAACAGGTTTAGCAGGATCGCCATGTGATGTATCCCTAAGCTATATTGCGTAGCACGCTTTATATTGGCTTATTAAGCGCAGCTCGCTTCAAACAGTGGCTAGGGAGCCGCAGTTAAAATAATTGGACTTTATCAGAAGATTTTCAAATTAGGAATTCATTTTATTTTTAATTCTTACAGCTATTTATACCTAAATTCTTTTACAGATTATTTGGGCTATCCCCAATTATGATTATTAATATTCTTTAATTCTTCTATTATACAAATTATTTGTAACAATTTTATTACTCATAACTTTGCATTCTGGAGCAATGTAATAAAATACATTCTGTGCCACTCATAATGCATCGTCACCAAACGATGTCTTTGCACTCGATTTTGTTGGTCAAAGGGAACAACAAAATTATGATTCAATACTATGGTATAATGTATCAATGAAAGTGCATTTTACTGTGCGGCTCTGTTTGCATTTGGTATTGTTAATGTTTTGATTGTGGCTCTTTAAGAATGAATGTTATTACATTACAAGTGTTTTAATTATTTGAAAATATGTCAATATATTGAGGATAAAACAATACGCAGGTTTTTTAATCACAAGAAAAAATATTTTTAATTTAATAAGGGCTGAAAGTTTGGATTTTGAATCATTTGAATCCTTACAAATTTGATAAAGGAATAAGCTGTTTCCATTTTTAATGTAACTCATTTCACACATGCTCTTTCGCAGACTCTAAAACTCAATTCTAAATTAAAACAAACAAAAAACATATCTTCTACTCCTTACTGTGTTTACTGTCAGCCCTTTGTTTTCACTTTCCACTTGAAAGATCCTTTAATACTCTTTCAAAAGAATTAATCCATTTTAAGTCAAAGAATTAGCATGTTTGTTGGAAAGTTTTCTGTCTCATAAGCTATTAAATCCTTAAAACGAAGCCACCACACCACATACATATACACACCCATGCACATACAACATTGAATTCCTACCTGATTTTTAGTGTAAGTGAAAGTGGATAAAGTAAATCAAAGAAAAAAGACCATCAAGGCTAAGATGTAAGGCATTTACACCATTTTCTAGACGAAATTACAAAAGAAGATACACGTCCTGTCATACAGGACAACGAGAATTAGATATATTTACATGTGTCGGTATGGCAAATATACAAAACGACTAATTACATATGCAAATTGTTTTTTGATCTCCATTGATACCACACAGCGGTTAAACATTTTGAATGTTTCCCAACGCCATTGTGTGTGTATATGTGTTGTTCTCCTTATGCGCGACGGGTCTAAGAAAAAAGGGTCAAAGGCGAGATACATATATGTAATGTACTTATTCTATGCAAACTTAAATACACACGCCTGAATAAGGATAAAGAAAAGCATCCTTTATATTTGTGGCTAGCCTTGAAAATGTTAATTTGAAGAAGATGTTTTGTTTGAAAATCCTTTTGTATATGTACATATGTACTTTCTATTTCTTCAACCAAGTGTAAGGACTTAATTTAGCTAGCAAGGTGGTTTGTTTGCGATTCCTTGAGGGAAGTTTGTCTTTTCATAAGGACATGATTACAGGTATGATTGAAATGGTTCGTGTTTACTTAAGAAAAGGACGAGTTGAGGAGCACAATATTATGAATGAAGAACTACGTATTGCTGTAAAAAAAAGATAAGATGAACTTAAAATCAATAATAATTGTAAACATAACCTTTTTTCACATTCATCGGAACTACCAATATTGTGCAGATTTCCTTCTATAGGCACCTTCAATAAGGAGTGCTTACGTACTTAGAGCAATTAATTTGAAACTCATAAGCGTTTTAATAATCCAAATCAAGTAAGTAGTCTTGAAATGATTGCGTCTTGTATATACCTAACACTTAGAAGAACTCGTATAATTTTCTTTTGAAATTGTTGTAACTGTTTTATTCAAAACGCTAACACAGTGGGAGTTTAAGCTTTAGATCAACTGAAGCTTAAACTGAGTTTAAATTTTTGGTTTAATTCATCCGGTTTCACAGTGAAATCTGATCTTCAGATCAGTTGAACTTCGTTTAACTATATTTTATGAAAAATAGTTGGCAGCATTTTTCTTGCTTTGTCCTCCCTCACTCTGTCTGACACAAACAATTACGCGAAACAACGAGAATAATAAATAAAATATATTTGAATACACAATTTTGTTCTGTTCGTAATATTTTCTGAAAAAAAAAATCAATACTGAAGCTGAACTGAAGCTTAAACGGCAGAATAATCTCGGTTAACTTAAACTACAAATTGATCTCAGTTCAAGGTTTAAACGACATTGTGAAAACGAATAAGTTTTTGATCTGAAGTTTAAACCAAAAGTGGTGTTTAAACTCGCACTGTGAAACTGAGGGTAACAGTTTAAAACTATTTATTTTATTTTGTTGAATGAAGCGTTTGTGAGTCTTAAATTAAATATTCTCAGTACTCTTACAATACATGTATATTTCAAACAAAATTTATCTTTCATAATTCTTTGTCAGCTACACCGTACTTCAATTTTATGGAAATTAGTCAAAGAAGAACTAAGTCGAAATTTTTTGAATAAGGCCCTGTAATCCTCCTTAACGACGAACCCATGTTTGAATTGTAAGAACGCTCCTGTCGCTTCGTTCAAATTTTGATCCGTGGTTCAGCTATTTCAACTCCCCGATTTCAGGTTCAATGTTCGTTCAAATTATAATCCGTGGTTAAGCAAGTTAACTGAGGTTCACTGATGGTTCAAGCATGGAATTTGATATTTTCGCACGATTAAATTTTGGACCATAGTTGAACCTCAGGTAACCCACCAAAATCTTTGATTTAACCTTGCTAAATCAGTGATCAAAATTTAATTACGCATGCAGAAGTAGCCCCAAGGACCCATTGTACAAACATCACTGCATCGTTCAGCTTGTGCTCGTTTGATCCTCGGCTCAGTAGTTTTAGTTAACCGATTTCGGCAAATTAAGTGCGGTTCTGATAATAACTCACAAGCGCAAGAAAAAGACGAGAACGTGACATGATTCACTATTAGTTATACAATCGTTACACAAATTGGCAATAAAACCATTCCACAATTCAATGTAACGAAACTTTTCACAACGATATTTAAGAAAATAATATTGAACCTAACTGATTATCAATTACTTAATCTACTTTTACTAATTTCACATAACGTAACGTGATGACATGAAAGCTTTATAGTTTGACACTAATTTAACAAACGATGATAACTCGTCATACTCACATCTCGTATACTTATCGCATACATTCTCTTCAAGAATAAAGAATTCTTCCATATGCATGGATATGCTATTTTGCATTTGCCATTGGACTTATGGTAGATCTAAGCGACGCACATGCTCACCGAGCTTGATAGTGCTGGTCTGGCTGTATATTTTTCTCGTGTAAGGGCTGGATCATGAACTGCTCGCTGTTGGCAAAAAATTTCGATTTAGTCGTGAGCGTTGGCTTCGTTGTTCACTATGTAAGCCCATGTTCGGGGCAATCCTCATTTTAAGTTGAACGTGCGTCGCCGAGTTCATATTGTGGACAAAATATCAATGGTATTACCAACATACCATAAGTCCAAGTTGCGCTTCTTTATCGCATATATGATCACTTTGATAGATCAACACGAAATGTATGTTCGCCAAATGTGTTCGTCGAGTATGTGTTAACGATAATGCTAACGAGCAAGTTCGGCGAGCATATTCGTCGTTTGGGATGCCCTAACTTTTCTTCGTATATGGCAATGCTGATCTACGTTTGTCAACATGGCAGTTTGTTAATTTTGTGACTGTTTTAATTTTAGGAAATTTATTTGTTAATATGTTTGTTCAATGAGGCTGTTCGGAAAAATGAAAACACTTTACAACAGAAAAGTACAAGATTTTGCTGTTCAATGAGAAATTTTCTGTTCTAAACTGTTTTGGACTGCTGTTCAATGAGTCAGTTTGGAACAGCTTGGCACACTTTAGAACAGGATTTTCTGTTCTTGCTTTTTAGGTCGAACAGGTAAAAATAGATTTGTAAGAACTGACAAAACCAAACAAAAAACATTTCGGCGATAGATTTAGATTAAGTTGATAAATCACTTTCCGTATCGGAATCACTCTCAATTTCATCAAAAATTACTTTTTTTTAAAGAAATTATTTTTAAGAAATTTTCTGCAAGAAAAATCGAACTCGATTGTAGGTAAACAATACTAATTTTTTTATAATCTCTGGCAGATTACTGACTGTCTAAGTTGTACTATCTTGATCTGACATTTATCACGAATTACACGAACACAGAACTAATTTAATTTAAAGTATTTATGATTATAAAAAAAGTTCAAAGTGTTATTTAGAATATAGTGTTTATAAATTTCAATTTAAAAAAAAATGGTAATATATATATTCGTTGGTGTTTTTTTGGGAAATAAACATGGTTTTGGGTTCTGATGGTTGTTCTTGGTTGAATTTAATTTATACAAAACTACTTCCATATAGTTTTTTAATGAAAATGTTGTGCCCGCTGATCTTTGTGGTTCTTTTGCAAAAAGAACACCCCTTTTCGGTATAAAAAGATATTTTTTAAAAATATAATAGGTGCGTAAAATTTATCGTGAAAAACTCTGATAGTTTTTAAAAAAAAGAAAAAAATGTATCGGTTTGACATGTCACTGACAGCTCCATAGAAAATGTTTACCCTCAGCATCACAAAAAGGTTTTACTTCGAAAAATATAATGCCATACAAAATACCAATGCATAAACCCATTGGAACATTGTAATGTTTAAAGGTCACTGGAGATTTTAAGGACCTGATCATTTGTGGAATTTTCGAAAAAATTATACAATCTCTTTTGGAATCGAATTGAATTTAATACATTTAATTTACACGCAAAATTTAGGAGTTGGAATTGCAATAATTTAAATTTAAGTAGAAGAAGAAGTAATGGCAGCTAAAATATGTGGAAAAATTGAATTTTATTTCAACCTTATGTAAGCTTTAATATCAACGATGTTGGATGCAAAAGTATGTTAAAAGTTAGCCAAGTCGTTCAGCTCTTTCTGTAATTAGGTACATTGCGTTGTATTCTTCACATTGAATTTGTGTGTCTTTAATATTTTAACATCCAGTATAGGTGTGTCTTCGGTTCCATTGTGTTCAGCTAGTGAGACCATTATACACTTCGGAATTCTTTTATGGACCGGGCTAATGTAAATCGAACGGGAAGCTAATTGTTTTGAGAAATCGTCAGCTGATGGTTCATTGTGTAAGCAACTCGCTTTCTGAAGTTAACTGCAGTTGCTTTACAAATCGTCATAGGTACATACAATAATTTCAGGCAAGATTTGATCGCAGAATGATAGGTATAGTTTGTAGCAAATTGCCCATCAGACTACGAGTATGTGTTTAGTGAGCCAGTTCGGAAATTTTATGTTAAATAAATGTATAATGGGGCTGTTGTGCACTGTGACCTAAAAATCTATTGTGCCTCTCTGCCTAGAGCTATATGAGGTTTCTCATTACATTTCTCTCCCCAAAATATTCCTCTTAGAAATTTTAGTTATGCAGTGTATTTGTAGAGGATAGCTCACTCTCCTCTACTTGGTAATAACCTAGGTGATTTTGCCTGTGGTGCATAAGTGCTCGTCCTGGCAGAATCTACACGTGGCCCTATCCACTAGACCAAGAATACTTACATTCTTCTGAGCTTACAGTGACCGGTGAGGAAGCCCGTTATAATTTTAAGTTTGTTTCTAGCTAACCTGATGCAGTCCGAGAACCGGTTTTGGTTGTATTCACAAATCAACAGTTTTGCCTGCTTTCACTTGGGTAGTTCCTTCCAATTTTTTCGATCTTCGGGTCTCCTCTTCTTTTTTATTTTATTTTTAACCCCATTTTCTCTATTCCGCAGTAGGGTTCAGGACCATTGTTGCCCCTATTTTCGGCAGGTACGCAATGAAGTGAGACCTTATTGTTTTTGTCTAGTTTTGCAATTTGCCTACACATTCAGAAACCAATTTGGAGGTTATGACGTAAGAGCCTAATGCTTTAAATGCGACTTGACTATCCGACATTTTGACCAAAAACGAATGTGAACTATATCCAAGAAGATTAAAACTTTAATCATTTAAATTAGAAGATTTTGTCCTGGGCCAGACATAGTTAATAAGAAGGTATTTTTTTATAATACAATTTTATATACTACTGAAATTATTCAGCCATAAGTAGAAGACTTTGAAAGTTTGTCAAAAAATCCAGGTAAATTGAGCTGAACTTAACAAGAAGTGCGTATTGGTAAGGTAAGCAGTCACAAAGAGACGACACGCATTAAAGGTGTTATAGCCAAGCATTTTCGACTTGAGCACAATTCTGAATTCTGGCGAAACCAAGGTGCTTACGCAGTTGGAAAAAAACTGGTGAACTTGGACCCTTTGGCTCATCACCCCGCATCTTCTTCCGTGAAATATACGATATGACCATTCTCCAAGTGAACTATTAAATATAGAAAAGTCAGATGACGTTGGTATATCGACGAGCCCCAGTTGATAGCTCGAAACTGTATTATTCCTATCTGGACATTTAGATAAACATCGCCATTTTTCTTTGTTTACTGACGTAGTTGTAAACGTATTTTATGGACTTCACTACATTATTGCTAATAAACAACGTTGATATACGTTTTGAATGGTTGTAGAAAACACAATTAATTTTGATGAAAATAACGTTTGTTTATATATTTTTGCCATACAATCCGTTTTCATTCTGTCACTACACTGTCAATTCGTTCACAAAGTCAATTAATAAAATGTTGACGACTATATGTGCTACCGTGATTTAATTTTCTTTATTGGCAATGCGTTGATCAAATGATATCCCTCAAAATATCGCGTTGACTTAACGTTGATCGTCTAATCAGGGTTTTAAATCTCTGACATCTGACGTGACAGTAAACATGTACTTGTTCAACAGTATACCTACAGTGTCGCAAACAATGTCACTTGTATTGAGCTTTAATAATTAAAAACCGACGACAAATATAAAAAACAAATAAATTTGCAACTGTCATCTTTAAAGTAATTGCTGTCACTTTTGACATTGACAGATTCAATGATAGATTATTTACTAATATCATCGACCTTCTCTAATTAACAAATTTGTAACCACAGTGGGACCAATATCCAATCTGAAAAAGTAGTAAGTTGTGTTCTACTTATTTCATCATGACGTCAAATTTCAAAACCATTAAAGTTGATCTGTCAGATCAGGAATTAGCTGGTGTATAAATTGGTTAACAGAAAGAGAGGTTTCTCATCATGAAGTCTGTATGCCAATATGTGCATGAAAATTCTAAATACTATTTTTAAATCTATTGTAAATGTCTGCATATGTTAGAAAACATTAATTTCACAGCTTCTACTATTATTCGTATTTCATCTAAAACAATATGCCAATCCTTTTAACTCGCAATGTAAAGCTCTGCCAAATTTGAATGTAATGAAAATCATCATAAAACACCAAGCTATTTCTCTTTTTTTTCCGATTCGGGTTATCTTTCGCTCCCTCTCGTAAATCCTCATCGGAAATTCATTGGAAAATTTCAGTTCCTTTGGGTCCGCCGCCGTGCCATACTACAGTTCTTTCCGTTTCTCTCCGTTTTGCAAATTTGATAGTCATAAAAAATGCCTCGGGAATATAGGCTCCTTCACTATCGCACATACCCCATACGTTACCATTGTGCCACAAAAAAAAAGGATGTATTTTTTCGATTTTATGATTTACCGTTAAACTCTCGAAAACGGCCATAAAAATGCTCTCACTCCCGCCTCGATACACACAGGAATAAATCTGTGAATCTAATAAAATGGAAATCAGAACTGCTCGGCCGCACTTTACCAAACGCAGATTCCTTTCGGCAAAGTCGTAAAATCTGTACGAGCGAGTGCACGTGCATTAAATATCCTTTTAAGGAGGGGATGGTTTATAGCAACTTCATTCAAGTTTAATACGAAACAGCTCTCATCAAATTGAATTCCATTTCGGGGCTTTACAGCCCAGAAACGGCGAATATTTGTTTAAGTGCCAATTGTACACTGTGGCGTATGTGGAACTTATTTATCGATTACCATCAGAAAACAAAATATTGCACAAAAAAAAATACAGAATCGCTCCAGGACGAGTCTAATTTTCTTAAGTGAAATAGTGGTTCTTGCTTATTCTGAGTTTGTATTTCAATTAATCAAAGTTACCTTCTTTAGCTATATCTAGAGCTGCAAGGAAAGGCAGGAACTTTTTTGTATTTTTTTCCCTTTTTGATGTTTGTGTTTTCAGCATTAGAACACGCCATAGGGAGTGAAATCGACGACAACCAAGACGACGAAGAACCTTAGACATGTAGGCTTTTCCAAGTTCAGTGCATTAAGTCACCTGAGGATGCCATGAATCGAAGAAATGATAGGAATGTTAGAACGACAACAACAACAACAAAAGTTACTGTGTTTTTGTTTTCCTTAAGGAAAAGTTCAGTTTTTTTTCATTTCTTTTGTTGTTGTTAAAATGGTTTGACTTTTTTTTTAGTTGTTATTGAGATCTATAGTATGTGTGGTATATATATTTACACCCATGGGACTTAAGCAGGAATTTCTTTCTATCCTCTTGTGGTTTGAAGTGAATTCTCTAGGTTTTTGTGTTGTTAAAGGAACTCGCTAAAGTTAAAATTTAGCTAAATACTGCCACTGCTGGAGTACAGATAAATAGGGCTTCGTGATCGAGTGGCATTAACTAGGGACGAAGTGATGTATTATGTACATTCTGTCAAAGTTTTTTTTTTTAGTTTTGTTTTTCTTCGAATTGATTTGTTGGGATAGAAATATGTTGAGAAACATATTGCAGGATGTGTGCCTTAACTACACATATCCTGGCCGATGAAAGATTACAATTAATATAAATTCTTTAAATAAAATATCATTAAAATAAGCGGAATTATTTTGCCATTTTGGGCAAACAAAACCGGAAGTAAATTATGAAATTATGACGAGCTCTTACCTAAGGTTAACATTTTGATGCAGCTGGTCACTGAGTCAACACACCACACTTGGTTTTAACCTCTCAACCTGGTAAATAATCTATTACAGTACTATCGTTTCCAGGCACATCTGACCGTTGTATCCTATCAGTCATTTTCTCGTACTCAATATTCTCAGTTGAACAAAATATTCCTAAGAGTCCCATAGGGTAATACGAGAAAGCCAACTAAACTATCTAAATAATTTTTCAGGTACTTAAATTGGTCACATGTTTCCTCGATATTGACGTTGACTTAAGCGTTGGTTTTTTCAATGCTGAAGCAACACGTACTGAGAAGCTTTGAGCTTCTACATAGTGTACTGACTCCTTAAGTGCTTGGACACGTTAAGACAGGGATTTATTTCTTTTCATGTGCATACAGTTGCTAGAGTTCTTTATGATCTCAAAATAGTACAGATCGTTTCGTACCAATTGCTTTGAAGTGTATTCTTCCACGCTGGCAAAACCTCTGCGTAATCCTTTTCATCTGTCCTACTTACTGGTATCTTCCCGAGTGGATGGAAAAAATCATTTATGCAGTCTGTCCCTAAGAAAGTTGCATCTTCTTCACGCTTTTACTACCATCCAATTGCACTTACGGCACTTCTTTCCAAGGTCATGGAAGCTATGACCAATTATCCGCTTAAGAAATTATCTTCTAGAACGAAAGCTCTTTAATGACCGGCGGTATGGCTTTCGTAGCAATATGTCCACTGGTGATCTGATCGTATATATCGCCAATCAGTGTCGCAAATCTTAACATTACTTTGGAGAAAGTATGATTATTGCGATTGATAGTTTAAAAGCATTTGTTAGAGCTTGGAATCAAGATCTTTTATTGAAAATACTGGAATTTGGTGTCGGTCAATCTCTTCTTCGTTAGATTAAAAATTGCCTTTCAGACTGCTTAATACTAGTCGTATTCACAAAATAAATGCTGGTGTCCCCCAAGCCTGTCTTCAACTCTTTTACTCGTTTTCAGTAATAATCTGGATCTCTTATCTGAGACTTAATCCACTAAATTGTTTTGCACTTATCTGAACATGATTACTAAAAAATAATAAACGAAAAAGTATTTCGAAAATCGAAACCAAACCACCGAGACCAACAAGACTCTTGGCGAATTTCGTTCCAAAAGTACGGTCTCGTTTTGATTATTTTAAGGTAATCTCTTCCGAGACGTGACCAAGATAGTCTCGGTCTCGTTGCCAGCCATATATGGAACTACAACGACAGCATGTGAAAAGTTTATTAAATTCTGATCTCATCAGTAATGGGCAAAAACCGTGTGGAACTTATTGTTCCAAAAACTTAGTGTTGTCTTCTTGGTCATCTATCCATGAGCGACACCTGAAATGAAATATATAACTATTATTTCTTTCTTCTCGGTAAGTGTATCACAGACAACTTTTTGTGGAATTTCTATATATTCCGTATCGCTAACAATGCTGATAAGTTTTTAGTTTTCTAAGATGATGCAAGAAATGTTTCTCTCTTAGCGATCTGTTATCTTAAGCTTAGGTTGGTCCAAAGCTTGAGCACAATTACCATATCTGAACAAGTGCTCCCATAACTCCCTATAGTAGTCTTTTGACCAGACTCTAAAGAAATTTAATGCATTTGAAATAGCAGCTGCATTACTTTCCGCAGATGTGTTCAATAAAGATTCCAACGAAGTAAAAAGTGTTCTGAAAAAAAAATGGCACCTTACACATCTCCGTATCTCTAATTGTTGATGTGATGAATGTACAATAACTGTGCATAATTCAGGTCCTCTTATAAAATTAATCTGCCGGTGTGGGCAGTAGTTATATTAAAATACAAATATGAAATCAACTCGATTGAATTCCTGTCTACTATTTTCTTTAATTTTACAATTAATTAATTTTAAATTTCATACATTCTCTTCAAAGAAAAAAAAAATGAATTTAACTGAAATGATGGTTTGTGGAATTTAATTTAACAAAGCCAAAAAAGCTTTTTAAACATTTCTACCAATATCAAAATGAAAGTAAAATGGAATTCCATTGAAAACGTGCATGAATATAATATTCCGTTTGTAAGTAATTTTCCTTGAAAAAAAAACGTGAGGAGATTCACCCCACTAAAAACTCTTTTTGAATGAGTACCTATATACCTTCAAATACATAAAGGCACATAATTCCTAAAAGTTCTTTGAACTATGATTTCACTTAAATGGAGTTGAAAGTATGAATTAATAAAACAGAAAGCATAGAGCTAATTAAGAAGATGGGCAGGTGTATTTTCATTCAAATACATATAGGAAGTAGTTTTGAATTTTTTTATTTTTTTTTATTTTTTGCTAAAAATATTAATTATTCAGATCCAATAGACCTAGATTCTTTTAAAAAATGTGAACGGTTTAAAAAGAACTTTTCTGGCATCACACAGATTTTTTTTTTAAATAGAGGATAGCTTTTATAAACACACTCTTTACTCTGAGTTTCATGTTATTATTGCATCATATAATTTTCTTATATTATTCAAAGTACAATTAGTAAGGGAGGCGGCCGTAAGATTACCTATCTCATCGGGAGAGCGGAAATGATGGGTACCAATCGATAGAACTTTTTAAAACATTCACAAAACCACTGGTCGGGCAAGCATTTTCCGGGAAATTTAGGCGTGAGAGGGTCACTTCCGGTACCGATTTTTCGATGACTACCTATCTCATGAGGGCATTGAAAACACTTTTTCCTAATAGTAGGAGTTTTGCATCCAGAATTTAAAACCATTAGTCGGGCGAAAAAAATTAGGGAATAAATGCTTGACTGACCATTTCAAAAAACCGTTTTTTTATGAAAACCTATCTCATCGGGAGAGTGGGTAATATTGGTATCAAACGAAAGGTTAGACTGTCCTCTTGACAAATCCGGTGGTCGGGCCAACTTTTTTAAGGAAAAACTTGTCACCCGACCACTTTTAAGAAAAAAAAAAACTTTTTTTTTTGTTTTTTTTTTGTTTAAATTTTTAAGTTTTTAAGAATAAGAAAAAATTAGTAAATATCTATAAAATTTGAGTATACCTTGTAGCATTCGTATGTGTAAAGATTACTTTGATTAACACTTGCCGCCTTTGCTCAAGGAAAGAATGTAAAAGATAGCACAACACTATCTTAGATGATAAGAGAGAACACTATATTTGTTTTTGCAGAGAATTTGCTAAACACTCAAGGTCTTACTAGTCCTTGTTTTAATCTTTGGTATCTATACTAACAACGTTGTAAAAAAAACCTACTTACGGTTGAATCAATGTCTATTGTCTTGCGTTTTTTGTGTGATGCTTGTTTTAATGCACTGAATTTAGTTTGCTTAATATTAAGTTTGTGATAACACTTTGTATGGTACCCAAGAGTTTCTTTGGCTTCAGTTAATAGTTTAATGTCACCATATTTTAAATTTATACCCTTACGAATAGCTAAAATATTAACAACTTTATTAAAAGTTTCGTTGGTAAAGGCGATAACTTTGAGAGATTTTTCACGAATTTCACAAACAAAACAATTTTTCATTTTCAGAAATTAGAACTTAAATAATTTAAGAAAAATAGCAAACTTTAATTCATACAAATTTTTTAATAAATATGATAACTGATAATTCTTCTTTGAGAATACTGAAAACTGATTGCAGTGTTAATAACTCAACGCAGGACTAGTATCACTAACATGAATGCGTGAGATCAATAATTGAAAGCATTGATAAAGAGATTAAGATTACTAATGATTTCTTATTTTCTCGCTCACGATTAAGTTAACAGTTAAATTCTCAGGAAACAATTTTTCTTATTCGACGCTAAAGTTTCTGCACTGGTTTTAAAAAAAAATTACGCTTTTACGTTGAAATGTAAAAAGTTAAAAAAAAAAAGTTTTTGATTTAACTTATTACAGAACAATATTCAATATTATTTGTTAGTTCAATGTGGGTGAATGCAACGGAATCGGAATGTGTAGTAAATAGGCCTGAGAATTTCGGTTGGATTTTAAAAAAATAAAAGATTTTTGCCCCTTTGGTTTGAAGGAGAGCCAACACCCCTTGATGTTGAAGATATTATTTTAAGTGATAATGATGAAGAGACAGATTCCTATTGTGAACAAGACTCCGATGACGATGATCATTAACAAATATTAATAAAATAAGAAAATATTTATCTATGGATATTATTTCATGTAGGTATATATATTTACTGGGTATAAGATATGTAAATATTTCATCTGTATACGTAAATATCATTTTCAATTATGTTGTTTGAAAAAAAATTATTTATAAAATTACACCATTAAATGCATTTTATTAGTAGCTGTTTTTGTGTTTCATTTTGATTAAAAAAATTGCTAAAGCTGAACGTGTGAGTGTTCTTGGTTGTTTATGGTAAAATATCAAGTTCTTTATTAGTTTTAAGTACCTTGGAATTCCAAAACACAATTAATTTACGCTATACAGAATGTTTTGAAACTGATCCTTTTAAAAATCAAGCTTTTAATTCACAAAAAATCATATTTGAGGCTAAGTGAATAGTTTAAATAAAGTGTTGTCAACTACGTTATAGAGAGGAAATCAGGCTTTCATTCAGTGCTAATTTTATATATAAACTTGTCAGCCATAAAGTTATTTAACGTTTTTCTTCTTAAAAGTGGTCGGGCGACAAGTTATTCCCTAAAAAAGTTGGCCCGACCACCGGATTTGTCAAGAGGACAGTCTAACCTTTCGTTTGATACCAATATTACCCACTCTCCCGATGAAATAGGTTTTTATAAAAAAAACGGTTTTTTGAAATGGTCGGTCAATCATTTATTCCCTAATTTTTTTCACCCGACCAATGGTTTTAATTCTGCATGCAAAACTCCTACTATTAGTAAAGAGTGTTTTCACTGCCGCCATGAGATAGGTAGTCATCGAAAAATCGGTACCGGAAATTACCCTCTCACGCCTAAATTTCCCGGAAAATGTTTGCCCGACCAGTGGTCTTGTGAATGTTTTAAAAAGTTCTACCGATTGATACCTTTCATTTCTACTCTCCCGATGAGATAGGTAATCTTACGGCCGCCTCCCGTACTAAATGTTGTGGACTTATTTTTCTATCCTCAAATAAATAAGGGGCTATATACTCGGAACACTTAACATTAAGACTTCCCATTGGATTATTTGTCAACATTATTATCTGGTGACGTCAAGTCTTACAAATGTGGTTTAAATATTTGATCCGTAGTTCAGCAATTTGAACTCACAATTTCGGCGGATTAGCTAAGGTTCAGCAATTTCTCAATTTTCAAGTATGTAATAACATCTTAAACCAACGTTGAACCTGGTTTGATTCGCCGAAATCGGCGAGTTAAAAATTCTGAACCACATCAGATATTGCTTCACGTTTGTACAACTGGCGCTAAGTGTAAATTCGTAAGCACCATAATATTTTTTATATTCGATTGGAATCGAAAAAAAAAATGGAACAGTCAGTAAATGCAAGCTAAAATGTCATTTGTAAAAGCGTGAATCTTTGTCATTGTTGAACTGTCATTCCAGATGAGATAAATTCTGGAAAAAAATTGATTGTTACGAACTGTCAAATCTTATTTGCATATACCATCCACAGTTGAACGAGTAAATTTTTTGTATGCGACTAACCTCAAAATCAGAGATGAACCTTTGTAAAATGTCATTGGCGATGAATAAAAATAGCATTGTGGACGAAATGGCAAAATGGATGGATATTCGTTAATTTGTTGGTTATTCTCATATAAATAGGTTTAATTAGTACATAAAGCAACGAATACGAATCGTATTCAGTAAATGTTACTCTGTTTACAAATAGGATTACTGCATCTGATTCCGCTTTGCGAGAACACGAATATTCCACGTTTATTAAGATTTCCACGATATAAATGTGACATCATACTTCATGATTCAAAAATATAGAGGTAAATTAAAAATAACTTGAAACGCACTAACAAGTTCAATCCGATCTCTTGAACCTGAATTTTTTAACCGATCTAATGCAATCGACCAATAACCAATTCACTCTTGCAAACGGGGTACATAATATGGTCCAAATGCTTTTCGTTAAGTGTCGTTCAGTTATTGACACCTGGTGGTCAGTGAGTGAATTTGCAATTAGAGATAGAATTTTTTTTTGCGATTTGACATCAATGTATTTCCCATAAGAGAAAACTAAAAAAGTATCGCATTAATATTGGGTTTTCTGATAAATTTTATATGAACAGGTATAAATATTTTCACAGTAATATACTAATAAAGCATGAAAAATCCTAAAACAAATTGATAACTATAGTTCTTTACTTTCAAAATGGAAAATGGTAAAAAATAACTCCTCAACGAGAAACAATAACAACATCATCGGTTACGAAAAAACAAGACAGGTCATAGCCAGGATTATTAAAATCACGAGTTTTTTTTTACTGCAGAGAATGTTTGTTTTTAACCTGAAGCTTTCTGAATAGCTTCATGTGTATTTAGGGAATAAATAATTAATTTATTCATACAAATTACAAAAAAAAATTGAAAACTCCATATCAAAATTTAACAACAAAATTAATCAATGTTGATATATTCTTTTTGATTTACAAACTCACTTGGAATGATAATATGGTTACTCGTTCCTCAGTAAAATTAATGCTTTTCGGACTCTTTTTTCTTTGTCTCTTATGCCGGATTTACACGACTGCCGAGTTCGCAGTATTTACTGCCAAAATACTGCTGTCATTAATTTAATTAACGACATTCGTTTACACGAACCTAAAATAATGACAGATAAAAATACTGCCAACTGGCAGTAAAGAATGAGCAAGTTCATTCTGTATTGCAAATTGTCATTATATGAAAATTGTTGTGAGTACTGAACTTACACGATGTCAATATAATGCCACAACTTAACGAAAATTCTGTCTGGCAGTTTTTTAATGACAAATATACTGCCACATATTCGACCATTTACACGACAAACAAAATAATGCCAAGATTTTGACAGTAATACTGCCAATTTGGCAGTCGGGTAAATCCGGCGTTAGACAAATACATTGATAGTCCAATTGAAAACAATCTAGATCTCCAATTGCAAGTACACGTCCTGACTTCTAGGTTAGCATTGCCATATATACGAGAAATAAGACTATGACGAAGTTGCACATAATAAAGTATTTCATGTCGCCACGTTACGTTACGTTAAATTAATAGATTCAGCCATTGAACATATTCATATCCCATTGAACTGGGGAATGGTTTTATAATTAAGAAATGGTTACATATTGAATCATGTCACGCTCTCGTCTCATTTTTCTGCGCATTTTCTGAAATTGCTGAACCACGGAACAAAGTTTGAATGACGATTACGTTTGGGCAATTGGAAGATAGGATCGTTGTGGGGGATGCATTTGTGTACGGAGCCGAAATCAAAAATATCAAATTTGTTGTTCTTTGACCGATTTCCATGAAATGTTGTAGCTCAAACAGTATTTTGAAAGAAACAAATTATTTAAAATAATTATAGGTACGCCATTCTTTCGTATTAATGTATTAACTACAAAATTCCTGCAATCGTTTGGTTAACTGTGGTTTTCATCGTGGTACAACAAAACCCGCGGCCAACAAATTAAAAATGCGAATTTTAATTTTTACTATTAAAAATGGTTACATAGATAATAAATATAAATTGTCAACACGGATAATTTTATCATTTTAAAATAACAATTAGAAAACGTCAATTATCACAGATGATAATGGTTTTTGTGTACCATAACGGCTTTGTACAGTACATCTGGCTTGTCAATGGGAGCGTTCACTCACTTATTAGATATGCTATCTCGGACACCAAACTATCCGAGTACATTTATGTACTAATAACATAGGCTAGCTTAAAGCTGTCAAACCAGAACAAAACTCATTCTAAATGACGTTTGCAGTTCTCTGTTCTATACATTTATTGTCGGGTAGCTAGTTATTCTAAAATTTTTGGGATAACTCAAGATAGCCTTCCTGAGAACAGCTGTGTTTTCATCAGAAAGTTATTCCATATTGCACAGAATAAAAGAGTGAAAGCCCTCAATGTTCTCGCTTTATGAATAACAAATTTCACAGGTTGTATACCGAAGCTAATATACATAAGTGTCAATGGAAATATGGATGCTAAAATTAATCTCCATTTCATGATGGATTTGCTGTTTTATTAAACGGTCCAGCTATGACGTTGACATGTCTGGTTCAAAAATAATTGACATTGAACAAAAATCAAATAAATAAACCCCCCAAAAAAACTCTCCAGTTTTTCCTATTAATTTTGAAAAACGTATATTCATATTCAAGCAGAAATATGTATAACAAATTTATCAAGCTATAAATAGTTAATAGCCACCATCGTTTGTCAAATCCCGATCCCGATTACGACCTGACCCGACCTGACTCGACCCCACCCATTCCAAACTCGTATAAGTTCCCATTAAGTGTGCCCAGATGATGTGGCGTATGAAAGTGAATGAATTAAAATTGACCACAACATATCAGATCCGATCAGGAAGATTGTGAAAAGGAAATTAACACTGTCAACAATTCCGAGCCCTCTGCTGCAGGGTGGCTGGTCGACAGCCACCGCGCTCTGCAATTTCTGCTTCCTGCCTTTCATCAAGGACGACAACGACAATGACGACGTTCACAATTGTGGGTCATTAAGTGATGATGATGACCACCATGGTCATGGTCCGTCTCCGTAGTTGGCAGCGGCGGCGGCGGGCGATGACGACTCCGATGATATACCACAGGATGTGCAGCACTCACTAACTCATGTGCGTCCGAGTGGCCATAACCGGATGTTTTAATGATGCTCTTGGGCATGTCCTTTATGACCCATAAGAGTGACCATAAGAGCGGAGGAGCCTTGTTTGAGGACAATATGTATATATAGGTATGTGTGTATGTGTGTATAATGGTTTGAGTTCCTTTTCCCTTTTTGTCCTTTCAGTTTTCGTAATTAGAATGAAATTATTGACCAGAGCCAAGGGATCTACATCTGCTTGCTCGACTACCATGTTTGAATAACAAAAAAAAATGAAAAACAAGAATTCACATAAGGATGGCAAAACAGTTGCTATATGTCCTTTTATTACATCGAGAGTTCGTGTCGAGGGTGGAATTTATGAGCTTTTATTGTGTTCAATGTTCAAATAGGTGCTGAATGGGTTGGGTGAAATATATATAAACGAGTATAAAGGAGTAAGGAGAGGTGGTATATTGTTATCAAAAAGGAAGAGTTTGTTTGTTCAATTGGAATTAATATTAATTTACCCCCCAGACGGTAACTATTTCAAGCCAGACGAAATATATTGTCAACCAGTGACTTAAAATCGATTAAACTTGGATTACTTGTTTTTTATTTTTTATTTTTTTTTTGTCGTCCGCACATTGAATACGACGTACCTATCGTTTTCCATTTTTGCATTCTGCATCGTAAATTTGTATTTGATTAATATGAGCAATTTTCGGGAAAGAAAGAAATTTACCTTTTATACATACACAAACATATATACATTTGGTAGCTAGCTACGTCATGTATAGGTTGAACTATTATTATTGCATTTTCTATGGAGGAACTTTTCGATTTCGGTAGAAAGCATAAGAAATACTAGCGAACATGCCAGCTTTTAAGAGATATATTTTGAAAGTCTTTTGCAAGTGGAATAGCTTTTTTAATAGCGAAATGCGGTAAAGTGCCTTTATTGTCCTTTTCTTATATTTAAAAAAAAAATTATAAAAAAAACTGAACTGAAATAGTTCTTGAAAATAAAAACGCGCGGAAACTTTTATGGCTTTTAAAAGGAAATTCCATTCGGAACCTGTTAAAAAAGAACTCAATTCAGAATAGTTTTGAAAAAATTCTATTTTACTTCTTGTATTATCGAAAATTTAGCATTTTGATAAATTTCATCAATAAAGATATGATTGTGGTAATTTTAATTTGGGAAGCCAGTTGTAATTATAATATCTACTTATACCACAATGTTATAACAGCCAAGTTTTATGATGCCCAATGACCCATTTCACCCCGTGAAAATAAAACGATCTGGCTGTGATTACCTTTTGACAAATCAGTTTTATTTTGACATTAAATTTTTGACATCCATTGTTTGGAAGTTTTTGTTTTGTTTAAGTTTAATAAAAATAAAAAAATAATTAAATAAAGTACGCTACTATATATGGATATTGTACTATACTCTGTCTAACAAAACTAGTGAGTAAGGGGATTATGAGCGAGCTTTTTTTCAAACCAGTTGTGCCTGTGTATTCTGTCACCACACTGAATTGAACAACTTAGACAAATTGTTGTGGTAATTTCCTGCAAAATATGGTACACCCCACCATGACCGTCCTCATTGCGTGCCCAAGGCCCCAAGCCCAAAGCATACTGATCATCTACTCTTTTTTACTTTCGCGTATAAGTTGAAAAAAATATACATTCCTATAACAGAGTTACCAATACCCATTGAAAGCAATCCAATACATCTTTTTCAGTGTTTTTTTTTTCCAAAAAGCTTTCTGTTTTTAAGCTTTTGAGAGCAAGATTTAGTAGGGTGAAGAGGAGAAGTGTTGTCGCTTTGATTTTCTCCTTTTTATTTGGTTGTGTTTCTAAATAGCTCGTTGAAATGCAGTTATTTTTTTAGCTTTCGGTGTTTTTGAAGAAAAAGTTATTTGTGCAAAGTATCGAAACACTTAAGGCAAATTACATGGATATTTTTTACAAAGTTTTATAAAGTGAATTTTTTTTTAACAACAGCGAATATATTGCCACTTTTAATTAGTGAAGTAAAATTGAGTTAAATAAACAGTAAAGTGATATTATATAACTTTTAAGGTTTTCGCCGTTACCCTTAAAAAACGCGTCTATTGGCTCATTCCTTGCTTAGTGGTGTGGAAAAAGATAAATAGTTTTTTTAAGTTAATTAAAATGTTCTTTGTTTTAAATACACAGATGGTAACATTTCTCTCATATTTGCGGCCATTTATAATGATAAGTACGGAAACCCTATTAATGTATTTACTTGAGATAGACTTATATAAGCAAATGTAGCCATATCTTCCCTGTACTGACTATTTTTGTTGGAGAAATTATAGCAACCCAACGATTTCGGAAAATGTGGATTTGGAAGCCCCTAACCAGGTCAAAATAGAATCTGATTTTGGTTTAATGGTGATTAGAACATGAACTTTTTGTTGCATTAAAATGTAGTTGCTACAGTTGTGTATAAAATATATGAATTTAGGCTCCCCCATACTATAGCGAAACTTTCGTTGTCAAGACACACTAAGACCTTGATTAGACTGTTTTATTAAATTTAAATATTTAAGTCAAACGACAGAACAAATAAGTTTCGTTTTCGCTTTGCTTTGAAAGAGTTTTTACACCTTTGAAACTTTCTCCTGAAACTTGAAACTTTCTCCTGTCAAAATTAATTAACATGGCGATAACTGACAGCACCCACACTGAAGCGATTGTATTTATTCTCATATGAACCCGATAACTGACTGGGTATTCAATGCTCTCTATAAAACACTGGATAGCGCATTCATTCAAAAAAGATGAAGTTACTTTAAGACTGTTATAAGTGCACGGGTACCATGATACTTTAATAACTTATAACACTTCGAAATACTTTTAAAGGTCACATTGAGCGATATTTCAAATGCAGGTATTATTTTTTGCATAAGACAATAAAATACATAAATATTTCTTACTCTATTTGTACAGAGCACGATGTCAACTTACTTTTTTTTCTCGGATTTACGTCAAGGATGGTACCAGTGCGCCTTATCATATCTTTAAATTGTCTAAAACTGTTATACTTATAGAGAATACACATCATGTAGAAATTGATGGAATGCTATTTGAATGGATTTTGTTTTTGGTGTGGTATTGGATTTGTGTATGTGAAACTAGTAGTTGTCAATGTAAATATTTTCAATTGTCTAATTACTTAGTAGTGTAACAAAAAAAGAGGTCAGATCCACAGAAAAAGAAAAATACGGAACTGCAAAATTGATTCAGAAACAAAATAATTTTTTTTTTTTGCCAAACGGAAGGATTTAATTGTTTTGATAAAATTGCGATATCTTATACCAATATAAAACCACATACAAATAGTATAAGTGTAAAAAAAGACTTAGTTAATGAGAATTATAAGTAGTTGTTTGCCAATTTGGCAACACCGTGGTTGACAATTCAAAACTGTAGTACCAACTTCTACATGTTAAAAGAAATTCAATTAAATCCTGGATCAAGAAAAGTGAACTCGATAAATATTAAGATCGTGTAGTGTGGGTGTAATGCTTGCAAAGTTCTGATCTATATAGATCTTTGTGTATAATAAAACGCGGCAATTGTAAGTACGAGATTGAATTGAACAGATCTTATTTAAACTACATCCGCAACTTAACAAACTATTACACTATTTCTTGACCCAATGCAAATAAGTGTTGAAACCCGTTTGGTGATGTAACGAAGTGTAACACTTCAAAACAAAATTAAACCACCAACACCCAAGGACAAACATAACCGACCGCCCAGGAGTATACCTAAGCGATATAAAAAATACCTCATCCGTCTATCCGGAGTGTACCATCCAACAATTAATACCAGTGGCCGTCCACCAATTTACGTGATGTCACTAGAATATATTTATTTTTAAAAATTAATTTTTAGTCTCTTATAATTCACATTTTCTTTTAATCAAAATTATTATAAGTCAAAGTAAAATTCCCATAGAAAATCGAAGCTATTAAATCTGAAATTTATTTGTAATTTTCCTGTCAAGTTCCATAGCCGAATGTTTTGGGAGTCCTGACATTTGCGCCATTCAGCATTTTAATAGTCTGTCACACTTTGGAGCAAGGTGACCAGTCTCCTTCTAGAGTATACCAAATATTATATTTATCCCTGTAGTTCCAAAATTTACCTCCTTCAGAATCATTCTTCGGTACGGTATGTACAATTTTGTGTAAGAAAGTCCTTTCACACGCAAACTTGACACCCATGACTCGCATGTAATTTTACTTGTATGTTTTATGTTAAAAACAAAACCAATAATTACAATACTAAGCTAACATTAGCTCAGATAATTTAGTTTTCTAAGTAAGAAGGTGTGTATTTTCAAAATGCTTCTTTACAAACTAAAG
Source organism: Philhelius pedissequus (assembly GCA_910595825.1). Lineage (NCBI taxonomy): Eukaryota > Metazoa > Arthropoda > Insecta > Diptera > Syrphidae > Philhelius > Philhelius pedissequus. The sequence continues at coordinate 332,868,397 of OU343160.1, forward strand.
AACCTTCTTCCCAAATTTTGTGACATCAGATCAAAGCTCAAGTAAAAGAACCATATTAAATTAATCTTCTTCTTTAATCGTCCTGTCATCAAAGTTTATAAATTCAACACCCCCTCCGCCCCCTCCCAACCTTAAGTATATCAAATTACGGTTTCCTTTAGTAAACTATACAAAAGTGTTCAATTATTTACTTTTAACTTTTTGATACAGTTTCTCATAATAATTGTTAACATAAGGAAACCCAAAACGTTTTCCAAGTGAAAACCCTATCCCTATAGCAGTATATGAGTAACTCTTTTGGATCATATTCAAACAATCCTGTAAGAAGGGATATTTCTCCTTTTAATTTTTACCGTCTTATATATGCTTCAAATAAAGCAACATAAATCTTGAATCCTTCTGTTTTTGTTTTGTTTTGCTCACTCTTTCTCTTCCTTACAACACCAAAAGCTGTGTTCTGTTAATTACCTTTAATAGCAGCACTGATTTGTCTTCAGCGTTCACCGTTCAGCGGGTAGAACGTAGATTCCTCAACGCTCGGGGGCTTATCAAGGAAAGGAACAAAAAAAACAATTCAATGTTTAAAGAGAGGATACTCCGGGTGAAATAAAGCAAAATACAGTTACAACACAGAGGATTCCAAAATTAAGGTTGGTAAACTTACCTGAAAAACATTTTCATTTAAGTTTTCACTGGGATTATACAACATTATGGAGTGGCGCCCGGGCTGGGATTGCAGGGTGTTGAATGTGCTCGCTCATAGAAATGGGTAGGATGATGATGGTGATGGTGATGCGGATACTGATGTTGGTGGGGTGAATTCTACATAAAGGGATATAATCATTGTGTTTCCCTTTGTTAGAACAGCTTTGTAGAACCCATCTAGGGTTCGTACCTGCCGCATGTAAAAAAAGGGAAACGTTATCGCTAATGATATCCACCATGAGCTTAACTTAGTAGGTTCTTCATACACACACACACTAACAGATGAAACAAAAAACAGTATAAGTACACAAAAAAGTACGGGCAATGGAGACTTTGAAATTAACTTGTAATATTAACATATTCCACCCTTTTTGCGCCACTTTTTGTCAGAATTCTGCAAGTATATGTATGAAGTGTAGTGTGCTGGTGTTTCAGCAACTCATTCTGTCTGATGCGCCATGTTAACGAGAAGAGTTAACAAAAATAAACAAGATTTCTCCTTGAGTGGGTTAATGAAGATTCGTTAAATCTGGTAACTGCTATACATATTCTTGTGTATAGAAGAGGTATGGTATGGAGAAAATCTAGCATATATTGGTGGTGTAGAATTAGGTGACATTTTGCTGCATGGCAGGTGACAGACATTAGAGGGGTAGAATTTTGTGGCAATAGGTCTGCATTTAGTTTTAGCATACGAATAAGTGGACTTATGTGAAGAGATTACGGATTACTGCGCTAACAGAATCTGCTGTACTTGTGGAGATAGTAAATTTGATGAGTTAGCATTGCAAAATTAAAAAATTGCGCCAGAATATGGCAAAAGAATAGCGGGAAGGGGGTATATGAAAACTCAACAAGAACTTATGTTAAGTAACCTAGTTATGGAAATGATCTTGCATAACAAAAACAGTAACAAGCATGTCATTTTGACAAAATAATATGATATCCTGTCTCAGCAAATAACAACGATGGAATTTCTTCAAAAATGGGCAGGTAATATTAATTATTTCAGGGTTCTGAGGACTTATACTTCCACTACAATGAACCTCGATAAAGACTTTAAAGTAAGAATTTAATTCAGAAAGGAGTGGGACGATGACGTCCTAACTAAACACTGGACTGGTCAGGTTAATTTTTTGATACGGCAATTCTTGACGACTTTACCGAGCTTCTTCTGGTGACCACACGTCATGCTGAGAGTCGATGGAAATAGTAAGGCGGAGAATACTTAAAATAAAGCGGAATGAGATTTATTTTGAGATTTTGAAAAAGACAAGGCAACATCGGGCTCAGATTCTTAACGATTTTTGTGTCCAACAGAGCAAAAGTTATCTTCTAAATGATAAGGGAAGGTAAGGTAAGTAACCACAGATGAAATCCAAATTATTAAAATCATAATTGAAATTCATTACAGGAATATTGTGTTGGTAGATTAAAAAAAACCGATAAATAACCAAAGGAACGATTCTGTTCCACGATTCCAAGGCACCTCGGATTTCCAGAAATCTAAGTTTAGATCATCATTACTATCCGCCGGGAAGGTACTTCTTTGTTTTGCCGCCATTTTGGTAAAACATTAGTCTTGACAGTTCATATTTGGCAGTCGTGAAGTAGACACGTGGCAAATTTATTATGGAAAAATATTCGATGAACCAACGTGGTTTAATCTTTAAAACATTTTATCCAAATCAATCATCGATTAGATTACTGTGACGATGAGAAAGTTACGTACAATTTTTGGGAGAAACAACGTACCAACAAAACGCACTATTTATCGTGTAGTGAATGATTTTGAATAAAGAGGGCCTGTGGGTGATAGGCCTAAGCATGGACCACAACGTACTGCAAGATCGGCTGAAAACATTACTGCTGCTCAAGGAAGTGTTCAAAACAATCCATCAACCTCAATTCGACGCAGTGCTCAGGAGCTTGGTTTTCAAATAACAACTTTGGCCACAATTTAACATAAGGATTTGCATTTGTTTCCATTTAAGATTCAGTTGACACGAGAGCTTCTTCCACAAGACCATTTACGCCACCGTACATATGCCAATAGGATGTTACAGCTAGCCTAGCCCATGACAACCCCGATTTTCATGAAAAAATCATACACATTTCCATTTGAATGGATAGAATGGTCGGTTCTGTGCAATGGAAAACCCTCAAATTATTCATCAGTCACCTTTACATCCATTAAAATTTACAGTCTGGTGTACAAGTTGGTCAGGAGGAATCATTGGACCTTACTTCTTTGAAAATGAAAACGGCGTAACGGTAACTGTGAATGGGGAGCGATATCGCGATATGATTGAAAACTTGTTAACGCCACAACTGCATGCTTTGGGCTTTATTAAAATGTGGTATCGACAAGACGGTGCCACATCGCATACAGCCAGGATTAAAATGGAATTACTGCGAGACATCTTTCCATAAGAAGTTATTTCAAGAAATGTTGATGTTGATTGGCCTCCACGGTCGCCTGATTTGACTGCTCCGGGCTTCTTTCTGTTGGATATCTGAAAAGCAAGGCTTATGCAAACAAACCAGAAAGGCTTGAACAACTCAAATAAAGCCGATGAGAATCACTTTTTAAAAATTCTCCAAAGTCCAAATAAAACCAACTTGGTCAAAAACTTCTAAAATATTATTATTAAATTCGGACGGCTAGCCGACATTTCTTTAATTACAAAAGATGAAAAATTATTATCAACATATGCCCTACAAGTATGGTGAACACCATACGTTGTCATATTTTATGGGTATGCTAGCTTACTCAATCACATGTTGTTAGTGTTATGCCTAAACAGCATGTAATGAGCAAGCAACTTATTTTATGACAATTTTTAGAATTGGTTTTTAATGGAATATAAGAAGACATATACAACGGCAGGAATCGAACCCGCAACCACGAGGTTGACAGGCGAGCACACAACTATCGCGCCACGGCCACCGCCATTCGATTGGTCATCGAATACCAACAAAAGTGACGTAGAGTTTCCCATCGAAATCAAATGGATTCTGTCCTTGGGAAAGAAATTTTCTTTGCCAATTGGCAAAAATACGTTCCCCCTTTACCAACTCATTGCAGATGGCGAAGAAATAAGAACAGAAAAAGATGAAATAGGACAAGAAGAAACTAGAGCTAAGTATAGCAATATGCTTCACTCTTTTCAACGTTATCACCACAACGACGCATTCTACAAATACATCACGAATGTACACAAAGATGCGGTAAATTTTCTTAAAAAACACAAAAACATCATAATTGTAGCAGCTGATAAAGGCAATGTGACTGTTGCATGAATATGACGGAATATGAAGACAAGATGACGGAACTACTGTCTGACCGCTCTACATACAGGGTTGCAAGATCAATCACCCTCACCACTCTACAAAACAAAATAATGGCTTTGTGAAATGGTTGCACACTAACAAGATGACCGATGATAGGTAAAAAGCAATTATGACTACCTACACAGCACAAATACCTGCAATATATGGTTTACCAAAGATTCACAAGCCAAACATGCCTCTCCGGCCGATAACGTCATCAATGAAAGTTCCTTGTTATGAACTTTCAAAGTACCTGGGTAAAATATTACAGTGTGTCACGAAAAAATCTCCTCACTCTGTAAAAAAATCGTTGAAGTTTAAATCCAAAGCAAAAGATTTTGTACTTGACACAAATGATATTTTGGTTTCCTATGACGCTGTTTCTCTTTTTACTAATGTTCCTGTTCAGCTTGCAATCAACATTATTAAAAGAAATGGGAAATTATAGCTAAAAATACCAAGCTCAGCCGAAATAAATTTATCGAATTAATAAATTTTTGCTTCAAAGATAACATCTACCTGCAATTTAAGGACAATTTGTACAAGCAAGTACACGGAATGCCAATGGGAAATCCTCTTTCACCGACGATTGCGGACTTGTTTTTAGATTTTTTACTCGAGGAATGTTTTAAACTAAGCTACAAACCTAAGCTTATAGCAAATAAAAAACAGATCGATAGCGTTCTTGGACGTTAAGGTCTACCGCGAAAATGATCGACTTTCTTTCGACTGGTACCAGAAAGATATGGCATCTGGGCGACTTGTCAATTTCCGATCTAATCAAGCCAAACACATTCGTATAAACACTGCGTCGAACTTAATAAATAAAGTTCTTGCGTTGAGTGACCGAAAATTCCACTCCGCTAAGGAAGGAAAAGTTACGCAAATACTCTTAGACAACAGCTTTCCGACAGAAATTATAAGGAACTTGATACTTCGTGAAAAACACCAAGTTCGTTCAGAAAATAAGTTGGAAGGGAGGAGATGTGTTTATAAGAGTGTCGTTTATCGCCCAAACTTTCCGAAAATTTTACAGAAATGGTTGCGAAACACAAGCCGGAAGTCAACTTGGCATATAGGTCGAACCAGACTGTTGCATCCCTATTCACCAACCTGAAGATGAAATCCGATATAATCTTGAAATGAGAAGTGTTCAAAATCTGTTTTTAATCTGTTTTTTTTTCATATGTTTCATACAAATTATTGTTTGGTATATTAAAAATCTTAAAATTTAACGTTATGTAAGTCATATTTTGTTCGTTTACTTGTATCAATATGTATAACATTATATCTGTTTTTAATTTTGTAAATAAAGACACCCCTCTAGAAGACGGCAACCACCGTCGAAACGTTAGGAAAATAAAATGAACATTGCTTTCATTTAATCATCATTACGACCAATAAAGCCGATGAGAATCACTTTTTAAAAATTCTCCAAAGTCCAAATAAAAACCAACTTGGTCAAAAACTTCTAAAATATTAATTAATGAAATACCGCGCGATAAGTGTGAGAATGTAATGAAAAATATGCTTAAAAGGGCTCGCATTTGTGAGACTAACAGAGGCGGACATTTACCTGATATTGTATTCCATACATAATTGCCGACATTCTTTCATTTCTTCAAAAATTATAAACAAACAAAGTAGTATACCCTACCTGCGGACACCCTGAACAACAGAACACAGATAGAAGTGATTTAGATTTCACATGCTTACAGTTCATAGTGTGTTAAAGTACGAAATAGAACAAGATGAGGAGAGGTGTTACGCTGCGAAGCGAAATTTGTAGACTAATTCCATTTCTTAATCTTGATTTAGAATTTCTGGGAAGTAAGATTCCCATTGACCGTAATTAGGTGCCAACAGATACTGATCAATTCAGGAAGCACCAAGCCCAAATCAGTGTATCATTTTAAAAGAATTTTTTGGTTCTTGTTTTCTATTGGAATAGAATTGGGAAGAAGCACAAAAAAGAAGCAAGATTCCCATGTGAAATCAGCGAATAATGCCAAGCCACAGTATTTATATACCTTTTTTTTTTTTTTTTTATAATCTACGCGCGCTCAAGGGAGTATGAATACCCTTTAAATGTTTCAACACAGCGCGGGCGTGGGGGTGAGGTTAAGGAAGAGCAAGAATGATAGGAAAGATGTGTGACGCGATATTCGGAGACTGTAGGGGGTTGTTGTCTCAGATTTTATCTCCAGGGATGGCGGCTGAACTAATGCGGAGAAATTTCCGTGTCTTATTTATAGATGTCCCTTATAATTCGCATTAATTTTTTAATTCTTTTTGTCATATTTTATCGGTATACTAGTTTTTACTCAATAACATGTTGTTTGTTCTATGCCTAAACAGCATGTAATGAGTAAACCAGCAACTCACTGTATGACATTTATTTTTAGAACTGGTTTTTAATGGAAAAATAAGAAGACATAGACTACGGCAGGAATCGAACCTGTGACCATGAGGTTGACAGGCGAACACACAACTATCGCGCCACGGCCACCCCCCCACCTGTTTTTTATTGGATCCCTGGGTACCTGCTTGAAGGTGCATCAGTTTCTCTTTACCATCATAATTAATTATCCTACACCCCTAAAACGAGCAATAAACGTATTGGTATATGTTTGAAACGAAGTGAATATCGTATTATCTCAAAAAAGGGAAATACTTGTGCTGCTATCGTTTTATCTGATACATACATGTCTACTCCAGCCATTTCTTTGAATGGAAGATTTCTTACCACGTGTACAAAAATTATGTATCGATAGTCTATGATAATTAAATAATCAAAAATAAGAATTAAATCAATCATCTTATAGACATACGATGCACAAAGTAGCAGCGAAAATCTGCTATCTTTCGCTGATAAAAAATAACCCCTGATCTGAACATTTCGGTTGAGCGAACTGAACATGCAAGCGTGACACATCTTGATCGAACTAGAAGTACCAAGATTCGAGCAAGCCTAGACGACGAGGATTCCATCCAACGGAAAATAGAGCATGGCTGGGCCAGCTGAAAATAGATATGATCTCGAATAGCAAAATAAAAGGCAGACCTAAAAGCTCCTGATATGAACAAATGCGGTGAGACAGGATTTCCTCGAAAATGAAATATTCTAAGACCGGGAGGCTTGTCGCCACTTTCTTGGGTCAACCTGGCGAACACCACATGAAAATCACTTGTGCGAAGCAGACAAGAGGGTGAGTTATGATCCTATCGAAATTGAGTTCATAATGGGCCATACCGTGAATCTATCAATGAATTTCTTTTCACACGAAATACTTTATTTAAACGAACAAAAGCGGTTCAAGAATGGAGCCCTGCGGCATACCTCTGCTGTTATTAAGGAAATTGGACGTTTTGTTGCCTACCGAAATTGCATTTGATCTGCACTTTAAATAAGATGAGAGAAGAGTAATTGCATAATTTGAAAAACCGTATAAAGTTTGGAGTGTAACGCAGAGGTTAGTGTGGGCAACCGTATCAAAGGCCTTTGAAAAATGAAACATGTAACGAAACGTTACATGCTACCTACATTTTTTTAGAAAGGAGAATTTAATCGTAATTGCTTGTCGACGGCAATACCCACACTGGTCTGATATACATATAATATTGCATTTCGACTCGATACGATTCGCTGTCAGCTTACGCAGGTGACGTCACCGAAAAATACTAAAATAAATTTAGTTTGTTTCCGATTTTTGTTCATCATATTAAAAATCACACTCGGTTCTTAACGAAAACATTATAAGAGGACCTGCTATGTTGAACGAAAATCATGGTGCCATCGACCACACTTCAAGTCATTGGTGATATTGTTTCTGATATTGTTTATCAGTCTTAATCTAATCATAGACAAAATAAGTCGGTAAGGTCTTCATTAGCTTTGTTGCTTGAGGCTTGCTCCCACCCGTGGTAAGGGGTTTCGTTGCAAGTTAGATAATTGCCACCAGGGGCTTCGGTACCTGCTGATCTACCAGAGCCTCGGCCTGCTGTGTCGAGTGCCACTAGGGGCCTTATACCTGCCGATCTACCAGAGCTTCGGCCTGCCGTGTCGAGTGCCTCCAAGGACCTTATACCTGTTGAGCTACCAGAGCTTCGGCATGCCGTGTCGAGTTCCGCCAGGGGCTTATACTTGTTGAGCTACCAGAGCTTGGCCCTGCTGTGTCGAGTGCCGCCAGGGGCCTTATACTGCTGATCTACCAGAGCTTCGGCCTGCCGTGTCGAGTATCGTCAGGGGCCTTATACCTGTTGAGCTATTAGAGCTTAGGCATGCTGTGTCGAGTGCTACCAGGGGCCTAATACCTGCTGATCTACCAATGCTTCGGCCTGCCGTGTCGAGTGCCGCCAAGGGCCTTATACCTGTTGAGCTACCAGAGCTCCGGCATGCCGTGTCGAGTGCCACCAGGGGCTTATACTTGTTGAGCTACCAGAGCTTGGGCCTGCTGTGACGAGTGCTGCCAGGGGCCTTATACCTGCTGATCTACCAGATCTTCGGCCTGCCGTGTCGAGCACCGTCAGGGGCATTATACCTGTTGAGCTATTAGAGCTTTGGCATGCTGTGTCGAGTGCTACCAGGGGCCTAATACCTGCTGATCTACCAATGCTTCGGCCTGCCGTGTCGAGTGCCGCCAAGGGCCTTATACCTGTTGAGCTACCAGAGCTCCGGCATGCCGTGTCGAGTGCCGCCAGGGGCTTATACCTGTTGAGATACGAGAGTTTCGGCCTGCTGTGTTTAGTGCCGCCAGGGGCCTTATACCTGCTGATCTACCAGAACTTCGGCCTGCCGTGCCGAGTACCACCAGGGGGCCTTATACCTGTCGATGTACCAGAGCTTCGGCCTGCTGTGTGGAGTACCGTCAGGGGCCTTATACCGGTTGAGCTATCAGAGCTTCGGCCTGCTCTGTCGAGTGCTACCAGGGCCCTTATACCTGTGGATGTACCAGAACTTCGGCGTGCTGTGTCGAGTGCCGCCAGGGGCCTAGTACTTGCTGATTCGTTCCAGTCTAAGCCGTGGTACCTCAGCTGACAGGCCAGGGTTTGATAAAACTACTACGGGCGAACGTCATCAGAAAACCAGGAATCCAGAAGCCATGCTAAGGCCTACTTAAGGCCAGGATATAAATACATCTTTAACGAAGAAGTACCTCCACCTCCGCTTTATAATCAGAATACCCGCCTTGACCAGAATTTATTTGAACTACATATCATAAGTTGTAAATTATAGAGTTGTTTTTAATAAAAATTTTTGTAATAAACTTTGAAAGACCTTCATTTGGAGTTTAGTGTTTTCTTCATTTTCGACCCTGGCGATCCGACGAGCCAAACCTCGGCTGGAAACCAAAAAGCACATCACAAACAGTACTAAAAAAACTAACCTTGCCTTCATCCAAGGACTCTCTTATATCTTCCATCACATTTATAAATTTATAATGGCGGAAACACAATTATGGTGTTTTCTAAACCCCGATTTTAATGGATACAACAAATTATTTGTACTGATATATGAGTTGATTTGCCTTTGGAGAACTCTTTCAAATTTTTGTTGATATAAACGGCAGGATAGATATTGGTCTATATTCATGACAAGTAGGACTTTTTTGTATGGTTATAATTTTAAATAACAGCAGCAATTTTTTTGTTTTCTATCTTCTTGCATAAACTTAATTTCATAAAGTTCCGCGAGTATACTATTTAAATTGGAGTGATTGTTGGGCAAGTCAATGCTTACATTTGGTAGTGTTGTTTTTCGGCTTGAAGTGTTGAAATATCATTGTTGGAAGTAGTTTGATTATAGAGATTGATTTATTGAGTTCGGCAAATTGAGAATCAATTTTTTATGCGACAGTGTTATTATTTTGTTTCATTTTTGCTGATATTAAAGAGATAATTAAATCACTTTGATATTTTAGTATTTCGTCCATTTTATTTTTTAATTAAGTGATTTCGTCGACGGCCAGCTTCTTCGTTAATTACAGAGGAGGATCAAGTGATGTTCGATGCGAGTTAATTGCACTCTTGGTATAAAGGTTGGAGTTGGTTCTTGTTCGCTTTTGATCGGACATGACTGTGGTATAGGTTGTTGGTTCGGTATGATAAACGGAACAAAAAAAAACAAAGTCTATTTGTAGATTTTGCACAGTACCGAAGAATTAATAAAAATGTTAGAAAAATGCAATTTATGTAAATATTTTAGGATGACTGTACTTATTGTAATAACAATGTAAAATTCGATGTTTTCGGAAAACTTGCACCCGGTAAAATGGATAGATTGCGTAAATTTTACTTGAAATATAAAGAAATCGCCAGCCGGGGGAAAACACGTCTAATTATTAGCTCGATACATAAGCAAAACCAAAAAAATTACTCTCTCAAAAACATAAATTTATTAAATTTTTTTTGAAAAAATCTACTACACCCCAATGTTTTCGACCATTTTTCTTCAAACCTATCAATTGTACGATAAAAAGTGTCCTAATCTTTTTTGTGTAGAAGTAATTTGGAAAAAAAATTATTTTACCCGCTTCCCCCACCTCTAAAATTTAGGGTACTTTTAGGAAATGCTTATGACGTAAAATTCAGCTTTGTCGTAATTTTTTCGAAGTTTTATCATTGTTTTATTTAATTATCCTGGCCTAGTAAGATATCGAAGGACAGTCTTAGTTTCAAAAAGTACATATGTGTTCAAAATTTTTTTCACCAAAAGTATGTTTCTGAGGTTTAGGCCCCAAAAAAAATGGCGACCTTAGGCACCTATTAAATACATACTTCCATTCTACAATCAACTTCCTAGGGTTTAACTTGTACCTAAGCGTTACACTTTAAAACGCAATTAACCCACCAACACCTTAAAACTAACTTAACTCACCTAACCGGAGTGTATATAATCAATACAAAGTACCTCATTCGCGATGCGGAGTGTATCATCCAACAAGTAATGCCAGGGACTATCAACCACCTAGTTGATGTCATTAGAATTTTATAAATTGTATTAATCTTTTATAAATCACATTTACTTTCAATCAAAAATCTTATAGGTATTCATAAGTAAAAGTAAAATTTCTAGAAAAATGAAGCTTATTAAATCTGAAATTCTTTTGTAATTTTCATTATGAAAAGTAAACAGGAATAAGTTTAGTAATTCCAATCGGTGAAATTTTTGGCAATAAAAAGAACTTTTCACTTAACCCCCTTTCTTGCGCTTTACGAGACACTGGATATATTCTGTGGTCCTAAAGCTCTCGTCTTCAATTTTTGAGATTTGAGGCCTAGTTCTACCATGCCGAGATTTGGTGAACTCCCTTCTCCTAATAACGTGGTTATGTATTGGTAGGCCGTATTATAAGACCGTATTATTAAGTCGTATTATTAAACCGTATTACTAAACAGTATTTAATTAGTTGTAAAGACCGTTTTTGATATAATACAAAATGATAATTGGGGAGAGTTCTTCTTTTTTACCCAAGTTTTACTGTGATTTCTTCGGGAAAACCCTGGGATCTGGCGAGCTTATATCAGCAGCCATTGGAAAAAAGCATCCAAAACTTTCTAATAATAAAATTGAAAAGGAAATTTTAATACAGTCCGACAGCAAACAATTCATATTTTGACTATTAAGTCAACAAATAGGTAACATTTTAACGAACTAACTCTTTGTAAGTTCAAATTAATTAACAAGACTTTTGGTGCCAGACCTTTTTTTACTACCTTTCCTCTTTAGAACTAGCTTACGTTATACAACTCAATAAGGTTCATATTTAAAATCCCAAGTTTTACCTATTTAAACTTTCCAAAGAGCCTTCATAAAATATGTTTACCTTCCCCTCTCTTCCCAAGAGACTATTTAAAGTTCTTAACCACAACCCTTAATACAAATACAAAAGAAAGAAGACAAAACTAGATCAAATTAAATCCAACGAAATTGTTAAAACGTTTCCCTGAGAATAAAAATGACAATAAGCATTGTGGCAATATTTCAGCTTCCAAGTCTCTTACTTTATTTAGAAATCGCGATGCACCCACCCTAAATAAGAAAAGCAACAACACTTGAGCATAAGAAAAAAAATGTAGGACAGATTTTGAATTTATTACCCCACTTGCTATGTTTTTGGCAAAGGTCCTCACTTTCGTCCACAAACAGGATCTCAATGCTAACATTTTAACTTGTTTGAGGTTTTTTTTCTTTTTTTCGTAAGCCACCCTTAAATCGAGTGGAACGTATTTTGGTTAGAAAATTATTATTTATTGGTTTTTCCACGTTAAAGGAGAATCTGGGGGTGAACAATTTTCCACGCAACAGACAGCAGAGAAAAAAAAACACACCAAGGAGTCAAATCAGTGTCAGTTATTTTTTTCTCAACTGCCCAACACCACCGAATCTAACAAATGTGTGTGATCAACTTCTAAGGAAGTGCTATAAATTTTCCACTCTAATTGATTTATAAGCGGTTTCTTTGTTCGATTGGTCAACACAAGACGGGTAGGGATGGAGAATTATTATAGATGGTCCATCTCTTGGTAATTGGTTGTCGTCCAAAAAAGAAAACGATACATTTTAACACCGAAAGCACTTAAATGTATAAATCGAAGATTTATTTTGGTGCCAAGGTGGCGATTGGCGGTTGGCATTAGGAAATACATTTAATGGAGGAAAGGTCACAACGAGAAAGCAATTGAAGTGAGTCATAACAACAGGAATTTATTAAAGAATCTTTCATTAGGTTTTAACTTTTATCTCTTGGCTAATGCACAACAAGCGACCTATCATAAGTTGCATTGCGCATCACATGCTTTCTATGATCTTCTTCTAGAATCACAGCTCTGAGAACAAGAAGTTTCGCAAGCTTCAACTGGAGTAAAAAATTGCAAAGCAGTAGGTAGTAGCAGTAGAATACCAGTTAAATTTTATAAGTACGGAACAAATAACCTTATTCAAAAGCTGACTTTTCAATGAACCAAGTTATTGAAGATGAAATAGTTCCAGATCAGTTTAAGAAAGCCCTATTCATAAAAAAGGTTGAACAAATGACCCAGCAAACTATAGAGGTGTTATCTTTCTTAATGCCACTTATAAAATTGTCACGTCTACATACCAAAATCGTCTTGGAACCTGAATATCTTCCAGGCTAGTTTCCGATTTGGATATTCTACTATTGATTATGTGTTTGTATTAAAAAGTATTGCTGAGTCCTTTCCTGCAAGAAGTAAAAAGCTTTATGTTCTCTTCGTGGACTTCGGAGCGGCTTTTGATACGATGCTCTTATGAAGAAGCTGTTTGGTCTTGAGATGATGCAAGACTTCGGAAAACTCCTTCAAAACATGTACAAAAAAAAAACAAAGACAGCAGTTTGGAAAGTTGAATACAAATTGCAATGGAGTGGCACACAATCCGGAGTACGTCAAGGCTGTGCCATTAGTCCTGATTAATTAGCTCTTTTTTTTAAAGCATTTAGTTGACTATTTACCTATGGGGACATTAAATTTGGAGACGATGTAGTGATGATGGCATGTTCTCCTGATACTCTACAACTTATGATCAATAAGTTACAAGAATACTAACTTATCTAAGGAATGAACGTAAATTCAATTATTTTAAGCTTTTAATTTTGCTTATAAACGCAATACCATATTATGTTCTGCAAATAATGCACATAATGTAAGTTCAGCCGTTTTTACGTTCTTTTCGTGAGTGTTGGCTCTCAGGCCAAATTTGTTTAGCATTAATTATTAATAATCTAATTAATTAATTTTTATAGAAAAACTTAGTATCAGATCGTTTTATTTTTTACTTAAAAACTACCTAAAGCTAACAAAACAATTAAAACTAGATACAACTAACTTGTACTAACTAAAAATGACTTAAACTACTGAAAATACCTAAAAATTCCCAAAACCTCTTAAAACTACTAACAAACTAGAACAGTCACAGCAGCATTTTTCGTTTTTTAAAAATTTTTTTGTTTATATTTTGTATACGCATGCAGACACACAGGTACATGTAACCCACACATACGTGTATATACGTACATACATATGTTTAACATTTGTAATATGTATTGTCATTTAAGATTCCTTCATCACGTTAGAATACGACTTTAATTGATTGTCCTTCACCAGCTCAAGCCAGTTTTTGAAATCAGGAAGATCCAACCAAGAGACTTTAAATATTTTTGAGGATGAGGAAACCTCTAGTTTTCTTTTAAGATTAGTCATTACCTGCAATTAATTATTAAAATATATCTAATAATATAATATAATTAACTTCACCCGACGACGTTTCGATAAAGTTGTCTGTGGTAGTTGTTATTTCTTTTGTTATTATTCTACAACTACCTCTCACATGCCATCACATATTTCGGGGAGTTAAGTGGGGTTCAACGTTGGTTCAAATTTTGATACGTGGTTTAGCAAAATAATTAAGGTTCTCTGATGGTTCACGCATGGAATTTGCTATTTTCTCACGATTAAACCTTTTAATCAACGTAGGACCTCAGGCAATCCACCAAAATCGTTGATTTTAACTTGCTGAATCACAGAACAAAATTTAATTACGCTTGCAGAATTAACCGCAGGGGCCAATTGTACAAACGCCACCGTTGTCAAATCCGTGTTAGAGTGATCCTCGGTTCAGCGATTTGAGTTTACCGATTTCGCCGAGTTAAGTAAGGTTCAACGTTGGTTCAAATTTTGATCCGTTTGTTAGCAATTTCAACTCATTCAACTCTCCCCAATTTATTTCAGTAAAATCTCCAAATTCGGGTCGAGATTTAACAAAAGAACGATTCAAAGTGCACAAGAAAATGAGACGAGAGCATGAAATGATTCTCGATATGCATTTTGTAATTACAAAACCATTCCCCAATTAAATGGGGCGAAACTTACAACGACGAGATTTATCGCAACATTACGTGACATCACAAAATGCTTTATTATCCACGACATAACTGCAGTTATGAACATAACATATTTTAAAAAGAGCAACAATATCTCATCGGTCTCACGCTTCGTTTTCATATCGCTTCCATTCTGTTCAAGAATGAAGAATTCTTCCAAATGCAATGCAATGGCAATGCGATTTTGATTTTTCAGAAGACTTACTTAGTATATGGCAATGATGAACAGGTGTTTGTTTCACTCATTTAATGCATTTTTTCTTGGTAATTTGAAATATTTGGATTGTAAGTGAATTATAAAAAAAGTAAGAAGTGTTATTTAAATTAAAGTAAAAGTAAAGTAAGTTCGTCGCAAATTTTTTTTTCAGAGAGCGAACATTGCTTTCGGCTTTTTTACAAAAAAAACGCGTCGGTTTGATATGTCACTGACAGCTCCATAGAAAATGTTTATCTCCAACGCGCGCTGCAAAAAAAGTTTTACTTCAAAACAGTTAAAAAAGGTGCTTAATTAAAAAATGAAACATTAAATATGAAAACATCAAAGGATTATATCCCGTGAAGCAGCTTTGTCACACTGAGGGAAATGCTTATTAAATTCGTATACCCACGTGTGCACACAAAGTAATAAATATCATGCCTTTTATGCGGTCAGCCCTTTTCTCACATTAAACGTATGCAACAGTTTTTCCCTTTCATTCCAGGCCCTTAGGTCTTTAAGTTACAATATACAAAAACTTATGAAAATTAATTAAACAAAGAAAAAAAATCGTAACTCCTCTGGTGGTTAGGGCAGCAAAGTTCTGGTTTGTGTTTTCATTTTAATCCTTTTTTTGTGACACCAGCACAAAACAGCGCAGCAACACATCAGCGTGTCCCAAATGACAAAAATTCTGACATGCAAACGTCATAGAAATGATGAATGCACATAACACCTAGAATTCTGGTTGACCTGAATAACAATAAAATTGAGGCAACCAGAACGCAGAGTGTAAGTGTAACGGGAGCATAAAAAAAAAGAAAAACAGCAAGCGCACACCTTTTTGCTGGCTCAGATACTCGTATCATTAGGACCTTTTTTTTGTTTAGCTCATTCTTCTCTAGGGAAAACCGGAAGTTTTATTTGTAACTTTATGTTTCTGTATATTGCGTTAGCGTTACAGCGGAACTTAGCCAAACTGGGAGTATCTGTTTTTTTTTTTTTGAAACGAAGTCAATTTTTTATACCAGGACACTCTCGCCGCCTTGCAGTTGGCACAATTATGATTTTTAATGAGATTTGTTGATGTCCTTTTGCGTTTTAGTATTTTGTTTTTTTTTGCTTACATCCTATTGCTCCCCTGGTGGTAATAGTGCCTGAACTAATTAACGGGCGGCTTGTTTTTTTGACGGGTTTTGTTTCTTTTCTTTTTTAATTAAAAATTAGAAACTCGGTTTGGAGTTGTGGATGAATGTGGGAGCTGCAAATGGAAAGTAGGTTGAAACAATTTAGTTTGAAGTCTTAACCAAAACAGACTTTAATTTTAACTCTGCAATACTTTTGAGAGGGAAAGTTTTTCTCATATTTCGATGACATTTCAAACTTTGGGCATATCATTCGTGAAATTTTGTTTTTAGAAAGTTGATTTGTGTTTGATTGTTCTTTCGGTTTTATTTCTGAAATATTTATTTCGCCTGAACAATGAGAAGCTGAAATTTTTCAACTACTTCGGTTACCTTGTACATATTCTAAGTGGAACATAGGAGTTTTGTTGTGACCTAAAAACGGAGTTTAAAGCCTTGGAACGCGAAAAACGACTGAGGAAAGATACTGCTTCCCAAGAAAATCGGAAAATCACTATGACCAAAAACACAGCACAAGTTTTTATTTGTACTTTAGTCAAAGTATCTAATGGGTATTTCCCAACCGTTTTTGAAGATGATATTGGTGAAGTTTTTAGCGAGGACTATAGACAATAAAAGAGGTTCCAAAGAAAAAGTTTAACGCTATGAAACTGCACAATTTTGTCGGCAACCCTGAAAATGAAAATTGTAAAAGCTGTGTGTGTGCCAAGTAGTTGCACACATTTTGTGGATTACCATGATTTTGAATCGCCCACCATTCACAAAAACGTTACTATCACGGCCAGATGTAAACTGGCAATCAAATGGCCCGGGACTTTAGGATAATGGGTCTTCCCAAGGGGCACACATTTGAATTCTATGACAAGAAAGCAACAAAACTTGTTACATTTGCGTTACTTTGAAGTTTTTCTAAAACAATTGAGTTGCTTAGATGTTTCTGAAAAGTCTTTCAACTTTTCCCAAAAGAACCAAAATAATATGAGTTCCATTTATGTTACATAAAGGTTTTATATTCGAAGAAAACGCAAACAATATTTACATATTATTTTTGTTTTTGTTTTTGTGGACTGTGTGGATTAAAGCCAATTGAAATATTTCGTGACCTATAGTCCAAAATGCGTTTCGCCCGGTCACGATAGTTGGGCTCATCAGTTAGAAAGGAAGTTAAACCTTGAATACTTCACAGGGACTGAATAGAGACTAGGTAAAATTAATAACTTGAATGTAACGCCACAATAACTACTTTTGTCATAAGTCAAAGGTCGAATATTGTTGTTTATTAATTTCCATCACAAAATGGCACCGTTAATGGGTGAGAAGATATATTTGAGAGAACTAATTTAGCCGTTTTTGAAGAAAGCTTAATAGCTATAAGCATTTCGGTCTTTCGAACCGGATTAAAATGTTTATAGCTACATTAAGCTTTCTTTAAAAACGGCTGAATTAGCACTCTGAATTCTCAAAAATCAATCCAAAAAAATTTCTTCAAAAAATAAAACACAGCCAAAACCTTTAATTTATAATTTCCAGTGACTTTAGTTTTGCCCTAACATTCATCCTAATTTGAATAATTTATTTGGTATAATTTTTGGTAACTATACATATGCTTGCATGGTTAACTTTAGAGCTACGTTAATTTTCGGCAGTATTCCATAGACACTTAAATGATTTTACTTTCACCAATCTAAAGGGTAAGTTCAGGAAAATTTATGTTAAACTTGAGTTCTCTTCACATCCCTGGAAAAATAATTGCCTTTCTAATAAGCAAAATGATGAAAAAATGAGAAAGCTTTATGTGTTGAAACAAAATGCTGACAAGGCGAATACCTAGGTATTGCTCTTCATTGTGATCGTCGGATTAAGACGACCAAACAATATTTTCTACAGCAAATCAGTAAAATATTATTATTTACATGAAAAGTCGAAATTAGCTTACCGATTCCTTTTGTATCTCGAAAAATCTGAAAATTAAGATGTTATAAAAAAAAAATGTCAGGTGATAGATAGACATATTAACAACATCCGATGACATTTCAATGACACTTTTCAGATTTAATGAGCCAAAAATGGGCATTTATTTCGTTTTCTATTTGCCAATAGGTGATTTTGATCAAGAATTGTGGATTTTTCTTGGCAAATAGAACGCAAATTTTTTTAAATTTTATGCGTGTGTATTTATTTTTTTATAATAAAGAGTAAACAAAACCGTTTGATATTTGATCAAATTTAGATTTATTTCGGTGTGTGTGTAAGTTTGTGTTTCATGCTTACTTGTAAGTCCCTCTCTGTGATCTAGATCTGTGATCTTGATCACGGATAAAAACAAAAACGATAATTTTGGTAGAATAGAACGCGAAAACTGGTCCGGGATCAAAAATTTCAAATCTATTATTTTTGTCGAGCAGAAAACGACATTATAAGAGTATGTAAAAGCTTGTTTAATTTAAAAGCGCTTTGTGAAACGAAATCCCATTTTAAAGCTTATTTGCCTTTAAGATGTTTAGAAGTCTTTCCTAAAATCGGCCGTTAGGCCCTTCACATCTTTATTTTTAATGTGGGGGTCCTCCCTAGAGGCACCCTTAAGCCCAAACAAAATCCATACCTAATGTTGGATGCATAACGAGTTCAGTTTTATGAGAAAGTTTTAAAGTTAATATAACTAAAAGTGCTGCAGCTCTGTTGTTGTTGTTGTAATTGTTGGGTATACTAATTTTGACTCTGTCACAAGTTGTTACTGTTATGCCTGAACAACACATAAATGAGTAAACCAGCAACCTCATTGACGACAATTCCTTTTAGAAGTTTTAATTGAATTAACAGGACATAGACGCCATCAGGGATCGAACCTGAGACAATGAGGTTGGCAGGCAAGCACACAACCATCGCACCACGCCCACCCCCTTAATTGTTCTAATTTTATTACCTGAACGACCCCAGTTCAGTTGCTGTGCACCCCAAAGCCTTACTTTTCGCTCAAATAGTTCTACATTTGTTATGGGCCCTAGAGAGCAACTTTTTAACTCTGAATATAACGACATTTCTCGCCAGGAGCCGGGACTCACCGACGGATTTTCAGGCTGCCATGCGGACTAGTCCATCCCTGTCTACGTTGTGCTTAGTCTAAAAATGGGGTCCAAGGTTTTACGATGTATCGCCAACAAATCTGTACAAAAAATTCATCTTACGATGCTTTATTTCGTAAAAATAAATCACAAGTATTACGCTATATTAACCAGTACAGCGTTCCATAAGTTGATACATTTTAGGAAATCTTGTTCCGCTAACTTTATTTCTTTTCTTCAAAGTGGAAATGTAGTTTTTCTTTGGCTTTTTTGGTCGCTGTAATTTTCGCAATGAAACAATCAAGTAACATTAGCTTTCCCAACGTTTCGGCAGGGGTTGCTGCCTTCTTCAGGGGTACTTCTGAAGAAGGCAGCAACCCCTGCCGAAACGTTGGGAAAGCTAATGTAACTTGATTGTTTCATTGCGAAAATTACAGAGACCAAAAAAGCCGAAGAAAAACTACATTTCCACTTTGCAGTACTAAATCCTCAAATTGGTCAAAAAATTAACTTTATTTATTTCTTTTCTCTCCACCCCTTCCATAAAACCATTCATTCAATATATGTCATGGCCATTGTCAGAGTCACAGCCGTCACATAAGCTTTGTTGATCGAAGAAAATCACAGAACAGAAACGTCAAAAATGTTTTCAATGCCTGCCGCCAGGCTTGTGAATTGCTGTGTGAAACAGGTAAAAACCAAAAAGGCAAACGTTTAACTCCGTCAAATCTGGCCAGCCAGTTCAAATCGCCAAAATGTTAGATCACACAGCCTGGAAATTTGTTGTTTTAAAATCTCCATAATTGCGCAAGTCATGTGAGCAGTTGTTCTTCTCCTTACATCAACAACTTGCGAACAATATCTATGGGCTCAACTACAGCAGTAATGTTGTCCAAGACTCCAACCAGCTTTCACTTATTGCGACGTCGGTAAAACAAGGTACACATTATCGAACCTGCGTGACATTCTTGTAGGATATCGAACATGCGTGAAAAGTTTCGAGGAAACATTTATCAGTTTTGTTGACCGTCCGCCAAACAAAATGTTCATTTTCAATCCAAGGCCTAACTAAATAAAAAAATCAAATAATTATTTTTCTTATTTCAAACTGACAAAGATTTAAAAATGAACTAACTAACAACAAAAATATTGTTGAATGTTGTTCGATGAATGATTTGCATACACATCATCGATCAAGAACGCTGCCTGACAGGTAATATCAAAAACTTTTGTGAGCAGTCCTTCATGAGTGTCTGTCATCATGCAAGTGTAGCCATTTTTAATGTGCGCACAATTTCGAAAACAGACTGCAACTTTGTGGTATTCCAAATTCTTCAGGTGTCAACTAATGCTGTTCTGTATGTCCCCTTTCACACAAGGAAACTGAGTTGCCGGCAACTGGGAGTTTGATGGCGAGAAGGGCAAAAAGTAAGGGGAATGAAAAAAATCTCCCCTGTCAACGATTTGAAGAGATTTTTTTGACGTTTTGCTTTACATTCCTATTAGCCCAACAAAATCTTCCTAGTTTCCTCCTCAGTTTCTTTGTGCCAGTTTCTTCGTGTGAAAGCTACAAGGCAATTAAAGGAAAACGTCAACAAAATCTCCAGCAACTGGTTTCCCTGTGTGAAAATTGAATATCTGTCTATCTGACGCCATTTTAAAAATATTATGGCACATTCACATATGACATAGGATTGAGCAGTATGTTGCAAAAAGACAAAACATTTTTTTCACTTCATAGAAAACTGTGTTGAATGTAGTTCAGGCTTAATAAGATTTGACATTCAAAATGGCAATAAAGAATGAGAAAGTTCATTATGTTTTTTATAATGGCATAATTTGGAAATTGGTGTTAGTACAGTGTATACACATAGCCATATTAATGGCAGCATTTTATGCCAAATTATTTCTGCGAATTTTCGTTGGCAAAAATATTACTAGTATTTAGATCGCTTACACGATAAAAAGAAAAATGGATATGATTTGACAGATAAAATGGCATTTTGCCATTCGTGTATATCCGGCATAATGGTTGATTTACTTGACTGACATAATGCCATTATTGGTGTCATATTTTAGCCACTTATTGTCATAATCGAATGTTTTATTTTTTAACAATATAGAAAATGGCAATCAGTTATGTGAATCTATCAAAAGTACTGTTAGAAGATACATTTTATTATCCAATACTATCCGTAACCTTTTAATATCTTTTGTATCTTTTTCAAGTCTCGTAGGTACCTTTTCACTAGCAGCTTAAAGTTTGCAAATTTAATTTCATTCACAATTTTAATAAAAAAAATATTCACGTCGTTTTAAAATCGTTTATATAGTATTTGTGAATTCACATTTAAAAGAAAGGAAAAGTTTTGTGCTAGCGGTAAATTGTCTGTTCTTCCTTCATCTTGTTATTTCTGTTGAGATGCCCTCAAGGGAATTTATTTTTGTATAACTTTATTAAAAGTAAAGTAGGTATCTACCATTACCATCTCGAGAACGAGAAGTTTTTGTTTTCCATTCCGTTGAAGGTTTTCTTGGATTTTGCATTTCGCTATTGCAATATTTTATTAAAAAAAAACTACTAGGTACCTTCTATCGCTAAAGGTGACCATTTTCCAGGAATTTTTTTGCATTTATTACGTTTTTTGAATCTTTCTTTTTGGCTTTTTACTTCCGCTTTGTAAATTTATTTTATAATGCAGAGCTGAAATTGGAAAAGTTATCGTGAATTATTGGTCGTGTATAATTCGATAAAAAGAATAGATGTTTTGCAATTGCAATTTTAAATGACTCTAAACGGTTGAGATCATCTTCTTCGATGAACTATTGACACAGTACTTCCCGCTTAGTTGCACATTGGTTAATTGGCTTCCCAAGTAATAAGATCGAATATATAGTACACAGTAAGAAATAACAAAAAGTTAAATATTGGTTTTAAAATTATTTATAGTTTTATGAACTTCGTTTATATGCAGTTCAACGATCGAGTTGAAGTAGAGAAGTTTTCTGAGAAAGATTTATGACTAATGAAAATTACAAGATGACTAGTTTACATTTTAGCAATACGAATTTCGTAATTGGGCTGAATATAAGTGTTTTAAGTGGTTCTTGATTAGGGCTGGCAACGAGACGCGACCAGGCGAGCTTTTGCTAGTCTCGTCTGGGTCAAAATCGAAAAAGTTCAGTCTTGTCTCGTCTCGGCCTTGGTCTCGCTTAACAAAGTCTCGTTTCGATCTTGTCTCGCCTTTTTCTTGTGAAAATTTTAATCTGCAGTCTCGTCTCGGCCTCGGTCTTGAGTTCATCCTTAGCCTTGGTTTATTTCGTGTTTTTTTAGTTCCGCGATGGTTTTCAGCAGTTTGTTGGTAATCTCAAATTTTCTGAGGTAAAATTGGAATTTTGTAGAAGTTTTTTAATCCATTTTGACGGATTTTGACAGTTTATGGTTTGACAGGTAGGCACTACGTTTTGACGTTTTGATAATATTTTTTTCCAAATGTCACCTTAATGGCTTAGCTTTCCCGGAGCAGAAAATAAAATTTTGGAAAACCATATACATATACATCAACTCATTTCTATAATTTCGAAAATGAATGGAGCCGCAACACCACCTACCCGATCTACAACAAAGGTGACCTTGCGCTGAATTACGGCATGAATGAATAAAAATTGAGTTTTTTGGATTTAGCATTACTCCTTTCGATATCGGGTTTGGTACCTATCTAGTATTACCGCTTTTACACAAGCAAACAGAGTTTCCAGCATATTTTATTTTGTTGAAAAGATCATCGATTTGAAGAGTTTTTTTTTGACGTTTCCTTTTTAACTACGTTAGATTACGTTCAAACCAAGAAACATTAAAACGAAATGAAAATAATCTCCAGCAATTTTGTTTCCTCGTGTGATTAAAAGAGATTTTTAAATCTTTTAAAACAAAACATCATACAAATTTTTTAGCAACTATTAATCCTGTGTGAAAGAAGACTATCGGATTCGATTTTTACATTTCCCGGTCAGTGAACATGTCTTGATTTATTCGACAGATGCGGGGCAGTC
Organism: Philhelius pedissequus; assembly: GCA_910595825.1. Classification (NCBI taxonomy): domain Eukaryota; kingdom Metazoa; phylum Arthropoda; class Insecta; order Diptera; family Syrphidae; genus Philhelius; species Philhelius pedissequus. Next base: position 332,891,792 of record OU343160.1, read on the forward strand.
GGATGGAAGAGAAATGGATGAAAAGGCGTAAATTATTTTGTTTTCTGCAAACATTTTTATAAAATATTAATATAAAAAATATTTCAATTTAACAAAAATCATTTCCAAAAACAACATCAATTGTATTATGTGAAAAACGGGTAATTTTTCTACATCTCTACATTCATCTGATACTTAAATGTTCTACATCCCAGCACGAGGATGCCATCATTCTAAAATGGTTAATCGGTCACTATATCTCTTAATCGTGTTAGGAGTCCTCTACTCTATGATAACATCTATAAAGACGAACTATGCAGAGATCCCTGACATTGGATAACAAGTATTGCTTTTACACCACAGCGATTTTTAATCCATGTTTCGCTCTGGACTTCTTTCGGATGCAAATATACTCTTAAATACTGCGATATTTAATAGATGTTAACTTTCTTCAAACATACATCCGCACTCTTTACTCCACTTAATTTAAAAAAGTTTTATCGCACCATAACGAAAATTTTAACCAAAGCAATTTTCTCTACCCTAGCCATCACATACGTCCCTCACCAATGCGACGTGCTTAAGAATCGCCAGCTCAAATTGCATGATGTAAAAGCAGTAATTGTAGAATGCTGTTGGTATGGAATAAAATGAAGCCTTCGAAGAGGGTTTAGGACTGGCCCTGGCCGATCCATTGTCATACGACTTCTTCAACATTGCTTTAGGCATTGTGCGAAACACATAAGCTAACACAACAATATCGCCAATGAAATTGATACCATTGACAAACTTAGCGCGAGCTGTTACCGTTGCTTTTACGAGGGCGAACAAAATATATGGCGTCGTTGGTAGCTCCGAGAATAAAATTATTCAGGTCGTATGGCTGCGTATGCCTTAACGGGTTCTGGAAGAGAGAATTCGAAGACGAACTATATACGAACTGTAAATGTGAAATCGCACTGGTCGCAAGCTCATCGGCTTAGTTGGGGCATGTACATCAAATAGATACCAAAGCTCCGACACTCAGCCTTCGAGTCGAGAGGTAGAACAAGACCTCTCCTAAGGTGGCATGTACAAATGGAAAAAGACTTGAACTTACTTTGAGTGCGAAACTTGAAACAGTTATGCTAAAAAATAGTACCTATGTAAGGGAACGAATCCTAGGCTTAATCATGTTTATGGCACATTGAAGGTTATTTAGGTAGCAGAAAATATCTAAACCAGAGATAGCTATAATGGTTATAGACCGTCTGCTTCAAACATTTTAAAGCCCTACAATACCTACGCATTATTCACGTGAGTTATAACTAATACCAAGTATGAACTCACAAACGCCATTGCTACTTATCGACCTAAAACTTCATATGCACATTGAACTCGGCTCTGGGATAGCAAGGATAAGGCTTTAATTCTTAATTTCGGCTTGCAATTTTCTAAATTTCAATCCATTATCAAAAATGCCGCAATGTTGCATTTTATACCTAAATTCACAAAAAAGTAATGTTCTACTTTCATAGCCTCTAGTCTCCTCCATTTTCCCATTCTAACTACAAAATTTAATCACAATTTTCCGCGAAGTTGCAATAAAAAAACCGATTTAGTTAGATAATTCTATATACAAAAAAATGACGGCGGGTGTGGTGCCACTTTATCGATATTGTATATATCAAGTCGATTATTGTATTCCGTGTTCACACAAATACACACGCACACACAGCAAAAAGGATTTAGTGAAGTTTGAAACTGCTCACCAATTTCATGCGACTGATTTTTAAGGATGTCACTGTGGGGAGCTTAAATCTAAACATACGAAGAGCACCGTACCTATCTCCCACTCCCTCCTTTCACACACATACCACTCACTCAAACTGTAGAGACTAAATCGAAAGTGTTTTCCATGAAAATCAAATAAAATGGAAAATTGATTTTATTCCTACATACGAGTATACCGAACAGGCACCGCTGCCGCCGAGGAAGAAAATTATTGACAGCGCGACAGTGTGTGGCGGATTAAATTGACAGCACAACAAGTGAGACAGAAAACGAACTTTGCCGATGAAATATTTATAGAGATGGGGTAGTTTGGTTTTAGTGGGAAGTGGGCGAGTATAATTCCCTTGTGAGTTATGAGATTGTTAAAATTTTGTCTCTTTAAAAGGAAGACAGGAAGAAGGAGGTTCCGCCAAAGATTAACATGTTTCCTTGCAATTTTCTCAAACATTACCCACCCATACCCCAAAAAAGTAGGTACCCTGTTCAAAAAAATACACACACACACACAACACATATCCGAAACGAAAGCAAGATTAATGGGGATTAAGTGCAGCAGCAGTTTGTGGTTTACTTCCTTTTCATAAGTTTTGTAAGGGAGTTTTTGGGGGCGAAATATAGGGAATACATTTTTTGTTTTTGATATTTTGGTCGAGCCCTTTGTTTATGATTTTGAGAAGACCGAGAAAAACTTTGTGGGCAAATTCCGTGGGGTTTGTCATTATTTATACTTAAATTGTATTTAAGTCGAATACAGGATAAAAGTGTAAGCGGATTATTCCACTTAAAATAGATTTGTTTGCTTTTGTTTGGAGGTTTTTTTTTAACTTCTCTACAAAAAGCAAAATGATGTGATAATTCACACACTGAAACAAAGAAAAAACAAAGCCAGAGAGAAAATAAAAAAAATAAGAACAAGGATGATATATTATAACACAGCTAAGAAAGGACACAAGAAAAATACGACGATGACGCCGACGACGTATTTATGTTTGTATCAACAAAAATCTGTTGTTAATAAGAAAATCCTGGAGGTATTTGGAACATTGCTGGATTATGGTTAAGCTTATTTTGTTAATTTAGCGCTGAAAGGGGATCTTTGTTGGGATGTTATTAGTATCTCTCCCAAGATATCTTGCTATTTTCGGTATGCTATAGATGAGATTATTGTTTGCTTGAGCTTGAGGTAGCATTATAAGCATTGATTTAGGTATCTTCTTTAATTTTGGAAGGAACAAAAAACGAGTTTCTTGATTAGGTGTTTTGTTTTAATTTACGATTTAGCTGATTGAACTATACAGGTTTAGAAGCATCCACCTTTTCATCATTTCTAAACGAAAGCTAAGTACAAACGTGTTTCAGTCTTGATATAACTGTCAGTTATCTATCAGAAAAAATATATCACAACAATTTAGTGTGACAATAGGTGTCTTTCCGTACTCGTTCAAACTACGAATTGCTACGAAAAACAGTCAAATTATATTCCTGTTCACCAAATTTTCGTAGTTTTTCACAGAAAGAGCATTCATGAGAGAGATAAATATTTCCTACGGATGCGAATTTTTGTCCAAGAAATTCTTTGGAGAAAATTATGGAGACTTTCAATTGAAGGAAAAATACAATAAATTAGCTGTCAGTTGCCAGGTGTAGGAATCATTAAACATCGATAGTCAAATGTTTCGATAGTATCGATATTAAAAAAAAAAAACTATCGATCCTGTTTTTTAAATAAGGCTATATTTAAACAATATATGGATATACAAGTAAAAATGTGGTATATGATTTTCGAATGTGTAAAATAAGGAAGAAATTCCCAGACTTATCCAAACGGATTCATAATTTCACAAAAAATAAAACTAAATAAAAATAATTAAATATATTTTAAATTGGTATATTTAAAAAAAAAAACAAGAGTTCAATAAACATTTTTAATTTACAAACAACAAAGAAGAAATTACATTATATTACTTCATGTTTTTAAACATTTATTGTTACGATTTGCTGGGGATTTTTTGTTGTTGATTATCAATTTGGTTGTTTGCTGTTACATATACGACGCATACCAATGAGTGTTGTCCCTCTACGCGTCGACTTTGATTGTCTACCTTTCTACGTAGACGATAGTGTCAACATTGTAGACAATGTCGACAATGTAGACAATGTAGACAATGAAGTCGACAATGTAGACAATGAGGATATCTTATTCTCATCTCTCATTCTCGATTGTTCTTTCGCAAGGTTTACTTGACTTCTATTTAGAAAAGGTGCGTGTTTGACTTCAATTAAATATCGAAAAATTGAGTTCTTTGATAATAAAATTATGTCTGCTCGACGCAAAAATAAAGCATTTGATGAATGGGTTTCCTTTTAATTAAATCCAACAACAAATATGTAGCATATTGCACAGTGTGCAATAAAAGTTTACATAACACTGCAGAAAGCCGTCTGCGCAGCCACAGGTAAATATAGAAACCTATTAGATAAACCATAAAATCATATTATTTATTGACCATTGACCATATGCTTTAACATTCTATTTGCAAATGAATGCCTGCAAACCATCCCAATCACCTGCGGCATCTGAATCCGGTGATGTTTCTATGATTGTTTTTATTGATGACAGTGATCTAAGCTCGAGCTCCGGCATTCAAAACTCTGAGACGGTAGTAAAAAATTGTGTTTTTGTATAAAATTTATAACTCACAAATGTTAATTGTTAGATGTCTATCTCTCTTACAAACGTTGTTGACAGCAATAATATTTATGTTTTAAATAGCTGTGTAAGTATTTTTATTTTACTAAAATCGATCAAATTGAATCTGACGCATTCTCTGTAGGAAGCAGCTAACAAAACCGACCCATTGAACAGTTGTTCAACTCATGATCCAACATGGCAATGGCGCAGTGGATAAAGTGCTTGAATGCTAACTTAGACGTGTGGGTTCGATCCCCACGCTAGGCGCATTCTTCTCTATACCTCCAATTTTAATTGGATGCCGCTAATGGGTTAAAATGAGACTGTCAATACCTGTTTCTCAAATCCACTGTGCCAAGCTAATGCCGTGCAATTCAGGTTGCATTTAAAAGACCTTAGGTCTTACAGGCATATAGTTAAAATTAAAAAAAAAAAAAAACAAACTCTTACCTAAACTGATTCAAGCGAAATTCAATCACAAGTTGCGACAACAAGCTCATCATTTTCATTGAGTTCCAACAGTTCCAGTTCCTCATCATTGTCGTTGGGCCCACCCCCACCTGTAACAACTTTCAATAAGAACATACAACGATCGAAACCATTAAACTCTGTTTCTAAATTTATGGACCGATTGACGGAAAGAGAGGAATACGAGTTGAATGAAGCTTTGGGTAAACTGGTTTTTGGATGCAACATTCCGTTAAGAATTGTTGATTCAATTCATTTTAAAAATTTTATAAAAAAAATTCGCCCTGCGTATGCAGATAAAGTTCCAGGTCGAAAAAAACTTTCAACAACGCTTTTGGATCAGGCCTATGATAAATGTGTTTCTTCAATTAAAGCATCTATCAGTTCGGATTCTGTTTTGCTGATTGACGGCTGGAAGAATAGCTCCAGCAACAGCAAGACTGTCGTCTCAATGCTACATAATGTTGAAGGCGAACAAGCATTTCTTCAGGCCTGGGACCTATCTGGAGAATCAAAGACTGCAGAAAAGCTAACAAACATACTTTCAGAATCTGTAGATATTGCAAAAGAAATTTACTCCATTCAAGTTTACGCTGTTGTGTCTGACAACGCCAGCACTATGAAGAGAATGGGAAAAAATGCAGAGCATTTTATATGGCATAGCACTTGTAGTATTCATATTAGAAATCTTTTAGCCAAAGACTTAATCGACAAAAATATTAATGCCAAGGTTGCTTTGATTTTAAAAGAGTTCAAACAAGCAGATTTTGAAAAAATGGTAGTAAATCGTGGAGGCTCCAGAATTATACTGCCCTGTGAAACCAGATGGTGTTCATACCGTGATTCATATAAATGCTTGGTAAAAAATTATGATATAATTGTTGATGATTGATGAAAATTTATTGATGATGTTAAGAATTACATCGAGCTTCTTGATCCAGTCTGCACTTTAATAAACAGGTATCAAGCGGTTGATTGTTCTGCTGGAGAAGCAGTTCATCTTTGGTTGAGTTTAAAACTCCCAGATAGAACACGAAACATCTTTCAAATCGCGCGTGGATATGGCTTTAAACAAATATGCTCTCTTAGCTTATTATTTACACCCTCATTTTGACAATGGGAAGCTGACGGTTAGTCAAAATGAAATCGTGTGCCAGTTTTTGCTTAAGCATCTGAATAGTGATGGAATTGAAGATTGGGACTCTTTCAATAGAAAAATCAACTTTTTTAAGATTCTTTATGAAAAAATATTAAAAAACCAATTGTTTTTTGGAATATGGCCTCTATAAAACATCCAAATCTGGCAAATTTGGCAAAAAAACTTATTCTTATTCCAGTCTCTTCCGCTTAAATTGAAAGAGTTTTTTTCAAGTTGGTCGCATGTTCATTCCATGTCGAGAAACCGCTTGACTTTTGAACGATCGAAGAAACTCCTTCATCTTTATTATTCACTGAGAATTGAGGATAAACAATATAATTGTTTTCATGAAGACGTCGATGACGAAAATGAATTTACGATTTTTTATTTTTGTTATTTTTGTTGAAATAAATAAAAAATGCAGAGTGAAAGACTCAAATAATACAAATTTGTTTTCTCTATATGATTAAGAAGACAAAAAAAGTTAAAAAATTGAAATAAAATTGATTGTCTACATTGTCTACATTGACATGTAAGCAATGATGAATTGTCTACGTTGAATTGTCTACACGTAGACAATCGTGTAGTCTACATGGAACAACACTGATACCACTATGATAGTTTTTACTATCGATAGACTGTCGGTGTTTAAAGATCGCAAGCCAGATGTGTAATGTCAAAAACACACTTTTACGAGGTCTAAAACTTGGGTAACATTTGTATTCAATGCGTTCCTGTACTTTGTCGCTGTCTGTTAAGATATCAACCCCACTCTTGCAAAAATGACAATCATTGACATACTAGATATGGACTGCTAGTTGTGATTCATTTCCATACAATATATGCAAAAAATAAGGTTCCCTGCTTTCAGCGACTATTTCAGGCCAAGTGGCGAAAAGAAAAAACAAATTGAGCACCATCTGTTGTCGATATTACCTTTTAAGAAATTTTAGGCAAAGAAACTAGAGCTATCTATTGGCACATATTATAAGAAGCCCTGCCATTTAGTGTTTGTTAGAAAGTTAACAATTGATGTAGTGCTGGGGGACAATGAGAAAAATTCCTCTTTCTTTTAGCTTATAGCTAAGAGATTGCTTTTAGGGTTACATTCGAAATAAATGGAATATATTTTAACCCTGCAAAATACGTTGTTGTTGGTCACGTGACAAATATTCAAATGCAAGTTTTTTAATTTAAACTTATATAACGCAGTATTTTGAGTTAAGTTCTATAAAATTTATTCGTTTAGTTTTTATCATATTTTTTTTCATATTGTACAAAAAATAACCAAAATCTGGCAGACGAGTTTTAAATTCATAGTTATATATAATTTAAAATCTTAATAATTGTAAGAGTATGATTAAAAAAAATAAATCAAATTATCTATCTATCTTATTCTTTCGTCGAAAAGTTGAAACAAAAAATGAAATGTAATTTCAACTTATATTACGCAGTGTGTGTTAAATTTTATTCGTTTAGTCGAAAAGTAAAAAAAAACTAAATTGATATTTGATCTAGCTTTAATCGTATTTCGTTCATCCGCACAGAACTTATAATATAGTTGTTTATTGTTTTCTGTAGAAAATAGAGAATGGGAATTTTTGGATTTGATTTTGGATTTCCTTGAAAAAAAAATCCCTTCAGCACTGGTTTGACTTGATAATATTATAATATTCTTAACTACCGCAAGGACTGAAATGGTCGCTGGTGATGCTTTTTTCAAAAGGAATCGCCGTGAAGTTGGCTCCTAGCAGCCCATATCTAGTATGTCAATGATGGCAGTATTCACATTTTTGTCCACAAAGCACCGGATTGAATCCGGTTTCAATTCGTGTAAAACTGATTTGGGTTGCAAAGGATTTCTCAATCGGATTTAACTATTTATATGAAGACTTGTATGGACAACTTAACTTTTCGAAATGACAATGGAAAATAATGGTTTGAGTATTTAAATTTTGTTCGCCTCAAATTAATACAAATGACCAAATTCACTTTAATCAATTAAATTTCTCGATTCGATGTGGATTGAAATATCAATCAGGATTCCATCTTCAAATCCATTCATGTAAACGCGATAACTGAAATATTGAGGTATCTGACAAATGTCTAAAAACTAAAACATGCCAGATTTAGTATAAGTTTTCAAATGTTATAAATTAAGGCATCTGTCAATTTTTTCTTATAAACTCAAATTATTTTCATAATTATATATTTTTTTCTATTTTAAACAAAATAATAACAACCTGTATGTGGACTCATAACATTTAACCTGAAAACGTCTGTCAATTGTCAGGACAAATATATGAAATTAAAATTGTCACACTTTGGAACAAGATCAGAACCATTTCAGCTGACAATGAAACAGTATTGTTGAATTTTGAAAGAGCAAGAGCAAATGTTGTTAAATCTGTCAACCGCTCTGTCATACTCACATACGACACACAAATTATGTTTATGTTATTAACCATAAAAAGCAATACCTACCATTTACACTGATACACACCAGATACAAAAAATCAACTTTTTTCGCCAAATTATGTATCTAATTATTTTTTTCTTCACATTTTTCTTCTTGGCACACATGACATTTGGTGCGTTCAGCAATTTACTCATATGCTCAGTCAATTATGTTCGAGCACGTCGAGTGCGATCTACGCATGTTCAGAACGAAAAAACAAACAGACATTTGGAGCTCTGCATGCTCTGAGTTAAAAAGAAACAAAAATAAAATTTTTGACAACTCAGACTCTGCTCTGAGCTGAAAAAGAAACACGCTTATTGTGGAAACCTGAGCACGTTGATTTTATATCGTTTTCGATTGGTAATCCGAATAAACTCTCCCATCTGGAGAACATAATCGAACAAATAATTAGGCGATTCATGATTTTATTTAATGTGAGTGTATGTGTAAGCCGGGTAATGCCAAAATTACGTTTGCGAATAGTTTTTAATTATGTAAACATGAATTTGAATTGAATTTGAGTTTGAGTTACCACCATGTAAATGAGAATTAAGAATTATTCTCAAATTCGGAACTATATGTTATAAAATATAATTTATGTTTTGATACTAAAATCGATTTTTTAATTGCCAATATAAAATAAATTGGAACACACAAATCGAAATCTATTTCGGTTTCACATCCACCATCGTCACTTCAATTAATGAAGTCATAAATCAGGTCATGTGATTAAACTGCATTAATTGAACGCAAATTTGTCGTAAAATAATTAATTATCCTTTTAGATGTCATATATGTCAAATTTGGAACTTTATTCCAAACATTTACCTTTGGTTGAACTTAACTTAAATATTTGCTTGTGAAAAAAAATGACTTTTTCCGTTAAATTTTTCATATTTGTTACAATTCCATAAATGTTGAAATATTTCTTACCATTCCGCATTGAAGTTTGAGGAAAATATTATTTTTTTAATAATTTGACTGTTCATTTAAATTTGGATTGGTACATAACTAACGGCGGACAATTTTGATACAATTGAAGGCAGGCATTTTTTAATAAAAAATCCCTTAACTGGAAGGCAATTTTTTGACAGCTGGCCAGTCAGAAATAAGAAAATTGCCTTATTATTTATTGACCTACGTGCGTCGGTCGCATCGTCTGAGCGTGGACATAATCAATTATTAGGCGTGTTTTTTCCTAAGCCCCGGGGAAATTGGACGAAAAAAACGATGAGTGGGACTAACAATTTGCATGGAAAACGCTACCAATGCGAAGTCGATCGCATTAAGAAAGCCGTCCGACAAAAGCACCTTGGCCGACGAGGACCATAGGCGCAAACAGCTAAACCCATCCGTGCTGGTCAGGGAAATGACAGAATGATATGCCTAGGATGTTCTGGACTTTTTTTTTATCAACTTCTGTGGAATGAATAGTTTCTTTGGTGATCTTTCGTTAAAATGTATTTGTTTAAATTATTTTGAAGTCATTAGGAAATCAAGTGCGTTTTCCCAAGTCCACCAGCGCTATTGCCGCTACCTTTCGGAAATGTTTCCTTCCTCCATGGAGGTCGTATGGAATAGAAGCCTTGGAGAAGTCACATTGGAGCATGAAATTCTGGTATGTTAAGTTTTCAATGTGGACGTCTAACCAAAATACGCATCATACTATTATGCCTTATTAGTATGTCTTTTAAGATAACCTTCATCACAACCAGCTGCCATGAAATAGGCTTTATGAAAAGAAACGCAATATTGTTATAAATAAAAACAATATTACTGGATTTGTTTTTGTTTGTATTTAATTTAATGAATTAACAATATTTCTTTTTTCTTTTCAAAAACGTGTAATTACAAAATGCTTACAATGTAAGCGTGTATAAATTTTCTGGTTATTTCATCTTATTTTAAGATGCTTGCTTACTGATTAGCTCAATTTCTTTGCATATAGGCTCGACGATCGAGACTATACAGGTTTCAACATAGCATCATCCTTGATGCATCCGAAAATACACATTTAGCCATCCTTTCAAAAGAATAATTAGCATGGATTGGCAATGGAAATTTCAATACAAAAGCACTTATTCGGTTTCAGTCAGGAAATTCTCATTAAACATGAGAATGCAGACATTATTTGCACTTTTTATATTAAAGATTATAAATTTATTTCCTTTAGTTTACAATTTTTTTTATAATATATCAAACACACAAAAACAAAAAGAAGTTCAACTGGGACCAACAAATCTTAGTATATAACGTAATGAATGTATATACAAGGTAGGTGATTCTTTTGAACACAGGCTGTTGTCATCTTGCAAATGTAACAGTGCTGCCAAGAGGAGAATTTCACTAAGCGCCTTGGTCGTTTTTTTCAACCAATTCCCCCGGGGATTGCAAAAAAACGCACCTATTATTAAACATCATTTGCCATAACTCGAAATTAGATTCAAAAACTTCGTTGGTTTCACATTTGAACACCTCCTAGAATATATTTGCAAAGGAAAATATATTCTAAAACGCTGTAGTATGCTTTTTTTTTAGAATCGTAGAATCGTCGTCTCAACACATTTTCAACTCAACTCCAAATCAATCGTTCTAATTATTTGCTTAGGGCCAGTTGCACAAATTTAACTAGAACCAAAGATCAGCTAAAATCGAGTTATTTCTAGAACCAGGTTCAACTTCGAGTGCGTTGCACAGTCAAGAGAGAGTTAACTTAACTCAAGTTCAAATTAGTCTATCTACTTTAAATTTGAGTATACGGCTTTTGCAACTGTCAGATGTAAGCTCATTGTTATTTTATAAATTCATCATGAATAATTTCACAAAGTAAAGTGTTTGTATTTGTTTAAATAAAGTGAATAAAAAACGTAAGAAACTACGATGAAGAATATAATGATTTCTTAGAACCTTCCATTATGATAGTTCATGATCTTTTCAATCGTTTTCGCGATATTAATCCGGAAGTGGCAACCTCTCTAGATTATTCAATATTGTACGTTGCATATTGAAATAAAAATAAAATGCACAACTGGATCGCACATACTTGCTCATATGTTCGATCACATTATAGGCAAAAGATTCTTAATGGAAACGGCTAAATATATTTTTAAAGTCGTTTTTCACTTAATATTTAATATAAAAAAAATTGGAATGAAAATTTTAAATATTTAATAATATAAATTTGAAAAAACAAAATTTCAGAAAAAATCGTCCACCCGTTTTCGAAATATTGAATTTTCAAATTTTTTTTTTCAAAAATCCAAAAAAACTATTTTTCGAAATTTTTGAAATGCAGTATTATTAAGAATTCAAAGGAGATCCTGTATAAAAATTTTGATCGAAATCTAGTGAGTCGTTTATAAGAAAGTCGAATTGTTATTAACGGTACCTGCCATACAACCGTATAATAGGTTGTATGGCAGGTACCGTTAATAACAAAATATTTTAAAATTTTTTTCAGCTAAAATGTAGACCATATTAAAGGCAGTACTCGCACCAAATTTTATCAAAATCGTTTGAGCTGTTTTGAGATAATTAAGATGGTAGCAAAATTTGTATGGCAAGTACCGTTATTTTTGGGGCTAAAATAACGATTCAAATATCTGTTTTGAACAATCACCTAAGACACCTAACCACCAAGTTTGAACAAAATCGGTTCAGCCGTTTAGGCTGTATATCGTTCTACAGACAGACAGACAGACGGAATTGCCGGATCCACTTTTTTGGTGTTCTCTATCATCTTAATGTCAACTTTGATTAAAATCTGGATTTTCCAAATGCCCAGTACCTATATCGTAAGTAAAAATAACAATTTTACAAGCAAGGAATTAATTATTTATTTTGCTTACACGTTCTTCATATGGTTTATCTTATATTGACTATTTAACTGTCAAAAAAATTTGATTGAAGTAAGAAAGTATATGCATGAAACAAACAATTCCCACCAAGGGAACCCGGGTTCAGCGGTGAGTTAAGTCCTAAACTTCGATTGTACAACATCTCATAAGAGTTAAACCGAGTCCAAATTTTGAAACAAGGCTGAAGCACGATTGTCAAAAATGCAACCACAATTTAACTCTATCTTTAAATTCTTCATAAAAATTCATGCAATTTCATCTTGCGATTTTTAAGCTCAACATAGTGCTCAGCTTAAGGGACGATGTTGTAGCGGGGGAGATAAATTTGCTCGGGTTGAAAGGTTGCAGAGTTATCGCCCTTTCTTCTTGGTTATTTTCCTTATGGTATTAGTGAATTTTGTAAATTAATTTGAGTAAACAGTGCGTTTTAACAATTGAAAGCAGAAACGAACTGTGTTCATTAACGAAACAGATTTCTAGACAATTGTCAGTCAACCATAGATTCTACTATTCACCCTAAGTCTCTACTAGAAATAAATGATTGCAAGAAATGCGTCATGTAGTTTATATTTCTTGTGGAGGCCCCTTATAAATTTCTTCATTTATTTTCTTCTTCTCGGATGAATCCCATAAGAACAATGTTATTTTTTTGCCTTGAAATACTGTTGACTGCCATACCATGATCACGAGGATTCCAACTACATAATAATTACATTAATTAAATCTAATATAAATAATTTTATAAAATAGCTTAAATATGTAGACTATTCTGATTCAAAAGAAACTCATTTCGCCCACCCTTCAAACGCACCCATTTTACTGAACACACATTCCAATACACACGCATCATTTGCATACGAGTTTTCGGAATGGATGACTGAGTGGTGGCATCAGTTAGGCAAATTCATGAATTCATGTAAAAAATAAATCAACAGACAATGAATTTGCTGAAAGGCAATTTTCAGCTTTCGTTTCAAATTCGATTCCTATCGCTACAGAGCTTTACCTCCTGCTCCCACGCCATGCCGCCCCAACCACCACTCAAAAAACTCACAATCAAATACCAGAGGGTTGGAAAATATTTCATTCCTTTGTGACATGGAAAACCCATTATCGCTGTCTTGCTCAAATGAAAAACCGACTTTTCCCTGAGCGTGTGTAAGTTTTGCATATGCATATGTCATTTTAAACAAAAAACAACAACAACAACACATATATCATTTCAGTTTGAGGGAAGGTAGGTATACAGAAGTGGATATACATTTTTGTATAAGCCATTGCTCGAATACTAGATACTCCTACTGATTTACGTTTGTCCTTTGGTTCGGTCGACTATCAAGTTTTTATTTAAAGATGCATTTCCAAATGGACCGCTCTTAACTGCCTTCACTGGCCACTCGGTCGGATATAATAAAAACTGATGGGGCTTCGCCTATAGCCTATATAGTAGTCCACATAGTTTGTAGTATAGCAAGGATAAGGATATTTTATATCGGAAGGCAACATAAAACAAAAGGCAAAACCCAAACACAGAAATTGAGGATTTATTTCTGATATCTAGAATTATTTAAGGACATTTTAAGTGCTCCCTTTTGATTGACGAATGACGTCCATTTTTGCTGCCCCTGCCGCCAAATACAAGGGTCGATACTCGATATGGTCCTGGCTAATCTGACACTAACTCTGCAGAAAGTCTTGTTAAAGTTTTAATTCCAATCGATATCTAAGTACAAATTTATTCGCAATCGATATATGTAAACCGTTTATAGATATATACTAAAGCAGCTGAAAAGGACCAAGTTAAAGAATGTCGTTGTTTCTTTTTATAGATGTTGGTTTGCCATTTAATTTTCCCATTTTTAGTGTCTTGGAAGTTTTTGCTCGGCTATAGATACTCGTATAAGAAGACAGATTTCTTCAATAGATTGACTGGAAAATGTATAAGATTTCTATTGAATTATTCATAGTCGGCGTTTCCTTTAGATGTTGATGATGACGATGACGAAGACTACGAACGGCGAGAATACTGATACTGTGCTACTGTGTTTAAGAGAAGAGAATGAAAGTTGTAGAAAAAATCGTAATTTAAACACTTATCACCGAAAGATAACGACTGCACGAAATCCATCCACCCTTGAACGAATATACACTTTGAAAATATAGCTCATGTCATAGTGCTGTTTGATATCGAACGTCGAATAATGCGGGCAGAGAAAAGTCACCATTATATAGTATACTGTAGCTACATTTGCAAGTTGAAACCATTTTCTTGTCCTTTGGGTAATCTCGAGAAATTTCGAGAACATGCAGAGTAAACGCTATAAGGACAATAGTACACAAGGATCTAGAAAATGATATCAGTTTATTGAAATCTAGGACATTATTTTTATTTGCTTTTTTTTTTTAAAGATACATATCGAAGGAATGTGAAAATTTAAATAAAGCAAAGGTAGAATAAAGGATATTTAGGTATTTAAAAGGTTTTTATTTTTTTTTTATTTTGAAAATCTGTCTCTACATTTCGATACACCTATTAGGTCTAAGAAAAATTCAGCATTTTTTTTTTTTTAATAAAATTGAGCGTAACGACCTCAAACAAAAATGGGTAAAGTTGTTTGGAATTAAAAAATCAGTTTACAAGGACTTAGAATTATAAGCGACTGCTACGCTCAACAACACCTTGGGAGAAATTAAAATTGATGTGGATCAACAATAATTGGATTCTGTAATGTTTGGTACTCTAATTCCCTTTTCCCAAAGGCTGAGGTGAGCTCATTGGCGTCCAGGGTATCCCGAAGAAAGCACAATAAAGCTCGGGTTTTAAGAAGGTTAGAACTCGGTTTAATTATCTTTTATTACTTACGATATTTTCTTTACAATATTTTTTACAAACTCTTTAACTTACGATAAATAACACAGTATTTCATATAAGTGGCAGGCCCAGGTTCTGCTCAGAAGGAGCAAGAGGGGAGATAGGTTAGGAATCTAGTTCCTGCCTAGGGCTAGTCCAAGGGAAAATCGGGTAAGCCCACAATTTAATCAGGAGCAGTAAGAGGGGAAGAACGGTTAGGAATCTAAATCCTACCCAAGGCTAGTCCACGGGAAAATCGAGTAGGCCCACAACTTACTCCGGAGCAGTAAGAGGGGAATAACGGTTAGGAATCTAATTCCTGCCAAAGGGCTAATCCAAGGGAAAATCTTTCTTTAATAACCAAAAAGTCTGATTTAATTGGCACACCAGTGTACCAGTTAAAGTTATACGGTATTGATCATCCAGCTAACTGCCGCTCGAGATCAACGAGAAACTTATTCCTCAGCAAAACTAAAATCGCAATCAAGGCTTGCTGTAGAGTGTACAAGTTTCTTCTTTTCCCTTCGTCGTCGTTCATTACCACTACTTGATATACTCGAGGCTTTGAGGCGGTGTGAACTGTAACAATGACGAACGCAAATGTTAGTTTGGTGTTCAGGTCGATTGATGGTGCTCGAGTGTGTTGCTGGTAAGTGCGCATGTCCAAGGGCCTGTCGTGGTCGTACGCTGTTGCGGTGTTATGGTTCCGTGTTGGTCGTATGGAATTGCTGTCGGAGGTCGTTTGGAAATGGAAATTGTAACGCTTCATTCCTGTACTACTGTACCATATTTTATATAATTATGTTACTACTGTACCATATATCAAACAATTGTATCACCCCGTTAATATGTCAAGTGAATTATAGGTTAACAATGAATAGTCTGTCTTTGTTAAATGGAAACTAGTGCGTATACTTCAAAAATGTTTCGATAAATAATTGTTGGGAGCTTGGTAAATTGTTTAAAATTCTCCAACTATTGTAGAGTTCTCTTTAAATTGCTTACTGAAATTTACGAAAGTACATCTGAAAATCTTTAGAATTACCAAGAACAATGTGTAAAGAAAAATTTAAGGATACCAATGCACATTTGTTTTGAATCCTTACTATTAAGGGAGGAGGGGTTAAGCATATTACACAATAAAAATTCTTGTTTGACGGCTGAAGAAAGAATTTCTGTTTTTGAAAGTACGTCTGATCATGGGCTAAAGGGAAAAACTGGTAAGCAGACCTAGAAGCATGTGTATTACGGTTCAATATGGAAGAAATGCAAATGGCAAGACGGCGCGCCTGTCTGTGTGGCTTCCCTTTCTCTCATCATACGGAGAATTTTTAAAATTATTCAAATTAACGAAGAACTTTTGAAGATTTTCTCCAATTAAACAATTTCAATATTAAATAGTTCAACTTGGATTAGCTTAAGTTATCACTTCTGTCGGGCATCCCGAAACGCCATGTTTTTTTTTGCTAATAAGCCCACCTGGGCCTTCTTCGGATTTGATTTACCAAGTTTACCAAGTTGTGAGCCAACGCGGCACTCATCTTGCTGAAAGCTTTTTGATATGCAAATATTTATGTAAAATCGAAATCACTTAGCCATGTGATAAGACCGTTACCTATTCGAGCTCGAACACTTTCACCCGCTGATCGCCCATTATCAATCCGCGGATTTTGTCGACCAATTTTGGTGTGTTGACCCTAATTGGTTGACCAAAGCAGCGTTCGGCTTCACTTGTGCTTGAACGAACGCACCGAAATTGAGTAAGACAGTACTGAATAGTTACAATAGGTATTGAAGAGTCCCAATAATATTTGGCAATCTTTTGTTTGGTTTGTGTGATTGTTTTTTATCGCGAAATTCCCGCCGTAGAAAATGGCTGCCACAACAAAATAAATTGACAGATCTGTATTAAAATTTGGATAGGTTCTTTTGAAAGACGATTCTTGACAATATAAAAAATGATAAAATTTATGTGACGACATAATTTGTGTAAATTTTCAGGGACTTATTAACCCACCCATAATTCTTGATAAAATCATAACCGAGTATATCTTAAAAGTCATATGCGATGTTTTTAGATTTTCGTTTTGAAATTGTTCATCAGGTTGAGATTTTGGTATAAAGCACGAAAAAGTTCAATACTTCCAATTATTCATAAGATTTCTCCTATTATACTTCATGAGTTCACAATTCACTAGCCAAGGGTCTGTCTCGTCGAGTTTAAGTTCTCCTCCTTTATTTCCTTGTTTACAGTGAAGTCCATTTCGCTAATGACAACGATTAGTCAACACCGACAATTCATTTCATTACTTGAAAAATTCCTGAATTTTTTTTCCCTCCCACAATGGTATCCACGATATTCGCAAAGAGACCCTCTTAAACATTAATACAATGTTTTGGTAAATATTTCATCAGCTTGTTACACTTTTCAATATAGAACGAAGGAGAGGGAAGGAGACAGAACGATACTGGCTTCAAAAATGTAGCTCTCATTAAATAATTTTTTTGTTTAGCTTCGAAACTGTCATGAGTTAACTTGGTTTAATTTATGACATCTCATAATGGGGGTTCATTACACATTACCACGTCCAACGGAGGGTGACCTTCCAAAAAAAAAAAAAAACAAAAAAAAAACTTGTCCACCCTAAGGGTTCGTTTTGCGCTGATTAATTGTGTCGTTGATGTAAAAGCTATTGAATTGCTTCCTTAGTGCGAACTTGCACGACTCTGAAAGACGTCACTTTTACATGCAATCACCATCATTGGCGGAAGTTTGTGTGTTTATGTATTTCACTTATTTTTCATTCCGCAATAACCTTCAGTTCAACTGCAAAATAATGAAAAACTCGAACAATATTGATTGGCAGGAAGTCTATGTCGCTCTTTCTATCTCTGACTTATTGTGTGTCTATAGTGGTCCATTACTAAATTGTTTTATTTGGCAGTTGTGTAATACATCGCCCTTTCTTTATATTTTTTTTAATTTTTAAACTTCTTCTGAGAGATACCCCAGACCATCAGACCCCATGATGGTTAGGTTTCTAATGTTCTTGCACGTCCAAAATCGATTGCAATTATCCTGGCAATGTGTTTCCTAGTTCAACAACGAACAACTGCGATCAAGGCAAACTTTTTATCTTTCTCTGTTTGCAATCCTCGATGTGTCTGTGTAACCTCTTTACAGGATTACCTGTCTGAATCGAGAAAGAAATTCTATCGTTTCTTCGAAATATTTATATCGCCGTATGCATTTGTTTGCATTAGGGTGGCTCTTAAATGTCAATTACTTTTTGTGATTTTTCAAATTAATTTCAAATTTAGAAAAAATATACCTCATTTTTTAGAAATTAAATTTGGAACAATGATTTTTCTATAGCCTTTCATGCACACCCAAACAATATTTCTCAAGCTGTGGCGTTTTAATTTCTATTTTTATTCTTCCAGTTCCGATCCCATGTTGAAGCACAGGAAAGTCCAATGATTTTTTAGGGATTTTGCTCCAAGCTTATAGAAAACTTTGCCAGGAGTTCTATTAAATATCTAACATTTTTTGTACTGTTTCATTCACAAGCATCTACTACCAAGTTGAAATATAGAGAATAAAAATATATTTATTTTTAAGAGTCACCCTAATATGTTTTATTTGTATTGTTAAGTGTATGTGTTTGGTTGTTTGTTTTTTGTATGCATGTAGATATATCCAATCTGATAAAAGTGTTTACAATCGAAAATAAACAGAAACATAAACAAAACATTCATAATCCTTGTGACATAGTGCTTATGCTTTGGAAGGACATGTGCGGAGAAAAGAGTACTTTTATTATAAATTCTTGATGCTCCTTTTATAATATAGAAACAAAACTTTCTTCGTGTTTTTAATTTTATTGAAGTGTTGTCAAGGAGGTACTAGACCAATTTTAATTAACTTTTTTTTAGTAACACATAATAATTTCTATTGTTGCACATCAATAAAGACTCTAAATAATTTGCCAGGAGAAGCTTTTTTCAAGCAATGACGCCAATATTGTTCTTATACTTTGTTTTTGACTACATTTTGGAGTATTTCTGAATTTTTCGGTTAACAATATCGCAGTATCTTTTGAAAAGATAGCAATCAAAGTATTTTTGCCAGCTGGAGTATATATCAGATACAGAATTAATTCTAGAAAACTCCCTTGTGGTACACTTTGTTTAGAATAATATTTAGTGTTTAAGAGTGTGTCTGTAATATAGATTTCGAACGAACGAATATTCGTCCATTTTTTTGGTTCACAAGGCTTTTTCTTGCATATGTTGCGAATGATTTTTCACTTTCCCATGATTACAAATGATAATCTCTGATGTAGAGGTTAACCCGTGGAAACAATTTATTGATTAACATGTGGATTGTATGTGGAATATGAATAGAGTATGATCTCAGTTCATAACAATTAAATTGCAAATCGCTACCACTAATTTGTCTTAATTTGAAAATTAATATGTAAATTTTAGTATCTAAACAATAATACAAATTATATTTCTACTGTTTTGTCTAGAATTTGTGAAACATTTTGGTTTAAAATTGCTTTCAATCCCATTCATTTATTTGTGGGCCGTAGTGGCTCTCATATGAATAGTCCTTCTGTTGTTGAAAGTACCTACATAATGCCCGAACAGATCCATGTATAGTTTATACTCAAGCCACAAGAGACTAGCTTTCATTTTGAAATTATATTTATTATAATTAGAACTCTCAATTGATGAACTGTCGTTTGATGAGCTGTCATTTGGTCAACTATCAATAATTTGATGAGTTATCATTTTCACGTATTTTACGGCAAGAACTTATAACTTTCAACCCTTTAAGTCACCAGGGGTACATGTTATCTTCCTAGCCCTTTTACAAAAGGGCAAAGAAGATCTTATGCCCTACCTTATTAGTATTCTCCGAAGTAGTATTGCTCTTATGTACATACCAAGCCTGTGGGGAAGAGCTAAAGTAATATTTATTCCAAAAATTTGGAAAAAAGATACAACCCATCCAAAGTCTTTCATGCAAATAAGCTTAACATCCTTCATACTGAAAACTTAAGAGAAAATAATAGACAACTTCAAAAGATCGGAAGTTTTAGTTTAACGGCCTCTCAATCAACAACAACATGTCTATAGAGCGGGTAGATCTACAGAAACCGCCCTATACGTGCTCACTTTCACCTTACAAAAAGCTGACTTCCTAGATATAGAAGGTGCTTTCGACAACAACGCCCATGATGCAGTCAACAAAGCTCTTGTTAGGAAGTGTGTACCCATCACCATAACCAAATGGATTAGAGAAATGTTAGTCAGTAGAACAGCAGAGCATAAGCACCACAAGAGGATATCCTCAGGGAGGTGTATTATCACCCTTGTTGTGGAGTCTTGCAGTGGACGAACTGCTAGAAAATCTGAACTCCCAAGGTATAAACTGTATTGGCTTTGCCGATGATATAGTTATTACAGCCCTTAAGAAGTTTGAAGAAACTTTAAGTGATATAATCCAACGAGGATTAATAATTACAAGAAAATGGTGTCTATCTGTAGGACTAAATATCAACCCTACAAAAACGACGATTATACTATTTACCAAGAAAAGACTTCTACCATACATGAAACCTATCCGGGTAGCTGGCGAAGTAATAGAAACTAAGAGGGAGGTAAAATACCTAGGTATCATACTAGATAGTAAACTCCTCTGGAACAAACATGTAGAATCAACCGTCGGGAAAGCCACCAAGGCCCTAATGATATCCAAGAGACTTGCAGTTAAATCTTGGGGTTGCAAGCCGAAAATCCTTAGATGGATGTACACAATGACGGTAAGACCCATCATTACCTATGGTGCGGTCGCATGGCAGACACGAACCGAAATATTAACAACTAGGAAATCCCTAGAGAACCTGCCCTACATCTGCCATGGAGGTTATACTTCATCTGTCTCCTCTGCACGAGGTTATTGGAAATGGAGGCAAAGGGAGCCATTATGAGACTTGCCAAAGAGGGAACTGGGACTGGAAAATGTATTGGTCTCAGGGAAAGAGACAATATTCAGAAGTCTTCTGTAACAGATCTTATTGATATTCCAAGAGATGGTATGATTAAAAAATATAACTTCGAGAAAAATTTTCAAACTAAGTTAAGTAGCAAGAAGGAGTGGGTAGGGAAAACTGTTAACTACACTCTGAAAGCAAACACCATCAAGTGGTACACTGATGGATCGAGAACATCGGAATGGACTGGTGCAGGAATATTTGGGCCAAGATCCAAACTTTCTATACCGATGGGACAGTGTTCTAGTATTTTCCAAGCTGACGTACAAGCTATAGGAAATTGTGAAGATCGTAACCTCCAAAGAAATTACAATAAACAAAATATTGCCATCATGTCAGAAAGCCAAGCCGCACTCAAAGCTTTAAGCTCCTACTCTATCAGTTCTAAGCTGGTATGGGAATGTGTAGGCAGGTTAAATGAACTTGGCAAAAATAATAATGTCACACTTCATTGTGTATCTGGCCACGTAAGTTTCCAGGGCAATGAGGAGGCTGACTCCTTACCAAAACTAGGTGCGTCGACTCCCTTAGTGGGACCTGAACCATACTGTGGAATACGAAAAAATGTGATTAGAAAATCAAAAAAGAAGAGGAGGCCATAAGATTCAACAATTGGATAAAACTCCCCAAACTGAGGCAGTCCAAACTACTTCTTGGGAATTATAACCAACAACGTTTCACAGACAGTATAACCTTAACCAGAAACAACTTCAGAATAAAAACGGGTCTCCGTACAGGACATAATAAATTAAAAAGGCATCTTACCATCCTTGACTTAGTAAATGGTGCCACATGCAAGTTCTGTGATATAAAAGAGGAAACGCCGG
Organism: Philhelius pedissequus; assembly: GCA_910595825.1. Classification (NCBI taxonomy): domain Eukaryota; kingdom Metazoa; phylum Arthropoda; class Insecta; order Diptera; family Syrphidae; genus Philhelius; species Philhelius pedissequus. The sequence goes on from OU343160.1 coordinate 332,913,903, forward strand.
ACCATATTCTGGGCAATTGTGATGCACTTGTTCATCAAAGGAAAAAACAGCTTCGGCGATACCAGGTGGAAGAGAGTGACTTACCATCTCTAAAAATACTTCAAACACTCAAATTCATGAGCTAAATAAATTTGGAGAAAGAGCTGTAAAATGAGCTATCCTCAACCAGCTCTAGGCGGGGGCACAATAGATCTCAAGGTCACAGTGCAACAACCCCATACTAATATTCATTCATTCATAACTTTCAAGAGAGTTCTTGAGTCGATTTTGACATTTATTGGCGTTTTATTTTCACTCGATTTGGACAAATTTGTTAAATAATAATTTTTATTTAACTTTTTCAATTTTGGGCAAAAAAACATTTTTTTGACGTTTTGGTTTGAATGCTTTAAAAATAGCCTGTTCCAACAAATTTAAACAAAATAAAAACACGTATTATAATTTGCAAAAGTTTTAACATTTTTCATGGGATACAAAAGTATACCAAATTATTCGGATAGCTAGAGATTAATTTTTTGGCATCAGCTGTATTTTTTTTACACGCGATTACAATGGCAATAAAGTATCTGGAAAGATATCGATCGATTTCTGAATGCGACCAATGTCTATTGGTTTGAACGCACATTACACGTAGTTTAAAAGGGAACGTCAAAAAATGTCTTCAAATCGTTGACTGGGCAGATTTTGCTCACTCCCTTACTACTTACGTTCCTTACAATCAAAATTACTGGTAACTAAGTTTCTTCGTATGAAAACGGTCTTTGGAATACACATAGGGGTATGTTCACAAGATTTATCGAATATTATTTTCGATAGTTTTACAATATTCAATTTTTAAACAGGATAGGATAAATATTTTAACAAACTTAACATTTGTAAATATCTATTTTACAATCGAAAGGAGTCCAAATAGAAATAATGTTTATAGAATCGCTATTGAATACCTGTATTCTAACATGGCGTATACAACGAATTTGTGTTTTATCATTTTATTATTATTCAATAACATACTCTTAACGCATGCATATTTATTCAGTGTACGAGTATAATAACCTTTGTAGACGTTATAATTAAATCCGCATATAATACACATTTTGGTATCAATATTATAGTTATAATGGGATTGTGTCTTAATAAAGTATTCAACTTTTCTTTTTGTGCCGTGCAATTTAGGTTGCACTTAAAAGACCATATGTCTTACAGGCATATAGTTAAAATGATTATTATTATCTGTGTGACACATAAGAGAATTTTTCAAACAAAATACAAATATGTATTCCCCTACTCTGAAAGATATCTTGGGGTGTCAAATAGAGACAACACTGTTTCGGCATCGTCATCAGTACATGCCAAAAATACACATTTACCACACGTTAAGAAAAAGTAAATTGACATGACCGATGTCAAATGCCTTTTCGATACATCTTGTTTGTATAGGCTCTACACAACATTCCAATACGCTTAGCTTATGTTGCTGCTATGCAAGGTTACACTTGGTAATGAATAACACTTTTGCGCTTAGAGAAATTATATTATAGCTATGATGAGTTAAGAAAAAAGGCTGTTAATAAATTACAAATGAGTAATATTTTTTTTTGTCCGAACATTAACTTAAATTCTGGCTAAATTTTTAGATTAGAATGTTGTGGAGAATCTAGGCCACAAAACACAACAGGTGGTTGAAAAAATTTCATTCGTTCATGAAAAAGGATTTTTTCAAACTTGGTACCTAACGGCCTCAGTTTATTATCTGAAATAAATTTTGCTATCGTTTTTTTAGGTCTAAAACTAAGGGTACCTGCCATCATGTTTGTTATTGCTTTATTAGTATAAATAATGTGACGGGTGTCCTTTCCCCATTACAATTTTCTATGCAGAAAATGTGCTATTTTTCTTGCTGAGATTGGTTCAAGGTTTGCGTATTATTACACTGATTCCGATATATTAATAATTAATCAAAATGTTCATGATAATCAAACGCAAGAGGTACGTGGAAAAGAAATAAATGAGCCCATATTGCACAGCTTTAAAATGCACAATCACCACCACAAATTTGACAAAATGTTATTAGAAGAAGAAAAGTGGTAAATATAGACTTCAATTGCGCTGCTATGGAATACTTTTCCGCAATCGCATTTACTTCATCGATGATCCATGTAGGACATGCAAGACATTTGTCATTTAGTTTATTATAGCAACAATTCGGCCAAGATCTCTTTCGTTGCCTGTTGAATCCTATGGCATTGCTGCCGCGCTGAAGGCGGTCGAAATGCCAATTCCGCTTTGAAGATGAATTTTCTGACGGTTGACAAGTCAATAACGTGCACAATGACCAAGAATTCGGCAAAAGCGAAATTGATGCGAGAATGCAAAATCATAATTTGGGATGAATGCACTATAGCGCATAAACGAGCATTGGAGGCAGTTGACCTAACAATGAAAGATTTACAAGGTGATTCGAGATGATTTGGTGGTCAGCGGAGATTTTCGTCAAACGCTTCCCGTCACCCCAAAATATACCGATGCCGATGAATTTAACGCATACAGCGGCCAAATCGTCGTATTTGAGCCGGCATGTCAAGAAGTTGAAATTAACAACATATGTGAGAATGGTATTGCAGAACGGCAAATCGGTTGCTGAACTCTGAAGACAACTGCTGGCGCTTGACAATGGCCAAATTTCTGTTGATGTCTCGACTGGATTGATATCATTTCCAGCAAATTTTTGCGAGTTAACAACGTCAAAGAGAAACTCATCACCAAAGGAAAGTGTTCCCCAGCATTGTAAAAAATTATAAAAAATCGATTGGATTTGTGAACGGGCAATACTTGCAGCGAAGAAAAAGGACGTCGATAGCTTGGCAAACGGTCTTTGTTGTTTGTTTTTGCGCCGGAAAGCAAATCGAAAAACCGAATCGTGCGTGTACAACAAAAATATTAATTTGTTTATTAAGATTCCCAAAAAAAATTTTTCCGAAAGAACATAACTTAGAATGTCCCAATCCTTTGAAACCAGAATATTGAGTCCATTGATTGGTTAAATAATTTGGAACAGCAGATTTCCTCATTAAGCTAATTGGACTACCCGAATCAAAAACTGAAAGGAAAGTATTACATTTATGCCTAAAACCATTAATCAAAAAGGTAACATTTACATAATTTAACTCGGAAATAGGATCGTTATATTTTGTTTCTCCATTTTCTGTGTTCTTAGAGTTGAGTTCATCTAAAAGAGCCACTCGATTAGTAGGTTTTTGCTGGCAATTTCTAAAATTATGCTCCTTGGAACCACATCGAAAACATGAGCCTTTTTGCACGTCTGAGATAAGGACATGAATTTGCAAAATATCCAACATTTTAGCAATTGAAACAATATAATTTGGAACAATCAATATTTGGTTTTGAAAAAGTTGGTCTTGTAGAAAACACCCTCGTAGTTAATGAAGATTTAAATGGTTCATATGCTTCACGTTTGCAGCGCAATTTACTATATTGATGAGACAATTGCTTCAGATTTTGTGAACTGCAAGCTGGATACAGCAATGATTACTGAATTATCTTGAAAACCTTCAATTATGAATTGAATAAGTTGTGTTTCATCAATGTTGGCACGTGCAGCCAACTCTTGCAGTTTACGAATATAACCCATAACAGATAGCTTCGATGATTGGAAAGTTGTTTTTCGTAGAGTATCGATTACTTCAGAAATAGAGTATGAATTTTCAAAGTGTGACAAAAAATTGTTGCGAAACGCCGCATAATTTGTTCAATTATACACCCGACGAAAAATTTCGGCAGTGGAATCCGGTTTCGTCAAACGTCGATGTGAATTTAAACGAAATATATCATCACCACTTACCGAATCGTAAGCTCTCTCAAAATTTTCAATCCATTTACGGGCATCACAAGCTTCACCGCCAGCAAACGGTATGATGGTACGTTGAATATCTTCAAATTTTGGGAGAAGAAAAATATTCGGACTAAGAGCCAGTTGTTATTGCAATTGATGCAAACGTTGACGTTTTTCTAGTATTCTCAAGTGTATATCAATTTCAGCTTCCTCTGCTGTAAGAGATAGAATATGATTTTCTGATGCAGGTTCCCCAACTTGATGGTTGTTTCCGAGTTGTTTTTGGTTTATCAAAGGGTAAAGTGCATCTCTTTAACTTTTTCCGGAATTGTTGGAATTTTCAAAATTCACTTCTTCTAGTTCAGAAAAATTTTCTTCATACAGCTTTTTCAATTATGTATAAGTGGTAGTTGATGAAAATTCTATTTTATGTTTTTCAAGCCAATTTTGCAACTCGGTTCTGTTCATATTTATTCGTTTATTAGTAGTACTGATGTCTTAATATTTTCCAAAAGAATCCCACTTCTGAAGTTGTTAGGATTTTTTTTATTATAAAATATTAATTTCTTAAAACAATCTTATTTTTTGTATTTATTATTATTGAATGAATTTTTATTATTAATTTAATGACAAAACAAAAATACTAAATACTAAAGTATTTAACAAAGTAAAAGTAAAACATAAAGTATAATTGTAACAAGTACTCTTACACAATAAGCATCTACTATTATAATTAAGATGTACTTTACCATTTGTTGCGAAGTTTTTTAAAGCAAATCTTAAACATTTTTTTTTAATATTCTAAGTATTTTAATATGCGAATTCCCAATGATGAAGCCATATTCCAATAATGGTCGAACTATAGTACAAAAAAATGTTTTCAAAGTGTACGGATCTTTAAAATCTGTGGAATTTCGTTTAAGAAAACCTAACATGTAATTAGACTTTAAAACAACATAAGAAACATGTGACCCAAAATTTAGTTTATCATCAAAAACTACGCCTAGATGTTTTATTTCACGTACACGGGGTAATTTGTATCCTTCTATTGAATAGTCAAAAATTATTGTAAGTCAAAACATTTGCATTTTGATAAGTTAAGCTAAAGGTCATTTAGTTTACACCAAGACACGAAGTTTAAAAATATCATTTTGAAAGAACACAATCATTATAATTATTTATGACCTTGAACATTAAATGAACTGAATGTATGATGTTTGGTTGCTAAAATTTATTAAACTTCAGTCAATGAAATGTCTTTGAAAAAGAAATTTTACGTTTGAAAATGTTTGTTTTTTTGTATAGTACTTAAAATATTTATATATATTTTTTTTTAAACAAAATGGCACAAAATCTTAAACGATTTAGTAAAATGTTAAAGCCACTTTAAGCAATTTTAATTTTAAACGATTTTAACATATTACTAAAGTTAAAATCACGGAATGGCTACTTTAACTATTAGCAATTTGCTAAATCCATTATGGAATCTAATAGTATATCGGCCTTGCACGCCGCCGGGTGCCCAGGTTCGAGTCCTGCTGGTGCACAATTTTTTTTTTTTTTTTTTTTTTTGTAAATAATGAAGTTAAAATGATGAAAATAGAAATAACTAATACCTTTTTAGAGCACATGTTGGGTTTTCATCAACATTTAAATAATTTACAACGCATAACAACAATAATTGTGTTCATCAAAATTCAAACCCTACAAATGCTCAGCTTTCTTCTTAATTAGCAATTTACTAGTTTAGAAAAGGTTAAGAAATGTTGAAGTAGTTATTCAATCAATAAGCACTTAGGAAATTGCTAACTAGTAAAATGTTAAGCCCTAATCAATGGGTTGTTTAAAATTTTGCGCCATTGGCGCCATTCTGCTAATTAAGCAAAAAGCTGAGCATTTGTAGGGTTTTAATTTTGATGAATTTTGTTATTGTTGTTATGCGTTGTAAATTATTTAAATGTTGATGAAAACCCAACATGTGCTCTAAAAAGGTATTAGTTATTTCTATTTTCATCATTTTAACTTCATTATTTACAAAAAAAAACAAAAACAAAATGTGCACCAGCAGGACTCGAACCTGGACACCCCACGTGCAAGGCTGATATACTATCAGATTCCTAATGGATTTAGCAAATTGCTAAAAGTTAAAGTAGCCATTCCGTGATTTTAACTTTAGTAAAATGTTAAAATCGTTTAAAATTAGCTCAATCATGTTTTTAGCTTAGTAAATTGCTAAAAGTGGCTTTCACATTTTACTAAATCGTTTAAAATTTTGCTCTAATGTCTTTTTATGCTTTTATAAATCTGTTAGTGTTGATTCCCTGTTTTTTTTTGTGTTAATTTTAAATATTTCATGTTTTGTTTTTCATTTATTTTTTAAATATGAATTTCAAACGTACTTCAAGTTTAAGAATGTTTTTTTTTTTATATTTGTGTGGTTTTGAAAAGGCCAGGTTTTTATTGAAGAACAACTATCGATGCTATCGACAACAGCAGTCTATCGATGTTTAAGCAACTGAGTATGTTAACCGAATATGCCACATGAGGGCGTTATAGAAACACTTTTCGATATTAAGATAAATTTAATTAACTGAAGTCTACAAAAGGCAGATATTACGATGTTGTTTTTATTAAAAGGGACAACTCAAGAAGTCTGAGTTTTAATCAAGAATTTTTGTTAAAAATCTATGAAACCTTTTATTTGACCACTCCTAGATCCAATCAAGCCTTGTATCTCTTAAAAATAAATTAATTCGGCTTTGCAAACATAAAGTTTAAGTGCTAGTTATACTTTATGGACTGAAACCGTCATAAATTCATTCTATTATACTTGTACACCTTTACGAGGATGTGAAGACTTAAACCCACACTTCACCACGCGAATTAATCACTCAATACCACCTCAATATTAAAATCCCACACATGAAAATTAAACCAATTTGTCTAAAAATCCATTTGCAGTAAAAATAAAAAGCCCACATAATAAAATTGTGCTAAAATTCTTCAACCACTCAATCCTAATTCAACTGACATACATATACTTAGTCCTGAAGAACTTATTTAGAGATCTGCCTTTATCATAAAATGTTCATAGATCTTGAAAGTAAAACATTAAAAGTTACAGCCACTCGATTTTATACAAGTTGTATAGGTACGAGTATAGATGTTAAAGTATCTATACATGTTATATGGCCTGTGTCATAAACCAACCGAAAAGATTTCACAAATTTTTGGTAAAAAAAAAAATTCTGCCAAAAATAACTTCTTCGCTCATCGCTCATGTTCGTCAATCATTTACTTTCCACTCGAACAAGCTCCGAAGAAATCGTCATTTACCTAGTACCCTACTTTATGTCCCTAATATCAGTGTACTGTTGTACAGTGTAGCTAGGAAGGAAGGACTATAAATACCCCCAACACTGAACACTCCTATAAGAGCCATTATCATTGGTGGCGTATGAGTTGAGTAATATCCTTCTCGTATTCACGTTTCATCAATTTTACGAGCGCAATTCTTCATATATAGAACAAACATTTTGTAGAATACATTCGGCAGAAATATATAGGTATACCCGCTCCACTTCAGCAAAGTAATGTTGCAAAATGTCACGTAAATGCGATCCAGGTGAATCCTTTAAGTATACCCAACCCACATTTTTGTGATTACAATATATATATTTACTCGCACGCATGTCGGCCATAAAGATTTAGTCTGTAACCATCTTCTTCTCATAAAGCATCCCAACATCCCAGCATTGCAGAATTCAGCGTTGTTAACCAAACCCGTTTCAAATGTCTAGGTTCAATTTTGTGTCCCCCCACCATCCTTCCCAAACCAACCTTCTGCACCCTTGGCGTCGTCGTAAAAATTCGATAAGAAGGGTTCACAATGGCACTCTGGAGGACAATGTCATGGTGGCAATTTTGTTGGTCGCTATTCTCAACGACACGACCGACGACGACGTCGCGTCGTGGCCATAAAGCTTAGAATAACGTGCATACCTATATAAGGATTCTATACTCTGCAGCGCTTGTTGTTTTACTCCGAAACCGCTGCCACCGCTGATGCTCTCTAAACGGAAACAACCCGTGCCTTGCCCTTCCATCAAGAACCACCTGTGGTGGTATACGAGTATATGGCTCGAAACAGTAAGATCTAGATACAGTTTAGCATTGCTATAAGGAGCAATAGTTGTGCACGTAAAGGACATAAAAATCTTAAAATTCATTGTTATATTGGCCCCAAGACGATGATGATGATGATGGCCACGGCCATAGCAGTCTGGTATCAGTCGCATCCTAAAAGTTAACTTGCAAAAGCATATTGCGCTTTACAACCTTGGTTGTGTTTTGTGTTTTGTGTAGTTCTAGTTTTATTGACGTGGTTATTGTTTTGTTATGTTCCGTCTATGTTTTGTCTCAGCTTATAACACAGAGGAGAATTTCACCGATGATATTAGTTGTTGTTAGATTTTAGTATGCACACTATGAATCAAGGTCTGACCAATTATTTTTCTAGCAAACTATTTCGCCATGTTATTAATTTGTTGATTCGCGGTTTCAGTTTTTATGGCAGTTTTTTTATGCGATCTGTCTGAACAACATTGCAAACTCGACTGCTAGAAGCTAGAATTACACCTTCGACGTTAGCGGTCAGTTCTGTATTGTATGTACATACAGAATAGATGTAATCTAACTTTCTTTATACATAATAGCTCAGAATAAAGCGAGTCTACTTATGTAACTCAACGAGTTTGTGTCATTGTGGTACACAGTATACTACATGGTGGCAGCGGTGGGAAATAAATTAAACAACATAATAAATCATGCCAGAAACATCGATGGCGACTTCTTCAGAACCCAGTAGAAGCTTCATGGTTAAGTCACCCGATCCATTTACATTTTCTAATTCGGCGGAATGGCCCAGGTGTAAAAGGCGATTTTTTTTTTAAACTATGCGCGCACTCAAGGGGTTATGAATACCCTTAAAATGTTTATACACAGTGCGAGCGAGTGGATGCAATTTCGGAGGAAATTTATAAAGAAAGATTCCAAAACACTAAATGGAAAGCTTCTAATAAAGTTATCAGCGGTCCTGATGGTTTTAAATTAAACGTTAGAGGCATGTTTAGCGCTAAAATTGAAAGTAGGTCCGAAATTGTAGAAACCTTTGTTAATGTTATACACAATCTGAAAATGCCATTACTTAGCCTAAACACTAGTGAAAAACTTAAACTCATTTTAAGAGTTTTTGGTAATGTCTCATTTGGAAACGAACACTTAAAATCGACAGTGGAAGTGGAAAAGGAATTTCCAGAGATTGGTGCAATTATAAACTTTGAATACGAGATCAAATTAAAATGTGAGTCCCAATATCATTGAGGGATAAATTGAAGGGGAAACTCGATGAAATTGTAGCACAGGGGGTTATAAGACCAGTTGACGAGCCTACAAGCTGATGTTTTCCATTAGTAATAGCACCAAAAGCAAGTGGCGATATTCGCCTTTGCGTGGACTTGATAAAGTTGAATTTAGCTGGAGAGAGAGAGATTCATCCAATGCCGGTTGCAGATCATACCCTAGCGCAACTGTCAGGAGCGAAGATTTTCTCCAAGTTAACGTCTAAACTCAGGATTATGGCAAGTACAACTTAAATCTAATTCACAAAAATTTACCACATTCTTAATCCCGTTCGGCAGATATTGGTTTTTAAGGTTACTCTTTGGGATTTCGTTAGCGGCAGAAATTTTCCAAAAGCTTATGCAAAATATTTTGAAAGGTATACCGAATGTAGTGTTTCAGACAGACGACATATTAATGTTTGCCCCTACAGTAGAAAAAACACGACTACACGCTTAGACAAATTCTAAAAGCCTTGCACGGAAATGGTGTCACATTAAATAGAGATAAATGCGAAATAGACATCATCACACTAAGATTCCTTGGATACAAAATAGGTCAGAATGGTATTCGCCTATGCGAGTCTAAAGTGTAGGCTATAAAAAATTATCCGACACCAATTAACATTACAGTGCTAAAAAGGTTTCTTGGTATGGTAAACTTTCTGGGGAAGTTTACCCCGTATTTATCCGATCGCTGTAGCCCGTTGAATGAACTTCTTCGTAGCAACGTGGGTTTTCATTGGGGGTACCCACAAGACGAAGCATTTGGGGAGATGAAGAAAATGTTGTCCCGTGCACCTGTTCTCAAATTATACAGCCCAGAACATAAGACAATATTATCATCTGATGCATCATCTTTTGGGTTGGGATCAGTTTTGTTACAGGTGGATGATGAAGGTAACCTACGGCCAGTCGCATATGCATCGAGAACACTTTCAGAAACTGAAAAGGGATATGCCCAAATTGAGAAAGAGACACTCACTATCACTTGGGCGGCAACAGAGAAATTTCCAGAATAACATTTAGTATTGAAACGGACCATAAACCATTAATATCTATCTTTTCAACCAAACATCTGGACGACTTAACACCTAGATTACAAAAGTTTAGGATGAAAATGATGAAATTTGCTTATGGAATCTATTATACAGCTGTCAAATATTTTGTTGCTGCGGATGCACTTTCACGACACCCTCTACAAGAAAATGAAAACGATGACTAAGCGAAAGAAAGTCAAGCTTTTATTAACCACATAATTTCAAGGCTCCCAGTTACTCAAACAAAACTTAAGACAATATCCGATGGCCAACTAAACGACAAAATATTAACTTTAGTAGTGGAATACTGCTTGAAAGGTTGGGCAGATCGATATAAAATAAAGCCAGAGCTAAGACAATACTACAACGAGCGCTTCAACTTTTCAATTAATAACATGCTTCTCGTGCATGGCAATCAGCTAGTCATACCACCTAAACTGCGAACTGATATTCTTGAAAATATACACGCCGGTTCGTAAAGTGTAAGGCTAGGGCCAGACAGTCCGTTTGGTGTCCTGGATACACTAAAGACATCGAAAGTTTTATACAAAAATGCTCGATTTGCATCCATCAAGTAATTCCACGACACCAAAAATTAATCAGCAGTGAATCTCCAGAACGTTCTTGGCAAATAGTGGGCGTAGATCTATTTTATTCTAATTTGATAACTTATATACTAATTAGTGATTATTTTTCTCGATACCCTGAGATAACAGTTCTAGAAAAAGAAACAACCATATGAAATCTGTATTTTCCAGGCATGGCATCCCGGACGTTGTGAGATCAGACAATGGGCCTCAATTCCAGACACTTAATTTTTCAACCTTCGCTAAATTTGTTAAAGAGTGGGAATTCCATCACGAGACCTCATCACCGAGGTATCCTCAATCAAACGGATTTATCGAGAGTTCCGTAAAAAAAATAAAGTCACTTCTAAAGAAAAATACGGATCCATATCTTGCATTGCTGGAGTATCGGGCAACGCCACTAGCAAATGGTTTTTCTATAGCAGAACTACTAATGGGAAGGAAAATTAGTACAACCCTACCCATCCTTGAAAATCAACTGTATCCCAGATCGGATCTAGACGAAGTTAAGAAAAGAGACCGACGGCTTAAAGAAAGGCAAGCGAAAGACTATAATAGACATCATGGGGTGACCTCTAGAGCACAATTCAAAATAGGCGATGTGGTGTGGATTCGTGATATCAGCGAATGGGGGAGAGATGAAAAACTCACGGGCACCCCGAGAGTCGAAAACCGGGAACGAAATGCTTCATGAGAAAGTAATCTCCAGCAAATTCCAAGTTGTCCCGGAGAGATATGTGACGACAACAAAATCTGGCCGAGTAATTAAATTTCCTATTAGGTATATGCACTCCTAAAGCGTTTTGCCAAATTATTTAATCAAATTCTTCAAATTATGTTTCTCTTATCTTTATTTGTGAACTACTATTGTGAATTAAAATTATTGCTCTTATTTTAATTCTATGCACTTATTTTTGATTGATTTTCTAAATCAATACCAATGCTTTCACAAAAAAACATTACATCTTCCCCTCCCGGGTATACCAAAGAACTTCGCTCCCTCCACAATAAACGAAACAAACTTTCGAAAAAATTTCTTAAATCAAAATCTAGCTCTGACTTTTCTAACTACACCTTAACTTATGAAAATTTCTCTGTCTTATGTGAATCTCTATACTCAAACTACCTTTCCAAAATGCAAAATGACCTGATATATAACCCGAAATTGTTTTTCCAATTTATAAATAGCAAAAGAAAGCACGATGGTTACCCAGCAATATTGAAATTGGGTGAAACTTCGTCTGCTGATCCTACAACTATATCCAACCTTTTGCGAAATTTTTCGGTACTGTTTTTTCTTGCCACAATACTGAAGCTGATTTAAGTTATTTTAGTTTCATGAACGGCTTCGCTCAGACTTCATTAACTTCCATCATAATTGATGCATCTTCAGTCATCGATAAGATAAACCTGCTCAAAAATGATTATTCTTCGGGTCCTGATGGAATTCCTTCAATTGTTTTAAAAAAAATGTATGAACAACCTAGCACAACCTCTCACTGCCCTTTTTCAGCTGTCTACTGCAACTGGAGTTTTCCCTAAGCTATGGAAGGATCCTTTCATAATACCGATTCATAAAAAGGGACCTAAAAATGATATTGCTAACTACATACCTATAGCAAAACTCTCATGTATCCCAAAACTTTTTTGAAAGCATTATCTAAGATTTCCTTTTCTTCTATTGCAAACCAATTTTCTCACCTAAGCAACATGGATTTTTGAAGGGAAGGTCAACGACCACCAACCTCACTGAATTTGTGTCCAGTACACTTTGTGCCTTAGAAGAATGTAAAGAAGTCGATGCAATCGCTACTGATTTTAGCAAAGAGTTCGACAAAATATCGCACAATATTATTCTACTCAAACTAAAAAAGCTCGGTTTCCCCCCTTTAATAATATCATGGATTACTTCCTATTTGGCTAACCGTCAATATAGGGTTACATTTAGGCCTTGTGTATCAAACTTAATATGTGGAACATCAGGTGTCCCACAGGGAAGTCACCTAGGACCTCTTATTTTTGGGTTAACCACAAATGATGTAGACAAAATCTTTTCTTATTCCGATGTTTTAATCTATGCAGATGATATGAGATATAAACATATTTCCAATTCTGCAGATGCCCAATCTCTGCAATTCGAATTGGACAAATTCCATATTTGATGTCAAAAAAACCTTCTGGAACTCAACATCAAGAAATGCCAAGTCATAACCTATTTCCGTAAGCGCACTCCCTCCTTACAAAGAAAATATACTCTAAATAATAAACCAATTCGTATAGTCACTTCAATCCGTGATCTAGGTCTTTTATGTGACTCTCAACTTAATTTTCGTGACCACATTGATAGTTCCATAAACAAAGCTAACTCTTCTCTTGGATTTATTAAACGCTGGTCTAAAGAATTTGCCGATCCTTATGTCACTAAATCCCTTTATATGACTTTCGTTAGACCCCTTCTCGAATATTCATCTCAGGTCTGGTCCCCCTATTATCAAGTCCACATTAAACGAATTGAAGCCGTCCGGCGAAGATTCATTCGCTTTGCCTTACGTGGTCTGTGTTGGGATGATCCTTTCAACCTTCCACCATATTCAGAACGTCTTAAACTTTTAGGCTTACAAGCTTTGTATACCCGCCGTAAGAATGCTGACATCCTGTTCATTAATCAGTTATTAAATGGTTGTATTGATTGTCCTATTCTCCTCCAAAATATTTATATTTATACGAATCCCCGTCGTTTTAGATCCGTTACTTTGTTTCGACTCCAATACCACCGCACTGAATACGGCCAAAATGAGCCCTTAACTAGAATGTTGAGCACAGTCAATAATTCCAACGTATTTGATCTTTATTTAAGTAAACCCGCCTTAAGGCATGTACTCATAAATTCCTGAAAACCTTTCTTTAATATTGATTCAAGACTGTTCTTTTTTGTTTGTATTATACTGATTGTTTAGAATTTAAGTCACTATATTGTATATAATTTTTGTAATATATAATGATATTCTAGTATTTAAGACTTAGTTTTTAAGTGGCTTGTGTTAAGCTTAATAATAAAATTAAAATTAATAAAATCAAGTTATTTATTTTTACAAAAGCTGAATTTGAGTTCAAAAATCTGTATGCACATTATTATGTTAATAGCTCTGTTTCGCCTTGTATTCAATAAATAAGCAGATTTTGTAAGTTATAAGGTTCGTTTTTTTATCAGGAAATACAAATAAAAAAACTAAGTATTTTAATGATTCTTTATTGTTCATGTATTTTGATGCAGAGGTTGCACTCTTCAATTAAGTACATTGTGATACACGACCCGTGAACATGCCACAAATAATTGACCATGAGAAAAACATGGATAATCTAGATTCAAACCAAAAACTTTTAAGGATTGGCCTTGTGATTTGTTAATTGTCATGGCGAATGCAAGACGGATCGGAAATTATAGTCTTATAAGCTCAAACCGCATATTGGTTAGGATCAATGGGAACCTCGGAATGAGAACTTCCTCACCTTCGAATTTTCTTTGGAGTGTCGTCGTGTAAATCACATGGTTCATCAATTTACTTAGCATCAAACGCGTACCGTTGCTAAGTGTAGGTTGGTTTATGTTTCGACGGATGATTACTACGGAGCCAACCTTTAGCGTAAATGATGTAATGCATTGTTCTAATGATCTCATTCGGAATTATGTAGTTTAGGCCATCTTTATTCTTAGCCGCTAAAATCGCTCGCTTACTCAACCATTCATTATGTTTATAGTTAGTAATGATATTTGGGAATACTTTGTTGATACGTTCGTCTTTTGATGAAACAAAGTTACAGAAATTATGAGGAAATAAAATCAATTCGCTCGATTTGGCGACAGGTACTCGACCATTACCGATAGTCAGCAATTTCTCAGGGAAATCTTCAGCAGATATAATGTATCATTAAGCAATGCAACTCTTGTTTGTTGTCAGCTGAAGTTTTTTCCATAGAAGAAGATGAGGCAATCGTTTATTTCGTCGGCAGCCTTGGAATTACTGATAGTATTCGGCGAAATCGCCAGACAGTAAAATCATTGCTCCTCCAAAACATCTTGAGTCAATGCGTAGATCTTCCAATGTTTGGTTAAGTGCTTCTAATGCACATTTATTCGCTATTGTGCATTCCTCCCACCTCATGATTTTCGATGCTGATAAAACTTTGGCTATTGCTATGTTGGTTCTTCAATAGTTTGAATATCTAACGGCAATTTTAATGCTGAATGAAGGCATTCTTTTAACAACGTGTTTGCTATTCTAGAAGAAGCAACTGCAACCGCAATGTTGGATCTCACACGAATAATGGCTAAAACTACTGTCATGTCGAATGTCTTACCAGTTCCACCAGGGGCATCCAGGAAATATAAACCACCATTTTCATCATCAATAGCCTTCATTAATGTATCACAAACTTCCTGTTTTGGGGTCAACAGGGGTACATTCATTTGAAGTACTAAATCTTATTCCTGGTGATCATATTTACGTTCCCGTTCCAATTCTCGATTAAATGTCATTTATTTCACGATTTGGCGCTGGCATTCATAACCTGACTAATAAACTACCCCACATGAGGTAACACATGTCATCGATCAAGAGTATGTATCTCCTCATTCATCTCAATATCGTGATATCTGGAACTGACACATGTAAAATATCTTGTGACATATTCCTTATATTTGTGCCAAAGGTTAGATGGGTTCGATGTAAAGCATGTCGAAATGATGGTAGCAAATAATGTGCGTATCTGACTTGGAGATACAGAGATAATGGCTTCAACGATTGTCGTATCCCAATGGGTATCGTTTTCTAGTAAATTGAGTTATTCACTTGCAGTAGGATATGTTGGAAATATTATACCATTAAACGTCCGTAGTGTCTCAAATGACGTTGGCCCACGCACATTTACCAGCATTAATCGCAAATAGAAACATTCACTGATTATTACTGATTATTGATTTCTGAAAAAAATTATTACATTACATTACATTACATTTTAACTACGCCGCTGATCAATCTACGAAGTAGAGACACAGAAGCACTGGCAACTAGACCATTGGCTTAAACTTTTACATAAATTAATACAACAGAGAGAGAGAGACAGAGTTAGGAAGAACACACAACAGAAGAAACACATGTCAACAGCACGTGGTTGGTTTCCGACGGTCATCCATCGAAGTACAAACCACGCGCAACGATGCTTGATTTCGCTGATCTATGGGAAGCGATGCTTTCATCGTAGCCAAGGCCGTTGACTAAAAAATTATAATTATAAAATTTTCAACCAAACGACAAAATTACGTTTAGCTGTCATTTGCGTTTTGTTATTCCATGTCAGATGCGTTTTTTTTATACCACGTTTTATAGTGACTTTTATTCTTTTTGACGTTTTATGTCACGTCACCCGGGAATGCGGTCGAACGGGATGAAAAGTATCCGTCTCCTTCTTGAGGTATTAAAAGTGTTACAACTCTTTTATATATATAGATATAGCTTATTGCCAGTCAGAAAATGTCAAATTTTATTGATGGATGTCGTAGATAATTAACTTAAATTAAAATTCGTTTCAAGATTTTGACGATCTTACGTCATTTTGAATTCGCAGTCGAGTTGATAGTTGACCAACCAGTGAATATAAAAGTGGGACATAATCGTCTTTTTTTCGGTGTTTATTTGTTGCGAAGTTAATAATTTTTACCAAAACACGACTATTTACCCAATTATGAGATTCAAAAAGGGGATTTCTCTCCATATTTCATATAACCCATTATTAATTAACCTCTCTACTTTTGAGCAGCATGTAAGCGACGTTTATAAATACTTACTAGTTAAATAATGAATGCGATCATTTTTGCAAGGAAACACAATGCAAACATACCCTTTCATTGCCACAAGATCTGATTTATTGGAAAGAAACGTCAAACATATAAAAAAATTTTAAAATGAACATTTAAGAATACACAGATAAAGAAAAATTAAACTTTTTGTTATTTATTACTGCTTTATATATATCCCATTTTATTTGCATCTTTTAATCCAAGTTTTAGTATTCTTAAATGCCTTTAATCTGAAGAAGTAAAAACAAATTAATTGTAGATTTTAGTTATTAGACACAAGATGGGTTATACCAACTTAAAAATACAAAAAATCTGGCTGCTGCGGATCGTTCTTTTGGAAAATCCTGCTTTGTTGCCGATAGATTTACCAAAAAAACAGGACTACTGACTGAGATCACCAAAATCATGGATCATACAAATTATGGGGCATTCCCCAACATCGTAAAATCTTTTTACTTTCCACAACGATAGGTAATGTGATGGATCAGAGCGTTTCCATTTAGGAGGCGTGGTATTCGTCTACTTTATGAGAATTGTTATCAATTATATGGAATTGCTCGATTAACTACACTATTAAAATGTTTGCAAAAAGGAGTGAGATCAGACTGAAACCAAGTCCTTTTATACAAAACCCTCTGTATAATAAGTTAGTCCTGAAAAGTAGTGAAGTTTAAAATTGTTCATTTCTTAAATCTAAACTAAAAACACAAATGTATCCCTTCTAAATTCCAAACGTTTATTTTACGTATTGATTTTACTCAACTCAAGCTTTAATCTACTTAAAGCCTATTATCTCTTTAATCTTTTGCTCAATCTCATTTACATAAATTTATCATAATGTTGCTCTAACAAGTGTTTTATCTTCAATTATCCTTAATGCTCCTAACAGTTTATTTTCCTATTATAGGAGAGATAATCGCCTCATTACCAGTTCTAATAATGATATCCTTTCTAGGACAATCAAAGTAAATATATAATTATCCTTTGAAAAGACACCAAAGAAAAATATCCTTCCATTGATATTTACGTATATAGAAATAGGGACGCCAAGAGCCAAGACCAAAAGAAGTACCACTTAATGCCAAACAGATAGTTTGACAATTAATCGCCTTCTAGTTATAATATAAAGACATCCTTGTCAAGGACCCTCTAATATAGAGATAGAGGAAGCTGGAAGCATTAGGGACAATTTGTTAACCATAAGTGCCTGAAATTTAAGCAAACACAAAGTATACACACACACATATATTCACAAACACACGCACACCGCCTGAAGGATTAAAATTAACTTACAAGGATCATCCTTTTTTGAAAAACCTTATCTGTTCGGTAGCACACTGACATTTCGTCCTGTTTGGCTGTTTTTTTTTTTTTTAATTTTATTTACGAAAACCAAAAGCACAATAATGGACTTCACTTCTTTATATAAGGACACCAGAGACCAGACCAGACAACTATATGATATCTGATTGAATTTGATATTTCGGCCAGGAGAGTGAGGATGTGACAGGCGACAGGACATCAACTAATCCAAAATGTCAAGTGTCTAACGATGCGTTAAATTTGAAATGATGCCAGGAGTTTTATTTTTGAGAGAAGATAATCCAAGCTGAGGGATTGCTCTAGTTGAGATGTTTAATCGAAGGATAACAAGTGATTTTATTGAAAAGTGAAATCATTTATTATTTTTGTGTGTGTATATTATTCACTTAACTTGGAAAATTGAATAGAAAATACCACCACTTTTGTGTCTTTATCTAATTCATTTTTATTTTCGAAGGATTACTTAAGGATTAGAGCAGCTAATTATTGAAATAGTTTATTCGTCGTAATGTTAAACCTGTCTGGGTGCGTCTGTCTGTCGTAAATGCTTTTTGTAAATTTTAATCTCACCAAATTATAAGACAAATTATGTACCTAGAGAGTCTTGTTTCAATGCAAGATTCATTCTATGGGTAGGTAATACACATCCATACATATTATATAACTCCTGTCGGCTTGTTGTTTTTGGTTTGGTTCCGATGGTTGCTTGTAAGCTTGTGTGCATCGTGCAGACTTAATTTTCGGGTTTCGTAATCCTTTTGTAATTACTGGTGGGATGGATATAATCGGAGAACGTGTAATTATCTAACTTGGAAATGTATATGTATTAAATTCCAGATGAAATCTAATGAAAATTCGTTAAATATACTTTTACCCGGTTTGGCAATGGCTATTTGATTTAAAAGAGAACGAAGATAGATTACACGATTTCGGGATAATAGCTGAAGAAGAAAGGATAACGAAAAATAACTTTTTTTTTTTTTTTAAGTTGATAACTTTAAAGGCCGGTGATCATTTTGGGGTTTAGCATTTTTTCTATATGTAGAAGTAGGCCCTTCCTTTTAAGGAGGAATTTGGGGAATCTGGCTTTTAGGATATTAGTAGAAAGAGTTTATTGGTCGATTTTCTGGATTTATAAAAGTAATTTGTAAGGAATTTATAGTTAGGGTATATTGCATATTAAGCTTTAAGCTTAAATAAGCTTTTGTTTAATAATACTAATTTTTATCTTGCTTTTACCCCCAATGGCGGGGTTTTATTCAAACTTGACATTATTAAAGGAAAATCTCAAAATAATGTTACGTCCATGGCGTGAGTCTGTCTGTGTGTCTCTTGATTCACTGAATAACGAACGGGATTATAAACGGATACAAACATTCTCAGCAATTTTTAGCGGTTAGATCAATAGAGGAGCTGTCGTTGCATACATTGGCAGAACTAGTGGACTTTATCAAAGCTAGCACTTAGGAAAACAGTTCCCATAGAAAGGCAATTTAATAAATTGAGCTAAATAGATGAGGCATGTATTCTACCGGCACTGATCAAAATAGTGGCGAAAGTTATACTGTAAGAAAGAAGAGGAACAACACTATTCACATTTGAGATTCTATAAGATTTTATCGACTTTATGGACTGCTTCCATTCAGTGAAATTCCTGGGATTCGTTTTGTACACTTCCTGCTTTACATAATCCCGTAAAAAAAAAGTCTGGTGCAGTCAGGTCAGGTGACCTTGGGGCCCAGCATAAAGTGCAGTTTGTGGATATCAATTTGTTTGGGAATTTTCGTTGGAGCTCCGCCATAACTTGTGTGGCTACATGTGCACTTGCTCCATCTTGTTGAAACCGAATCCTGCTGAAAGGGATACGTCTTTGGCGAAGTTATGGGTAAAAAACTCCTTCAACATCTTTGAATAACGGTCCCCATTGACAGTTTGTGTTACACCGTTTTCTTCAAAGAAGTATGGCCCGACAATACACCGTGATGAAACTGCGCACCACAAAGTGATTCGTTCTGGGTGCAGTCTTGTCTCATGGAGCATTTCTGGATTACACTCACTCCATATACGGCAATTTTGCTCTTTAACATTGCCGTTTAAGTCAAAATGGGCCTCATCAGACATGAACAAACAATTTATCAATGTGTTGTCTTCTTCGGTCATTGCAATCATTTTTCGGCAAAATTCCAGGCGAGCACATAAATCCTGAGGGTTTAACTTTCATGTAATTTGGACTTTGTACGAAAACAAGTATATGTCATAATGAAGTATCCGTTGTAATGACCGTCTGCTAACTCCAATTTGGACTTACACTTAGAACTGTCTGTATTGCCGATGCAACAGCCACGATTGTATCCTGAACCTGAATATTGAGATCTCGATGATACGGTCTTCGTTCGAAGCTTCCAGATTCGGCAAACATGTTCACCAGCCTCACAATGGTCCATCTACTTGGGGGAGTACCGCCAAACTCCAGCCTAAATTCCTAAATGTACTATCCAAATCCCTTTTTCAGTATCTCAAGCATTCATTTAGATAAATCTAAATAGTAGCCTATAAAATAAAAAAAAAAATAAGCCGATTACCCACACTGAAAAAAAGTTATTAAGTTTTATTTTTGTAGCGCGATTCGTGGGCCACTCTCTATTTTCAGAGTGATCGGCAGACGCATTCGCGATTAACCATCTATACTGAACGAAGTATTTTGACTATGCTGATTTCAGAGTTCTGCTTTTATATCAAACGACATGAACCAAAATTTGTAAGCCGAAGCCACAAAGTGGAACGTAACATATATACAAGGTGGTGGAAAAACTGTCTCTCTCGTGGTCGAGACTCAGAATGGCTTGAGCGTATTTCACACGCACCTGGAAGTCAAAAGCTAATAGATAATGTACTGTCTGCACTTTAACAGGAATCATCTTCAAGCCCTTCACTAGAATTATCTGTAAAGACCGTTGATTAAGTCCCATGCCGTCTGATTGATACTCCGATATCCTCTACGACATCTTCAGCTACTGCTGCTATATTCACAGTAGAACGGTAACTCTGGGGCCGCGCCGGCCAGACATGTTACTTTGTTTTCCATATTCCATACTCTTCAGTATGACCGGGTAAATATCGTACTGGCGTCAAACGCACGTGAAATCTATGGAAGAATTCATGCTGTGCCAACACCACCGTTGAATTATTCCCCATCGGAGCAATCGTTCCGCATTCTTTTTGATGTTTACTTCATGTTACTTTACAAGAATTAAATTTTTGACGTCATTTGAAAACATTTTAGCATAGTCCGGTATTATAAGCCTCCTGTTTAGCCTTGTGTGAATGAAGTGCAAAAGAGAAAGAAAGCATGAAAAGATGAAATAGAAACAAATACATATATCCGAACAAGCGCGGGTAGGATTTTCCCTGCGTGTTTTTGACGTTTCTCTTTCTACTCTTTCTTTCTTTTTTGGATTTGCTTGATTTAATTTTCGATGTTGATAAATAAACACCAATAAAAATGGTTGACGAATTTAAATGGAGCAATGAAATAACTTCTGAGCTCATTTTGAATTACCAAATGCACACCATTCTTTATAATCCTTGTCATCCGGAATATACTCGTATAAATACCTTTGCCTTCCATTTTTCTTTTAAAAAATCATTTTTAGTTCAATATCTACACTGGGCAACAAATAAATATAAGATAGCTGTCAAATAAACGCGCAGTTCTTCAAAAGAATATAACTAAGAGTTGCGCTTTACATTCACGCGCCGTGTAATACCTGACATATTCAGGTATGGTGATGACCTTGGTATATCTGTTCGTGAGCTTCGCGCGTTTTGTATTAAAGTACATTAATTTAAGTCGATGAATAAGTGATGCGCAGAGGAAGAATCGATCACACTTGGAAAGAGTTAGAGAGAGCTGTACCATGGATTCGGAGTTGAGCAACTCTTAAACTGCGGTAATTCGTTAGCTCGTTTCTTAAAGCTCTCACCTGACAATCACCAACAAATTACTGGAAATTCACCCATTTAGACATTTCGTTGACATGGTTTCTTTTTGTATTCGTCACGATGACGTTTTATAATATATTATATCGAATTTTGATAAGTCACAAATATTAATTGTCTGTTGAAGTGTGGATGTATGTGGAACGCGAATAGAGTTTAAACGATGAGTGAAAGAAGTTAACGAGAATTTTCCGAAATCATGCACGTCAGCAGCGACAAAAAAACACGCGTGGTTAAAGTTCGAATAGATATTATATCAAATCCGCGTTAATTGAAAGGAAGATGCAGCCTGTGTTGTAATAAAAATAACTTAAAGTTATAAAGATATAAAGTGTAAATCATTCAGTGTCTCAATGAAAATGACTTGTTTTTTCCAGAAACCAAAGCACGAACGCTGATGTAGGTAAATATTGTTTTTGAAACAAAACACAGATTTTCGGAGTCATCAAAACCGTTTGCATTGTAGAAAATCGATACTGCGGTTAACAAATTTTCAGCTAGATGGAGTATTGGTCGTTTTTTTGTCAGCTAGAGTGAAAGTCTGACGGCTGACAATTTTTGTTCCACAACTGCACTATGCTGTTGGTCAATGCGAGTATTTTTTTCCAATAAACAATTCATGAGGCTATGCACGATCTCTCTCTCTCAGTCGAAATTGATATTTGCCAATAATCAAAATTAATAATAAGAAATTAAAAATTATTAATTTGGATTTAAATGGAAAGAAGTCGGCTTACAAATTACGATATCGATTTTGAAGAAATTTTTGACAAAACCTCAACACAACTCGGAGACAATAAAAAAAAATTAAGTAAACAGTTCCGCAAAATATCCCATTTGGTGAATAAGTTTGTTTTTCTTTTATCATTTTTATTGCCTATTAAATGTTTTGATTTTTCGAAACTAGAGACCTAAACGTTTCGAACATAAATCGATTAAAAGCAATTCAAAAAGCTACCCTTAACTGCGAAGAAAAAAAACCCTTGCAGGCAATCAGTAGCAGACTCTTACGTTTACGAGTAGATTTTATCTTTTCCCTCTGCATTCAATTTGATTTGGTATCGGTTGTTTTTTTTTCTTTAGCTTTTTTCCACTCGAACTCCATTTGGGTGTCTCGGACGTGATCGGCATACAAAAGGACTCTTTTGATTAGGCATCTTTGGGATGACTAGCTTGTGTGTGTTTTCTTGGAATACGAAGAATATGTGAGCTTAAAGTTGACAAAAGAATTCCCCATTCCAACTTTTCTTGTCCAAATATGTACGAGTATGTGTCTTATTGTTGTGTCTTATTTGTTCTATGCCATTTGTACAAAATGTCTTAGAAAAGTTATCTAGGATCGGCTCCAAGTGGATAACATGCTAGTATAAGAACAAAATCCCTAAATCTTGATTATAAGAAAAATTCTTTCTGTTTGCATTGGTTCCTAATGAGTTTGAACTTCGAAACATCGTCTGCCCGCCCGCCAGTTTCTGAAAAAAAAAACCGGAGGAGGAGAATATTCCTCTAGGAACTTCCGCCAATATGAGGAAAGCATAAAATTTGGCGAAAATGCAACACAACCACTATCATGCCAGCACCTGAAGGCATCGTAAAACATTTTTCTTGCGTTGCAAGCATAAGGCGTGCGGCGTGCGGTGTGGTGGTTGGTGGTGGTTAAAACGCTGGTTTAGCTTCAACGTTATAAATAATAAGGTCACAGGTGCTGCGTTTATTAAAGTCATAAACCATGATGATGCTAAGCAACTCTTCAAGTTCTACCTTTAAAAGGTGCCCTGCTTAGGAAGCGATATGAAGTGAACACTGGGTGTTTATTAGTGTCTACGACTTTGGCGTTCTGTTCGTTTGCCGCTGGATGGAGGAAGCAGTATAGTAGCAGTAGCAGCAGCGGTTGGGATTTATGATTTTTTGATAATGCTAAGGATTATGTGTGATTATGCTTTATTACCCTTAAGTGAGAGTATAAACACTCGTGGAAAATAATATGCTAGCGAACTGGGAATTGCCAGCAGGGGCAGCGAGATAGATAATGTATGACTTGGGCACTGAAAAGTTCGGTCTATCCGTCCTCGGCTGCGGCGGTGGCGGTCCTGGCAGCAGATATAGTTAATGTGACCAAATTTATTGTCTGTTGATGAATTGTCAAAACATGTTTACGAGATAAAACAAAGTGTTTCAAGATGCATTAAATGTAAGAAAGGACTCTGAAGGATTTAAAAGGAAATTCAAGTGATTCTACTCCAATTATTTCTATGACTATTTGGGGACTGGTAAGTCACTGGACAATTATTTTGCTTGGCAATAAGAGCCTTAAACCTGTTTCAAACAAATCTCGCACGATGGAAATGAAGAACAGAAAACGGGAAGAATACATCGATGCTGATTTGAATGTGATTTCCTATTATATACCGCCTTCAAGACTGAAGCGGGAAAGAGGAAAATTCTTCGAACCCGTAGGATGGTAGAAAAGTCAATCAATCTTCAAAAATTAGGCTTTTTCAACGGATTAGTTGGTAAGCATAAGATCGACGAAAAATCACAAGATAACGAGGCAACCGTCGCGTCGTCACAAAAAATTGTGAACTACGAACTACTTATAGGCAAAAATTCAACTTTGGATGTTGCAGAACTCAGGTAGTTGCCAGTAGTTCGGTAAGCTTTACAGATAACGGTTTGATACGAGCACATAGTTCTGCAAGGAACCTACCCTACCCTGTTGTAAGTATTGATCAAATAGACTTGGACATCATATGCATTATATCAATTATACTATCGGATATATAATTCACATATGTTCTCATTATGTCCACCATAAGTTAAGGGCCTAATATTTTCGAACATCGATGTCATTCTTTTCCACAATTAAGTACGGCAAAGGACTATTGGAGCTCGAAATATGAGAACAATCTAAATTTCGTAAGGAGAGGGTCAAAATTCTGGCTTCAAAATACTGCTTTTCAAAATTCTGCTTTTAAAATGAAAATTCTCCTTTTCAAAATTCTGTTTCTCAAAATTCTGTCCTTCAACCAAAATGACAAAAGTTCTGCTAATTTAGAAAAAAAAATTAATTCACTTATTAATTGCGATATAGGTAATATAGGGCAAGTTTTGGATTTGTTAAAAAAAAATCTATAGCCTAAACGGCTGTAACTTGGTACTAAGGCATTTTAGGTGATTGTCTAAAATAAATTTTTGAATCGCTGTTTTAGCCCCAAAAATAACGGTACTTGCCATGCAAATGTTTTAAGCATCTTTAATATCTCGAAAACGGCTATAACGATTTTGATAAAAAATAAAATGCACGAACTTGCTCTTTTGTTCGATCACATCGTATGCAAAAGATTTCTATTAAAAATCTGAATATATTTTTAAAGTTGTTTTTTACTTAATTTATTATACATACAAAATTTATTTAATTTATTTCTAAAAAAAATGGTATGAGAATCTTAAATATTTAATAATATGAGCTTAAAAACAAAAGATTAAATCGGCTTAATCTAAGAAAGAATAATTCAAAATTCTGATATAACATAAATTAAAAAAAAAAAATGCTTTTAAAAATACAAAAAAAAATTATTAATTAAAAATATTGGTACGCAGTATAAATTGAGCAACCTAAACCTATATATGAGTAAAATACAGTAAGGATCGGTTAAGCCATTTACGAGATAGTCGAAAGCAAAACAAACGGTCCAATGGAAAGTACCGTTTTTAGACATTTAGAACATTTTTTTTACAACCATATGATGGGTCGTACCTAAAAAGCTGCACTGATTTTTTTTTTAAATCAAAATCATTAAAGCCGTTTCCGAGAAAAATAAGCTTTAACGTAACGGTTACATGGCAGGTACCGTTATTTTTTCACCTAAAAAAAATCGATTTCCCCCCTGTACAATATCTTAAGAACTCTATATACCAAGTTTGACAGACAGACATACAGACGGACAGAATTTTTAGACCATCTTTTTCGTCTTCGCTTTCATCGTAATGCCATGTTTGATTATTAAATCAAAACTTTTTTTTTCCACGAATGGATAACTTGCCTTCTAGTACCTATAATCGCATCAAGACTGGCAATGTAACTTCTACCACAGTTTTTAATATTAAAAATGGTCTTCAGCAGGGAGCGGTTAACTCGCCAATTCTCTTCAGCACTTACACCAGCGATTTGATAGGTAGTCTAACTTAGGCAATTGCGTATGCCGACGTTCTAATTGCGTACAGAACAGCTCATACAGTTGAGGTCATCAAAAATCTTTTGCAGAGTGACTTCGACAAGATTCAGCGATATTGTGATGATGTAAGAACTCAGAAACTATTCTGGTTAGGATTCTGTTGTCTAGCGCCTCAAGGGATAAGAGAAAGAACTGGCGCAAGCTGGTGATCGTAGGGCCATATGGACATCCACTGGCGCGTAAAAGTGTAGTAAAGTATCTTGGCAACTGGTTGGATCAGTTCCTGTATTTCGACAGACATATATGTGCTACCTTGGCCATGGATAGGGGAGCCCTTGCCCTGACAAGACGACTGTCTTATAGCAGCCGTCTTGACAGCAGGGTGAAGGTGATTTGTTACATGGCCCTCATCAGGCCGATGATTGCCTACGGATGCCCGTTGTGGTTCAACGTTGCCCCATCTCAAATGGAAAAGATTCGGGTGCTTGAGAGGCAATGTCTTAGACGTTGCCTAGGATTACACAGAACATCACAGTCGGAGTACACCAGATATTATTCCAACGAGGTTCTATACAACGGAACCAACATAAACAGAATAGATAATTTTTTGTTTAAGCTGATTCGGGGTCACATTGCAAGAGCGATTTCCTCAACCAACAGCTTAATTTTTGGGGCTTATTACCCCAATAGCGGCTATGTGGCTACATCCCTCCCGAGGCACTACTCTATTTAGAAAGTCGAGGGCTGATAAAGGATAGAATGGCGGTTCCGCGCATCTACCACGTCAGCCGGAAAACTGTAGATAGGCGACTCCTGTATGGTCGAGAGTCATCGCTCAAGGTGGAGAAGAGCGCCTACGGTTCAGTAGGACTGTGTCCCATCAGGACCGACGGGATAGGGCGAAACAAGTCGACTAAGATGGTATGTCTTGACCGACTTACATACATTTAGGGTAATAAGGTATAGGGAACAGTCGGGGTGGCACCAAAAACAAATTACAAATATGTATGTATACGGAGGCATATGTGCATGTATCTGCGGGTCTATACATGTATGTGCGTACGTATATGTTGTACGTATGTACATGTATGTGTGGGGTGTATGTGGCTGTGTGTCTGCATGTGTATGCAAAATATACACAAAAAAAAATTAAAAAAACGAAAAAAATTCCTGCTGTGGCTGTTCTAGTTTTTAAGTAGTTTTATGTGGTTTTGGGTATTTTTAGGTATTTTAAGTAGCTTAAGTTATTTTTAGTTAGTATAAGTTAGTTGTATTTAGTTTTAATTATTTTTAATCTATATTTAGGTGTATAAGTAAAAAATAAATATATGATAAGATACCGAGTTTTTTGTGTATAAGTTTTCTTGGTTAATTAAAAATAAAAATAAAATAATTAGTTTTAATTAAATAGTTTTTAGGTCGAAAGACATTAGTTCTAAGAGATATAGTTTAGTTTAAAGCGCCCGTAAAGGGCCAGTAAATTAGTTGTAAGTTACTGATAATTAAGCCTTTTTTTAAACATTTTTGTCTAGCTTTAAGATAGTTATAAGTTAATATTAAATAAAAATGAATTTAAAAAAAAACCTATAATCGCAAGTACAAAGTATGTGTACTACTTTAGGTATTGTCTGCATTTTGTGTAAGCGGCTTTCGATCAAAATTTTTATACTGGAGGTTCTTCGAATTTTAAATAATACTGCATTTAAAAATTTTCAAAAACAGTTTTTTGAATTTTGGAAAAAAAACATTTTTTTTTTTTGTGAAATTCAATATAATTTTTTTTTGAAATTTTGTTTTTAAGTTTGTGTTATTAAATATTTACTATTTTTTGAAAAAAAATTCAAAAAGTTTTGTATACAGAAAATTAAGTAAAAACGACTTTAAAAATACATATAGGTATTTAACATAAGGGCATGTACGTGCGATCCAGTTGTGCATTTTATTTTACTTACAGTAGCAAATGGGAATCAAAAATAAAATAAAATAATTCGATACGAAGTATGAAAAAAATTACCAAAAAAACTCTTAAGAAAGTAAGACTATATACTCTGCTCATCAAAACTCTGTAAATAATAAAGAAAACCAATGTTTGGAAAATGTTAAAAAGCGCGCGCTTTGATGGTGACTTGAAGGCTTCTAGTTGGCCTGACGTTAGCATTTGGCTCCAAACCACTCCCTCTGAAAGCGGCCTTTACGACTGTGAAGCTCCACCGGAATCAATATTCTGGTACCATGGGAGACAGGAGCCCAGGTTAAGTACATTACTGGTATCTGTTAGCCATCAGACTTCTTGTGGGAGCATCGCATTGGCTTTGATAACCCATCATCCATCATCTATGAACTTTGGATACAAGAGGCGTTAGATAGGCCTCGCTCCTTAGCAAGGTGTGTGGACATGCATTAACATTTTCTTACAAATTGTACTGGTCGTGGCTCCTACCCTGGGGCGACGAGTCGGTCAACATCATTCGTGACCCCAATAAAGTGGGTAGGTCTACCGTTGGATAAAGCGTAAACTATGTAGGTGCCCACATTAAGCATGGAATTCTGTTAGTGTCATTACCAATATAAACGTTCCATAATTAAATACTTTATATGTGGGAGCAGGGCACCGGTATTGGACTAGGCCAGAACAAGTCCACCTACCTTCTAACTGCTAATTTAAATCCGAGTAAGTATTTACTCCACGCATAACATCGCTCCTTCTTTAATTTGGCAAATCCAGTAAATTCATTGAAATGGCTCCTTCACTTTTGAGTACGTAGAAGCTACTGCCTAACGGTTTCTTGACTTTAACGATCTTCTATATATAGATATAAACATCACATTCTATAGAAGTCGTTGGCAATACCTAATTTCAAGGCTATCAAAGTCATACCTTGTTAAACCCGAGTAATCGGCTTAAAAATTACAAACCTTGAATTGAAACATTTTGCCAGGAGAGAATTTTTACTTCTTATTGCGAATTAGATATAGAACTCTTACCCAGATTGCTCGTAGGTTTTAGTCCAATTGGAAGAAGAAACAAAGACGTTTGTTTTGTAAATAAATAATTAGACAGCTTCAGAAGAACCTCTACTCACTTCTTCATAATTTTAACTTTACCATTAACCTACCTAAGGTAGATAAGGAAAACTGTATAGGTAAAGGTACATCATACCTACAAATGATTGGAAAATATGTAAGAGCTTCCTGTTCAGTGAAATTCTATTAAAAATTAATTCACTCTAGTCTTGCTCCAGCAGTGAATTCACTGAATTATTTGTGTCAGAAAGGCAAAATACAGAAACAAGACTCCAATAATCCGTATTCAACGATGAAGGACATTGAAGTTCCGTTGCTGCTCCTCTGCAGAGCACATTCAATTCAACAGAAAGCTCCAGTTTGTCTTCCGTTATATCTACCCACATCTACTCTGATGACTGACATTTTAAAATTTCGTTCATCCTTTTAATGAAAACCCATGAGTGCCCCAAGGTTTGGAGTGAATTTAAGGTAAAATTATCTATCTGTCTATCTCTGTGTGTGTGGGTATGTAGTGGTAGATACATGAGGAAGTTAATCCGATTTCCATGTTCCATCGACCTAATTTAAAAGCAATTATAAGCAAATTATTATTCCGAGCACATTTTTAATAATAACGAAATAATTTGCACAGTAAAGAAATGTGTAAAATTGCTATTCAATCAAAATTTATTTTTTAATTCAAGATGGAGATAAAATAAAAATCCCACACCCCTCTGAAATAATCTGAATATCCTCAACGGAACGAAAAAGTCGTTTTTGAGGGACGGGTGCAAACATACATATTTCCACATCACACTGTCGTTTGTCAAAAAATGTATGAAGTTCATTCGATGTTGTGTGTTTCTATTTTCTAGTGACAAGACGAGGCAACTCAATATTCATCCCCATTCTCATCTCCGTCCACATCCATAGAATCCTTATCGAGGACGCAACGTCCCGCTCCCATTTTTTGGAAAATTTGATGGAGCAAATTTAAATTTTTATTATGTCGCTCGCCCACCCTGCCTTTGCTCTAAACATTCGCGCAGCTGAAAAAATTCTATTTGCTCAGCAAATTGGTATTCGAAGGACTCAACACTAACACTATACTACTCGTATACGTACTGTACAAACTGCGAAAAAAAAACAACCAACGAAACAAAATAAATCTGCAGTCGTGTCTTCTTGTATGTCCTTTTTTTGCCGAAACCTGGCTATGTTTATTTTTCGTTGCGGGGGAGGTTTTTTTTTGTTTTGTTTTGGGTGACACATATGTTCACATGGAATATAGCAGCATCGTGTTTATTTATTTGAAACAACAACAACAACCCTCGGAAACCTTTCAATCCATCGCTTGTCAGTTGATAAATTGACTTAGATAGACTATAACATCCAAGAGATGATTAAGGGAAGGGTTAAAGAGTATGGGGCCAAAGACACTTTAGGGGCTGTCCGTCAAATGTGTTGGGCCAACATAATAGTGGTGACAAAAAAGGGGTCAAAATGCTAAACAAATTTCCAAACCATTAATTCGATGACTGTTCATGTTTCTCACTTGAACTTCATATACATAAACATACACATAACTGCATGTTCGGGACGAAAAACTTGGGCTTTGAGTTATGGGACCCATAGTTAAATGGAATAGAAAAGGTCCAAAGTGAAAAAGTGGTTAATTAAAGTTCGTAGGTATAAAAACAATAGTCTTAAGACCAGATTATCAGAAAGCCTAGGAACTATATACATATAAGTTCAAACAGGGTTAACTACTCATCATAGTTAAAGGGCCTAGCAGCTTTCTAACTTTTGCGATCCCGGACCAAGTTCCACGTCTTTGAATGCTCAACCCTTAATCCGGAATTTTGGTCTCCATTGCTATCACGACCCTGAATAATTTGTTCCGAATACTCTATTGGCTGGATTATTTTTGTACTGTCCATTTACTCGATGTTACCTAGCCAAAGTATATAGTTGACGTGTTTTCATCAAATCCCGAATTTGGTAAAGTTCTTAAAACGCGCGGTTGTATCATCGCCTTGAATCGACTGCATGGCACACTGATCTACAAATCTTTCAAAGTTCCAAATAGCTTAGTATTTAGTATCAGCTACCACTTTCTTCTCATTGTAAAGAATTTGCTACCAGCCGCCGAAAAGCTGGAGTCTTAGTATAAGTGATTAATAGAAATTCTACTGCGTCTAAAATGTGCAAGAATTTTTCCGGGAAAAAAGTGCCCTCCACTTCCGCCTGCCAAGACAGAGATTGAAGAATTATATCACAGCAGACTGATCTGATCATGTTAGGAAAAGTTCCTAAGGGGCATACCCCATTAGTATATTGCACCGTGTGTTTTGTAATGTCACGCGTCATAAATGTATCAATTTCCACGGGATCCTGGGTTCCGAAGATCTCCGCTGCTAAAATTTATATTGAATGTTGTAACAGAGCCTTAATTGATTATGAACCTGTCGCTCGCCCTATACTTTTCCTCCTAAAAACTCTTGATTGGCACCCAACGTGAGTCCGCAAAAAAATGCAAATTTGTATGTAATGCAAACGGAAATGTGCAGATGATTTGATTTTGAATATTCCACGAGCAGCACAGTTATGCACAGTTTGTCTTGCAATGTCACGCGTCATAATTGTATGAATTTGCCAGCGATCCTGGGTTCGGAAGATCTCCGCTAAATTTGCCCGGGATCCTGCGTTCGGAAGACCTCCGCTTACAAGATTTTCTATTCTATACTGAGGGAAAACATGGCTCACTAATTATGGAAGCCTTGCCCTTTCGTCCGCTTTATGATTGTTCTCATAAAAATGGTTGATTGGTGCCCAATGTGAGACATTAATTCAATGTAAATTTGTCTTTAATGTAAATGGTAATTTACAGATGATTTAATTTTGAATACTTTACGATCATCCATGCCCCGTATCTTTTGTAATATCACGTATCATAACTGTATCAATTTTCCCAGGATCCTGGGCTCGAAAGACCTCCGCTGCTAAGTTTATACCTTCTCTTATGAATGGTGGAGCAGGATCTTCGTCGATTATGGATACCTTGACCTATCACCCCTCTATGATTAGTCTCGCAAAACTTCTTGATTGTCGGCCAACATGAGCCCATAATAAAATGTTAATTTGTCTGTATTGTAAATGGAAACTTGCAGAAGATTTAATTTATTATATTAGACGGGGATCCGTGCACCGGTTAATTTTCAATGTAACGGATCATAACGGTATCAATTTGCATATGTTTCTGGGTTCGGAAGACCGCCACTGATAAGTTTATCTATCTTATACTAAATGGTGGAGCCGAGTCTTTATTGATTATTAACCTTTCGATAGCTCTCTACTTTTCCTCATAAAAATTCTTGATTGGCGCCCAACGTGAGACCATAAACAAATGTAAATTTGTATTTAATGTAAATGGAAATGTGCAGATGATTTGATTTTGAATATTGCACGAGCAGCCGGCACCCTCTATTTTGCAATCTCACCCGTCATAACTGTATACATTTTCCCGCGATCCTGCGTTCGGAAGACCTCTGCTGCTGAAAATAAACTTCACCGATTATGGGTACCTTGGGCTTTTGCCCGCTCTTTTCTCTCATAAAAACTACTGATTGGCGCCCAACCTTAGACCGCGAATTAATATAAATTCATATGTAATGTGAATCAAAATTTGCATATAATTCGATTTGGAATATTTAAAGACCATCAGATTTAGTTGAAATGACAATAGTGTAACCCTAAATAATTTAATATAACAAATTAAAGTGCTTTTTTTGAAGAACATTTGTTTAAAATTTTAATAAGCTTGATTATGCAGGTTTTCAATAATTAAAGACTTTTTAAATTTCAAAATTTAATTTATATGTCTTCTCTTTTTTCTCAAAACATGTCACATCCTTTTTGTGAAATTTTATAATAATAAACTGAGTACTTTTTGCGCATTATTAATACAAAAGGTTCTCTCTTATTCTTCTTTTTCATTTATTCCAAATAATTAATTAGCAGTTAAGTGACATTTCTTGTCACAAAAGTCAGTTTACAAAAGTTCACAAAATCCAACAATTTCTACCTTCGCACCACCACCGACCGTACGTCGCACAAACCTTTGGGAGCGGTTTG
Source organism: Philhelius pedissequus (assembly GCA_910595825.1). Lineage (NCBI taxonomy): Eukaryota > Metazoa > Arthropoda > Insecta > Diptera > Syrphidae > Philhelius > Philhelius pedissequus. The sequence goes on from OU343160.1 coordinate 332,947,273, forward strand.
TTCGGATTTCTCTTTGACATCGAAATGTGCAACATTGTTTCGTTTTGGATCTCGCAGGTGTTGGAGGGTTGAATGTTAAATTTGTGTTCTGTCGAGTTCTCTGTGACACTGCTCGTTATAATCCCCCTAGGGGTCGGGGTGTTGTTTAAGTGGAAAAGCTAATATTGAATTTACCTTGTTAGGCCATCGGGGATTTGGAGTGACAGCAAAAGAGAGTGATGTTGGAATGAGTATGACTATTTTTGTTGTTGTAATTTGCTAGAGTACATATTAAACGGAAATGCATTCAAAGGAACATTTTTGTAATGCGATTGTGTATAAATAGTATTTACTTCGCAAACATGGCACTCAAGTACGCTTTGAGTTGCAGCACGTTGCTGTTCGAGATTCAACAAGACAAAAATCTCAAAGGTCACGCAGTCTCTTAAAAGCAATTACATATATTTAAATAAAAATCGTTCAATTCAAGCAATTTAGTGAAAGCATTTCCTCAAGGATATTTTCAAGTAGAAATCACCCTTCAAAATCCAACCTTCCAGCCGCGTGCTGATAGACAATAAAATACATTTAAATTAATAATGATATTACTACCGCAACCTAATTAAGTCCGCCTAGATTTTAATGTGTACAATTTCCAAGTGAATTGCACCCACTTATCCTTTTTTTTGCCCTGACCCTGTGTATTCACTGTCTTCATCATCCGTCGTCGTCATGTTCGTTCTCTGTGCACTCTTTAAGTGTACATTTTTTATATTCCTTTTCTTGTCTCTTTAACTGACCCTCGTTAAATATTTAATCCCAGTAAATAAAAGTGAAATGAAAATATTTTATAAGGAACAAACAATACCCCCATTCCACACCTACACCAACACACACACTCGGGGGGAGGTAATATAAAAAAAGGATATATGCGCAACGGGGCTATTCATGCGCTCCTTTGTAAATATATAATTAAATCCTTAAGGGAGCCAAAACCCCCAACTGACCTGCTCCAAATAGATAAACAATGCGGGAGAGCACATTTATTGCAAATAAAAACCGTCCTCGTTCGTTAGGAAGCAAATCGAATTGCGGTATGGCTCCCGCACACGGCCAACCTAAGCAAAATATAAACAAAAAAAGAAAACAAACTTTCTCCTCCCCCATTTATTAGCAGGAAAGCACAAAAATAAATAAATACAAAAAAACAAAAACAAATGAAAAACTTTTGTTCTCTTTTATTAACAATTATAGCAACAATCATAATGACGCGAGGTTCACGGAAAAGGATATCCATATTCAACCACCATCATTCGCTTTCGCCTCGGCTGCGGCTTCGGCTTCGGCTTTGACCATTCAAAATGGCTATAATTAAAAACGCGAAGATTACTAAAGTGGGGTGTGCTAACACTACTAGGGCTTCGGCTGCCGTCGCCAACTTTGATGATTTTCAGGGTGGTTATTCTTGGTTATTATTATTGTGGTGACCATATTTATGTTTGAGCTATTGGTTTAATATTAAAAAACACACCCATGTTTTAATCAAACTTAATATTACACGAGGAAAGAAAATTAAAATTTAAGTTCTGAGCTGGTTTCAATATTTTCGGTTATTTTTTTTAGTTGTCAAGTGCAGCTTCTTTTTTTTAATAGATGATACTTGTATTTTCTATTTACAATAGTTATTACAGCTCAGTTGTTACAGCTCAGTTTGAGAATATCCTTGTTTCAGCCGTAGAATTAACTCTGGATTAATTGAGTAGTTATTTCTAAAAGATATACTTGACGAAAAACTAATAAAATCATTGTGTGGAAATATGAATAGTGTCGCCATCTCGAGTTTGATAGTGAAGACTGAATTCAGATTTATGACAGTTGAAAGTTATAGTTCATCCTTAGTTAAAATTTTGTAGGCATAGAGATAGAAAGATATTACTAATTTATCCCAAAATCGAAATTACAGTTTAACTAATATGGTTTTTCATTGAAGAACATATTTGATTCGTTTACTAAAAGAAGTGCTCTTTTTGGATTTTTGAATGACATGCTAAGCAATTTTTGTCAAAATTATGAGGTTGATTTTACTTTGACAGTTTTTGTTTATTTTGTTAGGTTTTGATTTGATCTGACCATTTATCAAGGTCATGAGTCATGACACAGAGTTTTTACACAGTCCATTTATGTTTAGAAACATATTTCATTGAACAAGATAATTCTCGATTTTGAATATAGGAACTGTTTTTTCATCTATTATGAGTATATGCTGTAATTTCTTAGAGTAACGATTAAATTATTAATTTAAATGTTTTATTTTTTAAACACTAAGACCTAGTTTAAAATGCATTTTGAACCAAATGATCTATGCGTCAAAATATAATTCATCTGTAACCAAAAAAGCAAATATCCATTGAAAAAGTGGAGAGAATTGCATTTTCCATTTTATTATCGATTTGTCAAATTAAATGAAATTCACAGAATTCTGAAAATGTCTTATATTTTCAAATATTGAATTTTCAAATTGATTTTCTTAAAAATTTTCGAAATTTTGGTATTTCGGCATTATTTAGAATTTGAAGGACATTTTATATTAAAATTTTAATCAAAATCCGTTGATTCGCTAATTAGAGTCGATAATAAAAAAAAACTGATCTTGGGTATACCGTTAATATTATTTTATGTATACATTTTTTAGACCAAAATGTAGACTATACCTACATAAAATAGTGCACTAATTTTTTGTTACCAAAATCATTACAGCCCTTTTGGAGGTAATTAAGATTTACCATATTTGATCCAAAAATTTGCATAGCAGATACCGTTACCGTTACGGCAAAAAAAAAAACAATTTTAAAAAAGGATCGAGCCAATTAGCAAAACGTATTAGTATACAAGATATAAACAAAATCGCTTTATAAGTATAAAAAAAAAATTATGCGGACTTAACCTCAAACTAGCGAAATTAGTGACTTTTCGTTTACAGTTCGCAGAAAATAAATGGTAAGTCGTGTAAAGAATATGCTGGTTGTTGTTGATTAAATAAATTGTACGCAGCATTTTCTATAACTATTCGATCCTCTTAAAATTTTAAACAAAAATGTAGATATTAATATTAATTCTAGAAACTCGCATTCATTATAGCATTTTACGAATCTGTCAACGTCAATTGTGACAACCATTAAGGACTGACCCGTCAACGACTATTCGTCCATTTTAACATTTCGTTCACATTGCTGTTTTTTTCCTTCATCCGTGCTATAGGAACATACCTATATCAACGTAACAGAAAATACTTTGTTCAGACTGGCAGATGTAATATGTTCTCTATCTTCCTCATATTTCATATATTTTTTTTCAAACAGGTGAAAAATGCATTGGATTAACTAGATTGATATTTCTGAGAGATTCCAAAATTAGGTTTACACCAGAATATCTCGTATATACGAGTAATACTGTAAAAAAAATATATACACTACAGCACTTCGTATTTTGAATAAAGAAGAGAGTTAAGACATGTCAATTTATAACAGTTTTGTTTACCAAATTACTATTTTTTCGGCCCCATATATTCATATGGCCTTTCGACTTAGGGAACTTAGTTGTTTCATCCAGCCGCTCCAAAAGCCCAGCGAATATTTCAAATTCTTAATGGCAAACAATTTGTTTTAAAACTGTTATAACTGTTCTAAATTGACATTTGTCTGGTTGCGCATTCGTACGCTGTCGCTTAGCTCTGCTGTTCTTAGCGGTTGTCAATTAATCTGTTTTATTTTATGAAAATTTATTTATCGGTCATGAAACTGATTCAAATTCTCTAGGGAGTAATAGCTAAACGTCAAAATATACGTCACCTATCTGTCAAACAACAAAGTGTAAAATTTGAATAAGAAGATAGCAATGAGTTCAATGTATTTAACTGTTTTTACTTGCGATATATGTAGGTACTATAGGACAAGTTTTGCATTTGGAAACAAAATCGAACTCCTGATTTTAATCAAAGTTGACTTAACGATGATTGAGAACACCAAGAAAGTGGGTCCCGCAATTCCGTCCGTCTGTCTGTCTGTCGGTACAACTCTCTACAGCCTAAACGGCTGAAGCGATTTTCTTCAAACTTGGTATTTCACCTAGATTGTCTAAAATAGATTTTCGAATCGTTTTTTTAGGTCCACAATTAACGGTACCTGCCTTTCAATTATTTCTACCATCTCAATTATCTCGAAAACGGCTTTACCGATTTTGATAAGAAAAAATGGGTGCACTATTATAGATATGCGCTACATTTGGCCAAATTTTTTTTTTAATATTTTGTTTTTGACGGTACCTGCCATACAAACATTTTTTTGATTTTGAAATTTCTCACAAACGACTAGACAGATTTCGATAAAAAATTCGTGTGTAGGAGCTTCTTCAAATTACAGTAGTCGCTCGATATAGTGACCACTATTTCGAGAGCAAATTTTTATTAGTTTTACAAGGCTATATTTAAAAAAAAATATATACATTGAGTAGTGTGAAGTACACATAACTTTTTACAAACATTAAACATTAAATAAAATATATAGGCAGAGTGAGTCTTGACAAAAAGCATAAGTATTTAAATATTTTTTGAAAAAAATTCATTTTATATCACGTGAATACAAAAAAAAAATAAAGCTCACTTTCCTTTGTGTCTTTCTTAATTTTAAATTGTTTTGGACAGCTTTTTTTTGTAAATGTTTTAAAACTAAAATGTCAGAATAATCTACATTATTATGTACCGCCCATTCAATGAGGTTATCAATATAAATAAACCCATCTTTTGTTGAAATAAGACACAGACACAAACGCATTTGAAGAATTTATGGTTAAAACGACATGAAACTAAACGGTAAAACCCTATCGACAAGCTATGGACGCATTGTAGATGGAAAATTCTGAGAAAAATCAGTGTTCACCATATCGAGATTCTTCACCATATATAAAATTTTGTGTGTTCACTATATTGGATAGTTCACTCGAATGAGATTCACTATAGCCTTTTTTTCTTTTTTCGAGCAGAGCAAAGCACTGAACAGAGTTCGAACACATATATTATGCACTGAACTTGTTCCAAGCAGAGCGAGGTCTGAACACTGATATGTTTTTAAACACACTTGAACCGCACAAATCAGAACACATTTTCATTTTAAACATAAAAAGTAATATAACACAAAACCTCCCCTTTTTGTACACTGATACACACCCAGATACAGAAAATCAATAAGTGATCAACTTTTTTCGCCAATTTATGTATCTAATAATTTGTTGCTTCACATTTTCCTTCGGCATTTGTTGCGTTCATCAATTTACCCACATATGCTCAGTCAATTACGTTCGAGCACATCGAGTGTGATCTACACATGTTCAGAACATTTGGAGCTCTGCATGCTCTGAGTTAAAAAAAACACACACAAGTTTTTTGACAACTCAGACTTTGCTCTGAACTAAAAAAGAAAATCTCCTTATAAATGATAATGCATACCAAAATTTGTGGATTTTTCAAAAAAATATATATATTTTTTTGAAAATTCCATTTTTCGAAAACAGAACGGGTGAATGATTTTTTTTAAATTTTGTTTTTAATCTTATATTAAAAAAAATTATAAATTTTTTTTTTTTAAATTGTATATAAAAATTAAAGTAAAAAACGAAAATATATTTAGATTCTTAATAGAAACCTTTTGCATACGATGTGATCGAACATGAGAGCAGGTTCGTGCGATCCTGTCGTGCATTTTATTTTTTTTTTGGAAAGGAAAATTTGGCTGACAGTTTTCATTGAAAAAATTAAAGCATTTAAAATTTTACTATTCGATCTTTCAAATTCAATTAACAGTTTCGAATTCCATTGGAAAAATCAGAAGCTTTACTGTTCTATTGGGAAACCCCGACATTAGTGGTCTTAAATTTCACATTATCAATCCAGTGTGACAGTTTTTATCATGATTGATAATGTGTGCCGCTGAATGATGTTTCTCAGTCCTAACTGATGTTCACAAAATTGTTTGGTATTGCGAAACAGTCAGTGTTAATGAATCTTATCGATAATGTGTACGTGTCAGTCTTAGCGACCGTGTTTGTAGTTAAGACTTGCTTATAAAGTAAGTATGAATTCTAAATATAGAGTATTTGAATAGAGTTATTGAGACCTATGGAGCATGCAGAAGGCTTTGTTTGATTGCCAACAAAACTGACAAATGTGTCCGAAAGGAGAAAGACCGTCAGTTTGAAAGGTAGTGTGTACCACGCTTGATTTTAGAACTACATATACTTCATAAGTAATAATTTTTCTAAAGGGGTTTTGACTACCCTTAAAACGATCAAACATATACCTAGAGGGAGTATTACGAAAGTAGGGAATGATTTAAGGGGAGAAATTAATGCACATTGTTTTTGAATTTATGAATATCAAAATGGGAGGGAGAAATGAAGCTGGGTAAAGCATTCAACATTCGCATTGGTAAAGAAAGAATCTCTGTACTTGATATTACGTCCGCCGTTGGGTTCAATCAATAGCGAATATTATGGTTGAATAGTGACTGCACCTGTCTATTTCGCTAGTTTATGGGGATGCATATATCTACACCTGTCTATTTCGCTTAAAATATATTATCGGATTTAATAATAAAATAAAATTAAGATTATAAATATCGGGAACTGTTTCCAATCGAACATAACCGAGACCATATCTGAAAAAAAAAAATTATAACATACTTCCCTGTTTGAGTATAGTGTACATTGCTTGACTTGCAAGATTCGTATTGTAATCAATGTCTTATGCATTGATGCTGTGAATTCCTTTAGATGTTGTGGTCTGGTGATATCAGAGAGTCAATGCCCAGCCCATTTACGTTAGAAAGGGAATATAAAATATTCTAAATTATTTTGTTTTATTAAAACAAAAAAAACCTCAGATGGTCACCATAATCAGAGTGTTACATGTGCAATCCAAGTTGTATGACTTTGTGTTTGTCAAAAAGTCGGAAACATAGCAAATTACTTTCTTCCCTCTATTATTGCGGTCTTTCATTGCGTTAACCCTTTTTCATAAAGGCTTTTTTTATTTTGGTTTTGGCTTTGTTTTATTTTTAGTCTTTTTGAAATAAAAAATCTAAAAACAAACGGTCACGCGGTAAAATGAAAACCAAAACAAAACAAGTGCAAATGGGACATAGTCACGTGAATGGCGGCAATTATCACAGCCCCTACCCTTAAAAAAATATATTTGGTCATAATAGTAGGATTGCCAGATATATTATTATGTCTATGTTTTTTTTTTAATTTTATACAGGTCGCATGTCGTCTAATATTAAATTAGGCGCCAATAGCTCTAGAAGAGAAGGTATAAACTTAACATAATAGACACAGTTAATTAGAGCCTTTTTGTGTATGGCTTCTAGATTTCCTATCTGCTTAGCCAGGCACACAAGAACATCGGTTAATGGAGAAGGTCCTTTTGTGAAGTTTTGATTGGAATTAATGGAAGATTTGTTTTTTTTGTGCGGTGTTGGCCTGGCGGAATGCCTCTGAGGTTTTTATTGAAATCGAGTTTAGATAACATAATTGGAATAGAATGGCTATTAGCTCTTGTCAATGATCCTTGAAAAAAAACTTTAATTAATTCAACATAAATCTTTTCAAAATGGTAATGTCTTAATTTGGGATTTGGAAATGGCAGCAAGATAGAGGGATATATAATTGGAATTGGGTGATGCCTTGTAAAGGTGTGACTTGAAGCAATTAACCGAGATTTACGGAATTTCTCGATATTCAAAGCTCGCCATTAATTTATTGATTTTTTTAGTTTTGCCTGAAAATAACTTTATCCCACTTCTGATTTTTGTAGGGAAGTATCATTTTCTGCAGTATAGTACTTAAAATTGATGTATAAATAACTCAATGACGCTTTTCCTGTTAAAATCAATCATAAAGCATGACGTTCATTCGTTTTTATTTAATTTACGAAAACCCCATTACAAAACATACTATCCCCAAACAAAAAAAAATACCTAACTTCCTACTTAATCTAGTATGAGTATATAAGAAAAGAACACCCAAGTATCAAAATCAAGGATACGAAATTTTTGATGAGAGAGAGAGTTCTGAGAAAAGCAACACATAAACACTTTGCCGCTTGTTATCTTTTGAAATCAACTAACAAACTACCATTTATATTCATTAGGAGGAAAGGTCCTTTCCGAAGGACTTCATTATGTTCTACTATAATGCAACACTCATGAACACAAATATAATAATGATTGACGCTGCAGGACTTTGTCCGTCGTCTATAGTAGTCTAGTCGGAGAACTGTTATGCACGTATATATAGTAGTGATGTGGATCTACAATATTAGATCCATCATTCTTCCGATTCCGACATTGAAGGAAGTCGGTGAGGACATGTCAACCTCTCCTATGTACGAGTATTTGTAAAGCAACACACTAACATTTAATGGTTGGTGGGATGTCTGGCTGGACTGCTGGTATTATCCCGTCAAATGGTTAACGATGCGTTAATTTCCATAATGGAATTCCGTAAGCAAATTGAAATAAGCAATCTTGTTGTTGTGTTTGTTGGTTGCTCCTTGTTGCGGTCCAGAGAGTTGGTATATAATTTAGGTGTGTTTCCCTGCATATACATAAACATATATTTGCGCAATTTATCATGGTCATCTTATGCAAATCCAGCCAAAGGATAATGAACTCTCTGCATTGCGAAATATTATTCGCCGCAGCTAATGTCGTCCGCTAAATTATTGGGGTTAATATTATTTGTCGATAAATTTATCATTGAACTTGGAAACTAGTCTCTAAATGCATTGTCGACATTCCAATTGAGATGATGTATTTGAAGTGAGTTAATGAAATTTAATGAGGAGACACTGAAGGACGATGACCATCAGCAAATTGTTCTCGAGTTTCTCAAATTACTTATTGGCATTTGATTGGCGTCACTGCGATATCTTCGTGATGTACTCGTATCGAATACCTAATTGGGTGACAATCAGTGATTATTATTGTAATCAATGAGTTACAGAAGGGAAACAATATTATTGGCTTAAAGTGGTGATTTCATAATTAAGGTTGAGTACCAGTACTGAGTATCAGTTAGTAATTAACAGTGAGCAGAGCAACATGTTTCTGGAATTAGTCGTTGATAAATTGCTTAATGAATAAACTTCATACTGAGTGTGATCCGATTAGTCGAAATTTAATTTCCGAGCGGCGGAGGTCATCTCAACCCCAATAGTACTGACAATGAAATAGTTAGCATATTAAGAAGTGTCTTAACATTTGTTGGTAGAAACCGGTATATTTAGTGACAGTTTCTGGGAACTATCACTAAATTACTGCTTGCGTAGTGAGTAGGCATTTACTAAGGTTCTATTCAACGTTCGGTATATATTTAAATTCGTAAAATATTTTTTATTTATTTATTTCAATCTACGATATTTAAATCCACAGATTTGATTAATGCTAAATTTACAAGTAATTACAAGTAATAGTATTATGTACAATATAATTATAATGGATTGTTTTGTAATAAAAAAAAACAATAAATATTTAAATTGATATCTCGATAAATATACATCAAGTTCATTGTAATATATATTAAAAAATTTCCAAATTTTTCGACACACTTGAATTTCAATGCCCTTGTATCAAAAACATCTATTGCGCTTATATATCAAGAAGCTAATAATAAACGTCTAAAAGCGTTTAGATTAAATTGCCTCTATTTAACTTTACCTAATTTTTATGAATAACATTTCTGCGGTTATATACGTTGTAATTTTGTCTTTGAAGGTTTAGACATGACAAATCCCATATATAGGAAATTATTATTAGCGATGCGTGCTTAGCACACCATTTCATGGTTTCCTTGGTAACTTTAAAATGGAATATCCACCGCTGACCGCTGAACGTTATATTGCGTAAAAGCAGCCAATACACTAATGCAGACATGTTTCCACCGCAAGCATGTGAAAACTCGCCCTTTCATAACGATTACGGGGGTTTATTTTTCTTCGGAATTCGTCTATTAGATGACTGGGTTATGGATCTAGGCGGAAGCGTACCCCGATTTCAGCAAAAATGTCATTTTAAATTTCATGGACGGTACGTCAAAAAGCTAAATTATTGCGGTTTAATATGTGGAAATTTCATGTCCAAATCACAGTATTGTAGGATTGAAAAACATCAATGGCGGCGCTACCGATTGTGATGTTCCGACAGAATGGCGCTGCGTATGGCTGATGCCACATGAGTGAATTGAGGTCATCTCGGATGAATGCAAATGTCACCCAGCAGCGTGGCGGCCATCTGAACGTTATCCCACAACTACGGCCATTTTTGTAGTAGTTATAAGCCGATGGCTTAGCTGGCACACAATCCATACCAAACAGTGACATTCTGTAAATGCAATGTCTCTTGGTGTGGAAAGTCATATCATTATTAAAGATGAGTCAATGTTTTGAGATACCCGTTCATCCGAATATGGGCTTCGTCGCTAAATATATTTATTTAGTTACTTGCCTGACCAAGTGTGCTTATTAAACGTAAGCTAAAGAACCTGACCGTCCAAATATTACACCCTGAAATTGATGTTGTACTTGTACTGGTTGTTGACTGATTCGGAAATTCCGATTTACATTCTGGGATATTATTCTCAGCAACACAGCTGTCTGGTTTCGTCTGGGAATATTCTGTACTGTGCACGAGTTATGATAATTCCTCGCATGGATTCTAGGTTGAACTGTGGGTACGAGTGATTTAAATGAATGTGCTGAATCGTTGTTCCTTAGTATCATCTTTTTAATCAAATCTTGCTTCTTAAGTACTAATATCTATGCATATAGGCATTAACATCGAAGTCATCATGGGTTTTGGTCGGCCCGCGGTATTTGGAATGTTTTGGTGTGTTTTTTGGTCCCGATTTCTATTTTAGCCGATCGATCTTCACGTGTAGAGTAAATAATCAGCTCCCAAAAATATGTGTACACTAATTAATGGTAGGCTTAACCTTACAGAAATGTAGAAGCGTCTGGAGCTCTTAGTTAAAAGTGGCTTCACTGAGGGTTAGTTCTTTAATGACGTCTCTGCTCGGGCGCCATTTTATGAGACGCTTCTTATCATAGGCTGAGATATCCTTGTTAGCTTTAAGGTTTACCAGAAAAACAACAAGTTTTAGAGTATTTGTGGTTATTACGTCAGGATTCTGTGTATTTAATTTATTTAAATTTTGTAAAGTTCTTAGAACTAAGCATTACATAATTCCAGATTCATACATTCTTATCAGTAAGTCGATTGAGAAAGCAGAATCCATTAATTACAATCTGAGATATCACCAATTGACTACATAAGACTTGGGCTTTTACTGTCCCTCTTAGAGCCCAAAACCTAAAAAAAATTAGAACTATACCAAGTAGTCGAGATTGGTACTATTACTAGAGTCGGAGTTGGTCTTTTTGATAGCTGTCACTTGAAGTATGCTCAGTTTAGTTTGTTATTTCATAATGAATAGACTAAATCTTGGACAACATTTGCAAATCGTGCAAATTTATTACCAAAATAGTGGTTCGTTTCGCGCGGTACATCGCGCGCTGCGTCCAATTTCGGTCGATATATTCGCCCAGCAGAGTCGGTAATTCGAGAAACCATGGATCGGTTTCGCGCCCCGTTTGCTCTAGTGGATAATGCGCATCCTCAAAGATGCCGTAAAACGAGCACCGAAGACGCTATTGCTGTTGTGGAGCAGAATAACGAAGATGACCCATCCGCCATCGCGCACGCGCAACAATTGGAGCTTTGCGGAAGATTTTGCTGAAGTATCTTGGTTTGCGGGCTTACAAAATCTAACTCGTGCAAGAATTGAAGCCGAGCAATCATCAAGCGCGTCGCACTTTCGGTGAATGGGCCCAAGACGAGAAGGTAACCGATCCCGATTTTTGAAATAAAATTTTATTCAGCGATGAAGGTCACTTTTGGTTAAATGGGTACGTTAATAGGCAATATTGTCATATTTGGAGTGATCATAATCCACAAGCCATTGCTGAGATGCCGGCCATTGCATTATCAAAAAGTCACTGTTTGGTGTGCTCTATAGGCAGAGGAAATCATTGGTCTATATTTCTTTAAAAATGAAGCCGGCCATAATGTTATGGGAAACGCTATATAGCCATGTTTAATGACTTTTTCGTGCCTGAAATGAAGGATGTTCAAATGGACGACCTTTGGTTCCAACAAGATGGCACTACATGCCATTCTCCCAATGAAACAATCAATTAATTGAAGGAAACTTTTGGTAAGCGCATTATCTCTCGCTGCCGCGCCGGCCTTGGGCCTGTGGCGTGGCCTCTATGATCGTGCGATTGAACATAACCGGATTATTTTTTCTGGGCTTTTCGTCGCTTGTGTGCGTAGGTAAGCCCGAGACGATTGTCGCCTTGGAAGAGAATATTGGGCGAGTTATTGGTGATATACGGGCCCAATTGCTGCAAAAAGTGGTCGAAAATTGGGCCTCCCGGCTGGAATTTATTCGAGCCAGCCGTGGCGGCCACTTGCCCGAAATAATTTAAAAAACATAATGGCAAACCCATATTTTTATAATAAAGCTAAATTCATGACATTAAATTTTGCGTTTTATTTCTTCTTGAAGACCACGCGTCTAATAAAAACTCGCTTTATTATGGTAGAACTCCATGTTCTGGTGTTCGCATACCTTCCGTTATTAATACCTTCGTAGAGACTGAGTGTGAATTATAAGTTTTAAAAATCTATAAATTATAGTGCAATAATAGTACTAACTCAATAAACGGTGGAAAGTGGTAGGATATAAATGTAATGCCCCATTGATGTTCAAATTATCGAACGTATGGCGAAGTGAGATTAATTTAGTAAGTGAAAACAAACATCAACAACTGTCAAAATCTACACGAAAACCGTTTCCTTAGTGTGTTACTTGTTAATAAACATAAACACAAGACACCAAATGACAAAACCAACAATAGTAAAATCGGCAGAGCAACGGAGTTACAATACCAGAAGTGGAGTTCGACGGGTAAGCGAACTCATCACTTTAGAAGAAATGGAATAAACTCAGCGAAGATGTACATTCATTCCTTTCCCATTAATGTGTCACATGCAAGAATAGGGAAAAAAATATTAATAAAAAAATGTATCCATGAAACAAAGTATCAACAAACAAAGTCCGCCAAAAGTATGGAAATATTTTCAACACACTGTGTCCTTGTGCCCAACCTTAAAAAAAATAGATATGTGTTGCTTTGATTTTAAACACGTGAAATAGAAAAACAACGGTTATTCGCGTCGTAACAGTCACTGGTACAATAAGTTCGAAAGCACCTAGTTGAACTTGAATTGTCTAATCATTCTTTAAGGACGATTCTGCAAGAACAATATTTATTACTCCATCCCTTCAAGATCATGCTTGTACAACACTCAGAATACGTCAAGTCTCGAAATAACCGCTATGCCGCTTGACATGTGCCAAAAACTATACCCAAAACCTTATTCTTTCTGAAGGCTGACATGACTGTCAAAAAAACATTTTTGGCTTCACCGTTTTTTAGAGTTTAGATAAAACCTGAAATGGGGAGTTTTTGAACAAAGACTTATATCCTCTAAAATTCCAAATGGCTCCCGACAATCCTGTGAAGAATTAACAGGTCATTTTTTTTACAGAGCTAGAACTCTATTCAAAATTAATATTTAATATTGTAACCCAAATTCTTAATTCAAATGAATTGTTCGCTATTGTTCAGTTTCCATTCATTTTATAATCCGATGCACACATTAAGTCCAACCTCTCGAACACACCCCTCCTCATATACAATGACAGTTTGCAAAAAAAAAACTGTCATTCGAATCAACTTACCTCTATTGCTACAAGTTTAATTCCATTAGCAGCAATTTACCGTTCGTTTAATAATTCATCTGTCAAACACCAACAGATATCAAGGAATACCATGATTCTTATCGCTTCTTCATCATCTCTTGCAGCCCTTTACATAGATAAGTTCTCGTATTTAAACAGCACGCACACCCGTTTCTATATGTCTCAACTCAACTCAAGGTCTCCAGTCAACCAGCATGACATGTGCTTATCTTGTACGTTTGCCTTTGTATTCTTGGCTCTGGCGGATTATCTTAATGCTTTGACAGCTACTTTCCCATTCTATCCTTGCATGAGATCCAAACAAATGGAAATTTTCACCAACCACCACACCCACATCCATGTGCTTGTAAGATACTAAAAAAATTAAAAGAAGAATATGCTTAAGAAATCCAAGATTCGCACAGCATAATTAAATAACAAGAAGCACTTAAAAGCGAACTTCTTTCAAAAATAAAAGGATTACAAATTTATGAGCTAGAGCAGGAATTAAACAGAAAATCAGGAGAATAGAGAGCACTCCGGTGAGTTATTTTGCTTAGATTTTGTGAAACAAACATGTAACTATGTTTTGGAGACAAAGTGATACTTAGTTGCTGGATGTTTGCACTCAAAGAAAAATAATAGTGTTTAAATTAACATGGTCACCTGTTAATAATTGAACTAGTAAAATAAAAATGGCATGAATTTTAGGCTCTGATTAGGAGAACCCAATTTTTGGAGATTGTGATCATCAAAAGTGTTGGAAATTAGTAACTATATGCAACTCAATTGCCTGTAAGAAGCAATACGGATCGACATGAATTACATTTGACATTAATGTCAAATATTTTTAAAAATTTGATTCGTGACAATATTGGTCAGTTCACAAAATTGTAAGCTCACAAATTTTCTTTCCGTCAAAAATCGAGCAGACAACTCCATTTCATTTCATCAGATATCATTTTCTAGCTTTTTAATTTTATTTTTCCCCAATTAGCTACCTAAATTTTAATTCCTCGTGGATTTGATTGAATTGTAGAAAAAGACACATTCATAATTTTTCTGAAACTATTCGTTTGATACTAGATGACAGTTGTTCTTCTGAAAAGACGAGTCACTAAAAGTCATAGTCGTGAAATGTTATTTTTTTATATTTAATTTTGCAAATGTTCATTTGCAATTGAAATTTAAAATTAAAACATTTAAACAAAATGAATAAATCAAGAATTTCATCTTTTTATCATCGTGATTTTAATATGAGTTCTTTGTGGAACGTGCACTAAAGGACTTTATTAAAATGGAAAAAGGCTCCATGAGGTGAAATTTCTGGAAGTTATTAAGGAATATTCTGAGAAGCAGGTACGCGATCGTTTGAATAGAGCACAACTATATTATCCACACTGTAATCTCTTCAAAATTTCAAAACAACATTTCATAGTTTTATGGTGTATTTCATTTGGGCAATTATCCAAAAGAAATATACTAGGCAAACATTAAGTTCTAGTTGCATCACCCTGGTAACAAATTCCACTATGCGTCAATAGCTGGTATGTAGAAAAGTGTAATCTGAAATAAATGCTGAGATATAGAAAAAATTGGAGCAGGGACATAACTTCCAATTTTGTTTTTTGGGACTTATGTCCCACATATATGAGACATACGTCCTAAAATCTAATTTTGGACCTATATTCGACTTAGGTATATCATACGTCCCACAAAAAATATTTGGGACTTTGTCCCACCATTCGATTTTTTTCCAATATAGGATTTGGGGTGGGTACAAATTTGGGTATGTAAATATTTTTTTCGTTTGAAGATTTCTTTTTAAAAAGTTCCAACAAAAATTTGCATATACTCAAACTTATGCCCACCCCAAATCCTACATTGGGCCAGGCAGGTGGGTTGCAGAGGGTATGCCTTCCTACGAGCTAAACTTTTTTTAAATTTATTGCTTGCATTTGAAATCAATTTTATGTTTTGAATAAAAATTTCACAATGTGTCATATGGCCATATATATGCCTTATAAAATTTGGAAGTTTTGTCCCATCAACACCAAACAAAAATTGGGGCTTATGTCCCACCGAGGTGGGATACATGGCCCAAATTAGATGTTGGGACTTATGTCTCACCTATGTGGGACATAAGTCCTAAAAATCAAAGTTGGGACTTATGTCCCTGATGCATTGGTCCCCTTATACTACTCAACCTCAATACTCGTGCTTCTATGAATGCTCATCAGTTTATCCTTCAACCCAACTTCGGGCGTACTTTTAAGTACACAGATTCTTTCTTTAGCCGTACAACGTTATTGTGGAACCCCATTTTTATATTCATAAAATAAAAACGAATGCGCATCGGCATTAAATCGTTCCATATACTTTTCTAACGCTCGCACTGCGCTTGATCATTTTAAGGGTAGGCAAAAGCTCTTTCGCATGGGAATCATTATATAAAAAATCAGGTTCAACTTCGAGTGCGTTGCACAATTGCGAATCAAGAGATTATTAACTGAACTCGAGTTCAAAGTTGTCTATCTACTTCAAATTCGAGTATGTGGCTTTTGTCACTGTCCAGTGTTGTCAGCTCATTGTTATTTTAGAAATCGATCGTGAATAATTTCACAAGGTAAAGTGCGTTTTATTTGTGTACACGTTGCTCATATGATTGGTTTGTTTACGTTTATACATTGACTATTTAGTCTAACTTTCAAAAAATTTCGATAGAAGTGAGAAAGCATGTGTGAAAACAAAACATTTCCCACCACTGATAGTTGCTCTTCTAAGATTTGAAAATGATATTGAAGAAGTGACAACACCTTTCTTGACATAAAACATATCGGTGAGAACTTTGCCGATCTTGATCTTCATAGACCAGCGTGAGATTTTCTTCATCGTGGAAGTGAAATTGATAAATAGGTGATGGGTATCTATCTGATGTTCCTGGTTTTCCAGGATCAGCCGTAATATAAATATTTGACGTAAATCCGTATTGAAATAGCACCATCAGTTGGGTTGGCTACGTTTTATCGCGTCAGGTTTTACCGTGGCACGTTTCACTGCACAATCCTACTTTTTCAATACGAATTCAATACGAATTCAAGACGTTATACCGGCCCTGTATAAATTGTTGCTTCCTATACATTTGGCCACTCGGTTGCATGAGAATCAACAAGAACGAAGTTTTCTTAGTACGCAGACGACTTCCCTGATTTAAAGAAAACGTATCAGCAGAATAGTATAAAAGGAGGAATTATTTTGTAATTTCTTCAGTTCTTATTAGAACTCCGTAGAGGCCTGACTCTGCATTTAAATAGATATAAATAGGTAAATTTCTTGTTATTGCAAGTTGTTCGGTGTAGTTAAAAGTGAAGTTTAGTTTTCGTAAGTAGAAGTTGTGTGGTTTAGTGAAGTTTTGGTAAGTACAATTTGTGTTGGTGTGTTGGCGGATCGGACGCGATCTATCTTGTTGGAATCATGGATGCAGGAGATAATTGTTCTTTTAAGAATATACAAATAAGTATATAAGAGATATAAATAGATTATTTTTTTGGGCCTATTATAGGATTTTTAGTGGGGTCCAGTTTGGGCGAATGCAAAGTTTTTTTTGAGTTTAAGAACTTTGCATATGGACTCACAAATTATTTTCCAAAATCGAAATATTTTTTAAATTTATCTATCTGAAAATCGACACTGTTTTGTCTTTAAATGCTATATAAAATTTATTTGGTGCAAAAAGCACGGCGCATATGGGGGGCATGCTACCTCCCTGCAACCCCCCTGCTTGGGCCTATTATAGGATTTGGGGTGGGGTCCAGTTTAGGTGTATACAAAGTTTTTGCGGATTTAAAAATTTTTGTTATAAGCAATTGCAAAATATTTTTGTTGAGATACACAACAATAAAACGGACTTTTTAAGGAATGCCGCATACAATATTAACATGAGCTAAACATAAATAAATTTTACTTAAACGAATCCGTTCTTTTCAGGCCGACCAAACATTTGTAAAGAGATGTTAGATACGTTTACAAAAATTGAACATTTAGTTTCATATTAAGCTTAGCTGGAAACCAAAAGAAATCAAATTTTATTTGTTTTTTGTTTAAGTTTGAAGTTCACGGCCGGCGTACAAAAAGCTCAGCGCGTAAAAAACCCATCTTAAGCGTTTTTCAGCTTAAGATTGAATATCATCTCAATTTTGCATTTTATGAGTACATTTTTTCAAGACGCTTAAAAGCAACTTTAAGCGTTCACGTGAAAAAGGCCATTCACCACGTCCGAATCGTCGTCCAAGTCCTGTTCCTAAGTACCATCACTCAATAAAATACCATAATCTATTTATATCTCTCTAAGAGCTGTTACCTCTTCGGAGTTCTAATAAGACCTGAAGATTCCCCTGCAATCACAACTACTTAAATACTTTCCGCCACCTAAAGCAAAAGAATATTATTATGTGAAATCTAAAAAAATAATTCCAAAAATTAAATATTTTTAAAAAAGTACGCCCTAATACTTTTCAAAGTTTTAAGGGTAGTGACTATTTATTGATCTACAAGCTTATGCTAACAGATATTAGAAATAATATTTACAAATAAAAATATATAATTATATACAAAATAAATTACAATGAAAAACAAAAAAAGAAAATACATAAATGAATTATATTAAAATTTCAATATTAACAATAATTGTGTTTTGAACAAATCTTTTGCCGAAGTTAGCTTAACACTCTGGCAACTTCATTGAAATGCCTTATACATCTACAAATTGGTTCATTTCTACCGTAGTTTGTTCTGTGGTATTGTTCAAAAAGCAAATCTCTGGGACGTAAAGCTCTTGAAGGAACATAAAATGATATTTTAGAGAGCAAGGATGGGCATTTAATTTGATTATTCAAAATATCCCTTACAAACACAATATTATGCATACATCTTCTAGATTCAAGTAATTTAATTCCCAATAGTAAACAACGGGACTTATAATCCGGATTAAAAGTCCATTTCATTTTATAAAATATAAATTTAGAAAAACGTCTTTGAACTTTTTCTATACGATCAGAATAGGTTTTCAAATCAGGATTCCAGACATTATCTGAGTATTCAAGTATCGATCTAACTAAAGATGTATAGAGAGAAACCAAGGCATAAGGATCGCAAAAATCATTACAATTTCGTTTGATAAAACCAACAAGAAGATTAGCTTTTGCAATCATATAATCAATATGAACTTTAAATGAAAAAGATGAATCTAACATAATGCCAAGGTCCTTTATTTTTTCCACCCGCGAGAGAGGAATTGAATCAATATGGTAGACAAAGTTTATGTTTGATTGTATTTTGAAGAATGAAATGACATTACATTTTTTTATGTTTAATTTCAAACAATTCAATTTACACCATTCAGAGATTTGATCCATATCACATTGCAAAAGGCGACAGTCATCGACACCGTTAATTTTTATAAACAATTTCAGGTCATCAGCATATAGGAGCTTTTGATAAAGCAAGACGTCTTGTCAAGCAATCTCTATCTCTGATCGTGATTTTATTTTGTTCAATATTAATAAACGTGCGAGATCACCTAGTTCCGAGGACAACTCAATGTCCTCGGACAGTAAATTTCGGAAAAAAATAGCAATGAATGTGAATAAAAGGGACTCCAGAGGTAACTACTGGAGCCCCTTACAATGCTTACCGGATAGTGACACCGACAATGAAATAGAAACTGAAAAAATGGACGATTCCGCATCGCCAAATCAACCTTCCAAAAGAGTGCAAATTCCTCCCATTAAACTGCTACAAAAATCTTGTGAATATGTGCATGCATCTATGAAAACCATAAGTGTGTCCGATTATTCTATTAAAAAAATGTCAATTGGCATCAAAATAATGTGTGAATCAATGCATTCATATAACTTAGTACTTGATAAACTGAAAACAGACAATTCTCAATATTTTACTCATGCCTTAAAAAGTGAAAAAGCTTTTAAAGCTATTTTATACGGCTTAAATGAATTAGACACTACTGTGTTAAAAAATGAATTGATTAAGCTTGGTTTATTATGCAAAGAAGTGAAAATGATCACCAAACAATATGAACAATATACTGATACGTTCTACATAGTATCTCTCGAAAGTGGCTCGATTAAACTTCATGAGCTTAAGAAAAAAATAAGATCTATATTTCATACGCAAATAAATTGGTCATATCAACGCAAACAAAAAAATCGTTTGACTCAATGCAGAAACTGTCAACTGTTTGGTCATGGGGAGAAAAATTGTCATGTGAAAACATACTGTTCCATTTGCGCGGCTTCTCACAAGACTGAAGATTGCACCAACACAGAAGTTCTTAAATGTGCCAACTGCAGCGAAAACCAAAAATCTACTGATAGCGCATGCGCAATACGAATGAGATATTTAGAAATGAGACAAAAGCTCTCTAATAAAGCAAGTCATCGTACCCAAGCTCATGATCAGTCAAATATCACTAATCCCGTCAACATACAGAAGTTCAACTCTTCTCATCTGTCGATGGACGATTTCCCAGCTTTACCCCAACGTATGCATGGAAGACAAGGGCAGAACTACAATACTACAAAAACAAATACATGGAAGAATATAACACGTATGGTGAATACGCAATCAACTGCAACTCATCAAAACAAACCAACATTTACCCCGAGTGGTGAGTTATTCTCAATGGAAGAACTAAATACTTTGGTAATGGAGATGATTTCTAAATTAAGTTTATGTAAAACAAAACAAGATCAATTTCAAGCTATCGCACAGTTAGCTACTAAGTTTTTATATTCTAATGTCAAGTAATATGTTAACAAATAATATACTAGCTTATAATTTAAATATTATAACATGGAATGCCAAAGGCATTCGTAATAAAATTATCGAATTCTCAAATTTTTTGTATAACAATAAAATTGATATAGCTTTTGTAACAGAAACATGGTTAAGTTCAGATGTATATTTGTCCACCCCAAATTATAAATGCTACCGCGTAGATCGAATAGATCAAAGGGGCGGAGGTGTAGCAATTTTTATAAAAAAATCAATTCAACATTTTCTCTTGCCCGTTGTAAGGACTCGTTTAATTGAAAATGTTGGTGTGGAGGTAGGATTGAGAAATCATACAACGTTAAAATTGTTCTGTGTATATTTTCCCGGTAAAAATTCAAATGAAGAAAAAAAAATGTATTTTAAGAGAGATCTTAGAAAATTGATAATAAGAAACGATAATTATATAATCGGAGGTGACTTAAATTGTAGGCATAGAGATTGGGGATGTGTTCGTGCAAACTCGTGGGGTAATGTTCTTGTGAGTATGTCGTGCTTGTTTCCGTATTCCATGTTGTTTCCGTTTAGTCCAACCTATTTTCCGTCTGGGTCAAGGGGAAGTCCGTCCGTTCTTGATTTATTCATAACTAATATTCCTTCTTTTTTTACTCAGCCTGAGACAATCAATGATTTAAGTTCTGATCATATTCCAGTTTTATGCAAAATGAATGAATTGGCTGAGCATAGAGTAGAGTACTTTTTGGATCTTAAAAATGCAGACTGGTGTCGTTTTAGATCTGAAATTAAGTCCAAACTTAGAACAGTATGCACAGATTTATATACAGTGTGTTCTAGAGAAGATATTGATGTGCATGTCAATACCTTCTCTCGTCAAATACTAGACACAGTGCAATCATGTGTACCAAAAAAGACAAAAAAACCTTTCTTTATTAAGATGCCGGAACACATTCTGGAATTAATAAGACTAAGAAATTCTTTTAATAGGCAGTGGCAACGTTATCGCCTACCAGAATATCGTGATGCAGCAAAACTTTATAAAAAAAGGATTGATAAGGAAATTAGTAAGCACAGAAACAGAAATTGGAACGATAAATTAAGTAAATTGGAAAAAAATGAAAAACCTTTTTGGAACATTGTCAAAATTATTAAAAACAAAAATAGACGAATACCAAATCTTGATAATGAAAATCAAGTGGTTTATCAAGACTCAAATAAAAGTAATTTATTCGCATCTTCATTTCTTACTAATCATACTGTTTCACAACACCTTAGTGATGTCACAACTGAAATTCTTGTAGGTAATACGTTGAGCATGGTAAACTCACAAAACATTGATACACCTAGTGATCAATTTGTATCTAGGGAGGATGTGGGGCATATAGTTTCAAACCTTAAGTCAAGGAAATCAGATGGACTAGACAATATAAAAAATATTTATATAAAAAAACTACCCAAAGCAGGCCTTATATTTCTTACCTTTTTGATAAATGCATGTCTTAAGATTCAGTATTTTCCAATGACTTGGAAAAACGCAAAGGTAATTCCAATTCTAAAACCTGGAAAACCTGCTAAGCTTCCTACTAGCTATCGACCGATAAGTTTGCTTAGTTGTCTAAGTAAAATATTGGAAAAGATTATTAAACGTAAGATTTTGCAAATCGTTGAAGATTTAAATATTTTTCCAAATGAACAATTTGGATTTCGAATGCATCATAGCACCACTCATCAAGTTTTAAGAGTATGTGAACATGTCAAAAAAAATCGTTCTCTTGGGAAATCAACTGGTCTTGTTCTACTAGATATAGAAAAGGCGTTTGACACAGTATGGCATGATGGGATTGTCCACAAGATGGTACATTTTGGTTTTCCCATGTATCTCATAAAAATTATTCAAAGCTTTCTTTCTAACCGTTGCTTTAGTGTTTTTGTTAATAACTGTCCTTCAATTTCTTACCAAGTTAATGCAGGTGTTCCACAGGGATCAGTGTTGGGTCCTTTTTTGTACAACATTTACACATCTGATATTCCCAGGCTACAGGAATGTGAAATTGCTATATTCGCTGATGATACAGGCATCTTTTCATCACATGAATTTAGTCTCAACATTGAGACAAATTTACATCATGCACTTGAACTGATGATTCAATATTATCAAAAGTGGAAAATTAAGCTGAATGCTGATAAATTAAAAGCTATCTTTTTCAGCAGAAAAAGAAAGTCTTGCTATCTTCCCAGTAATCAGCTTATTGTAAATGGCGTTAATGTCAAATGGGACTTGAATGTAAAATATTTAGGGGTTTATCTAGACCAAAAACTTACCTTTAAGGAACATATTGCGCAAACCATGCGCAAAGTAAGCATAGCAATCAATATGCTCTATCCATTCATTAATAGAAAGTCATCTCTAAGCAACGCTAACAAAATAATTATTCACAAAGTAATATTCCAAGCAATCCTTTTGTATGGATGCCAAGTGTGGGGAAATTGTTCCAAATGTCATCTTAACAAACTACAAGTTTCACAGAACAAATTACTTAAAATGATGCTTAATCTTTCTCGATACCATGCCACATTAGACTTACATACAAGAGCAAATGTGGAAATGATCTCTGTAAGAATTGATAAACTCAACAACTCTTTTTTGAGAAATTGTGAAATTCCTGAGAATCCATTAATCAATCAATTGTTTTCTTAACCATATCTTTGATGTTGATTTTATTATATGTTTATATGTTTACATGTATTTATTTATTTATTTATTTATTTATTTGCTTTTTGTAATTATTTATTTTATTTTTTTGTTTATTCAATTATTTATCTATTTATTTATCTTGTACTTATTTAGTTATCTACTTCTTTTTGTTTATTTACTTATATGTTTATATGTTTACATGTATTTATTTATTTATTTATTTATTTATTATTTATTTATTTATTTATTTATTTATTATTTTAATTTATTTATCCATTTATTATATACATATTTACTAACAAACTACTAATATACATTATATAAATTATATATTATTATTATTCACTAACTCAATTCATACTAACTTAACATTCTTCTAAACTATTGTTTTGAAGTTTTATTTCTTATTCGAGTCAAAATGTAGCTGCCTTTTTTTTTTTATATATATATTGAAGGTTTTAATTGTAGTTTCCTTCAAAAAGTAATTTCTAAACCCTTTGTGAACTTGAAATTTATTAAAATACTTATTCAGTAGAAAGATATTATTATAGTATATCAAATCTCTGTGTATAAACTGTGCGGTAGCTTACCAAATGTATATCCAAATAATGAAAATAAAAATCTATCTCTAGCATAAAGAAGGCAATGTGAATATTTTATAACTGATGTAATATCGCTTATAAAGATATTGAACAAAAGGGGGCCAAGATGGCTTCCTTGAGGAACACCAGACATACAATTCAGCGATTTTGAAAAAGAATTATTGATGAGAATCTTTTATGACCTACCAATTAAATAGGAAGATATCCAACTTAAGAATGAAGAATGGAAACCATATAATTTAAGTTTTTGTATTAAACTAAAATGGTTTACAGAATCAAAAGCCTTACTGAAATCAGTGTAGATTGCATCAACTTGATTTTTCCTCTCAATATTCTCAATAACATACGAAGAATACGGGGCCAAATTTGTAGTTGTAGATCGCCCAGACATAAAACCAGGATGTAATTCAGAAATGGATTCGCGAGTTAAAAACTCTAATTTTGTTTTCACAATGCTTTCGAATACTTTAGGAGACAGCCGATAGTTTAGAAATTCCTCTGTAGTTATCAATTAAGTTCTTAGAACCTGACTTATGAATTGGAATAATATGCTAGGTTTTCCATTCTTTTAGGAAGATCCCTTCAGAGAGAGATTTGTTAAAAAATACAGAACAGAGGAAAGCTAAGCGAATCAGCAGATTTTTTTAGGAATAAAGCTGGTATACCGTCTACACCAGGCTTAGCATTGGGCTTAAGGGACTTAAGTTCTAAGAGAATTTCATTTATACTTCAATTTAACTCACCAGTATTAACCTTACTAGGTAAATTGAGCAAATACAATTTATTCACACCATTTGGATTTGAGTATTCTGTTTGGAAGAAGTCCGCAAATAGATTGAGAATTTCGTTTGTATTTGACTAATATCGCTCCCCAATAAAAGTATTAGATAAATATACTAGAAAATAGGCGGTGAAACGTGACACTGTGAACTGGTTTTCGATAAAACGTAGAGTTCCCCTATCAGATTGATGACGAAGGGCTTCTGGCGTCCACACAGTATAGCAGAAAATATCTTTTAGGTGATATTGAGGAGACTAATGCCACTATAGTTGACACAGTTCAGAGGGTCTCCTGAGGGGATCGAGCAAATAAAGCTGAGGTTCCATTCATTGGGCATTTTCCGACCATATTTTTTGATGAGTACATTTTATTTTTAATCAAAAGTTGAGAATGCATTTTGAATAGGCCTTGCTGTCTATGCAGAATCTTTGGCATCATGCGCTAAGATCTCATAAGTTGAAAGCTGACCAGATGTTTAATAAATCATCTAATAAACATCTAATAAATTTGACAATTAATGACTATAATCAAAATTTTCTTAGCTGATTTCGGTTTCTATATTTTAAAACATAAATCATCTTCTTTTATCTGTTCCACTTTAAGCCTTTATTATGAAAAACGAGGTAAAAACCAGTCAGTGATTTAATAAAATTCAACTTTTTTTTCTGTTGTTAACTTACCTATCTTAAAACTTTTGAATCCACTTCAACTTTACGAAACGTCCATAAAACCTCAAATCAAAATTTTACACGGATCGTTAACTTTCTGACAATTCCCTCCTTTTATTCATGCCACTTGGTTGACTTGAGGTAAATTAAATCTCAGAAAGGATTCATATTTTATAATATCTACTGTACAATTGTGCATGTGTATTACAAAAAAGGTCTTCAGAAAAATCATCCCATAATGTGGACCTATACATATTATATTATATGGCATCCCACATAAAAGGGAATTTGACTTAGAAGCAGCAGTGGCAAATCTTGGCAGTTTAATAGATGATATGATTCCTTTTTGACACATAGGAGGTAGAAGTTAAGTATGTTTTGTTTGTATCAAAACCCATTAAGTCTGATGAATTTATACCGCCTAGTAGAAAATATGCCAAAATGGGTCTACTCGGTTATAAACTTTCAATTTTAACCTGTTTGACCATACTCATAACTGAGTATGGAGCAGGAGGTGGAGCAGAAGAAGGTTGAGCCTTTTTTACTGGTTTCCATTATTTTAATGAGTCTCTCCAATGATTGCCGCAAATTAAACTTTACCCATCAGAAGCAGGACCGAAAAGAGTCCCGGATCACATTTTTATTAGGCTCCGCATCAGAAACAGAATTGAAAGTTTGCTCATTAAAATGAATAAAGAGAAATGCACAGGTCCACACCACACCCTCTGTGCTCACTGTGTGTGTGTGTGGTCGACCAACACGACCATACTTTTTAACATTTAACCCCTTTCGTATAGTTGGTTGTATAAAACAGTCCAGCCAAAAGTCACGTGCTGATGCCACAAAATATAATTTCCATATTTCAAATTTGATTGAGTTTATATTTGGACAGATTTTATGACGAAATAATTTACTGACTCATTTGTTATGAGAACGATTGACGCCACGGACGAACGGCACAACCGACGACACGATGCCACGGACGGAATGTTTATTTAAATAGTGAAATAAAGTCTAAGAAATAAAAATAAAATTTTGATTTGGGCAATTTTCTCCTCATGATTAGGCCCTGTTTCATAAAATCGTAAAAAAGTTTAATTGTTTTATTTTTTATAGCATGCCTACATACCTTCTCGTAGCTCGTAAGTTATAAAGCTGACTCTGTGGAATTTCGTTAATAAATCCGGCAGTTAGAGAATTAATATCATAAAATTCAACTTCGTGAATTAATTATGCACATTTTCTGGGATTTTATTTCAATTTGGCAAAAGTGTCAATTCAAAGCTTTCAAATTGTAACACACTGAAGAAAAAGGTACCACAAAATTTAATACGAAATTTAAAATATTTGTCGTTTTCTTATCCACCGAATTACTGTTTTGTAAATTCTGTATTTTATTGATAATTAATTTTACGGCATTACGAAATAATATTCGAAAGGATTCAATTTTTTTAGTAAAGGATTTTGATTAGTATCAGGGGGGTCGGTAAGTACCTGCAAAATGAAATTAAAACCACTCTTTTCGATATAAAACTATTTTATTTTTCAACATATATTCTCTTTTTAGCTCAATACACCCCAAGACTCCCATGTTTCGTTTCGCCAATTTTTTGATGTCTTCCAAATTATACGATTATTCTCATTCCCGAGCCATTTCTTCATGTTTGCAAACAAGGAGGCTAAATCTGGGGAATATGCCTGATGAGAGAGGAGTTGGTAGCCTAATTTATGCAATTGTGAAAAAGAACTTCTTACTTCGCCAAGTGCGGCCAATTTCGCTACAAATCGGCTTGGAATCGATCCAGGAGCTCTTAGACAAAGATCCCATATGAATAGATACCAAAGTAGATATGAACGAAGGGACATTCGAATTTTCAAAGCTGGGGCTTTTCGATGAAGATCTTAAGGTGTGACCATCTTAAAGGTGTCTGCCAGACGAAACACCCCACTGTAGGTGTTTGACAAGTGTCAAACAAAGTTTGAGACACTATCCAACTAAAAGCAGCTTTGATAAAAAAACCGTAGTTGGGAATGCACTTTTAACACTGCATATCTCCGAAAACTCCCGGCTTTGAAAATTCGGAATGTCCATTCGTTCATATCTACTTTGGTATCTATTCACAGAAAAAAATTAGCTATGATAAAATGACGTAAGTCTGCCGGCCCTGGGATATTACTCTATTTGCTTAATATGTTTCGCCGGCCAGTGATCATTTTGCCCTTTTTAATTTAATCGATGTGAATAACACGGCGCGAATACCAAAAACCAGTGGTTAATGGTTCCAATCGATGGTGACGAGTCCCCATAATATTTGTCAGAATTTTATTTGGTTTGCGTGATAGTTTTTTCTCGCAAAAAATAGTGTTCAATGAGCACTCGAAATTTTCTTTGTTCCATTTTAACGAAAATGTTCATAGGTGGCTATATAAAATGGCTGCTAAAACATAATCATATCAGCTTCCTAATTTATGAAGGTTCTTGAAGTAAAATGTGCTACACAATTCATGGTAGTCATGTTGTTTTATCTTGTGGTTATTATCCTGGTGTTTTTTTAATAACTGAAATCAACTTACCATACGTTTGCTAATTGGGTTTCGAGCATCTAGAAAATGTAATAAAGCAGTTTCTTGAACTCCCACTACTATTACACCATACACTATTTTTTTTACTTACAATTTACATTCAGTTTCTACCCAAAAATATATATATAAGAAAATCGAGTTCTAACATAGTACTAATAGTAATAGTATCAACACCGACTACTTGGTAAAGCTCCACATTTTTCAGAAAGGGAAGTGAAATCCCATACTTAATAATAATCTGCTATCCTAGTGTAATTTAGTTGATACTTCTATCTCATACTTACTGATAAATATATAAATTTGGAATAAAATTAAGCATAGTTCTAAGAAAAAGACAATTTCATTAAATTTGTATATAATTATATACGAATTGTTATAAGCTAAATAACAAGTATTGTGAATAAATAATGACAAATACATTATATATACATATCTAGCTTATGCAAAAATCATTTAAAAAAATGGCGCCCGAGCAGTGATGCCAATGATGAAATCTGACTTAGCTCTGCAGACACTAATCGAAAAAGGTTCAGACTTCCATTGATTTGTATAGGACATCGATTGTTCACCGTCTCCTGAAAAAAAATTCTTCCAGAACCGCACTCAGAACAAGAAAGACATTAGACAATTTTAATTAACGCCGACGAAGTCAATCTCGATTGTCAATATTGAATGGATATTATTTTTTAAAGCAAGAATTGATTGAATGAATGAGACACTAGGTCACCGTGGCCACATTCCGACAACAACTCAGCACATTCATTTAAAACTTCCGTTCCCACCGACAGGCCTGGGTAGACTACGGCATCAAACAACAAGCCCCTCCAGCCAGTTCGGTCGCTAGTTAGCTGCCTCCAGTTACGTAATCCAAGTTGGTTGACGTCGTTATCCACTTGTGTGCACCACCTAAGGAGGGGTATGCCTCTGCTTCGCAGACCATTTGGGGTAAGGTTAGGTTATTGGTCTGATAATTGATGACGTTATCGTCACAGTGTGACGGTCACACTATGACAATAGGGTGGGATATTCCTCAGAGAACAATACCAGCAAAGCTCTCCTCATCCCACAGGGACAACGAATTCTTCTATTTGGGACAATAAGCTTCGCGAATTTCTTAGTACGAATTTCATACGGCATGAATATACTTAACGGCCGTACAGACTTCCAACTCCAAGAATTCTCCCATCCGATGAGCTAACCATTGGCCATGCTAGAATGCGACGCAGTTGGGACCTGAACATCCATCCTCTTTTGCTGCCAGAACAGTTTCAGAGCCCCTGTAAGCTCTGGAGTCTACTGGTAGTGTTAAGAGTGGGTGGTTATGGAGTGAGAATTTTTAAGATCAGCCCTGCTCTTAAACACCTAGAGAGTGCGTTACAAGACTTAGATCAATTTAGATCCATTGTGGTACCCGGGAGTGTAATCACTCTTCTCCAAAAAAAAACCTATGTGTTCTCTTAATCAGTCAAGCCATCTAGAGGCATTGACGAAATTCAATATATTAATTCCTGAAGTACTAGAGAGATCTTCAAAGAGCCAGATTCCTTCTTTGATGGCAGAGTGCAGGGCAATGGCAGAGAAAATGTTAGGTGTCCTTAGGCATTTCTTAGTCGCCACATCTCACGCATAGGAAGTCTTTACTGAGTTTCATTTTGAATTTATGATATCCCAATAAATTATGTCTAGTGATATTGCTTGTAAAAGATCGAATGGATCTGTTGTTGGGTTGCATTACATGTTCCTAGTAGTTATATCACCGCTGTTAAGTAGCCTGCACTTTTCTTTGGATTTCTTTAGAATCCTGTCGGAAATTTTCTGTTAAATGTTACAGGCTGGTATGTTGACCGGCTCGGCATCACTAACTTCAAGCAATGATCCCTGTCTTTTCAACTCATCGGCATTTTCGTTAACCAGTTTGCCGCTGTATCTCGGGACCCAGCACGGTCTAACAATGTGCTGCGTGCCTAGAAGCTTAATTTCATCGCGACAGCTAGAAACAAGCTTCGATCGTCAGGGGTGGATTTGAAGACTCATCGTGCTGGTGTGTCGGTGTCCTTACGCTCAACTCCTGTGAGACTACATCGCAAGGAACAATATTCCTACATGAAATCGAACACCGCTTGCATCTATTCCGAAACCAGACGGCTTCGTTGCAGAGAGTAATGTCCTAGAATGTCAGTCGGAATTTTCTAACCACATGGCACACATACGTAGTGTAGTGAATCTGCTTCCAGAATTCCAATAAGTCAACAACCCTAAGAAGTAAGACGGCAATTTCAGCTAAAAAAAACCACTCCAGCGACGAGGATTAATTCTGAATCAACGAGTACCTCAAAAGCAAAAATTGCCTAATCTATAATTAAAGTTCCGAATGGTAGATCAGAGATTCCATAACGCTAATTGACTCGATAAAAAGAACCGTACCCATGTGACTGGCTTGGGGGAGCCCAGATTTTAATATTCAATGAGTTAGATTCCATTCATTGGACAACCCCAGAATGAAATCGTAGAAACTTAAGTTTAAGTTAGATATTTTATCCAAGACCTAGCATATGCCTGTTGCTATAATATCGACGTAATTTTTTTTGGTTTGTATTTAATTCATAAATCCATGTTGTTTCGTGCGAAATTAAATTTTAAAGTACCTAACCTCTCTCTTTATCATTATTACACATTTAATATACTTAGATATAATACAAATAGAAAATCAAAAACGATTTGTTATCCTTGGATATAATAACACTCAATATCAATAATGTTAAAATGTCCTTTTTTATTAGAACAGCAAACATTTCCAAACATAAGACGCCATTTCACAATCAAGACAATGCCTATCCATCTCCAATTCCATTACTTTTCTTAAAAACATATCCACATCAAAGATCCCATTTTCATCTTCTAACCGTTTTTTGGTAAGAAACTGTAACAAAATCGGCAAAAAGAGATAAAAAATAAAATTATTTTAAAAGCATTTTTATGTTTTTTTAAAACAAATATCGAATTGAATTAAAGAAAAAAAAACGAAAAGTGCCACCACATTACTATACCTACATGTCTTGCCTACGCGCGAGCCTCTTTTTCTTTCGCTGCTGCGTTGTAAACTGAAAAGTAATCCCCAAGCAACATCTCCATTTGACATCATTTCCTCTTTCCATATCTGCATCACATCAATGCCTTTTCCTATGTTTTTGTAAAGCCCAAAACGAAAAAAAAACAATAAAAAGCAAAATCGTCCTTGTTTTTTTGTGTCCACAAAAACATTTGAAAATTTTCTCTGATGATAAAGAAAGGAAAATATTTTCACGAGAGCGTCCCACTTGTTAAAGGAAAGTAAGTATGTATATGTAAAATGTTATGACACAAGTGCAGCCGTTCCCACGCCATCTCTTGGGGGACTTTTTAAGAAAAACTTAATACTCATCCATTTGGAGCGGAAACAGAGATATCCTTTTTTGCTTTTCTGTCCATTTTACATCAGAAAGCGGGCCGGGCAAACGAGAAAAAGGAAGACCTTCTTTTCCTGCAACAACCATAACAAACATCCCATCACACTTCAAACGAACAAATTGAAAATTACGTTTTAATTAATTTACATTGATGAGGAGATCCTGGAAAGGAAGCGTGTCCTTGCAGATGGAATGATGATTTTTTTTTAAATAATAATTATTTCCGCAAAAGTTTATGGGTGGGATGTGTGAAAAAAACATTCAAATATAACGATCGATGGGTTCTAGACGCCATTTGTAATTATTATGCGAAAACCACTCCACCTTGTGACATGACTAAAATCAATGATGGCATGCTGCGGAAATACTTTGTACTAATACAGAACAGATACACGGGAAGATAATGAAGACCGTCTGACAAAATACCAGAAAATACCATTATGCGATGCCGTTATTGACTGCCCAAAGGTTAATTAATATTTAAATACAAATAAACACAATAATGACACACATCAGAAGACAGTTATTCAGTAAATAAATGTCAATTGCATCAATGATGGTGGCGCTGCGTGGCGCTAATGAAAATTACTTTTGTTTGTTTGCCATCATCAATGGCGGTCAATTTTATACCCCGTCTACCGTGTATATATATATATATCCTGAAAAACCAACAGCGATGATAATTTTGTGCAAATATTGTTTGTTTAAATGGTTATTAACCTATTGACAGTAATTGTTGCTATACTAGTAGTCATAGCTAGATATATTCGCGGTGAGTGTCAAATGGTTTGATTACAAATTGGCAAATACAATTAATACTTCATTAGGCTTAAGGGTAAGTTGGGGTAAGCGGGAGGTGGAAAATATTGAATTATTTAAATTAAAGCTTGTTAGTTATGTAGTTGTTCAGTAAATTTAATTTAATGAATGCAAATAATTGTTAAAAATATTCGAATATCGAATTTTTTATTTTCAGTAAATGCTACATTCATTTGTATGCGCAAATTGTATGGCTAATGTTTTGATACTTTCATCACAAATGTATGTTTTTGAGTGGAATGGTAAATTAGACCCAAGTTAACGATACTCTGGCAAATAGAAATGCAGGAGAAATATATGGAAATGACTGTCAGTTGTGATGCCTTTGGACTTTGCAAGCCGTAGCGTCATTTAAGCAATTGATGGAAAAAGTATTTCAAGGGATGGAAAATACTATTGCATATATATCCAAACCTTCGACGAGCACCTCATTTTCTAACGTCTTCGAAAGCAAAGCTAATGTTGAACCCTTCTAAAGTGACGTTTCTAAGCACTGACTTAGGTGGCGCTACAGTTCGGTGTGTATCTGGGCCTCAACCAATTAGCCATTTCCAGTTAGCTCGGTCCTTAGCTAACTACCTTCAGTTACGTACTAAAAGTTGACTGAGCGTTGCCCTTTCGGGTAAGACTGGAAGACCCTGTGAGTCGGATCATGAGTGTCCATTCGTTCTATATTCCCTAGCCATTTAAAGAGATAAGTTCGACTTTGTTTGACCAAGTCAATGTCGCTGTATAACTCGTCGCACACGAGACCATAGATCCTTCGACAATGCTCACTTTTAAGTGTCATAAAATAGGACTGGGATGATTATGGTCTTATGCAGTGCCACTTTAGTTCTTCGTGATTATGGTCTTAGTACTCCATTGATATCTTAGCTAAAAAAAACGATTGGTAAGAGTGATACTTCAATTGATTTCTTGACTGATATTATTGTCAGAAATGGTACACCTCGACGATGAGAGACGAAATTAAAGCTGACTGTCCTGCCATATTCTTCAGTGATGATTGTCCTTCCTTGTTGACGACATATACTTTGTTTTGCCCTCGTTTATCGCAAGACCGTGTCTCTATTTGTGTGAACGCTTATCTCTATTATAAAGTACAGCTGCTGTCATAGGCGGGCATAAGATCGATAAAGATATAGTGGGTATTGATGTGAACATCTTGGGGCTTTTCCATGATCTGGCGTGGTATGAAAACTTGATCTTTGTGGAGTTCCCTGGTCTAAAGGCACACGGATGTAGTCACACTAGACATAGAGTTAGAGGGATACTTATACGTGATGTTTAAAAGACTAATTCCTCTAAAGTTGGTACATTCGAAAGGATCTCCTTTCTTTTGGATTGGGAAAATAATGCTGACATTCCATGCATCAGGCATATACCCTCTTCTACCTATAGATCGTACAAATGAGTTGACGGATGCTCTCTGGCAAGCAATTTCCAATTACCTTAAACAGTTCGGCAGGTAGGTCATAAGGGCCAACTGCTTTGTTGAACTTTATTTTGGATATTATCATCTTCATTTTATTATAGTCAGGCGTACGGAAGTTTTCTTTAACATTGTCTGGATTGAATGATTCATTCCACCTGTTTCGTGGCCGTTAAATAGTCGGCAGGAGTAATTCTTCCATATATTTAGTAGTTACTCTACTTCCTTCATCATCTCTACATGTTTATGTTCGTACTTTTTTACCGTGACATGTTCTTTTCAGTTTTCGGTAAAATCCGAATATCTTTCCTGGAGTTACATCTTTCTACTAGTACATCATCGACCACAATCTTCTCGTGTTCTTTCTTTTTTTTTTACGTAGAAGTCAGTATTCTTCCCTTTACTTTTGCTCGTATATCTCGCGAGCTGTTCTCATTCTTTTCTGCAGAGCCGCTTTATATGCAACTTGTTTTGCTGTGTGGTTTACATTCCTCGTCAAACAAGGGATTGCTGAAAGGTGGTCTGGTGAAGCCCAGCCCATCAGTTTAGGCTTCTGTTATATTTTCTGACATCGCTGCCACTGATCTTCGATGCTTTTTGGTGACGGAATTCGAATTCTTGGGATATCGCCATACGAGATCGTCAAAGTTTTGGTAGTCTGTAATGAGTGTACCTTTTCGACGTCATATTTTCTCACAGTACTTCCTTTTTGAGGTGTATTGGACTAAAAAAAGTGAAGCAGTGCAAAAATGGGAATTCCCAAGAAGTAAGAAACAAATTCGAAGTTTCTTCGGGCTGCCTTCTTATTACCGTCGGTAACTTGTCAAAGACTTGGGCAACATGTATGAACATAGCAGAACATACTTCTAGTGCCTTTTAACAGTATCCATAATTAGATGCACTTGGTGTATCGTGGAGTGTTTACTAATATAAAATTCTTTCTTCTTTAATTTTGCTAAGTCTGTTCAAAAGCAGTTTTTCGAAAATTTTTGCCGTGATTTGTGGGAGCGATATTGGTTCTCAACTTCTAGCTTTAAAAATTTTCAATCATTGCCTGAAATTGCTGGCCTAACAGCGATCTATTGGCCTTTTTATAATAATAATTTTAACTACAGTGAAATCTCCCCTTGGGGACACCTCCCTTAGGCGGACACAATTTTTTGTACGGAAATTGCTCCATATAAGTTTCATTGTTCTTAGTTTCTCTTGGACGGACAGTCCCTTGGACGGACACTGACATGAATTTTACATATGAATGACAAAATATTTTCTCTTATAAGGACACCTGAGCAGGATTGAATATATGTCATCACGCTTGTTACAGACGAATATCGAGCAGACAATTTTTCTAGTGAAATATTCTCTTGCATTAAATATAATAAACTTTATTAAAGAAAATTTATAATAAGGATTAAACAATGAATTTAAAATTACTTTTTAAAATACTTTAAAATACAATTAAATTGTATAAGTTACTTTCTATCAGCAACAACGCTAATAATTTTTTCAACGCATCAAATTCTTTTAATGTAATTGAGAAAGAAATGCATGCCAGTTGTATTTCTATTTGATGGATTGTAGGTATCTGTTGGTATTAGTAATGCTTGGAAGAGTTATTAATTGTTTTGAACCTATTGGTTTTGGAGAATATTCGAAGTAGGAGGTAAATTCGATACAGAAAATGACTTTCCTATAGGAAATTTAATAGAAACGTTCAAGCTCCTTCGTGAATGCAGATTGAATGAGAACCTGAAAGTTTTGTGTTGATGGATGAAAATGTAAACGTGAAAGATGACTTTTATGTAACGCCAGAAAATATTGCAGTTGCTGTTGAAATCAATGTCTGTCATGTCATGAGTCTGGCAGTGAATCTAAGGAAAAGGATCAGGACCTGATGTGAACACCTATTAATTCTTACAGAGAAGCAAACACTTTTTTGTGTTGTATTTTCTTTTATTTTCTGTTAATAAATGAATGAATGTGCCAACAAAAATTCTTTCCTTTATTTCTATTCCTTCTGTCTAGTGCCGTGCAATTCAGGTTGCATTTAAAAAGACCTTAGTCCTTACAGGCATATAGTTAACATTTTTATTATTATTAAATACTCTTACTTTTGAAAATTAGTGTTTCTGCTGGATTTCCCTTAAACGAACAACTTCCTTAGGCTGCACCATGGCTGTCCGTACAAGGGAGATTTCACTGTATATGTCTGTAACACCTAAAGTCTTTTAAATGCAACCTGCCTGAATTGCACGGAACTAGTTAGAATGAATAGAAAGATAGGAAAGAATTTTTTGTTGGCACAGAGGATTTGAGAATTAGGAATTTACTACTTCGTTTTAACCCACGGGCGACATCCAATTAATATTGGAGGTACAGAAAAGAATGCTGTTTTAGCACACATACAAGTTAGCAGTCAAGCACTATATCTACTGCGCCTTTGCCACCCACAAAAAAAGGGGAAAAAAATATGGGAAAATGATTCCTTATGGAATTATTCTACATCATATTGTAACTTCTAAATTGCTGTATTAGATGTTCAAAAATAATTTTCGGATTTTCGATCCTCCATATTTTGCAATTTTGTTTAGTCATGTTAACGTTGAGGTGAAAGTGGCCTCATCGCATATTATTAGCTTGTGAATAAAGTCATTGTAATCTCGGAATAATTCTTAAAAATGCCAGAGAATACTGAATGCGTACTGGCAAAGAATTTGCTTTCAACTCGTGAACCAATAATTGAATGCTATATGGAAAAAGGTGTAACTACCGTACGAGTAAAATTATTTGCAAAGAACGCCTAGACATTAACGTCACTTCGCGAAAGTTTTTGTGTTTTCCTCAATACTCGCTTGCACCCGGGAAATATTGACGACATTTATAACTACATGAGTTCTACAGACAACTCATCATTCTTGCTAAAAATGCTGGATCAACTGTCCACATTTCGAACATGCCAGAAATATCGATATGATGTTTGTATTCGAATAATATAGTATCGACTCTTAAAATAGAACTGAACAACTTTGGTCTTATATTATGTGATGAGTCCCAAGTAACGTAATTTCTTCTTTTTTCTAGAAAAAAAAGTAGACAAAACAGATTAAATCCTAAAGTTACCAGGATTTATTAGGGAAAAAATTCTCCACTTAAGAAATGTGGGCGTGGAAGTAGGTGGGTCTTAGTCAAACTCCAAAATGCTTAAATTAAACAAACAAATATTTCTTTCTATATAAAATAAAAATCAATACTAAAAAAAATTATGCATAAATCCTTCCCTCATAAATTAATCGTAAAATGCTTCCCTCATAAATATTTTACTATTTTCACGCAATTTTGAAAATATTGAGTAAATCTATAAAAATTTTAATTATTTTTTAGCCACTAGGTGAATTTTTTTTTCGAAAAAAAATCCCTATTCCAATGAAACTCGCATTGCCATGCTTTACCTAAAACCAAACCAAACTTTGAGAAAACCTACTACTCCATTTACCCAAAACAAACATTTTGCATTTGAATTACAAACTCGTATGTAAGTATACTGATGGCTGGTGCCTCTGCCTCAACCACTTCAATCCACAGCGGCAGACAGACAACACGCCTCCACACAAATCTACTCATCCAAGCTCGAAATACCCCGCTGTCGAAAATTAATCCGAAAACACCGACACTAAAATTCAAAACGTCGTCCCTGGAAGGTTATTCGTAGAAGGAATACCTCGCACAATATCCCTTAGGTCGCTATTATTCGCTCGTCACGCCTGAGTGTATGCAACATACTCCAACATATACACGATGTTTGCTGGTTACCCTCATTTTACACGACGACAACGTTAGATAGACTACCCAAAAGCAGCAACAAGAACAACCGAACGAACTACCTTTACGATTGATTTTGTCGGATCATTTAATTTGCAAACAAATTCCACCAACAGACAGACATGCACACATTATACAGGCACACCCACTAGGCCCAAGGGCTTTGTACGAATATAGGTACCTAACCTACTGTACTCAAACTCTGATCGCCCCAAAAACAAATTGAAACGAAACCGTTGTATGCAGTCGGAAATCCTAGTGCAAATCGTCCTTTTAAAATATTTAATTGCACTGCATGTAGCAAGGATTCAAGAGCAAGAATCCCAAGGGAATGAGAATGGCAGTGGTACTGCCACTGGAATTAAATCAACCCTTGTTATAGGAATTTTTAAGTGCACAGTTTAACATGAGCTTTAAGCCTTTTTGGTTTTGGTTTGTTGTTCTACCAATAACTGTTGTTGGTGCATCGAGTTACGGTATATAGTGTGCTCATTCCATGTTAGTGTGTTTAGAAAAAGGCAAAGAAGAATCAACCGAGAAATGAGATGGGAAACGAGAAGAATCAAAAATTGGTAACACCAACAAAAGAGGACTTAAACACAATAAAAGGAAACACCAACATCACATTCAAGATGGGAACAGGAGGGATGAGAGATTCCGAGAAAGAGTAGAGAAGATTATCATCGGTGACGCCGGCCGGCGGTGTGGTGGGAAGATGTATTTGCAACACATCCCCAAGGATTGTCGTATTCCATTAGATGGAAAGCCTGCAAGGGTTTCTGGGGGATTTTTTTTCTTTTCCGAAATCCAACTCATATACCTACCTAACACGAGGATAATCGAACTGGATGAGTGGATGTTGAGGCTGGCTGAGAGGAGGTAAGTGAGATAGAAAGCACAACGAGGAGGATGAAGAATATTTCAAAAAATATATTTTGGAATTTTATTCTTTTCTATCTTTTTTTTTTTTTTTACTTCTGATTTCGTTTGAAGTCTACGGACGTCATGAAATGCGTTGGTTACATAAATTTTGCACGTTGATGTTGCTCGCTACGCTAGCCCGACGTTTTTTGGCAGGTGTCAGTATAATTTTCGAGTTGATTGATTTTTACTTTGTTTCCGTTTTATGAGGGGGAATTTTCTTCTGCTTTTTTTTGTGTGAACGTTCGTTTGGATTAATTTGGGTCCTCTGGCTTTTCGATATTAATAAATATCGATTTTAATGTTACAGCATTGGGTAGAAAGTGCTATGATGAATTAAGAATCTGCTTAAATACTTTCTGAAAATTGTGTTTTGGTTAATTAAATTGTTTGGCTTAGAATCAAGTGATTTTTTAAATAATAATATAAAAGAGATCCGTTAAGTTAAAAGAAGTTGGAAAATTAAGTCTTTCATCTTTTTGATTTTCCAATATTTTTATACAAATTTGTATACATTTATTTAGTACTTCGCGTTGGGCGCCAATTAAAAAATATGGTAGAATTAAGGTATGCTCCCCTCTAAATATCGATAAGATTGTGACAAAAGTGGGAATGTGATTGCTTTGGTGAATGATGATAATAACTTAGCTGTGAACAATGAATCTTTTGCTGCTTGTGGAGAATTTGTTGTCCCTGGGCCTGTTGTTGTTATTAATTCTAGTACTAATAGAGGTTGTGACGTGGTTGTTGCTAAAGGGTGTGGTGTTGCTGTTATTTCTCTTGCTGCGATTGAGAGTGATAGTCAAGTTATTGGTGCTCAGGCTGATGTGGATGACGTTGAAATTGACATCATCTCAAAGGTACGAAACTATGAAATTGGTATCAATAATGATGATCATATTGACCATACCGCTAGCCTATATGCAATAGGAGAAGATATGAATTTCCGAAATTCGAAAAGTAAATTAAGTTCTCTCCTCTCCCAACCATCGATACCCAACAACACATTAAACAAAAACAATGCGTACTGGGAAATGGTGAGAAAGAAAAAAAACAACTAAAGAAGTCATAATGAAATCATGGGAAGTGGAAAGAGTGACCTAAATCCTATGACTCCTATAGTCTGGCTGCACGTATCTAAATTTAAGGTGGATACTGAACCTGAACAACTTATAAAACATATCTCAGCTCATACTGACACTCCTTCTAACTTGTTTAAATGTTACAAGCTAGCTAAAAAAAGGATCGACACATCAGATATTACAAATGTAAATTTTAAAATGAGTGTTCCTGCGAAAAGTTATAGCCAATTGATGAGTGAATCTTCCATATGACCAATGTTCGTTAATGTTAAAAAGTTCGTTAACCATTCAAAAAACAACGTTGCGACACAATTGGAGAACTTGACATAATACCAATCAATGAAGCTGCTTCATTGAACTGTGATGAAATCAACACTGCTGCATCTTTTCATCAAGTACTTTATTATGATACAATCAAAATGTAGGAGGCATAAGAAAAAAGTTAGATTATTTATATCTTGTTTTTTCATACAATATTTTATTAACTGAAACATGGTTAACTGAACACCAGTTAACATCTGAATTATTCAAATCTAATTATATAGTTTTTAGAAAATATAGATCTAAGTTATTAACAGGTGTGGATAGAGGTGGAGGTGTTTTGGTCGCAATTCAATCATCTCTTTCATATAGAGAAGTAGCACTCAAATCTCATACTTTTACTTCTATGTCTAACTTCGATATTGATCAGTTAAGTGTTTGCTTATCTTTAAATGATAATACTGAATTGTTCATTATAAATAATTATATTGCTCCAAATAGTTCTCTTGAATATTATAACATTTAGTTTGAAAATTTTAACATTTGTAACGTCGAAGATAAATATTTAATTCCATTTGGTGAAACATCTGATGTTGAAATAAATCTGATTGATTTTTTTAATCAGTTTGATTTAATACAAATTAACTCTAATCGCAGTGAATTAAATCGAATTCTGGATCTTATCTTTGTTGATAAGGAATTCAATATTTATGTCGAAATGTCTGATAGGCATATTGTTCAAAACTAAACATCAAATTGCACTTGAAGGTGCCACGGGCATTATTTTCTAGTTTTCTGAATTCGACCGAATTCCCCTAGAAAAATATAATTCACAGTGTTTGAAAGCTGTTAATTTTATTTGTGTCGGTAGCCATCGACTAATGTTTTGCGTCTTAGAAGGGTACTACAGCATCTAACTGATGATCCCAACTGTAGTACCTGGGCGAAATGCATAATTTGGACTAAAGGTCACAAAAGAAAAAAGTTAAAACAACATGTTCTTTTGCAGTGTGGTTTTCATTAAAACTTTTATGATTGAGTAAAATCTTATTTAACTCTTAAGGTTCAAATAGTTAAAATCTATGACAATTTTTCTGAACAAATTATGGTGCCATCTGGCGTCCCTCAGGGCAACCATTTGTGACCGCTATTATTCCTTTTGTTTATTAATGTCATATATATTCAGGAACTCATTATGTCTACTATTTGCAGGCGATCTTAAACTGTACCGAATTGCAAAATCCATGGAAGATTGTGTTTTATTAAATGAAGATTTAAATAGATTGGCTGATTGGTACAATATTTATTTTCTGCACTTGAATGTCTCAAAGTGTCAGGTTTTGCCTTGTTACCATAATATTTCACCCATATACTTCAACTACCCAATTAAACATTCTGAATTAGAACGTGTTGATAAAAAAAA
The DNA here is from genome assembly GCA_910595825.1 of Philhelius pedissequus. NCBI lineage: Eukaryota > Metazoa > Arthropoda > Insecta > Diptera > Syrphidae > Philhelius > Philhelius pedissequus. The sequence continues at coordinate 332,988,505 of OU343160.1, forward strand.
AGTGTTTGAGTTATTTTAGATACAAAACTTTCGTTCTTACCGCATATAGATATTATCAATAAATCAAATCAAATGCTTGGGATTATTAAGATGAACTCCAAAGAATTAATTGACCCTTTTACAAATAAGTCGCTTTTTAATTCTTTAGTTCAGAGAATCCTAATTATCAATTACAAAATATTTATATAATTTAAACGTTATTTTATTTTATTACCAATTAAGTTTTTAAGAACTGATGTTTGATGAAATAAATAAATAAATTTTAATACTACTATACTGCTTAAGCTTGGAAAACAAATTATATATTTTGATCTTTTTATGACTATCCGTTGGGCTCCAGTCTTGTAACGTCTTTGGTGGCTTGGGTACGTGGGAAACAAATTAGTGAAAAAGAATACAAAACAAAATTAATATATATTTACGGTTTTGTGTTGACAGTTTTTATATTTTAATACATTTATTTACGTCGCGTTGACGCCAATACATTACGAGTATGAAGGTAAAATCAGCGATGCGTTCGGTTGGTGTAAATGATCTTTCTCGAATGCTGAGGGACTGTAGTAGTATTTCCTTAGTTAGAGAAAATAGTTACAACAATAAGAATGCAAAAGTGCTACATATTTATGATTTAGGTTTAATTAATGTTTTTATTCAATTAGTTATCTCACGATGGGCTCCAATTTATTTTAAAAGTAATTGTAGAATTATGGGTACCATCCGCTTTAACATTTGAAAGCTGAGATACGGCTTAGACTTGGTAACATAACTACGAACGCCAGTTTTGTTCCTATTTGAAGCCTGACGCCCCCTCGTGGTTACCTCGTGTTGGGCGCCAATTCATTATCAGAGCTATGATAAAATCGTGGGTAAGTTCTGTTTCAAAGATTGGTATGAACCAGCCTTTTTAAATATGGAGATACTGCGTATGGTTATTCACCAAAGCAATAATTTAAAACTTTAATCTTTTCAGTGGTATCTCATATTGAGCATTTCATCTTCATATATATATATATAATAATTTATTATAATTTTTGATAATTTAAGATGTAGCCAGCGCTGGCGCTGGGCTCCAGTTTTTTCTCGTGTTTGTTGGCTACCAAGAATGATTTAATTACCTCACATTGGGCGCCAGTCACTATGAATGTTATAGGAGAGTGAAGTTTACTATCCGCTTTAAAGCTTGATAATGAGTCAATATAATTACGAAAAAAATGTATGCTTACAGTGGTATCTCGCGTTGGGCGTCAATTTATTCTCGTATTTGAAGGCTGAGGGTACGTATATCACGTTTTTATCGTTTTCCGTGCGCTGATTGTACATGGCAAGAAACTTGACTAACGAAAATAATACAAAAATTGACTTCATCTTATCTTATATTATATATATATAAAAGAGAGTCGTGTTAGTTACACTTTGAACAACTCGTGAACGGCTAAACCGGTTTGGCTGAAAATTTATGAGGAGGTAGCACAGCACTAGGAGACGGAAATACAATACTTTTTATCCCATTCGACCACGTTGCCGTGTGAGGTGACATAAAACGTCAGATAGAATGCAAGTCACTATAAAGCGTGGTATAACAGAAATGCATCTAACAAGGAATAGCAAAACGCAAATGACAGCTAAACGTAATATTGTCTATGGTTAAGTATGGTTGAAATTTTGATAATTATAAAATTTTTTCAGAAATCAATAATCAGTAATAATCAGGGAATCAGTGTCAGTTCCAGATATCATGCCCTTGAGATGAACGAGGAGATACATAATCGGGCTTTACTCTTGATCGATGACATGTGTTAACTCATGTGCGGTAGCTTATTAGTTAGGTTTGGAATGCCAGCGCTAAATCGTGAAATAAATGACAACTTTGATCGAGAATTGGAACAGGAACGTGAATATGAAGACCAGGAATAAGATTTAGTAGTTCAAACTAATGTTTGTTATACATTAATGAAAGCTATTGATGATGGAAATGGTGGTTTATATTTCATGGATGCCCCCTGGTGGAACTGGTGAGACATTGCTCATGTCAGTAGTTTTAGCCATTGTTCATCCAACATTGCGGTTGCAGTTGCTCCTTCCGGAATAGCAGCCACATTGTTAGAAGGATGCCGCACAGCTCATTCAGCATTACAATTGTCGTTACATATTCAAACTATTGAAGAACATGTTGGTGTTATATTGCAAAAAAACTCAGCATTTGCCAAAGTTTTATCAGCATCGAAAATCATTTTCTGGGACGAATGCACAATAGGGGCTAAATGTGCATTAAAAGCACTAAACCTAACATTGAAAGATCTACGCAATGACTCGAGATGTTTTGAAGGAGCGTAGACAAATTGAGCTGATTGATTACATTTCCTCATAATTTCTGTAATTTTGGTCAATTATATGTGGCATGTTCACGGGTCGGAAGACCATCTGCGTTATTTGTTTCAGCGCCTGATAATAAACAAACAAATGTCGTGTATCACAAGGTACTTAACTGAACAGTGCAAACTATGCACCAAACTACATGAACAACAAAGAATCGTTAAAAGACTTATTTTTTAAATTTGTATTTCCTAATCAAAAATTGGACTTAATAAAATCTTAAATTAGCTTATTTATTGAATCTAGGGCGGGACAGAGTTCGCCGGGTCAGCTAGTATTTTGATATTTCCTTGCATTCAGCTACCTCGCGTTGGATGACATTTATTATGAAGGTTATATAAGAGTCTTCTTGAATGCTGGGATAATGCTTATGAGCTTTGACACTGTAATTTTAAAAAAATTTAACGTTTTAGTAGTATCTTACGTTGGGCGCGAGTTTTTTCTTATGTTTGGTGGATGAGTACAATGTAGAAACGAAACTGGAAATAATACTAAAAACACCAATACTAAACCATATTTATTATTTTGTGTTGACTTTTAATTAAAGTCATTGATAAAAAAGTACATACAAAAAGGATAAGAATTTATATTTATTTAATTAAAAGGGAAAGTTTTGGTTCTGCGTTGACAAAACTTAGACGTTTGGATCAAATTAATTATTATTGTCACATACCTGTTCATTCGCCTGTTCATATGTACGTCAAGTGTACATCTAACTAAATCCAGTACGTTTAGACCGATCCACTTCAAATTTGATATGGAGCATTATTATACGGATTGGCCGTGGCGCGATAGTTGTGTGCTCGCCTGTCAACCTCGTGGTTGCAGGTTCGATTCCTGCCGTTGTCCATGTCTTCTTATATTCCATTAAAAAACAATTCTCAAAATTGTCATAAAATAAGTTGCTGCTTCGCTCATTACATGCTGTTCAGGCATAACACTAACAACATGTAATTGAGTAAACTAGCATACCCATAAAGTATGACAACGAAATAAATAAAATAATGCGAATTATAAGGGCATAAATAAATAAGACACGGTAATTCTCTCAGCATTAGTTCAGCCGCCATCCCTGCAGATAAATCTGAGACAACAACCAGCTCTAGTCTCAGAACATCCTTCTTTCTCTTCTTCACCAGATGCCCGCGCTGTGTTTAGAAAAACATATAAAGGGTATTCATAACCCCTTGAGCGCGTGCATAGTTATAAAAAAAAAAAAACTGGTAGCTGCCACAGATCAATTTTTTTTGTTTTTTTTTTTTGCACATTGTTTTCCAAATTGACTATACAAAATTGAATTAAATTTTGTATCAATAATTTCATACTGTTGCTAAGGTTTCTGTACAAGAAAGCACATACGAAGTGGGTTATTTTTTTGGCACAGGTAAAACTGAGTAGTAGAAACAATAACATAATAAAATCAATATTTTCTTATAAACATAATAAATTTAAGCAATTTTTTGCTGTTAAATTTTTTTGAATTGTTTTCTTGAAAATTCATTAAATGTACCTTACGTTGGGCGCCAGGTTTTGGTCCTAATTTTGGCAGCATGGACTAACACAATAATAATTTAAAATTCATTTGACAAAAAGGCAGGGAATTTTTATTGACTCAGTAGATTGCTAAAGTTTTATAATTTTTACAAATTGAACTTATCATTAAAAATACCAAATGAAGTATGCCGACCATCGAAAAAAGTAATTTATTTCTGAAAAGAAAGTAAATATCTAAATATCTAAATATCACTATTTCTCTAAAGCATCTCCATACTTGGATATATCTAAGCAGTTCGCGTTGGGCGCCACTCTGAAAATAAAATATTAAGAAAGTATGAGAAAGCATTAAATTATAAACGCAAAATAGAATATTACAGTAAGAAAATACAATCTTTGGATATCGATTAATTGAAACTATTGAAAAGACAAATACCATTGCTAGTGCCCTGCAATTCAGGTTGCATTTTAAAGACCTTAGGTCTTATAGGCATATAGTTAAGTTTAAAAAAAAATTAAAAATTGCTGAATAGCTGATATTTTCTTCATGAGCTACAGCACGAAACAAACACAAATCTTACTCAATTCAAAGTCCACCCTCGATTTCGCCACATTTCTTCATACATTGAAAAGATTTACAAAGTAGTTCAAATTTGAAAGACAAACTGAAAATTTATTCCATATCCTTACGGTAACCTTTTCCAAGAATCTCAAAAAGAAAATCCTCCAAACTATAGTGTACATAAACAAAATAATCCTTAATTTACTTTGAAAACATCATCTTCATTCCTTGATCGTTGTATATAATCTTCAACCTTAAGAATAACCTTTGAGCTTAGTGATGCTCCAAAGTGTCATATTAAATTTCTGTAATTGATATAAATCCTCACTTTCAAAAAGGAATCTCTTACTCAATGCTTTCGTAAGTAAAAAAAAACACACATTCAAAAACACTCAAGGATCATAAAGGTGTCTATCAAATATTCATCTAGGATAGGAATATGATGAGTTCCGTCGTCTAATATATAGTGTTGCCTCATATTGGAGTCCTTAACATTGATGTAAGATTTTCCTTTTTCTTCTACGTTTGTATATGTATGAATATGTGAGGTTTTTGTGAGAGAGTCGTTAAATAGCAGCAAAAGGGTGGTTAACATAAATTCTCATGTCTGGGAAAATAATATTAAGGACCACCTAGCGTGGTCGTGGCTCGACATAGTGTAGGTGTCAGTCAGTTTTCAGGAGGTGGGCTGGCATAGGGGAGGTGTCAGTTATTGAAGTTCACAAAGTAAATATCTAATAATAATAAATGAATGAAGTGAAGTGAATTGCGGTTTCTGTAGCAGAATTTTGGTTTGAATTATTTGAAAAGGAATCTGTGGTTTTTAATTAAGTGGCTGGGATAAGACATATATTTTTTATTATCTATGATCCTCAGAGACATTATTATTGCAGAAGAAGATCTTTAGGAAAATCACAATAGGTTAAAATAAATGAGAAAAAATCCTGAAGTTCAAAAGCTTATTTTGAATACGTCTGGCAGACGTTTGATTAACTTGGTTTTTATTCAAGCAGTTCGATAATTTGTAAAACAAGAAATACTTTAATTTTTGTTTCTGGAAACATTGAATTCAGACGATAGTCAGATAAATAATAGTAAGATATACATACTTAAAAATCGTGTAAAAAAGTCCTTTAACATTTTTAAATTCCGATGGAAGATTATCCAAAATAAGTTAAGCTTTTAACTAGATTCACATACATTTGGCGGCTAACAATTTCGGTTTGGTAGATTCTTCTGTAAACACAGATCTTAAACGAATGCCAAGCAGCAGTTTTCTTCAATACAGGTGGGTCAATAAGTCCCTGTGCAATTGATTTTTGTGCATTGAAAATTTTCGGTAAAATGAAAAAAAAAGAGAATTTCGAGTATTCATTAAAAACTTTTTTTTTTGTCGAGAAAAAACTATCACGCAAATGAAACAAAGCTTGACCACTAGTTAAACCGAATTCAGTGCGGCCGTTCAAGCACAAGAGACGTCGAATGTTTTGGTCGCCCAATTGCAGTCACCTCACCAGAAATAGTCTTCAAAATCCAAGGTGAGATATCGGACGATCGACGAGTGAAAGTGCACGAGCTTGAAGAGGCAACAGCCTTATCTCTTGGCTTAGTGATTTCGATTTTACATAAATATTTGGACATAAGAAAAGCTTTCCGCAAGATGGGTGCCGCGTTTGCTAACAATCGACAACATACGCATTCGTTTGATAATTTGAAATATGACTAACCGTGGATGAAACCTCGATTCACATCGACACCAGAAATCAAGGAACAGTCAAGACTATAAAAGTCCTTAACGAACATGATTGGAAAATATTAAGCAAATTATTAAAAATATTTAAAAAAAATTGGGGGGTGGCCGTGGCGCAATATTTTTGTGCTCGCCTGTCAACCTCTTGGTCGCAGGTTCGATTCCTGCCGTTGTCTATGTCTTCTTATATTCCATTAAGAACCAATTCTAAAAATTGTCATAAAATAAGTTGTTGCTTTGCTCAATACATGCTGTTTAGGCATAACACTAACAACATGTGATTGAGCAATCTAGCATACCCATAAAATATGACAACGAAATAAATAACATAATGCGAATTATAAGATACATAAATAAATTAGACGCGGTAATTTTCTCCGCATTAGTTCAGCCGCCATCCCTGGAGATAAATCTGAGACAACAACTAGGCTCTAGTCTCAGAACATCGCGCCACACATCTTTCCTATCCTTCTTTCTCTTCTTTCACCGGATGCCCGCGCTGGATTAAAAACATATAAAGGGTATTCATAATCCCTTAAGCGCGTGCAAAATTATAAAAAAAAAATTATTTAAGGGTATAGATTTCTATTAATAACAGAATACTACTAAATTCAAAAATGTTTACTTAAATATTTTTTGTTAATACAATTGTTTTATTTGTATTATACAATTGTATCCAATGTAACTGTAATTGTAGCTAATGCCCAGACTGTTGTCTTGAGGCTGGAGGAACTCCTAACTAACAACTGAACTGGTGGTATAGTAATGGTTGTCTGGAGGATCTCATAACGATCCAAAGAATCTATACTTATTTATCTGCCCCTGAAAACTCTGTTTTTGGTGATATGTGTGTGTGGTTGCCGGGAGGAACTCCTGACTAACCAGCTGCCGCAAACGAAAGTATGCAACTTCAAACTAGTAGTCGACAAAATATTTTATTTTCACAAAACTTTTAATAGGTATCACAGAATATGATTTTGATAGATTTTGATCGACAAACATATTAAATTCAAACTAATACTTCTAAATGATTCTGTTTCAAGCCAATGTGAATTTTAAGAAAGGAATGAAATGAATGTGTTTTTTTTTTCAAAAGTAAAGTAAAACGGTTACAATTTGAATCTGATAGGTAGGTTTTATAATGAATTAAAGGAAATGAAATAAAATGAACACTATTTGAATTTGAAAATACATGTAATGATACGAATGCATTATGAGAATGTTGAATGTTTTTCTGTTACACAATAAAAAGTACAACCAAAATCTATTCAAAAAAATTTATTTAACTTGGCTGACGGCATAGCCATAGCTTTCAAACTCAAAAATTGTTATAAATGAATGTAAATCAATGAATTCCTTACTAATTACTCATGAATCAAAGAAAACAAGATTACGACACTTTTTTTTTAATTTTATTTTGCAGACGCCATCTGTGAAAAAAAATCTGATCAAAAGAAATTGTTTTGCTTTTCCGATGTGGATTAATGGATTTTTCGTACGCGAATAATATAAACATACAATTTGTTTAAATAATTGAATATTATTAAATTAAATTTAGTTTAATTGCATTTAAATTAACTGCGAAAAAATCAAGAATCGAGAAAGTCGGATTGCTAAATGGATTTCGAAGACTTAACTTAAATTAAGCAAAACAACATGAAGATTATTGAGCATTAAATAAATGGAAAATGTTTTAATTACGTTTTAATTTTTTGGTATTTTTTTTTTTTTTACAATTGTTCAGTTAAGTTAATACATCCTCGCGCGGAAAATTTTTTTTATTTTTACATCGCAGTCAATGTCTTTGGCCAATTCGAGTAGGTTTGTTTGATAGCCTGGACAAATTACTAAGTCTTATCTGTTGAAGGATTTGAAGACGTTGTCCAGGTTCGTCCAGTCATTCAACATCCTTGGTGGTGGATTTGACAAGCCGCCTTCACTTAGGTGGTCCACCCATGAATACGATGGGACGTTTTCTTTGGCTGGGATTTTGTTTCTTTGTTTATGGCATATGTATCCTGCATCCGGCTATATTTTCATCGCCATCGCTCTCTAAAGTGTCCAAATTTTGATCATTTTTGTTGCCATCAGTATTATCCTCTTCTGGTTCCCAAGCAATGCTTTGAAATATACTACCTAAAGAGACATTTCAGATTATTTATTTGTATAAGTAAAATCAATGTCTGCAAACCGGTCAATGGCGTTTCCAAATCTGGGGTATCATCAAGGCTCATATTTTTGTTGCTCCCAAAATAACACCCTCGTCGTGTCCTTAAATGTGGAAAGTGGGACCTTAACTAAGCTGAACAAATTAACAAAAGCTGGGGCCCAACTATGGAATTTGATTCTACAATAAATTTGTTCGAATTCGAAAAATTTCAACTTTCGAATTCTTTAGTAAAGCACTTATTAACTGAAAATAACAGGATTAATTGGAGATTATGTGCCGAAGATTCAAATACGCGGACAATGGATGCTACTATTTCCAATACCAATACAATACCACTTAAAAATAGCTTTGAAACCAACCGTCGAATAGATGCGAAAGTAAAATGAAGTTACATAGTATAGGACCCTTGTATTGCCTTATATGATTGAATAATTCCTAAGAAATTACTTTGAAGTGTTAATTTCAACAATTAAAATCTAAGGGCACGATAGTGCCCAGCCAAGTTCTGGCACTACACCCTTTTTACAGGAACAAACTCAGGCGATTTTTGACCCGCCTCTAACTTCAGTACCAATAAAGTCAGAAACTTTAATTTGCTAAGCTCAGCATTTGCTAAGCTCACCAGGCTTAGGTAAATCACAAATTTTCAGTTCTTTAGCATTAGTGGTTCCCGAGATATAAGACTGCAAAATTCGCAAAAACCGTAACGGAATGACTCACTCACTCTCTCACTGACAGATCATCAAAATTAGGGAGCACTTCCCGACATCGTAGAATCTTGTAATTTTAACCAACGGTAGGTAGGCCTTGTGGTGTATACAAAGGAAAACATCGAAAATTTAAGATTTACCATTCAGGGGCGTGGTACCCGCCCATTTTCATGGAATTGATATAAATTATTTGGAGCACTTCTGATTGTCGTAGATTAATGAAATTTAGTACAGCGGTAGGGCTTAAAGCTCAGGTAAAGGCAAATTTTTAAAATTTAAGATTTTTTATTCAGGGGCGTGGTATCAACCGATATAAATTATCTTGAGCACTTCTGACCGCCGTGAAACGATGAAATTTGGTACAACGGTAGGACCCCAAGTGTAAGCAAAGATAAAATTTTAAAATTTTGGATTTTACATTCAGGGGTGTGTGCAACCGCCCACTTCTGATTGGCGTGGAATAATGAAATTTGATACAGCTGTAGGGCTCAAAGTGCAGAAGACGCAAAATTTTAAAATTTGAGATTGTACATTTAGAGGCGTGGTAACCGCCCATTTGCATTGAATTGATACCAATTATAAGGAGCACATCTGATTGTTGTAGAATGATGAAATTTGGTAGAGCGATGGGATAGCGATAAATACTCATTTTCACAGAATTAATATTAAATATATTTAGAGCACTTCCGATTGATGCAGGATTATGTTTGTTAGAGCAGTAAGCTTTCAGGTGTATACAAAGGAAATGTTGAAACTATGAAAATTTTCATGCATTTTTCATCAATTATTACCGTTTCAATAGATCACTTCTAAGTAATCAAAATTGGTAGAGGGGTAAGACTTGTAGTACCTACATACAACAGGCATAAATTAAGAACTTACGTTATCTAATGAGGCATTCATTGGGCATTTATTCCACCCACCTTTCCTGATAAAAAGAATCTGCAAAAAGTAGTGAAATCACACCAAAAACAGAAATGTTAAAAAAGTAGCCAAGTTCTTCTATATACAAAAACCTTTGCGTAACAAGTCAGCCGTGAAAAGTAGTGAGATCTAAAAGTACGCCAAGTTCTAAGGACCATTTTCTTCAATATTTGTCAATTTGCCGCAAACTCTCAAGCTGGCCCACTCTAGAGTTGAAACAAATTTGAGAGTTGAGTGACAAGTTGAAGTTTGATCCCAGCTGAACAGTTTTTTTTATTCTGACGATTCTGAATCTTAATGCGAATTTATATATGTATTTGAAAATAGCTGTGTACGTGAAAATAATCAAAATCAAAAATAATGTTTTTGCACAGTTATGATACAAAAAAATTCCAGTTTTATAGAAATTCACTGATTACATAATGTACGTAGACAGATGATTGGGTTAGGTCATTGGATCCTTTTAGATAATCCATACCTGAATGTCCCAATTGCTCTTGGAAATTCGGCTACATCATAATATTATTCTCTTGTAACCGTTTTCTTCGTGTTTCGGGCATGCGAACTAACCGGAGCGCTAGGTTGATAATTGTATTTGACACCCACTTCACAATACGATGGACTGTTGAATACTTACGTCAATAAAATCAGCAACGGCCAAGTAAATTGACCCGAGTACATAATACCTCACCACAATCAAAAATTGTGTAGTTGGTCGTAATAAGCGCGATCTACACATACATATGTATGGAGGTTAACATAATTTAAGCTAAGGAATATTCATGATATTAGTTTGATAAGGCAAACTACCATTTATCAATTCCAAGAGCAAAATTGTTGTTCACTTTAATTACGAAATCGGTAGATAAAACCAAGGTCTCCCATTTTTCGAGCCCGACCCGTGGACACATCTTCTTCGCTTCCGGAAACAGACGATAGATGATTTTCCCGATAATAATTTTCTCGGAACAATTTATTTAAAAAATACTTATATTCAAATTCAAACCGAGAATAATTTTTGACAGAAGATGCAACAATGTATTACAAATTTCAATTTGACAGAAAACTCTCAAGTTTGCTTTCTCAACTTCTATTATTTTCGGAAGTTGAGAAAACCAGAAGTTGATCAACTTGAGAGTTAAGAATCGAAAGTTGAAACTATCAACTCCGAGTGAAGAAAAACAAAATCACAAGTATAAAAATCCTCAAGTTGAGCTCAAATTGTAATGAAGGGCTCTTAGTTTATTAATGTTAAATATCAAATATTTTAAGTATAGTAATATGGAAGAACCTCAAAATTATCAGAGCAACCTGTTATCTATTGATTACTGACTTAATTTCTAAAACGAATTTTAAAACTTTTTTGGTTTATACCTTGGATTGTTCCCATAATTTGAGTTGTCAAAAATTACAACAACAAATCGTAAAAATAAAAGTGTTGTAATTTTGTATTCTTTCATTCATGCTACTTACTCTATTACTAAACTCTGGTACCAAAGTGACAAGAAGGCAAAATATTAAGCTCACGAATTGTATTATCTTTTTCAAATATTCTATTAAAGCACAGTGAAAGTAAAATGGAATAGACCTTATTCTATATATTTAACTCAAGAATCTAACTGAGTAAGTCTTAGAAATTAAGAAAAATAGAAAACAAAAATCGATATTGCCGGTAAAGAAACTATTCCAATTTGTACACATATCTAACCCAACACATACACATGCATGCTTAAACGCAAAGTAGGCGAAACTTCACCTGAAACACAACAACCTAACCTTAAATCACTTTCCAAAATCTGAGTGGGCGATATGTTAGTAGAAGAACTGGAACAAACGCTTGACCGCAAAATCCAAAACCTAGAAACGAGAGCCGATCTCTTCGAGTTACAAAGCAACATCAGAGAACAAAAAACCCAAATCGAAGACCTCCAAGCCCAATTGTTGCTTACGCGGGGACAACTGCAACAAACTCAAGAAATCCTCTACAAAACCCAACTTAGATGTGGAACGTGGGAGAAAGAGGTGCAAACCTTGGCAAGAAAAGCATGCGAAAAAAAACTTATCGTCCATATACCCAGCAACATAAATGTCGACCCAGTGGTGCGAGCGAAGGAAATGTGTTCGGACTTTCTGCAAGCCAACCCAAATGAAAACATTCTTCAAGATGTGAAAAAAGTGGAATTCGACAAATGCACGAGAAACTAATATATTGGGGCAGGTAAACAACACAGAGGATGTATGAACAATAATGTCAAATGCTGGCAACTGAAAACACTGGAATATCTATCCACAGAGATTTTCCAAAGGCAGTACGCGACCGTCGTATGGAAATATATAACTTGAAGAAAACTATTTTAGAAAAAAACCAAAAGATTAAAGTCTATTTGAAAGGAGAATTTATTCAAGTTGCAAATAGAATATTTTATTATGATGAAAATGATGTACTTGTTTGCAAAAACGAAGTAGGGGATGGAGCAAAAATTCTCAATCAGCTGATAATGACAATGCCAACAACTAATGGAAGATCCCCATTCGCGAGCACAGGGACGCCTACATCAATAACTAGGAACTTGCGTTTAGCAAGGACACAAACCGTCAATACAAATCACTCCTAATAGTGTTGCCGTCTGCCCTAGTATTAAGAAAAATAAGCAAAATATAAATGCTAAAACAAATTTTAGTTTATTATCTTATAATGTTGCTGGAATTAAAAACAAAAGTAAATTTACAGATTTTTAGTTAAGAAATATGGTATCTTTTTTTATACGAAACGTTCTTGATGGAAAGTAGTTATGAAAATTTTACATACATATTTTATGGATTTGAACTAATATGGAGTGGTGCAGTTCGGACACACAAATCAGGAAGAGCAAGTGGGGGAATGCTTTATGGAATAAACAAGCTTTTTAGATCAAAAATTAATTGTTGCTTTGGTAGAAGGGAAAGAAGAACCGTGGTCCAATTAGAAATTGAAGAAAATGTAGTTACAAATTGCCCAATTTACGTCAATTGTTGCAATTGGCAAATTGAATTTAACGACCTGGTCGACTTCCTGACTAACATAGACTGCAGAAATATACTTCTCGTGGGTGATTTCTATGCAAGAGTGGGAAATGAACAACACAGCGCTTTGCCAATGTTTCCAGGAAGTCAAAGGACGAAACCACTGATGCTAAACGCAAACTACTTAGTTATCGACTATGTTCTAGTTAACGGATTATGGCATGATCTTGTTGAGTATATGAAAATAGAAAGTCAGATCTTCTCAGATCACATGCCTTTAACCGTACAATGTTCACTACAAGCAATACCATCAGAAACTAAAACACTCGCTTCTACCAATACTCATTTGGAAAGAAAATTATTCCGATGAATATCGTAGACAACTAGATGAGATTATTGCACTACTGGAATCCGACTGGAGCAATGCTTTATGCTATTCAAGCTTTCTAACCAGCATTATTAAGTACATAACTGAAGCAAAAACAGATACGAGAACTTTAGTGACTAAACAACCTTGGTTCGATAAAGATTGCGTGAAAGCCAAAAAAAGATCCCTTGCAACTCTTAATCTATTTAGAAAAATAAACACAGATACAGCAAAAAAAATTTACATTGAAGCAAATTGTATCTTCAAAATGGTATGTGAAAAAAATAAGAAAACCCTTTAGTATACTGTAATGGCGAGAAAAATAGCGAACACAACAAACAACAAAGACTGTTCGATTGCTAGAAAACTTAATGGCTCAACAGCAGAATAGGAAGGCAAGTCGAAGTCAACACCTTTAAAAACCACCTTTAGGCTATGCTGAATCCTGAACAACAGCAAACTCCAATCCAGTTCGCAATGCCACAGGTGTTTGATGATATCTTGGATCCAGCATTTTCAATCTAAGAGCTTGCAGATGTCTTAAGGAAAGCAAAAGAAAACAAAGCGCCGGGTGAAGATCGGATCCCTTATGAATTCTTTCAAAACGCATAACTTAATTTTCTGGATAAAATTCTGACGTCCATAAACTTTGTCAACGACAAAGGTACTGTATCTGAAGATTTCCAAAAATCTATAATATTTCCAGTATACAAAAAAAAATGAACCAAATGATGCAGCCAATTATAGAGGAATATCTTTTATGAATACGTTTGCTAAAATCTATACTGGGCTTTTGAATTCGAGACTCACAAAGTGGGTAAAAGAGAATAGAAAACTGAGCCAATTCCAGGCAGGTTTCAGAGAAGGGTTTTCTACAATGGACCAAATATTCAACCTTACTAGTATCGCTGGAAACTACTTACATAGAGGAAAGAAATTGTATGGATTTTTTATTGATTTTCGTGCGGCGCGGCGTTTGACACGATTAACAGAAACTGTCTTTTTTACAAACTGTCCCAAATCCGCGTTTCAACAAGAGTACTAAATGTTTTAATAGATCTAGAGCTAATAAATCAGCGATCTGGAATGGCAATGAATTATCGGACTGGTTTATAGTTGCAATTGGAGTAAGACAGGTATGTCTTCTAAGTCCCCTATTATTCTCGCTATTCTTGGAGGACATCACCGAGTTGCTACCAGCTGGAGTTTTGGTTGGACGAATAAGACTCAAAGACTACTTTTTGCAGATGATATAGTCTTATTAGCAGAATCATCTAGCTCGCTTCAGCTCATAATAAATAACTTGGAGAAGTACTGCAAGTATAATTGCCTTCACATAAGCCCAACAAAATCGAAAGTACTTGTCTTCAGGAAAGGAACAGGTCGACTAGCTGAAAATAAGAAGTGGAAATATAGTGTAGAGGTCAAATCATACAAATATCTAGGTGTAACAATAAACCACGACCTCTCTTTGAAAAAACACTTTAAACTGAAGCTGGCGGACTCAAAAATAGCTATTAATTTAATTTGGAGAAACTTGATGTCGAATTCGAAGGTGAGAATTCCATCTAAGCTAAAGATGTTTGAAGCTGTGATGCGCTCAGTAATGTGCTACGGTGTCCAAGTATGGGGAGGTAAATACTTCGAAAGCGTGGAAAAACTCCCAAGATTCTTCATCAAAAAACTGTTTAAGCTACCATCGACCACTCCAAATTATCTCCTAGCAATTGAGAGTGGAATGTCACCCCTTTTCATATTCACACTCCAATTGAATATGAAATATGTAAGTAAGGTTATCAACGAGAAAGATGGCAGACTGACCAAACTTCTTGTACAAAAAACTCTGAGAACGAGAACCCTTTTTTACAAAGAATGGAAAAATATATCTACGAGATACAACCATTTAGTATACATTTCTATGTATACACAGTGATACAACGTCACTCTTGATCTGAGAGAAAATAATATTCCAGAGTGGAACCTAAAAATGCAAAATTTTGTAAGGGATGTGGAACAGGCAATCAGAGCCGAGAGTGTGGTAAGAGCGGAGAGCTCGACAACACGTCTGATATACAGACAGCTTAAATTACTTGAACTCAGACCTTAGTACTGCCCAAATGCCAATGATAATTCGAGTGAGAGGAGAACTCCTTAACCTGAACCATATGCCGCACCGCGAAGATCTACCACATCGCTGCAATTTATGCAGAACAGGGGAGAACGAAGGCTTTATGCATTTTCTTGGAACATGTTCTATTTTAAAAGAAATAAGAAGAATCCATTATGGAGTTGATCAAATGACTATTGATGCTGTTAAATGTATCCTCGATAATAGCGAAAATTGGACCTTGTTAGTTTCCTATAGAAATACTGCACTTCGATATAGAACAAGAAAGTTTTTAAAAATAAATGCTATAACATTGTAATATTTCATATTTTGTCTTACTGATGTTAGCCTTATAACGGGTCCGCCATCTAACGTTTTTTTTTTGTAACTAGTGTCTATTTCGTGAATGGTAACACTTAGCTCATGTCTGATTTGACAGATAATTAGTTTTATCCTTCCGCTGAACGAATATGGTTGTGTGTATGCTTGAACAACGATCGCTAAGTGGGCCTGCGATCGACTTAGAAAAGATGCCGATTTTGCCAAAAAAATCGTCTTTTCAGATGAAGCTCATTTTGATCTTGGCGGATATGTAACAAGCAAAATTGTCGCATTTGGGGCAGAGAAAACCAGCACGCATACACTGAAAAGCCGATACACCCAAAACGAGTCACTGTTTGGTGCGGATTTTGGTCCAGAAGCATAATTCGAAAATGAGCAAGGCGTGGCCGTTACAGTCAATGGCGATCGTTATCGAGCCATGTTGAACGAATTTTTGTACACAAAAAATTGAAGAGGAATGGGCAATA
This sequence comes from Philhelius pedissequus, assembly GCA_910595825.1. Classification (NCBI taxonomy): domain Eukaryota; kingdom Metazoa; phylum Arthropoda; class Insecta; order Diptera; family Syrphidae; genus Philhelius; species Philhelius pedissequus. The sequence continues at coordinate 333,004,774 of OU343160.1, forward strand.
TTTGGTTTCAACACGACGGAGCTACGTGCCACACAGCCGAAGCTACACTCGATGTTCTGCGTCCATTTTCAAAAAAAAAAAGAAGTTATCTGGCAGACCCGGTATTATTAACAAAACTTGTTGTCTTTTCTCGGCTGATGCCATGCTTAAAAGTACATTTATACATAAATTGTATATAATTGTTAAAAGTTCTAATAAAGTACGTTAATAAATAAAAAAAAATAATACTCTATTACTGAACGGCTGACCAAAAACCTCCTTGTCACTAATTAAATTCCAATAAATCAATTTTCACTTCTGAGAAATGAAACAAAATGTTAGTTAGAACCAAAAACGGACTTCTAAGAATTCCTCTAAAATTTAGAATTCTCTTTCGATAGCGGGACTGCTGATTTATCAATACTTCAGGGATTTTTGCTCCCATAGAGTGTTGGGAAAAGCGCTAAAAAAGTGTCCTGGAATAAATTACATGTAAAATGTATTTACTATTCGTGGTCGGATTTAATTCTACCATATCAGTTAGCCTATACATTATATGTGTATTATGCTTATGTGCATTCCTGATGCTGACATTCACATTACGCGTTTGAATAAATTAATTGAACAGCATCCTACCGGCTGGGTTATTTACGCGTGTGTTACCTTGCGTTCGGGTATCAAAAGGTGTAAATTCGCTAAATTCGCATCTGGAAATAATTCATGATGCATTCAATGCAAAACGAACCATGATGCTATACGAATAATGGTTGAAGGATGCAACGTCATATCCCGAGGGCAGCACATAAATATACTTACATATATATATGAACGTGATATGAATGATTAAGTGATTGATGTCACAAATACTCTTGCAAATGGAATGCACGAATTGGTTGTGATTGAGAATTTACTACCGCATGGACAGCACATCAATTAATAATTTAGCTTAGCCGGCTTTAGGGAACAATATCCTGGGGGATTTTTGTATAGTGGTGTCGTCTAAATAAATGTTAAATAAATACAAAAAACACAGCCGTAGACTTATGGTTTGTTTTTTCAAAGTTTCCATTACTTTTGTGTGCTTTTTTCTTGATTAACTTCAATGGGCTGTTGGTTTTCTAATATTTTTACGTTATTCTGTTTCCTTTAGTTACGGAATTTTTGAAAAATCCACCAGAAGACACTTAGTTTTTTGTTATATTTTGCAAAAGGGGTTTCACAGGATGACCCAGAAACCCTAAACCGATATTGCTGTGCTATACATCCCCACATCGCATGTCTACAGTTCTTTCAGCTCAAAATGCAGTTGATCAGCTTATTTTTTTGCACGCTGCCAGACGTTGTTGACATCCATAACGTTGCCATCAAGATCAAACGCCGACGTTTTTGTTTACCAATTTTCTCAGAGATTGGGTTATACATAGGTATATCACTAAAACATAATATTAACACAATGATCTATTTGTTACATAAAGTTAGAACAGGTGAAGAAGCCTTTACCAGCTGTGATCGGGTCACGGCACTGCGAATCATTTTCAGGTTTCCACGGACTTGACGAGGTCTAAAACAAATTTGAGTACATCTTCATACCGCTCTTCGCACTTAGTCACAAAGCCGACGTGAGCGGATGACATTTAGATTCGATGAAAGCAATCACCCCTTTTATAACTGCCACATCGCCTTGAACAGCGCGGCAGCTTTGGAACTTCACTAAATGAAGTAATTCACTTTGTGTTTTTGACTTCCTTCTGGATCTCTAAAACACCACCACGATTTCCTTTATGTTAGCGCCGTTCCGTTGCATAGAACCTGACAATCAAGGGGTAATGATGACCATAATAATAATAATATTTATTGAACTGAAATATATAATATACAATTGGCTCTTAATTCTAGCTTACATTATTTATATTACATTGATATTTTAATTTGCTTGATCACTTATGGGGCTAATATTCTAAATTGTTTATTTTTGTTAGAATTATTTAAAAAATTGTCATAGATTGTCTTTAGTCCTGTCGGGTTAAACATTTGGAATAGACCAAATTAATTCGTACAATTTTCTTTCACAGTTCGTTTAGGGGCTATAAGTAGTCAAAATCTCGGTTTCCGGAAAAATTGCGCTCGATATTCAGCCGCCATTTTGAATTTAATGAACATTTTAATTTGGGCAATACCTTCGCCATTTTTGATTTCTGACACAAAAATTAAACGTTAAACTTGTAGGAAATTTAATTTATTACAACTTTAGTCTTAATATTTTATTCCAAAAAAATTACCGTTCGCGAGATATTACTGAAAAACTGTTTTGAGTTTTCAAAAAAAAAAACGCCCCTACTTCAACTCAACATTCACAGTTGAATATGAATAAAAAAAGATAACAAATTCTTCATTTAATTCAAAATGGCGACTAAAACTCCAGCAGTATTTTCCCGAAAATCGATTTTTAGACAACTAATGGTCCGCCCAACCAACTATAAGAGAAAATTGTACTTATTAATATTTCATAGTCCCATAGAAGGGGTCACAAGTCCCAAACAGTTTTTCAATAATATCTCGCGAACGGTAACTTTTTTGAAACAAAATATAAAGACTAAAGTTGTAATAAATTAAATTTCCTACAAGTTTTTCTTATATTATTTTTGTCAAAAATCAAAAATGGCGAAGTTATTGCCCAAATTAAAATTTTCATTAAATTCCAAATGGCGGCTGAAGCTCCAGCGCTATTTTCCCGAAAACCGAGATTTAGACTACTTTTGACCCCCCATAACGAATTGTGAACGAAAATTGTACGAATTAATTTTTTTCTATTTCCGCCCTTTTTTTGACATCCCGACTGGACTACTTATACTATTTGCTAAATAAAATGTGTGGATAATTTCGGGTTGTTCATATCCATGTGACTTTGTGGTGATGTGGTGTTAAGACCATCTAGAAACGGTGGTTGTTTGACGCTGGTGCTCGTAGAATTGGATTGTTTCGTCGTCGTTGATTTAAATAATTCCTTCGTCTAGTAGGGATGTCCAATCCAGATATCTTTTGGCAGCCCTGATCATGTTCTTGCCCAGCGGTTTTATCCCGGATATCTCGTAAAGTAGTTGTTGCTGAAGTGCTTTCGTCGCCGGAGAATTTTCCTCTCAAAAATTCCAAGCATTCTCATGCTGATTTTGGATACAGTAAACCATGCAGGAAAACAATATGTGATAATGGGAATGAGATGATGTTTATAGATAGTTGCTTATAGTTGATTCGGTGAATGGCGAAATTCGTCTTTCTTAGGGTAGCTGTCACGTGCGGATTTAAACGGAACCTCTCCTGATTGATAATAATGCTTCGGCAAGTAGTGGCTGACGGTGTGTTTCGATGCCCCCCTGGTGTTCTGAAGCAACCCAACTTCGATTTGGCTGAGTTGACTTTGATGCCCCATTTTGTGTAGATTTCTCACAGACTTCTCACATGTTCTTCTACTCCTCGGGCTGCAATGACTGGATACATCGATTTGGCTTATATTAGGGAGTCGTCCGCACATAGCAAATTGTTTGGTTGGGGCTGGGTGGTTGTGAAGATATTGTAGGGGTACGATCCTAGCTTCGAGCCTTTGGCAACTTCTGTTCTGATGCTCTTGGTTGTTGACTGACTATTTTCTATTTGGACAAAGAATGATCCGGAATTGAGAAAACTAAATAGTATTTTTATTAGTGTACCTGGAAAACTAAAAATCGTTAGTTTATATGTTGGTCCCCAGATGCTGTCGAATGCTTTATGTATCTATATCTAGGAAGCAACAAACGGCAACCTAGTAGTTGTTGAGGGTATTAACATAATGTCCTTCTGGAACCCCTAGAGTGAATGTAAGGTTGAGCGTTGATCCCGAAATCCGAACTGCATATTCGGAATGATCTTGTTAGTAGTGGTGCAGAATAACTTTAAACTCCGAAGAATAAGTGATTCAAGAATTTTGCTGGTGTTGTTTAGTAGGGATATGGGACGATATCCACAGACACTACACCTATCGACTTTCTTCGGTATCCATACTATTTTCGCCATCTTCCATCTGTTCGGAAAATAGCAGTTGTTGATGCAGTTGTTAAATAGGATCGTGAGAAATGGTCCCATTATTTATTTCATGGGTTGTTCACTAAAAATTAGCTCAGTGACTTCTTCGGGGTTGGTGAAGCTCCCGGTCATCTCTCCATCACTAGCTGGATTGTCATCATTAAAAGTAGTTATATTAGTGCTCGTCTGCTGCAGCTGATCTATTGTTGAGTTAAATCATGTTCGAATGCAGTTTTGTTGGGCGAGTTTGGCACGAAATTTTCTTCAAAATGTTGGGCAAATGCTTCCGCCTTTGTCCTTAGTAATCTTGACATCCCCTAGTCAGGTGCTAATTATTTCTGGAATTTCTTGTCTTTTTCCGATGATTTTGTTGTTTTCATTGAACACCTCGGGTCCAGGTTTAATAGAGTGTAGCCTCTTTTGGAACTGGTTGTTGTTTAAATGTTGAAGAGCATTTCTTAACATAACTTTCGTACATTGAAGTTCACTCTTTAGCATTTGGTAGTTGATGCAGATCGTGTTCCAATCCCTTTCATGAATTATCTGTTGCTGCTTTTTAAAAGCTGTCGATGATTCTGTAGTCGAACAAACCCTTCTGGGGGATACCGGTATTTATCCTGCGAGTTCCTCGGCCTATTTTGCTCATTCAGAGCGTTATTAATGTTGGCCTCCATTACTTCGATGGCTTTCTCACTTTCGCTGTTAGAGAGCTTTCTGTTGGCCTGATGTTGTCGGAAAGTGTAAAAGCTCTCTCATATAAAAATAAGTCGATAAATAAAAATGTAAGGATGTGATCGGAAAGTTTAAAAGCGAGAACAAATCAATTTCATACAGCCTTCGAGACATTTAAATGTATACAGATATCGCATAGGTGTTAAGCTTGAAACAGATTAAGCCAGCATTCCCCAGCAAAAGTGCAGCACACACACTGTTTTTCTAACAGCGTTATTAGGACAAAGTCCGAAAATTCCTGTTGGTGGAACATTGTTGACAAATTTTCCACTACGATATTCAATGGAACCATTGTGCAAAAAATAAAATAAAACAATGCATGGAATCTGCATTTCGATACGAAATGTCAAATAGTTTGAAATGACAATTCTGGAGGTATTGTGTCTGCAAAATATTTGCTGGCCAGCGTACTGTATGCCAGTACTGGTTTCTGCAAAAGGCTCAATCAATCTTGTTACCTCGTCAAGTTGCAGGGTCTAAGAATCGAGTTGAATTTTAGTAGGGTTTTCGACGTAGATTCTTATAAAAATGAATTGAAAGATTGAGTTGAAAAAGTGTTAAGATAACGTTTCTCAACCAAACATAAGAAAAACGATACAAAATTCAATATATTGAAGCTCGCTTCGACCCATTGTTAGCCTGCATTTAGTTAATATGATCTTTGATCAACTCAATTCCACATCAGGTGCAAAGTCGAGTCGAAATTTGTCTTGAAAAAAACTGAGTTGAAGAATTGATTTGTTTTTAATAGTCTGATAACTAGGCTCATAACATCTGTCATTTTATATCAACATCTATTCAACTAAACTCCAAATGAAGTACTCAACTAAAGAGACACAAAATTCGGCCAAAAACAATTGTTTCAACTCGACCTAGGTTTACAAAGCGCTGACTATATTCATCAAGCTCGCTTCAGACCTGCATGTAAACAAGATATGTTAAGGCTTATCTACATTAGGTGGATCTCAATCAAGCAAATGTCTGTCAAAAGGTTGTCAAAAGGATACGTCGTTCATAATGAAATTTTATATACAAAAACTAATAAAATAATGAATGAATTGAATTGAACAAAATAAATTAGCTCCACAACAAAAACGTGAATACCTCCTCAAACCTCCGTGAGATACAATTTAAAAAAAAATCCGAAGAATTGAATTATATATTTGTAAAATGCACGTAGGAACCAAATTACAAAATTTCACTGATTTAATTATTTCATTTTGAAACGAAGACATTTTGCAAATTTCGTAACACAACACGCATTAAGCATACATTCCCACAAATCCCTAAAAAGAATAACAAAATTACATGGTCCCTATAGACTATACAAGCAGTCTTTCTCAAACCACACGTGCCTGCAAATAGAGATGTTTTATATATTAGGAACAAAAACAAAATGCCTGAACTCAAAATAGAATTACCTCAACAGAAATATACTATAGGCTAGATGAAGAAGAATATACTAGATATACTCGCATCTAGTACAAAAAATAAATAATTTATATTCGCAACAAATCAACTTCAATAGGATTAACTTGACAATAAAGCCAAAACTCTCCTGCTTCTAAATAAGTTTATCCTATTTCATAAAGTTACCTTCGTCCTTTTGCCATGTTACCCTCCGCTCTCGAGGTTCGCTAAGAAAGGTCCTAAAGGTGCGTTCGTTTCAATGTAACCAGAATATACATATATAACATCTAAATTCGAAGCACCACCACACCACCCAATCATCAGCATCATGAACCTTTATAAGATGCCTAACTTAAAAGATAAACAAAAAGTAAAGATATGTGTGCGTTTTGGTTTTAACTTCAGCCAGGACACACACCATACTTACACGCTAAGGGCCACCTTTTCCAATATTTCATGAAATCATTTATCATTCCAACTGTGCGGGGAACCTTTTTTTTTCTACGCTCCCCCGTTGCCATACGTTGCTCCTCGACCCGCTGTTCCTAAATAATGACTGACTGACTGGGTGAGATGTTTTTTTTTTTTTTGAACTTAGATACCTTCCAACCTACCAAGTTGAACTGCAGTGAAAATAATGTTTTCTTATCACGAAAACCTATTTATCCTGGGAATAGGCCGGAGGCAGTAAGGAGAAAATCGGTCTAAGGGATGATGATAATGATGCGATTGTAAAAATAAAGGAGAATTGACAGCGCCCGGTTTCAATGCCTTTTTTTTGTGTTTGGTGGTATTAAGGTAGCTTTATTGGCACCTACATTACCTTATCACCATAATCATCATCGACATCTCTACATCCACATTCGAAGATATTGGGTATCGTAGGCATAATCGTCAATGCGCTTACTTATTTGAGTTAGAGCGTCTCCGAAAAGATATGGAGGAAGTCAGGGAGTCAGGCTGTTCCTGTGATGCTATCTCTTTCTCTACATAAAAGAAAGATTTGTTATTCTAGTCAAGTTCCGGTGGGTTGTGAACATCTGGGCCTAAATAGAACACAATGGCATTAGCCATAGAGTAGAACAATCGACAAAACTTTTATTTTGTCCTGGGAAAAAAACGGGGGTGGATTTGATATTTTGTGACTTTTAGGAGACAAAAGGTCTTCAAAATTATCACAGAAAAATACTACAACAAGCATCTTAACCACTTCAAGCAACTAAAGTATTTAAGTACTAAAAAGGCTTCATCAAAATTAGTGAAAGCTGAAAATCACCTAGAGCTTTGAAGCTGAAAATTGTCGAAAGAATTGAGTAACCAGAAGACTTTAGTAAGTGTCTTAAGTGCAATAAAGATTTTCAGACCTTTCCTGAAAAATCAAATTGTAAAAAGACTTTAAACCGTCAAAGCTGAAAGGTTTTAATCAAACATTTCACAGATTTCTTGAAACATACATGCTGTATACCTTATCGACTAAGCTAGTAAGTCAAATTATGACGTTTGTGTCTTAGTCTAGTCCCTCAAAGGGTTTCCCGTTATTTGCTCATTTCGCGGAAAACTTTTTCACCAAAATCTTCCTTAGTCACTTTTTTGTCGCAAATTTTATCAAATTTGACAACTTTTTAAGCCATTTTTTATTTCAGAAGAATTCTCATGTCAAATTCATAAATTAATTTTTAAAAGCTTCAAAAAGCATCCATTCTATGGGAAGTGACTGAAAAAGCTTTAACTATGTACATTCGCTTACAGTTTGTGACTGTCGACTTTATTTAGATGTGCACATTCAGTAAGGCAAAAAGCGTGAGCATTTTGCTAACAGCAGTATGTTCTTAAATCTTAATGGCCAGCAATAATAACTGCTTAACCAGAACATAATGAATACTGTTATTTAAACATGACTATAATGTCACCTTTCCAGAGTTTCGTTAAGTTGCGATCAATATTGCGCGAACTTAAGCTAAAGCAAGAGAAATATGTATCTCATTACATATTGAAATTTGACAGTTGCCGGTTAAGACACTCGCGTACATTAGTCAAAATCTATTGTTGGTTTTTCCCGATTCCAAGTTGATGCTTGTAACTTTACATTAGATATTGACAGTAGCATACAAGATCGCTTAAGCTAATTATTAGTGGCCGATTATTCCAAAGAAAATTGAATTAAATGTCAATTCTATGGTGCCGTTAATTCACAATGATGTTTTTTTTTTTATTCAGTTCACCTCGAGTTTGCAAGAGAACATGCCTATTGTTGTCATCGAAAAAATCAATCTGAGCAATGAAACATTCTTGGCACCAATTAATGAATATTAATATTAATAAATATATATACAAAATGTATCATATAATAAGTTCTACATCAATTGATTTGAATTTTGACAGCTCTGATTCATTTACCTGACAAAGAGAATAAAATTAAAACTGAGCTAAAAAGTATTATACAAAGTAGCTCATTGATAAATTTCGGAAAATATTCGTGCGATCTAGTGCGGACAACGTCGAACGTATTAACGAATAAAAAATAGTCAAAACTATAGATTCACACCGATCACCGATCACACCCTTAAAAAACGAGTGTTGTTGACATGTGTTTCCTCTGTTGTTTGCTATTTCTCTCTGTGTCCTTCTTTATTTCCCTATTTACCCAGAGCCCACTCACTTCGTAGATTTATATACGGAGTAGAGTTATATGTAATGTAATGTAATATAATGTATTGAACTTCAGTTAAGACTAATATACCTAGAGTTTTTTTATATGAAAGAATGTTTGAGGTTTAATTACTTTTAACGAACTGTGAACAAAGCCGAAGAGAAAAGGAGTAATCACCACGATTAATTTTGTAGCAAAAACAGAAACAAAATCCTGGTTACATTTTTTCACTACCAATTTTCTTCTCGTTCAAAAGAACTGTATATACTAAGCTTAAAAAATTTTTTTTTGGTGATCAATTTTTTTTTTTCGAGAAAAAAATATCGTGGTGAAAACACAGAATTTCCTTGTTTGAAGTTTTGTTTTCATCTGGGAACTGTATACTAGATTTTATCTAATAATATTTTACAAATAAAATGCCATTTCTTTTCTTTTACTCATAATAATGTACAAGTTGGCTGAAAAGTTGTCACTTGTTATTGTCACTCTATATCGGAAGATGTTACAACTTTTGCAAATGGCGGTAAGTTTCAATAGAAAAAATAATTATTGGCCGCATTCTTTGGGAGTCGAGTAAGTATAGCGATTAACAGTTTTGTTGAAGTGTATTTTGTATCTGCTCACTTCACGAATGTAAAATTAGAATTATTAACATAAGCCACCATTTGCAATAATAATTATAGCATATTCCGATAGAGCGCCACCTAGTAGAATGATACTAGGTCACCATTTTATTTTTATTTTGCAATGCAAATACTTACGAAATGAAAGAGTAAAGAGTACTTATATGTACAATTTTGTGGAGAATTACAAAACTACAAAAATCCTGTATTTAAATCTTTTTACTATCGTGGTAGAATAGACAAGAACTAGAAAACATCACTGTTTTGAAAAAAAGTCAACAATCATTAAAAATAAAACGAGTAGAATTCAAACATTCAGGTTAAGTGTTTCGCTGCTTGATCATTAACCAGTTTAGGAATTAAGCACGCGATTTAAACTCTTGAATCATGTATTTTGAATTAATTGAGATCCCTAAATACGGTGAGTAGTTGATTCTGCATACGATTATGAAAAAACAATCGCAGTCGATGGATTTACAAATGGCGTGGCACGCGTATCGTAATGTCGCCATCATGATTTCGGTAGTGAAACGGCCGGCGATTTCCAAACTTTGTCGCACATCCATTTTCACTGATACTTTCAATCTTTTTAAATTATAATAAGAAAAAAACTAATATGTGGCAATACTGAACCAAGAAAATGGAAAAAAGAGAACAAAAATAATATTGTACTAAAACCAAGGTAAAAACGAGCCAACGGATGGTATAAAAATAGAGAAAAAGAGAGACTACCGAAATAAAGGCGGACTCGATAGATTTGTTGCATGCATGAAGGAATACAAGATGTCACGCGAGATTTTAAATGAACACATGATAAAAGCGAAATAAAGTTTGAAATTGTAAAGTTTGGATTTTACTATTGAAATTGAATATTTTGTTTTATGCGAAATAGCTTAACAATGTTGTGTGATGTTTGAAGGTGTAATAACAAAAACAATAAATTAAGAAGAGAAAATCTGTCATACCACAGTTTCCCAAAAGGTCATGTAGTGTTGAAAATTTGGATTCGTTTTTGTAGCCTGGTGCCATACCAACAGTGTACCAAGGAAGAGGAAACGCTGATTTATCTGGATGGTCAACTAGGGTTTTGGGCAGGGACAATGAAAAAATAGTAGAAACCCTGTTAGACGCAAGCCGATTTGGATTCAAGTATGTGTTGTCCTACAGATTAAATCAGGACGTATTAGAAAACACATTTGGTGTGTTACGTGGCAAATAAGGCCTCCTTTATCATCCTGATAGAGAAGAATTCCTCTTTAGATTAAAGTCCCATATTTTAGGACACAACGAGGGTGGTATTTCGGATGCAGAAAATGTAAGAGCTTTGGCAATACCCCAGATTTGAAAGCGCCATTGACCGGTTTGCAGACATTGTTTTTGCTTATACAAACAAATAATCTGATGCTGAATGACTTGTCGAACTTGGACAATATCTTCAAATCCTTCAACGGAGAAGAATTAGTAATTTATGCAGGCTAGCAAACAAATCTACTTGAATTGGCCAGACATTGACTGCGATGTGGACACAAAAGAATATTTTTTTCCGCGCGAGGATGTATTTTTATTTTAGAAGAAGTACACTTATAAGAACATTTGTGGACTTATCCAAATACAAAAAACGAAAATACAACAAAATTAAAACATAATTAAAACATTTTCCATTTATTTAATGCTTAAATCTTCACAAATTGTTGTTTTGCTTAATTTAATTTAAATCTTCGGTATCCATTTGGCACTCCGAATATCTTTTATTCTTGATTTTTCGTAATGAATTTAAATTCAATTAAAGTAAATCTAATTCATCAATATTCAATTATTTAAACAAATTGTATGTTTATATTATTCGCGCATGAAACCATTAATCCACTTCGGACTAACAAAACAATTTCCTTTGCTGCGGATTTATTAATCTCGCGTGACGTCAGCCAAATAGAAGAAAGAAGTGTCGTAATCTTGTTTTCTTTGATTCATGGATTTGTTCTGTATATTTTGAAACTCGACGGACACGGACGTGTTTTCGATTCTTTATCATTATTAAAAGCCTTCTTTTTAGATATTAAATCTAAATCTTAAATATTATATTCAAATAGATTTCACAAATATTTCAAAAATACCTTAAACAGTCAGAGAAATTGAAAATTCAAAAAAAATTAAAAGTTGTTTTCTCGAAGAGCTAGGTTATAACGAAAGATTTTATTTGCTGCATTACTCTTTTAAGAAAATTCTCCAGTAACTCTCACTCCGTAATCCGTGCAGAATGTCCATCACTTAATCGTATATGTACGTGCGTTATGCCATATACAGTTAATTATTCTTTACCCGCACTGCACGAATGTACAGTATACATGCATTAAAATCAAATGTAGTTCGGCGGCTCTTTTTTCGTGTTCTCGTCGTTTGAATGCACATATGAAATATAAATAAGGTCGTTAGTTAAAAAAAAAGATCGGGATCACAGTTTTCGCCTTAAAAACAAATAAATTGGTGGAAAAACACTTTTCACCCTCAACACAGTTGCACCGCGGTACTCTTGAAGGTTATAGAAGATATAACTTGATGTTAATAATGACTAGAAACGTATCCTTTTAGATTTTTCTAAAGCATTTGACATGGTTGACCATAATGTACCTACTCTTAAACAAGTTGCGTCAGGAATTCAATGTATCTGAAGAAGCAATCAAATTATTATCCTCCTTTCTTAGCGATCGAAAACAGGCTTTTCAAATTGCCCCCCCCCCCCCCCCCCCCCCCGCCTACTCAAAGGTGTTCGCCAGGGAACAATCTTAGCCCCATTACTCTTTTCACTTTATATCAATGAATCGCGTCTATTATTAGCAATGCATCGCATCACTTTTATGCGGATGGCATTCAAATATATAAAAGTTGCTTCCTAGGTCTCATCGTAAACTGTGTATTCAGCATAAATGAGGATCTTGACCGTATTTTCAATTGGGCAGAATCTAATGGTCTGGCTCTTAACCCAAATAATTCCAAGTGCCTAATTATTTTAGAAAAACCGTATGACTTATTCTACTATCCGCCAATCATGCTGAATGGGACCTCCTTAGAATATTTTAATACTTAAAATAATCTCGGTGTACTATTCAATAAAACTTTAAAGTGGAATGACCATATAAGTTCTATAGTAGGTAAGACTTATGGCACTCTTAGAACACCGTGGGCTGCTCATGAATTCACCCCACTTAAAGCAAAAATCTTACTTGCGAAGACATTAATTTACCAATTTTAACATATGGCCGTGAAATCTACCTAAACTTTGACTATGCAAGTAAAAACAAATTGAAAATTGCATTTAATAGTGTTATTTGATACATATTTGGCTTAAGAAGATATGATCATGTCTCGCATCTGCGACAGAACCTACTTCAAATGCCCTTCAATAATCCTATTAAATTTCGCACAGTGGTACTATTTTTTTAAAATTCAAAGAACTCGACAACCAACTTATCTATATGAAAAAACTTCGATTTTCGCCATCAAGTAGGTCTGCATGCTTTATTATACCTCCTTTTAACTGTTTGGCTTCCCAAAGACAATTTTTCATAGCTGCTTGTCGTCTGTGGAATTCACTTCCTACTTATATGCGAGTGATTAACAACATTAACCAATTTCAAAAAACTTTATATACTCGTAATTTCTTATCTGATTAAAGCAACTAACTTAAAAATTTTCCTCTCTTTCTTAACCTTTCTTCTTCCTTACTCTCTTTATCTACTTATTTATCTGCATTTACCATAAATTGTATTTTCAATTTATACAAAATTATATAAATATGAATTCACTCCTTCATGTCCTATTCTTATATTTTTTTTTATTTATTTACTTATATTATTATTATTTTTCGTTCTTTTTAATTATAACTTTTATATTTGTTTAACAAAACTAAGATTCAATTTATAAATTTCACTAATTTATAATATTTATAAACTTAAGGAAATGCACAAAACTGCATTAAATTTTTTGTAGACTTATGCAATGTGTTCTATTCTAAATGTAAAAAAGTTAAGAATTATACTGAAATATTTGAAATTGATAGAAGTCATACCCGAATGCGCTTCCATGGTCCATCCCTGTACTATGGTGCATAAAGTTTTCCAATAATTCGTCATCGGTTTCCGGGAAAATCGAATTTCGTCGAACGAAAATCGAGTTTGTGAAGTGTTTTCCTGCCAATGGAGCCAGTTTAAGCAGATAGCACCCTTCAGGCTATTCATCCTGGTCTGAGCTGCCTAGGCTATACTCGTATAATATACAACAACTATCTCAGATGTCTCGCTTTAATCGGACGGCAATTACAGGATCATTACAGGTTCAATCTGGAATGGGTGTGCGCATAAAGCAATAAATTGTCTGGATAGGACGGTTGTTCTTTACGGTGGAGTGTTTTTTTGTTTTTTCACGCAAATACTCCCAGAATCCTTACAGATAGACGACGACGACGACGATGACGATTCGGGAGAAAAACTTTCTCCCGGGGTTGTGATTTTTAATTAACTTAATAGTTGGCCACAGAGCTGTTTTCGCTTAAAAGGGGAGTTGATTTTCACTGAGTCACTTCTATATATATACGAGTACACCCAAAAAACTTTGCATATTCATAGTCATCCTTTTATCCTGGCTGGGCTGTGGGGGATATAGATACTCTCTTCAACACCAACCAACAACAAAATAGGATGTGCTGTACAATTTACACGAAGAAATCTCCAAATTTAACACGACTTTTCCAACCTCCAAACAACCGCGTTACAGGGAATTCCATTAACGCACGACACGGCGCGACAACTTGAAATAGTGTTGGTTACACAACTCTGCGAGCTTATAGATCCTTGCCTTGGTTTGGATGGAGTTACCTACTAGTCCTTTAGGCATAGCACTATAACACATTCCAATGTAATCGTTGAATAGAATTCTTGTCACCGACAGACAGAAACAGCAGTCTGAAGAAGGAGAGCATGAGGTGCGGTGGAGGCTGAAGATTGAAGGCTATGGAGGATGGGATGATGTTTAGGGACAAGTCCTTTTGTTTAAATGATTTTAGGCATTTGCCTTCAGGGAAAGACGAAAAAGGACATCATTTCCATTTGTCGCTTCGGAGATATGCCATCTATGTATGAATGTGTGAGTTTGTGAATAGTTCAATGTAGACTGTCTAGATTTTGCAGCAACACACACTAAACAACATTGTGCGATGGCGGTTATTTTCAATTGTGATAAGGTGGGCGCTTTTTCGCATCGAACAGGATGAATGAATGAATTCTTAAGCATTTTTCTGTTCAACAAAAAAATAAAACGATGAATGAGACAGGAATCTTGGATTATGTTCGATGTAATCTTTGTTTGTTGGAGGCCAGCTAGCGGCGCGGCGAGGCGAAGTGCGGTGAAATTTGTATATTGTTGGTTTCCTGTTCGATGAATAATTCAGCAAATAAAATAGATGGCAGGAGCAAAGCCAGCAATTCGAAAAGTAATGGCAAATGAAGGAAACGGCTTAGAAAATATTCCCTCGCTCGAATACTGAAATCATTGAACGATGACAGATGCTTTTAAGAATCTCATTTAGTGAGGGATGTTATTAGAAATTTCGTCTGTATAGGCCTCGGCATATAATATTGTAGAGACAGTTTTAATTGATTTAGGAAAACTTTTGTTTTGTGTAAGTTTATTTTTTTTTGTAATTTATTGCTTTGTGAAATAAACACACATAAATCGTGAAGCTTCTCTAGTTTGTCCTTTTGTTTGTAATTATTGAACGGATTCTAATGAAATTCGATAAATACAAAAAGGCGTGAGAATAAAGAGAACAGATAAAATGTGTCGAGTAATTTAGGTAGGTATGTTTCCAACAAAAAAATTAACACGAATCAGTGATAGTAGGTTTAAGCAGTCCCAGGAATGTAGATTTCAAAATATGTGAGGAGTTATGAATTTTCTACAGTGTTTTTTTTTTTTGGCAATGTGTAACAAGTGTCAAGCATTTAAGGGTTTATGGATTTCAATTTGATCGGGCCCCATGCCCATAGTTCCTAATCATATATATATTTTGAAATTAACTTTATTATTGACGTAGTAAGCAAAATTAATACGTAAATTATGTAAAACATTTCTTCTTATAAATAGATGTCCACTTCTTCTAAAAAATATATAGTATTATAGTATAATAGAAGAGGTGCCTTATTGGAAAGATTTTCAGACCCTGAAATAAATCAAAACTAGCGTACAAGCGATTTTTTCTACAAATAATTCGCACAATATGCTTTCTGCAAATAATTAGTTACTTTATTTAAATATGCACCACCCCAACAGGTTAAGTCATATTGAATTTTCGTATGTACAATACCATAATAGACCATAACCAACACTTGTTTAGAGCAGTATGAACTTAAGTTATAAAAATTCATAGAACAACACCTTAGGTACTTTTTTAATGAGTCAGTATGGTATGTCCAATTAAGTTTGCTATCCAATATTACTCCCAAATACTTAAAAGAATTTACAAATTCAATCTGAAAGCAAAATTTTGAGCAATGAACATTTGAAAAAAAAATGAAAGATCACTGTTTTCAGAATCGCAAGAATTTATTCTCAAACTAAATTTACGGCACTTGGAAGAATGGTAGAAAATATCGCAATCTAGTGGAGAACCCGACTTTTGTCTCATTGCTTAAAACCCTTTTCTGAACAGAAAACCAACGCCTTAAGATTTCCATGTCAGTGTTGATGTTAGCAATGAGGTCAAGGGATGATTTACAACCATAGGAAAAGGCAATGTTATCAACAAAAGCTATGTGTTTACCACTAAAGTTTTGAACACATATAGAATTCATAAAAATCAGAAAAGGCAAGGGACCCAAGACCAAGCCTTGAGGAACGCCAATAGTTATATGGCAGAGTTTACTATAACAGCCATTAATTTTAACCATAGTTTTCCCAAATAGTTTCTACGTCCGTTTTTTTTATTAGACATAGGCCATAGTTGGTGGAATCAGGGTTACCTCAGAAACCTTTTCGAAGGAGTCCAAAAAAAAGAGTAATGGCTTAGAAGGGAGTCGCTTATAAACTATAAGAAAAACACATTCTTATATATACTTATATATTTTATAAACATAACAAAACAATATTTTTTTCAAAATACATAATAAATGTTACAACTTAACCAATTTAGTTCTTTTCTTAACATGAACATAAATTAACAAATTTAGTTAATAAATAAAAGTCTAAAAATATTATTTGTTGAATATAGTTTGCCTTAGTTTTGAACTAAAATTGGGCCAGGAACCCAATCTTCCTGCTGCTCATCTTCTTAAACGTTTAGACCAGAAAGAAGAAAGGAACTAATGCACACATAAAGTTATATGACAAACATGAGAAAATGTAGACAAAGATTTAAATGAGTTCACAAAGGGCTGAATTCAGAGAAGAATGCAAGCAAATACAGAAGAAAAGTTTTCAACGAAGATTTAGAATTATTTTTAATAAGAGTCCTGAATTTTTAAAAGGAGTCTATTTTCGACTGTTTTACGAAAGCGGCGTCCTGGAGTCCAGAATTTAAAAAGGAGCGAAAAGGACGCAAAGGACTCCCAAAAGTCACCCTGTGTGGAATAGTATTTATGTCTATTTTAATGAATTATGTTCGCCTGCTTTCTCTTCCGCAATATGTCTATCCGACAGCAGTCTAACAAATAGAAGATCAAGTTGTATCACAATACACTCTACGCTGTACGCAGCATTGAGTTGTAGAAGCCTTTTATTATACAAGGCTTATTATTCCCCATTGGAGAATTTTGTAGAGACGAGGGGTTTTTTTTTGCGAGAAAGTGACAAATCCTCCAAGATTATCTGTTGGTTGTCATTGAATAGTGACGCTCACTTTAGCCGTCCGGCATCAGATTCACCAATAAACTATAGGTCCCTCCATTCGCATAGACCGCAGAGAGGAATGGTTGAGAGTTGTTGTAAGTCAGTAGACCCTAGTTCTTTTTAACTGTGGCGCCACCAGTTTTTTTTTTTTATTTTATTGGGAATTGAATGAGCTTGTCATTTCTTCCGGTTCTCTAACTTCTAACTCCACATCCCAAGGAATGAATCTGAAGGCCTGAGAGTAGGGGAGAGTGGGGCAAGAAGGACTACGGGGCAAAAAGAACCAAACGGATTATTGGCGTGGTTCCTAGCTTCATCTCATATTCAATAATGAGAACTTATGATAAACCCACTTTGGCAACACATTCCCTAGTATCATTGAAAAACTGAAGTTAGTTGTGGCTTAAACGAAAAAAGTTTGAAAACGATCCATCTGTTAAAAAAACAACCATTTTTCAAAACCGATCCAAAACGTAGTCCATTTTTGCTTGCGATTATAGGTACTATAAGGCAAGTTATGTATTCGTAACAAAAATTTTTGTTTCTAAAAGTCAAACATGACATTACTATCATAGAGAACACCAAAATGTGGGTCCCGCAATTTCGTCTGTCTGTCTGCCTGTCTGTGTGTCTGTCTGTCTGTAGAACGATCTACAGCGGTTGAACCGATTTGGTTCAAACTTCAAACGGCTAAGTAGTTTTAGGTGATTGTCCAAAATAGATTTTTGAATCGTTGTTGTAGGCCCAAAAATAAAAAAAAAAAATTTTTCTACCATCTTAATTATCTCAAAAACGGTTCTAACGATTTTGATAAAAATTTGTGTACTGCCTTTTAAAATATTTTGTTATTAACGGTACCTGCCATACAACCATTTTATTGATTTTCGAATTTCTCATAAATGGTTCATCCGATTTAGATCTAATTTTTTATACATGATCTTCTTTGAGTTCTTAATAATACTGCATTAAAAAAAAAAAATGAAAATTCAATTTTCGAAAACGGGTACATGATTTTTATTGAAATTTTGTTTTTAAATTTATATTATTAAAAATTTAAAATTTTCATACCAATTTTTTTTTAGATAAATTTAAGAATTTTTATAAATATATAAAAATTTAAGTGAAAAGCGACTTTAAAAATACATTTAGCCGTTTTCATTAGAATCTTTGGCATATAATGTGGTCGAACATAGGATCAAGTAAGTGCGATCCAGTCGTGCATTTTATTATTGTTTGTGATCGTTTGCATACTTTAAATATACTAGAAATAAATGCAAATAAATAATATTAAAAAAAATTAAAATATTTCTTTTGAAAAAATCCTTGTGGGGTAAATGGAACCAGTAGGTCGGTCGAACCACGCTCTAGTGCCAATTTCAAATCAAAACAACAACTACCTAAGTCTGTTTTGCTCCATGACATTCACGGAGATGAAGATGATCTACTTTAGTATAATTCTTATTAAACATTTTTTGTTTGTAAAGATGGTTCGAACATACATTCGAAAAACAACCAGATCTACTACTTGGAGCAAAGGTGATTTGAGGTAACTTACTTACTTATCCGTCTCCCGATCCATGGAGGGTCGCTGCCTGACATATTGCGGTCTTCCATCGGTTGCGATCCCTCGCACGCTCCGTCCAATCGTCGAGACCAAGCACTCTTGCGTCTTTAACCGCGTGGTCCCTGTAGCGGAGTTTCGGTCTTCCTGGTCGTATTGAACCTGAGACGCGCTTTGGCTCTTTGGACTACACCAACATCTGGGTACAGGTCGTACGATACTCGATTGAATCTTCTCCTCCATTCGCCTTCTTCGCATATATGACCAAATATCCTCCGAAGAATTTTTCTCTCGAAAGTACCCAGTATTAATTCCGCTTTTTTACCTATCGTCCAGCACTCGGCCGTAGACTAAAACTGGTAAAATTAGCGTTTTTTAAGCGTTCACTTTGGCTTTTGAACCGATTTGTTTGGTCAAGCCGAACTAGCAGCGGTTCGCTAGGGTAATTCTTGTTCGGATTTTAACTACGGTGTCGTTCGTGGAATTGATGTTTGTTCCGAGGTAGTTAAACTCCTACGGCAGAGAGTGTCCGGTCAATTGCTCAGTATAGTCTCTGGCTTTTCCTTTGACAGTCGGGCTCTGAACTTTGTCACAACAAGAAAGTGGTCAGACTCCACATTTGCACCTCGGAAGATTCAAACGTCCAAGATGTATTACGAGCTGGAGCAAAGTCGATTAGTCGGCAGCCGTTATCTGTTGTCGTTTCGTGGAGGCTGTGCTTTTCAACTTATCCCCCAAAGATATTTTCTTTCCCGACTTTAGGACTGAAGTCTCCGAGCTTGACTTTGACATCGTACTTCGGACAGGCTCCGTCCAGAAGGTCATAAAACTCCTCTTTGTTAGACTCCTCAGCTTCATCGGTAGGGGCGTGTGCACATATTAGTCGGATGTTTTGGAAGGTAGCTTTGATGCGGATCACAGCCAGGCGATCGCTAATCGGCTTAAAATCGATGGCTTTCGACTTGAGACGATTTCTCACTATGAATCCGCATCCCAATATGTGCCTTCTTTGATGACAGCTGTAATAAATGTGGAAATCTTTTCTTTTCGTTATTCCAGATCCTAACCATCGTATCTCCTGCATCGTGGTAATGTCTCCCTTGTACCGCCAGAGGACAGATTCACCTGGCGTATAGATCGTCCTTACATTCCAGGAACATACTCGTAGGGCGTAGTCCATTTTCGTTACGGGTCTGGTTGCCATATGAGGGTGGTCATTATAGGAGGCTTCTCACGTGTCTCTCATAACAATATTGTTTTTGGTCGGGTATTTAGCCTAACGCACTAACCTCCAATCTGTAGGCCCATGGGTTCAATGTTGCAATTTTTCCGTGATCAACATTCGCACTTACAAGTTTAGCATGTCATGATATAAAGTCAAGACAAGTATCCGGCGGCTACCAACTTGGAGATAATGAAAGCACTTGATGTGTACGAAAAGATACAGCAGAATGGGCTATCTTAATGCAAGCCAGTAGTTTAAGATCCCGAATTTCATTCGTAAAGTGAGACTGGACAGCACTGTAAACAAACTTGGAAAATTCGTAACAGTCTTCAGTTCTTAGCAAGAGAAGGAACTAGTCGAACGAAAGATTCTTCGGAATGACCACTCGCGATGTTCGAGCTCTTGCTTATGAGCTAGCTAGCTAGCATTTGACCACGAAACAAAGATGTGTGACAAGTACTGGCTCGTGTTGGGAAACCCAGCACCGACGTCAAAATCCAAAGTTCAAGCTTTTAATAAGCCAGTCGATTCGGCATACTTTGAATTTTTGTCAAAAATTGTCATTGCGTTGACACAAGTATGCAAGTCAATGTCTTTGTCAATGCAGCAGCATTGACAGCATTTTTCGTTTACAATCAATCGACGCGACGTGGCACAATTAGGACATATTCCCAGGTCATATTTACGTCAGAAGGCCAACGCGATGAATATTTATGTTGTGACCGTATAACTGAGAAATAGGGAGAGAGAGAGAGAGAGAAAGAGAATGAGAGATGCAGAGAGAGAGAGAAGAGAGGGAGAGAGATAGAGAAAGAGAGAGACAGAGAGAGATAAGAGAGAGAGAGAGAGAATTGAGTTTAGAAAGAGACCAAAGCATTTTTAAGCATAAAATATTTATTAAATTTTGAATCATTTCCACATGAAGTAGGTAAATAACCTTAGGAAAATAAAAACAATTTTATTTTGCGTATTCTATAAATTACTACCTCCTTTTTATTAGATATTCATATTTTCTCTTAGGGCAGGGCTAGTCAAAACAAATAAATCGAAATAAACTAGTATCCTAAACAATATTAAAAAGGAAAAGATCAAATCCTTCGCAAACACATAAGTCACATAGTAACGTATGTATGTGTGTATGTTTACATAAACAAAACTTATTCTCTCCTTCCTAGTACAATTTTGTTCATGTTTTATTTACAATTTTTTAATAAAATATAAAAAACAATAACAAATCAATCCCCAAGCCCACATAAGCTGACATAAAAATCATATGCTCTACTTCCCTCCCTTCCCAACTAAGCCAAAGATAAAAAGAAATCCCGCATTCAAACACACTATAAAATAAAACAAAAAAAAGTCCTTTTCATCCGCATATACTCGTACTATATAAATATCCTTTGGTTATCCATCCTTCTACTAAGTACCTATATATAGATACCATGAACTTTATGTTCTGCAGTTTCATAGACTTTGTGTGAGCCTTCGCCTTCCGGTTCGTATCAATAAAAATGCGGACAAAAAATATACGTTTCGTATAAAAAAGAAAACAAAAACTCAATTCAGTCCAAATTATGTTTGCATATAATCCCTGCATCCCGAATATCCCTGCAGGCCTTTAAAAAAAAAATAAAAAAAAAAATCCCAACTCAAGTTATTATCCCTTCCATATAATATTTTTTTTTATATATTTTTCATAAATCTTTTATCAGCTCGGACCAATCCCTAAAAGCAGGCGTCTACAAAAAAAAATCATCAAACCTTTAAGAGATTCAATTTAAAAACCCTAAAGTTGTGTCCTTTTTCTTGTTAGTGCGCCTTCAAGTATATTCTACATAAATGTGGACCATTTAAAAGATTTTTTCTTCTTACTTAACTTTTTCATAACCTTATGATCGTTCGTTGGCTCTTTGCCGAACTTGTGCAGCGCCTTCCTAACTCTCGAGTTGTGCATACAAAACTAATTCACCTGTGCACCTTTACCTCGCTCTCGTGCTCTTCTTATGAAGAAGGAGCAATCTTCAGAAATGATTAATTGAAAATTTGTATTCAGGTCAGAATTGCTTGACAACGCGCTTCTTTTATTTTTTTTGGAGCTCCAGCAGTCGGCAAACGGAAAGAGCAATTATAGGCTCAAGAATATGATATAAGGCCACCAGGCCACCAGGTAGACAAAGAAGAGCAAAAAAAATAAGGCACCAAGTCAAAATGAAGACATCGTGGCGTGCTTATGGGCTCGGTCAGCAGGACCCTCGCCATCGGAAAGACATCGTAAAATTGAAGGAAGTCAGTGGGAAGAAAACAAAATTAATAATTTCCCTCCAGTCTTAGCGATGAAGGGAAGACTACCTACTGACTATGAGAGAAGATGGAAATTATTACAAAGGCATCTTTAGCCCGTCCTTACGTGAGCAATTAAGGTCCAACAAAAAAAATCCTGCCTTAAAACGTGCTCTCGATGAATACCTGGCCTGATGCTGATGCCATTGTGGGAGCTTAGCACGAGACTACGATACTAATTAGTGGAATTCACCATCAATTTTTATAGGTCACCGAAGGACACGACGAAGCACCCAAGGAAATATAGAAAAATAAAAGTAAGATGGAGTCAAGAAACTTGCGACTAATTAGTATGCAACCAGTCCACCGACCACCAGCGCCATCGCCACCGGTTCGTTAATATTAATTTTGACATGTTTTGCTGAAATGTCAGTTTTTCCTTAGAAAACTTTAAGGAAATAACACATACAGCCAAGCACACACACACAATAGAAAAATTATTCCACATGACTTGAACTGGATCCACAAAGGAGATGGAGACAGTAATTTTTCACATTCGATCCTTTCAAAAGACACTATGTATATTCGTACGATACAGTATATACTTCCGGTGTCATTCAATCATATTGATTGCATACTGCCTTGTGTGTGTATATTTGTATGTGTATTCAATGAAAGTGAAATATATATAAATATGTATGAATGAGAAGTTCAGCTTGTCCTTAAAGACAAAAATGCAGAAGAAATCCTTTTTTCTGGTACTTTATGGTGCTGCTACTATAGTTGCTATAGTTTGGATTCAGAAAGGATTCAGAAAGGATTCATACTGCTTACTTCTGCACTGTGGCATTTTGATTCTCTAAGGAAATTGTTTTTGAATTGAATACACAATCATTATGGCATTCGTTCGCTTTGCTTGTTGTGACTTTGACTTTATGTACGCTCGTATCCTTTTTGTTGTGGGACACACAGGACATGTCGTTGGCAATGCAGATCGAGTAAAAGCCATATGGTGAGGTTAGACTGTATAGAGTGTATGAATATGTGCGTGTTTAAAGAAGCTTAACTGCAGCATTATGTCGATATGTTAGCTATATAGCAGCGCCACTATAAATCCTATATATCAGAAGTGGGATTCAATCAATTCAAGACCATAATATAGGTACAATGTCTTGGATATTCTACATCTAAGTCCAGATTCAGATGCAGGCAAACAACAACGTCGAAAAGGTTGAAATAAAAGGAAAAGAAAGTGAGTCCTTGAATTTAGAAAATTTACCATTTGTCAGTGTCAAAGATACCGGAGCTTGTACTTTCGTAGTGTGGTTCGGTATAGGGATGCTCTTTTTTTAAAAATTTGAGTAGGTTGGTACCTCTTCATGCTGATGGACAGGAAATAAAAGGAGAAATTGTGAAGAACTCCGCCAGCATTTCTAAGTAATGTTTTTTTCTTGTTTTCTTAAATTTATATTTTCAGAATTTTTTTCAAGTTGTGCAAAGTATAAAAGGTCTAGACTACGTGGGACGGTTAACATTTCAACGGAAGTGCGATTTAGGGGGAATTTCAGCTCTGTAAACATTACAAATGCAAATTGATGCAATAAAAGTTCTTTTAGGTGTTTTGATTTTCAAAAAATGCTATCGGACATAAATAATAAATGTGCGTCAACGGAACTTCCTTTCTAATTTTTTTTCAATGGGTAGGTGTAAAACCTTCAAAAGGCTCTATGAGTGTGAGATTCTTACTGCACTAAGAACACCCCCTCCTCCTGATTGCAACTATAAGTTGAAACTTATCTAGCAATTTATTTTTAACGAATTTAATTAACGTGTTGCAGGTAACTATACCGCGATTTTAAAGCGAAATCTTGTTTAGTGCACCAGATCGGTATGCTTAGTCCTTCGTAGGCGGCGAACTAAATTTGTCTCATTGATAATTTAAATTATAGTACAGGGTGGCCCACGAATCGTGCTACAATAAGAAATTTAAATAACTTTTATTTTAATCGATGTATTTCATTAATTTTTTTTTTGGATTAAAAATTTAATTTTATTTTAAATAACTAATGGTTTTTTAAAGATGATAGACCGCAAATGACCTCCACCCTCATTCACGCATATGCGGCACCTGATCAGAAAATTGTTCATTGCGGCCTGAAGGGTTGAAATTGGGATCGCCTCAATTATTGTCTTAATGGACTGCTTCAATTCAGTCAAATTCCTAGGTTTCGTCTTGTACACTTCCTGCTTGGCAAAACAAAATAAAAAAAAGTCTGGTGCAGTCAGGTCAGGTAACCTTGGGGGCCAGCGGAAAGTGCAGTTTCTGGATATCAATTTGTTTGGGAATTTTCGTTGGAGCTCCGCCATAACTTGTGTGGCTACGCGTGCACTTGCTCCATCTTGTTGAAACCAAATCCTTCTGAAAGGGATACGTCTTCGGCGATGTTCTGGGTAAAACAAACTCCTTCAACATCTTTAAATAACGGTCCCCATTGACAGTTTGTGTTACACCGTTTTCTTCATAGAAGTATGGCCCGACAAAACAAGTTGATGAAACTGCGCACCACACTGTGCCTCGTTCTGGGTGCAGTTCCGTCTCATGGAGGATTTCTGGATTATATTCACTCCATACATGGCAATTTTGCTTGTTAACATTGCCGTTTAAAATAAAATGGGCAAAATTCCAGGCGAACAGGCAAATCCTGAGGGTTTAACTTGCTTGTAACTTGGACTTTGTACAGAAACAAGTTTAAGTCATCATGAGGTATCCGTTGTAATGACCGTCTGCTAACTCCAATTTGGCCCGATAAGTTTCGAGTCGAAACACTTGGATTTGCCTTTATTGCCGATGCAACAGCCACGATGGTATTCTGAACCCGAACATTGGGATTTCGATGATTCGGTCTTCGTTCAATGCTTCCAGATTCGGTAAACATGTTCACCAGCCTCATAATTGTCCATCTACTCGGGGGAGTACCGCCAAATTCCGGCCTAAATTCCCTTTGGACAGAAATGAAGGACTGCAAAGAATGGTATCCCTGCACTATCCAAATCCTTTTTTCAATGTCCCATATACTCATTTTGATAAATCTAAATAGTAAATTATAAAATAAAAAAAAAATGAGCCGATTACTCACACTGAAAAAAAGTTATTACGTTTTATGTTTGTAGCACGATTCGTGGGCCACCCTGTACTATTACAATCTTGTAATAGCCGTTTTCTATGATTTCACGCAAATTTTTTTATATCATCGCGAACCTTGGGATACCGAGATCTCTGTTAAGATCTTCGTTTGTAATGTACCAAGGTGCATTTACAAACGATCTAAGCAGTTAATTTTCAAATGTTTGTCAGGTATTTCTTCTTCTTCAAAAACTTTAACTGGTCATTATGCTTCCTCGGTAGTGACATAGACTTCAGCGCAGATATGATAACAAATTTAATCCTTTACGGAATGAGCAATTTTATCCCGAATAGGGTGAAATCTATCAAACCGAAAGAAAATGCATGGTTTGACTCAAGCTGTAAAGAGGTTATTAGGGTTAGAGAAGTCAGTTTCCGGAATTATAAAGCCAACCCCACTGAGGAATACCGGAAAAAGTTTCAACAAGCTAGAAAGACTTGCAACGTTCACATTCGTAGAACCAAATTTTTGCATGACCAAAAATTAAGGCAAAAAATACTACAATGTCCCAAAGGTAGTAAGAATTTTTGGTCATTTGTAAAAACTATTCGAAATTCAACTTCTTCTTCGGTTCCAACGCTCGTCTCTAATGACACCCCTTTTGTCAGTTCTCGCGAAAAAGCCAATTTGCTTGCAGCGCAGTTCGCTGTTAATTCGACGCTGTCAGAAAGTGTTATGACTCCTCCAGTACTTGAGAGCTTAACGATTTTATGAGACGAATCTTCTTTCGCACTCGTGCAGTTGCTAGAGTCCTCAAGGATCTTGACATAAACAAATCCGCTGGCCCGGATAGTATCCCTCCCATCGTTCTGAAGAGGTGTTCTTCAACGCTGGCAAAACCACTGCGTAAGCTTATCTATCTGTCCTACTCTACAGGTCTCTTTCCGAGTGGATGGAAAACAACATTTGTCCAGCCTGTCCCTAAAAAAGGCGCATCTTCTTCACCATCTAATTACCGTCCAATTGCACTTACGTCCCTTCTTTCCAAGGTCATGGAAAGGCTGAATAATTATCAGCTTAAGAAATATCTTGAAGAACGAAAGCTCCTTAATGACCGGCAGTATGGCTTTCGTAGCAATAGGTCCACTGGTGATCTGATGGTATATCTCACCGAGCAATGGCACAAATCTTTACATCGTTTTGGAGAAAGTAAGATTATTGCGCTTGATATTTCAAAAGCATTTGATAGAGTTTGGCATCAAGCTCTCTTATCGCAAATACGTGCATTTGGTATCGATGAATCCCTTCTTCGTTGGATTAGAAATTACCTTTCGGACCGACCAATACAAGTTGTATTGGACGGTTTCAAGTCTGATATTCACAAAATAAATGCTGGTGTGCCCCAGGGCTCCGTATTGTCTCCGACGCTTTTTCTCATTTTTATTAATGATCTCTTATCTGGAACTTCTAATCCACTTAATTGTTTTGCTGACGATAGTACTCTCAGCGTTTCATATTCGTTTTTAGATGCACCTCCTTGTTCTGCGGATGTGCAACTGGAACGGCAGCGTATGATAAGCTCATTAAATTCTGATCTTGACAGCATTGTCCAATGGGGAATTAAAAACCGTGTAGAATTTAATGCTTCAAAAACTCAGTGCTGTCTTCTGTCGTTAAAGCAGAACCCACCCCCCATGCCGCTATCCATGAGCGGCACTAGCATTGAAGAAACCGATCAGCTGTCAGTCCTCGGCATGTGCATCACAGACCACCTCTTGTGGAATGAACACATATTTGATGTCACCAAAAACGCTGCAAAGTGTTTGGGCTTTCTTCGAAGGTGCAAGAAATTCTTCTCCTCGTCTGATCTGGCTGTAATCTATAAGGCCTTCATTCGTCCAAAGCTGGAGTTTAACTCGCACATTTGGGCAGGAGCTCCCAAAACTCATTTGAATCTTTTGGATAGAATTCAAAATAGAGCTCTAAGAATGATTGGCGATAGAACTATAGTGGAAACATTTACATCTCTAGAACATCGTCGAAATGTTATATGTCTCTCACTATTTTATCGCTATTTTTATAAACACTGTTCCAGCGAAATAGCCAGTTGCATTCCTCCCCTTAAATTTTTCAACCGTAATACTCGCGCTTCAAGAATGCTCATCAGTTTACCCTTGAGCCCAACTTCGGACGTACTGTCAAGTACAGAAATTCTTTCTTTAGCCGTACAACGCGAATGTGGAATACTTTACCCGGCTCTATTTTCCCCTCCCATTTGGATATTCAGAAATTCAAAACCAATGTGCATCGGTATCTCCTCTTGCATCCTTCCCTACTTTCCTAACGCTCGCACTGTGCTTGTGCATTTAAAGTGTAGTCAAAACCCCTTTAGTGCGCGCATCCGTTTAAAAAACAAAAAAAAAAAAATTTAAATAGAATCTTGCGTACAACCCCAGAGTTGTATACCGTAAGTCTAGGCAGGCTTTAGCACCTGCCTGTACAAAAGTAGCTTGTTTTCGATACTGAGCTTAGAGTGTTTCCCGAGCAACCAGTACATATCTCTAAGTTTTTTATTCAACTCTTCGCATTTCTTTTTAAGATGCGGTTTCCTTTTTCTGGAGTTATTCCGAGAAACTTGAACCGTATTAACAAATAGCGGTAATCTATTATTTTTTTTATACGTAAAGTCTACATGGACTGATTTTACTTCGTTGAGCGATATCCGCCATGTTTTTGTCTAATAAGTGACATTTTTGTAATTTTTTCGTAGTCATTTATCGTTTGGCCTACTGCTAGTATTGCAGTATCGTCAGCAAACCTGGCTACGATAGTGTCTCCTGTTTGACGTATATCACGTGTAAATAGTGGGTACAATATTGCACCTACAACACTTCTTTGTGGTACCTTTCTAAAAATGAGCGTCGATACATGTGTGGTTTTAAAGTTTGATATCCTTCCAGGTCAGTTACTGCCATATGCTTGGTACAATGAGCAGCGGGTGTTTACTGCCAAGATCCACTCTTCAAGTTTTGTTGTTGACTAATGTCCTGACTTGAAAATCTGTTATAACATATGGGTCACATTTGAATGGAGTTCCTCACACATCAGATCATCAGAAAATCATTGAGAGAGTAATATCTTCAATCATGTAATCTCCTGGATATTCCAAATCGAAAAAATCACATATCGAAAATCACTTAAAATAAGAATCAACTAAAAAAGCAATGCTCAACGTAAAGTGATCCTACGGAAGGATTTTTTCAGGATGGCTGGGATCAACAGATAATCCGTTTTTGCCCAGTTCATCAGCCTTATCATTTTCGTATATAGACATCATACTGTGTCCTGGGACCCATTTAAGGCTAGAATAAAGACTCCTTAATGATCGTACCAATAGGTCCGTATGAATATTTCATAGAATAGTGGCACTAATCTTTACATGGTCTTGGAGAAAATAAGATTATTATTATTATTAAAGGAGCATATTCATAGTCGCTGATAAGCTCAGATTTTACTAAGCTACAGCTTAAGACAATTTTGGCTCGATGAATACAGACCGATTTTACTTGCAAATTATTTGTTTTATATTTTTATAAGATTACTAGCAGACTCGGCCGCGCGCTCTTGCGACTCTATTGTATTGCGTTCAATTATTAGATATTAAAATTGGCATTGTTAAGGAAGTGATTGTTAAGGAATGTAATTAGTAGGACTCAGTGCTTTCCATTAATTAAGAAATGATGAACAATATTTCTTGTTAAACTGTCATTCGTTAAAACAAATAAATTTGATGGTACGCGTAAGTATGCAACGTATAGCTGCCCATTGGAGAGACGTATTCTCCAAGTCCAAATGTCTCAAATTTATGTTTTGACGCTAGATGAGGACGATGCTGGTAAAAAACACAGAACCAATGTTATGTATATTAATTTTCTAATTTTTTCTTTGATTTCAGGGTGTACTAAAAAATAGTCTCAGTACTGAGGACGAAGCGAGGGAAGCATCTATATTCTTCAGCGAAAAATTGGATGAATTTTAAGCTAACTTATCTTCAACACCAACAACGACAGCAGCAACGACAGCAGCAACGACAGCAACAACTGAACAACCGCAGAGTATATCCGCAGAATAATTTACTAAAATAAAATTATAGTTAAAGTTTGCTGGTGTCATTTTTTCAGACACCCTGTAATAAGAATATTTTTTATCACAACTTACTGTCTCAAATCGCATTTTTTAAAAGAAGCAAATAGTACTTACACATCAAAATTTGAGCGGATATTTTCATTGGCGCAGCTGTATTGGATTTACTGGAAATAACATAATCAACCTCGGTGCTGATCAGTGTTCCCAATCATTAAGTTTTCCTCTGTGAATTATGCGATAGGAAATCTGTACACGCAATTTCCATAAATGTACCAATTATTGTTTGGTTCTATGAAAACTGAATTTCCTTTCGAAAATACATTTGTGGTTATTCTTATTCTGCGACCAAGAACCAATACTCACAAAGGTAGTTTCATTCTATTTTTAATAAACTATACACTAAATAAAATTAATTAAGTGTGAGTTCTGATTGGCTCACAACAATAACGACACAGAGAATTGTAAATATTTATTGTTTTCACGTTTTCCTTTTTCTTTGTAAATGGAATATAAAACAAACTGCACGACTGAATCGCACGTAATTGCTTTTATCACATCACATCGTATGCAAGATATTTCTTTTAAGAATCTAAATATATTTTTAAAGTCGTTTTTTATATACAAAATTTCTTTAATTTTTTTCTAAGAAAAATTGGTGTGACAGTTTTGAGCATTGAAAAATATAAACTTAAAAACGAAATTTGAAAAAAAATCATAAACACGTTTTCGAAATATTGAATCTTAAAAAAAATATTTTTTTTTAAAAATCCAAAAAAATATATTTCGAGAATTTTGCTATGCAGTATTATTTATAATTCGAAGGACCTCCTAGTTAAATTTTTTTATCGAAATCCGTTGAGCCGTTTATGATAAAGTCGAAAATAAAAAAAAATGTTTGAACAAAATGTAGACTAAAGATGTGCCAACACTTTTTTTTATCAAAATCGTTAGAGCCGTTTTCGTAATAATCAAGATGGTAGAAAAATTTGTGTGGCAAGTACCGTTATTTTTAAGTATTAAGTATTACAAACTATCCTATCTTAGGAACGTCAGCAAAATAAACAGTTAAAAAAAATGCATGAACATCGGTTAGATAGTTTCGGAGTTCATTCAACAGATCAACGTAACAGGAGATTTATATAAATTATAAAAAATACACTTCAAAATTTATTAAAAAAAATATTTTTATTTGCTTACACAGAACGTCTTAACAGGTTGATAGATAACTTAGAACTAAACTTTTAACATAAAATATTTTATTAGCATGAAAATGTAAAAAAAGCAAGATTGCATTTCCCACAGTTTTGCTCGTTGAATTCGCGTATGTATCCGGTGTCCACTGTGAGAACTCATGAACCCGGAAAGTTGCTGATGCAATGGGACGAATCGTGGGAAGTTGCGGGATATTTGATATTATTAATTTTGGAATGTTGCTGTTGTTAACTTATATAATAGATTAACTTGTCTTACTATCTTACTACACATAGAGCTTCAAATTTTTTGGAATGATAAACTAAAAAATGACAGAATCAACGTCCGAAAATTCAAATAAACCTAGGCTTAACTTAGACTCAGTTTTAAAATGACTATGAATACGCCCCAAACAGTTTGGCATCGAACATGAGTTCATTGGGTATTGATGAAAAACATTTCCAATTGAACATTTTTAAGCCTGCAATCCAAAAAATAAATACACAACAGGGTTCCGGTTTTTGCCAAAGTATTTTTTTTTTTAGAAAAACTTTGAAATGTGTGATGGAAGAACACCACAGAACAAAGAACAAAAAGATGTTCAATTTTTTTTTGAAAGAATAAATTCAATTATTCTGACACAAAGATCATATCGAAATTTCTTCCATGTTCGAAATATTCCCATTGGTCTGACAATTTACTGATTATACCATCGTGTTCAGCTACAAATGGCTGTCTGTGATCTTCCGCACGCGCTGGAATATCTCGTATCTATTGGCGGTCATGAAAAGAATATTACGGCAATGCAACTTTTTCAATTGAAGATTCAATTGGTTTACGTCTTGAAAGCAAATGATCCACAACTACGTATTCAGTACGCTCAAGGCATTTTCAATTTTTTTTTTCGAGAGCAACGACAACTCATACTATCTTCATTTTCACTTCAACGCGAACGGTAATATGCCTAAGCAAAATTGCAGGATACCTGGAATCGAAAATCCAAAAATAATTATTGAACAATACATCCAGCCATTCAGAATCACTGCATAGTATAGTTTTGAATAACCTCGGATATAATTATCGAAAAACAAGTTGCGGTTATAGTGGATATGGCTTTCAATTTTTAAAGCCATACGAAGAACAACAATTCAAAATTGTGGTTCCAACAATATTAAGCCACATCTCGGCCATTTATGGATCTCCTGCGGGAAGTTTTTTGTGATCGGATAGCTACCTAATTTAATGGATACAGATGTTTTTACTTGGGACTCTCTAAAAAGTGAAGTGAGGTGTATGCCAATAAGGCAAGAACAGTTTAATGCCAATATCCGAGAAGAAGGGAGACCCCAACAACTATATGAAAAATTTACGGAAAATGGAAAGAGGACGGCTACATTGGTGAATCCGGAAGGGGGTTATGGGGGTCATGACCCCCCCACACAACTTGAAACCATTGATAAGAAGACTTTATTTATAATCATTAAAAGTAAAATGGAAAATTTTTGACAGGTTGGCATAAATTCTAAGGATATATTCTGATACTAAACAGAGATAGGACTTACAAAAAAATGTTCGGTACACAAAAACGTAAAGTCTGTGAGCTGAAACACACGTTTTTTAATTACTTCATATTATGTTAGAAACGTTAGTACGTCTTTTGTTAAAAGGTACATAATATTTTATACGCGAATGTAATATTTTATGCTACATAGGTACACACATATATAATGCACGTTTAACTTAATTAATTAATTAACTTAATTATAAACAATATTTTCAGAACGTCTTAGGTGATTTTAATGCCAAACTGGGAAGAGAAAACGTCTTTGGTGGCACAATCGGATAATATAGCCTGCACGACACCACCTCCGATAGTGGACTCAGGCTAATCGACTTTGCTGCAGGGCGAAACGTTGTGGTAGCCAGTACGCAGTTCCCGCATCTCGATATACACAAAGGGACATGGCGAATTCCTGGTCAATCAACCGCCAACAAGATTGACCACATTGCGATCGACGCAAGGCACTTCTCCAGTATCAAGGATGTACGAACGTTCCAAGGAGCCAACGTGGACTCGGACCAACACCTCGTTGTAGCCAATGTAATGCTAAGGATATCCAGACCAAAGGCAAAACGGGAAAATACTGTGAGAAAATTTGACGTCGGACGGCTACAGTCGCAGGAAATCACAAGTTCATTTTCCGATCAAGTCTCTCACGCCCTTTTAAATCGTCCTTTGCCGCCAACTGCAAGTATTGAATACCAGTGGAAGAGTTGCTAGGAAGCAATCAGAGATACCGCCTCTAACGTGCTTGGCTTCGCACGACCATCACAGCGAAACACCTGGTTCGATGAAGAATGCCGGCAAGTACACACAGCCAAACAACAGGCATACAAAGCGGCGCTGCATAGAAGGACTACAGCTGCTCGCGAGCTCTACGAGCAGAAGAGGAGAGAGGAACACAAGCTTCTAAGAAGGAAAAAGAAAGAGCGTGAGAAGCACGCGATCGAGGAAATAGAGGGATGCCATTGCAGGAATGAAATTCGGAAGTTTTACCAAAAAGTAAAAAGAACCTCCCAGGGGTACAAGTCACGAACTGAAACCTGCAAGGATGATCAGGGGAACATCGTGTTAGAATCACAGTCGGTGCTGAGGATATGGAAATTTATTTCTGCAAATTGCATAACGATGATGACGAACCGAATCCCGCTATTGTGCAGACTGTACCATTCAACCTAGACGACGCACGTAGGCCAACAATACAGTCCACCCGATATCGACGAAGTAAAGATAGCTATATCTAAACTTAAGTCCAACCAAGCTGTTCAAAGCGGCTGGCGATGAACTGGTAAGGAGTATGCACCAGCTCATCTGCAAAATATGGTCGGAGGAAAACATGCATATGAATTTGCTTTGGCTCAACTGTGTATGTTTACTAATTGTCTCCCATTTTTTTTTAATGATGGGTACTGCCAATTGTACAGGAACATTAGTTAATAATGAAACAACATCATAATAAACTAAAACATCATCATCATAAGAACTTTTAATTGAGTAGACCGAATATTTTGTCACGCACTGTAAAATTCTCACCAAGTATTTTGCAAGTTTATAACAAGGAACTCTCATTGATGACGTAATAGGTCTAAGAAGCATGGCATTGCAGGCATTTGTATTGTGTATGTCGTCATCACTGTCTTTCGCATATCATCAATTAACTTGTTTCCATGTAGCCATTTCACCAGCTCATTGTTTTTATTTTGCAGAGAAGATAGAGTGATTCCCCAAGTAGGGCGGTATATAGAACGATCAGACAATATGTCTTTGATTTTGTTGTCGTAATCCACGCTTCATATTATTAATAATAAAAACAATATGAATCGTAAGCAAGACAGCCAAAAGATTTCAGAGGCTTACTGCTCTTTGGTGACTAGGCAGAATCCGTGACAATTTAAAGCCGACTAAACT
Source organism: Philhelius pedissequus (assembly GCA_910595825.1). Classification (NCBI taxonomy): domain Eukaryota; kingdom Metazoa; phylum Arthropoda; class Insecta; order Diptera; family Syrphidae; genus Philhelius; species Philhelius pedissequus. The sequence goes on from OU343160.1 coordinate 333,039,099, forward strand.
TCGATCGAAGAGTTTTTTTGTATCATAAATTTTTTTTTTTTAAACATTGCCTTATATTTGTCTTTCATTGTATTATTTATGTTTATCTGTAATACCTACTAAATGTAAGGTTGCCAAAATTTTAGACCAAATGTTCTTATGTGTATAATATGTTCAATTTATTTTTGTAAATAAAAGATCCCCTGAAGAAGACGGCAACCACCGTCGAAACGTGGGGAAAGGAATTGAAATTGTTTCATTAAAAAACATTACGACCAAAACAGCCGAAAGAGATATATTTTAAATCGCGAACATCTATAATAATTCAACCAATTGGTCAATAACTTAAAAATAAATATAAATTTGAATAAATACCAAGAATAAGTAAAATCAGAAAGGAAAATGTTATTCATAAAAAAAACCATAATGCCAGCAGTATGTTCATTCATTCAAATTCGATGTTTATGAGCGGCACGTGAATTGAAGAAACCGAACAACGTTCGATATCGCCAAAAAAGTTGCTGGGTTTCCTTTGGCTGTAATGTATAAAACCTTCATTTTTGGAAAGCCTGAGTTGTATACTCTCTCATAACTCATTTGAGTCTGACATAGGATTTTATTGAGAGATTATTTATAGAAAAATAACGGAAGTAACCGCATACTTTTGGAAAGTGGTCTGGCCTGAAAGTACTATCAAGTAAAGAGATTCCCTTCTAAGTCGTACCACACGAATGTGAAAATGATCTTTCATGCCTTAGCTTTACCTCTCATTGTGATATTCATGCATTCAAAGCTGATTGCATCGATATTTCCTGATGCCTAGTCCTAGCGCATTTCCTTATTCGTTCTTATTCTTAGCATTTAGTTAGAACCCCTTGAGACTGGAATGGAAGCAAAAGATATATACAACAAAAAATTCACCATTCACATTCTTCCAATTATGACAATAAATACTTTTAAAGGATTATAAACTTTGCTACATCACGTCCAACACAAAGCTCCATCTTTAACCCAAATGGTCCCCCCTTTTCTGTATTATTGTTCATCAATTAAAACAAACACCTCATTCAAAGTCTAATAAACCTGTCGCACTCCCATTCGGACCAACACCATCTGTCTATCTGCCTGTCTGGTCTGGATTCCCCCCATAAGGTATATCTACTAAAAATATCAAATCTCCAAATGATTTCCCCATTCAAAGTGTCAAATAGTATAGTTATATCTCCGATTACGAATAAAGAGACAAAAAAAAAAGAAACAAAATCAAAACATCCTGTAAACACTTCGTGAAATAAATGCGACGTAAATTGCCAATTTGAAATGGCTTTATGACATATTAAGGACAATAACCCCCATCATAGTCACCAAAGAAACTTGAAGTCATAGTATAATAGGGACAGGGAGCAGATCTAGCCCTTCTTGTATGACACAGTCGTAAACCGGATACCCAAAATACTCTCTTATAGAAGACTAAATCCGTATTTTTTTGTTGTTGTTCTTTTGTGCTTTGTATTTTGTTATTTAGTTATATCCTACCCCCACTCTTCGATTCTCCACAAGTTTTGGAAAAAGGACCAAATCACAGTTTAAGCACTGCTATGGGGGTTTGAGTATAAAACTTTCTCAATTATTTCAGGATATTTATGGTATATCCTCTGCGTACACACATACACATTTATATACAAAGTATCAGGATAATATGGATGAAGGAAGAACGTGACCGAATTTTCTGCTCAACGGTATATTTCCCAAAATCTGGTGTCTGACGATTGGAAATTTTGTCATAAAATGTTAACACACGTTTTTTTTTTATTTTATTTTTTTAAAATGCAGGGTTATCCTATATAGACAAGGCATCATGGCTGACATCGCATGGTCTTCTAAAGTCCCGAAGGATCGTCATATTGGTCATTTTTGGAATTTTATCTTCATTACTTTCTGAGTGTCCGGTTCGAACTCTGTTCGTGTCATTATATAACGGACTTATAAGCAACTTACGTAATTACAGAAGACACATTCTAACTTCCTTCCGTTAAATGGGACAAACTCTCTAAAAGAGATTCCCTTCCCTGTCCCTAATAACCTTAAGGAACTTGCACTTTCTTACTCTTACTCCAACCAAAATGTCACTTCGTCAAACATGTGTGTATGACGTATATTTGAGTACGTACAAGTTTCCAAGGAAACATGTTAAAGCCATTACTCCGTGGAACTATAGTGAGGGTAAAACTCATCTGCTCGGAGGGATGGGAATTATAACAGTCTTGCAACACACATTACACAGTATCTACCAAATAACCCTTTTTGTTTTTCATACGACCGACGCGACAACGCAACGTGTAAGTGACTTCCCAGTCCCCAAAAAACTGGGTATGTGTTAGTATATATATTTCTTATGGTGTACAGGTGGGTTTCTTGGGTTGGGGGAAGGACTTTCGGCAAAATCACGAAGTCGTGGTGATGTAGATTGCTTTTTGAGCAGAGACATTACAAGTGAGCATGCCGAGCCTCGTCTATAAAGTCGGCACGAAAGTCTATAGAGCTAAAAGCCATGGTGCGGTATGTTTTCTATAGATTAAAATTTATTACACGATAACGTTAATTATGATCCACAAAGGAATTTCAAAAATCAGGATAAACGTTGTTAATGAGGATAACTTACAAACACGCCTGTGTTTGTTTTCGTTTTTCGAATAAATTTGTGGTTAAAACAAAAATCAATATCCTTATGAAACAAAAGATAGAGGTAGGTAGGTATATCGTATACAATACAAGGTGTTATATTTTTTTTTTTTGGATTTCGATTGTGGGCTATCGAATTCGGATCAAAATCCAATTTGCATACAAAATTGCGCCATTATTCTTTTTTTCTCTCTCTTCTTCTATTTCGTCCTTTTTTTGTAGAGATTTGTATATGTTTGTGTGAAGGACATTTTACTATATACGGACTTCAGTCAGTTGACTTGAACTTGTTTGACGGTTTAGAGAGAGTTATTTTGCAACATGCACAGAGTGGATTGTTGAGTTTTAAAGTGGATTACTTCGTTTATAAAATTTAATGCAGGGATGTATGTTGTGGGGTGTTCTTTTTTTTGGATTATTTTTCGACAAGTTGTTGAACAAAAAATATAAGTGGATTTGAGTGTGGGAAGATAATTTCCCTGAATTAAAAAGTTTGGTATCCTAAATTGTTGTGACACAGTAAGTCCGCCGCCTTGTTGAATATGTGTCTTATAGAAGTTAGTAGCAGGGACGTGGGACAGAATATAAAGTTACTGTTGATTTATACAGGATATAATATGTATGTTTGGATAGCTCAAGCAGCTTTCAAAATTAAGGACATTATTGTGGTCTGTAAAGAAGGACAAGCCAAAACAAGTATGAATTTCTAGACGAAGATGATGATTTTGGATAAATGGAAATGGTTGTTGGGCTTATTTTCTCAATAACCGATACATTGTCGTGTTGTCAGACTTCTTATTTTCCCGATTTATTTTAATCCAAAACATTGGAAGATAAGTCGGTATGAGTCTTTGTAAAGTCGAACCGAAGAATATAGATTTATCACACCTCCCTTTCCACGAGAGGACTACTATTTTGAATTTTATGAATTCTAACGGTGAATTTAATTAATTATTTCAATAAATATTAGCTTCAACTAAAAATTTGTTAATGCAAATTGAAGTAAATATTTATAAAGTTCGGAACACGTTCTGCAAAACAGTGGTAAGTGCCGCAGCTTTATTTTGATATTTGTGAATCATTATCATCATTCCTAACCGTCTGAACACAATAGAGACCGAACAACAACTGGAGCTGCAGGTAGAATAAATGTCAGAATGTTGAACACACACAAATGGAGCTGCCAAATCTCAAATGTCGAACGTGGAGGGCAAACAAAAGTTTTTCTGACTGCAATTTCAAATATAATTTTAAATATTTCTTGATGTTTCATAATAAATTATACTACATATTTAAGTTTTTTTTTTCCAGAAAATTGAGATTCCGATGTACGCCAAGGGCTTTTATTCAAACAGGACATTTGTTTTTAAATGTCATAAATATTCCTTCCTCTTGTTTTATGTATACATTTATTAGATAAAAAAAACTGTGAATTTTTAGTTGATACCTAAGCTTATGGGTGATTCCACAAAAATTGGGTAACTTGCTGTCACCAGTCAGTAAAACTAATTGTTATTATATTTTTTAATATTTCTTATTTTATTCTAAGACAACTTAAAGTCTCTTATTTGGTCACCCAATTTCAGTTATTTATTTTTAATATAAGTTTATAAAACACAACAATATATTCTCAAAACGTCAGTTCTTTGGCATGTCACCACTCCAAAAATCCGGAATCAAATGGCTGTGTATTAGATATTAACTTTAATTTAAGCAAATTTGGCAATTCACTACAATCTGTGATGTACTAAATAACATATATCACAATTTTCGTAACACAATATTCTCACCGCTGTTGTTTAAATAGTAAGAAACTTTGTGTTTAGTTTTATTCGTCAGTCCGTTGTCTGTTGTTCGAATTTGAATTTCCCGCGAAATGTCACATACTCAAATTCAAGTTACAGTTAACGTTCAAAGTTATTAGTAAAGTTAGCTGCAGCCCACACTATTTGACGGTTGCCATTACTGTGTCAACGCTAGTGTTGTGTTTGGCGGGGAAACACGTGCGTGTCCAGTCAAAATATCAGTCCTCTGGCGAGTTAGTATTTTCTTATAAACATGTATTTTATTTTAATTTATACGTAGTTAACTTTGATTTATTCAATTGTAGCTTGTTTATATTCGAAAATACCAAAATAAACGTTGGTTCTACTAATAACGTCAAATTCATCAGTCCGTCGCCGTCAGTCCTTTGTCTGATATTGCGCCAGAGGACTGACGTGTTTACAGGGTACTGATTTTTTTGTTTTAGATAACTTTTACTTCAAATATTAGAGTGCGTAAACATTTTTTTTCATTATTTTTATTTTTAACATAATGTCGCCTCTTAAAAAACATAAAATATGTCATGTTCGCTTCCCCCAGAACTCATAACTCATGCTTGCATCTAGCAGCATGCATTTCGCCATTTCAACCAAAGACCTGTTCTTTCGTTCAGCAGTCCCGTTTTGTGGTGCATACGGAGCTGTGTGTTGATATACAATGCCTTCCTTTTGTACATACTTTAAAACTCGACCCGCTGTGTCTTCACCACAATTGTCTGATCTTATTAAGAAGGTTTCCGGATTGCCAAATGAAAACGAAATTAGGTTTTGTTGAAAATTTATTTTCTGTGCACTCTACCATGCGATCGAAAACTTTAGGTTTCTCCTTTAGCAAAAAATCAACAGTGCATCTACTGAAATCGTCAATAAAGGTTAGAAAATATCTTTTCCCAACATAGGTCCGATTCTAGTCGTTTAAGTGATTCGTACTTGCGATGGCCAAATATGCGGTGTCAGTGATGTAAACAGTTACCTTCTTCGCTGCATTCTTCAATATTTAATCCTTGATTTCAGTTTCTTTTTGTGAGCTTAACAAGATTTCCTACTAGATCTCCAACTGCTACCTCGAATCGATCTTAATATCGAATTTCAAAAGAGAACTGTGTATCCTTTTTCCATTAACTTCTTTATTGATATTAAGCTCCCTTGCAGATTTGGAATGTAGTCATCTTTTGGATGCGTTCCTCCTTCCACCAGTTTTAAGTTACAAATGCTACGCATTAATTGTACCTTATTACTAAGACTAGCCTTTTCATGGTGTTCCTTGAGCTTATCCCATGCTGCCTTGACTGTTTTAGCCCTTCTCACGTGATGAAGTTGACTAGCTTCTACTGATAGGCCAATAATAGTTCTGGCCTCGCAATTCTTTTTGGTCAATTCCGAAGTGAGTGGATCTAGAATTGGTTTGATAATAATGTCCTACAAGTTATCCCTCCGTAGTAGGAGTTCCAGCTTAAATTTCTTTATGTGGTAATTATCGGTTCCCAACTTCGAAATTGATGTTCGTAAAGAATCAGCCATTATTTAAATTGTTTACAGCTCTGGAGCTCTAGTTTTGAACAAATGAATATATGTATATATATCCCTTTGATATATAATAATAAAAACAAAAATCCTTTCTGTATAGATTTTAATTTTAGAATAAAACAAAAAACTAAAGTTTCTTATTACACAAACATATCTGACTTCTAGAGCAGTTTTTACGTTGTATGTAGTATGTAGAGTGAATACAAGAATACGAATGTTATACTCAACAATTAAATCCTAAGAGACTTACTCTAAATGTCAATAAATTCCATTATTTTCTTATGAAGATGGTTATTTTATCAGTACTGTGTCACCCTCGTCAGTCCCCTGGCAGTGAAATTCAGAAAACCCGATAGATATATCTCAGAATCTACATAAAAAAGTGACTGGCCCGGATTAGCTATCTTAAATATCAGAATTTGTAGGAATTTGGTTTAAGTAATATCATAAGCAAAATATCCCTAAAATTTACCCAAATTTTGTGGAATCACCCTTATGTATATTTTTTATGACTTTTTCTTTCTTTTATTCTTATTTTGCCTTTTTGATAAATTCATTATCCTTATCATTATTACCCAACTAATATACTCTCCGGAGCTAAGCTCCCAAAATCTAAAACGCAATCTTGTAAGCCTCTTTTAGGTCCCATTACTATCCTTAGAGTTAATTTCTTGTTACGAAACTTAAATTATTCTCATAACCTTTTTTTTATAAGAACTAAGCTCTCTACAATGTTCAAATAATTTAAATCTTATACTTAAAACAAATTTGGCTTCTTTAACAAGATTCCAAGAACTTAGAGTTTTATAAAAATCTTGTTATGAAATTTAAACGCCTATATATCTTCAATCCCATTACAACTGACTTATCGGAGGCTTAAAATAAACTTAGTAAATGAGAGTGAGAGTGAGTAAAAGTAGAGAAGAAAAAATCTTATAATGGTCTTATTGTAAGTACGAGTATATTAAAGGATTCTCCCATCTTAACCGCAGCCATATTAAAGTGCGCAGAAACTATTGTCTGAGTAATGTGAGGGTTACCACACATACAAAATGTGGATATTTTGAAATTAATTCTAAAAATTATTTATTTTAAAAACAATTTTTTTTAAATAATTTATAATGTGCATTATAAATGACAAAACAATGCCATCAAGTGGTACACCGATGGATCGAGAACAATCAAAGGGAATTGAGCAGGAATTTTTGGGCCACGAACCAAACTTTTCTTACCGATGGTACAGTCTACTAGCATGTTCCAGACAGAAGTTAATGCAGTTGGAAAATGTGCAGAAAGAAATTTCGAAAGAAACTGCAGCAACCAAAACATTTTCATTATGTCGGACAGCCAAGTTGCACTCAAAGCACTAACCATTTACACCATTAGCTCGAAACTGATATGTAGAGTGAGTGAAGAGACAGAACGAACTCTGTAGAAACAACAATGTAAAACTCCATTGGGTACCAGGTCAATTTGGTGTCCAAAGCAATGAAGAGGCTGGCTCCTTAGCAAACATTTTGGCAACAATACGCCTAGTATTTCCAGAGCCCTATTGAAGACTGGGAGAGAATGTGATTAAAAATAAAATCAAAACAGTATATAGGAGGCCATAAGACAAATAATATGGAAAGAACTCCTAAAGCTGAGACAGGCAAAACAACTACAACCACGAGCGTTTATAGAGGAATAAGCTAAGAAAAATAACGGGTATCCTCACATGCCTCTACAAACTAAGAAAATACCTTCGTATTCTTGGCCTAGTGAGCAGTCCTACTTTTCGGTTCTGCAACACCGAAGAGTAGATAAACACCGGACCCAATTTTAGGTAGTTGTATAACACTTATACATCAAAGACATAAGCTGCGTTTTATTATCTACGGGTCTGGGTTATTTTTAAACACGTATTACAAAAACAACACGAGATCCAGGTTTCTATCGGGGTTTCTATCTGGGTTTGCAAATATTAGTATTAAATTCATTCATTCATGGACTCACTTAACCGATTTTACAAAAGTATAATGTTTTTCCAACAAAAACACATGCTTAATAATTAGCGAGAATGGTATATAATCATCCAAATTAATTTAATTTATTTTAAATGTCCCATTTCTTGAAAAGTTAAATATTTAAATATAGGTATACACAAACGAAATAACAAACAAATCAAATCTGCAATCATGTTCCATAGGTCTCGAAAACAAAATCAAAATCTTGAGCGGGAATGGTGCTACATGATAACTCTACTTTATCAGATCCTGTGCGACTTGGGCGAATCAGTAAATTGCCTAGCTTGGCAAACACAAGGCATTGGTATAACCCAATCCCATCCGCAGCAAGTCAAACGCGTTTATGGTATTCAAACGCGCGTTTCAGCATTAATTGGTTAATCGAATGAGGTGCACGCATGGCAGCCATTTTTACCTACATTCGCTGTCATCCATTATCAGTGCTCCCAATTTAATTGTTTTAAAGTTCCTATAATTTATTTAGATTTTTAAATAAATTCTTATATTAACCGAAAAATACACACGTTTTTAGTTTTTAGTAAGTAATTCAATTAAAATTATCCTAGTACTTCGTTCAATTTAACAGAAATATCAATTAACAGAAGTGTAAATAAGTAGGGGCACTGTGGATATACGTATCTATTTCTGTATTAATATTTATTCAAACAAAAAAACAACTACCAAAAAAGAGTATAGTTTTATGAATTCCATTCGCATGCCATTGGCACTAATTACATTTCACTTCCCATGAAAAAAAAATACTAAAAAGCCAAGAAAAAAACGAGGTATCCAAATATTTTCATTTCATTCATATCCCGAAAAATAATAATTATTCTTCATGAAGAATGGAACGAAAGAATGAAAAAAAAAACAAACAAACAGTTAGTTTAGTCCTGTATATATGCTCGTACTATACTCATAGTAGGTAGTGGTATGGGTAAAAATTCGTGTGTTTACTCACTGCGACTACCGGAACATCCGCATATGGTAATTCCAAAACCATGTCCGGCCAGCGAACAATCGCAACAAACAAGTGCCACACAAATTACACTCATGAATGCCATAACATACTCTCGAACACTGCCTTAACGGTTCGCTTACTCACACAATCAAGGTAGAAATAACTTCAATGTTGTATAAATTTGAAAATAAAAATGGCCACAAACAAAAACAAAAACAAAAACCTAAAAAAGTAACAGCAAAATTTTTGAATATCAAAGGGATACAACCCGGAAGCAAAACACCAGCATTTTACTTCCTAATGAAGGACAATAGTGTCCAAAAACGTCTCTAAATCTATATATGTCTACAGGATCCTACGAATGTAGGTAGGTATATCATTCCACAAAAGGACGACAAAACAGAAGGTCGAACCAACAGTGAGAGACCAGAGTGACAATATGTTAAAATTATGTTTTTCTGCATTTGTACATCAGGCCGCATAAACCAAAGGACTCGGCTCTCTTTAGGATCCCAGAGGGTCATTGGGCGTGTAGCTAGTGTCCCTATATCTCGCGCCTCAACTGTTTTATTTTTTCCAAAGCGAACAACAACCATCACACAAGCACACCAGAATCCAGAACCCAGAGAAGATATTTGCAACTAAATTAATTGAATACATAAATGTCAGCTCGAGCTTTTCCATTTCGTTGGACGTAATATATGAGTCTGGCCGCATCCGGCCAGTTTCCGTTCCCTTCTTTAAGCCGATTCAGTACCAACCATTTAGTATTTAGTGTGTGTATAGGTATGTCCTTTTAGCTTGGTGGAGTAATATAAAGGTACGAGTACCTACCTACTAAGAAGACTGCTGCAACTCGTTCTTCTTGTGAGAGGGATTAAAATATTGTAAATCAATTTTTCGGCAAAGGATATGAAAGCCATCCTTGAAGGAGTGCACGAACCTTTGGAACTAATTAAATTGCGTGCAATTAACATTACTGTCTGGTCGACAGGACTTGCTTGGTTTAGAGGGTGTTCATTGTTCAACTACTATACTAGTGTAAGTATACGTCCTTGTTTCATTGGAATTTTTGGTGAGGAGAAAAAAAAATAAGGGCAAAGCGAAACCTTTGGCAAATTCACACGTTTGGGGTGATACTTTGTAAAATTAATGGCAAACTTATATCCTTGTTGAGTTGGTGTATGGTTGGTTAGTCGGTGGTGGATCGTGGATCCTCTGGGTTTTCGGGGAGGTGGAAATTTCTTATTCCAACCACGATTCAGTGTTATGTGTACACAGCGAGGACATGCATGCAGCAGCATATGTGTGTCATAATAATGAAAGACATTGTGTAAGGATATTATACCGCAATGGTGGTCTATCATCTAGGATATCAAACTAACAAGCCAACCATGCAGAAAGGATTTTATGAAGCAGTTTTATTTTATAAGCACCAAGGACATGAGTATGCGAGTGTAGGTAGGTGAGCTGTATGGATATGGCCGTAACCGTATAGGTTTTTTGGATGGAACGCAAGGAGCATGAAGCGTGGAGGAGGTGGCGCGATGCTAAGGACGTGACTTGCTGCATTATTAATACCATAAAAATTGTTTTCCCTTTTCGGAGGAGGATACACATATATAGAGAAGAATATTGTTAAAAGGACCAAATCGAAAGATACAAACGCACAGGACAAAATACATACATATAGGCGAATCTTTTCCTCCTCTAATAAGCTGACATGCACACACATTGCTTCATTTATTTTAGAACCCAAGACCAGGATGCGAGGGAAGAAAAAGGCGCTTTTGTCTATAAAATCCTTGCCTTACCATCACTAGTATATATAAAGAGACTTTGTTTGTTGCTTTGCTGGCTTGCTGATGCTGGATGGTGTGGCTTGTTGGTGTGTGCGGTGTATTGGAATAAATTCGGAACCCGCCTGTTGGCATATAGTGTTAATAACATTTTTATTCCTGACGGGATTCCATAGTTTTTGTTTTTTTTTTTTTTGAGTTGCCGTTTGTTTTCTTCATTGTGAAACACAAGACGATATAGAAGCAGAACGATTTATTTTAATTATTTTGCAGAGTCAAGGATTCTCCCATTCAATTAGAATTCATTTCTTAATTTTGTTCTTGGCGAGTTAGAAATGCACTGTTGAATAATTTTTTGAGTTTATCTTTATATGTTCCTCTACTCTTGTTGCTTCTTGATAACAAGTGTTTTTTTTTGCTTTTGCTTTTCCTTTCAAATTCAGCAAATTAAATTTTATAAGAGGATAAGAGTGATTCAATTTTAATTGAAAATATGTATAGGTACAGTTGAAGAGATGTTTTATATTATACGAACATGTAGTATACATACTCGTAGTATGCTTATTCGTTGCCAAGGATTTAATAGAAGACTTGTACCAACATGACAGAACAATTATAATTGATTTTGAACGAACTTTTGTACCTAATTTAGATGGCCATAGTGCAGGGCTACACTGTGTGTTAAGATTAAATGCATTCGTTTCTTCGTCCAATTTTATATTTTTAATGGAAGAAAACATTCGAAGTTCACAGCGTTGTTGATAATAGTGGTTTCCGGCATTATTGGTACTTTCCCAATTAGTCTGTTGCTCCAGTCCAGGTTTGATTGTTTGCAGTCTCTTGTTGAATTGGTAATTGTTATGGTGCTGGATGGAGTTCCGCTACATAAGATGACAGCTCACTCTGGTGGATCCTTTGAAAATGTTTCTTAGTTATTGTCGATGTGTGTAAATGTTTTGAATATACTCATGTAGATGCAGGTATCTGACCTTTGATGTGTTGAATTGTTTTTTAGATTACCAGTGCACTAGAAATGTACATTCCCAGACAGTTTGATGGCTAAATGAATTTCTGTATTCTGCAGTTTCATGTTGCGGGGTGGGATGCCTATGCTGTCTTCTATGTCTCTTTGGCAATCAGTCAACATGCAGTCGCTTGTGGGTAATGGTGTGTTCAGCTCCTTAATTCGCTAGGAGGATGGGCTGTTGGAGCTTGTTGTTTAACTAAAAAGCTTCGCAAATCCTGAGTCCTGGAAGAATAAAACAAAAATAAGAAAATAAAATAAAAAAGATAGGTTGGTTGTGTTGTCAAAAAAAAATCTAAGGATTGCTGGTCGTCATTGTCATCCAGCGGGTCAGCATTCGCTTTGCCATCAGGTGGGACCCTAGTTTATACCTGGCTTTAAAATCATCGCTGATGAGTCCATATGTGCTTTTCTCGAGGACATCAGTGAGTGTAAGTAACTGGGCACATTTGTTATGCTCGTTTACACTTGGAATATGATTAAGGGGTTTTCATCTCTCAAGGGTTCAATCATGACGCCGGCGTTGGCTTCGCTAGTTATGAGACTTGTGATAATAGGTTCACTTGTGCTGGGGGAAATCTTCATAATTACATAACTCAATGTCTACAGCCACATGCTGGTTCTTCCGGAAATTTTTTAAGCCGGCGATGTTAATGTTGTTGCGTCTGGTAACGTTGGTCTCAATTGATGAAAGCAATGTCCAGTTTGTTGTTCTTCATCCAAAAGTTAAGTGTCCTGTTATTTTGCAAGCTAAACATCTAACTGACATTGCACGTCTGGGGTTTGTAGGGGCATGAAATGTACTAAACTATCGAACTACTGGTTTTAAGCCCCAGAATCAGGACTTATTTAATATCGAATAAGATGCATTTAAGCTGTATTTGCCATGAGCTTAAAGAAAGAGCGATTATCAGGGCAAGAAAAGAAGCCGCTGCTATTTAGTCAAGACCAAGCTCCACCACTAACTATAGAAGAGGTTCACTTAGGTATAAAAAGCCATCAAATAATCTCACTAATGCAATTCTTGGAAAATACCAACAAATTTTAAGTCCAGACCAACCAACTTCCAATGATTTCAAAACCTGAATAATGATAGTCTTCGTCAAGAGCCCTAATGAACGATGGCCAAACTCTGGATTCCTGGAAAACTGATCCAGTTGTACCGCGTGTTACCAGAAAACATACGTTCAATGTACAACAGCGTCTTGGTAAAGAGACTTCTACCATCTCCTTGTGGAACGATAGAAGTAGTAGGAGTAAGTGCTTGGTACTAAAGAAATAACAAAAATTAAAAAAAAAAGTTAAGGACTTAATTGTCAATTATTCGATTGTCGTTATAAAGATGACAGACTTTTATCATACCGGTCGGTAACGGCATCAATGCCTCCCTTTGTGTATAATCTTACCTTGAAGTAAACAAGAACAAGATCAATTACCTGCTAACTGCTTAGAATGAATCGAAACTATTGATAACAGGAGTAATCCTAAGAATGACACCCTTTTTGAAGTACAAAGAAGAAAACCTTAGCAAGCCGGTGCTACATTGGTTTTTGGAAATGGGGTTCAAGACTCATATCTCGAATGACTAATCACACTCTCTACAAAACAGTTATACTGTCAGTCTTCCTTTACTGATGGAGTAGAGTGTTAGGCAATAAGCAGAAGGAAGAGTTTTGATATTGGACTCATTCAAAAATTAAATTCTTCGACGAATATTATGATCTATGTGCAAGGAGAGCTAATGGAGTAGAAGATTGTATTGTAGCAAAGTTGTTATATACTACCTACATTTTAAAAAAGAAATAAATTAATTATAAATAATCGTTATAGACTATAGCCGTTACCGCATAGTGTCATTTCTGGTGTTAGGAATATAAATTGCAGAAGGTTGGGCTTGAGAAGTGAGTTCCGAACTTATACTCCCATTTTACTTGTATATTCCCTGAGGTTTCTCCATACCCAAACTTGGTACTTTAAATTAAATTTTCAGAGATTGTTCTCATGCACAAATGCAAGTTTAGTTAAATCCATCTACTGCCACACCTACTTATCTTATACCATGGTTTCCTGGACACTGCTGTTATGATTTGAATGAAACTTTCAGAGTTTATTATTATTAAAATAAAGTAAAGGTTTGGGAAATATTAGTAAAATATATACTCCCCCTGCCACGCCCCCTTTTGTGTATCGGTAGTTCTCATATTTTACTGTTGTATGGCATATGATTTAGTGATGATGATGTAAGGCCGTGATTCAAATATTATCAGTGTACATTTTCAAGAAAGTTTTTAGGTGAAGTTTTTTGTTTTTGTAGAACTTCTTGCAGGGAAGACTGCCAAGCTGGAAATCGAATGTTTAAACATACTTTATTATATGGTTTAAGAAAAATCATCAACATTTTTAAGTTACTTCGAAGTTGATTCCAGCTCGCAAGTTTTTGTTTCCTGCTGACATTAACTCAAGGTAAAATACTCCAATCATGGTCAAAATTGTGGCCCTTAATTTAAGCCGGAATTTTAGGTTATGTAGTCATAACGTTTTAAGAGAATATAATCTTAAATGTTATTGCAACAATGGAATTTTATTATTGCTATTGCCACTGCCATGCGGAATAATTTGCCAGGACCCAAAACAGTAATTGAATCGAACGAAATAATACCCAACTGCACCACAAGTAGAATATCAAGTTCAAAATTATGTGTCCCCTTTGAAGATGACGACCGAACAAACGAGCTCTTGCCCCTCCCAAACCTCTAACCAATAAAACTTCACTTTATTACACAGCTCCATTATCGTAAAATAAAACACAAGAAAAAAAAAAGAAAAAAATAAGAAAGAAAAACCTCGAATTGTTGTTTCATTACAGACAAGGAGTACATAATTCACGTCATTCCTAGGGCACGTGCGTTCAATTCAATTCAACCCATTATCCTTTCATCACACTCCAGTCAATGTTGCCGCTTATATTCTCCATCCTGCGATGATTGCCACTTGAAATAAAATAAAAAAAATGAAAATAAAATAGAAAACGAAGGGCTTATAAGAAAAACTTCAAGAATAAAAGAAAAATCGCATCTGCAGAAAGAGAAACAGGGTCCAATTGATGAAAAACCAGGGAAGAATGAAAAAAAAAATTATTATATCCTAGATTAAGTGCCAGATGGATCATTAAGCATAAATGTAACTCATACAACGGCTGGCGCACTTGTTAATAATTTATTATGTTCTCCAGCATTACACACTTCCTGTTCCTGATTCCTGGATACCATCCCCTAGCCCCCCGTCTCGCCCAGTTCAGTAGTCAGTGGTTGCGATTGCGAACTGTATGAGTGTTTTTCAATTACACGCACTCCAATCCACAATGACGCTAGAGTGTTTTATTATCCTTTCCAAGGATCCAGATGGTTTACAGGCGAGAGGTGCTGTGTAAATTGTCACAGTTTTCATTTTCAGTTTTCGAGAAGCAACATGGCTTTTTCTAGCCCCTATAGCCTCTCGTGGATGGTTGAAGTCGTTTGTGAATAAAATCCTCGATATATACAAAATAAGCATGCTATGTACATGGGGATGTAATATATGATGAAGGGGGCCTCATGAGTAACTCCCACTTTTCGAAAGGATTCATGGGTGTCACTTTTAATCTTAGCACGGGGTAGGTATTCAGAAGGAAAAAAACTGACACCCTTTTCTGTTTTAAAGCCGTTACGGTAATTTATGAAAGGATTTTAATTTAAGTTAGCTTTTGTGATGTCAACGTCAACTGTATGTGAGTCCTGTGTCTTGTATACCTTATGGGTGAGGACTTTCCAACACCTTGTTCATCATAAACAAAGAAATATTTCACAACTGGTGAGAGGATTTTGTTTTTCTTGTAATTCATGGTAGCTATACATTTCATTAACTTTGTAAAGCTTGTGGAAATGAAGGGTGTATAATATCTTCGAGATCAAAATACAGTAGGTAAAAATCTTGAAATATAATTATTATGACTAACGAGAGTTTCATGACATAACTTCTACTAGAAAATACAAATTAATAAAAAAAAAATCAAGGTCTTAACCCTAATATACCTATATGTATTTATGTTCTTAAATAAAAGTCCTGTTTAATTGGTTAAAGGGAAGGCAACGCCGCAATTGATCACTCGAACACTCAATTTCAGCTTACCATTGGCAGTAAACGACAAAATGCTTCCTTTCTGGCTGAATGAACCTTAAATTTTACGTTCAACGTAACGGTCATCGCTCTAACGCTCTGACGTCATCACAAAATTTCATGCCATCTCAATGTCAATGGGTTGACCCAAACATTCGTGTCAACTCAAGGTGTCAACGTTCTTGTCAAAGCAAAAACTTCATTCTTTTGGCAATCGCACGACGTGGCCCAATCTTCATTGTGGTGACACATACAAAATAGCACGCACCACACTTTTTGACAGCTAATACAGTTGCAGCTTAAGTTCAGTTTTTCGACCATTTTCATAACCTTCAAGGGAAAATATGACCATCATATTTCAATTGGTCGTGCCTTAGGAACATTTTTTAGGGATTATCATTTTTGCAGTACAAATGATCGATGTTTCGACATTTAAGGCAACAGGACTGTGTTGCGGTATATTTCCGCCCGTGCACTGTTGATTGCATAATACCATATTTTCTTGCCAATTTCCATTGGCACCACCAAATCAGATTTTTGGTGATTGTTCTGTTTAGCTTAGCACCAATTCTTATCACACATCACCTGACAGTTTTCATAATTTCAAATTTCTGGGTCCAAATTTCGTAGCCTGGGGAAAAAGTTTAGTCTCATATAAGTACTCTCTTATGTGCAACATTGCAAACTACTGGTGTAACTGGATTTGACAATTTTTCGTAAAAATTCATAGATTAATTGCAGACCTGACGAACTTCGCCCCAATTTAACGACTACAGATAAACTTCAGAGTGACAATAACATACAGTAAGTTCAAACTCAGTGTGATTTATTTGAATGGTAAGTAAAATAAGTAGAGATCGAAATAATAAGCAATTTTTGCCGATTTGTTTTCCGGCGCAAAAGCAAACGACGAAGACGGTTTGCCAATACGCTAACAGGCTACGTACAGGTGATCGTGAGAAAAACAGGGAAATTCTAGATTTATCCCATAGATCCAAAGATTGTCCCTGCGATTTATTGATTGTCATCGAAAAGTCTAATCGAACGTGGAACCGCTGAAATTTGAATGGAAGATCAGTTGGAATAATCGGAATTCGTGGGATAAGGACTTCCTCTCCTTTGAGATTGCCCTTGATTATCGTCGCTGGAACCACCGCACCACGATTATGATCGATCCCACCTTTAGCTGTTAATTTTGCGTCTGAATGCCTGTCACATCAAGTCAGTTCAAAAATTCCGTCGGATGGTTGGTCGCTTTATCCTCGTCGGTAATGTTGTCAACGACAGGTCGTTTATTTCTTCTGCAAGCGTTTAATTATCACGGACAATCTGACTCATTATTGTAATACGTGTCCGTCGTTCAAGGTTTAATCGTCTATTAGGAGGCATTGATGATAAGCAAATAACTCTCCCTAAAAAACCAACAAAAAAAAAAACTTACAGGATAAATGTTTTGCAATGAATGCCCCCAACCCAATTGGATAACCTCATTTTGTAAGCTTATTTTCCGAAAAAAATTATATCTATTGAATTTTAGTTCATCGTAATGCTTGTACCGTTTGCAGATGTGGTTCGCAATATACGACTATCTGGAATCAGTGTAATAATACGCAAAACTCGACACAATTACAGCAAGAAAAATAGAACATTTGCTGAGTAGAAAATGACAATGTGAAAAGGACACAATATTAAATCGCTCACAGCTGAAGCTAGGTATAACGCCATCTATCTGGCTTTGGCATAGATTGCAGCACAGCGTAATCTATTATATATCTCGTTAAATTCTCCACCCAAACTGCAAAAAATATATCTTTTTTCAGAATCAATTCCACAATTATGCGAAATTTTCTAAGCTTCACAACGATTTTTTTACATTGTCCAAAATCATCAAACCATGCGATAAAATGCGAAATTGCTTACTAATAATTTTCCATTTTTCCATTTGAAGAGCCATTCCGAAACAATTGGACACAAAATTCAATAAACAAAAACTCAAATTTCGATTTTTCCCATTTCCCGACTTTTCCGGAGGGTTTTTCCAAAAATTTCTTCCGTTAAAAATATCTATTGGTAATTACGAACAATTGAGAAAAATATTGAAGCAAAATCGGCTCAGCCGTTCTCAATTGATGAATTACTATAGATACATTTTCACACCATTAATATATATATATAAATACAATCAATTAGAAATTACATTACTTCAGGTTACCGCAATGCATCTTCTTTGATCTAAGTATGCCGGTAACAAGATCAACTGGCATTCCATCTACCTAACCTAACCTAAGTTTGAATATACTTATGTAATAGAAAATTATAACTCAGCTTTATGTTAGAATAAAGACTATAGATATTCATCCAGTTCAGAAGCGGAAAATAATAACTTACATCTTCGAAGAAAACCTAATATAGTACACATACTCGTACCAAGAACTGAAAGATATTCAGTTCATTCAATGTAAGGACCGCTCATCGATAGATGAATTTAAATGAGTTCCGAAGCATTAAATAGTGTTCCCCAATGGTCAATGCGACGACATAATTGTACCCCTGACCAAACATAACCAAAAAGCAATTCCTTTTCGAGTAGGACAGATGGGAAAGCTTATGCAGTTTCTTTGCCCACGTTGTTGGTTGAAGAACACCTCTTCTGAATGATAAGAGCTTTACTATTCGGCCCAGCGGATTTGAATATATAGGGGTATTTAAGGACTAACAACTGCATGAAAAGATTCTTCCCAAAAACACGATTGATGTTCTAAACTACATGGGTAGTCCTAACACTGCATTGCATGCAAATTAGCTTTCTCAACTGGAATGGAGCTGACAAGAGCGGCCGTAGCATTGACAACGTCCATTAGAACCGAAGAGAAAGTAGTATTTCGTAAATTTTTCTTAGATGTTACAAAAATGTTGTTATGAACTGGAAGTCCATATGAATTCACTCTTATTTGTTAGACCTTTTAGACCTTTTTTTTATTTTTTTTTATAATATTACGCTCAAGGGATTATGATTACCCTTTATATATTTTTAACACAGCGCGGGCGTCATGTGAAAGAAGATAAGGAAGGATAGGAAAGATTTGTGGCGCGAGCTGGTTGTTGTCTCAGATTTATCTCCAGGCATTGCGGCTGAACTAATGGGGAGAAAACTACCGTGTCTGATTTATCTATGTCTCTTAAAATTCGCATTATTTTATTTATTTCTTTGTCATATTTATGGGTTTACTGGTTTAATTCAATCACATGTTGTTAGTGTTATGCCTGAACAGCATGTAATGAGTAATTCAGCAATTCATTTTATGACAATTTTTAGAATTGATTTTTAATGGAAAATAAGATAACATAGACAACGTCAGGAATCGAACCTGCGACCACAAGGTTGACAGGCGAGCACACAACTATCGCGCCAAGGGCCACCCCGAAACCTGGCTTCTAATCAGGATTCAAAAATTAAACTTCAAAACAAATCTACATATATTACTCATACACATATCAAAACGAAATTTATCGATTGTCCTTGATTTCTTCTATTATAAAAGCATAAAGCAACCACAAAAGCACCCCTATTGTGGATTTGAAAAGTCGTCTGCGACTTCATGGTCCCTTGTGTGGAAAGCCTTTTGATATATCAATTTATGATTTCCGAAAATGGATCCCATATGTAAGCAACCTAAAATATAAAAAAAAAAGACGACAACTCGTCTGTCAAAATATCACAATAACAACGACTCGTCCACACGAACACGAATAGGTTTGTAATGGTTTGGGAAAGTGCGGGTAGGAAACTCCCAGAGCAACTCCAGACCCTAGACCCATACAATCCAAGTAAAAGTATACAGATAGACCCATCACACAAAGCAGACAGCAACACAGAGTATGAAGGAAATCGATCCTTTTTTTGGATGCGTGAATATTAATTTATCTAAAAACCTTCACCCTAATTACCTACGAAAACAAACAAAAAAAGCAAAGCGTTTTTGCTTTTGTTGTAACCATTGTTTGTTTTTTTTTTTTTTTCTTAAGCTCAATATTTTTACTCTCTTTCTCTTTATAATATGTAGCTAGTCCTTAGTCCTTATGTGTTACTAGCATGCTACTTTTTAATCAATCAAACATTTTGCGGTGGTTTGTCATTATATGCATACGTATGTATATGTGTGCGAGGGAATGGTCCCATTTGGCGTGCGCCCCACCATAATAACTTAGATAGAAACTTTCTTATCCCCCTCTCCCTCACACGGGGTGAGTTGTCAAATTTTAAGAGTTCCTGTCAAAGTTATGACTGCTTTATTGAGTATCATTTTTGCTTTCCATTCATTTTGAAGCATAATAATCCTTCCGCTGATATTTGACTTGACAGAGTCTCAGCAAAGTAACGGTATGGTGTGTGTTTCATTCATAAATTGTGCGGAAATTCGAGCCACGTGGTAGGTAGTGGAGAGGTGGATAAGTGAAGGTACATTATACTGTATCCTTTAAGGATTATTTATCATAATTTGATGATTATTTGTTGTTTTCCTTTGAGACAGACAATATTTAGACTTTGGTTTTTTTTTTTCTTGAAATTTGATTAAGTGGAAATGGCTTGAAGGGGCTGGGCTAATTAAATTCATGCGTGTTCTTGAATAAGTCAAGACTAATGAGTGGCAGTTTATTGAACACTTTGGAGAGAATTTAGAAATTGAAAGAAAATTTAGTTATTTTTTTGTATTAAAGTGCTTTTATCAGAAAAACAAAATTAAGGCATAATTATATAGAAATGGACCTTAAGAATCTTTTGACATTAGTGTTTTTAATTTTCCGAACGAGACTTAAATAAAACTGATTTTGTATAGGTAAGCTTCTATCCCAACCGTTTTCTAACAAGTCAGAACTTTACTAAATGTTGCATTTGAGCTGCTGATGGAAGTAGGAATTCGGGTGAAGCATTTATTAATTTATTTTGCTATTTTTAGTATAACCTAATAACACTTCGTTGATCGATAAGAGCGACATCTGGTAAAGAACGCAAGCTTTGGGACTTATGTGACTCTCGCCAATAGATATGTGCTGGTTTTAATCTGCAGGAATGAAGAGGACCTACAATCAGGACACCCGCTCTCAAATGTATAGTCTTGCGAGTGAGGCTTGAAGTCACTAAAAAATTGTTTTTTTTTTAAACCCTCACTCTGATAAGCAAATTCTATGTTTTAAGAACTAAAGTAGATATCGATTTTTAGCTAATATGTTAGCTGAGGTTACGAATAAACTGCCAAAAAGTGATATAATGGTGCTGAATCATATGTTTTGTTGGGGATTTATTATTTTAAATTGCGAATGATTTAAAGAGGTTAAAGAAATTGATTATATATATGTAAGTACAGTAGACACTCGATATAGCGAAGAAATAAAAACCAGGCATGTTCAGTATTACGAGATTGTTCCCTGTTTCGAGAGAGAATTTTTATGAGTTTTTCAGAGCTAAATTTATTAAAAACTACATACATTAAGTATTCTGATGTACACACATTTTTTTTTACATTAGCAATTTTACAAACATTAAATAAAATATATAGGCTAGGTTAGGTTATAGTGGCTGTTAGCTGTTAAAGATAACTAACTAGCACACTTAGTCCATGAAAAAAGGACCATTGTGGTACCACAGGAGTTGGGTTTCTTGCCCCAAAAGGAAGAACTTAAAACCATTTTGAGCTTCTTATGAAGCGGAGGAGAGAATTAATATCTAAGTGTGCTAGTTCACTAATGTCGCTGAAGAAGAAGTCTCTTAGAAGAAGTCTTCGTCTGTTAGACAGTGCAGGGCATGTACAGAGGAGATGAAGAATATTTTCCTTCTCCTCCTCATCTATACAGCTTCTGCAAAAGTCGTTTGCGAGCACGCCGAATCTTGCAGCATGTCTACCTATGAGCCAGGGTCCTGTGATGACACCTATAGTGGAGCTAATGTGCCGTCTGCATAGAGAGGTCAAAGCCTTAGAGCGTTTAAGATCCAGCTTTGGCCAAATCGTTTTTGTCGCTAGACACATGTTACCACTTGTCCACCTAGGATTTGTCCTCTCCATAGCATTTAACCTTAGCATCAATTTAAATGTACCTATTGCAATACCCAGGTTGCTGTAGTCAGTTGAAATGGGTAGTGTTATTCCTTGTTTGGCGATTTCGTCGGCCCTGCAGTTTCCCGGAATATATCTCTGCCCTGGCACCCATCATAGGTGAATGTTGAACTGTTCCGCCATCTCTTTGAGAGATGATCGACAGTCGAGGGCTGTTTTGGAGTTAGTGGAGATTGAATTTAGGGATTTCAGCGCTGCCTGGCTGTCAGAGAAAATGATGATATCCTTTGTAGATATCACGTTTTCTTTAATCCAGGATAGAACCTCCTTAATTGCCATTAATTCCGCCTGGAACACGCCACAATGGTTAGGAAGACGCAAGGAAAGACCAATATTTAGTTTGTTAGAGTAAACACCACCCCCTACACCATCATTTGTTTTTGACCCATCGGTGAAAAACTGAATTTTTGTATCTTCCAAGAAAGCATAATCTTCCCACTGTGATCTGGAGGGTATACTTACCTGGAAGTTTTTATCAAAAAGTGGTTGGGGTATGATGTAGTCTATGTTATTTTGTAGAATATTGAACGTGTTCATTATGTTTTGGCCAAAACAGTTGTTTTTCCACTGTGAGGTCGCCTTCAGGGGAATAGCTGAGCAGGCTGCGGATTGCTTGCTAAAAATATCTAAGGGTGTCAGATTACAAAGTATTTCAAGCACTGCAGTTGGAGTAGTACGCAAGGCACCACTTATACACATATTGTCTAGAGCAGTCCACCAAACGACCACTCCGTAAGTAAGAATTGGTCTAATAACCGCCGTATATAGCCAATGGACTACACGGGGCTCTAGACCCCATTTGTTGCCAATGGCCTTCTTACAAGAGAAAAGTGCTACCGTGGTTTTCTTAACTCTTTCTTGTATATTGGACTTCCAGCTTAATTTCTTATCCAAATTTGCTTCGTCCGAGAATTTAAGACTTATACCATTTATAGATGGAGGATCAACGTGCGGAATTTTGTGTTTCCTTGTGAAGAGGACAAGCTCAGTTTTATGGGGGTTTACACTTAAACCGCAACTACTTGCCCAGTTGGTTAGCTTATTAAGTGCAAATTGATGGAGTTCACAGAGAGTATTTGGATGTTTTCATGAAACCGTAATAGCAACGTCATCCGCATAGGCAATCACTCTAAATCCCTCCTAAAATACATAGGCAGAGTGAGATTTGACGAAAAGCATAAGTATTTAAATTTTCTTTGAAAAAATTTCATCAATATAACAAAAAAAAGGAACATTTCATATCTAGTCCAGGAAAATAAGAAATTCACTTCGAAAAAATTCCGAAAAAGCTGAAATTTGTTAGAGAGCTTAATTTTTAAATTTGGAGCTGAGCAAAAATTTTTAGTGGGTTTGAAAGGGGGTAACATTCATTTTTTTTCCAAATGAAAACCTTAGTTTTTTTTTTTGAAAAAGTTCGTCAAAATGGATATTAAGATTAAATTCATTCGTTAAAGCAACCATTATTAATAAAGCTTCCATTTTGACGAAAAATTAAATTTTGGTACACTATAACTTAAGACCGAATCGGCATAGAGAATTCGTTAATATGTCATTTTGTAGATAATTGTATTGTCTATAAGTTGTTCTTAGAAAATTTTAAGCAAAATAAAGGTTTTGGGAGTTATTTAACAAAATAAAATAAATTATTATTTTCATGGTGGCAGCATTTCCCTTCCGTTTTTTTTTAATAGAACATATTTCTCATCACTCAAAAACATAATTTTATTACATTTTTTTGAAATTTTCCAAATCTATCAGTTGTACGATAAAAAGTGTCTTAATCTTTTTTGTGTAGAATAACACGATCTACAATGTGTACCAACAACTTTTTTCAAAAAAAAACCTATTGTTTTGAGTAATTTAAAAATAAAAGAATTTTCTGAATGAAAATAATATTAACTATCGGGTACCAAGGTAGAAATAAAGTTTTGTACTCGTATAACAAAAAATTAAAATGTGGAAAAATAATTCGTCACTTTCTTTTGTGTGTTTCTTAATCTCAAATTGTTTTGGACAGCTTTTTTTTGTAAATGTTTTAAAACTGAAATGTCAAAATTATCTACATTCTAATGTACCGCCCATTCAATGTCCTTATCAATATAAATAACTTCATCCTTTGATGAAATAGGACACATACACAAACGCATTTGAAGAATTTATGGTTAAAACGAAATGAAACTAAACGGTAGATAGAAAATTCGGAGAAAAAAATCAGGTTTCACTATATCGATTTTTTTCTTATTCACTAGTACACTCTATAAAATATAGTGAATATTGGATATTTCACTCGAACGAGATTCACTATATCGACCGTCTACTGTATAATATAACCTATGAGTTCTATAAATAATCATTTTCGAGCAATTTAGAGGTTTTTATGAAGTTCAGCAGGATTTTGCTGAAAGATTCTAGAGCTCTTCTAATTAATTGAAGAAATGGCTGCCCAAAAATTTGTTCCTTATATGACAAAGTGTTAGACAATGACACAGGAAATGAGAGATTTCATCGTGCTCATCTTCGGCATTGCAACTTATGCATAGGTTTTCATTAATTAGCCCCATTTTCTTTTTATGGTAGCCCAGCAGATTATGTCCGGTGAGTACGCTTAAAAGAATTCGAAGGAAATTTTTGTTTTTGTTCTTTTCTTGTCGAAATTACGTCATAGTTTCGTGGTTGCAGCACATGTATCGAACCTATTCCATCTTTCGTTGGTTCTTAAAAGAATTTTCTTTCCAATGTTATGTTTTATAATAAAGAGTGGGATTTTAGTCGACGTGTCTATTTAGGTAGGGTAAAGTGTTGAGCCCTTATTCGCCAGTTCATTACCTCTCTCGTTTCCCGGTACATGCCTTTGACCTGGAACCCAGCAGAGTCCAATGCTATATTGCGTGCCTAAAACCTTTAACTCTTCGCGACAGCTTGTTACAAGCTTCGACTTGATAATTGTGGATTTCCTCTCGATATTCGATCTTAATACTCTCGCTTCTAGGAATGATTATCAGCTTATTTGTATGCCCTCCTTCCGACGTACCTACTGTCATATTCCCACATATTATTTCAAAAGACGAATGTAGAATGCTTTACCTGATTATTTACAATAGGTATAGGTATCTTCGTATAAATCCTTTATTATTTTTGCATCATTCCGAATTTGTAATATTCTGACCACCATTAGTTTACTCCACAATTCTTCTTTAATAAAGTCATTCTACCCGATGCACTGCCAAAAATATTCACCTAAAGTTTTAAACCTCATGTAATTTTATAATTCCCATGCTTTTTTCAAATTTCATATTTTGTTGTCAAATAAACAGCGAAGAATTACATGAAAAGTTAATAACTCCAATTAATGTTCACACTGTCCCAATTGCATTCTTTCATACTGTCACTCACTTACACTGTCTCTCTTTTAAACTATATCACTGTACAGTCTCTCTTTTTACTGCTTTTCGTGCACTTCAAGCTTTGCTACTCCCCCTCTTAAAACCGAATACACACATTAAAAGCGACACACTTTCAAGGTAATACACTATCCAACTAAAACCTGAATAGGCCAACAATGTCAAATACAAAATTTTGTAAGCTTTCACTCAGTTAAACTGTTACAATATACCAATGATATATTGTCATACTATAACAGTGACATGCTTGCAATAATATTTACCCGAAAGTGTCATACGGTTACACTATCACACTTAAACCCGAAGAAACCCGCCATACTTTCACACTGTAATACGGTTGGTATGTCACGTTCTTTGGAAATACCTATAATATCTGGATAGAAGAATTAAATTGTTATCCTTTTCGCGGTTTCAAAAGTATAGGCCTGGAATTCGACATCTGTCAAACCAAGTTGGTAAACCAATTTTTTTTTCAGCTGAAAGTCTGACATTTACGAAAATGGATCGCTTAACTATCGCACAATGCATAAAAATTGTGAAAACCTACTACAAAAATGGTGATTCTGCCACAGGCACATATCGTGCTTTAAGAGGAGATTATGGTTTACATAATCGTCCAACTACGCAAGCAACTGGCAAAATTGTGAAGAAATTTGAAGAGACTGGATTGGTTACAGATATTGTAAGGCCTGTGCATCATCATTTCGCTCGTGCCACTGAAAATATCGCTGCTGTAAGTGAAAGTGTTGCCGAAGACCCGAATGTGTCGATTCCTCGTCGTTCTCAGGAATTAGGACTGTCTTACGGCACATTATGGCGTATTTTGCATTTGGATCTACACCTACATCCATATAAAGTCCAGCTCACACAACAACTGAAGCCAGCTGACCATTCACAAGGTCGTAGATACGTCGAATGGGTGCTTGAACAACAGGCAGTGGACGGCGATTTTTCGAACAAAATTTTCTTCAGCGACGAAGGATATTTCTCACTCATAAACAAAATTGTCGTATTTGGGTTTCTGAGAATCCTCAAGTAATTGAAGAGAGGCCATTATGTCCACAAAAAGTCACTGTTTGGTGCGCTCTTTGTTCCGGAGGTGTGATTGGACCTTACTTCTTCGAAAACGACGATGGAACGACTGTGACCGTCAATTCGGAGAATTATGGTCATATGATAACCGACTTTTTTTGCCTGCTATTAAAGAATACGACTTGGAGAATATGTGGTTTCAACAAGACGGTGCCACATGCCACACAACTCGAGCGAATATGGCTTTATTGCAAGAGGCATTTCCTGGCCGCGTAATTTCTCGTCGTGACGATATCAACTGGCCACCAAGATCATGCGATTTGACACCGCTGGACTTTTTTTTGTGGGGCTACGCGAAAGACCGTGATTATGCAGATAAACCTTTAACTCTTGAGCACTTGAAAACCAACATTCTTCAAGTAATGGCTGAGATACCGCCCAATTTGTGTCAAAAGAATCGATGCTTGCAACAATTCGCGTGGTGGTCATTTAAATGATGTAGTGTTTTACACATAATGTCAACGTTAAAACTTTATAATAAAAAAGAAAAATCATGAAAAAAAAATATTATATGTTTCTTATGTACGTTTACTTTTGAAACCGCAAAATGGATAACCCGTTACATTAAACGTCGGCTTTCAGTTTGAAAAAAAAAAATATATAAACAAAACTTTTCATTTATACTTAAACTCCGTCAACGTTTATATATTTATTAAAAACTGGAATACCATGAAGGCTCAATCGAAAATGTCGTCATTTAAAAATTCGTATCAAATACTAAAGGGAAACATCATCGTCATAATGTCGATAATGTAAGTGAGATAAGTATTACTATACCACTGCTTCGTTGCTAGATTTCCTTTATGTCCTTTTTTCTTCATTCTGGTGGTGGTAAATTCAACAAATAATATATTATCAACTTTAATCACCTAAATCAAAGAATAATGCAGTCACCATCATTAAGTACCGACATCCCAAAAATGGGAATGTGATGCAAACCCTGGGTGAATATTTCACGGAGATGAGAAATTTGCAGTTTCTGTAGTCGTCGGGAAGAGGACCAGAGCCAGGTTCCAGGTTCGTATTGTAGTCGATTGTAATCATTTTTGACTATTTTGGCATTTCCACGTTTCGTCATGGACCGTAAAAGTACATGTTTTTTATCATTTTCACTGAAATTTTGTGTTTTATACAGAAATACCTTGTCGAGACAAGTTCGGGGAACAAAAAGCACATCATTTGTGAGCGATTAGTAAAACTTTAATATATTGAAATCATGTTAGTTAATTTGTTAAAACTAAGATTACTTTCGAACCTAGGATGATGAATCCTTAACCATTCCTATGTGTCCGATGATAGTCCGCAGGAACAGAAGCGACATAGCTACTACTAGCATTTTGAATTCTTAGAGCACGCCGAACACCAGATTATAATAAAATGCAAGACATTTTGTATTTTGCAATTGCTTTTCATTTTGATACTTATCTCCAAAATACATATGAGTTGGTACATTGTAGATACTCTTTTCCTATAGGGAGAACAGCTTGTTTGAACTCACTTTTAAATAAAATAATCCCCCTCAGAATTCATGGAGATATAAAAATAATTTCAGCCATCTCAAAATTGCAAAATTCTGAACCAAGTATAAGTAAACATCGCGAGTAATAAGAATTTCAAACATTGTCATAAACTGATCACCCAATAAAGCCTGAATCAACAGATTAAGCTCACCAAGTATAGCTACATCCCAACTTAGACAAAAAACAAAAACCCCAACGCATGCAACAATCCTTCTGCTAAGATTTTTTTTTAAACAAAGAAAACATTTCGTCACCCCTAATAAATGTTTGTCCCGACAATAACTCATTTCCCATAACCATAATCGTGTAATCATCATAGAAAAATTGTTCCAACAATTCTTCATGAATTATTCAAAAGCCTCAAGAAGCGACATAGAAGAGAGCCACAAAAAAAAGAGTCCTTTACACGACGAATAACGATTCCTCCACGGTTTGGTTATATCCGCGTGGCTCAGATTTTTCATCATCATCTTCCATGCATACAATTTTTTTTGAACATCAGTTCTCCCCCGGAAAGCAAAGAGGGATAAAAAATTATCCCTTTTTTGACACTTAATCTATAATAATGTCTTCAAGCAATGGCGCCCTTTCAACATAGATTTGGAAGCTCACAGCCTCCATCCATTGCCAAGCTGCATATTATGCTTCGACCGATAAACATGAATTTTCATTTTCTTCTCTTTTGCAAAAGGCAATGCTTCGATTAGTGTTACGATTATTATGTATCTAATGGATGAAAAAGGACTCCAAACAAGGATATTTGTGCTTGAGCATATGGACGGGGCGCAACAGAAAACCGATTACAATATCCTTATATTTAACTATATGCCTAGCACATACTTTGGAGGCGTTTACACCACATATTGAAAGTTATTGTGGTGCGAGGGGCTAAAAAAATGTGCTCGATGTTCTAAATGAATTTTTAAATTATCCTTGAAAGCCCTTCGCGCGGTTGTTGTTACTGGTTACTGGTTACTGTTCTGTTAGTTTTTTTTTTGTTAACTCCACAGCCAGGGTTGTTGATGATGAAACACAGAAAAATGTTGTTAGAGAAGAAAAAGATTGAAAAAGTTTTCCAATAAATTTTTCAAGCATATCCTGTGTGAAAATCTTGGCTTCACTTCGTGAGAGTCCTTGTTTACAGCTTGTCGAAAATGTATTTTTTAAGTTTTCTTGTTTTGTTTTGGCGTTTTTTTTTTATTTAACTCCCATTGCCAGTATAGTATAGGAATATAGGTGTGTTGTGTCCTCCTGACTGATAAATTACACTTAATTAATTTTCCAGGACTCAAAAAAGAAAGGACGACATGAAAGTTGGTCTTCTATGCCTTATGGCTGGGCGGATATTTTCGTCTGCGGCATTTGCGTCCTCTGTGGTTTGGCCGATTATTATCTTCCGAGCAATTTTCCCGTCTCGAAGGATAATTTTTTTTCTTCTTCGCTTCAATCTCGATCCTGCGGGTAGGGTATATACGAGTATCCTTGCAATCAGTTGGGTGTAGTTATTGGTGCTTTATGTATGCAATGTGCGCATAAATCAGAGTGTTGGTTGTTGTGTTGCAATTTTTTTCCCATTATCCTTTTTTTGCATCGAATGAAAAGAAACACTACTGCAAAAGGAGTCCACATTATTTGTATCCTTCAGATACTCGGGGATGTAATTTATTGACTGACTGTAGTTGATTATTGTTTTGTGTCTGCATTTCTGCAGCAGCTATACCTATATAACATTGGGAAGAATGAAGGGAAAGGGAGTATATATCTTGATGGGAGATCATATACTCTGCTCGAATCCTTAAGGATATTACCATAATAAAATCCGCTTAACATCTTCCACTTAACCAAGTTTTATCTTTGTCATCGCCAAACCTCACACAAATAACCAATTGTGTGCAATCAGAAAACAAAGTAACCGAAAAAAAAGGACGATTTTTATTTCGGTTGTCTCCATGAGCAATGAGCAAAAACAAAAAACAAAAAAAAGAACACCATCGACGACGACGCCTTTTCAAATCCAATGTCATTCACGAGAACAAAAAAAAAAAAAAACTAAATAAAGAAGGATCTATACGAGAGAATGCAAGGCACAAAAAAAGTAGATATCTAAAGGATATTGTCGCATTACCAGGCAATAAAAACGAATTCACAAATCCTCGATTTACATTTTAAAGGATATGCGGTGCTGTTATATGTGTGGAATGAGTGTGGAGACGAAGATGAGCAGCGTATATAACAGTGGCAATCTCATTGGTAAATCTGTTGTGGTTGGCAGACGTTACAGTTCTTTTCGACGGCTGCCGATAATGTGAATGGGGCGTTGGGCCCTGCCTGGGAGCTGGATCTATGAATCTGGATCTGGGTCTGGGTCCTGGCTTGATGGGTTTTCCAGCATCACAGTTATGTGAAACAATGGCACACGATTGAAATTACACCCAGTTCTCCCTTCGGTTTCCACAGTATTGTATTCGACGCGTTGCAAAAGGGGTGACACTTTTCCGCTGCTGAGTTTATTCTTTTTCTTTCTCAGCTCGTTTTTGTTGTTCTGCCCTGGGTAAAATGATAGTATGGCATGGCGTCGAGTGAGGTTTTTCTTTTCAAACTTAAATCCCAGTTTGTCGCGTTTTCGGATTCTCGCGCACATTTGTGGTGGCGACGCGTTGGTGACACTATAGCAAAACTTATAGATCCATTTTAATATTTTTTTTTCCTTTTTCAATTCAAGGATTTGAATCGTTTTGTGTTCATAGAAAAAAGTGGAGGGAGAAATTTATTCAATACTTTTCTGCTATGTGATTTACTATAGAGATTAAATGAGAGGTAGGTATGTATATGTAGGGTGGGTATATTGTTGAATAAGTCTGAAACGCAATCGAGGAATAAACATATTTTAAAATGGAGACATGGAAACTTTAAGGAAGCATATTGCGGAAAATAGTCCTTGGTCGTTCTTTTGAATGAGAAAACGTAAAAGGATTGGTACTGTTGGTTTATCAGGAATTGTTGTCAGAACTTCTTGAGGACAACATCGAATCCGATGCCAGAAATGAGATTAATTGTTCCAATAATAGATCCCAACAAACCATGTGTAATATTACATCGTTCCAAGGACAAGGTTGTCATTCCTCCAGGAATATTTGTCTTCCGACTTCATTTTCCCATTCGTGTATGATTTGTTTTTTGGACTCTCAATTGGTATTCTTTTGAAAAAATTTGCGGAAGGCCTTTCTGAAATCCTGAAGGTCCATAACATAACCTCTCGGTACGATCAGTTTTATTTCATTTGGAAGAAATAGTGTTATTAATTCCGATGGAATTTATCTCCCACCCTGAACATATCTGGCATCTTCCCACACTTGGAATCAATTTTTTGGACATAGAATTGTTTTGGCTCAATCTAAGCTTGAGAATTGCTATAGGCAGCTTCTTGACTGGTGCAGTAGCGAAAATATTACGATCAAGTGAACATCCGGCCACTCTGCGCCACGAACCACTGTCAAAACCCCCCTTTCACTAGCTCGCAGAGTTTGGAGTCCAACGAAGGGTAAATTGCAAAATTAACCAAAGTTCGTACCGAAGCTATTACTTTCAGTTGAAAAAAAGAACAAGCCTTTATTCAATATTTCAGACAGTTCGTCAATCCCGCCAAAAAGTTTTTTTTCGGAATCGATTATGCTCAAATTTTTGGTGGGAGCAGAGGTAGCAGAGGTAATGATAAACGGTTTCCTTTTCCTGCCCCCTACAACTACAATAACGAATATTGAGAGAAATTCTTAGATTAGCTTGATGATATGCTATTGGCCAGTGTAGCGATTTTGGCTGTGTTTTAACTTGGAAGATCAATTCTTCAGAGGTAATGAGTGTGCCAAATCTTCCAAGAAATAATGCATTTAGTTAAATTGTATGATCTGCGGTTTAATCATTACGAATAAGTGGAAAATGTTACCTTCACTCTTTCAGCAAGTGATCTATGAGCGCTTGATCATTGACTTACGAGATCAACATCCAGTTCATTCTTCATTAGGCCAACTATAATTCGGAACCCAGAGGAAGAATAAAGCTAATGTTCAGGCTAGCAAGCTCTTTCCTCCATTGCCGAGGAGCTTAGGGGATGATTTAGTCGAAACTGTGCCTTAAAATCCGCCAAGCTGGTACTGGTTTGGTTTTGTTTGCGTAACTTGCATGATTCACCGATTGTGAGTAGCCATTGTTTGCTTCGACCTTACATGCTGTTTCCAGAGCTATTTCCATTACTTTTCTTAGAATTTTTAGGTCCCAGCGTAATAACTTCTTCTCGAATATTGTCCTTAAGCTGGCTTATTGGCTAACACCTTACTATAAAGGCAGAATGTCACCAAACATTTCCGTCAGGAGAGCCGCAGTTGGATGAGCTGTAGGATCCGTGGATTCATCTGGTTGGAACCACAATTCTGAATTGTTCTTAACCTTTGATTTAAAGAAAAGATTTAATCATTGCCTGGTACTGAAAGCCATCCACCTTAACCGTAACTTGTTCGTTTTATTCGACAAAAATGCTGTGATGCTTTTTTTTTAAGGCTGATTAAAGGTCGCCGGTTCCCAGGGTTTTCCGGAAGAAAACACACAAAAAATCGGCTAAGGAAGAAGGACTCTCCCAAATTATCAATTACTAAAATCTTTATTTCATCAAAAACGATCTTGACAACTAGGTATGTATTGCTTAATAATACGGTCTTATATTAGGCCGTACCAATGCATAATCGCACTTTATTAGAAATGAGTTGCCCAAATCTTGGTGTGCTAAGGAATCTATACCTCTACTCTGTCCAACAAAAATAGTCAGTATAGGCAAGATAGGAAGCTTGCCTCTCAACTCTGACTGTAATAGATGGCAATAAGTTCGTACTGTTTTAAAGCTCTTACAGGGTTATAGTTGTAAGCATACTAAATCACCACAAACGTAGCAGTGTGGGTATTTCTAAAGCCTCAGTGCTTGGCGAAGGCACATTCGTAGCACTGTTGGATGTGGAGTAGATAGGTCATGGTGGAATGTACGATGATTTTAACAAGAATAAAAAATATTTTGTATGAAACTCAGTTCTTATTTTCAGTGGCAATTTCAGCAACAGGCCCCAGTGTGTTTCAAAAAGGTCTCCCATAAGGCCTGTATGGACAATTTTTGTTGGACAGAGTATAGAAGTAAGTATTTGGCCAAAGACTTGTTAGAGAGAAGTATAGAGTTTGCCCAAATTTTACGAGTTGAAGACAGAAGCTTTAGGATCATGGAGTATAGCTTTGGTTACCACCTGTCCCCTTTTTAGAGGACAGTCTTTTTTTCGGTATCGATATTGTGAATGATTGTCCGAATTGGATTTTTGTCATTCATCATTTGTCAAATTTTCATGACATTGTTTTTGTGGAGATTTTAAGACATTTTAAAGAAGTCGGGATGACAACGGAAAAACAAATGCACTGTAAAGGAAAATAAAAAACGGAACAACAAATGCACTGTAAAGGAAAATAAAAAAAAAAACTAACAGTTTCTTTGAGTTGAACTCTTAAATTAAATACCTACTTAAGTATTTATTTTGTATTTATTTTTGTATTTTGATTTTCGATTACCAATATTATATAATTTTATTTATTCACATTACCGTGGAAGTGAATATTACTATATTATGAATTTATAAATAAGCTCGTTGATGTCTCGGAATAATTCTTGAAAATTCGAGTGAATGAGTAATTGTAGGTTATTTAATAGTGTCACCAAGTTGTGAGCTTATGAACCTACCATTGAGCATGGGATAATCTACAATGGCCGGTTCAGCTCCAACGTTCTCCAAGGCAGATTTAAGTGGTGTTCTTGGTATTCAAGACTTTTCTCTATTATTGAAACTATTTCGTGCAATGCTGTCTCCACTGATTTACCTTTAAGGTATGCGTGTTTTTAGTTGCACAAGTTATTTGGACAGAAAATGAGTCTCTCCAGTGTTTTGAGAAGGAACGAGGGGAGACTTACAGGTCTATAATCCTTTGTAGTCTCGTCTGTCGGTTTTCCAGCTTTTCTGAATAAAAACCACTTTGACTTTCCTCCAGCTGATAGGGACGTATTTAAGTTCTATACAACTTCTGGAGATGACCCTAAGCCATACGGTTATTATCTGTAGAGCATGCTGAAGAAATGCCTTAATAATCCCATCTGGTCCAGCAGATTTGTAGGGTTTGAACGAGTTTATTGCCCACGTAAACTTCTGCCCTTTGATAATATTATCCAATTCTGGTGTTGGCCGAATAGAACCTAAAGAGTCTGGTTGTGTATAATCTGTCTCTTCAGGATCCAAAGTATTGCATTTATTAATGTCGAGCTGGAGCACTTGCAGAGGAAATGAAGGGCTGATTCTTGTCAAACCAATTCGTCTGCCCGTTCATTACCCTAGATGCCATATGTTTGGCCTAAAACCCAGATTGTGACTTTATGGTTAATGACAATCTCATTTCGGAATTGTTGGAAAAGTTTTGAAGT
Source organism: Philhelius pedissequus (assembly GCA_910595825.1). Taxonomy (NCBI): domain Eukaryota; kingdom Metazoa; phylum Arthropoda; class Insecta; order Diptera; family Syrphidae; genus Philhelius; species Philhelius pedissequus. Next base: position 333,073,680 of record OU343160.1, read on the forward strand.
TATTTTTGTAAAGTAAAAATGCAAAATCAGTTTGACCACAAATATTTCTGACAGAAAATTATAGCTGCCAAACAGTAAATGATACCAGGCAAATTTTGCACCATTGTATTTTTCTGTTGCATAATGGTCAGGGTATAGCAAAAGTCCAAAAGTGTTGTAAAATCTTAGCAAAAAAGTTGCACTCTTGCATTTTTGCAATGATACTAGACCATTTGCTACGGATTGTGAATGTTGTACCTTGTATTGTTTGTTTAGTGGGAGCCATAAGATTGTATTGGTCGTACTACCGCTGTTTATGTCCATAGGATTGTTTTCGTTTGAATACCCCATTTTTTACCGAATGTTTTACTACAAGGATAAAAGGCAATGCTACTCTTATTAACACGCAAACATATGATATTAAGACCACCACTTTTTTAAGCCCCTTACCTAACTATAACGAGCGATTAAAGAACTTAATATTTGACATACAATTTTTAGTAGCCCATTAATACCATTTAGAATACCTTAAATTCTATAATATTTTTGCAGTTTTTTTTTATTAAACATTTCGGTTTGTTCGCAGGCTGTTGATAAATTTAAGGGATTGACTTAGCAAAAAGCCAACAACCTAACCTTCCACGCGCGGCATTCTACCTAGCACGTGCTGAAACTTCGAATGCTGACTTTTCATTTGAATGACATACACCTCATTTCTCATCCTTAAGAATCATCGACACCGTGTCACACACTCTATCTCTACTTTTATTTTTTCCATTGGAACTCTGCAAAGAGGGAACGGCAAGCAGCAAGAGCAAAAAAAAAACAAAATTGATTTTTTTTTCAATGATTCCCCATTACGTAGTTATATATGGCTGCCGCATATTGGGTGGCGCTGAGATCTCTTTTCGTATTCATTTTGAATTTAGAAATATTTTGTTTTCCACGAATAACGACTAAAAATATATAAATAGCTATGTACCCTATGTACTTTTTTTGGAGGGAAAAACACAAATAACAACTAAAGCTCACATAGATACTTGTTCGGAATATGTTATGAGCAGATCTGATACTTCAAAAAAGAAATATGAGCATCAGAGTTGAGTAGGTATGTTGGACTGGAAAAAAAACTTATATACATATATTTTGTTTTATTCGTACCTATAATGTTATGCTATAAGGTCACGCTTTTATATATGATTGGAGCAGGTGACGAGGAGAAGCTTTGTATTATACACTGTCGAAAATAATTGTGAAAACTCAAAGCAAAGGCGATAAAATTGACATCATTTAGACAGAATACGTTCTGGTCAAAATTGAATGCTTTTTTTTTCATATGCTGAGGTTAGCTCGCCGGATGCCAGGCTTTCTCGAAGAAAGCATAGTAAAGCTCGAGTAAGGAAGAAAAACTGTAATAATATTATCAATTTCAATAATATTATTTTTTTATATAAAAAATAGTAAAACTATAGTTAAATTCGGCTAAGTAATACGGTCTAATAATACGTTATTATAATACGACATACCAATGCATAACCACTTCATTAGGAGAAGGGAGTCTCACAACGCTCGGTGTGGTAAGGAGTCCAGAAGCAATTGGAGTTGGCCTAATGATGGAACTACGATTAGGGAGTTTGTCCAAATCTAACATGTTGAAGAAGAAACACGCAAGTCTTAGACGCACAGTGCAGTGTTGCCGCTGAAAATTTTGAAAAAGGTTCAAAAAAAGGAGCCTATGCATAAGATACATAACACTATTAATGCAACAAGAAAAACAACAACACGAAAAAAAAACATTTTATAACCATTTATTGATTGATTGATTGATTGATTAAATACAAAAAAAAAACATAATGCTTAAGTACCTACGGGTGATTCCACAAAAATTGGGTAACTTTTGGGGATATTTTGTTTATGATATTATTTAAGCCAAAGTCCTACAAATTCTGATGAAGATATTGCTCATGACCGGGCCAGTCACTTTTTTATGTAGATTCTGAGATATATCGGGTTTTCTGAATTTCACTGCCAGAGGACTGACGAGGGTGACACAGTACTGATAAAATACACAACTTCATAGGAAAATAATGGAATTTATTGACATTTAGAATAAGCCTCTTAGGATATGATTGTTGAATATAACATTCGTATGTTTGTATTCACTCTACATATACATACGACGTAAATAACTGCTCTAGAAGGCAGATATGTTTATGTTTTTTTTTTTTTTTTTTTTTTTTTTATAATCTACGCGCGCTCAAGGGAGTATGAATACCCTTTAAATGTTTCAACACAGCGCGGGCGTGGGGTTGAGGTTAAGGAAGAGAAAGAATGATAGGAAAGATGTGTGGCGCGATATTCGGAGACTGTAGGTGGTTGTTGTCTCAGATTTTATCTCCAGGGATGGCGGCTGAACTAATGCGGAGAAATTTCCGTGTCTTATTTATAGATGTCCCTTATAATTCGCATTAATTTTTTAATTCTTTTTATCATATTTTATCGCTATACTAGTTTTACTCAATCACATGTTGTTAGTTCTATGCCTAAACAGCATGTAATGAGTAAACCAGCAACTCATTGTATGACATTTATTTTTAGAATTGTTTTTTAATGGAAAAATAAGAAGACATAGACTACGGCAGGAATCGAACCTGTTACCATGAGGTTGACAGGCGAACACACAACTATCGCGCTACGGCCACCCCCAATGTAATTAAAAACTTTAGTTTTTTGTTTTATTCTAAAATTATAATCCATACAGAAAGTATATCTTATTAATATTATTATATATCAAAGGGAAATAATATTCATTTGTTCAAAACTAGATTTAATATGTGATGGCCCCAGAGCTGTAAACAATTTAAATAATGGCTGATTCTTTACGACCATCAATTTCGAAGTTGGGAACCGATAATTACCACATAAGGAAATTTAAGCTGGAACTCCTACTACGGAGGGATAGTTTGTGGGACATTATTATCAAACCGATTCTAGATCCACTCACTTCGGAATTGACCAAAAAGGATTGCGAGGCCAGATCTATTATTGGCCTATCAGTAGAAGATAGTCAATTTCATCACGTGAGAAGGGCTAAAACAGTCAAGGCAGCATGTGTTAAGCTCAAGGAACATCATGAAAAGGCTAGTCTTAGTAATAAGGTACAATTAATGCGTAGCATTTGTAACTTAAAACTGGTGGAAGGTGGTAACATGGAGGAACACATCCAAAAGAGAAACATTGTTTGAAAAATTGACTGCTCTAGGGGAGAATCAACTATCAGATAATTGGACTAACGCTATGTTACTCAGCAGCTTACATCAAAAATACGATACACTTATAACAGCTCTGGAAACTTGGTTGAAAGAAAACTTTTAGAAGAATATACTCGTCACAATCAAAACCATGGTCCAACTAATTCGGTCATGAAGGTAACAAACAAGATTAGTACGGATTTTACTAAAATGTTGGTGAAGGCAGGGTTTTGAATTCAGGAGTCATGGTACATATCTCAAACAAGCTGGATAAATTCATATTATAGTAGCAATTAGAGAGCAAATCACTTAAGAAGGAAAGGGTACCTGCAAAATAAAGACCCCCAACAGCAAGAGCAAAGAGGTTACAATACTTATTGAAGACGTCCTTTATCTTCCAAATCTGCAAGGGAGCTTACTATTAATAAAGAAGTTAATGGAAAAAGGAAACACAGTTCTCTTTTGAAATTCGATATTAAAATCGATTCGAGGTAGTAGTTGGAGATCTAGTAGAAAATTTTTTAAGCTCACAAAAAGAAACTGAAATCAAGGATTAAATATTGAAGAATGCAGCGAAGAAGGTAACTGTTTACATCACTGGCACCGCATATTTGGCCATCGCAAGTACGAATCACTTAAACGACTAGAATCGGACCTATGGCGGGAAAAGATATTTTCTAACCTTTATTGACGATTTCAGTAGATGCACAGTTTATTTTTTGCTAAAGGAGAAACCTGAAGTTTTCGATCGCATGGTAGAGTGCACAGAAAATAAATTTTCAACAAAACCTAATTTCGTTTTCATTTGGCAATCCGGAAACCTTCTTAATAAGATCAGACAATGGTGGTGAAGACACAGCGGGTCGAGTTTTAAAGTATGCACAAAAGGAAGGCATTGTATATCAACACACAGCTCCGTATACGCCACAACAAAACGGGACTGCTGAACGAAAGAACAGATCTTTGGTTGAAATGCATGCTGCTAGATGCAAGCATGAGTTATGAGTTCTGGGGGAAGCGATCATGACATATTTTATGTTTTTTAAGAGGCGACATTATGTTAAAAATAAAAATAATGAAAAAAAATGTTTACGCATTCTAATATTTGAAGTAAAAGTTATCTAAAACAAAAAAATCAGTACCCTGGAAACACGTCAGTTCTCTGGCGCAATATCCGTAAAAGGACTGACGCCAACGGACTGATGAAAAAGGCATGAATTTGAGGTTATTATTAGAACCAACGTGTATTTTGGTATTTTCGAATACAAAGAAGCTACATTCAAATAAATAAAAGTTAACTACGTAAATATAAATTAAAATAAAACACATGTTTATAAGAAAATACTAACTCGCCATAGGACTGATATTTTGACTGGACACGCACGTGTTTCCACGCCAAACACAACACTAGCACTAACACAGTAATGGCTACCGTCAAATAGTGTGGTCTGCCGCACAAATAAGCCATACTAAGATCGGAAACCTTCGTACGTTTCACCGCGCAAAACCGATTTGTTTACATTGTTGTATTTGTAGGTTTGAAACTCTATCCATGAATAGATGGGAAATCGAAAAGCAAAACATTAACAAATTACTAGGGCTGTGTTGTCTATGTGTCTAAAGGAAGAGGAACAGAAAAGATTGTTGTGTGCGTTTTTATCAATGGGTCTATTGGAAGAGGAACAGAAATGTTATTGTGTGCGTGTTTCAGCTTGTAGGCAAATGTCAAATGAAAGCAGAGGTTTCTGGTCTTTAAGTTATTAGTTTATGGTCTGCAGCTAACTTTACTAGCAACTTTGAGCGTTAACAGTAATTTGAATTTGAGTATGTGACATTTCTCGGGAAATTCAAATTCGAACAACACACAGCGGATTGACGAATAAAACTGATCACAAAGTTTCTTACTATTTAAACAACACCGGTGAGAATATTGTGTTACGAAAATTATGATATAGACGTTATTTAGTACATCACAGATTGTAGTGAATTGCCAAATTTGCTTAAATTAAAGTTAATATTTAATACACAGCCATTTGATTGCGAATTTTTGGAGTGGGGACATGCCAATGAACTGACTGACTGTTTTGAGAATATATTGTTGTTTTTTATAAACTTATATTTAAAATAAATAACTGAAATTGGGTGACCAAATAAAAGACTTTAAGTTGTTTTAGAATAAAATAAAAAATATTAAAAAATGTAATAACAGTTAGTTTTACTGACTGATGACAGCAAGTTACCCAATTTTTGTGGAATCGCCCCTACTTATTCTAAATATTTTTATTTTGGATTTTCGCCGGCATCGAAAATCTGTGTTTGTGCTATCTGCTCTGGTTTTCTTGTATATTATTTTTGACAAAATTATAATTATATTATAAAGAAAGAAAGGTACCGTTCGATGATAACAGATTTTTTTTTGCCGAAAATGCAAGAATTGAACTCGGTCGACATGTGGTTCCAACAGGACGGTGCCACATGCCACACTGCACGCGAAACCATGCTTCAATTGAGAGGCGAATTTGGTGAGCGGTTGATCTCACGTTTTGGCGCAGTCAATTGGCCACCAAGATCATGTGATTTGACCCCGTTAGACTATTTTTTGTGGGGCTATGTTAAGTCTATTGTCTATGGGGACAAGCCAAACACGATTGCTGCCTTGGAAGCCAACATTGAACGCGTCATTGGTGAGATTCCGGCCGAAATGTGTAAAAAAGTTTGCCAAAATTGGACCTTCAGAATGGACTACCTGAAGCGTAGCCGCGGGCAACATTTAAGTGAAATTATTTTTAAAAAGTAAATGGCAGAAATTGATTTATCGATCCAAATAAAAATTTCATTCACTTTTTACAAGTTTCTGTGTTTTTTTGAATTTTCAAGAACCAAGCTGTTAAAAAATCACCGTTTATATATTTCCCTATTTAATAAAAACTTCGTGCAACGAAAGCAAACAAAACTTATATAACAGTTTTACATTGCTAGTTTTAACTCCAATTGTGGTTTAAGCTTCAGATCAGCATTTATTATTTTGAAGCAAAATAAATATTCCCTCACTTGTCAACAGCACAAAGCTTTTATTGTTATTTCGCGTGAAAGAAAAGACAAGGCAAAAAAATGCTGCCAATCATTTTTCATGAAATCTAGTTAAACGAAGTTCAACTGATCTGAAGATCAGATTTGTTTGTGAAACCGGACGAGTTAAACGAACATAAGCCCAAGCCCAAAACCAAATCCACATACGCCCAACATTTAATCAACAATAACCACAATTACACAGACTTCGAGACAAATTTGCAAACATTGCAATTTTGCAGAATAGAAAAGATACTAGACGCCACTCTAGAATTCGAAATATACGAAGCCTATAAAATAGAAGAAGACAAATTGCCAAAACGCAAAACAAAAAGAAAAACATGATGGAAAAGCTCAAAATAATTACTTGGAATGCCAACGGATTATGGCAAAAACTTGGAGAACTAGAAGTGTTTATGCATGGGAAAGATATTGATATTTGTCAAGAAACAATCAAATAGTAAGATCAATGGATACTTAGAATACCACGCAACTCATCCGTCGAACAAAGCAAGATTTGGGGCATCTTTATTTATAAAAGAATGCATCAAACACACGATAGGGACGAAAATAGGGGCCGAATCAATGTAATTAATCGGTGTACAGGTTAGAACTCAGAATGTTGTACTGAATGTATCTACCGTATACTGTCCTCCACGATGTAAAATTGAAAAGAATGAATTTATGAACATGCTAAAGTTACTTAAACAAAATTTTATCCTTGGTGGTGACTTTAATGCGAAGCACAGCTTTTGGGGATCTAGAGGTATTTCTCAAAAGCGTCAAATGCTCTACGAAGCGGCAATGGAAAATAATTGCGATTTTCATTCGACTGCCAACCCGACTTACTGGCCGATTGATCCATCGAAAATACCTGACCTTATTGAAAATTTTTATGGTCAAAGCAATACCCTCAAATAAAATTAGCATAACCGAAAGCTTTGATCTTATTTCAGATCATTCTGCTGTTATTCTCACTATGAGCGAAAATCTTGTTCAAAATGAAAAACCACCCACGTTAACCAATGGGAAAACCAACTAGGAAGGTTTTAAGAAAGATATAGAGGATAACGTTGAGTTAAGGGTATCACTACAAACGCCTATCGAACTTGAAGACGCAGTAGATAACTCCGTCCATATCGTACAACAAGCCGCATGGACCAACTCCCCGCACCAAAGAGAAATGCAGCGCTTTAAAAACCTAAAATATTCTCAGGAAATAAAAGATTTAGTAAAAGAGAAACGAAAAGCACGTAAGAAATGGCAACAAGCTCGAGCTCAACACAAGGTAAATTTAAATCGCTTGTGTAATTTACTGAAAAAGACGATAGAAGATTTCTAAATTTCTGAAGTTGGAAATTATCGTGAAAGCTTGACACCAGCAAAACAATCCAACTACTCACTGTGGAAAGCTGTCAAAGTAATGAAAAAAACAAATCAAAGCTCGCAGCGCCTCCGATTAGGAATCATCAAAACGAATGGGCAAAAAGCGAAAAGGAGAAAGCAAAAGTTTTCGCGGATTACCTGGAGAACACATTTAAACATTTTGATGGGCAAGGACTCAACGAAAATTTAAATATACGAATTAACTCAAGCGAAAATTAGATCACAAGAAATGCTACCCTTGCCGAATTAAGTAGAGAAATAAAAAAGCTCCGTATAAGAAAGCTCCGGGATATTGCTTAATTACGGCCGAATTTCAGAAAATGCTTCCTCGCAAAGGGTTAATTAATCTTCTTTATATAATAAATGCCACTCTAAGGCTAAAGTACGTTCCTAGCCAATGGAAGGTTGCGGAAGTTATAATGGTTCTTCAACTAGGAAAATCATCACATGATAAGAAATCTTATAGACTCATTTCGCTTCTGCCCGTAATATCTAAGGTCTTTGAAAGAATATTGCTTCTGCGCCTGCAGCCAATAATAGAAGAATTTCGCCTAACACCTGAACATCATTTAAGATTTAGAAGCAAGCATTCGACAATTGACCAAGTGCATAGAATCACTGACGTCATTAAGAAAACACTTGAAGAAAAGAAAATTTGTTCGGCGGTCTTCCTAAACGTATCGCAAGGTTTTAATAAGATGCTGCACGAAGGACTAAATTTAAAATTAAGACAAATTCTGCCTGAAGTACTTTGTACGCTTCTAGAAGCATATCTAGAAAACAGACTTTTTAGAGTAATTTGATAAAGGGGCCGGGGTTCCACAAGGAAGTGTCTTAGAGATATGTACTGGTTGCTCGGAAAGCACTCTAAGCTCAGTATCGAAAACATGCTAATTTTGTACAGGCAGGTGCTTAAGCCTGTCTGGACTTACGGTAGACAACTCTGGGGTTGTTCGCGAGATTCTCGCGATTCCCACGGTTCGCGATGAATTACAAAATTTTGCACAAAATCATAGGAAACGGCTATTACAACACTTTAATAGTACTATAATCGAAATTATCGATGAGACGAATTTAGTACGCCGCTTGCGAAGGACTAAGCCCTTCGATCCGGTGCACTAAAGGAGAATCCGCCTTAAAATCGCGGTATAAGCAGGAAATATCACCGGATAGTTACCTGCAATATGCTAATTAAATTCTTTAAAAATAGATTGCTAGAAAAGTCTCAACTTAGTTGCAATCGGGAGGAGGAGGTGTTTTTAGTGCAGTAAGAATCTCACACTCCTATGAGCACGCGTTTTTCGGTCCTCATAGAGCCTTTTGAAAGATTTACACCTACCCACGGAAAAAAAACTGTGCCAAACTAGTTCCCTGCAATTCAGGTTGCATTCGAAAGACCTTTGGGTCAGGCATATAGTTAAATTTAAAAAAAAATTTAAAAAAAGAATAAAAAAATCCCACAAAGCCAAAATATTTTGTGGATTTAGAAAGATTTGTTTTGGAAACAGAAAATGTATTTATTTAAAATAAATCTCGTACTTATGGAATGACATGAAGTGTAGACTTACGGCATTACGTCAGTTTAGATAAGGCCAAATTTGTATTCCAAATTTTCATTATCAGTTTTCATCTCACCTCGTCATATTCCAAAAGTTTTGATAATTTTTGGCTGGCAACAAAATCAGAATTTTGTATCTATGGACAATATTATTATACTTTATCGAGGATGTTCTGCAGGGTGGAACAAGAGTTTCTTGAGACATCTTTGTGAAAATTCTAATATTTGCCCACGACAGTGTTGCATTTATTGAAGCGCTTGAAAGTCTTCAACTAATGATCAACAGAATAGCTGATTACTGCAATATTAGAAGGCTTCGTTCGGGTAAATCTTAGCAAGTCGAGAGATGGAAATTTGAGGAGCAAGAAATCCGAATTGTGATTAACTAAAACTATTTCGGTGTTAACATTTCAAGGAATCTCAATCTCTGAAGCCACATGGTTGAGAAACTCGTAAAATCAAAAAAGAGCACTCAATGCAACATGGAGGGAAGCTATGCAGAACAGAAATATCCACTTCAAATCCAAGTTTCAAATCTTCGAAACAACAGCGAAGGCTATCATATGTGATACGACTCTCAAGTATGGGGTCACAAGGGATTCGATGAAGTAGAGCAGGTTTTGCGATATGTCTTGAAAATATCGCTGCGATTTGCAAGTACCACCGCTAACCACATACTTTTGCTTGAGACAGGACTCCCGCCCATATACATCTCAACCTTGAAAATGCAAGTCGACCTTATCCTAAAAACATTCAACATGGTTGAGAACATACTGCCAAGAAAACTGACAAGGATGACTATAAGGAACAAAATGTCCTACGAGAGTTGGATCAGCTAAGAGTTGGTCAAGATAGCACTGCTGGTTGAAAATTAGAACTATATGATATTATTAGCGTATTTGATGTTAAAAAAAGGGAGGAGTTTATCGCAAAAGCGAGACAATCAATAAATAGGCTCATTTACTTAAGACTAGACTACAAACTACTAGCTAATAGCTGTTTTAAAAATGAGTACACAACTGCCCCCTTGTCACTCGTTTTAAAAACAAGAGCAGAGTTGTTGCCGCTCAACTTTATCCCACATAGAGAGAATCTCTTAGGAATCTGCGGTATATGTAACCAAAGGGAAAGAGAGGACGTTTTCCATACTTTCCTGGTAAATGCCCAATGCTTGCAGAGATGAATGTTGTTCTTAACGGATCTGACTGGGAATCCATGTTTAAATTTGTAAAGATTACTCTGAATTATAGAAAGCAAATAATAGATGAAAGCTTCTTAGTAAAACATAAATCACATTTATTGACACTTAACATAAACTTTTAAAATGTAAACTGGCAGACGGCTTAGGCCATGCATCCAAATGTATGTCAAAGACTATTATAATTTGTAAAATCTCTAAGAAAAATAAATCATACTTAAATAATAATAAAAATAATACTTTTACCACTACAGAGATCTCTGTACGTCCATCCAATTCGTGGCCCAGATCCGACATCTCTGTCTATGTCAGATGCGTCCAACTGATCTGAACATGCCAGTTTTTCCCATTTTGCAAAATTTATCGTTCAAAATCACTGAACGTGCTAAAAGTTTGTAAACTTACTACAAGGTGAGCTTGCAGTAGATTGGTTTAAGGTATAGCGAGCCTACTATATCTTCGGCATAATAGTCAATTTAGAACAGTTTTGCCTTGATATAAATGTCTCAAGGTTTATCCGCAATTGAGCTAAATTAAACTAGAAACGAGAAACATTGAAGAACAGGTCAAGATGGCCTGCGTAGCTTTTTACGCTTGTAACAAAACCTTTGGAAAGAAATGAGGTCTACCATCGAAGATGATGTTTTGGATGCACTCAACAAAGTCTAAAACATTAATATACTTTAGATTTTAGAAGGTTCAAAGAACAGTCAGTGTTAGCGGCCTCAGGGACTTTGCGTCCCTATACCAAACGGATACGCTTGGTGGTTTTCTGAAGCTTTTACCACATCAAGTTTCTAGTGTCTTGTGATGCAATAAGTTTTAGAGAATCGAACTTATGGTTTGCGAAACTATTTGCCTAGAGAAATATAACAAGTTTGGAATCAAATGAATTGCTAAAACACTACCTATAAGAGTTGCATTGGTCTATTGATGAACATGAAATATTCCGATGAAATTCAATGTCGAATTACTATTTATTTTGTAATTTCTCTGAGTGTATAAAAAAACACCGGAAAATGTTCCTACACATCAGTATGTCAAAATTATAATGAATGACTTTTATTATTTCGTTTTGATATTGCATTGGGTTGAATTGCAATATCGAAAAACAACAAGCAGCAGGGGATTGAACTCCAGTTTGATAGTATGCTATGTAGGTAGGTCTCTAAGTGCATATGAAAAAAATTGACTAATATTCAAATAACGACTTTAAATATATATTGAAGAACATTCAATTTAAAGTGATAAACGAGTTAATCTTATTTGGAAGAATAATTTGTCAAGGGGACTTGAAATATTATAAGCTATAATACCCAGAGAGAGAAATTGAGATTTTAGAGCACACATGAACCATGCCATTCATATGATTTTTAAATGGATGGGTTCAAGCTGATCACGGATGCAAATTTTTTTTTATATGGAGCATATGAGAATTAATTGTTTTTCCGTTAGAAGTTGTCAGTATACATTTATTAAATATGTTGCAGGAAACAATCGGCAAAAGTAGCCGACATAAAAAACATATTTGCTTATTATTCTTTTGACAAAAGTCGTTTAAAATATTGTTCTAATCTCTTCTGTCCTGTTCAGATCTTGGGTAAAAAAGCTATTAATTATCTATGGGAAAAATCTTATTGAAGTTGTAAGCCAATATAAATATCTAGGTGTTATTCTTACTTACAATTTGTCTTATAATAAACATCTCGACTCAAGGCTGGTTGTGTGAAAAAATGCAATTAATTCAACGGTTTCAAATTATATAAAAAATTCTAAAATAATTATTTCGAAAATAATAAAGATTTTTGACACTGCAGCAAAATCAATTATGTTTTATGGCACTCAAGTATAGGGTTTCAAGCGATTTAAACAGGTTGAAAAACTATTTCGATTTTTTTATTAAGAAAATATTATACCTGCCCAGTAACACCCCCAACTATATGTTACATTTGGGGACTGACCTTCCCTCTCAATTTGTTAAAACCCTACGACTCCATTTTAACTACATTAGAAAAATGCTTAAACTTCCCAGTTCCAGATTGACACGTATCGTTGCGGAGGAGACAATCGCTGAAAACATTTATGGGCCCTCGAGTGGAGGGAGGTATGCAGTGACCTGGGCATAGTTATAAATGCTAACTCTTTTATTTCTTCCTTGTTCGATTTACACGAAAATATGCTAGAATGCCTGAAAAGTTCGGAAATCACTAATAACATCAGTCCATGATATATACCCTCATCTTGATTACAACATCCAACCATACTTTGTCGACGAAAATTCATCCCACTTGATAAGCCTAGTTCTTAAAGCTAGGGGCAGGCTCCTAAATATTAACGCCAAAGCTTTTAAAAAAGATACAGTCGGTAGTTGCACAATTTGCAACCTAGATGAGGCGGAAAATTCTTTCCACTTTATTGGCCGATGCCCAGTTTTCAAAAACTCCAGACTGGTATGTTTCGGTAAAAGTGTGCTTTCTCTTGAAGAGCTCTATGAAATCTTAAACGGCAAAAACTTTCCATCCCTCTTCAGTTATTTAAATTATTGTTTAAAATATAGAGAGTTATTATTAAATGAATTTAGTTAAAAAAATAAAGAAAAAATATATAATTATCTATACAAAGTACATAATTTAATAAATGAAATGTTATATATGGAGTAATGAAAAAATAGGAATACGAAATAAAATATATAATTATAATGACAGACAACATTAAATGTTATGTCAATAATACTGTAATATTTAAATTACATATTAAGATTTTTTGAAATGTTTTGAAATGATTTTTTGTACAACTAATTATTAATAAAATCTATATCTATCTATCTATCTATTAATCATCCCGAACCATTCCTTAAATCAAAAAATTTCCCGAAGTCTTCAGCGTTTCTGACTATCATACGAACTCTGTAGTTTCATCATATACGCATCCTACTAATATTATAAATGTGAAAGTTGGGATTCATTGATGGATGTTTGTTACTCAATCATCCCAGAACAGCCGAACGGATCTGCATGAAATTTGGTATCAGAGATATATCATTGTCTGAAATAGTCGATAGTCTATTTTTTATTTCGGTAAAATGTATGATTCCTGTGCCATAGAAACGCCGTCAAAACATCACTACACAAATTCATTTAATTATTGTAATTAAGTCGTTTTTGACATAACTAATGTGTTGTTATAGTTCACACCATCGGTGTCCAACAGGTATTGCTCCAAGGGCTTTTTTGAAAATCTAAAAGAGCTACGCAGGTACTGCCGAGTAAAAATATATTGGGTGAGATTAAAGGAAACTATATCATTCCCTCATAAAACTTTTTATTTATTATGGGATTACAATATATATATATATATTCATTCCGAAAGCTGGAAAGCCCACCCACATTGAACTACCAAATTTCAGACCTATACCTAAGCCTATCTTCTTTCCTATTGAAGACCCTGGAAACACTCATAGATGAACAAATTCGTCCGAAGCTATATGATGGTGTTCTCTCACAGGCCCAGCAAGCGTACACTAAGGGCAAATATGTTAAGACAGCACTTCAAGAAGTGGTAAGCACAACTGAAAAATCTATCCAATTCAAAGAGTTTACGTTGGGTGTTCTTTTTTATATAACAATGTTGAAAATAAAGCAATTTGATAAGCCCTGGACTCAAGTGGCATTGGCCCGCTACTGTCAAATTGCATTGGATTAAGAATTGGGCGACTGCAAACTTAAGGTTAGGACATGCAGAGGTACTATCTCGCTTTCTTTGGCTTCTGGTCGTAAACCAGATGTTTCTAAGGCTAAGTCTAACGAGTGTCTTCAGAACGGCCTTGATAAGCTCAGTAATTGGGACAGTAGTTGCGGACTTAATGTAAGCGCATTAAACACCGAACTAGTTTTGTTCATCAGGAAACGTATTATTCCAAATATAATCCCACCATCATAAATGGGACACCACTACATATTACTGGAACGGCTAAATATCTGTGTCTGGTTATAGATCGTAAACTGAACTAGAAAGAGAACATTCAATAAAGGGAGAAAAAAAGGTACAATGCAAAATTTTAGAATCCAACAAATTTCCCTCAAAACCGCAAACGGCAGATGGTCAGCTATCGACAGTTGTCGGATTTCGAGAAATCTTTGGACTTATATCTCTAAGAAAAAAACAAACAGAATATTTGCTAGGCTTAACAGATCCCAACTGTCCCTCCTGATGGTTATCCTAACAGGTCACAACTCAATCGGCACCCACATGACCAGAATGGGCATACAAACGTCTGACTTATGTACAGGTTGTGTGGACGAAGAGGCCGAAGAGTTCTCATATAACTTCCTTTGTGAATGCCCCAGCCTAGCCCGAACCTGGAAAGAAGCTCTCCGGAATTACTTTTTCCTCAAACTGGGCGTTATCTCTAATAAGCCATTTAAACATATCCTCAAATAAAACAAACCGCGGGCTACCATGCGCCCACGAACTACGGGTTGGACACTACTAGGTTTAAACAATCACCAAAAATTATGATATTATTGCAGAACTTAATCGAGGCATATCTCTTATGAATGTCATAGCAAAGATATTTTCTGGAATACTCCTTGGCAGCCTTGAAAAGTGAACTTCAAGTCGGTATTAGGAAAAACTATTCAACAGTTGATAACATATTTATAGTCTTGCATCTTTGGTAAAAGTGTTTCAAGATAGAAATAAGAAAGTTTATACATTGTTTATAGATTTTAAAGCCATATTCGATTAGGTGAATCGAAATCTTATATAACTATAAAGAACAATCTAAATTATGTTTGTGCGCTATCTTCTTTTTTCGGCTTAATCGATTTGAATAAAATTATCAGGAGATCTTAGGACATGTTTGGATACGTGTCCATATTGAACAGCTTCAAACTGCACAATTCGACAAAAAGTTACTAAAGGAAGAAAAGTGGTAGATTGTAGACTTAAATCGCGCTGCTTTGGAATACGATTCCGCAATCGGATTTACTTTCTCGATGCTCCCGGTGGGACATGCAAGATATTCGTCATTTAGTTGATTCTATCAACAATTCGGTCAAGATCTCTTTCGATGCCTGTTGCATCCTATGGCATCTATGTCATTGCTGCCACACTGTTTGAAGGTCGAACTGCACATTCTGCTTTGAAGCTGGCGATGAATTTTCTCACCGTTGACAAGGCAATAACGTACACCAATGGCCAAGAATTCGGCAACAGCGAAATTGATGAGAGAATGCAAAATCATAATTTGGGATGAATGCATGATTTCGCATAAACGAACTTTGGAGGTAAAAATAAAAGATTTACAAGGTGATTCGAGATAATATGGTGGGGATATGATATTGCTCAGCGGATATGTTCGTCAAACGTTTCCCGCCATCCCGAATAGTAGATTCCGATGCCGCTGAATTTAATGCATGCTTGAAATCGTCGTCTTTGTGCCGGCATGTCAAGAAGTTGAAATTGACCACAAATATGAGAGTGGCATTGCACTCTTAAGACGACTGCTGGCGCTTGGCAATGGCTAAATTTGTGTTAATGTCTCGACTGGATTGATATCATTCCCGGCAAATGTTTTCATGTTAACAACGTCGAAGGAGAAACTCATCACCAAAGTAAAGTGTTTCCCGGTATTGCAAAAAATTATAGGTGAACATCTCTATTGGATTTGTGAACGGCCAACACTAGCAGCGAAAAAAAGGACGTCGTCGTGTTAAATTGGGGCGAGACGAAGTTCGCCTGTTCCGTTAGTGCCTTAATATAACTAAGAATAATCAGAAATATAAATATAAATGGATACGGAAGCTGCAGTATGGGATGGAGCCGTTTTTCTAAAACATTTAAGATGGACACTGGAGTTAAGCAAGTATGCCCTTTCAGGGTTTTACTCTTTTCGCTCTTTATAAATGATATAAAATTTATTAATGGGTTGCTCCACGCTGACAACTTATTTATATTATCGGAAACACCAGAAAACCTACAAGTGATGAATTGGGCTCAGTTATTAATTACTGATGTCGAAAGTTATAGTTTTTTCGTCATTTGGAATATCTGGTAGTAACGCTGACTGAAAATTAAAGAAGTAAAGAGAATTTTCATTAAGAAAATATTCAATTTTGTTCAATTTATTTGGAAACAGGACTATCGAAATTTTATACAAGCACTTTAAAGAAGTGTGTGGATTTCAAAATTGTCGTTTAAGTAAAATTATGCTACATTATGAATTGAGGAACAAAGATTGGCGGATGAGGTGGAAAAGTTTTTAATCATTTGGCAGACCAGTTGTCCAAATTGGGAAGCCATATTTTTATAAGTTGTGTTATTTATTAATGAAATAGGTCATTCTATTTCGACAAAAAAAAATTCAAGCTGCCATTAATGCAAGATCTTCCTACGAGGAAATGACATTCTTGAAAGTTGAATCAGTTTCAGTTCATTCTTACACTTATGGTTCAAGTGTAATCCTGTGAAAGGGATTGTTGGAGGCGTGCATTCAGATATATTTAACTTATCTCCTTCCGTCTACCAAACCAGTAAAGCATATTTCAGGCGGAACTTTTACTGATTAAAGATGTTTGCTTACAAAAACAAGACATCAACCACTAATATCCGCATCTTCTGTGATATATAGTGTTCTTTAAAGTCTATGGACTCTGTCTAAACAAACTCTTTAACAGACTAAAGTTTTTACTGTCTCTTGCAGAGATGGCGCAGTTGTTCAATTTTCACCAATATTGGGTACCTTCTGGCAGGCCATATGAATAGCCCTGGAAATTATTCAGCTGATGATCTAGCCAAAAGTGAATCAACACTGCCTTTTCTTCCAGAAAAATCATAAATTGTTTGAAAACAGAGCATATCTGACCAACGATGGATCCAAGTCAACCTAATTATTTGTTATCCTTAAGCAGATTGCATGACAGCTCTGTAATATGCATCATAACTTGACACTACTGTCTTCTAGGAATTCACGTTGGTTTTCTATTGCTTAACGATTTTTGTATGGACGAGGAAGAAGAAGAAACTATTTCTCATTTATCCCAAAGACGAAGACTCCATTTGGAACACTTCTTCTATACAATGATCCTAACGACCTAAGCTTGTTCTCTTAAAACTGCGGGGATTGGA
Organism: Philhelius pedissequus; assembly: GCA_910595825.1. Classification (NCBI taxonomy): domain Eukaryota; kingdom Metazoa; phylum Arthropoda; class Insecta; order Diptera; family Syrphidae; genus Philhelius; species Philhelius pedissequus. The sequence continues at coordinate 333,091,249 of OU343160.1, forward strand.
AGACTTTATAACTTTCGTATTACATCGATAGCTCATAGATTTGGTGATATAAGCTTCTCTTCCATTGTGCCACCTTCGTGTACCGACTTCGTGGTTCGTATCAGCGAGGAGGCTGTGGCATGTCATGGCCCTCTGCTGATGGAAATCACAACGAGAAAAGTAGTTGGAAGGTAGAAATATAAAAGTTCAGTAGTGGCGGTGTTATGAACAATGATCCTTCCACTACTAAGGAGAGTAAGGCAAGGCACGCGCCGAGTAGGGACCCTCTTTAGGGGTGCTAGTAGACGAACGCTAATACCAGCGGCTACTCATTGTCAAAGCGACAAAGGTCTCTGGGAGGGAGCTATTCCGGTACCCAAACGGCCCAAAGTACCATAGCACCAGCATTCCCCTTGGCGGGCCGTCAAAATCGTTAAGCGACGTAGTAAAAGGGAAAATTGTGGTTGCAGTTATCGGCGGGAGTTATATCGATGGTTCGAGACTTTTTCTTCGGCGCTTAATTAGGGGATCCAAAAAAGGTTCAATGAATAGGGAGATTATCTCAGGATTCATGTAGTATCACATGGGTAGGCTGCAACGCTGACACACCAATTCAAACTAACTTTACCTTACCTACCGTCTTAAACACAAGAGCAAATATCCATCCGACAATGTTACTTTCGACGAACCCAAGTGACGGAAATCCTTTTTGCATTACGATCCAATGACAATCAGCACTGCCCATATGCGAGTGCGAAAATGTATCAATACTGTTAATCAAATATTATGTCCACTTGGTGGTCTTGACCTTTTTTTATTTAATGAAGGATTATAGATTTATTGAAAATATTGTGCTTTCCTTGTTAACACTTTCTCTGCCTTCTACACTTGGCCCAGAACGAGATAGAAGAAATCGTATAGAAATTTGTACAATTTGTTGTGTGCTCTTTCCTTTCCACATTGGAAATCAGTTTTCACAGGATTCCCAGAACATTTCTACTTAAAAGTAGATTTCGAACGATTGTTTGTTTAAAAAATTTCTTCCTCGCCTTCATATAACCCAGACTGTTCTAACCACACTTTTGATTCTTCATTTTATATAAGTTCAAAAAGTTGCCTGGATTATTAATCATCACAATTTTAATTAAAAATAAAATACTATTCCAAGTGTTTAACCAGTTCTATACGAAAATCAAACTTTCTCATCACTGACTGAAGAAGCTTTCGAATCCTTGAGGAGAGGAAACAGAACTTTTGCAACAACATGTGAGATACCTAGAAAAAAACTCCATCCACTTATTCCACTAGATGGAAACGAATTTTCAAATAGACTCTTCTTCACATCAAAGCACTCAATTCAGTGCCATCTTTATATAAAAGTGCGTTTTCCATAACCTACATTTAAATTCCGCACTCGCATGAATTTATGCACCACTTGTTATCGAAACCAGAGTAATCTCGAATTAAATATTATTCTAACCTTGGCATGATGAAAAAAAAAACACCTACCCCCTCCCATCTACCTAACAAACGCGACGCACTTTAAATAGGCCAAAATGTCTCAAAGCCGCACATTAACATTAGCACTCCTTTTGAGCCATTTCGCTTGATTTTCATTTCTATTTTAATTTTCATTCATCGTCTGCTGATAAGAATTTGTGTTAAACAAATATATAACACAAGCTTAAGACACTATTAGGCCAAAAATTTCATTGTCGTCGTCGACGCGACGTCGAATGAGTTGCTCCTGTGCCCTAGCAAGGATAAACAAATATAAAGAGCTCTTGACTCGGCCTAATCGTTATTGCTAGTGTTTACGCCCCAATTCATATATTATCACAATTGTCTCATATAAAAGCGACAAAAAATTATGACCCCATAATGGCGCGTATAAAGTGCAATAAAACAAAACCAAAAAAAAAAAAAAAACTTAAATAAAACAAGGGTAATGGGGCAACTACACGAACCCACTCGCGCTTGAAATAGAGTTTATAATTAGAAATGGAAATGGCAGGAGTCCTTATATGAAGTCCTTATAAAAGAAGGAAGTTAAGGAACCTACCTATAGCCCCCTTCCCCAAAAGAATGCCCGCACAGAATTATTTTTATAGTGTGGGGAATGTTTGCATACTCCTTCCAACTGCCGAGTGCTGGGCTTATGAGCGACATGGGGCTAATGCGGGGAGGGAGAGATCCGATGCTCCAAAATTGAGGGTGTCCTCGCCTCGGCCATCCAGATGTGCTCCATGTGGCATGAAAAGCCATTGTTTTGCGTGTTCATATGCATTAAATTGGATCTTTATTCTGCTGTTTCCTTATTGTATAAACCTCAACCAAGTTAGCTAACTTTTATAACCATTCCTTGTAAATGTGTATGTGTATTTGCTTATAGCCGAATGTCATATGAATTATGAACATAATTTTAAAAGGCATTAATGACCCCACAGCAGGGTGTAATGAGGAATTAAGATAAAGAAAAGTTATAATACAAAGCGGTTGATTGTGCTTCGTGGCGCAAACACCGTAATCACATACGCCACCCACGACGACGCACAGGGGCATTATTGTATAGTTTGTATAGTTTACCGTCGAGACGGGAATTCCTGGAATATGTTATCACAAAAAATACCGCAGCAAACGAAAACTTATAACTTTCTTATAAAAAAACAAAAGAACAGCGCAAATTAAATAAAAATTCTTTGAAATCAAGACCAACCGAAGAAGGGAGGTTGAAAGGTACCTATTACTTGGTTTGTTTTTTCGTCGGAATCAAGTGACCGATAAACCGTTTTCGGTTGAACGACAACACTCGATGCTCATGTCAAACTAATCACAGGTTAATCGAAGCCGTATTCGATTACCAGGGTGTCGATTGAGAGTGCACCCAAACACCCCTCTATTTTCAATGTGTGAAAACATGTGTTCGAAGGGCATCACAAAACATGACTTTTGATCATTCACTGTGTGGCAAGAAGGGTTTTCTAAGGCTTCTGCGTTAGAATAATGCTCAAGTTACACTGGTTTCTTAGAATTAGTTGTGAGAAATTTTATCGAACGAACATGATGTTTTGTCGCAACATTGTGATTCATTAGTTGTGATTGTTATGAGAGAGAGCAGAGAGCCAAGGAAATTAGGACATTGAAGAATCCACGTTTATAAGAGCATTGTGTACATGGAAGGTTAGAACACTTTACACGGTAGGTGTTACTCAAAAGCTTGAGGTATAAGTAGATAATTGCGGAATAGTATTGCAGAAAGCACATGCAAGGTGTCGCAAAAATTGTTACCCTATGGTAATTTTCTTGCCAAAATGGCAAAATGTTGATCGAAATAATTGGCCACCAATTATAATTAATTTGAGTTTCCATAAAGCTTCGGTAAGTCATTTTACCTTCGGTAAGACGATACCTTAAGACCAACGAATTTCAAGTGCAGAAACTCATCATCTCTTCATCGAATTCAAATCTGCATATGTAGCACTCATAAATAAAGATGAGCATGCGTGGCATCCCGGAAAACTGATCCGCATTTAAGGGGTTCATCAGCCCATATATAGGGTTATCCATTTTGCGGCTTCAAAAGTAAACGTAAATAAAACACATATAAAATATATTTTTTCATGATATTTCTTTTTTATTATAAGGCCTGAATGTTGACATTATGTGTAAAACACTACATTATTTTTGACCAATTTTTGACACATATTGGGCGGTATCTCAGCCATAACTTGACGCATGTTGGTTTTCAAGTGCTCAAGAGTTAAAGGTTTATCTGCATAAACACGGTCTTTCGCGTAGCCCCACAAAAAAAAGTCCAGCGGTATCAAACCAGGAAATGCCTCTTCCAATAAAGCCATATTCGCTCGATTTGTGTGGCATGTGGCACCGTCTTGTTGATACCACATATTCTCCAAGTCGTATTCTTTAATAGCAGGCAAAAAAAGTCGGTTATCATATGACCATAATTCTCCGAATTGACGGTCACAGTCGTTCCATCGTCGTTTTCGAAGAAGTAAGGTCCAATCACACCTCCGGAACAAAGAGCGCCCCAAACAGTGACTTTTTGTGGATGTAATGGCCTCTCTTCAATTACTTGAGGATTCTCAGAACCCCAAATACGACAATTTTGTTTATTAACATACCCACCGAGTGAGAAATGTGTTTCGTCGCCGAAGAAAATTTTGTTCGAAAAATCGCCGTCTTCCGCCTGTTGTTCAAGCACCCATTCGACGTATCTACGACGTTGTGAATGGTCAGCTGGCTTCAATTGCTGTGTGAGCTGGGCTTTATACGGATGTAGGTGTAGATCCAAATGCAAAATACGCCATAATGTGCCGTAAGACAGTCCTAATTCCTGAGAACGACGACGAATCGACACATTCGGGTCTTCGGCAACACTTTCACTTACAGCAGCGATATTTTCAGAGGTACGAGCGAATCGATGATGCACAGGCCTTACAATATCTGTAACCAATCCAGGCTCTCCAAATTTCTTCACAATTTTGCCAGTTGCTTGCGTAGTTGGAAGATTATGTAAACCATAATCTCCTCTTAAGGCACGATAATTGGCTGTGACAGAATCACCATTTTTCTAGTAGGTTTTAACAAATTTTATGCGTTGTGCGATAGTTAAGCGATCCATTTTCGTAAATGTCAGACTTTCAACTGAAAAAAAAAAATTGGTTTAACAACTTAGTTTGACAGATGTCGAATTCCAGCCCTATACTTTTGAAATCGCGAAATGGATAACCCTTTATTATATAATAGAATTCTAAATACTACTGAAATTAATCAGCTAAGTAGAAGACTTAGCATTATATTTAATTGGACTTGTCGAATTATTGATCCAAAATATCTTTTAAAGGCCTTTAGTCCACAAAATTTGCGTTTAGTCCCGGCAATCTCACTTAGACTCATCAGTTGGTTAGTGAGCGCCTTAAAAATACGCAATTTTTGTTAAGTTCAATTGAACTTACATGTTGCATATAGTTCACATTGTTTTTTTGTCAAAAAATTCATATAAGTTGAACTGAACTAAACAAAAACTGGTTATCGGTAAGGCGCTCACTAACCAACTGATGAGTCCAAGTGCGATTGGCGGGACGAAACGCTAATTTTGTGGACTAAAGGCCGTTAAAAGCAATTTTGAATTATAACATACTACTTTACCTTACACCCCTCGACATTTTTAGTAAACAAGTGGTGGCGAGTACTGCTATTCGTCTCAAAGTCATGATAATATTCTGAACAAATTCGGACCAAGACTAGGACGATCCGACTACATCACACACCAGCTAATCTTCGACAGGAACAAGTTATCATCCCACCAAGATTAGACTAGGATGATGAGAGGGTCTTAAAAGATGAGTCAGCCCACTTTTAAACTGACGGTTCAAAAACCGAAAAGGGAGTGGTAGAGGTGGCGGTGTGTTCACAGACAGACTAAACATTAGTCTCTTTTTCTGACCCCTGAACATTGTAGCGTATTCTAAACGGAAATTCTGGCGAATAAAGGAGTGCTGTCCTGGCTTAGAGAATACGTGATATCCACATCGGATATCCGCATATTCTATGACACTCAAGCAGCCCTCAAATCACTTGGCGCTGTTCCCATAAACTGTATAACTGCCCGCAACTGTCGATCATTTCTCAGGGAGATGGCAGAACAGTTTAAAATTCACCTGATTTGGGCGAAGGGACATAGTGATATTTTGGGAAACTGCAAATCCGATGAACTCGCCAGAAATGGAATCCAAATATATACTGCCTAAAATGGGAGAAATCGGTATGTCTATCGCTACATGCAAACTCATGTTATATCAAATCTCCATAAAACAAATCAATTTGAGGTGTTCAAACATCACTAATTGCCTAGCTACCAGACAAATCTGGCCAGTAATAGACCAAAGACGCTCAAAAGGTCTACCCTCTTTGAGCAGGAAACATCTTGGCTCCGTAATCGGTGTCGTAAATGGGCACTGTTTAATTGGCAGACACGCCAAAAGACTTGACGTTTTCTTCAGTGACTTTTGCAGAAGCTGTATCGATGAGGAGGATGAGTGGACTATCTCCCATCTTCTTTGCTCATGTCGTGCTCTCTCCCAAGGACGTAAATTGCATATGTGGAAATACTTTTTCGACGGCACCAGTGATCTTTAACACATAGAGATTCACCGGCTACACCGCTTCATTAGAAGCTCGAATTGGTTTAATTAAATAGTAAATATCTCTTCATGTAGTATAACAATGAACCTATCTAGGCTCTAAGTGGCGTCAGTTGTTTTCTTGACGGCCACTTCATATTGTCAAATTACACTGCGAAACGAATCGATCATGTATTAATCGATGCACAGCTTGTATCAAACATCTTCCAAGTGTATAAACTTCGAGGGGAAAACGTGAAATCTCACCACTTACGAGAAACTTCATTGATCAAAGAAGAAACTTGATGCTCGACTTCTTAGCATACTTTGAGTTGCCAGGGTGAAGTTGTAGCATATGGCTGAGAATAACATCGCTGTGCATTCATCTAACACAGGCGATATGCCCTAAGTACCGCGGCAGTATCAAAAAGGTACTCGTAATTTCTCTTTGCTAGGAACGACACCAAAGAACAGACCCCGTGAAATAATCATTGAGGTGTTTATTATAAAGTCATCGATCAAAACAGAATGTGTTTGAACAGCATATCTAGCATCTGCTAAATGGAAATAATGGAGAGAAAATGAAAGGCACAAAAAGAGAACTGTTTAGTCAATGAATAAGCAGTCCGCATACATCAAAAAAGCTTTAGAATAACAACAACAAGGTATCCGGTTCTGTTGGAAAACTAGCGGAGTCCTTCATATACTGAGAAATTTTTTTGTTACGGCGCATGCACCAAATCATCAATTAAGCGCAGGGACATAAGCCCCAATTTTGCTTTTTAGGACTTATGACAAACATAGGAGAGAAATAAGTCCCAAAAAAACTTATTTGGGACTTATACCCCCCTCAGTAGGACACAAGTTCCACAAAAAATATTAGGGCATTTTTTCACACTATTAGGTACGTTTTTTCTTGGTACTTGTGTGAAGTGTTTTTTGAAATTAAATTCACGGCGTACAACAAGCTTGCCTGGAACCCGCCAGCTTGGCCAAATATAGGATTGGGGGTGGGTACAAGTTTGGGTATATGCACATTTTTTGGATTTGAAGATTTCTTTTTAAAAAGTTAAAAAAAAATTGCATATACCCACACCCGTACTCACCCCAAATCCTATTTGGGGCTAGGCAGGGGGCAGCATACCCCCCCTTACGCAACGAGCTTCTTAAAATGAATTGTTTATATTTGAAATCTATTTTATGTTTTGAATAAAGATTGTGTCATATGGCCATATTTATGTCTTATAAAATTTGGGAGTTTTGTCCCATCAACACCAAACAAGTGTTGGGACTTATGCCCCTCTGCCCACAAATTATTGGTGGAAGCAACATGTCAGATTACCAAGTAATCAGCTCAATATGCTCGATCTGCAAAAAAGGGAATCTTGCAATAACTAACTGATTATATAAAAGAACTTACCTAACGTATTGTGTAGAAGTCTCAAGCCATTCCAGAACTGCAACACTTTAAGGAAAAGTGTCAGTGGCACTCTCGGTCCTCGAAAAAACTGACGAATTTGAAGTTGCGTAATCTCTCCTTGGATTTCAAATCCCAAAATGTTGATTACCGAAATTTGAGGTCAGGCGAAGCTAATTAAGGTCTCCCGCCTGTTACTAGAAAACGTGAGAGATGATAGAGGACTCACCTTGCTTTCTCCAGCTCAGCCAGACCAAAAGCAGTACACGGAGAATACCTTTTCGACGATCGTTTGTGGCCCTAATGAACATCCTAAAATTCACTCATAATTTAGGATGGTTAACGAAGGTAACCTATTCGTAAATTCGACTCCATTCCTTACCTCTTCATATACCTTACCAGTCTATACCCTGTGGAATATAATGGATGCGTTGAGGTGCGAAAGTGGTGATGCGGCTTGTGGTATCATCACCAAAACGTCCAACCTAACCTAACTTCCCGGCGTCCTGAAAAAAATATAATATTTTTTTCTACTACCAACTTCTAGACAAGGAAAGGAAAAGTTGCTAGCAAATTAAGTATTAAGAATGAAGCTCTAGGTAACGTCCCAATAAACTAGATCATTCACCAAACAAAAAAAAACACTTGGCTAAACTTAAATTGCACCGAAGCAATTTAATCTTAAACAAAACTCGATGGTGCTCCATAACAACCAAAAACTTGACTCCCAATACAAGAAACTTAAGCAACACTTCTCGCGCGGCAAAACTTCAAGACAAAACTCCTTTAATTTACCACCACTTCAACTAGCTCCATGTGAAAGGACTCCTCTGTATCTCTTCCTCCCATAATCCCTCATACAATCAAACCAATTTCTTAACCAAAGGATAATCTCGAATCCGTAGCATGAACTTCACCCTTGGAATAAGTTTTCGTTAAGTAACTAAATGAAAACCACGTCTTAAATAATTCAAGTTCGGCGATGTGCTTGTTTATTCCAAGAACTGTTTCGTAATGGTAACTACCAGCTGGAGCTGCCAGTAGGATGAGCTAGGACTAGGACAGATACTTTCATTTCATCTTCTGGAACAGATCCAAGAACAGGGTGCATTTACTCGTAGCTCTGAAAACAAAGATACTTACACCAATTCAATGCGGTGCAGTTGAGAGAAGTTGAAGTGCGTGAAGCAATATTTCACGGTTTGTGCTTTGTGGTCTGTCGAGTCGAGTCGAGTAGAGGCAAGTGAAACTTGAACTTAGTTCTTAAATGAGGTTGCATCGAGTTCGAGTGCAATTCATTTAAATAAGAAGAAACCAAAGAAGGCCTCCTTAGGGACTAATGACCGCCAGCTAGTTCAATAAATATGTCAAAAGAGTACACTATTCCACAAGGACGAACTGTCCTTTTTTTTTCGTTGATCCTTGGAATTGTAATATTTCTATTCTTTCATCATATTTGTACGTAACAAAGTCGTATTATAAAAAATATCTGCAGGACTTTTGCCTTTTAAATTGTATTCCTCTCCATTGCACTTCCAGGAATGTGTTTGATTCTCTTTTGTTCAGTTTTTAACGTCAAAAATAATTCCCTCAATTCCCATAGGGACATATCACAAAACTCAGACGATTATGGTCCCACAGGAGGGTGGCGTACATGGCACAAAGCACACTCCCATTTTATCCCTTCCTTTCTGTTATTCGTGCTACTTCGTTTAGACACAATCACACGGTAGGTTGCTGGCGGCGAACGAGACGACGCACGGCACGGTTTTGAATTTCAAAATATTTGCATATGAAAATAAATTTCTGTCGATCGATTTCTACAGTTCGTATATTTCGTATGCCATGAAGCAAGTGAAACATTTTGCCTCTTTTTTGTGCATATGGCAAACATCGTCGCTTAAAATTTTCCGCATAAAATTTATGTGTACAACTGCGAAGTTAACAATGCGATTTTGAAAAGGAGGATTGTTTTGTTAAGAATGCTGCAGGATTTATAAGCAGTTACGTCCCATGAGAGATACACCTCTTAGATTTTGTCATAAAAAGACAGTGGAGTGTAGAAGTAAAGATATTTTACATATTTAATTTTTTTTTTAAGGAGAAATTTTAAAGGAACCCAAATTCAACTCGAACCAGGGCACACTGCTCGAAGTCAAAGTCTCTGGTAACGGTTGATGATTTGTTCGTAAGTCAGACCCATTGAAAAACCTATGCACTGAACCAAATGGCGTAGGTAGTATTGACGAAAATATTTCGTTAATCTTTGACGAAACAATAATTCAAGTTGACAATTTTTTGCAAAATTTTTCTTATTTTTGAAGATTTATTCTTCAAAATCGGTAAAATTTTTTTCCGATTTTGTCTCGATTAGTACGTTATTCAAATAGAAGAATTATTTACGAAAAAAAAATGTTTGGCAATGAAAAATAATCACTTGAAAAGAGTCCATTCTTGTTAACAAAATTGCCAAATGTATAATTTCTTCAAATTGAAAAAAAATCTTCATTAATACTAAAAGTATCCTGGGGTTCTTCAGAAGTGTATATAAATTAAAAACTTTTTATTTAAACAAAATTTCCTCAATTTGACGAAATCCCATCTGTAAATTAATAATAATCATTTTCACAAAATTTTGTCGTATTCTCCAAACTGAATAAGTTCCATTAAAAAGCAAAGCATTTTCTTCATTTTGAAAAATGTTTTCTTCAAACTGAGGATTTTTTCAACCACACCAATTTCTCAATTCTTCAAACTCAATAAATTTCGTTAAATACAGGAAAGCATTTCATCAGTTTTAAAATTTTTTCTAAAAATTGAAGAATTAGTGTTTAGGTAGAAAAATAATTATTTTTTCATTATCCGTAAAGTGTTCAAAGTGTAAACATTAATTTAAAGTTTGAAAGTGTATTATATTGTGAAAAAGAGCCTTCGTTATATTTTAGAGATCAATGCAAATTATTGAATTATTAAATGACACTCCACATTTATATCATATCAGTAAAACCTAAGCAAAATTCTTAAAAAAAAAACAGGAACAAAGGACAATAGTTTAATTAATTTGAAATTAGAAAAAGAACGTCAAATCGTGTTTGTTTAAATAGTGTGCATTTCTCGTGACGTTTGTTTTTATAATTCCTCTTGTTTTATTTATGTGAATTGAAAACGAGAATTGGAATTTTAGTGCTCTATATTTTTTTATTCAATTAATGTTACAAATTAGAGAATATTACATGTGATACTGTGGTTTTTCTAGTGTTTACATATTTTATGTGATGTTTTTCCTATGTTTTGCTTGTATTCTTAATTGACTTTACCTACAATTTTGTTTAAATATTTTGATTTTTTTTGAAAGATTTCATTATTTAATTATAGAATACCAACAAGATGCATTTGTTCGCCGTACATTGGGCTACCTCAAGGAACTACCGGCTTCCTGAATTTGCAGAGTCTAAATCTACAACAGAATATAAGAATAAGATTCCTATGGACTTCAAACTGGTAATCTTAAAAGGCTTGCATAAATTATAAAAACTATTGAAATTTTGTACCTCATTACAGATTGATATCAAGCACATGCTTCCATGATTTTTCAAAAAAAAAATATTCCAATTTTTGAGGAAGGAATCAAAGACAAGAGCAACCGGTTGCTTTTTGATAGGATGATAGCTGCAGAAAACTTAACTAAAGTGTGTAAGTCTAATACATTTTTGAAATGAGAAAAAATCAATAATATGTATGTAAATATCATCATTAGTGCTTAATCATTTTGTGCTTAGTTTTCACTTTAACAAAAGAACAAAATTGATATTGAAATAAAGCTTATAAAAATTTTAATTTTAATTTTACTGTATTTCAGATGGTCGATCGTGTACAATTTTCCACTTGTTTCATAGCTTTTCAGTACCAACGGCTAAACAAACAACCAGTGGCAGCCGTGGAAACAAATCACATACTCGATTTTCTAGAAGGGAGTTGCCCTTTAGTCGGATTAACCGTACCGGTTTGTGAGGAGGAGTTGAACCGGTTCGTACAAACGCATGCTTGTGTATACGTATAATAAAAAAAAAAGGTTTTAGATTAAAATCAAATTGGTATAGTTTTTTAATAAAAGAAAAAGATTTGTTTTCAGGATTCGTTTGATGTTATGCAAGGTGGTTCATAATTAAAACCCAATTGGGAATAAATAAAATAAATACGTTCATTTAAAAAACACTGCGATGCCTATTATTGAAATAAAAAACTATTTTTTAAAAAAATGTACATGGAAGTGAACAAAACTCTCTGACCACAATTTATCAAATTAAAGAAAACTTTATCAATTTAAAAATGTAGGTGTGTAAGTATGAAGAATTTATTTCAAAGAAAATTTGATGTGAAAATGAATAAAATTCATCAACTTGTAGCCTAAAAGTAGTCTTATTGAAGAATATTTTATCAATTTAAAAATATAGGTGTGAAAATTTGAAGACTTTTTTTCAATTCGAAGATAATTTAATCTGAAAATTAATACCAAATGTAGTCAAATTGAAGAATATCTTCTTAAAATGAAAAATACGTTTTATTTAGTTTGAACAATCGAATATCATTAAATTTTAAGATTCAATGATTCAATTTGACAAAACTATGTGGATTTAACAACTTAACAAAAATTCTCGAAAATAAACGATTTAGTAGTCAAATTAACACATGCCCACGGATGACCATAAGTGAGTTGGACGGGATGAAACTGCTCCACGCTATAGGCAGTATTCTTTTCTGTACCTCCTAGTTTTACCTGGATGCCACCTGTAGGAATGGTGAGATAATACACACCCAATTCTCAATCTACTGTGCTAACAAAAAAATTCTTCCATTTCTTTCTATTGCAATGATACTATATTTTAAGCTCGTGTTAGGTATCTCCTCCAATTTTGGCATTGAGGTATGTCCTTCAAACCAAGTCGATATCGTCAGAAACCCGAAAAAGTGCATGATGTATTGATGCTGGTCTGCCTTTTCAAGCACGATTTAGAAACAACTGCATGGTAGCGCATCAAATTATCTTTACCCACTGGTGATTTCGGAAGTCTAAATAAAACTCCTACAATTTTGATGAAACAGCCAAATTTCTTCAGGGTCATCCTATGTAGTCTTCCAAATACTATTTCAGCTTCGATAATGTTTCGGTAAGACATTTGAGCTTCGATTAAATCTAACCACAGCCTTATAAAAGATAAAGTGTTAGAACAGTTATTAGTTTGAAAGAGATATTAAAGATGGGCATGAAACTAGTTCTAGTCATAAGCGTCGTTAAAATAGATGAACAGGAGGTGATTATGGGCATCGATATTAATATTAATAGGTATTCTCCTCTATTTAAACCACTGTGTGAATTTGATCGATTGTAGATTTGAAGAAACGTTATGATCTGATCTTCCACAAAGAGTTTGAGACGTTCACATAACACGCCATGTAGATGTGGCTAATGGTTCTGTCTTTCATGCAGAAGTGACAATAGCTTTTTTGAGGATCGAGCAGAAGTTCCAATGAATAGGAAAACTCTCCTCAGACCATGTTGTAGTGATGAGAGTTGGTGAATGCTGCAGACCAGTTCATCTCTAGCGAAATTAAAAAGTTCCACTTGTAGCGGGAAAACCCTATGTTTTCATTCTGGTGGGTCGGTTGAGACTCTTGGATAACTTCCTGAGCAAGAGGTTTTCATCCTTCCTTCGTAGGAAGCTCTAGTTTTGTTCGGGAGTCATAATCTGTGTGCGTATCTGCACTCGGTGTCAATAAACCATTGATTTCTCGGCTTAATGTCAAAATCTGAGGACTTCCCGGTTCAGTAACTGAACCCATGTGGATCTTGCAAGCTCCAAGGATATGTGGTAGGTATAAGCATGTTGTAAAAATCACTTCCGACTGAAGCCTTCCAAGGTCGAATTTTCCCTTGATCGTATTATAGATTCATTTGGTATTATCATACGCAGCTTAGCACCAACCACGTAGTCGTCAGAGTCGATGTTGTCTGTTCGGAACGGAAAGACATCCAGAATGGTAGAGGAGTCCCTTCCATCGATGTCAACATGAGATATTTAGTTGAATGCTCGGCCATATGGTAATCGGTCCCCGCTTTTGTACATTTTCGGATTTGGGAATCCTGTTCTGCTACTACATTTTTACCCGCCACAAATCTCTGAGCCTGGTTCCGGAGATGCATTATGCTTTCCAACAGTGCGTTATATGACCTTTCTTCCCAATTTTAGAGTTGAACCGTCCAAAAAGTATTTTAAAGTCATACTTTTGACATTGATCATAAGTGTTTGCGAGGAGCTCTTAGAACCTTTCTTTGAAAGTTACGTATTTCTCTTCTGAATTGTCATGTGCCCAATTAAAGCGTTTGGTAAGATTGCTGAATTTAGCCTAAATACAGGACGTTCTTAGGTACTCTAGCGTATTCTTGGTAAAAGCTCAAGGAAATATCTAATTTTTCCTTTCACAGTCCCAGTAATAAGCATCGCAATGCTGGTCCATAACATCGCATATTTTAGGGAGCTGTTCTATGTCTGGCGAAGGTATCGGCTAGTAGCTCGTCATTACACACCCTGTGTAAAGTGCGCACGATTCTCAGAAGTAACCCATGGGTCTAAGTCCTTGAATCCGATGGTTTCAACGCGCTTGCTTTTAATTCACCATCACTTGGAGGTTACGATACAATTTTGCACCATTTTAGTAACTATAATGCGGGCAGTGGGAAGCGGGTAGTTGTGGAGCGCATTTCCTCTTTAACTATTAACATACTCTATTCGGTGCCTGGAATGAACCTATGAACCAAGAGTTCATCATTTACCCCATCCTTAGTAGAGTGACCGACCCTCCTTCTTTTGACCTCCATTTCCTCGATTTCATAAACTTCTCTTTGATTCCTTCCAAATGGGTTCATTTAATTGCAGTACAGTTCATTCCCAGGAAATATTTTAGCTATAGACCATGTCCTTCCGCAATATCGATTAGAATTCTATTTTAATTACAAACCCATTCAAAACATGTATCATGACCTCATTGCTTCGCAACTATATTTCCAACATGAAATCCAGCTATTATTCATCATTTATACAGTCGAACTATGTGTACATATACGTATCGCATAGCGTTCCGCAGTTTAGCAACCTAATGTCATATGCTTGATGCCAAATGTTTGTGATTTAACTTCAATTCAAAGGCAAAAAGGACGGGATTTATGTCAAAACCATCAGCAAGTTTAACCAGGATGATGCGGATGATGATATACTCAAAGTATAGTGAGGTTATCCTCAACTCTCGATTTGAACTAAATTGAAATTCGAACGGAAATTTCGGGACTAAATAACAGACATCCGCAGCAGAAAACTCATCATCAGATTCGACCCAACACACACATCTATACATATTTAGAGAGCAATCGGCAGCGCACCGTACTCTTGCATCCAGAAATTGACTTTCATTGGACTGGATGAAACATGAAAGGTACAGAAAACAAAAGACGAAGTCAACCACAAACCAAACCGCGATACCACACAAAGGATACCTACCTATACCCGGGGCTTCATCTCCCAACACACACACCACCATCACCACCTACAACGAGAACGATGACCAAAAATGAGGACGAGGACGAGTAAGAGGACTTAAAATAAGAGTTCGAAGTTGACTTCTGTCGAATGTTGGTTAGATTTTTTCTCTCGACGTCCTTCCGTCCGTTTGTCCATAAGGTAGACCTTTGACTCTAAACTCTGACAGATATCCATTTCGGTTAGTTTTAATCTCGATCATGTTTTTTTTTTTCAGCTTTCCTGCTATACTGTTTTTGTTATTGTTGTCCCTGGAAAACCTATTCAAATACTTAAGGCCATAGTAATCTTCAATAGAAAAACAGTCCGTTGACAATTTCGATGGAAAAACCATACGAAACAGCAGGCAATATATACCTCATGCCTCCATACTGGTATTCGTAAACACAACAAAGGTCATATGGTCGTTGTTCTTGGATTTGTTACAAGTCAGCTGAGTTTAGAATCCTTTTTTGCAAAGCGGATTGAAAATTTAATTAAAAAAAAACTTAAACGAACATTTTTAAATGTCAGCAGGTTTGCTGTGTGCCGCATGCTGCTACAATGGGGGTACAATTATTCTGTTTGGCCTTTAAAGAATGCAATACAAACTTAATTTAAGGGACAGCCATAGTGTATTTAAGGACAAACAGAGGAAAAATATGCCGGCTTATGGATGTCTCGAAGAAATGATTTCAAAAATGCATGCACAGTTTGTATTGCAAGATTGGTGTATACTTTTTGTTATATTGCAGAAGTAAACAAAGAAAAATCCTTTGAAAATAAGTGCTGCGTAATTTCAATAAGGGACTGTTTCGAACTGTCAGAAACATACATTTAAAACATGGTAAACATTTATTAAGTTGAGTTAGGTTGTTCACATTTTCGAAGATTGGGTCTATTCAACTTATAAGTCTACAAAAACTAGGGGATATTTCATTGCTCATCATCATCATGAATTTCAATTTACATACATTGAAATATTGTCTATTTAGTGAAATGCAACAATATTTGACGAAGGCTTATTTTGCAATAAATGTCAAATGTTAATGAAAAATTTTGATGTAGTGACGGATAAACGATAAACCCATCTTCTCGTAGAAAATTATTAACATCGGAATAACATTCCTCCATACTTTTCGTGTCTCCTGCATCCCTAATTGCTTCTCCCATACTACACCTGTAAGTCTCTTAATAATAATCCTGCCGTCCACAATCCCTCTGAAACGAGGGATCCGCATCCAATCCACCATCACCATTAACAACATCACCATTATCAACAATCACACATTACGTAGTAGATACCCACCCACCACCCACCGAGTCAACATCAGCAGATCACATCAAGACGCGACGCGACGTCAGCAGTGCATATATAGAAATTTCATTTCTCGTTCTTAGAATTCACATTGAGTCAAGCCAAAGAATAGCACAAGGCGATGTAAAAAATGACGATGTGGGATGAAACTTATGTACTCAAAGTGAGTCATAATCTCCATCGGGTTATGCTGAGGAGTATGTTTGAAATTGATCATAAGTGGTGGCCAAATTTTTTATCAATTCCGATACTTTATTTGGTGGATAATCTTATCTTACTAATATTATAAATGTGAAAGTTTGGATGGATGGATGTTTGTTGCTCAATAACTCCGGAGCGGCTGAACGGATCTGGATGAAATTTGGTACAGAGATAGATTATTGTCTGGAATACGTCACATGCTACCTTTTATCCCGGAAAAATGTATGGTTTCCGTATGTTAGGTGTGTTTTAATTTTTCATAGCGCTCATCCTACAAATAGCCAACATAGCCAACCTAGCACAGGCGCATAGAAGCACACAGATTTGCATAAAATTTGATTGGTAGGTGGATGTGGTACTGGATTCTCAGATAGGTAATTTTTATCCTTAAATATGAAAAAATATATACATATACTTTTGTGTTTGTTCCGCCTTCACGCCTCAACGACTGAACGGTTTTTAATTGTAGGTGTATAGATGTCATTAGATTCCCGTGGGATAGAAAGTCCGTATACCTTCGCACGGGCATCTGCTATTAAAAATGGTGTGAAAAAATGAATTGTAATGCATCAATTGAGAACAAATGGGCCGATTTGCCTCGAACTCCTTTTTAGTTGTTCGCAAGATCCAGGAAAAGGTTTTTGAGAAAGAAAATTTCGGGTAAGCCCTCCAGAAAAGTCGGGAAATTTTAAAAATCAAAAATTGATTTTTTGTATTTAATTGTGTATACAAATGTTCGGGAATGGCTTCTCGAATGAAAAAATAGTAAATTCTTAGTGGAAAACTCGAAAAATTCTAAAAAAAACGCGAACATTTTTTTCTCGATGATATATAGATAAACTTAAAGCATGATTTGATGATTTTGGACAATGTAAAGGCGGAAAATTTGTTGTGAAGCTTGGAAAATTTCGGATAATCCTACTGATATTATAAATGTAAAAGTTTGGATGGATTGGTGGGATGGATGGATGTTTTTTGCTCAATAACGCCAGAATGACTGAACGGATCTGGATAAAATTTGGCACATCGACACACACATACTCGATTATCACATAGGTCATTTTTATCCCGAAAAATGGAACCGAACAGTTCCTATGCCTTTATGGGAGGGGCATATATATGAACAAAATATATACTTGGTTGTTTGTTCCGCATTCATGCATCAACATTGAATGGATTTTAATGAAATTTGGTAAGCAGCTGGAAGATTAGCCATGATTTATTTTTCCCAACTTTATTTTTGTAGTTCTTACTTTTTGAATCCAATATTAAATCTTCGCTTTGTCCGCGAACATGACCATACACGACGAACATCGAAGCCAACGAACACGACAAAATCCAAATTTTTGGCCAAAAGCAAGCGGCTCGCGAACCAGCCCACATACAAGAAGAGCACAGCGAGCGCTAGCATGCTAGGCGAGCAGGTTCGTCGTTTGTGCCTACATTCAACACGACATAAGGGTTTTGAATGAAATTTTGTAGGTGGATAGATAATTTCATTAGATTCCCGTGGGTCACTAGCATAGCACGGTTATCTGCTAGTAATAAATAAAATAAAACTATGTAGTTGGTTTATCTCGGATTAGGCCTGGGAATGTTTAAATTCCTCTACACCGTCCTTCTAAAAGAGATCATGGGCTATTTTGTAAAAACTCCAGTATATAAGTATTAAAAATAGTCGGACAGAGTTCCATCATCCATCTCAAGCCCGAGATTTACTTGATTCTTGGATATACACTGGACACGATGAGTTTACCTCAGCCTTAGGAAAAAAAGCATCAAACCTCAAAGACATGGTTTGTTGTCTCTTGATTTTAATCCGATCCATACTCCTATTTCAATAAATCTATTACATCGAAGTTTACGAATTCATGACCTTAATTCTTCTCAACCTTATGGTACAGATATATTTCACACCTCATCTATTCCTAAACCACCATAATTGTTAGTTTTGATCATCATTCTCCTCCCACTACACCTTCACATTTGCATTCACTATTCATTTGGAATTAGTCAGATCTAGGAGCTCTTCTTTGTTTCTTAACAATAACTGATATTCAACTGATTTTACTCCAAGCTGATTTCGAAATTTCCGCAGACCCAAAGTCCTGCGATGATCCTTACACATAATACCTTACGGAAGCGAATTTAAACTTTTGAGCCTTCAATACCTCATCATCTCTGCAGATGACCTACCTGTCTAGCGGCTTTGGAGAAAAAAGTTTATTTTATTTAAACTTTTTGAAAAATGAAAAAAAATATTCAAAAACGCCAATTCATAGGTATTCAGCAAATACATATAACTATAATTTTTGAAAAAAAATTTAACGAACAGTTTTCGAAATATAAGTTTTAAAGATTTTTTTTAAAAGCTTTTAAAAATACAAAAAAATATTACTTAAAATTATTGGTACGCAGCAATCTAAACCTATATATGTTTGACATTTCCAAAGAATCGGTTAAGCCATTTATGAGATATTCGAAATAAAAAAAATGGTCCTATGGAAAGTACCGTTTTTAGGTAATTAAAAAAAAGGACTTTTAATCATAAGATCGGTCGAATTAAAAAAGCCGCACTGATTTTGTAATCAAAATCTTTAGAGCCGTTTCCAAGAAAAATGGACTTCAACGTAATGGTTATATGGCAGGTACCGTTATTTTTGAGCTAAAAAAAATTTCAATTCTCCTCTGTGCAATACCTAAAAAACTCTATATACCAAGTTTGAAGCAATTTCGACATACTTGTTTGAGCTTTAAGTAACTATACATACATACAGACAGACTGACAGACAGACAGACCTACAGACGGACAGAATTTTTAGACCATCTTTTTTCGTCTTCCCTATCATCGTAATGCCATATTTGATTATTATTTCAAAACTTTTTTTGGACGAAAGAATAACTTGCCTTATATTACCTATAATCGCAAGTAAAAAATGACATTGATAGTTCCAAACATAGTGTGTTGGACCTCAACTATGAACCAGTCACTCCTGCAATGAAATCATCTAAGAGTAAACTGAAAACTCTGCGGACATAAAAGAACACCGACTTTTCTGAAAGATCATATAGGAAGTTGATGATATTATGGGTTCTTACGGCATGGGATATGTTCAAGCTTCAAAAGCCCCATGAAGTTATGAAATGAGGTACATAAACCTTGGGCCCTTTCTGCAGGTACGGAAATAAATCTTTTCTGACTGTTAAACAACGAAGAGTTACATTCTTTCTTTGATAGGCATAACACTTCGTTCATGCTGGACAATGGTGGCTACAATTTCCGTCTTTCCAACCAATAGTAGTATGAAATTCAAACTAAGATCATACAAGATTGTTGGAACAGATGGCCTCCCAGACGAACTACTCATCAAGTGAGTTGAAAATTATTTGGTAAAAATCACTTACTTATTCGTAAAATTGAAATGATGCTCGATGAATTAAATATCAATAATTGTTCGAGGAAAAAGGAGCTTCTGTGAACTATCACTCCTATACAATAGAAGTGGAAGAGTCTCCTGAATGACGCGAATGGTAAAATCGTGCGGTCTTCTACCGTCATCGAGTAAATGATTGATTTTGGAAAAAAAATTGTATCGAAACACAAAATCTTTGTATCTTTTTTAAAGTATTTCATTCACCACTGACTGTTTGAGGCCGACAGAAATTAAATCAGACTTTGGCCAACCCAAGGCTTCAGTACTACTTCGCCAAAATGATAATTATTCATTGAAATTGCTTTATTTTCGGCTAAAAATTATTTTATTAAAATATTACCACACAAAGAACCTCTAAACGGCATTGATCATGCATGTCCTGCAGTTTGGGGTCAAGAACTAAGGGGCAAGTCTTCGTAAGATATTCGACCAACGGTATGAATGGATGAAATTTGACGAAGAATAAATAATAACAAGTTCTTCGAGCATTACAAGTTCACTTTGAAGGGCGGTGGTTGAGCCTTACACCAATCCGGCGAGTCTTCGAAATTTTCTTGATATTTTTTTAACTGATCAGCACAGACGACTCCTCATCAAGTAGGGCACAAACATTGAAGAATTACCTTAAACAATAGGCGTGCTTAGGACGGTATACTTTTTGATTCAAGTTATGTACTATTTTAAGATCTCGAGGGCTGTAAGCATTGAATTGGCGCTTTAGGTAAGTAAGAAAATGTGACGCATTGTTATTGATGGAAATATTTGGTCCATCTAATGTGTTATCTTCGATATGGCTTCGATAAGAGCTAACCGACACTGTATAGAAGCTGAAATGTTAATATTTCTTTAAATGATTACTGGAAATTTTGCTTTCCCAGAAACCAACTTTTTCTTTTAATCATTCAAGGGGTTAGAACGCTTTATTCAAAAATGGAAAGTGTAATTTTCTTTCATGTATTTCTTTCACTCTGAAAAAAATAAATACCTATACACATATATACCTATCAAAAAATTAGAGTGCTACGCACCTGATTTTCGTTATGATTTATATTTTAAATGAATCAAACGTATACTCAAGGTGTTTCTATTATAATTCAACCCCGACTCTACTCCACCCCAAAGCCTTTTTTTTCAACCAACTGAAATTGCAAGAAATAACAACCTTGTAAGCATATGATATGTTGAGGCTTATAGTGTAAATCTATATATACAACACCGCACTTGCTCGTTTTCGTCTTGTTTGCTATTCCACACGAATCATCTTTTGAACAATAAAAATCGGTGTGTCTCAGGATGTACCTCTGGTTGGTATGCAAAAATATTTTTTTTCACTTGTCCGCATTTTGTATTCAAGAAACGTCCTTTTTTTCCATATTCCTTCGTTTCGTTTTCTATAGTTGCTATGAAGCTGCATAATTCCAGATGTGACTTCTCGTCTCGACTGAGCTGCTCCCGGTATACCCAACCCATCATACCGAACCCGCAGTATGTAGGTAAGGATGTCCTTAAGAGTAATGCCAAGGATATACGTATGTAAACGAAATCATACGGAACGCAGTCCTCTCTTATATTTTTTCTTATCCTTGGGAAAATGTCATTTATTAAAAAATGAAAGGAGCTCTCACAAGGATATAAAAGGAGTCTGGAAAAAAAATTGTATATTCCCTAGCGCACAACATTACTTTCACCCAAACAACATACGACGTATACACGTAGGATGGCGCATTCCCTCACGCGCTCTGCGCTGCGACACTGTGAATCATGTGATAAGCAAAACTCTATCCTGTTGTTGCTCTAACTAAATTTCGAGAAGTCATATAGCCAAGAACACTACAAATACGAGTAGGTACCTCCAAACTCCATCTTCAGTTACGTTACAGAAAGTAAAAAAAATAACCCACACACATGGCATCCGATCCGACTGTATGAGTCGAGACCGAGAGTAAGAGCGACATTTTTATGCGATAACAATAGATATTAGCTCGAGTGTCAAATGTTCTCTATGTGAATGGAAAGGAGTCGCGAAAGGACTCACTTCTGTGTTTTGCTGTATAGTCAGTCTTG
The DNA here is from genome assembly GCA_910595825.1 of Philhelius pedissequus. Lineage (NCBI taxonomy): Eukaryota > Metazoa > Arthropoda > Insecta > Diptera > Syrphidae > Philhelius > Philhelius pedissequus. The sequence continues at coordinate 333,113,376 of OU343160.1, forward strand.
TTGTTTCTATTTCTATACGAAGAACAAAATGTCAGTTTTTTCGGTTGCTACATTTGAAAAGGACTTTTTTCTTTTAGTTTTTTTTGTGCCTATTTTTGTCTATTTTGATGTTCATTTTTGTTTTGGCACCAAGTGTGTAGCTTTTTCGCTTAATTTAAAGCAATTGAAAACGTGACTTTGTTGCTCGTTCATATTGTATTGACGACTTTCGTCAACTTCACTATTCTATTTACACGCAGTGAAGCTGTGTGAGTTGTTGAAGAGAATCGATTTCTGCGAGGATATGCCAAACGTGTCAGTTTTACTTTATTCTAAGATCATTGTTTTTTTTTCAAGAATTGTTTTTAATTCAATTATTTTTTTTTTTATTTTTGAGCGTTTACATCCGCAACGACTGGATGGATTTTATTCCAACTGCGTAATAAGCCTAGTTTCTTTTCGATTTTTGTTTTCGATATTGTTACTATAGGGCAATTTTTGCATTTGAAAAAAACGAACTCCTTTTTTTACCCAAAAATAACGTTACTTGTCATAAGGGATGGCAATGAGACGAGACCAGGCGAGACTTTTGTTAGTCTCGTCTCATCAAAATCGAAAAATGTTAGTCTCTTGTCGGTATCGCCTAACCAAGTCTCGTCTCGATCTTGTTCACGCCTTTTTCTCTTAAAAATTCTAATGTGCAGTCTGGTCTCGGTCTTGGTCTTGGTCTCATCTTTAGTTTTGGTTTCTTTCGTGTTTTTTGATAATAAAAAGATATAAGATAAGACGTGCGTTCAGATTGAAAAGATAGAGTACGGTATCTCAGCAGTTTGTTGGTAAGAAAAATGCGCGGTGTGGAGTCTTGTTCGAAGCACGAAGAAAATGTAGGATGTTGGTCCGATAAGTACTTAGCCTCACCGCGCGATGGTGCCAGTATCGCAAGAGAGATTTACTATCGTCTAGTACATTCTCTTAAGCGGCTACTGCCGTCTCAGACTCGTAGTATTGTTTTGACCACGTGTGGAAGCCAGCTAGCCCATTTTTTTTAAAGAAAACGCAAATAATAATTTAATATTATTTTTGTTTTTGTTTTTGTGGATTGTATGGACTAAAGCCAAATTGAAGACGTTTGTGATCTGTAGCCCAAAATGCGTTTCGCCCAGGCACGATAGTTGGGCTCATCATTTAGATGCTATCGTACCCTTCAAAGACGCAATGTTTTTAGGTCGATAATTACCGACTCTTATAAAATGTTCAGCATTTACACACTGCAAATTATATTATTTAGGGGAACTTGGTTAAGTTCGTGCACCTAAATGTATGTTATGCCCGTGGTCTGACTAGTCCGCGAAATTTAGAAAAAATTGAAAAGGAGCAATATCGGACGGTGATTCGATTCTTGCTTTTGGAAGGGAAATCGCGCAGCGAAATCGAAGAGAACTTGGGTGCTGTGTACAGTAACTCTTCTCCTTCGATGGCGACCGTCAAAAATTGGTATTAACATTTTCAACGTCGTGGCACATTGACATTAGTTTTTGATGAGCCCCGCCCAGGTACCCCGAAAATGGCTACCATGGAGAATAACGTGTCAAAAATCTACGATCTCGTATTGGCAGGCCGCCGATTGAAGGTGCGCGAGAAAGCTGAAACAGAAGGCATCTCAGAAGACCACGTGGGTCATATCCTCCATAAGGTTTTGGGCATGAGAAATCGGAATTTTTACTAATTCCGGACAAAAAATACAACAGTGAGAACACTTCAGAGCAGTGTTTGAAACACCGAAGCAGTTTCCATCATTTCGTGATTATCGCCGAAATATGGATTCACCAGGCGAACTTGGTCAAAATAAGGCGAAGACTGTCCAATCGGCCGGAAAGGTGTTGACCACCGTTTTCTGGGATTCACAAGGGGTGATCTGCATCGGCTAACTGGAGAATGGCATAAAGATCACAGTGTTCTACTATGGAGAATTATTGGGTTGATTCGTCGCCGAATTGAAGAAATAATGGCCCAATTTGGCGAAGAAAGAAGTGCTCCTCCACTACAACAAAGCACAACGGCTCAAACCATGACCAATTTGATCAAATTGCACTCCGAACTGTTGCCCCATCCCCCGTACTCTCCAGATTTAGTCAAGTGCGACTTTTTTTTGTTTCCAAACTTCAAAAAATCACTAGCCGGGCAGAAATTTGATTTGAATGAGAATCTCATCGCTGCCACGGAGGCCCAATTTTCAGACCTCGAGATAACCTATTCATTCGGATGGGTTAAAAAAGTGAACGGTATTCGGTCTTGTAGCCAGCCCTACCTGCCATTCAGTTTCTTGTTCCACAAATGGTAGATCTTAGTTATCTCGAAAACGGCTCTAAAGGCTTTAATGAGCAAAGTCAGTACAATATGTGTAGTATACATTTTGATCTAAAAAAACTACATAAAATGTTATTATCGTAGGTACCTGCCAGACAGCATTTTTTTTTGGATTTTTGACTATATCATTAACTGCTTAACGAACTTCGATCAACATTTTTGTACAAAATGTTCTTCGAATTCTAAAGAGGTATGTACTACTGCATACCAAAATTTTCAAAAAAATGTTTTTTGGATATAAAAAAAAATACTAGAAAATAGTACTTTGCATTTATTGAAGCATTTTTTACTTGCGATATGGGTACTATAGGGCAAGTTTTGCATTTGGAAAAAAAAATTGAACACCAAAAAAGTGGGTCCCGCAATTCCGTCTGTCTGCATGTCTGCCTGTACAACTCTCTACAGCCTAAACGGCTGAAACGATTTCCTTCAAACTAGGTATTTAAGCGCTTTAGGTGGTTGTCCAAAATAAATTTTTGAATTGTTGTTTTAGCCCCAAAAATAACCCATATAAATTTTTCTACCATCTTAATTTTCTCGAAAACGGCTCTAAAAATTTTGATAAAAATTTGTGTGTGTACTATTTTGGGTATGGCCACATACATTTTTTTTTTAAATACTTTGTTATTAATACAACTATTTTATTGATTTTCCACTTCCTCATAAGCGGCTGAACGGATTTCGATCAATATTTGTATACAGGAGCTCCTTTAAATTTTAAATAATAATACTGTATTTCAAAATTTCCAAAAAATACTCTTTTGGATTTTTGAAAAAAAAAATATTTTTTTTATTGAATATTCAATATTTCGAAAACGGATGGACGATTTTTTCTGAAATTGTGTTTTTGGATTTATATTATTAAATATTTAAAATGTTCGTACCAATTTTTTTAAGTAAAAAATTAAGAATTTTTATATATAACAAATTAAGTGAAAAACGAATTTAAAAAAATTTCTATTAAGAATATTTTACATATAATGCAATCGGACATAGTAGCAAGTACGTGCGATCCAGTCGTGCATTTTTTTTTTTGAAATAGCTTTCTTTTCGTACGAGAAATTTCTTCAAAAAAATTTAGATTAGAAATGCACTTTATTTAACTTATCTGATATTGCCTATTCTATTTAGGTGTTGTTATATCTTCAATTTGAATGTTATTTGATTTGTGTTATTAAATTATATATAAATTTGTTTAAATAAATTTATTTAAGTCCGCGGAATTATATTTCCACCATCCTAAATTAATCATAAATTAGATTTTAATAAATTTGCAAAAAATTGCTTCAGCTTCATTTCATCATATCAGCATATTAGTTATCTCACCTCGCCACAGCTAAAAACCTATGGTATATCCACATTTGGGCGAGTTCAACAGTATTTGTTTACCATAGTGAGTTCACCATTCAGCAAGAAAAATATTAAGGTGACCCCTGGCGACCTCAAGGCTCCACGAACAAACCTAATCAAAACTCAACCCATCCCATGCCGAACCCTAATGATTTACCAACACCGGCCAGCAATTCTGCACGACCACCACATAACCATAAGACAAATTACAATGGTAGCACTTTGCGACCGGTACCAGTACTTAATTATGCAATTACTGGGGAGTGCAATTACCAGCAACATGCGCGAGCAACAACATACGACCCAACCACCACCCTTACATTTGAGTTCGTCATCCTTAAGATTCACACGGCGTTAAAGTAAGAAATATAACATGTAGAGGTAAGGAATGACGATGTAATGAGGAAACTTGCACCTCAATTTCGATTTTGGTTGTTGCTGAGAAATAAGATTCCCGTTGAACCCAACTGGCAGCCAGCTTGGTGATCAATTCCGTGAAATGTAATTGGTGCACTGTTGTGCTATTTTAAGCCGACTTTTTGGGCAATAATATACAAGCTATTTTCCCTTGGGTAAGCATTGGGCCTGAATCAGATTCCTATTAACCGCCGATATACCTGCTTTCTCAGAATAAGTTTAGACTAAGTAATTTTCCTTTGGGCTGGAATCAGATTCCTAATAAAACGCACAAACCTCTGTTCCCTTATTCAAAATGAACGTCTTGGAGCTGAGCCTACTCCTGTAGCTCAAATAAATTACCTTTGCAAATACATGGAATACCTTCTTAGTGTTTTAAGATTATAAAATTGTAACTTTAAAAGAACCTGATTTAATAAAAGAAATAAATATAACTTGTAATTTGCGAAATCTCTCTTCTATATCCGAGCCTTATTTTGCTTTCTTCGGACGAATCCTGGACACCTGGACCTCAGCATCAGGAAAAAAGCATCACACTGTGACATATATGTTAGTCTTAGGTACTATATACATGAGAGCGACCAACGAATTGGGGAATATTCGTCCATTTTGACATTTCATTCACATGGCATGGCTATAATTCTATTCGTCACGAATATAAGTTGAAAGTCTAATTTTAAGGTTAGACGCGAGCAAACAAATCACTCGTTGAAGGGTGTATGGTATGTGGAACGCGAATAGATTTTGACTGTTCGTTACAATCGGAAGCAATTCGCGACTGCAAATATTGTTTTTTTCAAATTTATCTTATTTTGGATATTAAGAAGTAAATTTTTGTGTCGAAAAATTAATATAAATTGCTAGCTAAGCCCGCGCGCGCTTCGCAGCGCATTTTGTTGTTTAAAAATTAAGTTTGTCTTCATGGATGTTTCAAAAAATGCCATTCAACCACAAAAATGCTAAATTTGAACATAAACATGAAACCGGAAAGATTTTTATATTCAAAAACTTAAAAAGTGAAAATTTATTGTCATTTACAAAATATGCTGGTAAACAAAATTTTTTGTTTTGTTGCCTTGTGGGGCGTAAATAAATAATTTTGTCGGTGATCCAATTACAATTGTCCGTGTGAGAAGCAAGGTTCCAAAGCAAGGCTCCAAATTGAGTCCGCATATTTCAAGTGTTTGACCCTGTGATTTGGTGATGGTCATAGCAAATGCACGACGGACTGGAAATTAGAGACGCTTGAACTCGAATGGCATGTCTGTTGGTATCATCGGAATGCGTGGTTTGAGCACATCTTCACATGTGGACTTACCGCTGATTATTTCGGCTTCGATTAAATTGCGCCACAATTTTTTCACGGCAAGTCTTGTGCCATTGTACAACATTGGTGGTTTGATATTATGTAGAAGTATAATTGGTTCAATCGGATAATTCACCACTTAGTCTTCATTCGGAAATTCTGATGGAATCCAAACTTTGATACAAATATTTGGTAATATCTCAACAGGTGTACGAAATACTATAATCGAACTTATGAATGAAAGCCCAAGTAATGATAACGAAGTACATAGTGAGCAACTGTCAAATTCGACACCAAGTACGAGTACAGGGATAGTAGGAGTAAGACAAAAGAACGCCGCTGTACAGAACATGACTGGAGCTTTAGATAGGCACAGTCAATGAGCACCAGCCGTCTACTCGATTCAAGACAACAAAAAATATAAAATCTTAAGTTATAATATTTCTGGAATTAATAACAAATTATATGCTACTGAATTCTTTAATTATTTAAAAAAATTTGATATTTTCTTCTTATTTGAAACGCACTTATTAAATGTTGATCAAGTAAAATTTAACAATATTTTTATAAATTACGAACTAAAATGGATTCCTGCTGAGAAACTTAACATATTCGGAAGAGCAAGTGGAGGTGAACTTTTTGCATACCGTAAAAGTATAGAATTGAATGTAGAATTTGTTAACGTATGTAACTCGCATGTACTCAAATTAAGTGTAAGTACAAATAATTTATACCTGGTTCCTATCTACCTCAACTGCAACAAATGGCAAAAAGATTTCGACAAGCTTTCTGACCTACTTAACGATTTAAATTCAAAAGAACTGGTTCTCTTAGGTGACTTCAATGGTAGAATAGGACTTTCCCAGAACGATTTCTCGTCAGACACAAATTGTGAACTTTTGAAATCAAATCGACAATCCAAAGACGAGTTATGTGACAGGAAAGGTAGTAAGATACTTGAACTTACAGATGCTTTTGATTGTCATGTTTTAAACGGAAGTTGCGAAGGGGATTCAAAAGGTGAGCTCACATTTATAAGATGCACTGCATGCTCGGTGATTGATTATTGTTTTGCCAATGCTACCTGGTGTGGTTTGATTACAGACTTTCGAATAGGAAGTCAGATATTTTCCGATCACATGCCGTTGGAAGTTGAATTTGAACCGACCCAGAATCATAATGAGCGAAATACAACTGAGCTCACTCTCTTGCCTAAGCTTTTCTGGAATAAAAACAATTTAATTGATTACCAAACATCGCTTAACATAGAACTAAATCATCAAATCACTTTACAAGAAACTCTGAGCATTGATCAATTAACGGATATAATCAAGACTGCATCACACAACCTAAAATTCTCAAGAAACAATGAGTACTGTAAGCAAAAATGGTTTGATCAGGATTGCATAAAGGCGAGAAACAAGTCATTTGCTTTTCTTAAATTACTCCGAAAACACGAAACACTTGTTTTCAAGCTATTGTATGCTGAAGCGAATAGAAAATTCAAGTCTATCTGCAAAACAAAAAAAATCGAATTTGAATTCAGGAATATTGCTTCAATTAACAATGCCCGATCGTCAGCTGAATTTTGGAAAGCAGTCAAAATAATGAATGGTAGTAAAAACAGAATATCAGTACAGCCCAAATCATGTGAACTGCATACATATTTTAGAGATCTCTTGAATACCACGCAGATATCCCCTAGGATTCAATATGCCGAACCCCGTTTTATTGATGACTACCTTGATGCACCGTTTGATATTGATGAAACAATTGAAGTAATTAGAAGTTCTAAAGACAATAAGGCTCCGGGAGAAGATGGAATTCCTTTCGAATTTTATAAGAACTGCACCTCTGAATATGCAAAAGCCTTAACCGACACTTTTAACAGATGTTTCCATAACGAGGATATACCACAAAGCTTCAAAAAAGCCATTATATTTCCTCTTCACAAAAAAGGGCATTATACAAATCCAGCCAAATACAGAGGCATATCCTTTCTGAATACCTCATCCAAACTGTTTACAGCCATTATTTATAATAGACTATCAAAATGGAATCAAAGCAAAAATATTTTACATGAATTCCAAGCTGGATTTAGAGAAAAGTATTCAACTTTCGACCAAATATTTACATTGCTAAGTATTTCCCAAATTTACAAACGAAAACAAAAAAAACTATACGCCTTGTTCGTTGACTTCAAATCAGCTTTTGACTCAATACCACGTGAAGCCATATATTACAAACTCCATAGAATTGGTATAAGCTATAAGATGATTAAAATAATAAAAGCCCTGTATGAAAATAATGTAGCAAAAGTTTGGGATGGGAATTTTCTGTCGGAAGAGTTACCTACGACAATGGGAGTGAAACAAGGATGCATACTGAGTACTTTGCTTTTTATATTATACATCAACGACCTAACTGATGAAATGGTGAGAGGAGTCGAGATAAACCAAGTCGCAATACCTGGTCTTATGTATGCTGACGACATTGTCCTCCTAGGAGATACGGTAAACAACCTGCAACTTAAAATAAATAAGCTTGAAAGCTACTGCAAAACTTGGAATCTAACAGTTAACCTCGAAAAAACAAAGGTTTTGATTTTCAGGAATGGAGGAGGTCGCTTTTCGAGAAATGAAAACTGGAAATACCAAAGACAAACTATTAAAGTTGTACGAGAGTATAAGTACCTTGGAGTTCTGTTTACAGCAAACTTGAATATGGAAAAACATCACAAAACAAAACTAGCGGAAACAAAAAGAGCAATCAATTCTATCTGGAATACCTGTATTCAAAGCAAATATGTAGCGCATAGCTCAAAAATAAAACTAATAAAATCAACTGCTCAGAGCATTCTCCTATACGCAGCACAAGCTTGGGGATATACTTCGTCAAACACCATTGAAAAGTTTCAAAGATATTGCATAAAACGAGTATTTAAATTGCCTAACAGTACCCCAAACTACATGTTATATCTCGAGACTGGTTGTTCTCCACTTATAATTACAACTCTCAAGCTTCACTTCGAATATATGATGAAAGTAATGGAAATGAAAGATGAACGCTTACCAAAAGTTCTGCTGAAACACATGATAAATCAAAACAATGATCTTGTAAATGAATGGAAGGAAATGGCTACTTGTTATGGTTGCAATTTTACTCTCAATCCAAGTGACAGCGAGGCAACAATAAGAATCAAATTTGATACCATCATCAAGAGTGCGGCAACTTGCCTATACAACAACTACTTAAACGAAGCACGTTCTTCACAACATAGAATGTACTACAGCACCATTAATTATGTTTCAAATGAGGGAACATACTTCTTAAACAGATATACATCAGATATGATAAGAAACATCTTTATGATAAGAGGTGAATTGATAGGGTTAAATTATGTGCCTCATAGACCTGACCTCCCCATGATCTGTGATCTTTGCAATCGAAACGAGAGAGAAGACACGTATCATTTTATGGCTGTATGTCCAATACTCTGCGAGTTCCGGCTTGTGTATTTTGGAGAAAGAACTTTAGACGTCGATGAGTTTAAACGAATTTTGAACGGTGAACGAGGATGGAATATACTCTATACTTACGTGAAAGCTGCCCTGAAGTACAGAAAACAAATCAGAGAAGAAGATTTTTAAGAAAAAAAATAATAATAATAATAATAAAATGTATACCTACTTTTTTGTCAATACTTAAATTAATTTTTGAATTTGTTAATAACTAATCTTATTTACAAAAACATTTATATTTGAATACAAAAATGTTAATCTAGTAGACGGCTCTTAGGCCAAACTAAAAGACTTTGTTTTAATATTACTATTGTAAAAAATTGTATTATCACCAAAAAATTTTAAATTTAAATAATTTGAATAAAAAGTCAATTAACTAACTAACTAACTAACTAATCTTCATTCATTACTCTATCGACAGATTTGTACGTTGTGGCTTCCCCTTGCAATTTCTCTTGAATGGCACAATTGACTTAATTGACGTGTACATTCTTTGGTGCCAATATTGCACGTTTTCTTAACCAATCCTGCCGCCGTAAATTTTGAATAATGTTTGGAAAAACAATTTCGATTGCAAAATTGTACAAAAATTGTTTGGCAGTGTCATCAAACTAGTGGCAGCATCAGATGGTATTTTTCCCGAATTGTTGCCAAAATCAACGAAATCAAAAACGGTTTCCATAATCCGCCACTATTATCGGCAAGAACTTTCATAATTTTATCGTAAGCACGAAATACTCGCAATTCAACGGGTTCGAAATTTTGCTCGCGTTGCAATTCAAGATCAAACATGTCATCCAGTGGGCGATTGGGCACTGTTATGCCAAGATGTACGAACGCTTTCTTGAGACAAAAGTCTTCAACTAATATCAAAGCCTCATTGAACATGACCAATGTTGGCACCAAATCTGTATTCGATGTTTGATTTCGCACCATAAGTATTCTTCGTCCATGTAATTTTTGTATTTGTTTCGCAATGCCTGGTGATTTGATGGTAAACAGGCCGATATTATGATGGCAAATAAAACACGGATTTGATGAGGAAAATATGAAATCGACGCGTCATGAAGCGTAGAGTCCAAATGCATATCATCTTCCAACAATTGCAATCGCTAACATGCGTCTCGCACAAATTACCGTCAACTGTTCTCAAATGACGAAATGAAATTTGTAAATGAACATTAACCAAAAGCAAACGCAAATAGAAGCATTCAACAGTATTCGGATGAATGGTGTAAATGCGTCCGATAGCATCAGATTTGCGAAAACCTGGGTAGCCATCAACGGGTTGTCCTTGCTTACGTCTTTGAAATGTTTTCGATGATGCATTCCAAGTGAAATATTGTGGCACTTCAGCGTATATATAAATAAATTATTTATTGATGCAATGTAAAAGGAAAAAAATACACTTTAAAAATGTCTATATTTCACTACAATTTCAGAAAAATTAAACAATGTTTATTTATTTCTACAAGCTATATGCATGCTTGAAATTGGAAGTAAACACATTGCGAAAAAAAATAGTCACATATATGTAAATGCTTGAACGCATGAAGAAATTCGAAAAAAAGGACGCAATCGAAATCACATGTTTTTTTTTACACAGAACAACAACAAAAAAAAACTTACCGTGTTTGTATGCCAAACGGAGAGCACCAAATAAATTTGTCTTAAAAACCAGCATCCAAAATCCCACACATTGTCAAACAATAACAATCTAAAAAATAGGCACTTGATATTAATTTTATGGGAAGGAAAACTCATTTCAACGAAAAATAATTTTAAATTATTCTATAGTGATTTTTTATCGTTATTTTTTATTTTTGGTCATAACTCTGGTTCTAGATATTGGACAGCAAATGCATTTCTTTTGCGCACTCTCCAAACATGTTCTAAGACGTCCTAAAAATTTCATTGAAATCGATCGAGCCGAAAAAAAGAAGATAGCGCACCAAAATAATTTGGATTGTTCCAAATTTAAATAACTTTTATTTTAATCGATGTATTTCATTCATTTTTTTTTGTATTGGATTAAAAATTAAATTTTATTTAAAATAACTAATGGTTTTTAAAGACGATAGACCCCAAATGACCTCCACGCATATGCGGTACCTGATCAGAAAATTGTTCATTGCGACCTGAATGGTTGAAATTGGGATCGCTTCAATTATTGTCTTAATGGACTGCTTTAAATCAGTCAAATTTCTGGGTTTCGTTTTGTACACTTCCTGCTTGATATAACCCCATAAGAAAAAGTGTGGTGCAATCAGGTCAGGTGACCTTGGGGGCCAGAGGAAAGTGCAGTTTCTGGATATCAATTTGTTTGGGAATTTGCATTGGAGCTCCGCCATAACTTGTGTGGCTACGTGTGCACTTGCTCCATCTTGTTAAAACCAAATCCTGCTGAAAGGGATACGTCTTCGGCAAAGTTCTGGGTAGAAAAACTTCTTCAACATCTTTAAATAAAGGTCCCCCTTGACAGTTTGTGTTCCACCGTTTTCTTTAAAGAAATATGGCCCCACAATACACATTGATGAAACTGCGCACCACACAGTGACTCGTTCTGGGTGCAGTTCCGTCTCATGGATCATTTTTGGATCAGATTCACTCCATATACGGCAATTTTGCTTGTTAACATTGCCGTTTAACTCAAAAGGGGCCTCATCAGACATAAACAAACAATTTATCAATGCGTTGTCTTCTTCGGCCATTGCAATAATTTTTCGACAAAATTCCAGGCGAACAGGCAAATTCTGAGGGTTTAACTTTGTACGTCATCATGAAGTATCCGTTGTAATGACCGTCTGCTAACTCCAATTTGGCCCGATAAGTTTCGAGTCGAAACAATTGGATTTGACTGTATTGCCGATGCAACAGCCACGATTGTATCCTGAACCCGAACATTGGGATCTCAATGCTTCCAGATTCGGCAAACATATTCACCAGCCTCATAATGGTCCATCTACTAGGGGGAGTACCGCCAAACTCCAGCCTAAATTCCCTTTGGACGGAAATAACGGACTGCAAAGAATGGTATCGCTGCACTATCCAAATCGTTTTTTCATTATCCCAAGCACTCATTTTGATAAATCTAAACAGTAGCCTATACAATAAAAAAAATGAGCCGATTACTCACACTGAAAAAAATTTATTACGTTTTATTTTTGAAGGACGATTCGTTTGCTACCCTGTTTATAAGATATTCTACAATTTTGCTTAGAATTTGTGAAGAATTTAGGTTCCTAAATTGATTTAAATGGAATTTATTCCTTTATTCGTCAGTCGTTGGTCGCTCTTATGTGCAAAGCCCTGTATTCTCACAGGTGGATCGAACCCACCATTCTTCGTTACGTGTCAAGCGCTACATTGTTATAGTACCTACTATTACCATTCACATTTCCTTCTAGACGGACCACCTCAAAGTACACAAATAATAATTAATTAATATTTATTTAAAGACATTGGCCAAATTAGTTGTTGTATCGTTTGAAAAAAGTAAAGTCTCCAAAAATTATATAAAATCGATTCCTTCTTATTGGTATGGATATATCCATTTTCAACAAGACAGCAAAACCTGTACCAACTTCCTGCGATGCTTTATCTATAATTGAACGAGATGTATAATAAAACGGAACGATAGCGCATCGGCAGTTTTATGCCATAGCATTTAATTAACACCTTAGCTCACTCCATTTATTCCAAATCCTATCAGCCGTTTCGTATTGAACACTTCGTTAAAAGAAACGCGTTCATAAAAAGCCTTCCCAACCAACCAGGTATCCCTACCTACCTTCCACTATACACCGACTCATAGCCAAACTCACCTTATTTTCAGCAGCTACATAGCTATAACCTACCTAGATTTAATAATGCCTAAAGGTATGAGGAAAATCCTTCCCATTTCATAGGGTATTGCGCGCATTCAATCACCTTATCGAACGAAACGTCAGCACATTCGATTCGCGCTTTCGCATAAAAAACGCATAAAATCCACGTGCAATTCCTGGATGTCGGTCGTTTTTTTCCTACTCCCTCGTAGAGAGAGAGAGCAAAAAAAAAACGTTAAGCTTTTTACGATCGAAAAGTGTGTTTAGTCGTTATTGGCTGTGTTCGGGATGATTTGGAAAAGTATAGGCATAGCGAGAGGTAGGTAAACAGCCACAGGCAAGTATGAAGCCGATGGCGTCCAATTTACGACCTCAAGTCGTGAAAGTTTCGTCCTGGGGTAGATTTTCGGGCTCTGCTATGATGTAATCAACTAGGATCCTTAAATTCTGATAAGGAATGAATTTAACGACAATACATTTACTTGTGTGTAAATCGTATATATAAAGGACATTCTGCGCTTCCTTCAAATTCTTCAGAGTGCCAAAGCCCAACTTGCTCCGAGTGGGTCTTCAGGGCAACATCACTCCAACCATCACCACATAGCATATGCTTACTTTACTTTAAGTTTTATGGCTTCTTAATCGATGTGCGAATGTTTCGGCAGGCTCAGCTCATAAAATAAGGTTTAAGTTGTTTGCATAAGAGCTTCCGGTTTCGTCCTTCTTGCCAACGAATAAAAGTGTCAAACTTCAAAAAACGCGACGATGCGATATATAAAATCCACTTCTCCTCCGGCATCTTCTGGCATTCTCATTACTTTGTCGTCCTTTTTTGCATTTTGTGGGATCTTGGTTGTTATTTTCTTCGACTTTTAATGATAATTCGTCATCAGAAATTTCAAGCTCATAAAATTTAAATTGATTTTACTTGTCGAAAGTGTTATTGTAACTTTATTCGAAGTGGAAGAAGGGTATGGTATTGGAAAAATAATAAAAACAAAATCACATAATTTCCAAGTGAGGGAAGTGTTGACAGAAATAGGTTTGATAAGAGATTCATTTTTTTGAGTACATTTCTATTTTAAGACTTTTTTGTTCTATTTAAATTGTTATACTAGAGGAAATAAAATGCACGACTGGATTGTACGAACTTGCTCTTGTAACTAACAACTTAAGTGTAGCTAACTACTGACGCTGTGAATAGGTATTGTTTGTCTAGTTATCCTTTGCAGGATTAAAGGCGATGTAGGTAAGATAACCCAGATTGTTAATAAAATGAATTGTGGAATACATATGATTCAAGGAATGGTTACATAGGTACCTACCTACAAATGAATATTTAAGGGGATTTGAATTATGAAAATTAGGAGGGTATTATGTACCTACCTATATATAGAGAACCTAGATATGTAGATATGTACATACATATGTATAAATGAAAGTGAATGCTGTATAGGTGGGTAAAAATCGTTTTTAAAACTTATGAAAACTGACTAAAACATCACTTTATTTCTCGACAAAAACAAAAAAAACCATTAGATGTCACCGGTCAATGAAAATTTTATAAAAAGGTCCTCGAAAATTGTAGGACGGATTTTGATGAAATCCGGTTTTGTATTTTTAGTTTTTTGAAATCAAATGTTTTTTGAAATTTTGGTATGCAGTTTTTTAGAGTTTATTAATATACGTGTGACCATAAAATTTAAATTTATTTTTTTTGATTAGTTTTAAAAATATTGATTTTTCAAAATAAAAAATACAAAAATTAATTTTAATTATAAAAAAAAGTTATTTAAAATTTTAGTACGCAGAATTAGTTTGGCTACCTAGATCTTCTCAGATATAAAATTTGACAGAAATCCAATGTACAGTTACCGAAAAAGCCAAAAATTAAAAAAAAAAAGTTATATGAAAATAACCGTTAATAGACTTTTCCCGTAAACTTGGTTAATACAAACTGATAGAATTACCAACAAAAAAATTCTCAAATTTTTTTATCAAAATCGTTGCAGCCGTTTTCGAGAAAAATAAGATTTTCCTTCAAGGTCATATGTCAGGTACCGATATTTTTAGGCACAAAATTAAAATTTCAATTTCCCCTCTGAGGAATGCCACAATAATCAGATATACCAAATTTGAAGATAATCGCTTAAGCCGCTTCAGCTGCAGCTCGATATACATACAGACGGACAGAGTGACAGACAGACATTTTTTGTCGATCACTTTTTTAGGCTATGATCGTACTTTCATGTTTGATCGTTAGAATTTTGTTTTTTAAAATCGCAAGTAAAAATAAAGGGAAAGAACAATAAGTTATGCAATTTGGAAAAAATCGACTACGAGATTTAAATCAAATATGACATTAAGATATTAGAGAGCACAAAAAGTGGGGCGCTCAACTTTGTCTGTTTGTATGTCCGCCTGTTTGCCTGTCTGTATGTCTGAATGTCTATCTCTCTGTAGATCAATCTACAGCCTAAATGGTTGTAGCGATTTTTTTTATTAAACTTGGTGTTTAAGCGTCGTAGGTGATTATGCCAAAAAGATTTTTGAATCGTTTTCTTTAGCCCAAAAATAAAGGTACCATATTTGCCATACAATTTTTTCTACCATCTTAATTATCTCGAAAATGGCTCTAACGATTTTGATAAGAAACAGTGTGTGTACTTTAGATATAGTCTACATTTTGATCAAATTTAGTTCACATATTCTGTTATTAACCGTACCTGCCAGACAACCATTTTAATGATTTTCAACTTTCTCATAAGCGGTTCCACCGATTTCGATCAAAATTTGTATATAGGAGGTACTTCCAAATCTAAATAATACTACTTTCCAAAATTTTCGAAAAATTTCTCTTTTTAGTTTAAAAAAACACATTGTTATTTTTTTGAAAATTCAATACATAATTTCGAAAACGGGTGGAGGATTTTTTGGAAATTTTATTTTTTAGTTTATATTATAAAAATTTTAAAATTTTCATATCAATGAAAGCAAAAAAGGAAGTAATTTTTTATATAATTAAATGCACTACTGGATCGCATGTACTTGCTCTTATGTTCAATCACATTATGTGCAAAAGATTTTTGATAGAAATGGCTAAATGTATTCTTAAAGTCATTTTTCACTTAATTTTGTAAATATAAAAATTCTTAATTTTTTCCGAAGAAAAATTGATATGTACATTTAAAATATTTAAAAATATAAACTCAAAAACGACATTTCAGAACAAATCGTCCAACCTTTTTTGAAATATTGAATTTTTTCAAAAATCCAAAAAATGCATTATTATTGAGAGTTTGAAGGAGATCCTGTATAAAAATTTTGATTGAAATCCGTTGCACCGTTTATGCAAAAGTCGAAAATCAATATAATGGTTGTATGGCAGGTACCGTTAATAACAAAATATTAAAAAAAAAATGTTTGTCCAAAATGTAGACCATACCCAAAGTAGTAGCCACACCACACCAATTTTTATCAAAATCGTTAGAGCCGTTTTCGAGATAATTAAGATGGTAGAAATATTTCTATGGCAAGTACTATTGTTTTTGGGTCTAAAACAACGATTCAAAAATCTATTTTGGACAATCACCTAAACGCCTAAGCACCAAGGTTGAACAAAAGCGGTTCAGCGGCTTAGGCTGTAGATCGTTCTACAGACAGACAGACAGATGGAATTGGGGGACCCACATTTTTGGTGTTCTCTATCATCGTAATGTCAACTTTGATTAAAATCTCGAGTTCGATTTTTTTCCAAATCCAAAACTTGCCCTATAGTACTTACACACAAATATCGCAATATCGCAAGTGATATTTAGCCGTTTCTATTTAGAATGAATTGCTTAATATATGATCGAACATAAAAGGAAGTACGTGCGATTCAGTCGTGGATTTTATTTTTTAAGCATTCAAGATAATGTCAAAAAACTACTAAATACAAAGTTTCGAAAAAATCAAAAAATTGATTGCGGCGTTTTCGAATTATTGGGTTTCAGAAAAAAAAAACAGTTTTTTTAATTGAAAAGAATAAGTTTTGAAAAATGTTGATTAGCATACTGTTGACACTTTTTAAGAGATTCTTTTTAAAATAGTTCAAAAAAATTAAATGAACCGTCTTGCAGAAAATCGAAAAAAATGGTGCTACTAGAGGTATCTCCGGTGTATTAATGTGTGTAATGCTTAAGTTTAATATTTTTAGTCTTTTTTTCATAATTTTTCTTATACAAAAGTTCGTAATTTTTTTTCTAAAAGAAAATTGTTAGTATGGCAATTTTATGTATTTAATCATATTAATTTAATAATTAATATTAAATTTTAAAAAATATTGAATTTTCTAAAAAAAATATTATTTTTTTTCAAAAATCCAAAAAAAATTTATCGAAATCGGATAATGAGGTAGTACAAAATCAAAAAAATGTTTGTATGTCAGGTACCGTTAATAACAAAATTTGACCAGAATGTAGACTATACTTACAGTAGTGTCTATATTTTTTTTAATCAAAATCGTTTGACCCGTTTTTGAGATAATTAAGATGGTAGAAAAAATTATATCGTAGAGACCGTTAGTTTTGGGGCTAAAATACAATTCAAAAATCTGTTTGAGAGAATTAACTAAGCCGCTTAAATACAAAGTTTAAAGAAAATCGCTTCAGCCATTTAGGCTGTGAACCGTTGTATAGACAGACAGACAGACGGAATTGTGAGCCTCACTTTTTTCGTATTTGCTATCATCTGACGATGATCAAGCTTGATCAAAATCTTGAGTTAGTTTTTTTTACGAATCCATAACTTGCCATATAAGTGGGCATCGATGGGTTTGTATTAGATGGGTGGTTGGTGGATGCGATTGTAGTTGAAAATAAAACGCCATTGTTCAATACTTTTTTATTTTTTTAGAGACATTTTGTGGTGTTTCTTGTATTTTTTAATTTACTTTTTTTGCATTATTTTTCGATTAGTACAGAAATTGACAAATGAGCAATTTTGATAATGTTGCAAAACGGCAATGCTGACCGGCGACATCTATACTTTAAACCAACGAAGTGCGAGATCTATCGAAAACACCTCAACTGGGCTATGCAGAGTAATACTAGGCAGTCAATTCGACGCCGCTCGTCCTTGTGATGTACTTTGCTTTCCATCGCTGAGGTTTGGAAACCAGTGAGTTATCCAAAGCTCACCTAAAGTTGGAAAGATGTTTCAGGTCTTCATTTAAATAAAATTTTTAAAATGGTCACCATAACTTTAAATTTCTCCTGCATCTGTTCTGCAACGCGGTTTTCACTCACGTGATAAATTAGCGGAGCCACCGTTGTATCCCGTTTTACCTCCCACGAAACCCGTGTAGTATTCTTTATTGTATGGCAATAAGCCTCAAAAATATCTATACTGTTTATATTGGCAATGGGGGCACCCTCAAGTTTTTATATTTGTTAAGCTTTTAAAAACAAATTGAAAGTTTAAAATTGATCAACTAGCACAATCCATAAGAAAGGGGTAAAGTTTATTGCTCCATAAATGCATTTTGTTTTATTTCGATATTAAAAGTGGCTTTGAGGGTTTCAAGGATTAAATGGCTGCTGTGTGCTCTACCCAACCATCGAAGCGAGTTAATTTATTTGAAAAAAAACACAATAAATTTATAAATTATTATTCTTTGGGCTTTTTTGTACTTATAAGAGAAACCACAACTTACAGTCGAATTGTAGTGATTGCTGAAAGTTATTAATCAAAACCTCAAGCTAATTAGCAGTCGATAGTTTCAAGCATCGTTGCATTTGGTTGGAAAGTTATTTTGTATTTCATAAGTGGAAGTGCAGCCTCTTGACATAATTTTAATTTCTTTGTGCAAAATGAAGTGGCTTAGCGGTGGTAAAGAAAGTTAATCAATATAAGAAAGAAGCAAGGAAGTGAACCAGGAAGCAAAATATCCTGAAGTTTTCTTTCCTTATTTCGTATATTGTTTGAGTAATATTACAAAAAAAATCTGTCCCTTTTTCTTTTACTTCGTTCAACATAATTATGAAATTATTTTGTTGAATTGTTGTTAGCAAAAGTCCAATAGTTATACACAATAAGAGAAAAAACGAATTTAAAATGCTTCGTTTTTGATTGGGGTTGTTCAGGGGTCGTGGAGTCTCTCGTGAGTGCATAAGAAGCATTGATGTGCCTTAAACACATTGGAACATTAAGAAATATTAGTCCATTTTTTATTATAATTTGGTAACCTAACAGTCTCTTGGACCGCACATTTACTGACCCAAAACTGCCGTGATATGGGACTCAATCTTCCCATCGTAAATAGCACTTAAGGTGGCGCTACTGTCTGTACCTTACGTGAGCCTCAACCAACTAGAATTCGTAGTCCTTCGCTGTACCTGCCTTGCACGCCACTGGTTAGTCACCTACGTCACTATTTTCCATTGTTGCGGGGTGAATCATTGGATCCTGCCATTTCAGTCGATCGGAATCAATTTTTGACCAGGTCCATAGTTCCTATTATCTTATATCTCCTCCTCCACTCATTGCGCGTGCATACGGAACCATAAATCATCCGAAAAATTTTCCACTCAAACAGTGCAAAGTGTCTTCGAACGGGATATTTTATTTGTTTTTTTTTTTTCTTTTGCCAAAAGAAGCAACGATTTGCAAGTTATTCTTCCTTTGATCATAGTGTCATATTGTTGCGATTCTAACGGATATCAGCAGAAAGGATCTTGTCGGCAATTTTGTCGAAACTGATTACAGAATGTGTTTTGAGGGTTCACCGTATCTTACTTAGCATTAACATTTTAAAACGAGAACAGATAACGATTAGCATTCGTGAAGGCATAAAATAGGGACGATTATGATTTTCAAAAGCAAAATGTCCATTAGAATGGTATAGCAGTGGAATAATATGACTGTCTTGAGGGACTCTGTTAGTTTACATATTCTATTATGAGAAATTAAGTACGATATGTTCCAAGTGAGTATCCATTCAGGAAACCCATAATTTGTTCAATGTATAGGTATATAAAATTATTTAGTTCGGCTAGAAAGAAAGATTAAAGTTAAACCCGAGTCAACTCACTAAATATGTTGGCTTAACCTTGGATCAACTAAAAAAACCTGTGTTTTTTCATCATGTTAGTTTTTTTAGGTTTGTCTGCATTCATTTTCATACCACTATAAAATAGTGCTTAATGAGTAAGCTGTGGATCATTGAATTTGGAGAATTAGATAATTCTGGCTTAACCCTCTACTGAGAAACTGGGCCTAATTGTGCATAGATATTGGTATTTAATTGGTTGGTGATTTGGTCAACTCAGGAGATTCATTGTCGTAGACCTTCGATCTCAAAATAAAATAATTAAATACATCTTGAGGACTATATTTTATCGCAATTTCTCGATAAGTCTCATCATTGTCTTTAACATTTTATGTAAATAATTACAACAATCTTAAGTTTAATAAAATGCACGACCGGATCGCATGTACTTGCTCTCATTTTCGATCACACTGTATGTAAAAGATTCTTATTTCGTTTTAAAGTCGTTTTTTACTTAATTTCTTATATACAAAATTGCTTAAATTTTGTTCTTAAAAAAAATTGGTATGACAATTTTAAATATAAGCTTGAAAACCAAATATTACAAAAAAATCGTATGTTATTTTTAAAATATTTTTTTTTCCAAGAATCAAAAAACCATTTTTCGAATATTTTGATATGCAGTATTATTTCGAATTTAAAGAACACCCTGTTCAAAAATTTTGGTCGAAATCCCTTGAGCTGCTTATGATAGAGTTGACAAAATTTTTGTATGAGATGTAACGGCACCACAAAACAAAACGAAAATATGTAACGTAATTTTTTGACCAAAATGTAGACTATACTTAAAGTAGTACACACATTTTTTTAAATCAAAATCATAAGAGCTGTTATCGAGATAATTAAGATGGTAAAAAAATTGCATGGCAAGCACCGTTAGCTTCGGGGCTAAAAAATCGATTGAAAACTCTATTTGAGATAATATCCTTAAACGCTGAAATACCAAGTTTGAGCAATATCGCTTCAGCCGTTTAGGCTATAGCTCGTTGTACAGACAGACAGAGAGACTGAATTGCGGTACCAAATTGTTTGGTGTTCTCTATCATCGGATTCTTGCCCTATAGTAGATACATATATATGTATGTATATCTCAATTAAAAATAGTACTATACAGGGTGGCGCACGAATCGTGCTACAATAAGAAATTTAAAAAACTTTTATTTTAATCGATTTCTTTTATTGGATAAAAAATTTAATTTTATTTTAAATAACTAATGGTTCTTAAAGATTATAGACCGCAAATGACCTCCACGCTCATCCACGCATATGCGGCACATGATCAGAAAATTGTTCATTGCGGCCTGAAGGCTTGAAATTGGGATCGCCTCAATTATTGTCTTAATGGACTGCTTCAATTCAGTCAAATTCCTGGGTTTCGTTTTGTACACTTCCTTTTTGACATAACCCCATACAAAAAAGTCTGGTGCAGTCAGGTCAGGTGACCTTGGGGGCCAGCGGGAATTGCAGTTTCTAGATATCAATTTGTTTTGGAATTTTCGTTGGTGCTCCGCCATAACTTGTGTGGCTACGTGTGCACTTGCTCCATCTTGTTGAAACCAAATCCTGCTGAAACGGATACGTCTTCGGCGAAGTTCTTGTTAAAAAAAACTCCTTCAACATCTTTAAATAACGGTCCCCATTGACAGTTTGTGTTACACCGTTTTCTTCAAAGAAGTATGGCAAGACAATATACCTTGATGAAACTGCGGACCATACAGTGACTCGTACTGGATGGAGTTCCGTCTCATGGAGCATTTCTGGATTAGCTTCACTCCATATACGGCAATTTTGCTTGCTAACATTGCCGTTTAAGTCAAAATGGGCCTCATCAGACATGAACAAACAATTTATCAGTGTGTTGTCTTCTTCGGCCATTGCAATCATTTTTCGGCAAAATTCCAGGCGAACAGGCAAATCCTGAGGGTTTAACTTGCTTATAATTTGGACTTTGTACGGAAACAAGTTGAAGTCATCATGATGTATCCGTTGTAATAACCGATTCAGAATAGCTTTTAACGGCCTTTAGTCCACAAAATTTGCGCAAATTTTGTGGACTAAAGGCCGTTAAAAGCTATTTTGAATCAATAATTCAATAAGTCCAATTAAATATAATGCTAAGTCTTCTACTTGGCTGAGTGATTTCAGTAGTATATAGAATTGTATTATAAAAAAAATACCTTCGTTGTAATAACCGTCTGCTAACTCCAATTTGGCCCGATAAGTTTCGAGTCGAAATACTTGTATTTGCCTGTATTGCCGATGCAACAGCCACGATTGTATCCTGAACCCGGACATTGGGATCTCGATGATACAGTCTTCGTTCGATGCTTCCAGATTCGGCAACATGTTCACCAGCCTCATAATGGTCCATCTACTTGGGGGAGTACCGTCAAACTCCAGCCTAAATTCCCTTTGGACGGAAATGGCGGACTGCAAAGAATGGTATCGCTGCACTATCCAAATTCTTTTTTCAGTGTCCCTAGTATTCATTTTGATAAATATAAATAGTAGCCTATAAAATAAAAAAAAAATAAGCCGATTACTTACACTGAAAAAAAGTTATTACGTTTTATTTTTGTAGCACGATTCGTGTGCCACCCTGTAGAAGAAGTTTAGGAACGATGATTGTTGGATATCGAAATTGAGGTAACTTTTAAATTCGTTAATAACAGCCTTACCGTATTCCTCAGCAACATGAAAACTCTGTGCGTGAAAGTCTTTAAGAGAAAGCTTTTCTATATTCCCATCTCAACACCACTTCATTGGAAAGTAAATACTTTCACGACTTGCTAAACTTTAGAGGAATATAGCTCAAATTTAAGAGACGTGCCATTTCTGCCTATACGGTAGCCCTTACAATGAAAGTTTCACCCAATTTTATGTTTTGTGCAATTTAAGACCCAAAGAAGATTTCTTTCCAATTTATTAGCGTATATGTCACCTATTTCTGACAAAATGCCTTATATCCTTGGGGAAGAGAATATTAGCATTGCAGGAAACAATCTGAATCGTTACCACTTACAAATTCGTATTAATATAGACTGGTATTAATAACCAAATTCGCTTAACAATTTTTTCCACTATTTTATTCGTTATTAAATAAAATTAATTATTTGCACATAAAGATAAAAAATGCTAACCGACCTCAGGGCAAAGTCCCAGCTTTAAAATTCATTGTTTTTTTGTTAAGCTATGCTAAGAAAGAAGAAATATGTAAATGAATTAGGTACTTGCTTACTAATTGAACTTATTTTTATCTATGAAGAGGTGTTATACATAAAGATTTCCCCAAGCCATGTTACACCAAGGATCACCATTATATCTACTACAATTTTATTCGCAAATGTATATTTTGAAATGAACAATTAAATAGAGCTTCGCATTCAGTATACAGGGGAAGTACATCCAAAATGACATATTTATTTATTTTATTTATTTATTTATTTATTTAACATATGAATCGATGTACATTGAGAATGAATTCTTATAAATAGTATAGGTAAATAATGGAAATAAAACATAATTTAACTAGTTTTTGTATTATAGCAAGCATAAGTATAAAGAATTAATAAATTGGTAATTTATAATTAATTGTTGATTTTATAATAAAAGTTTAGAGTTTTTAAATATTTTAGCGAGAAAATTCTTGTGGCATGTAGGCAAAAGTTTAAAATAAGAACTGTTTTTTTCAATTTTGTTCTTAAGTCACAATGGGAGATTATTCCATATTTCCACAGCGTGAATGAAAAACTGGCAACGAGAAACTTAACATATCAAATAAGTATAATGGATTTTTAATTCTTATAATTTTGACAAGTAAAGGCATACTTTTGAAGCGAAAAAAGCAACGAAGATTGTATCCAAGAATTTGACACGAATAACTAGATATATGATCGTATATTCGAAGGTTATATACAAATCTTGTTACAGAGTTAAATGCCAAGTTTAATTTACGAAACGATTCGAAGTCCAAATCGGAAAAAATTTCGCTGCCTAAGGTCAGAAGAGGAAGAATCAGAAACTTTACCAACTTTATTTTCACTTCAGATTGTAAAAAATTCCTTGAAATCAATAAACTACGGAAAGAAGCATATACTTTTCCAACTACACTGTTAATATGGTCCTTCCAGGTTAGATTATTGTTAAGAATTACTCCAAAGTTTCTTACTTTAGAGACCATTTTAACTACCTCTCCTTTCAGAATTAGGCAGGAAGTCTTCAAAATCAAGCCGTTGAGTATTGATTGGTATGCTCTTTGTTTTATTTGGATTTAATAAAAGTTGATTTTTATTTAACCATTCAAAAACAGAATCTAAATCTTCGTTTCTTCTTACTACTTCATCTTCAACGAGTCCTAATCGAAAGCTAAAAAATAATTGAACATTATCGGCATATATATAATGAGAACAATACTTCAAAACTTACGTAAGGTCATTAATAAATAACGAGAAAAGCAGAGGTCCAAGTATTGAGCCTTGTGGGACACCCCTCTTTAAATTTATGAACGATGAAAGTTTATCGATATGCCAGACAGCTTATGAGCGGTTTTCTAAATATGAATATATGAGTCGAGCTGCAGTACTGTAAAATTAAACTGCTCAATAAATTTTCTACACAAAATCATCGATTCCACCGAATCAAAAGCCTTCGAAAAATCAATCAGATTTAAAAGTGTTATTTTACTTTCTTTCTGAAGCTACTCGAATATCTTCAACTACTTTCAGAAGCTTTTTTATTAAGAAAAATTTATTTAGAGTATTTACCGTAATGTAATGTTTTTTATGTCATATTTCAATTCATTTTAAAATACTTTTTCATTTTGGAATATAAGTGCAAATAATAAAAAAATCATCGTTATTAAAAACCATTTTGTAGTATGGACAAGATAACATACATATAGCATATCTTGTTTCATTTTTCGAAATTAAATTAATTAATAGTCAGAATTTGTTGCTCGAAAAACCAAAAAGACAATCTTCTTAGAACTTCATGTGCTCAGCCAAATGTCTTTCAACATCAGGCGAAAATGTAAGCTTATATCTTTCCAGTCCTTTAGTTTTGGGACTTAAACTTGAATTCATAGCCAATACGTGCCTTTTTAGGTAGCGTGGGGACACCAAGCTTATAGCTTGAAGGACACCAAACACCTTAAATCCTAAAAGCCTTTCCATTTGGGTGTCCTTTACAGCTTCAATGGCCTTCTCTATCCACTCAACTCTCCAGGACTGACGATCCGTTGTCCTTTTACAATTATGAGGAATAATTGTTGGTTAAATTGAAACAATATTCGTGTACGTAGGTATGTCATTTTGTCCGTGGTCGGTGGTTATGGTATGTCATTTTGTCCATACCATAGTTTTGACAAAATTTTGTTAATAAATTTCATAAGATTCTGCTGCTATGGTCAATGTGAGTTTATATTATCAATTTTGTCGTGAACTATAGATATTGTCAATAAAACTAACAGAAAACTGCATAAACTCACTAAAATAAAAAAAAAAAAACTATCCAGAACGAATAAAAAATTATTTTCTTCTGAAATAATGTTTTGTTTTTTGCGACTACACATGGCTGTCAAATGAGACAGAATTTTCAAAGGATTTAACAAATTATAAAAGCCAACTAGTGACATTGCAGCGGATTGTATAAGTGTAGTAGATTTCAAGATAAGAGCAGTATGTCATTTTGTCCGTATATGTCGTTTTGGACGTACTTACCCTATTTTTGTATCGCTGATTCTTGTATTTCGCAAATTTTCAGTGACAATTTGCATTCGCAATTTAAAAGCATTGTTATAGTATATAAAATAATAATTTACGGCAATTTAAGTATTTTGAAAAGAAAATATTTCGCAAAACCGCAATTGCAAAATTATTGTACCTAATTGTTTTCAAATACTTAACAGATACATTTTCCCAAAATTTATTTTTCATGAAAGGAATACGATTGTTTTCAAATTTGCAAATGTTTATTGTTCTATCCCTGTTATATGTTCGAATTATTAATATTTTATTTTTAAAATTTTATAAATTGCGAAGAAACGAAATAAAAATTCCTGAGAAAACCAAATAAAATGAAAATGTTAGCAAATGTAAAATGCGGTTAATTAAGAATAACTGCAAATTCTTAAATATGATATGACAAAACCAGAAATAATCTTTGCGAAATGACAGTTGATATAGATTGCGAGGAATAATGCGAAAAGTGTGCAAAACCTGTTAACAAAATATTTATGAAAATTGCGTTTACAATTTATTTAAATCTATGCACTCCTTCATTAAAAAATGGCCCCCACTTAAAATTAAAGTTTGCTTAAAACATCACAAAACTTCTAGTGGGTGCTGAAAATTCGTAGTATCCTCGTGCAACTTTGATTCATAAAAGATGATCCCGTGAGTGCCATAAATTAAGAGTCCACCCGAACACCGAAACACCCGCTCGCTCTCCTCACCCGACACGATTGGTCTATGACAATTTATTTTGTAGTCCTTCGGAAATAACCCACACTCCTTCACCAGAGATATAGGACCAAAAAGTATCTATATAGGCACTTTCTCTCTTCCCAGCCGCCTATACACTGTCAGCTTCGACCATTCGGTTGATAATAATGCAAAATGCCGCAAGTGTTAATTATGTATCTGACAGGACTATAATTCAAGTCTTCGTTGCTCCAGCTTTACACTGCATCGTGGCTCTACCACCACCCTGTGCGTCTTCCTCGGCCCTTCCGCCCTTAGAGTGATGCTGGCTTTATACCCTTTAAACAGTTATGATATAGTAGGGAATATATAAATTTATGACAATTTTAATTGCCATTCGATTGTTGGTGTTTAAAAAAAAAAAACAAAAAAAAAACGAATAACCCAGACAACTGTGGAAATTGGACAATAATTTCCCAAAAATTCGATTTCAAATTTTTCACATTATTCTGCGAATTTTGTCTGTAGGTTTTTTAAAGGAAATTAATAAATCAAATATCCCCAAACGAAACAAAGCCTGGTGTCCTCAAAAAGTTCCCTTCCAACTTAATTAACTAAATAATAATTTAAATACGTTTACAATTCTGAGCTTACGTAGTAAGTTTCAAAACAAAGAACGTCAATCTGGAAGAATAAATCACAGTTTCCGGTTTTCAGTTTCATAAACAAAAGAGTGCCTCTGTCTCTTCGAGAGTCGGTACCGACATGCAGAAGCAACAGCAGCCAGCAGCTCCTCGAGCTCGAAGAACAATCCTCAGGTGAGTAATAAACCAAAAGAGAAAATTTATTTATTTCGTAAAAGTTTTTTAATTTCTTTTTCCATGAATTTTAATTCGCATTTTATGTTTCGCGTTCTGTTTATCTCATTTAAAGGAATTTTCTTTTTTATTTTTTTTTGTGTCTGTTGTTTGAACATTTTCTTGAAGACTCTGCAAGAATTTCTTCGAGTTGCGGCGCGGCGTCCATTGTAGGGCCTGCCTGCCTGCTGGCAATCATCACCCACAGAATAACAGTAGCTATACGAACAAGAGCGCTAGAGTTTGATGCATCCCATGGCGCGCACACGAAAGTCCTATATAATAATATACGGGGAAATTATCATAATGAGGTTGTATGAAAGAAGATGAGTATCCTCTGGGGCCGTTGAATAATTACGGAGTAACAAGAGTCCTTGTACCTACTCGTACAATATGATGAATGAAATCGGCAGACTGAGTAGCCCCACGTTCGCATTTCAGCATTGCAGTTGCATCCCAAGGGGTGCGTTAATAATTTTCTTTGCGCACTTTCTCGGGAATGGCAAGCAGATGTGACAAGCTAGGAATTTAAAAGGTTTTAAAGTGGATTTCAATGTGAGGTGGGGAAATATAGGCAAAGAACAAAGTTTACTCCTCTTTTAAAGGGCTAAGTGGAGGCTTTAAGCATTATGCAGGTCATTCTTAATGAAGGTCCATTCACACACACACAAAGTATTCAAATATATATACAAATATTTGTAGCTGGCGGTGTACGTAACTGAATTATGAATTTTTAATTTAGGAAATACCTTATTCATTAGCTGGAGACTAGGTTGACCTATTAAATATTACTTAAAAATAAAATAAAACGCGGGACTGGATCACACGTACCTACTTGCTCTTATGTTCGATCGCACCGCAATCACATGATTCTTAGTAGGCTGGCAACGAAACCGAGACTAGTCTCGGTCACATCTCGGTCTCGGTGCCCGAGGCTATTAGACCGTATTTATGGTACCGAAATTCGACGAGAGTCCCTCTGGTTTGGTTTCGATTTTCGCTAGAAGAAATATTTTTTTATTAAAATACTAGCGGACCAGTCGAATTTCGTCTCGCCCCAATTTAACGACTTCAAATGAACTGCAGAGCTATAATAAAACACAGATAGTCCAAATTTCAATGTGAATTTTTCAAATCGAATAAAATTCAGTAGATAGTGATAATATGAAAACAATGTTCTTCGATTTGTTTTCCGGCGCAAAAACAAACAACAAAGACCATTTACTAAGCTATCGTCGACGTCCTTTTTCTTCGCTGATAGTATTGCCCGTTCACAAATCCTATTGAGATTTTTATAATTGCTTGCAATGCCGAGTAATACTTTACTTTGCTGATGAGTTTATCCTTAGATGTTATTAATTATGCCAAGCGTCAGCAATTGCCTTGAGAATTCAGCAGCCGATGGGTCGTTTTGCAATGCGACTCTCATATTTGTGGTCAATTTCAACTTCTTGACATGCCGGCACAAAGACGGCGATTTCAAGCATGCATTAAATTCATTGACTGCAGTAGATTTTAGGATGACGGAAATCATTCGACGAAAATCTCCACTGACCAAAATCATATCCCCGCCAAATCATCTCGAACCACCTTGTAAGTCCTTCATTGTTCGATTAACTGCCTCGAAAGCTCATTTATGCGCCATAGTGCATTCATCCCAAATTATGATTGCTTTGCATTCTCGCATCAATTTCGATATCGCCGAATTATTGGTCATTGTGAACGTTATTGGCTTGTCAACCGTGAAAAAATTCATAGAAATCTTCAAAGCGGAATGTGCAATTCTACCACCTTTAAACAGTATGGCAGCAATGCCATAGCATGCAACAGGCAACGAACGAGATCTTGGCCGAATTGTTGCTATAATCAACTTAATAATAAAGCAGTAACACGAGTGCGATTTTTGGTTATAACTCCGGTTCTAGACATCGGACGGCAAAAATATTTCTTATATGGATTCTCCAAACTTTGTCCTAAGATCTTCTGAAAATTTCATTCAAAGCGACCAAGCCGAAAAAAAAGAATATAGCGCACAAACATAATTTGGATTGTTCCTTATATATAAGAATTAATTATTTTTTAGTATTCATGTTCAATTTTTATAATATTCACAAGATTTTTAGTGCGAAATATGCAATGCGCGTTAAAATATAAAACCACATAAATGTCCTATGTACTTCAAAATCCATAGAATAATGCGTACGATTTATGTATGCATTTCGTTGGAATAGAAATCGCCAATTTTTCAGAATTTGTCTTCCCTTCCAAAAAAAGGTGACTTTAAGACTTTTAGTTGACATTTGAAAAAAAGTATTACCGAAACGTGAAAATATAATTTGTTGTCCACCTGTTAAGTCATGATAAGAATGTCAAATTCTATTGAAGGATGGCTCCAATTTAAATTGGTAAGAACATCTCTACAAAATTCAAGTTTTACCTAAAAAAAAAATCGATTTTTTTTGCTCCAAGAATTTGGTTAAGAGGGACTGAATTTTTTCTATTTAAATGAGACTAACAAAAGTCTGGCCTTGTCTCGTCTCTCTGCCAGATCTAATACTTAGTATCAACGGCTAAATATATTTTAAAGGTAGATTGTTAATTAAGTTTTTATATTCAATTAAAAAAAAAAAAAAAACATTTTAAATTTCGATATTTTTGAGTATTTAACACTATAAATTTAAAAACAGGTTTTCGAAATATTGAATTTTCAATAAAAAAAAAATTCTCAAAAATCCAAAAAAAAAATATTTTTAGCAATTGCAGTATTATTTAGAGAGTCGATAGTCAAGAAAACTAACTTACAATCAGTATGTTAGGTAATGTTAATAACAAAATATGTATGTAAAAAACTGCTTGGACCAAATTATGGATGTACTTATAAACGGTGATTTTTTAAGAGCTTGGTTTTTGAAAATTCAAAAAAACACAGAAACTTGTAAAAAGTGAATGAAATTTTTATTTGGATCGATAAATCATTTTCTGCCATTTACTTTTTAAAAATAATTTCACTTAAATGTTGCCCGCGGCTACGCTACAGGTGGTCCATTCTGAAGGTCCAATTTTGGCAAACTTTTTCACACATTTCGGCCGGAATCTCACCAATGACGCGTTCAATGTTGGCTTCCAAGGCAGGAATCGTGTTTGGCTGGTCCCCATAGACAATAGACTTAACATAGCCCCACAAAAAATAGTCTAACGGGGTCAAATCACATGATCTTGGTGGCCAATTGACTGCGCCAAAACGTGAGATCAACTGCTCACCAAATTCGCCTCTCAATTGATGCATGGTTTCGCGTGCAGTGTGGCATGTGGCACCGTCCTGTTGGAACCACATGTCGACCGAGTTCAATTCTTGCATTTTCGGAAAAAAAATCTGTTATCATCGAACGGTACCTTTCTCCATTGACCGTAACCCTGCGGCCTTCATCGTCCTTGAAGAAGTACGGCCCAATGATGCCGCCTGCCCATAAACCGCACCAAACAGTGCATTTTTCGGGATGCATTGGAAGCTGCTGAATTGCCTCTGGCTGCTCTTCACTCCAAATACGGCAATTCTGCTTATTCACGTATCCATTTAGCCAAAAATGAGCCTCGTCGCTGAAACGGACGTAGCTTGCGAAACACATTTTTCACAGAGCACGAATTTTGATAATAAATTTCAATAATTTGCAAACGTTGTTCAGGCGCAAGTCTATTCATGATGAAATGGCAAACAATACTGAATCGAAATGTCAAATGTTCGTGGAATTTGTCATGTGTGATCTGTCAAAAATATAAACGTCAAAAACCAAGTAGCAAAAAAATCAGTTAGTAGTGCACTGATTTTTACTTGCGATATAGGTAGATACGATAGGGCGAGTTTTTCATTTGGAGAAAAAATCGAACTCGATGTTTTAATCAAAGTTGACATTACGATGGTAGAGAACACCAAAAAAGTGGATCCAAAATAGATTTTTGAATCGTTGCCTTAGCTCCAAAAATGACGGTACTTGCCATACAAATTTTTCTACCATATTAATTATCTCGAAAACGGCTATAAAGATTTTGACAAACATTGGTGTGAGTTATCCCTTGAGAATGGTCTACACTTTAAAATATTTTGTTATTAACACCATTTTATTGATTTTCGAATTTCTCATAACCGGCTCCACCGATTTGGATCAAAATTTTTATACAGGAGCTCCTTCGAATTCTACATAATACTACATTTCAAAAAATAGTTTTTTCGGATTATTGAAATTTTGCTTTTAAATTTATATTATTTAATATTTAAAATTTATATACCAATTTTTTTTAGAAAAAATTTAAGAATGTTTATATATATAAAAATTAAGTGAAAAACGACTTTAAAAATACATTTAGCCTAGACTTTTCCATTAAGAATCTTTTCCATATAATGTGATCGAACATATGAGCATGTACGTGCGATCCAGTCGTGCATTTTATTTAAATTAAAATCGTTACAGCCGTTTTCGAGATAATTCAGATGGTAGACAAAATTGTGTGGCAGGTGCCGTTATTTTTGGGCCTAAAATGTAATTGGTACAATTACCTAAAACGCAAACCCGAAAGTTTGATCAAAATCTCGAGCTGGAGTTCGCTATTTTGTATGCATAGTTCATAGCAAGAGTATAAAAAGAACATCAAGAGAAGAAAATAAAATGCACGACTAGATCGCGAGAACTTGCTCATTTTATGTTTCGCGTTCTGTTTATCTCATTTAAAGGAATTTTCTTTTTTATTTTTTTTTGTGTCTGTTGTTTGAACATTTTCTTGAAGACTCTGCAAGAATTTCTTCGAGTTGCGGCGCGGCGTCCATTGTAGGGCCTGCCTGCCTGCTGGCAATCATCACCCACAGAATAACAGTAGCTATACGAACAAGAGCGCTAGAGTTTGATGCATCCCATGGCGCGCACACGAAAGTCCTATATAATAATATACGGGGAAATTATCATAATGAGGTTGTATGAAAGAAGATGAGTATCCTCTGGGGCCGTTGAATAATTACGGAGTAACAAGAGTCCTTGTACCTACTCGTACAATATGATGAATGAAATCGGCAGACTGAGTAGCCCCACGTTCGCATTTCAGCATTGCAGTTGCATCCCAAGGGGTGCGTTAATAATTTTCTTTGCGCACTTTCTCGGGAATGGCAAGCAGATGTGACAAGCTAGGAATTTAAAAGGTTTTAAAGTGGATTTCAATGTGAGGTGGGGAAATATAGGCAAAGAACAAAGTTTACTCCTCTTTTAAAGGGCTAAGTGGAGGCTTTAAGCATTATGCAGGTCATTCTTAATGAAGGTCCATTCACACACACACAAAGTATTCAAATATATATACAAATATTTGTAGCTGGCGGTGTACGTAACTGAATTATGAATTTTTAATTTAGGAAATACCTTATTCATTAGCTGGAGACTAGGTTGACCTATTAAATATTACTTAAAAATAAAATAAAACGCGGGACTGGATCACACGTACCTACTTGCTCTTATGTTCGATCGCACCGCAATCACATGATTCTTAGTAGGCTGGCAACGAAACCGAGACTAGTCTCGGTCACATCTCGGTCTCGGTGCCCGAGGCTATTAGACCGTATTTATGGTACCGAAATTCGACGAGAGTCCCTCTGGTTTGGTTTCGATTTTCGCTAGAAGAAATATTTTTTTATTAAAATACTAGCGGACCAGTCGAATTTCGTCTCGCCCCAATTTAACGACTTCAAATGAACTGCAGAGCTATAATAAAACACAGATAGTCCAAATTTCAATGTGAATTTTTCAAATCGAATAAAATTCAGTAGATAGTGATAATATGAAAACAATGTTCTTCGATTTGTTTTCCGGCGCAAAAACAAACAACAAAGACCATTTACTAAGCTATCGTCGACGTCCTTTTTCTTCGCTGATAGTATTGCCCGTTCACAAATCCTATTGAGATTTTTATAATTGCTTGCAATGCCGAGTAATACTTTACTTTGCTGATGAGTTTATCCTTAGATGTTATTAATTATGCCAAGCGTCAGCAATTGCCTTGAGAATTCAGCAGCCGATGGGTCGTTTTGCAATGCGACTCTCATATTTGTGGTCAATTTCAACTTCTTGACATGCCGGCACAAAGACGGCGATTTCAAGCATGCATTAAATTCATTGACTGCAGTAGATTTTAGGATGACGGAAATCATTCGACGAAAATCTCCACTGACCAAAATCATATCCCCGCCAAATCATCTCGAACCACCTTGTAAGTCCTTCATTGTTCGATTAACTGCCTCGAAAGCTCATTTATGCGCCATAGTGCATTCATCCCAAATTATGATTGCTTTGCATTCTCGCATCAATTTCGATATCGCCGAATTATTGGTCATTGTGAACGTTATTGGCTTGTCAACCGTGAAAAAATTCATAGAAATCTTCAAAGCGGAATGTGCAATTCTACCACCTTTAAACAGTATGGCAGCAATGCCATAGCATGCAACAGGCAACGAACGAGATCTTGGCCGAATTGTTGCTATAATCAACTTAATAATAAAGCAGTAACACGAGTGCGATTTTTGGTTATAACTCCGGTTCTAGACATCGGACGGCAAAAATATTTCTTATATGGATTCTCCAAACTTTGTCCTAAGATCTTCTGAAAATTTCATTCAAAGCGACCAAGCCGAAAAAAAAGAATATAGCGCACAAACATAATTTGGATTGTTCCTTATATATAAGAATTAATTATTTTTTAGTATTCATGTTCAATTTTTATAATATTCACAAGATTTTTAGTGCGAAATATGCAATGCGCGTTAAAATATAAAACCACATAAATGTCCTATGTACTTCAAAATCCATAGAATAATGCGTACGATTTATGTATGCATTTCGTTGGAATAGAAATCGCCAATTTTTCAGAATTTGTCTTCCCTTCCAAAAAAAGGTGACTTTAAGACTTTTAGTTGACATTTGAAAAAAAGTATTACCGAAACGTGAAAATATAATTTGTTGTCCACCTGTTAAGTCATGATAAGAATGTCAAATTCTATTGAAGGATGGCTCCAATTTAAATTGGTAAGAACATCTCTACAAAATTCAAGTTTTACCTAAAAAAAAAATCGATTTTTTTTGCTCCAAGAATTTGGTTAAGAGGGACTGAATTTTTTCTATTTAAATGAGACTAACAAAAGTCTGGCCTTGTCTCGTCTCTCTGCCAGATCTAATACTTAGTATCAACGGCTAAATATATTTTAAAGGTAGATTGTTAATTAAGTTTTTATATTCAATTAAAAAAAAAAAAAAAACATTTTAAATTTCGATATTTTTGAGTATTTAACACTATAAATTTAAAAACAGGTTTTCGAAATATTGAATTTTCAATAAAAAAAAAATTCTCAAAAATCCAAAAAAAAAATATTTTTAGCAATTGCAGTATTATTTAGAGAGTCGATAGTCAAGAAAACTAACTTACAATCAGTATGTTAGGTAATGTTAATAACAAAATATGTATGTAAAAAACTGCTTGGACCAAATTATGGATGTACTTATAAACGGTGATTTTTTAAGAGCTTGGTTTTTGAAAATTCAAAAAAACACAGAAACTTGTAAAAAGTGAATGAAATTTTTATTTGGATCGATAAATCATTTTCTGCCATTTACTTTTTAAAAATAATTTCACTTAAATGTTGCCCGCGGCTACGCTACAGGTGGTCCATTCTGAAGGTCCAATTTTGGCAAACTTTTTCACACATTTCGGCCGGAATCTCACCAATGACGCGTTCAATGTTGGCTTCCAAGGCAGGAATCGTGTTTGGCTGGTCCCCATAGACAATAGACTTAACATAGCCCCACAAAAAATAGTCTAACGGGGTCAAATCACATGATCTTGGTGGCCAATTGACTGCGCCAAAACGTGAGATCAACTGCTCACCAAATTCGCCTCTCAATTGATGCATGGTTTCGCGTGCAGTGTGGCATGTGGCACCGTCCTGTTGGAACCACATGTCGACCGAGTTCAATTCTTGCATTTTCGGAAAAAAAATCTGTTATCATCGAACGGTACCTTTCTCCATTGACCGTAACCCTGCGGCCTTCATCGTCCTTGAAGAAGTACGGCCCAATGATGCCGCCTGCCCATAAACCGCACCAAACAGTGCATTTTTCGGGATGCATTGGAAGCTGCTGAATTGCCTCTGGCTGCTCTTCACTCCAAATACGGCAATTCTGCTTATTCACGTATCCATTTAGCCAAAAATGAGCCTCGTCGCTGAAACGGACGTAGCTTGCGAAACACATTTTTCACAGAGCACGAATTTTGATAATAAATTTCAATAATTTGCAAACGTTGTTCAGGCGCAAGTCTATTCATGATGAAATGGCAAACAATACTGAATCGAAATGTCAAATGTTCGTGGAATTTGTCATGTGTGATCTGTCAAAAATATAAACGTCAAAAACCAAGTAGCAAAAAAATCAGTTAGTAGTGCACTGATTTTTACTTGCGATATAGGTAGATACGATAGGGCGAGTTTTTCATTTGGAGAAAAAATCGAACTCGATGTTTTAATCAAAGTTGACATTACGATGGTAGAGAACACCAAAAAAGTGGATCCAAAATAGATTTTTGAATCGTTGCCTTAGCTCCAAAAATGACGGTACTTGCCATACAAATTTTTCTACCATATTAATTATCTCGAAAACGGCTATAAAGATTTTGACAAACATTGGTGTGAGTTATCCCTTGAGAATGGTCTACACTTTAAAATATTTTGTTATTAACACCATTTTATTGATTTTCGAATTTCTCATAACCGGCTCCACCGATTTGGATCAAAATTTTTATACAGGAGCTCCTTCGAATTCTACATAATACTACATTTCAAAAAATAGTTTTTTCGGATTATTGAAATTTTGCTTTTAAATTTATATTATTTAATATTTAAAATTTATATACCAATTTTTTTTAGAAAAAATTTAAGAATGTTTATATATATAAAAATTAAGTGAAAAACGACTTTAAAAATACATTTAGCCTAGACTTTTCCATTAAGAATCTTTTCCATATAATGTGATCGAACATATGAGCATGTACGTGCGATCCAGTCGTGCATTTTATTTAAATTAAAATCGTTACAGCCGTTTTCGAGATAATTCAGATGGTAGACAAAATTGTGTGGCAGGTGCCGTTATTTTTGGGCCTAAAATGTAATTGGTACAATTACCTAAAACGCAAACCCGAAAGTTTGATCAAAATCTCGAGCTGGAGTTCGCTATTTTGTATGCATAGTTCATAGCAAGAGTATAAAAAGAACATCAAGAGAAGAAAATAAAATGCACGACTAGATCGCGAGAACTTGCTCTTATGTTCGATCATATCGTATGCAAAAGATTTCTATTAAAAATCTAAATATATTTTCAGTCGTTTTTTATTTCCTTTTGTATATACAATTTTTTTTAAATTTTTTTCCAAAAAAAAACTTATGGCAATTTTAAATATTTAGTTATATTAACTTAAAAACAAAATCATCCGCCCGTTTTCGAAATATTGAAAATCCAATAAAAAAACATTTTTTTTAATCCAAAAAATATATTTTTTGAAAAATTTGGTATGCAGTTTTATTTATAATTGGAAGGACCACCTACCTAAAAATTTTGATCGAAATCCGTCTAGCCGTTTATGTGAAAGTTCAAAATAAAAAAAAAGGTTGTAAGGTAGGTACTGTTAATAACAAAATATTTAAATAAAACTGCTTTAGCCGTTTAGGCTTGTTGTATAGATAGACAGACCAGACAGGCGGAATTGCGGGACCCACTTTTTTGGTGTTCTACTTAATGGAACGATTTTAGCGAAAGAAGACAATCCACATCCAGTTCATCAAGATCCAGATCCACTACTCGGAGTAGAATATACTGACGCAACTATACAAAAGCTGGAGAAGAAGCAGGCCACCGCGCCGGTCATGTTGGAACGCTGAACTTGCAACTGAAAAGACGCACGCATGCATTAAACAATAAATTAATCAACCAAATATGAGTGGAAGAAATATTCACGGATGGCTGGAGAATCATCGATAACAATTACATGAATTTTCAACAAGAGAGCTTGATCACAAACTCTATCAAATGCCTTTGAAATATCAAGCGCAATAGTCTTACTTCCTCCGAAACGATGTAAAGATTTGTGGCACTGTTCTGTGAGATATACTATCAGATCATCAGTGGTCCCATAACTACAAAAGCTATATAGCCGGTCATTAAGGAGTGTTCTTATTTCCCAAGCTGATAATATATCAGCTTGTCCATGACCTTGAAAGAAGAGACGTAAGTGCAGGCTGAACAAAAGTTCGGAAAGATACCAGTAGAGTAGGACAGATGGAAAAGCTTCCGCAGTACCGCAGTGGTTTTGCTAGTGTTGAAGAACACCTCTTCTGAACAATTATGGAGATACTATCTGGGCCAGCCGATTTGTGATTGGCGAGATCTCGAAACACTCTAGCAACTGTTCCAGTACGAAAGAAGATTCTTCCCATGAAATGGGCTTCTTTACGTGAGCTGACAAAAGTTTTGGTCATTAAAGACGAGCATTGTAACCAAAGCCATGTTTCGTTTTTCTTCCATTTTATTGCGGGCTTGGAAAAACATACTTATTATTGTTTTAACCAAAACGGCTCTAACGAATTGTATACAATTTTCAGAGGGAGTGTTTTTCTAAGCCCCAAGAACTGGTCTAATACTCTCCTGTTATTGATTGTTTGTACTGAATTGAAATGTCAATTTTTCGCTAATTCTCCATAAAAACACAAAAAACACCCCTATTAATAAAGGGAAGTTTTTATAAATGCAATAATAATAGTTTCAGTGATTTTTTGACGTTTGACTTGCTGATTTGACGTTTTAAGTTGACGTTTGTATTTCGGTGGAAGCTTAATTAAAGCATATATAATTGTGTTAGGTTTACACTATACGATTTTAGGGTTGCTTCTTAAATCTGAATTCTTAAGTCACTGAAATACGAGCGGAACATACGGATGTTTTTTGTTAGTATAAGGTATAGTAAGTGATAATTTTAGCTAGGTACTATAAATAAATCATACATTTTTTGGGATGGATGAATGTCGTTTTGAAATGTTTTGGTTACGATTTTCAGTCCGGTTTCATTGACCTAAATTTCTCACAGGATTTCCCTAATTTGCATTAACCTTCGACAATAATCATATTCAAACAACTTTTCTCAAAAAAATAATCCACACTATTTTTTTTTACAAACACCATTGAAATAGTCCTCACTATTTCAATTGGGAATGGTTATGACTTGATCAGTTTGTATTGCTCGGGTAAATGTTGCGGAAAAGTATTGCAATAGTAATCATTTCAGGTAAGTCCGATGCTTGGTATTTTTGTCACTTGGCTAATTATTGGGCTCGATACGTAATAGAGTAACATATGCAGGCACCACTGTCCTTAAAAAAACCTCTCTACGTGCACAGGATATCCCAATACTACTGCTATATCACTCTTATCAACAGTAGATAATATACATTGCATTCAGAAATAGAAAGGAGCAGAACTTACCTTTACTAGGATTTCTATAATTTCCAAACATATTTCTTTGAGAATTAGATAACATAAAAAATAAAAAAAACAACACTTGTTTTTTGTTTTAATTTTTAAAAAAATCGAGTTATTTTTTTCTCTTTTATTATTAAAAGTTTTTTAATTTTATGTTTATAATACAATTTTACAATATTCTTTTTTTTATTTAAATTTTATTTTTTTTTATTTTCGTGACAATATGATAATAATAGTTGGATTTGGTTTTGGTTAAAATAATTTACCATGCATAGCATTTATGTACCACAACAGAAATATTCAATAATAATTCAATATATTTATTAGGGATAGTTGTTGTTTTTCGTTTAAATTTATTTTTATTTTATTTTTTTAAATTTATTTTAGTTTAATTAAAAACAAAATAAAATATCCATTGGGCTCGTATAAAAAACTACTGCATATGTGTATATAATATGTAAAGTAAATTACCGTGCTGTTATATACACGAAAAAAAGTTAAAATAAATACAAACAATAATTAAAATAACATACCTACCTAGTTGGCTTTGTTTTTATTTTTATTCTAATTATTTTACTTATTACACTTTATCTTGGGATAGATACATGTATCTTTTTCATTAATTTGAATTATATTTTTTTTTTATTCAAAGAGATGATAAATGCTATTAAATATTTAGTCTTCTTGTTAGATACTATAGCGTTTTATTTAAGTTTATTTTTTTTGTTCTACCAGGTAACACATTCATATTTCTATTTCTTTTTATTATTGTTTGTTTTAATATTTTAGCAATAATATTTTGAAAAATAATTAAATTAATAATTTTAATATACCTAAGCATTTTTGTTGGATAGTTTTAAAGTTTTTTTTATAATAAATTTTATTTATTAGTTAATATTTTTTTAAATATAATAATATAATATATATTTCAAATATTTAATAATAACATAGTAATAGGCAAAACTGGCAACGAAATTTATTTTGTATTAGTATTTTTTTCTTGTATTCAACACCTATGCATTAAAGTTACTTTTTTTTTGGTTTTTAATTTTAATTATATTAGCTGCTATTATAGCGATTATTATAGTTTTTTTTTTTTTTACATATTTTTGCTAGAATAACGGTAATAGTTTCCATTTTCTATAAAAAAAATTCCATTTCAACAAATTATACAAACACAAATGGTATTATTCGCCGTATTTTTGGATACTAAAGAACGTTAAATTTAAATTTAAAAATAAAAACAAAAACATTTTATAAAGATTAAAAATTTAAAAAAAAATTGAAATATGTGTATGTTGACTTTTTGCAATTCCTCAATAACAAATTGACTAAGTTTGTGACGGGTGTTTTTTTAGAAGTGTGATTTTCAAGAAGAAATAAAACGCATATAATTTAATATTTTATCGATTACACTATAAGAATTTAGCTTTATTATAAAGATAAGGGTTGCCATTATGTATTAAAAATGATTTACAATTTTCAACCACTTTTTGCAGAATTGGGGCCGTATGTCAGCAATAACGCGCCGAATATTCTCTTCCAAGGAGTTAAATCGCACGATCTTGGAGGCCACGCCATCCACAGGCTTACGACGCGAGATAATGCGCTCACCAAAAGTTTCATTCAATAAATTGATTGTTTCGTTGGCTTTATGACACGTAGTGCTGTCTTGGTCGTCCACATCAACATCCTCCAATTCAGGCACGAAAATGTTATTAATCATGGCTCTATAGCGTTCCCCATTGACAGTAACATTATGGCCGGCTTCATTTTTGAAGAAATATGGACCATCTGTCCATAGACCACAA
Source organism: Philhelius pedissequus (assembly GCA_910595825.1). Lineage (NCBI taxonomy): Eukaryota > Metazoa > Arthropoda > Insecta > Diptera > Syrphidae > Philhelius > Philhelius pedissequus. Next base: position 333,153,869 of record OU343160.1, read on the forward strand.
CAAACAGTGACTTTTTGAGGATGTAACGGCTTCTCAACAATGGCTTGTTGATTATGATCACTCCAAATATGACAATTTTGCTTATTAATGCATTTTGAAATGGCAAACCAAACTGACCATAAATCAATTGACAGCTGTCAAAGAGACCAACTCCAAAAAAACTATTGTCAGATTGAAAACCACACGTCTAAAAAAACATCCGTTATTTAAAAATTTTATGTCATTTTAGGGTGCTATTATTATGAATTGTATTTTGTTGTTCACCCCAAAATTTTTGAAATTTCATTCTCCAGTAATTGTAGATGAACTCAATAAACTTCCCTGCAGTATTTGCATAAATTACCTACAATCACGAAGTGCACAAAATAACATTAAAACAAAAGGGAGAACCGTTATAGGTGAGTTAAACTTATGGCGTTTTTATTTGGCAATCCGGAATTCTTCTCCCATCTGGGATCCCAACTGAATACTTTTGTGTAATTCTGACGATTCTAAATTTAAATGATATTGTATGTATGGAAGTTATTGTGTACGTGGAAATATTTAAATTCTAAAAAATGTATGTTGCACAATTATAATACCAAAAATGACAACAGTAGAATTAGACGTTGAAGTATATGAATGTGTGAGTGCTTCTGTGTCCGATTCTGATTTCAAAATCAGAAGCAAAATTCTCTTCGTTTCAGAATTATAACTGTCATTTTTTCTCAAGTGAACACTTTTAGAATAGTCCGGAATGCTTCCGGCCGGATTGCCAAATAAAAACACCATTAGTAAATGGCACAATTTTGTGTACCAAAAAGATAAATATTAATTATCTCAAAAACGGCTTTCACGGTTTTGATGTATAGTCTACATTTTGGTCTAAGAAAAATGATTTAACCAAAATTAACCTGTGTGTATGATTGGTCTTCGAAAAAGCCTCTAACGAGCGCGAGAAAAAAATATAAAAAAAATACATTTATTTAAATCTACCCACTGTCACGCCCACTATTTTATTTCATTGTTTCTTGAAAATGGCTATAATTCTTAATGACTACTCAAGTGATTTGGATGACATTTTCCGAGTTTGTTCTTTTGTTCAAACTGCAAGCGAAAAATTGAAAACAAAAATATTTTAGTAAAATCCACCCACCATCACGCCTACATTTATCTTTTCTTGGTTTTTCGGAAATGACTTTATCGATTTGGATAAAAATTTCAGAGTTTTGTTTTTTATGGGCGAGGAAAAAAATAAACAAAACAATTTTTAGTAAAATCCGCTCACTACTACGCCTACCTTTCCTATTGCTTAGTTTTTCGAATGCAACTAAAATAATTTTAATGAAATTTTAATAGTTTATTTGTATCAATAACAAAAATTAAGAATTCGGTTTTAGTAAAGTCCGCCTACAGCCATGCACACTTTTATAATTTCTTGGTTCTTTGGACACTGCTCTACGGATTTGGAAGAACATCTAAGAGTTTTCTTATAGCAAGAACAAAATTCAAAAATATTATAATTAGATTCCTTCGCTGTCACATGCACTTACCTTTGTAACTTCTTTTGTTTCTCGGAAACGACACAAACGATTTAAAAGAATTTTTTCAGAGTTTATTTTAGTAAACAAAAATGAATTAAATTAATAAATTAGAGTAACGCGCAGCTCACGGTATTAGTGCATTAGACAACGGAGTAATTTCGTAAGTATTTTTCTTTAACAATATCAAAAAAAAAAAAATAGGGCCAACTTCACGTTTATAATTTCTGAGTAAGTATTTGGATCAATCTATTTTTTAAAATTTTAGATAGAAGATTTAATTTACTATAAAATGTTCTTACACAGATTTTTTAAATTAGACTTGAAGTTTGGAATATCTTTCCTAGTGTTTCAAAAAGTGATCAGTGTGGCCATTTTATCGACAATTTTAATGGTTTTACCATTCTTAACAAAAATACTGTTTCATATTTTTTTGTATTATAAATGATTTTCTTCTTATTATCGAATATCGATTTCGGTCGACCGTTCCGTATCTCATTGTGATCATTATCCTACCATATCTAGACCAGCTTTTTGCACAAGCCTTAAATAGAGCGTGACAAGTCCAGAACTCACCGACAGACAGTAAAAACTCGCTGATTTCGTAATCGCCATGATTATATTAACAAGAGATTCGTCGTACAACAAGCTTTCATTTAGTCAACACTGAATTGAGTTATTATTGCGAACAAAAATTATTCAAAATCCTTGTTCATTTTAAGGATATTCATAACCATTTTATTGTGCGCACCATTAAAAAAGTGAAAACCTTTAAACCTTTCTATTTCTTAATTTCTACAAAAAAAAAATAAAAACTAAGAATTATAAAAACACAAAGACTATAATAATAATAATTAAAATCAATGAACTCCAGGAACGTACCTTTAGTATCCTCCTGCTCTTACCAACTTCTCCGATTTTAAACACTCTGAACTTAAAAGGACATTTTATTTAAAAAGCGCTTAAATCAAAAGAAAATTATTCAAACAAAAAATTTTGTTTTGTGTAAAAAGCATAAAGATTTAGCTGCTGTTGTTCGTTTTTTTGTTGTTGTTTTATTTCTGTATGTATGTATCATGTATATATGTATTTTTGAAAACGTATAGCACGATATAATAATAATAATATCTAAAGCATAAAGACAATAACAAAGCGCACCATTTCGTTTTCTACATTATATTCTTCTGATGAATTTATGTGTTTTCCTTCTTATTATTTTTTTTAACTATTCACAAGTACGTTCGCGCATCCTTTTTAAGGATAATGGAAAATATTTCTATAGTGTAAGTGTTTTTTGTTTGTTGGTGGGTGGTTTTTTTTTTTAATTTTCTTTTTTTTGTGTGTAATTTAAAATAACACCTGGATAGTTCTTGGCTTGGTGTGTTCAGAAATCACTGATCTCACCTTCTGTCTCCGGATACGTACAGGTGAATGGATTCATCAGCCAGTTGCAGAGCGACGACTTGTCCTGGCGTTTTTTCTTCACCATGACTATTCGATTGTGATGCTCCTTTGAGAGTCCGGAGGTGAAACTGGATTCATCACTATCCCTTACTGTGGCCACACTATGGTATCCGCTTTCTGCTCGTCGTGATATGCCAGAATGCTTGGAAGTTCGTGGTGTGGATGAGTCATGACCACTGTCGTAGGCTTCCGATGAGGTGTTCAATGGCAGCAACGGCAATTGGCTTTGGGCAGTGATGGGCAGGGCGGTGATGTGGTCGTGATCTAATGATGGCCGTTTCGAAAGTAGAGCGGATTTTTCATCGACTTCCGTCATTTCGTCCATTTCGATGAATGCCTTTTCGGCTTTGGGAAGATTTGGGTCGGAAGCTCCGTCAGGATGTCGCAAGGATGCATATTGCTCCATGCCGGCTATTTGCATGATTCCATTTAGGCTTGGCAGGGAACATTGACTGGGGCTGCGCGAGGGTGGCCTGAAAAAAAAATATAAAGGGAAATATTTGTTTGACTTTTGTGAGTACCATCAGGAGGTTGGGTTCAAAGGGAAATATTTTAAATTAAAAGTGAGTTCGTATGTCCGTTTTGAATATGAACTGGGGGATGTGAATGAATATTCTTTTAGTTTTTAAAAGAAATAAGCTTACCGTGGACTAGGCGGGCGATATGGAGGCTCACTACAAACACTGCCGGGACCAGTGTTAAATCGATAGGCGGGTTCACTATACACACTACCGACATCACAACCTACTCGGAAGACAGGGGTTACTTCAGCCATTGCCAGTTGAGATGTGAAAATCTCCCGAAGACGCGCCAGTTGATCAAATTGGTTCCTGGAATATATAGACAGTCAATACTTTCACATTCGAATTTTAGTTTCCGAACAGCCTACCTCGTTCTTTCACCCATCGCACAATCGCTGAACGCATCTCCACCTGCATGAAAACTGGACATATCACAATGGCTCAAGGCGGCCAGAGGATGTTCACTATAAGAAAAAAAAATGATTCATATTAGACTTGAAAGTTCAAGAAACCAATTTTTTTTTAAAACTCACCCTCCCATTGTCCTTGCAATTTCTTCCTCGGTCACTTGCAATCCGCAGTCTGACATTCCATAGTTGTGCTGTTGTTGCATCATCTGCTGCTGGTGGTGTTGCTGCTGTATGTGTAAACTCTCCCTGGAAACATGCCTCGAAAGTATCCTGTGTAGGCTTTCGTGAGAGATTTCCCTAGAGCCAAGAGGTTCAAGGAGTGGCAACGCTGGAGGCACTTCCGATGGCCCACTATCTTGATCTTCTTCATCCTGGTTGTCCTGATGGCCAGGACCGCCGACCCCGCCTCCACCAAAAGATCTCACAGATCTATCCGAATGTAAGTCAGTCTCGTCTCTATTATGAAAATGTGATTTGGCACTGCCACAGCCCCCACTGCGAACTCCGCAAATCTCTGCCGGCGCCGAGGCATTTGTCGTACTAATCGCTGTCGTCAATCCCGGACCCATTGGATGCACCATGTCCATGTTACTCTCCAACGAATGCTGGTCGTCTTCGGACTTCTGCTTGAACTGGGCCAAGTGATATGTTAGGTTCCTTAAGTGCTGTTGTTGCTGTTGAATTTGCATTTGCTGTTGTCCTTGATGGGTGGGCGAGGAAGCTGCCGACGACTGGAAAACTTGCGACGATTGATTCTCCACCCATTGTCGGATCATGGTCTTTTTGTGCGAGTCCATGAAGCCGTAGCCCACTGCTTGAGTTGGGGTTGCTGGTAAATTGCCTGCGGTAAGGGAACGCGCCGATTGCGACTTCGGTCCATCTACCCACGTTTCGCACTGCTTAACATGGTTAATCTCTCGCATTAGATGTCTGGCTTCGGCGACTTTGGCTCGGGACACGCGTGGTCCATCAATCCATTGCTCTTCGGTAATTTGTCTCAGAGGACTATCAGGATTGACGGCGGCCGGATTAGAACTTGCACTACCAACGGCTGGCCTTCGAAGGGGTGAACCTTTAGGAGAGGGTACATTGGAGCCTTTGCTCAGGCCAGAATGTCGAAGGGTACCAGCAACAATTTTTGGCGACGATGCTGAGTGGGGTATTGTTTTCAGACTATGCACAGGCGAGAAGAACTGAGCCGGAATTGTGGTTTGGTCACCAATTCCACCGATTGCAGCATTCGGAGGTGTAGGACTAGAGCTCGTGGTATGGTTGCGTTTTAGACTGTCCGTTCGATTGGCTACCACAGGACTTTGAGCTGCAAACATTTGAGTAAATTTTTTTAAAATCAAAATTGACAGTGGGGTCGTTTAAACTTTTTAAAAATCAGTTTTCATAATCATTTTATTGAGAGTTTTTTTTTTGGTCAAGACTGCACCTTCCCGGACATTAGTAAAGAAACACATTTTAGGATAATGACACTTACGTTTTTGAGAAGCGGTCTTTTTGGCTGGTATTTTGGAAGCTCCCGAACCCGTCGTCGTTGTTGCTCCTGAAGGCTTCTCAGCACCACTGCCCTTCAGCACCTTATTCATAGCACAACGATTGTCACCACTACTCAGCGAGGGCAAATACACAGGCGGGTGTTCGCCATCAGTAGCATCGTCGCACGGTCCCATATAAATGACTGTATCTGCCGATAAATCAGAACTTGATGGATCGGGTCCCTCAGATGAGCCGGCAGATTGATGGCCTAAAATTGAACGTTTATTTGGGGGTTAGCCTTTAATATAGATATGGATATTGGACATTTAGGAACAAATTGTAGTTGCTGTGAATCAGAGATACAGTATCTCTAAAATACACACGCACACCAAAGCCAGGACATGAGCAATTTTTGGAACAATTCCAGCAATTCCACATTCTCCTGGGAGTGTGTGGGATGGAGAGAGGGTGAGAGAGGAATGGTGAACTGGATATGGAACCGAACTTGGACATTTTCTCTGATTTATACCTGCATTAACGGGCAGCGCTTTATCCGATGAAATTGGGAAACGATGTTTCCGTCTCCGCATCCTGTGTATCCTTGAGGCTAATTGGATTGTCGTTAGTGCATCTGAGTGTGGCTGCAAGAAGAATAGAGAGACAAAGCGTCAAAATATATATGACTGATGGAAAGGGTAAGAGTGTATGCGGTATAAAGTATAGATATATGAATGCGTTACTAATGAAGGAGCACTCACCTGTGTGTGTGAGACATGGGCCATAATGGCGACATGGCATGTTAACGGTGCAAGGCAGTCTTTTAACAACGGCGTCAAGGGATGATCCTTGTTCGGTGGATGCCGTTGACCACTCAGTATCGCCAGTAGAATGTTGCCGATGCCGGACAGCGGTAGACCGCCATTTCGATTTGCACAACCCCCCAAATCGATTAGATGCAAACGACTTCGTCCTCCCGCCACTATAACAACATGCAGAGAAAATACATCAGAAAATAGAATGCCACACATGTGATCAATCATGCTAATTGGAAGGACCTTTATGCGACTAAATTTACCTCCTCCTTTTCGCGATAAGCTGTACTGATAGACATGCAATGTGAATATCATGGCGGGCTCCAGTCCGCCCTGAGGTCGTCCAGCTAGGGCTGCATCTAGGAACAGGGCTGCGCGCTCGGCGGTGGGTGCTCGCAATTCAGTCGGTCCGCCAAGGAAGTCATCACGCAAATAAACTCCAGGCGAGTCGTCGGATTCTGAGAAAGAAAATTACACAAAATTTGAAAATCTAAAATGTCATTTGGGGTTGCATTTTGGATTATATTTTTGTTTACACTACAGTTGCAGTTAGCAGTTTGCTATATATTGCCGCTGGGGTATTGTACGAACAAGTTGAAGTAATGAGTGTTTGCGTGCGATGTGGCAGCAATTACACACTTGTATTCACACTTGTTTAACCTTACTGTTGCCATCGCAGTTGCTTAGGGATGCATGCATGGGCTAGCCATTCATTTCATTGTCATATCGCATAAGCTGCAGCGAACTGCACCACTGGGGTTGTTTTTGTGAAAATAACCAGTTGCAATATAATGTTAACAATAATTGAAAAATTACACAAGCTGAGTTGTGTTTACTCCAGCATTTTGATAAATGGAATTCGTCCTTTTTTCTTACAAGTAATAAGGGCATTTGAAATTTAGATAAATGTAGTTGGCTTTTTGCGCTACAAATTTTAGCGGGGTGGAACGGGATTAGCTTACATTAGGAGGCCGTTTGGGGTTATGTTTTTTCTTGCTAAATATTTGGATACAAATTTTAATTTAAATGGTACGGTGGATCGTAATTGCGTATCAAATAAAATTACGTTTTCATAGTCACCTTAAAAAAAAACTGTACGTCGGCATTATGTTTGTTTTGCATGAAAGGTTAACAAAGCATGGTAGTACTTACTTGTTGGTAAGCAGGCAGCGTTTGGGGCAAAGGTTGAGATCTTATCAGCGTTGCCACAAAGAAAAGAATATTGATGGCATTTCTGATTGCCATTTCCAAAAAGTGAGGGAAAATACTCGTCCGAAATTTTTTTTCAAAAAAAAAGTTTAACAATTATTAGTCAACTTAAACATTTATTGATATGTACCCCAATTACACGCCGCGAAACACTGTACCTTTACATTGTGTCGATGAGAACATAAATCATGTGAAAACGAGATATACGGATTCAGTACTTCGAGAAACATTGGGCCGGTATAGTATGCTGACATAGAGTGTTAAAAGATTCGGAATGGTCTACCGAAAGGGTTAAATGTTTTTTTTTGGAGTTTGCCTATTGCTTCCTTGTTTTGAACTTAGGGAGTAAATGCGCGATGGTTGAAAGCGATATACGAGTATGTATGATTGAATCTGAACTAACAATTTTGTTAGAAATAATTAAAGATACAAACATTTTCGATCAAATGGACAAGAAATGGTTCGACATGAAAATCTTTTGAAAATAGTAGCCATTGAACTGAAAGACAGAAACATCGTGTATTTTCACTTCAATTTTTTTTGTGGAAATCTTTGACAATTGATTTTTGACGGCTCCACACCGGTATACTGGGTGTGTAAATGGGGCATTTACTCATTTATTAGATCTATTATCTCGACTATCAAAATATCCGAGTACATTATGTGTGATGGTTAGCTCTCAAAAAAGAAGAACAAACCTCATACTAAATGAAGTTTGCATTCAGCAGTTATATACATTTGTTCGCGGATAGCTAGTTATTCCAACATTTTGGGGTGGGCTTTCATGAGAACACCTATTTTTTCATCAGATGGGATGGAAGGGATATTAATTTTGCGGTTTCAAAAGTATAGGGCTGGACATCTGTCAAACTAAGTTGTTAAACCAATTTTTTTTTCGGTTCAAAGTCTGACATTTACGAAAATTGATCGCTTAACTATCGCACAACGCATAAAAATTGTTAAAACCTACTACAAAAATGGTGATTCTGCCACAGCCACATATCGTGCTTTAAGAGGAGATTATGGTTTACATAATCATCCAACTACGCACACAATTGGCAGAAGTGTGAAGAAATTTGAAGAGACTGGATTGGTTGCAGATATTGTAAGGCATGTGCATCATCGTTTCGCTCGTACCACGGAAAATATCGCTCCTGTAAGTGAAAGTGTTGCCGAAGACCCGAATGTGTCGATTCCTCGTCGTTCTCAGGAATTAGGACTGTCTTACGGCACATTATACCTTATTTCGCAATTGGATCTACACCTACATCCATATAAAGTCCAGCTCACACAACAACTGAAGCCAGCGTCGTAGATACGTCGAATGGGTGCTTGAACAGCAGGCGGTGGACGGCAATTTTTCGAACAAATTTTTCTTCAGCGACGAATCACATTTCTCACTCGGTGGGTATGTTAATAAACAAAAATTCGTATTTGGGGTTCTAAGAATCCTCAAGTAATTGAATAGAGGCCATTACACAGACACAAAGTCACTGTTTGGGGCGGAGGGACCGGAGGTTTCCTGTGAAAACGACGATCGAACGACTGTCACCGTCAATTCGGAGTGTTATGGTCATATGATAACCGACTTTTTATGCCTGCTATTGAAGAATACGACTTGGAGAAGATGTGGTTTGAACAAGACGGTTCCTCATGTCACACTCGAGCGAATATGGCTATATTGCAAGAGACATTTCCTGGCCGCGTAATTTCTCGTCGTGGCGATATCAACTGGCCACCAAGATCATGCGATTTGACACTGCTGGACTTTTTTTTGTTGGGCTACGTGAAAGACCGTGCTTATGGAGATAAACCTTTAACTCTTGAGCACTTTAGAACCAACATTCGTCAAGTTACAGCTGAGATACCGCCCAATATGTGTAAAAAATTGGTAGGAAATTACCTCAATAGAATCGATGCTTCCAATAATTCGCGTGGTGGTTATTTAAATAATGTAGTGTTTCAATGTCAACGGTCAAACTTTATAATAAAAACGGAATATCGTGAAAAAAAAAAATATTTTATATGTGTTTTATTTACGTTTACTTTTGAAATCGCAAAATGGATAACCCATTACTTTTGCACGAGTCACAACAACGTCAAGTTATTCCAGACTGCTCAGAATAAATGAGTGAACGACCGCAATGCCCATATAGAATCGGATTGCCTTGTCGGTAAAGTGTTTCGATTCTGCCATGTAGAAGGTGTATTAGTTGGGTCAGTCTTAATGAATGAATTCAGTGCGCTTTCAAAATGAAAACTTGTTTATGGAGGAAACACATTGACAATTTTTGTGATGAAATTAGAAAGATTACTTTAAAAAATATAACAAAAAAAATTAGATATGCTAGCAAATACTTGTTGGCCCCGGGCCAATGGTCTGAATAGAAAACAGAGGGCAAAATGGCCCGCTCGGACATATTGTGGCAACGCTGGATCTACCAACATTTGCAAAATTACGGTGCATTCACTCAGGCATAATGATTTGTTGGTTGGAACTTTATGATATCGGATGTTTCACGCACAATACCACCAAGATTACCACTTGTCGTGGTGTCTCCTTTTAAGGAGTTTAGATACGTCCGAATCGGGAACACTTGAATGATACATAGAGAAATTGGCTATATACTCGGATTTCCACAAGCCATCAGCATTTTTCATGCAACCTCGGTTTGTTTTTAAAACTTTTTTTTCATCGTATGCTTTTTCTATTATGTCGCAGGAGATCCTTTTTTAATTCTTTGTAAAGTTTTTACACAATTTTGTATGAAGCGAGGTAGGTTTCAGAAGAAACACCACCCAATGTCAGGGGGAAAAATCTTCAGAAGCCTTTGGAATTGCTGGCTTTTGTGCTTATTAATCAGATGGTACTTCGCCCTAGGAGCTTTCGGTACTGCAAAATTTCTGGTTGATCACCATGTATAATATGGCCAAGTGAATTTTCGAAAGCAGGGCAAGGCACTGGCTGATCGGCTATATTACTTAAAAGGGTATAATGTCTTTGGTGGTGCTAAATTAGCAGGTACTGCTAGATTAGCGGATATAATGGTGGGGTTAGGCCAGCAAGTATACTATGTCCCTGTGTTATTAAAAACCGGGCCAGGACACTTTTGAATCAGCAAATATCAAAACCTGCAGTGGCAATTAACATGTCCTAAGCATTGAATCAAAATTCTTTACCATGATGGGGAAGTCTTGAGACCGAAATGGTGAACCATATATATCTTACTCGTCAACGACTGAAACAACAGCAACACTACCGAAAATTGTCAAAATGCTTTTATCATTTGTATCCAGATATGGAACCTTTAGTTAACGATCTGATTGCCTTCTATCAGTGATAACTCTCCATGAAATGTTCACACTCCGCATATGATAGCGTAGACAAGGACTAATTGTACATAGCCATGTCGCATCTCGGCATCCCTGCGAAACTCGTCCGCTTATGCAGGATGACGATGGAGAAATCTCACTTCTCCATCAAAGTCGTCAAGAACACCACCGAACCCTATGATTTTGAGAAAGGCTTACGACAAAACGACGCGTTACATGCAACCTCTTTAACATCGTTCTTGAAGCAATTGTAAGCAAATCGCAAGTCAACAACAGATGAACAATTTTTCAAAATTTCGTTCAACTACTTGCTGACGCAGATGATATTGATATCCTTGGTAGAACAAAGGGAGCTGTTACTGGCACGTTTGCAATTATCGAGAAAGGAGGCCTAGCATCGACGACTCAGGAAAAACGTCACGATGAATAGGTACAACTTCGAAGTCATTAAGGGCTTTGTCAGTGCAGATACTAACCCAAGAATAGCTCTTACCAATCGCATTTTACAAGTAAAGCCCTCTCTCAAAGAACCAAGTAGACCCGTTCTGTATGGGGCAGACGCATGGAAATCGGGTGAGATTATATTTGGATGATTTGAAAGATCCTTCGGTCTAGTCCAGCGATACCACTTTACTTAATTTCAGCAAAAAAAATAAAATCTGCTCCCTACTTCGCACTATTGTCAAATTCTTTATATCTACTTCACTTTTAGAAATCCCTTTTTAATCCACTTCAATTTATACAAAAAAAAAATTGAATATACTAAAAAAAAAAATTATTTAAAAAATGTTTTAGACTATTTCATGTAAGCCCAGATTCACATTTAAAAAGATTAAATTGCATCTAGCTTCACTTCAAACAAAAAAAGTTATTACAATTTTTTTCTGAAGTGTATTATTGGTTTCCTTTTAATTTTCTTTCAAACAAAACAAGGAAACAGGTAATGTGTTTGGGCTTACGTTCGTTCCTGTCTGTCTGTGCTTAAGATTGAATGTGATTAATATCCAAACCCGCTTTGCAAATATATATCTAATTAATGAAGAATGTCGATAAAGATTCGTAGTCAAGATTTCCCAAGTGTATTAAAAATGAAGTGTTTGTGTCTGTGGTGACTTCAGTGGGCATTGAATAAGAATATGTACATATCTCGACAAGGTTATTCTTTTTCATTCGCCTTTCAAATGTTCTGTTGCTGTTGATAAATATATAAGATTAATTTGGAATTAAATATAGTATTAAAATTATGATTTTGAAATCTACTTCCCTTTACTTGAAACTCCTTCACTTTTTGGGTCAAATCTACTTCTCTAAGACCTACTTGGTCAAAAGCCTGAAAATACAGCAGCTGAGATGGCTGGGACACGTGGATCATGTTGACACGGACACACCAGCCCGACCAGCCGAATATACCCCTGATGAAATACGCAGCAAAGAAAGACCTCACCTTAGATGGCTCACACAAATAGAAACCGACCTCAACCAATTGGAGTGCGTAACTGGAGGTAGCTAGCTAGGCACCGACCTGACTGCTACGTGATGCCGTAGTCGACCCTAGATCTTTTACTAAATTCAAATCAAAAATGCTGTTGAAAATGTCTGGGTCGTATTTCAATTTCAAAGACTGGATTACAGAAAGCTACGATGAGAATGTCCGAATTCTCATCGTTTCACTTTTCACTAGACGAAAAATATTTATTGTATTTGTTTCGTTTTCAAACAATTCTTAACGACGTTATCAAACAATCCTTAACGACGTTTTCAAAACGTATAAATCTCCTAATAACTAAGTTTTAATTTGTAAATATCTTTATCTAACATGTATATAGGTTCCTATAAAACATTGGGCGTAGTAAGTGAGTGTGAACTCAATCCCGAGGGAAGGAAAATAAACACTATTAGATATGCTCGCTGTGAGTTGTGTAAAAACCCGCGGTCTGTCTATTTTCGTTGAGATTTGCAGCAGAAAAAAATTGTTAAAAAATTGGTTTTAAAGGGAATACACTCTTTTTTAACCACCGACAAAATTTTATTTTTTAATTACACCCTATACTAAAGATGCCAAAAGGAAAATCTTTAGATAAAGTTTCAATTCGAAATGGTTTATCACCGTAATTTTTAGCCCCATCTGCTTCCATACTCATAACCACTTAAAGCATATTTATTTTAACTGTTTTATACGCTTTCCAATTTCCTAGATATGAACACTTTCATTAACGAGCAACAAAACTCACCTGCGAAAAAATACCCCACTTAAACACGCATTTACAACAACATCGTCAATTTTTAATCCAAATAAATTTCATCCACTTCAATTAACAATATTTTAACAAATCCCCTACTTAACTTCATCATTAGAGACGAGAAAGTCTCTATAAAGGCACGACTATCCATCTACTTCTATTATGTATTTATATTTAACTTTCTAACCCTTATCTCTTGGGTAAATGTCTAGCTGTCTGTCTACCTGTCAGTTGAACCACCCGGAACCGTAAGGACATTCTCTTCATCACCTGACTCTCTGGTAAGTAACCGTAGCAAGTTTGTAAGGGAAGATATGTCCGTCACCAGTCAGTCAGTCAGTCATTGAGTCAGTTAGTCAAGCTTTAATTAATTATCACGCAATTACTGCGCCAAAGATACCTTGTGCGTCTATTGTCGTGTCGTCTAAAACCAACCCCAGTCATAGATTTTCACTTGTCGGTCCGTGTTAGAAGAATCCAATTCTATACAATCTTCCCAAGAAAATGTCCATCCCATTTGTAAATGGCGCCCGGTTGAGAACGGGCTGATGGGGTAGAAGACTTCGTCATTGTTGCAACCAAGGACCAGGGGTGTTGCTGTATCGAATGACGGAAGCCATAAATATTCGCCTCAAGTGGAATTAATTTGTACCGTTGTTGTTTGCCCTGGAAGAGTTAGTTGTTCTTCCCTCGTAGGGTTGTTTTTTTTTGTGTGTATTTCTTTGCACAGGTCAATTGTATAGTCCATCTTACCAACAACATGTAGTCACATAAAATACACTGAGCTAACGTTTGTTCGACTTACCTGTCGCATGGGCAGCTAATAAATCCTTTGAACTAGAATCGGGCTTGGTTGCGCTTACTCCCAGTGCACTCACTCGCACTGAGAATCGGGCACCGGACTTCTGTCGCCGCTCATTGATGCCCTTGTACAGCCAGGATATTGCACACGGAATGGCGCCCAATTCGCCCGATGATTGAATTCCGCCCAACATTGTTCGTGATTGTCCTGCAGGCAAAGACAATGAGAAAAGAAAATATTGCATTTGTTAGAGAGATATCCTCTGTCGAATTGGTTAGATATTTTTTTTGCGTTGGCTCGTTTTTGTTTTTGTGGGAGTTTTCAACAAATTCATACCTGAACTGGGATATCCAATTGTTAGCAGACATCCGTCGGAGCCTTCCAGCACAGCAGGTATTACTTCGGACAATGCCGATGCACATACATCAGACTGTAGAAAGAAGATGATTGGACAAATAGTACATGAAACGTTAGTTAATTTGAGAGAAATAGTTTAGAGGTGAATTTCAGCAGAAAAATAGTTTTTGACAAGAAAAAAAAAATTAAACTAGTGTAATGGATTTTTTTTGTTTTTTGTTTGTCACCAATGTTTTTCTAAACCTTATGATGAATTTCAACAGGAATACCACGATTTGAAAGGATATGCCTTTGGCAATGTTTTGGCCTTAAATTTAAATCAATCCAACTGCCGCGATATTGTAAGGGCTTTAAGGAAACGACTTTAGTCATTTTTCTAGTATAAGGCATTTTTTTTAAATTTTTTGTTTGTCACCAATGTTCTTCAAAACCACATGATGAATTTCAACAAGAATACCACGATTTGATAGGACATGCTTTTGGCAATGTTTTGATCTCCAATTTAAAGCATTCCAACAGCCGTGCAATTTTAAGGGCTCTTTGCTTGATTTTCACACGTGATATTTTTATAAAAATAAAATTCGATTATATTTCTTATCCTGGTGAAATAACTACCCAAATGATAAAATAAAAAAAAGGATATGATTTTAAGTACCTGTTGATCTTCTGCTGTAAAAAGACTATCGAAGGCAAACATCTTTGGGGCGGCAACCATTGGTCCACGTTCTTGTGAGGTAGACGCAGCCACTGTAGTCGCCGCACTAGGATCTGTTAGCGTGACTTGTCGTTTCTTTTTATCTACAGTCATAAAATGAGGATGTTCCTCGTCCATGTGACTGTCCGACACACGTAGCATTACTTTGACCTAAGTGAAAAAATAAAATAGAAAAAAAGGGTGGAAATATTAAATTTGATTTATGGGGTTGCTGTGAGTATGTGCATGTCAACCAATATGTCAGACTAATGTACAAATGCAGTAGGTAAGCTTCCGCCGTAAAGGAGCGAAAAGTTGAGACATTTGGACAATGGGCATGCAATGAATTTAGAGTGCAGTCATAAAACAAATCGCGGAATTTTTCCGTTGACAGGATTTTATGATTTTACAACATCTAAGTGAACTTTATAAAAAAATAGTTAAGACGCTTACCTTTCCTATGCCGTAGTTTTCTTTGTTTGCCAGTCGTCGGGCTAGTCCTGGTGGCAGGGGTGGTGGGGCTCTTTGCAGAGCTCCACAAAAACCGCCGTTCCGTGATGTATGCGCCATGTCGGTGGAACGGCTTTTTGAGGAGCCACCACCTTGGGCGAGTTTTTGTGCTGCTCTGTGAATGAAAAAAGTAAATGAATATAATTTGTTAGTGAAAAATTAAACATTTGTTATTATTATATAATTTCATTACTGGGCATTTGGAAGGCGTGAAGGTCGAAAGGAAAGAAATTGATGGACCTTAAAGGAAATACTTGAAAGTCGTATAATTTAATTAAGCATTTTCAGACACATTTTTTGCTGGGGGACATCAGCTTTTTTTACTATGAAATGATGGAACTTTGAAAGTTCGTCCTTAATAAAAAATATTTTTCAAATTCCCTTATTTCCAAAAATGGTTTTCGGCATATTTTTTTATAACGTCCAAGGGGACCGAAGTCTCCCGATTGAGTTCTTGCACAGAAACGAAGCAACTTCCGCTGCTATAAAAATGTAGGTTAATGTACTTAAGAATTGTTTCCAGCATGAATATCGACTGGTATAATATCGCAGAAAGATAACCCACATCCAGTCAACAGATATATCGTTAGGTATAATGTAGCCTAAGAACAACAAGGTCGTAAGGTCGTATGCTCTAAAAGCTTACCACAGGAGTACTTCTCAAATACAAAGGTGACATTTTGATTTTCTATATAATAATCGACGAAAAATGTGGCAGAAAATGTATCCACTTTAGTACTAAAAATCCTATGCTCTGCAGAAACTATCGATATTATGCCTTCCAAGGAAACGTACTGCGTGATCGCTTTAAAGATTTCTGCAATGTTTTAATTCTGAAGAAAGCTTAGAGTCCTTTTGATGCACATACCATAGAAGATTCTATATCACCCTCACAATCTTTTCATAGACTTCATTGTGAAGAGCTCCTTCTGAATCTGAACTATTGATTCCAGGCAAACTGGTACAGCTGTGTCGCGTGATGGGGAACGTCTGCTAGTCAAACTATTCCACAAAAGTGTTTCAGCAAGAAAAGATACCATCTTGTAATTTAATCCATCTTGTATGACCAGCATTAACATGAAAGTTTGAAAAACAGTCGAATTTTGTTGGTCTTGAAGAAAGTTTACTTACTTAGGTGGTGCTAAAGTTCTAGGTGAACCTGGGGTTCACCCAATCAGCCTCTTAGATCGGTCGTTACCCAGCGCCTTCACAAGCAATTTTTATTTTTTTTTATTTCAGCAATCATTGCAGAAATTTTTATTTCTTTCTTCAGTGAACAAATTATTTCATGAAACCTTATTGACAAACTGAGTGCCAAGCAAACAAAACCTAATGTATTTACATTTTCGGCCTCGAATTCCAACTCAGCCCATCAATATACACATGCAAAGGTAAAACGCACACAAATGGCAGTTGAACTGACATTAGATGTCAAATTATTTCTTCATTTATTTCCACAGATGGTAAGAAAAAAATGCTAAAATCGATTTCGTACAATAATTTATTTCATGAAATTTGTGGTCTGCATTGGAAATTTCCATTGCATGTTCGATTTTCTGAAATAAACTGTTGCTTATAGATTTACACGGTTACCTAACTGCCTCCAGTTGCGCAGTCCAAGTTGGTTGAGGTTTTCTCCCACTTGTGAGTAACACCATAGGCGACGTATTCCTCAACTGCGTTGTCCCTCCCGGTAATACCGAAGACTGCGGTTCGGAGCATCAGTGGCCGTTCGTTCTACATTCCCTAGCCATCTTAGTCGATGAGTTCGAATTTTTTTCACAAGAACAATATGCCACTATTCGTCATTGAATCTTCTCCTGCATACGGGACCATATAGATCTTTCTAAGAATTTTTCTCTCAAAGCAACCCAAGGTGTTTTCATCCGCCTTTGAAAGGACTGGGATGATTAAGATTTTATACAGGGTCTCCTCAGTTTTTCGTGATAGGGCCTTACTACTCAATTGACTTCTCAGCCCAAACGCGAGTTATTCTTCATTTGATTTTTTGACTGATGTTATTGTGAGATGTTACAGGGGAGCCGAGATAGGCTAAGTCCTTTACTACTCCGAAATTATAGATGTCTATTGAGACGTTATGTCGCATTCATCATTGTTGAATGTCCCTCCTTGTTGACAGCAGATACTTTATTTTTTTTCCTCGTTTTGCCGCTTGTGTCTCTATTAATGTAAATGCACCGGTGACGGTTCACAGCGTTCTACCAAGATCGTCAGACTTATGGAAGATTGTGCCACTGGAATTGATAAGCGAGTTTCGTACAATGCCTTCCAAGACGATGTTAAAAAGGTTACATGACAGTGGATCACCCTGTCTAACTCCTTTTTTGACATTGGGCTGCACACATGGAAACATTGTCATCTTACACTAGCCGACTAGCTTGGCAAGAATTTCAAAGCTACACATGGCTCTCTATAGCTCGTCTCTACAGACGCTCTCATAGGCTCTAAAATCGGTTAAGAGATAGTGGATATCGATTTGAACATCTTGGATCTTTCCCAGGAATTGCCGTAGTGTAAAAATTGTATATCTTGTCGACTTCTCTGATCTAAACCACACTGATAGGGTCCGATCAGATGGTTGACATAGGGCTTATCAGGCGTTCGCATAATATGGCACATAAGATCCTGAAGTGAGCTAAGACAAGGCATATATAGGTGGTCCACTATATCTATTCTGTGCTCAAGAAGCATTATTTAATACAACTTGTGTGTTGAGTCCGAAAGATTTGGCGATACAAATACCACCTGGTATAGAACGATGAACCAACTGCAAATTCAGCTACTTACTTACTTACTTAAGGTGGCGTTACAGTACGGGGTGGACCAGGGCCTCAACCAACAAGCTTCTTCCTAGTCGGCTTGGTTTCTAGCTATCTGTCTCCAGTTTCGCACTCCAATTTGGTTGAGATCCTCTTCCACTTCCGTGCGCCACCTTTTATGCTGTCCACCTCTACTGCGCTGTCCCACGGGGCAGGATTCAAAGACTTTCCGGGACGGAGCATTGGTGTCGATTAGCTCTAGGTGACCCAGCCATATTAGTCGATGGCTTTTCAATTTTGTGACTAGGTCGGTCTCGCTATACAGCCCGTACAATTCGTTATTGTATCGTCTTCTTCATTACCCATTTATGCGGACGGGACCACAAATCACCCGCGTTCTTTTCCACCGTTAACAGTGCCCATGTCTCGGCACCATACAACAGGAATGGGATGGTGAGCGTTTATGGACAGTTTAGTTGCTTTGCTTCTCAATTGCCGTCTTAGCCCAAAGAAACAGCGATTGGAAATAGTAATTCTGCGTTTGATCTCAGCACTGGTATCATTAGCTGAATTTATAGCGGTTAGGTTATACAAAGTCTCTGACCACTTCAAAATTGCAAATTCAGCTACCTTGATTCGAATTTGAAATTAAATTAGCCAACGGCAACCACCGGACATACAGAGAACCGTGGTAACTCAGGCATGGTTACAAATAATTCAATATGAAGTTGGATGAATTTGTCTGCATTCTTACAATTCACACTGTCTTTTGACCACAGAATAAAATAAGGCAAGATGTCGATTCAACCCTTGAAGCCACTGAACCACCTCAGATATAGGCATAAGCGCATCACAAACTCTCACTCCACGACTAATTTCATGATTCCAATTCAAAGTGAAATTAGCCGTGTTATTTTGGGAAATCTATCGGTAGCAAAGCAGGAATTTCCAAAAGAACTGTCCCCAGCGGCCTGATTTTTTGTAGTTTTAAGTTGGTATTTCCGACCGTGTGTCAAATAACTAAATGCAAAAAATCAACAATTGATTTGTTTTAGTTCTTCAGATTAAAGGCATATAAGAAAACTAAAACTCGAATTTAAAAATCCAAATAAAATGGAATATAATGAAGCAGTAAGAAATATCATAAGTTGAATTTTCCAAATTTCTGTGTGTTCCAAAATGTTGATTTTAAAATTATATGTTTGCGGTTTTTTTTTTCAATAAATCAGATGTTGTGTCAATGAAAGGGTATGTTCGCATAGTGCTTCCTTGCAAAAATGATCGCATTCATTATTTAACTATTAAGTAGTTTTTGAACTTCGTTTATATGAGGTTCAAAGATCGAGTTGGAGTAGACAGGTTAATTAAAAATGAGATATTGAAAATATGTACAGAAAGCCCCTGTTACAATCTCAAAAATTATTAACGTCACTCAACAGTCGATTCGACTCTGAATTCAAAATGACGTAAGATCGTGAAAATTCAGTTTGACACGAATTTTAGGGTCAATTTGATTATCTACGACATCCATCAATAAAATTTGACATTTTCTAATTAGGCAATAATCTATATTTTGAAATATTTTAAAAGTATGTAAAAGCTCTAAAATATCACCATTTGCCGCAGGTGAAATTAAATCTGAGAATTTCCAATTTTTGGTATAAAAAAATTGAGATTTCTTAGAAGAAATCTTAATAATCTTTCAATAGAATTCGACACTTTATGTCGTGCACGTCTTATAAGTGCTCTATCGATAACACACACTCACGTACTGCTAATGAGTGCTTTTTATTACTAAATAATAGATATATGCACTGACTTGCTCCTTATGCTTGTTGCTATTTCAATTTAAGAGCTTTGGTGGGGGCGCTGCTCAAGTTTTTGTTACTTAATTTTAATGCAATTTGACAGCAGCGGACAATAAAGCCACGCAAACATCTTTACTGAAAGTGGAATAGCGCTCCCTACTTATGCTCAGCAACAAAAATAAATAAAAAGTTACTGTTAGCCTAGTTCCTTGCGTTAGTAATTTTTATTTTCTGTACAATAAACGTGAAACAATTAAAAAAAAAAAAAAAAAAAACACATACCTAACTAAAAATTCTTATCTACTCCAATCGGTCTCAAATATATTCCTATAGCTACTATCGCGATATAACTTCTCTAATAAATGGGTGAAAATTGACAGAAATAAGAACTCTACGAACAAAGACTTTGAGATTCATGAAAGCAGGTTCTTGTACAGGATGGCGCTCGAATCGTGCCACAATAAGAAATTTAAATAACTTTTATTTTAATCGATGTACTTCATTAATTCTTTTTTATTGGATTAAAAATTAAATTTTATTTTAAATAATTTAAATAACTAATGGATATTAAAGATGATAGACCGCAAATGACCTCCACGTTCATCCACTGCTATGCGGCACCTGATCAGAAAATTGTTCATTGCGGCCTGAAGGGTTGAAATTGGGATCGTCTCAATTGTTGTCTTAACGCACTGCTTCAATTCAGTCAAATTCCTGGGTTTCGTTTTGTACACATCCTGCTTGACATAACCCCATAAAAAAAAGTCTGGTGCAGTCAGGTCAGGTGACATTGGGGTTCAGCGGAAAGTGCAGTTTCAGGATATCAATTTGTTTTGGAATTTTCGTTGGAGCTCCGCCATAACTTGTGTGGCTACGTGTGCACTTGCTCCATCTTGTTGAAACCAAATCCTGCTGAAAGGGATACATCTTCGACGAAGTTCTGGGTAAAAAAATCCTTCAACATCTCTAAAAAACGGTCCCCATTGACCGTTTGTGTTACACCGTTTTCTTCAAAGAAGTATGTCCGGACAATACACCTTGATGAAACTGCGCACCACACAGTGACTCGTTGTGGGTGCAGTTCTGTCTCATGGAGCATTTGTGGATTAGATTCACTCCATATACGGCGATTTTGCTAGTAAACATTGCCGTTTAAGTAAAATGTGTTGTCTTCTTCGGCCATTGCAATCATTTGTCGGCAAAATTCCAGGCGAACAGGCAAATCCTGAGGGTTTATCTTGCTTTGGACTTTGTACGGAAACAAGTTTAAGTCATCATGAAGTATCCGTTGTAATGACCGTCAGCTAACTGCAATTTGGCCCGATAAGTTTCGAGTCGAAACACTTGGATTTGCCTGTATTGCCGATGCAACAGCCACGATTGTATCCTGAACCCGAACATTGGGATCTCGATGATTCGGTCTTCGTTTGATGCTTCCAGATTCGGCAAACATGTTCACCAGCCTCATAATGGTCCATCTACTCGGGGGAGTACCGCCAAACTCCAGCCTAAATTCCCTTTGGACGGAAATAACGGACTGCAAAGAATGGTTTCGCTGCACTATCCAAATCCTTTTTTCAGTATCCCAAGCATTAATTTTGATAAATCTAAACAGTAGCCTATAAAATAAAATAAGTCGATTACTCACACTGAAAAAAAGTTATTACGTTTTATTTTTGTAGCACGATTCGTGTGCCACCCTGTATTTGTAATGTGTGTAAATTATGCTTTGCTGCCCTTGAAAAAAATGTTGATATGGTCAGAAAAACTCAATAAGAATTATCAATAATGTGGGTTGGTATTTTGTAGCTTCGAATACCTTGAGGAAGTGTAAAAGTTCCAAAGATTATACAAACACCCTTTCGAGTTTTTATGCTGGATTGCTGAATGATATTGTTTGAAAAATGTCCAATTTTAAATTGAATGTTGTAATTTTCTGTATACCGAATTTAAAAGATAGAAAATACGAGAGTTTCAAAAATCGTTAAAATATTCAGACATTTCAAAGTGAATAAGATATATTAATGCCTCCTTTGTAAAATGAGGCTTTCAAAGAAATGGAATTAATGGCTTTCTTCCAGTTGCCTACTCTCGGGAGCCCACTGCTACTGTCATGTCAAATCAAAATATTGTTGGAATTAATCAAAAGTCCCTAACCTTGTTAAAAAATAAAAGAAATTATAGTTGATTCGAATTTTGACATAAAATCCCGCACACATCTAAAAACAAGTTACACCATATTTTTGCTAACTAAATTAAATAGGCGTATACATATTCAAATTTCATGGCTAGGTTAATTTTTATGATTAATTTTCCAAAACTACCAAAATGTATGTCGAGCTACTTGAGCCTTCGTTTGTATATTTCAATCCCAGTCCACCTGTGTCTGCCCTTTATAAAAGCTTGTTAACTTTCTATTTGTAATGCCAGAGGCCTGGGGCGACAAGCGTAACGAAAGTGAAAAATGGAGATATAACTTAATTATCCCTCTTTGGACTTTAACTCCTTTGTGTAGGCAGTCTACCTCTAACAACTATCCTTCTAACAATTGCCAGTTCATCGCAACACCACAACACACAGCACATCACAAAAATAACAACAACATCAAAACACATCCCTTTTTAACCTCATTCGGCTCGTTTGTTCCATACTTGGGGCTCATCCGTTCCGTTTATTTCTTCATTTATTTAACAAAAATAAAAAAAAAAAAAAACAGGAAGGAAAAAATTACATTGGAAAGGGAGGCCATGAAGAAATGAAAAAAGAAATAATAACAATAATAATTTCAGGCGACAATAGTTTTGTCTTTTTTTCCAGTTCGTTTGTTATCCTCACAGAAACCGACTTCATGCATATGTGTCCTGGGAGGAGATTGGTTCGTTGGTAGGAACCGTGATATGAGATGATAACTCGGTCTGGAAATGGAAATGGAAGTCACACTCTCTTAAAACAGGTAACAAATGATCCGGGAAAGAATGAAAGAATAAAATACTGGGACTGGCTTTACAGTACGGTTTACGGTATACAGTATACTGTTAGTCAAGCCAATGATCCTTGTATATTCGAGTCGAGAAGGTAGATATGGAAAAGGGGGGGGAAGACAAAAAGCAAAATGTATGAAAATGTTATCCAAATTGGAGTACTGTCCTTGGATTGTCCCTCTACGCCTGGATGACTATGACATATCACATTGCCATAAAACTACGTTGTCATAATTCATTTTATTCTTCGTTTGTGTATTTTTTCTGTTTTTTTTTTTTTTTTGGTTACAACACACATCATCCAGTGTCTTCCTTGTTTCATATCATTGTCCCTATAGAAAAGCATATCAAACAAACCAAGGATATATGAATAAAAGCGAAAGCGTCCTTTTATGTCGACAATATGTCAAAATTGGTTCAGCTTCAGTTGGCTATTGTTTATTTGCATTTTTATTCCCTATACCTTACCTATAGGATTCCCAAAGTCGATTGTATTGGGTTCATGAAAAATGAGGAAGAATAAAAACTGGGAAATAAATCATTTGTTAAAAAAAAAAAAAACAAATCTATATGAAGGATATTTCACAGTAAATTGTATGACATCTGAAAATTTGGAAAACGACACATCGGGAACGTAACAGGGGCGAATTTCAGAAATCTTTGGTAACTTTTAGCATCCACTTGAAATAAATGGTTGCAAGAAATGTGTCATGTAGTCAATTTTTCTTGCAGAGGGACCATATGTCTGGCTTTTTTTTATCTTCAGACATAAATTTCTGTATTTATTCTTGTACTCTCAGAAGAAATAAATTTTGAATCGCGACATTCCAAATCCATCGTGTACAAATTTCTTATAAGTAGTGATGGTCATAATCGAATGATTTCAATAACCGAGATATGAGTATTCGAGTGAACAAAATAATCGAATGATCATTCGAATTATGAAAGAGTAATCACATTGAAATAGTTTACTCCAGTTTTTTATTATGCACATGTTTCATATATCATTTGAATTTAGAAAAGTCACGAAAAGGAAAATGATAACCACTCATATGCCAATACTTTAAATTTTAAGTACATGGTTTTTCCGTTCCTAAATAAAGAAATAAAATTACAAAAAACAAACAGTCAATAAAATGAAATCATAAAACAAAAAAATCTCAAATACACTATTTTTGTATCTCGAGCGATCAATTAACATGTAACAAACTGTACTCAAAAACAGAGTGATTACTATTCCTGTTTTTTTTAATTCATTCGAATGATGAATGATACAGAAACAGATACATATAAAGTTTTGAATTCCAATTGGCGCCCACGTACAAGTAGAGCCCGCAGTCAGTTGTGACAGTAGGACCGTCTACAGAATTACTAAAGGGCTTACAGGTATACAAAGCTCTAAACAACACCTCGTAAAAGACTTGGAGAGGTCACTGTTAGGTTTTGATGGTGGTGGTCTTAAGCCGCGGTTTCAACAGTAAAGTCAACCAAATATCCAACGACCCGTTCGTAGTAACGAATTCCCGAATATGCACTGTATCCACCAGTAAGAGAGAAATCTTAACTGCAATTAGAGCACTGAAGAACAACAAAGCGGTTGGACTTGACGGTATTCCCGCAAGCTCTTACAAGCAGCGCCAGCAACATCGAGTGACCTCCTGCACCCACTAAAGAGAGAGCTTGGGAAATAGGGAGTTTTCCTGAGGAGTAGAAAAAGCGAATGATTGTCAAGCCCCCAAAAAGAGGAGACCTTAAACGGGCGCGAACTGCAGAGGAATTTGCGTGCTGCCTGCAATAGCCAAGCCCAAAGTAACAGCAGAAATCGTACTGGAGCGAATAAAAGACCACCTCGACGATGCGCTCTACACCCAGAAAGAAGGATTCCGGACTGCATCTTCAGGTGTGGACCACATCAACACCTTGCGTATCATTATCGAATAGTCCGTTGAATATCGATCACCATTTCAACTGCTGTTCGTCAACTTCAAAAAGACGTTCGACAGTGTCAATAGAGAATTTATCTGGCTTGCTTTGCGCAGGATGGTAATCCTGGATAAATTGATTGCTATTATTACGGCTACATATGATGGATCCAAATGTCACATTCTGCACAAAGGTAGGTTGCCAGAGTCAGAGATGTTTGGAATCCAAAGTGGGTTGAATACTGTCACCAATACTGTTCCTGTTGGTATGATAAGTGATGTGCTGCATGCAGCTTTATGGACTGCAAATGGAGGAATTCTGTGGAATCTACAATCATTCCTCAAACATCTGGACTACACAGATGACGCGACGCTCAGCGACATGAGCTTATTTTCTCATAGGATAACTGATATTCGTCTAACAACAACAAGGTTGGAGAGAGAAGCTGAAATAGTCGGGCTTAAGATCAAGTTCCCCATCTATCCAAGTAGATATTTCTGGACAGTCGGTAGAGATGGTAGAGGGTTATAAATATTTTGGGATTGGGAGTATTGTCTCTACTGATGGCGGGACCGAATTTAGATATAACCAGCCGAATCGCGAAAGCAAAGGCTGCTGAAGAGATTTTCTTTAAGTTTGGGGTACCTAGACTTCTTAGGTTATTGGCTGTATTCTTTTTTCTAATCTTTTTTTCAGCCTCAAATATAACAGTACCTGTCACACAATTTCTTGTACCAAAAATGTTAAATCTTAATTATCTCGAAAACGACTCTAACGATTTTGATTAAAAAAAATCAGTGCATTATAGGAGGGAGCTACATTCTGGCTTTAAAAAAAATGTTTACATAAAATGTTATTAAAGGTACCTGCCAGAGAACAGTGTTCTTTCTTATTTTTGATTATATATTATACATATATTTATACATGAGGTGCTTCAGATTCTACATAAAGAATACCGAAATATTTGGATATTTTTGGATTTTTGAAAAAAAAATGTTTTTAAATATTGAATTTTTCGAAAATGGGCGGAGGACTTTTTTTTCCTGATATTATGTTGTTCAATTTTATATTTGAATATATATTTACCCATTTTTACTAAGAATCCTGGGCATACGATGTGATCGAACCCAAGAGCAAGTAAGTGCGATCCAGTCGTGCATTTTTTTTTAATTTTAGAGGTTAATTTCTCGAAAACTGTCCACTAAAATGATTTCAAAAACAGATAAAAGAAAACTCGAAAGCAATTATCCAGAAATCAAAAATTTCGAAAATTAAAACCTCGAAAACAAAAATCTAGAATTGAAAAAATCTCGAAAAAAAACCTAGAATGCAAAAATCTAGAATTAATATATTAATTTTTGAGACATTGGTTAGAATTCGCAGCGAATTGTAACCATTGTCTCAAAAATTAATATATTAATTCTAGGTTATTAATAACTGAAACGGATAACTGGTTTCAAGCCAGTAGTTCGGAAGGTCGGTAAAAAGGATGTCTTGTAAGACTTCGGTCAACACATAGACACCGAGTTGGGGGAGGTTAAAATACCACTGTCATTGAGGGCGTGATCCTCCCCTTTACCCCCACTGGATAGATTATCCCTCCATCAGGCCCGGGGAGCGAGCGGCTCCCCACAACGTCTGGTGGATGGGTTTGATGGATCAGTGGTTGGTGTGTGTGTCTGTTTAGTTGCGTCAGATTAGCTGAATAAGTCGAGACGGCTGACTCTTCCACAAGAGTATTTTACCGTTCTGACGGAGAGGCGGCCTCCATAACGTAGAACATTATTTTTGTCTGGTACTGGTTTCAAGTACATCGATGGAAATATTTGTGTCTTACCTGAAAAAGATTACGATGGAAACAAGGTCCTTATTTTGGGAACAGTGGAGAGTCTTCTGCTGCTGGGTTCCTCAAGAGTTTGGTTGATGGACGGAACTTTTGAAGTGCCCCTTCGATCATGCGACATCTTATTTGTTTGCATTGCATGGTGAAGGATGAAGTAGTCCCTTCAGTCTTCTGCATATTTATTTCTTGTTGTTCATTTTCCCAAAAAAGAAATAAACTGTTGAATAATCTAATTCCTTTTATTTAAGTGTAAGCCCTTTAAATAGTTAAAAAAAATCTCGAATTTTTATTGTTTTCGAGATTGTTTTCCAGATATTTTCTTTCGAGATTATTGTTCATTCGAAATTTTTGTGCATTGAAGATCTTAGCATTTTGGATTAAAAATTTGTTTTTTCGAAATTTTTTGCATTCGACATTTTGGTCATTCGAGAAAACGTCATGATCCCACTGTTCGTCATATCCTTGATTGATCAAAATCTGTAATTCTTGCGTTGCTGACACCGTTGACACTTAAAAACCCTTGTCAATGCATTGAAAATTTTCGATGACAGCGATTACTATGTATTGTTGACATAATTTTTAGGAATATTTGTCATCTCAACGACCACATCCCACATTAATATGGTAGTTTTCGCATATCAAAAAAATTTAACGAGATCAATTAGCACGCACTCAGTAGGCAGTTCACGTCGATCCTTTATATATATACGATATACTTTTGTTCTCAAATTGCCATATTGATGGCGACACCAGCGACGTTTTCGAAAAATACCGGCCGAATGACGCCAACAAGATTTGGCAAAAATTCCAAGTTGTAAATCGTTGTGGATACATTCAAGCCTGGAGAACTTCGCATTGTTTAACATCCTTCCATCTGTGGCAGCTTAACTGGATAACAAAGAAACAACGCTGGCAATAACGATAATAAAATTGTATCATTGTGCAACGTTCACCAATCCCTGGAATGTGATCGTTAAAGTTGAAGGTAAAAGCATTGACGGTGAAGAATAAAAATAACGTTGGCACACATGGCACGCATGGAATTGCGTCATACCTGCGTCGACGTTAACGCTTTATGCATTGTGAATGTGAATGTTAACGATCGTGAGATGACAGAAGGGAGATGAATTTCGTTGTGACGTCAGAAGCCCTAGGATAGGTTACGTAGGCCATCTTATTAGCTGAGAAGAGGATTGAAAAATGCGGGATTCTAATAAAGGCCTAATTACAAAAAATTAAATTTTATTTGTAAACTTTATTTGCGGACTTGAATCAAATGGCAATGTGCCCAACCAATTCCTGGCACTACACCCTTTTAACAAAATCAGGCTCAGGTGATTTTCGAACCCCCTCTAAATTTACTAAGTTCACCAGGTTTAGGCAACTCACCAAATTTCAATTCTTTAGCATTAATGGTTCCCGAGATATAACTGACTGATTCACTCACTGACAGATCATCAAAATTATGGAGCACTTCCCGACATCGTAGAATCTTGTAATTGATCGCACAACGGTAGGCCTTGTGGTGTATATAAAGGAAAAACAAGATTTTCCGTTCAAGGGGCGCTCATTTTCATAGAATTGATATAAATTACTTGGAGGACTGATTGTCGTAGATTGATGAAATTTATTACGGTGAGATTTTATATTCAGAGGCGTGATATCCGCCCATTTGCATAGATCCATAGGCAAGTTTTAAAACCTTTCCAATTGTGCATAATTTTGTAGTATCTAAAAATTAAATTTCGTGAAATAAGAACTTGGCGTACTTTTAGATGGCGCTACTTTTTACTGCTAACTTGTTACATGGATATTTTTGGATAGAAGAACTTGGCTCTTTTTTAACATTTATGTTTTTGGTCTGATCTTTATTTTTTTAAAGCTTTAGAGTTGGCTGAAAAATGTTATTAATATTTTAAGGACATCTCCCTGCGACCGATACACTCGTTTAATTTTACTAACGACATCCTGCAAATAACATTCTATACGAGTATGTATCGTTATTTCATATCCACTTTCTATTTTTGTGTATGAAAAAGAAGAACAAAAAAATCCACAAATTGCAATATCCTGACATAAAATGTATTTGTATCTCTCCATTAAATACACACACGTTATTCGTGTCTCCATATCTAATGGACTAATCAACAATGATGTGTCCTTATTTTATTTTCGTTATATCTCAGTTTGGCTCCTCCGTTTTCGAAGAGGAATATTAAATTACTTGACTGTAGCGTGAGCATGAGTGTGGCGAAACTAATTTGATAAAAATTCTGTCTCCGGTGGGTTTCCTTTATATCATGGGACATCTTACCCCTCCTCCCATATTGTATATACTATGAGCTATGCTATGATTATTTCCTGCTCAAGGACAAATAGCGAAATTTGTTTGTTTCCTTTTAAAAGAGGAGGGGGGGGAATGTGGGTGTAAGAGTGGGAGTTGAAGTCCTTATATCTGCGTCTTTGCTTTTGGGAATTTCATCTTCAACGAAGCGAAGGACGACGAAATATGAAAATTTAATTATTTCCCAAGACAAAGGACGACAAGTTGACATTTCTTCTTCCGGACAATTGTTGTAGATATACCTACATACAAAACACAAGGATCTCTTGGTCGTTGTCCTTCCGGTTTGATTTCTGGTGTGAATGTTGCACGCTCCAGTGTCCATATATTTACTATGTATCTGCATTATGCGGTGTCACAATGTCTTCAGAAAAAGTCTCATTACCTGGCGAGAATTCAATGTGTGTGCTGGGAATATAACATCACAAAAAAAAAATATCCCTAATAAAAGTGTCCGATTTAATTTCCTTCTCCTTGAGTAAATTTTTTGTTCATTTTGTCGTGTTGTATTCGGTCGGGCTTTTTTTAATTTTGTTATAATTTTGCACACTTTATGGCAGGACGACGTTTAATGCTGGCAAAGTGCGCCATGATTTTTATGGGCTATCTTATGGTTTTTTATTGGTAGGGTTGCCATCGTAAAGCATTTAGCTAATGAGATTTTTTTATTTTTTTTTTGTTTTTAATGGGAGCAGTGTTTTTTATTTTTATTTTTCTGTCCCACTTTGAATGGAGTGAGTGTGAATTTTTATAGACAAAACGGCAGGAGGGCGGTTTCTATTCATTTCGTCGCATTTGTGGCACACTTTGGATCGTAAACTTTGTTATGACGTTCTTATAGTAGAATATTTGTTCATCTATGTACTGTATGTAGAGAAAGACACGCACACGAGTAGGGTGAGCCTGCTGCAGTCAAGCATGCAAAGTTTTTACGATGCAATTTCGAAGATTTTATTATAACGAAATGTTTGGACGACATTCAAGTCCTGCACGATATTAAGAATCACGCACTTAAATGAGGTATTTCGTCCATTAAGGATGGGATTATTTCTATGGAATTGGAGAATGATTTTTGGAAGGGATTTTTTTAAGGAGCTTGCATTCTCTAAAAGTGCTACGAACGAGTATAGAAAGAGTATAGCTATAAAATGAACGGCTGCGTTTTGTTGTTAAGTTAAGTGCGCAACAAAGTCGTTTGTGTTATCGTATGCGGACAATTACGAGGCTATGATTTTAATGCTTAACTGCAGGGAATTCACTTTAAAGAGGGTTTTAATATTTTTTCCTTCGTTATTATGTATCAAGCTGCTGTCCTTGTCAATGAATAGGAATGTTAGGGATGTGTTGATACTAATTTAAATTTTGATTTGAGAACAGTTAAATATTTAAGGGATGTTGTTTTTCTGCGGAGTAATTGCATTACGCATGAATGAAATCTATATAAATGCGTAAATATTAGAGCAGCTGTCAAGCACTTAGGATTATCTAATAATAATTTAACGGTATGTTTTGTATAAGATATTTATATGCATAGATGCACTGATAAATTTGAGTGGTGCATTTATGGCCACCGCACTAATTATCAATGGGAAACTTATTCCTCAGCATATTACAATCGAGGCTAGTGTTCGTTTCGAGTAGGTATATAAGTTTTTGCCTTGAATCATAATTTCTTACATGCATTTGTTTTATTTTCTGGTGTGACACAGTGTGAATTGTAAGAACTACGAACGAAATGTCCATATACTCGCAGTGCTGACGTCGCATCTTAAGTCTATCTTTTTGACATGTTGGGCGGTGGTTGGCTAGTGTGTAGTGTAGAGGAGAAAGAAACGACGATGAATTCCTCGAATTGGTAGTAAATCCTAATATCGATAGGTATCCCATTGGATAAATCCCAAGTTTTATTAACTACACCATCGCTAGGTTCAAGCGGAACCTTTGGCGATAAACGAAGTTTTATCTTGACTTAAAGGAAACGTGATAAAGACTCATGATATCCGCATTTTCTCGGATACCCTAGCTGCTATAATATCTCTGGACACTGTCTCTACAAAATCTTAGAGAGCCAATAATATTCAATCAATAATAAGATTTGTTGGGTGAAGAGATGGCAGAACAGTTTAACATTCACCTCAATTGTGTGGACATAGGGATATTTTGGGAAACTGCAAAGCCGATGAACTCGCCAGAAATACAACCCAATTGCTAATTCAAAACAAAATGGAAGAAGTAGGTATACCTATCGCTACATGTAGACTTGCGTTACAACAAAACGCCATAAAACAAACAACCACAAGATGGTCAAACATCTCTACTTGCCTGGCTACCAGACAGATCTGGCCAGAAATAAATCCAAAACGATCGAAAGATCTGCTCTCTTTGAGCAGGAAACATCTTGGATCAGTAATAGGTGTCATAACTAAACCCTGCTTAATTAGCAGACACGCCAAAAGACTCGGCGCATTCTCAAATGACTTTTGCAGAAGTTGTATGGATGAGGAGGAAGAGGAGACTATATCCCATCTCATTTGCTCGTGTCCAGCTCTCTTCCAGGGACGTAGACTACACCTGGGAGAATACTTCTTTGATGACCCCAGTGATCTAAGATATATGTATAGAAATGCACCAGCTACACCGCTTTATTAAAGGATCCAATTGGTTCAATTAAAGAGCATACATCTCTTCTTGTGGTATCACAATGGACCTATCTGAGGTCACTTCAACCTAACCTAACCTGGGTAAAGAGAATTATAAGGCTGATGTACTTGCCAAAAGTGGAAACACATTACCTGTTCTATCATAGACAGGGTAAATATAGGTATACCTATGATGAAGTAAGATGGTGAAATAGAACAGCATTAGCACTTGCCTGGCGAGGTTTGACCAACACTGGGATCTGAAGCACTCTAAGTCCTTGATCTATAAACAAATTCCATATCAGCTCCATAATTAGTTTCATAACCAGGCACTGACTAATAGACATGCACGAAAAGCGGCTTAGAATATTGGCAAATGGTTTTTGGAGAAGGTCTATGGATGAAGAAGAGGAAGCATCGAGTCCTCATCGTCTATGCCTATGTCTAGTGCTATCGGAAAGATGCTGGATACACACAGGACACCGACGCGACGTGGTTATCTCAGCCTCGATATATGCATTTGTGTTTTTACCAACTACTAAATAACCCGAAACTCCTGAACATCTTTTTGGAGGCAGAAGGGACATTCCGCGAAATTGTTAATCTGATGAAGTGAAGTGGGAACAACATTTATATACCTTTAACAGTTAAGTTTCTTGGTTCTTTGGTCTATCTGATTTTGCTGGTATCTATCAAACCAAATTATGGACATTAAGGGAAGCAACAAGTAATATTTTCTCACTTATTCTTAGTGAAGAGAAGAAATAATTGTACTACGTTTCCACCGAACTTTAATCTCTTGTAGATTTACTAATCTCAGAAAAGTTTCCACCGCTCCAAAAGTAGATTAATTTTGACAGCACTATTCAAAATACATATATCGTTTCATTTTCTCTTTTCATGTAGGAGTGAGACAGACAGTTCGATTGGAAATTTAAATGATTTTTATTTTAAATCTTCATCTGAGAAGATTTAAATTTTTATGGTGAATCCTCAAGATTCTTAGGGGATTTAGCTAAATCTACTTAAATCTCGGTTCGTGGAAACGAAGTATTAGATAAACTTAATTTTTACTAAGTAGATTAAGTCCAAAATTGATATTTCCGCAGACCTGGGAAAGACAAGGCAGTGATTATTGGTATCTACTCATAAAGTAGACCCTTGGGACTGCCATAAAGCAGTGGGGATCCAGCAGAAGTCATTCATTTTCTGCCCTGCTCTGCCAAAATGACAGCAAAATCATCATTTGGAAGGGCATTTTAACGACATTGACGAATTTTCTGAAATGTTGATCTCTTTCTTCAAGCGTTCCAGTGGTGTACCAGTAAACGTGATTATAGTATCTCCGGGTTTTCTCCCGAGTACGGTTAAGAGACCAGTCTGTCCATGTGTCACTATTTGGAAAAATGTAATCTTTAAAAAAATGTTTGGTAAAAATGGTCTAAGTAATAGACTATTTGCGATCTGTTAGATTTGATCAGCCTCAAGCGTATTTCGTCTTCCAATGTATTATCATCTACTTTCATGGTCCTCCATCACTACCGTGATAATTTGACCAGCTAGCATTCGCGCAGTAGCCAGTGGCGTAATGGTTAGTGTGTTGGAATGGCATGCCAAAGGTCTGGGATCGATTCCCAGCCATTTCCAGCGAAATAGCTCCGAAGATGTAGAATCATAACTTGGTAACGAAATTTTTTGTATCGACACGTACCGGAGTCATTGTAGGTGAATTTCCTCCAACTTCAGGTTGATGAGGATGTGGTAGGCCAGAATATTTTCTTGCCGGAATCCATTAAAAATGCTGTTGGCCCTGGTCAAAGCAGGTAGTATGATACTGTGGCAGCTTTAAACTGTAAGAGTGGCTGATAAATTGGAATGGTAATTTCTAGACATTTTAATTTTCTATCGGCTGTCAAAGTCTTATAATCTGATCAATTGTTGAGTTGCCTCTGATCAAACTCAATGCTAATACATAATATTTGATAGCATATATGGGCCATAATCGCTAGTCTTCCGTCATCTCTTCATGTTCCCATATATACACAATAATTGCCAAAATTGCTTGTAATAATGTTGGTCTCCCATGTTTATTCAGAACATCCAATTGTTCTCTTAGCTGTCCATTTATCAGCTCGTTGGAATGCTCTCATCGGCCCAGAATGAATTTAGGATCAGTGATCAAATGTCCCTCTTCGTCATAATTCGGAGATATTGGTAGAAGTTCGAGCATGGAGCTACACTACAATTTCGAAGATAATATTTTGTTCCCCATATGTTTTCTTTTGTCCGTGAATTATCTCCTCTTTTCTTCCAAGCTCTTTCTATTCTTCTTCGAGCACCAGCGTTCTCTGAGATTGTTGCATTGTTCGGCTTACAACATCGTTGCGTTCAAACTAGCCATTCCGAACTGTTGGTCTGCTGCCTAAGATGTTGTATTTGGCAGATCTAATTACATTATTTAATCATCAAAATCCCAAGATCAATATATTTTCGAATATTGCATAACTTACTACTTTCCAAAAACCATTTTCCGTCAAAAAATTGATAGTTATGCATTTTTAATCAAAACAAATTACTAAATTTATCAACCAGCCAAGAGATCATCAAATGTTAATTTCAAAACTCTTAACATATGTCCGACTGACGATTTTTATTTCATTTTTGGCGAATAATATTTCGATGGAAGGGATTTCACCTTCTTGACTAGCCATCATCTACCCTTATAGGAGGAGTATTAATGATATAGAGCAAACGAATCCCCTAAATATCTTCAACCCTATATTCATTTCAAAACCAGAAGACTGACATCAAAAAGCCAACATATATTCATCAGTAATATTATGCAAATGATGTCAAGCCTCAAGGGCAATCCTCTACAAAGAGAACTTATAGGTTGGATGTCTTCCATGTTATTTTGTTGTGCGAGCTTGTCAAAGACTAAAAAAAATACACCAAATAAAATAAAAAAAAATATGAAAGCTCCACTCTCGCATATATGATGGAAAGAAAGGATTGATAAAAAATATGCATCCAAATGTCTCACAGGACATCAGACAAGCAGACTTAAAGGAACTTCATTTCGATTGTGTAATAATGCATATCTTCTGATGAATTTTGTCCCTCAGGGCTTCAGTTATTCTTATAGGTAACTTTAAAAACTGCATCCTAGAATTTAAACTCTGTTTTTTTTGTTTAATAAAAAAAATGCGTGATATTTAAAAAGCTAAACATTCTTTATAAAAAAAAGGAGCTCACGATATAAAGTTCATCATATTATCTCATTAAAATATTAACTTTTTTTTTAGGAAGGCACCTAAACTCCTTGGTCCTTGGTATTATTTTTTTTTCTTTTTGAAATTTCTTCCCTCTTCTTTTCTCGTCTTGTTCCTGTGTGGCATTTGCACCATTGAAAAATGGTTCTGCGAGGAAACTTTTTCACCTGCAAGGACAACTTTTTACATTACTCAAAAAGCCAAACGGATAAGGCAGAGGTTCGAGGTTGCGGAGGTTGAAATTGAAAGGAAGGCTGCAAGGCAGCCCAAATATAAACTTTCGCGGCAGTTAAGTGCCTTCTAATTTTTAGCTCCTTGACAAAAATAAGAAAAAAAAAGGCACAGGGTAAACTTGTTACCGGCGCTCACCTTGAGTTGACATTTAATCTTGACTTGTCGCAGCTTGTAGACGAAAAAAATGGATCATATACCTTAGGGCCATTCGTTATGCATCACACAAGCACACGAACGCACGTATTAGTGGCAAAGCCATACTAGAGCGCTTCAATCCAACTCACACCAATTTTTTTTTTTTTTTGAAAATCGATGCACACTGAAGGAATTTCAAATGACTTAGCCCCTTAGGCTCAATCAGTTTAAGGGATGATGATGATGATGATATAAGAATCTTGTTGTAGTATAGGATCCTTGCGGCGATTTTCTTTCCTGTTCCTTTTTTGATTCTACCTACTTTTTGCATTCACCGCACGCCGCACCTCGTCACGCCGCCAGAGCCTCCATGTTTTCTTTAAACTCGATTGAAAAGTTTCAAGTGAACGTGATCTCAGCCCTGAGATACGTGATTAGGCCTCTCGATGATGTTGATGCTTGAGGATGGTAAAAAAATGTAAGAAAAAAAAATAAAACTTTGAAGGAGTAAAGAGGTTGTCAACCTCACTGCGCACTTGAACTTCTTCGTTTTCTTCTTCTTCCGCATTGGGTGTGTCGGGATTCTTATAGAAAATAAAATAGGAGCCTTCAGTTAA
The DNA here is from genome assembly GCA_910595825.1 of Philhelius pedissequus. Taxonomy (NCBI): domain Eukaryota; kingdom Metazoa; phylum Arthropoda; class Insecta; order Diptera; family Syrphidae; genus Philhelius; species Philhelius pedissequus. The sequence goes on from OU343160.1 coordinate 333,189,802, forward strand.
GCAAATAAAAAAAATCCTATATCGAGTCCTTTTTTTTGCAAAAGAAAGGAATAAATTGCTTTTCTCTCCATGAACAAGGAGCACAAAAGACAAACACTGTCAGGCCCAATAATATCGATAATAACAACAACCATACCGAGACTGGCTACCACCACTACTAATGCAGGAATGACGGCGATGACGGGCTAACCAACGACAACTTATCGAGATGATACTCTGATCTGATGCTGGGCTGCAAGAAGAAGACTCCTGCCGGGAGAATGATGGAATTCGATAAACTAATAAACTGTGAAGTGAAGAGAAGAAGAAGTGCGGTTGAATGCAGCAACATGGTGCGTTTGACGTCACAGGATATGTGGACACTTCTATAAAATAAGTTTTTTTTTTCGATGAGAGAAAGTCTTGTTGGAAAAATAGCAGTAGCTACTACTACTCAACCCACTTACTTATGTACATATATCCCTGAGAAACTTCCTGTTTGTCCTTTCATGATGATGGTGTTGTTGAAGTTGTCTCGCAGAAGAAGTCGAGTCAAGTCAATAACTACGATACCTACAACGACGCCCAATGGAAAAGAAAGTTGTTTCCAGTCTGATGCCTCTGAATTTTAAGGGGGATGAATAAAAAATTTATACGCACGATCCTTGTAGACTTTTAATGAAGCTGCGAAACTCAATTTATTATCTATGGGAATTGAGATCTAAATTGCATTACTGTGCGGTTAGTAGTCGGGATGAGATTTGATTAACTTGAGTTGGCTTTTTTTTCTTTTTTTTTTTTTGGAGGGACAGAAACTGTTGTTCGAAAACAAATAAATAGGATACCATATTGCTTGTATCGGTATACAAGGATGTACTGTTTTAGTATTAACTTTGTGGGTATTTCGGGATATCTATTTATCGTACATTGACATCATCAAAAGCTAAAGACTGTCGAAAGGGAATTTCCTTGAAGGAAGATCCCTTTCATAGGTTAAGTTAATTTAGAAAGAAATCATCATTTCACTCGGGTTTGAGCGGATGCACTCCCCATGGCTTTTTAATACTTTTGTTGAGTTATTTTACGTTTTAGTACTTTTTTTTAGTACGGTTTAGTACATTTTTAGTACTTTTGTAAATTAATAATATTATTGAAATTAAAAAAATATAATTGGATTATAAGTATTATGAACCAAGATCCCATGGCCGGGAGACATACGTCATTTGACGTATGACTGCCGGCCATGAGAAAAAAAATTCAGCTATGATAATAAGGAGGATACCATATTGCTTGTATCGGGATGCAAGGATGTATGTATTGCTCTGTTTTTGTAATTATTAACTGTAAGGTTGCAACTTTGTATTTCGGCATTTCGTACATTGACATCATCAATATCACTGTTTAATTTGTTAAACCTCAAGATTCCAAAAACTGTCGAAAGGAAATTTCCCTAAAGAAAGGCCTCATAGGTAAAGTTAGTTAAAAAAGAAAGGAAGACACGTCAAGCTGCATCATATCACTCGGATTTCAATGGATGCGCTCCCCAGGATCTTTTTCAATACTTTTATTGAGGAGTCATTGGACGTTTTATTACAATTTTAGTACTTTGTTAGCACAATGTTGTACATTTTAGTACAATTTTAGTAATTTTAGTACTTTTATAAATTAATATAATTATTGAAACTAAAGATATATTTCTGTGAAAATTATATATTTTTAGTCCTGAAGTTATAACTACATATATGCCAATATTAAGTTAAGACTTTATAATACCTTAAGTGCAACTAGGTAACTTTTAGCTTTAAATGTATTATGGTCATGGGTATATATAACGAATAATTTCATTTAATCAAATATGTTTTATTAAAATATTGTCAATAATATTAGCTATTCATTTGATTAACAACAAATGTTCATGAATTCAATTATATTATTCCAAACTTCACAGCCAATCGTATTAAAATGTTCCTCTTTCGTTGGGTTACTGAATTTATTTCATTAAGGTTTTGTTAAGTAATTATGAAATAATGCGTTTAGTCATCTTTTTTCAATTTAGGATAAAAATAAAATGAACGACCGCGTCGCACGTACTTGCTTTTATATTTGATCACATTGTATGCAAAAGATTTTTAATAGAAGAGGCTAAATATAAACTGAAATTGAAACTTTCAAAAATCCAAAAAAATATTTTTTTCGAAATTTTGGTATGCAGTATTATTTATAATTGAAAGGACCTCCTATATAAAATTTTTGATAAAAAAACGGTTGTATGGCAGGTACCGTTAATAACAAAATATAAAAAAAAATTTGACCGAAATGTAAACTATACCAAAAGTAGTGCATACACTTTTTTTTTATCAAAATCGTAAGCCATTTTCGAAATAATTAAAATGGTAGAAAAAATTCTAAGACAAGTACCTACCGTTATTTTTGGGGCAAAAAAACAAAAAACTCGGATGTCAGAATTGTTTTGGTCATCTCCCAGAAGGGATTATTCGTCTTTACAATCATCGGCAGCGATTGAGAAAGCAACTATAAAGAATTCATCAATGGGATTGGAACACGATTGGCAGCAACTATCAAATGTTAAAAAGTGAACTTGTGAAAGTTATGTTAAGAAATGCCCTTCAACATTTCAACAACAACCAGTTCCAAAAGAGGCTACAATCCATCAAACCTGGGCCCGATGCGTTCAAGGAAATCAACAAAATCACCGGAAAAAGACAACAAATTCCAGATATAATTAGCACCAGACAAGGGGATGTTATGACCACTGAGGACAAGGCGGAATCAATTGCCCAATATTTTGAAGAAAATTTCGCGGCAAACCCGCCCAACGATCCTGCATTATTACACGAAGTGGATTCAACAATAGAGCAGTTGCAGCAGGCGAACAATGAAATAACTACTTTTACTGATGAAAATCCAGCAAGTAATCCAGAGATGATCGGAAGCTTCACCAACCCGAAGAAGTCGCCGAGCTAATCGTTAGTGGACGACCTAAGAAATCTTCAGGACCAGACATGATTTCCAAATATATCATAAGGAAATTCCCCTATGTCATGATACTATTTCTCACGATCCAATTCAACAACTGCTATTTTCCGAAAAGATGGAAGACAGCGAAGATAGTGCCAATACCAAAGAAAGTAGATAGGTGTAGCGTATCAGGATATAGTCCCATATCTCTACTAAGCAACACCAGCAAAATTCTTGAGGCACTTATTCTTCGGAGGTTGAAGACATTCTGCACCGTTAACCGGATCATTCCGGATATGCAGTTCGGATTTCGGGAGCAACATTCAACCTTACATCCACTCTTGAGATTCCAGAAGGATATTGTTAATACCCTCAACAACTACCACGTTGCGGTTGGCTGCTTCTTGGATATTGAGAAGCATTCGACAGCATCTGGATACAGGGGCTTATACACAAACTATCCATTTTTAATTTTCCAAGTACACTAATTAAAATAATTTTTAGCTTTTTTAGTTCCAGATCGTTCTTTGTCCAAATAGAAAACAGCAAGTCAACAACCAAAAGCATCAGAGCAGGAGTTGCCCAAGGATCGAAGCTAGGTCCGTACCTCTACAACATTTTCACATCGGATCAGTCCCAACCAAACAATTGTATGAATTTGCTCTATGCAGACGACTCGCTTACATATTCCGAAGAGTAGAAGAACATGTGAGATGCCTGTGGGAACTCTACACAAAATGGGGCATCAAAGTCAACTCAGCCAAATCCGAGCTGGTTTGCTTCAGAAGACCAGCAGGGCATCGGAACACGCCGCACAGAGGTCGATTTGTACTAATTAGCCTGCCAAAAGTGTGTAATTTAAAGTAACGGTAAAGTTAAAAAAAAACAATCACAAAGCTAGAGGACAATGCCACCGGCAATTATTTACTACTCACTTTCGCGAACTTGTTACCTTTCACTTGCACAAGCATTAAGAAGTTGATCGTCTGTCAAAGTGCGCTACTGGTTTTTATACGTTCTCAGGGTTAAGAGTTAAATAAATTGATATTGTGTACTAAAATTTAGAAATATTTAAGTGGAAGTGATGGATAATTATAATTCAGGTAAGAATCAATATTTTCTGATATATTTTTATGATAAATAACGGTTTTTATACCTTTCGTATAACTGATTCAAAATAGCTTTTAACGGCCTTTAGTCCAACAAAAATTGGCGTTTCGTCCCGGTGATCTCACATGGACTCATCAGTTGACTAGTGAGGACCTTTGTCAATACGCAATTTTTGCCAAGTTCAGTTCATCTTACATAGATTTCGTGAAGAACATCTAGTGTGAACTATATCCAACAAGACTAGAATTCCTAATCATTAAATTGGAAATTTTTGTTTTTTGCCCATGGCCTGGCATTATTTATATAAGGAGTTTTTTTTTTTAATAATACAAATTCTATATACTACTGAAATACATCAGCCAAGTAGAAGACTTAGCACTATTATACTTGGACTTGTTGAATTATTGATTCAAAATAGCTTTTAACGGCCTTTAGTCCAACAAAAATTGGCGTTTCGTCCCGGTGATCTCACATGGACTCATCAGTTGACTAGTGAGGACCTTTGTCAATACGCAATTGGCAAAAATTGCGTATTGACAAAGGTCCTCACTAGTCAACTGATGAGTCCATGTGAGATCACCGGGACGAAACGCCAATTTTTGTAGGACTAAAGGCCGTTAAAAGCTATTTTGAATCAATAATTCAACAAGTCCAAGTATAATAGTGCTAAGTCTTCTACTTGGCTGATGTATTTCAGTAGTATATAGAATTTGTATTATTAAAAAAAAAAACTTTCGTATAACTTCAAAGTAAGGGCCGTTTTGTAATAATTTTTTTTTTAATTTTCATATTCGTAAGACTTTTTTTCATATTATCGCCCCCTATCGAGCAGAATTTTTTTTTGTACTGCTTACTTTATATATCAGGTTATGTAATGGCGTAAAATGTATGTGCAGATAGTTGCGGATGGCAAAGTTATTGAGTTTTTAGTAGATAAAGTCACAAAGCGAAAAATAATTAACTTTTTTTTCAAACGTAATAAAGTGTGATTTTCTTGACTATAGGTGAACCTTGTGCTTCAGGTATAAAAATAGTAACGCGGAAATACCTTTTTGACCAAATGCAGGAGCAAAATTTTCCTAGTCTAGAGGAAAAGCTAAAGTACCTTCAAAAACGACTGTTGTCCTATTGTGGTGATTCGCCGGCCAGTTTAAGTGCTTTCAAACAAAGATTTGCGTATTTTAAATCATCCTTAAAAGAAAAATGGTCCAAGGCTCAAAGAAAGGAAGTAGTTTTTCGTAAAAATAATGAGGCCTGGTTAGAAGGAACTTTTCTTATTTCAGGAAATAAGCCAAACTTTCCGGGCCGGCCTTCTAAACCATTTCAGGATTCTAGTGAGTGGACTTAAAGAAGAAAAGTAGAAGAAGTCCGTTCTTTACTTAGTGATGAAATAATCGTTCATGCAGCTCAAACAACTCTGCAGGCTCAAGGAAAACGTGATGCTTCAAAAATATTAAAACAAATCACAAACTCTCCAACTTGTGCAGGAAAATACAAAAAAGCATACAGAAAATCTGAACAAGAAGAAATTCCTTTTCTAACACCGATACGAGCCTTAGCAATGTTTGTGGAAGCCGATTTAACTAAGCGGCAATATGAAATAATCAGAAATACTAACAAATCTTTTTTTCCGTGTTATGAACTATTGTTAAAGGAAAAAAAAGAATGCTACCCCCCCAAAGAATTTATGAAGATCTCAAGTACCTGCGCAGAAAGTAATTTACAAAGTTTGATAGATAACACAGTTAACCGCTTATCAATATCATTAAAAGAAATCCTCTGTTCTCTTAAAGATCATGAAAAAAATCTTTGAAAATCATCTGTAAATGGGGTTGTGACGGTTCCCAACAAAGCAGATATAAGCAAAAATTTGACGATGACGATGCCTCAGATGGACATATATTTTTATCATCCTTTGTACCACTTCAAATAATTTGTGGCAAAGATGGCAAGAAAGTAATTTGGCAGAACCCGACACCGTCATCACCTAGATATTGCAGACCAATAAGATTTAGGTTTGTCGAAGAATCTAATGACGTTACAAAGGAGGAAATAAGTTATGTGGAAGAATCTGCCAAAACGTTAAAGAACACTGAAGTAGTTTTAGACGGAAGCAAATTTGTGTTCCAACATACCTTTAAAATGACGATGATCGATGGCAAGGTGTGTAACGCAGCAACTGAAACGAAATCAACAAATCGCTGCTATATATGCGGATCAACATCTACAGACTTTAACAATCTCTCCAAAAAAGTAAGTACAAATTCTAAGGCTGTCGAATTCGGACTTTCTGTCCTACACGCCAGAATTAGAATTTTTGAAAGCATTTTGCATCTGGCGTATAAATTACCAGTCAAAAAATACAGAGACAAAAGAACGGACGAAGAAAAAATGTTAGAGGTTCAAACAAAAAAATATATTCAGGAACGATTTAAAAAAGAAACCGGATTGTTAGTTGACATGCCAAAAACTAATTTTGGTAACACCAATGACGGTAACACCAGCAGAAGATTTTTTGAAAATCCTCAATTAGCTGCCGATATTACAAAAGTTAATTTTGTGTTGATATATAGATTGAAAGTTATACTGGAAACTATTTCAAGTGGCCATAAAATAAATACACAAATTTTCAACAGCTATGCCATGGAAACTGCAAAATTGTATGTGGACCTTTATGCATGGCACCCAATGAGTCCTACAATGCATACAATATTAATTCATGGTTCGGCTATAATTGAACATGCCATATTACCCATAGGACAGCTCTCGGAAGAGGCAGCTGAAGCTCGAAATAAACATTTTCGCTTATACCGAGAAAATTATGCAAGAAAATTCTCGAGAGAGGAATGTAATGTTGATATATACAATAGACTATTATTGAGTTCGGATCCTTTAATAAGTAGTATGAAGCAAACAAAAAAAAAATTAAATCAAAATTATTTTGCTCGGAAACGATCCAAATGTTGTTACCAGCTAACCCTTACACCGAATCTGACGATTCTGGCACAGATCAAGACTAATAAGAAATAAATAAGTAAGTGCCTATAAATACAAAAGTAAAATAAACTGTTATCATTTTTTATTTTTTGTTCACCTAGATATTTTCGTTCCTTACAATAGATATAAAGTAAAAACTGTTATTATTTTTAATTTTTCAACTGTTAAAATATTTATTTTTGTTCTTTTATATCATTATGAAAATGAATTGCTATTATATTTTTTTCTTCAACTCTTGAAATGAATTTTGTAGTTCCTAAAAATAAAAATCTTTATTTTTGAAATTTGTTTCTTTTTCAAATGAATGCATATTTTTTAAAGTCCGTTAATGGCAATTATAATTTACATGATTTAAAGTTAAAATACCCTAAAAAATAATTTTGGCCGCCTAAACCTTTAAAATCGACCTCTGTGCGCCGTCAGCCACAAGTTGCCGAAGTATTATTATCAATCTGCCCGACGGGTCACAACTAAGATCCAAACCAACTGTGAAATATCTGGGTATCAATTTCGAAGAGAGGTTTCGTTTCAACCCGCACGTGACAGCTACCCTAAAAAAGTCAAATCTCGCTTTTCAACGAATCCACCCTCTAATGCGGAAAAGGAATGGACTCGGCCAAAAGACGAAACTGCTTATCTATAAGCAACTTCTCAGGCCCATAAAATATCAATGTAATATAAGTAATTTAAAATAGAATTAAGAGCCAATTGTATATATATCAGTTCAATAAACATTACTATTATTATTAAAAAATTGTTTTGGTATGAACATCTGGGAATACTATGGAAATGCGGGTCATAAATAAAGAGCATGTTTAAATTTTTAGTAGCTGATCAAGTAAGGATCAGTCCTTCATAACTCACTTACGGAAAGAGTGAACTTTCCTCTCGGAGTTATGAATGGTAACGGGATCTCAATCTTTTTCAATGAATCCAACCGTAGTTGGAATAGTTTAACCAACTGTATAATTTCCCGAAATATTAATCTAATCCGCAGACCCAGGCGAGACATAGCCAGGATCGTTGGAACATGTACTAAGAACTGGTCAATAAGAGAGCATGCGGCGAAGCTTACCATGCCCACTGTCGTAGTTGTGGAAAAAAAGGAAACTGTCTTTTATTTTCTCTGCAATAATGCACCATATTGGCAAGGATAAGAGCACAATCTTTTGGTTAGGAATTCCTCGACGACCTAAACGAACTTTCACTAAGGAAAATCAAATATCTAGTATCTTTTTTCAACGCGGGGAAATGGATCACCGTCAAACGACTGAGACTTCAAGCAAGCACACTACTGGCCCTTAAAAGTAGCTCATGGTGCTTCCCTGGTGACCAAATGTCAAGCTGAGTTAGCAGACAAATGCCTACTCAGATAAATATGAGAACCTTCTTTGCCACATTGCTTTGAAGCACACTGGAAACATTGAGAAGCAATAGAGATTATACGGCTTGATGTATCTTCATCCATCTTTAACCTTACATATTCTAACTTGGTCTAAAATTCCTACCTTGCACCAATTTTTCGTAATTTTTAATACTTTAGTTTAGTACAGTTTTAGTACTTGTTAGTACAGTTTTAGTACCTTTATAATTGAATATAAAAAGTGCCTAAAAATATGTACATATATAAAATATACAGTCATAAGTATAAGCAAACATCCTAAGAACTGCCTGGCGACTTGACATTTCCTCAGTGGAACAACTGAGCTTAAGTGAGACCCAAAATAGGAGCTTAAAACAATATAATTAGAACTCACCACACAAGTTACGTACGTAGTCTTCTTCATGAAATTTTCTGAGATATCTATAATTCCAACAGAATTAACCAAACTTCAACCGATATGGGAATGAAATAGAATTAGTAGCCAAAAAGGTGGGAATTGACTAAATTCCGAAAAGCAAAATCCCAAATGCCTTAGCACTTCTTTTTTTCTATTAAGACTTGCGCCTGCTAAGCCATCCGGGATTCTAGTTTAATGAATTTCTGCATTACAATAACATATTATGTGAGATATTAGAATTAAAAAAAATGATGCTATCTAAGAATTAATTTTATTGGATTAGAAAAGGTCAGCTAGTGACACTTACACACTAGCACTTACTGACAGTAAGGTATCGTCAGCCATAGATAAATGTCAATTAGTATTAATTAAAGTATAAATTAAAGTGTAAATTTTTAATCCTTGATTTCTGGGGGTTTCGAAAAAGAATTTCACCTAATAAAAGACTAGTTAAGAAAGTCTGTGGACTGCGTGGCTCACCAATTACTAGAAATATAAGAACTTGGCGATGTTATATTTTTAGATTAGCTTAGATTAGATTAGAAAAACATTTTATTCATTCATCAATATGATATGAGCTATAACAATTATGGTATAAACCTAAAATAATAATAGAATAAATAATAGTAATCATTCTTTAACATATAGTTAGTGTTGAATGATACATATTTAAATGAATATTACAATAAATAATGGAAACTGATGTGGGGTGACAACAGATTCAAACAAGTTTTATAATTACATCTTTGTATATATATTTTTTATATTGCTTACAAAGTTTTTGTCAATTTCTTATAGTTTTGATTTTATACAATATAACGGGTGATTTTTTTGCTACTTGGTTTTTGACGTTTATATTTTTGACAGATCACACATGACAAATTCCACGAACATTTGACATTTCGATTCAGTATTGTTTGCCATTTCATCATGAATAGACTTACGCCTGAACAACGTTTGCAAATTATTGAAATTTATTATCAAAATTCGTGCTCTGTGAAAAATGTGCTTCGCAAGCTACGTCCGTTTTATGGTCTTCAGTGACGAGGCTCATTTTTGGCTAAATGGATACGTGAATAAGCAGAATTGCCGTATTTGGAGTGAAGAGCAGCCAGAGGCAATTCAGCAGCTACCAATGCATCCCGAAAAATGCACTGTTTGGTGCGGTTTATGGGCAGGCGGCATCATTGGGCTGTACTTCTTCAAGGACGATGAAGGCCGCAGGGTTACGGTCAATGGAGAAAGGTACCGTTCGATGATAACAGATTTTTTTTTGCCGCAAATGCAAGAATTGAACTCGGTCGACATGTGGTTCCAACAGGACGGTGCCACAAGCCACACTGCACGCGAAACCATGCATCAATTGAGAGGCGAATTTGGTGAGCAGTTGATCTCACGTTTTGGCGCAGTCAATTGGCCACCAAGATCATGTGATTTGACCCCCTTAGACTATTTTTTGTGGGGCTATGTTAAGTCTATTGTCTATGGGGACAAGCCAAACACGATTGCTGCCTTGGAAGCCAACATTGAACGCGTCATTGGTGAGATTCCGGCCGAAATGTAAGAAAAAGGCAGAAATTGATTTATCGATCCAAATAAAAATTTCATTCACTTTTTACAAGTTTCTGTGTTTTTTTGAATTTTCAAAAACCAAGCTCTTAAAAAATCACCGTTTACAAGAAATAAGAGTAATAGTTGCTTTTAATTGTTAAGTGAGAAGTAATTTATTAACACATCTTCTACGAGCAAGATAAAAGAAAATTTAATAACAATTTTCAATATTATTCAAATTAATGTTGAAAAGCCAGTTTTTTACTGATTGACATAGGTAGCTTATTAAACGATCGTGTTTACTCGTAGATTGTATAGTTGCGAATTTCTACTTGGGATATTACCACTCTGTTTAAAAAATTCTTTTAGCACTTTAAAGATGTAAAGGTGTCTCAATGGGAGAATTTGCAGTTCCTTCACCAAGGGTCAACTTTCAGTAAAGCGGTTTTTGTTACAAATTATTCGAATCAAGTGTTCTTGAGCAGTCAACAAGGGTCTTAGAGTACTTGCGTATAAACCACGCCAGCTGGACAAACCGTATTGTAGTTCTGAGTGCGCAAGACCATAATATATAGCTGTTAATAATTTGTTTGAGCAGAATGGCTTTAAAAGATACATTTTTCGAGTTACACCCAGAAAATAACTTTTTAATATACAAGTATGATTTTTCCAATTCAGATTACAAACAATTGTTACCCCTAAATACCTAAAACTCTTTACTATGTCAATTTTGAGACAAGAATTTGAACAGGAACCGTTATGAAGAAAATTGAGTTTTCCGCAAGTATGTAAAGGGAAACTGAAGTTTTTACAATCAGGGCTATGGAAAAAGAAATTATAAGGACAAGGATAGAGTTCAGACGTTTTAGACGACATCAGTTTTGTTTTTACACTTATAATTAATTTATGAGAAAAAACCATGTGCTCAAGAGTTGAAGATCCTGTTCAATACAAATGATACAGTCTAGTTCGGAATTTGATTGGTAGGTGAAGGAGACATCATCAGCAAAAGCTGTTGAAAGACCCTTCAACGCAAGCGAGAAGAGTGAGTTGCTAAAAATTAGGAAAAACATAGGACCAAGAACGGAACCCTGTGGTACTCCTATTTTAAGAAAGCAAGATTCCCTTATTTTTCCATTGACATAAACCCTTTGAACTCTTTCAATCAAATATGACTTCAGCCATTGAAAAATTATACATCTAAATCCCGCATTATACAACTTAATAAGAAGTAAATCGTTATCAACCATGTCAAAGGCCTTTGTCATATCGATAAACAGAGCAAAAGTGGATTTGTTGTTATTCAAACTATCATAAAGCTGGCTACATAGCCTAAGAATTGCATTTTCAGTTGACTTGCCTGAACGGTAGCCAAATTGATTATCGCTGAAATATTTGTATTTATTTAAGAAAGAAGTGATTCGTTTTATCATTATTTTTTTAAAAAAATTTAGAAACAGTTGGAAGAAGAGAAATAGGTCTGTAATAAGCCATGTTTTTCCGATCTCCTTTCTTAAACAGAGGTATTACTTCAGACAATTTTATTTGCTTGGGGAAGATTCCTTGTTCAACACTTTGGTTGAATATATAACATAGAACATCTGACACATAAAATGCAATTTTTTAGACTAGATATACCATCAGAGGTGCAAGAAAATTTATTCTTTAAGGAAGAGATAGCTTTGTACGTTTCAAAGGAGGTAATGGGTTCGAAGGCGAAGCTATTAGGCTGCAAGAGTTCAGTTTCGAAATTGTTATTTTTAAGGCAGTTACAATTAGAATGTGAATCTATTGTAGGCTTTAATTTTTCAGCTATGAGTGTGAAATATTCATTGAATTTGTTTGAGATTGAACTAGAATCTGTAAACGAAATGTCATTTACTACCACAGATTTGATCACACTCGATTCTTTGTTCTTACCTAAGATACTGTCAACAATTTTCCATTCTTCCTTAATATTACCTTTTGATTGTTCCAACAAGTTAGAATAATAAGTTTCACGAGTTGAGTCAACCGCTGTTTTGACTATTTTGCCGAGTGAACTGTAGTATTTTTTTAGTTTTTTATTATTAGGATGTTTTTGTAAGTGTAAGCACACTTTATGTTTTCGATTAATTAGATTTAGGAGACTTTGGTTCATCCAAGGCTTCAAAAATTTCTTTTTAATAGATTGCTTTATTGAAGTTGAGGAACAAGTTTTAACGTGATTTTGTAAAATAGAACTGAAAATTGCATATGCAACAGATGGATCGATTTCTGTATATACTGGTTTCCAAAGTTCATGTTTCAAAATATTATCTAATAAGTTGTAATCAATGATTTGTATATCTTTTTTATGTGCTAAGTTAGATGGTATTGAGATTTCATCATGATTAATACTAAGAGCGATCAGTTTGTGATCTGAAATATTTAAATCCAGAAAATTACTAATATAATTGAATTTATTATTTTTTCTAAATCGACAAAAAATATGGTCTATGCAAGTACTTGAGGATTTTGTTACGCGTGTCGGCTCATTTATAAATGACTTTAAACCTTTTGAAGCCATTAGAAAAACATAATTTTCAGTATCCGAATTCGAATATCCCAGAAAATACATAATAAAAATCTATGGGAAGCTTGGAGCAATTTAACCATTAATCAAAATTAAACCATGCTGACCCATTACTGAAACCTATAAAGTGCTAACATCCCGGATACCCATCTGAAAAACTCTTGATAATAACACACACGGAAAACAAGTCCTGATTAAATTGTTTTCAACATAAACAGATTTTGTATAATATATTTCGTAATCATAGGATTAATGTGTTGATCTTAACATTTCAAATGTTTGTAAAAATCGAATTAAGTGTTAAAAGCAAACAAAAACGATGAACATTCATTCAATTCAATTCCAACAAAGTCAAGGATTTCTTTAAACTGCTTACAATGACATACTAGACAAAGATCCTTGCCATTAAACTTAATAAGGTGACTACTAAGGAAAATATCTCTTTCGAAATAATTGAAATAAATTCGTTGATTTGAATATTTGAAATTAATATTTGAATTCATTAATTTTTAATTTTCAGCATTAGGACCTGTCCAAAGAGTTCAAACAACATCCCAACCCGAATCAACATTCTATTTGACTTTGCTTTTTAAGATTATCTGCACAAAGCCAAATATACTTTGGCCCTCTCATTCTCTGCGCGACCACCCACTAAAACCCCTCACCAACCTTATATGTATATAAATGTCCACTGAGTATAAAGTGAATCCTTGCCTTTCAAGAATTTGCAACAAGGGATATTAAAAATTCAGGTCAGGTTCATAGAATAAATGAAGCTGTTTCTTCTAGTAAAAACAATACCCAGACCCTACGTTCCTATCCTAGGTACACATTTTGTTCGTCTTAGCTCTTGTGTACAAGGAAACTATATAGAACTTCCCTACCAACATACAAATGTCATAGATTCCATTATTATTTTTTTTACTCTTGTATTATTACTGTCCCGCAACATTGAAGACCCTTAAGGGCATACTTACAGCACCGTTATATACCTATTTCCATAGAATAGTGGGTAATGTAGAGGTAGGTATGGATGGATATTGAGGAGGATGGAAATACTTTTGTCAAAGGATGCCGAAAGGAATGTTTTAATTTAAAATTTCCCTGTGTCCTTCTACTGCCTCGGGGGGGATAAACCAACCAACCGACCGACCAACCGCACTCATCAGAATTCCATTGGCAAATTTTCATTCCTCAATATGTAAATCGACGAACATGACCACAATCTCCTAAACCAAATGCGAGCAATAATAAAGGACATTTGCAAGATATTTAAGTTTTAAATTTCCAAAAAAAGGATTCTCTTTCGCAGGGAATTGAGCAAAATCACGTATATAAATCTGAACTAGCGTTACGAAGCTTGCAATTGCAAAGAAATACGAATATGTGCCTCTTTTGTCATCGTTGTTTCCTTTTCGGAAGAAAAAAGGAACAAAAATTATGCTTCAACTTTACCTACGTGCAGGAATAGCGAACTTAATCAAAAATACTTCCTCGTATATACTCGTACAGCCTCCGAAACCCATTCTCCATTCTAGAGAGTCTGCTTGTGTTCTTAATCTCAATTTTCTTAACGACTCCTGCGGAATCAGCAGTAGCAGTAAAAGCATTATCCACTATAAGTGTAAGGTGGTGAAGGTGATGTCCTGCAGCCAGACCTCTGAACTAGTTGCAGGATTACGAGCAGACTCTATAATCACACAGCAGTATAGTTCGGCGAAAAATCATGTTTTCTTTCTTCTCCATTCCCTGTTCCCGCATGATACTCCACTGATTTTATCTATTTTTTGACTCCATCCGCTGCAATAACGGCGAAATGTTGCTTCTTTTTCCCCATTTCATCATCCTGCAGGCAGGACAGACAAAGGATTCACATAATGGAAAAAACATTTACTCGCGCCGTCGCTGTTTTTCCTGCAGCAAAGCAAAACTATACAAGAAGCAAGAAGGCCTACAGCTGAAGAGAATAATAGTTCCTCAGCTAGGATACACCAAATTTTTATATCTCTTCGATCCAAGGAGCAAAAAACACACACAAAATTTATCAGGCCTCTTCTGAGCAAAATGCAATGAAATACATACAGAATTAATTGGGCTAGGTCCAAACTTTAAAACTTTCCTTCCCAATCCTTGAAGGTTATCCTCGAAAAGTCGAAATTTCTAGAAAGATAACAAAATAAAAACGAATGATGTAGTGCCCTCAGCCCACCCATTTGCTTTTATGCATAGAATATTGTAGACACATCCTTAAAGGAATCGCTTTTATTTTCAGCGAAGGACAACATTGCTTACAGTGGCAGTGTTGGTGGCTATATCTAGCAATAAAAAACGGATTTACGTTACGATACCTTTGCTGAGAAAGAGAATGTTTCAAAGTGATTTTTAATCCTTTTCTCTATTAAAATTGAGAGATGGACGAGGACAAGCGGCGGCGTTCACTTGCAAACACTCCAGCAGGGAAAAGGACGAATCTTTTTATTTTGCTTCTTCAAGTTTTTTAGTTTTTTTTTTTTTTAGTTTTCTCATCGTTCTGTGCTCCTCTTTTTTCATTTCTAGTTTTTCGTTTTCTTATGTGCGCAAGGATATGGTTAGTGTCGGCTAAGTGTCTTGGGACAAAAGACAGCCAACCAAATGTATATATGTGAGAGAAGATAGAAGGAGTCATGTTGGGGGCATATGTTTGTGTCATTGTCGCATATCCTTTTTGCATGCATAATGCATTTGTTTTCTTGCTGCCAGCGACGAATATGAGAGTGTGCATGTATATGAGTTTTAGAGACATTTTCTTAGATTTTTTTATTTCCTCTATAACGAACTATGTCCGTACTAACTGCTTGCAGATATGGTATGACGGTGGCAGGTATATGCATGTCATATGGTGTGGAATGTTATTTATGCTTCAACTGGGCATGTGGAGCGATTTAACATACTTATACATACATAGGTACGATATAAGGGTAGGGTTAAGATATTGTCTGAAAAGTTATTCTCTTAGATACATTTCAGGTTTTTTTTTTGTGGAATTTAGTTGTTGTTTTTTTGAACAATGACCTTATTCGGGTTTTTGTTCTAAAGACGGAATGGCTTCCTGAAGTGTTGAAAATCATTTAAATAAGAACGAAAGCGAATGAAGAAATTAATTACGTAACATCTAAATATCCAAATTCTGCAATTAATCGCACTTAGAAAGAATTACAAACATTCACACTAGTTAAGTAATGAGTCCAACAAGTGAGATCACAGAAACGAGAGGAACATTTTTGACGTCATGTCTTTAGAAAAGCTATTTTGAATCGATTATATTTGTACCTTTGTTAAATAAAATAAAATGCACTACTCAATTGTACGAACTTGCTCTTGTAGCTAACCATCCAAGCTGTTTCTAGGCAGATAGCAGGTAGGCATAACGCCGGTGTACGTAAGCTTACCTTGGTTCTTAGCATAATGAGTTGTCGAATGGATGATTCAAGGAGTATTTACAAGGGTATCTACCTATAAATGTATTTTTAAACCTTATAATAAATTTCAATGTGTGATATCTGGATAACGTCCAAGTTGTCGTCTGGAGGAACTCCTAACTAACAACTAAACCGATAGTATAGTTAATGGTTGTCTGGAGGATCTCCTAACGAACCAAACTATAGTGAATATTGCTATCTGCATCTGCTACTTAAAATGTGTGGTTGCCGAGAGGAACTCTTGATTTACCACAAGCTGCAAACATAAGCTGTCCAACTCCAAAATAAAAAAAATTAATGGTCGACTTTTCACCAAATATTTATTACACTGTAAACTTTAAAATTACATAACACAAATTACTTTTGCTGATGATCAACATGGAAATTCAACCTAATACTCATAAATGATTTCGTTATAAGCACATGTGAATCTTAAAACATAAATGAAATGAATATACATTTTCAAACGAAAAATAAAACGGTTATAATTTGAATCTGATAGGTAGGTTGAATAATGGATGTGAACTATAAGAATAAATGCAAGGAATTGAAATAAAATGAACGTTACTCTTTGAATTAAAAAAAAAACATGTAATGATGCCAATGATTTATGAAGGAATGTTGAATGTTGTTCTGTTACAACCTAACTTATTTATGTTTTAAATTCTTGGACAAATATGAATACAAATATCAACAAAAACTTAATATTTGTTATTTCTTAAAACATGAATACTTAAGAAGTATACAATTTTGAAAATATTTTTTGGATCAAAATTTGAAATGCCATTTTGAAGTAATTAATATCGAATATAAAATTTTAATTTAAAAGAAAAATGCAGTGACTGGTTTTTGAAAAATCGTTTTTTCAAAAAAAAAAAAAATAAATAAATAAATAAATAAATACTTATTTATTTTTTAAGAATTGAAAAAACATTTTTTTTTAAATTTGAGTATGCAATTTTATCAAAACTGCTAGGAGCATATTTGCATCAAATAGAGAAAAAGGCGAAAATGTGAAAAGCGGTTCTATTGGAAGTGCCGGTAATAAGAACGCAAAATAAAAATAAAATATTTTTTTAATTAAAAGTTGACTGCAATTTAAGAACACACACATTTTCCTTATTAAGTTTCTTGGAGCCGTTTTTGCCAAAAAAAAAAAATTGTTTTGCTAAATGGTTTTTGTATAAGAGGTACTGTTTTGGGAAAATATTTTTTCCAAGTAGGTACCTACATACGAGTATTCAAGATAATATCAAAAAGTACTAGGTAAAAATTTTCTAAGAAATCGATGGAGTCGTTTTCGAAATATTGAGTTTTCCAAACTTTTTGTTTTCATATTAATTTTAAACAAGGATTTTTGAGAAAAATGAAACCTACCATTTTTAAATCGAAAACCGAAAAATTTGTTCAAGGAGAGGCGCCGAAAATAACTGTTTAGAAGAAAGAAATACCAAAATGTACCTTTTCACTTCATTATTGCTTAATTTTTTTATAAGAATCGTTGGATCCGTTTTTGAGAAAAATTATATTTAACTTTAAGATATCGCTATTTTTGATGGTCTTACGTACTTGCACAAGATTCTTAGTTATGTTTTTCTTTTCTTTTCTTTTCTTTTCTTAGTAGAAACGCCTAAATATGTTTGTAAAATTTTTTTACTTAATTAAAATTTTTTTTTTTTCAAAAATCAAAAAAAAAATATTTTTCGAAAAGGACATTCTTTAAATTTTTTTTATAGAAATCCGTATAAGCGTTTATGGGAAAGTCGAACATAAAAAAAAAACATGTACGTCTCGGGACGCGTGACAGAAGTAATAACCTAAACTAATCTAAATTCAACTATTTATAATTGAAAAAAACTTTTTTTCGAATGCAGTCGTATTTAGAATTTAAACGACCTCCTATATACAAATTTTGATTGAAATCTATGAGCCGTTTATGAGAAAGTTGAAAATCAAAAAATGATTGTACGGCAGATACCGTTAATAACAAAATATATAGGCAAAATGTAGAATATGCCTATAATAGTACACACATTTTTATCAAAA
The DNA here is from genome assembly GCA_910595825.1 of Philhelius pedissequus. Classification (NCBI taxonomy): domain Eukaryota; kingdom Metazoa; phylum Arthropoda; class Insecta; order Diptera; family Syrphidae; genus Philhelius; species Philhelius pedissequus. Next base: position 333,208,257 of record OU343160.1, read on the forward strand.
TGGTTTAAGCCATTTTTGAGATAATTAAGATTGAAGTACGGTTATTTTGGGGCTCAAAAAAACGACTTACAAATCTATTTGAACAACCAAGTTTGAAGAAAATCTGTTCAGTAGTTTAGACTGTAGACGATCTACAGACAGACAGACAGACAGCCGTGTTTGCGGGACACACTTTGTTGGTGATCTCTATCATCGTAATGTAAAGTTTGATTAAAATCTCGAGTTCGACTTTTTTCCAAATGCAAAACTTGCCCTCCAGTTAATCTCAACGGTAGAGTTGGATATAACCTGCATAGGTAAGTGATGGCCAGATGCAAAAGTCTTAATCTCTTTCCTACATATTATTATGTTAACATGCGTATATAAAGGCACCTACAATAAAACCTACCCGTCATATTTGAGATACCAACTCCATTTGTAAAGATCTAAACATTTACATACTTGTGCGTATGCAATGTAAATAAGATACCGCCTCGACCTTCAAAATCTTAATTTTGCAATACTTTTGTGGAATATTGTTTTTAAAAATCATCAACTTTTGCCATGTCAATGTCAAAAATGAATAAAAATCGCATAAATTTGGTTTTAAACCCTTATAAGATATATAATCATAAGACATATTATTATTTTTATACCGGCATATAGCCCCAAGTCTTACCTCAATTTGAAGACCTTAACCTTAAAGATTGAACTACTTGAACTGAAAACAGCCACCACACAGTATGGCTATTCGGAAATGATATTAAAAATTAAAACGATGCCATATTTCATATAAAATAGCGTTGACCTTCTAATCGTAGCTTTAGGTTCAATTGCATCAATCAGAAATTCGTGTATTGATGCTTTAACGAAAAAATCTCACTTAAAAAACCATTAAACAATAGCGACCTTGATGCATATGCTGGGATATCTGCCCAATTCAATATCGTTAATGGTTAGAATAAAAAGTAAGGGACCAAGGTGGTTGTCATGCGGGACTCCAAATGTAGCTGAAGATGGAACTAGAGAAAGCAAATTTAATTAATGAACAGTGAAATTTCATTAACATTTTCAAGGTGGGAAGTTATCCGTCGCAGGAATATGAGCTTAGTAGATAATTCCTAAAAGATGCAAAACTAGACTTAGGTATAGTACTGAACTACCCTCTGTAAGTATATGACAATGAAACACATTTGAAGTTGTCGTAGTTTTTTTATCCTTCGCCATTAACCACGCCCGGAAACTCAAAATACCTTGCAGCTTTAAATCAAGACAATAAATGACACACATAATTTCCCACTGTCATTGCACTTTAAAATAATTTTAATCAGCACTTTAATTTAGTCGTCCTTAAAGTGAAATAAAAAATAACAACTATCACTGCAAAATGGCACTTGCAACCTCACATAATCCTCTTTCACAACAATTAAGGACTTAAACTGAATGCAAAAAAAAATTAAATTAAAAATACACAACTATCCATATATATACTGCAATCATTTTTATACAAATAAAACCAAAAAAAAAAATAAAAATATCCTACTGACTTTCCAACTTCAACATTCAACTACTGCCACTATTTTTTTTCTATAAATAAGTATAACCGGTAATTTGTTGATAGGAATTTTTATATCCCACCATCGCATCAGCAGGAGCATTCCCTTCATCCTCAAGGATAAAAATACAAATTACGATTCTGCATTATGGAGGCAACAATAATACTACTGCAGCTCCCATTCTACCAAGGACTACAAAAGGCAAAAAAATAAAAAAATACCAAGTCCAACTTAAAAAGAATTTTAATTCGCATTTTAAACGCTTGGAGCGCATAAATATGTCAGAGGGAGAGTCGACAGCAAACAACACAAACAAAAACAAAAATAGGACGTGAAAAACTTAAAATAAAAAAAAAAATGAACAATTTAATGGATTGCTATAAAAAAATGGCGCTTACTCTAGAATCCTTGCAAACGGTGTGAAAATAAACACAGAAAATGCACACACAGAAATATGATGAAAATACAACAAATACACTGGTATACACATACACAAACATACAAATACTGTGGAACAGATTTTTCACATTTAAAATGAGTTTAAGGGGCTTAATGTGTAATATGCACTTTGTAATTGTAATTTAATATCCTCACACGTTTACACTGATTAAAAATACCGAAAAAGGGGGCGCCAGATAGCCTGAATTTCTGTAGCTCAATCCCACCCCTATTTGACAGAACGGTGGCGGCGAGTGATGTGTATTCTGTTTGCTTTTAAAATTTTATTTTTAATTTGTTAGTTTACATTGTTATTCATAAAAAAAAATTAACACTACCGAATGGCAAGGGATGAGGATAAGTAGAGTAAGGGGTTGTTCTGAATCACTCAGTGCGGTTTTGTCTGGAGTGGAATGTTGTGAAGTAAAAAAAAAATTATCACTTCACGGTGAATATAGTATAAAAATCCGAAACATGCTAAAAATTCTGTAATTTTTATTGTTTTTATATTATTTTTTTTTTGTTGATTGTATTTACGTTTTGTTTCATACACAAAGGTATATTGTTAAATAACGGATAAGGGAGATACTGTCTCTTCCTCTCGTTGCGTCACCGGTGAACGAAAAAAAAAAATGCATGTGAATTTATTTCACAGTCGAATAAACTAACACGCCATTTATTACCACACTTCAATTTCAATTAATTTCCTATGCAAATACAAAAACAAAAAAAATTGTGTATGTGCACAATCCTGGATATCGGAATACAGATTAAAGGATGTATGAAATGTAATATTCATACGGTAGAATTTTTGGTGAATGAGGTTTTATGATTCATTTATTTATAAGTGCTGCAGGTGGGCCTAATGGGCCTATGACTATATGGTAGACTGACTTAAATTAAAAACAATGGTTTTTTTCGGCACAAGAGATTTTTTTGCGGTTTTTGGAAAATATTCGTAGAATAAAATATATAGAACAATGTGGATTTACAGTGTCGTATTACCAAAGTGGTGTTTTCAAAGGCTTAATTTTTAACTATGGGACTGTTCGTGTTTGTCAAATTGCATTCTTGTTCTTTTTTTTTTGTTTCTAGTGACGCGTGTTTTAGATAACAATTGAATTCAAATTTTAGTAGGGAAAAGATGGCTGAAAATTGGGTATATTCAAGGGTAGATGGTGCCCAAGGGAGTTTTTAGTTGTCTGTCAACTAGGTAGTTCAAGTTTCCATTGCAGAAACTTCTGTGTATCTAAGAAGGCTTATAAGTTCATAAGGAAGCACAAAATGAATCACTGTACTAATTACCGTCCAATTGCACTTACGTCCCTTACTTTCCAAGATCATGGGAACGCTGAATACTTTTCAGCTTAGGAAATATCTTGAAGAACGAAATATCCTTAATGACCGGCAATATGGCTTTCGTAGCAATAGGTCCACTGGTGAGCTGATTTTATATAGCACCGAGTAGTGGCACAAATCTTTACATCGTTTTGGGAAAATAAAATGATTGCGCTTGAAATTTCAAAAGCATTTTATAGAGTTTTGCATCAAGCTCTCTTATCAAAAATTGGTGCATTTGGTTGCATTAGAAATTACCTTTCGGACATCTCAGTACAGGTCCTGTTGAACGGCTTTAAGCCTGAAATTTACAAGATCATTACTGGTGTGCCCCAGGGCTCTGTTTTGTCTGCGAACCTTTTTCTCATTATCATCAATGATATTTTTTCTGAAACTTTTAATCTACTAAGTTGTTTAATTGTTAAATTGCTGACGATAGTACTTTCAGCTTTTGATATTCGTTTTCAGATTCGCCTCCATGTTATTCGGATTTTGCCCGCGCTCAAGGGATTATTAATACCCTTTATATGTTTTTAACACAGCGCGGCATGCGGTGAAAGAAGAAAAAGAAGGATATTAAAGATTTGTGGGGCGATGTTCTGAGACAAGAGCTGGTTGTTGTCTCAGATTTATCTCCACGGTTGGCGGCTGAACTAATGCGGAGAAATTTACATTTCTTATTTATCTATGTTCCTTATAATTCGCATTATTTTTTATTCGGTGTCATAATTTATCGGTATACTAGATTTACTCAATCTAATGATGTTAGTGGTATGCCTGAACAGAATTTAATGAGTAAGCAGCAACTCATCTTATGACAATTCTTAGAATTGGTTTTTAATGGAATATAAGAAGACATAGACGACGCGACGGCAGGAATCGAACCTGCGACCACTAGGTTGACAAGCGAACACACAACTATCGCGCCACGGCCACCCCCAGCTGCAACGGCAACGTACGATAAGTTCATTAAATTCCGATCTCGATAGTATTGTCCAATGGGGAATAAAAAACAGTACTCAGATTTGTTCTCTGTCGTTAAAGCAGAAAACCAAAACCGCTTCCCCCCTCCAATGCCGTAATCCAAGAGCGGTACTTGCATTGAAAAATCAGATTAGTTTTCAATCCATAGTTTGTGCTAACAGACCACCTCTTGTGGAATGACGACATATGCATTCAATGTCGTCAAAAATACTGCAGTGCTTGGGTTTTCTGCGAAGATGCAAGAAATTCTTCTACTCTTCTATTTGATTCGCCTCGAATATAACTCTCTTATTTGGGCAGGAGCCCCCAAAACCTATTTTAATCTTTTAGATAGCATTCAAAATAGTACTCTAAGAATGATAAGCGATAGAACTACATAAATGGAAACATTTACATCTCCCGATAACCGTCGAAATGTTTTTCGTTATTTTATCGCTATTTTTATAATCAATGCTCCTGTGAAAAAGCCAGTTGCATTCCTCCCCTTAAAATATTCAACCGTAATACTCGTGCTTCTAGGAATAATCATCACTTTAGCCTTGAGCCCAACTTCGGACGTACTGTCAAGTACAGAGATTCCTTCTTTTGTCGAACAACACGAATGTAGTAAGGGTATTCAAAACCGCTTTAATGTGCGCTTAATTATAAAATAAAAGAAAAGAGATCACTCTGCAGTTGTTGTGCCCCCTAAACTTGCTTTTCAAACTTAATATATTGGTGTGATCCTGGATAAAAAGTTAAAATGGAATCTCCATAATAAAATCAAGCAAAGAAATCAATCATCAGAACCAACTTCTGCCACAAGATATTTGGGAAATCGTGGAGCCCAAACCCCAATAGTTTGAACAATGGTAACCTACAGGATCGCTTGTCACCATTGCATGTAGCCATAGAAAGTGCAGCTCTTGGAGCCATCATGAGATTTGGGAAGGAAGGTATTAGCACATGAAAGTGCATTGGTCTTAGGGAAAGAAATTCGATCTGCAAGCCCACGGTGACAGATTTAATTGATATCCCAATAGATGGCATGATTTAAAAGTAAAACTTCGAGAAAAACTTTCAAACGGAGTTAAGTAACAAGAAAGATTGGGTAGGTGAAGCAGTGAACTACACCATTAAACCAAATGCCATCAAGTGGTAGACTGTTGAATCGAGAACAATCGAAGGGACTGGGGCAGGAATTTTTGGCCACGAACCAAACTTTCCTAACCGATGGGACAGTCTACTAGCATTTTCCAGGCAGAAGTTAATGCAATTGGAAAATGCGCAGAAAGAAATCTCGAAATAAACTACCGCAAACAAAACATTGACATTATGTCGGACAGCCAAGCCGCACTCAAAGCACTAAGCTCTTATAGATCGAAATTGGTATGGGAGTGTGTGTGGAGACTGAACGAACTGGGCAAGAACAACAAAGTAACACTTTATTGGGTACTAGGTCACGTTGGTGTTCAGGGCAATGAAGATGCAGACTCCTTAGCTAAAATTGGGGCAACAACACCCCTAGTAGAACCAGAAACCTATTGCGGACTGGGAGAGATTGTGACTAAAATTAAAATCAGAACAGCAGAGAAGGCCAACAGACAAAAAACATGGAAAGAACTACCAAAGCTGAGACAAGCAAAACTACTACTCAATAACTACAACCTCGAACGGTTTTTAGCCTGCATTAGCTTAACTAGGAATAACCTAAGGAAAATAACGGGTATCCCCACAGGCCACTGGAAACTAAGAAAACATCTTAGTTCTCTTGGCTTAGTGAGCAGTCCTAATTGTAGATACTGGAATATAGAAGGGGAAACACCGGACCACATTTCAGGTAGTTGCATAAAACTTATTCACGAATGACATAAACATCTGGGACGCCACCAGATAGTAGAGGGCGAATTATCCTCTCTGAAAATACTCCAAATACTAAAGTTCATCAAGGCAATCAAATTGGAGGAAGAGTTATAAATGAGCAATGTCATTTTGTCTCTAAATGGGGACACAATAGATCTTAAGGTCGCAGTGCAACTAAAACCCCAAAATATTCATTCATTCATTCATACAACACCGCAGAATACCACAATGGATCTAATTATGATAATAACAATACTGTCAGTATATCAACCTATATACCGCGATCTTTTTTAGTCTAAGTCCAAGTTAGCGTCAGCGAATCCAGGGTCTGACCGAAAAAAGCAAAAACAAAAAACTCGGTGCGTGAACAGTTCAGAACTTTGATTTTTAATACTACAATAATTTTATTTGCTAACATGGTATTTCATATTTTTAACAAAAGGTTGCCTTAAATAATCTAACATGGTGTTTCATATAAGCAAGGACAGTATAGAGTTCAGGTCAAAGCGGAAGCTATAGCACACAATTGTATGACTCCAACTCAAACAATTGGGAAACACTTATAATGTACAGCGCACTCAGCAGTGTGTTCCTTCCTTGGAACTTGCCCTTCATACACTCAATTGATACGTACAATTCCAAAGGCATAAGTTCATGTTTTTGTTTTACGAGTAATTTTCAGATCCTCTTTTTATATTTCTGCGAATGAGCCAGTGTGAGTTGTAAGAAAGCAAACAAACCTTTCCTACCTAAAATACATTGCTTAGACTGCTTTCACACAAGGAAACCCTTCTTGACCTTTTCACCATTAAGACTCCCAGTTGTCAGCAATTCAATTTCCTTGTGTGAAAGCAGTCTTAATATAAGCTGCATTTATTATACCTAACTCAACTGATAATATTGTGTCTGCCTTACGACGCGACGATGCTTTGCTTATCCTATATTTGCAGGTCATAGTCTTACTTAACCAAACGTCCAAACCTAATATAAGCCTACGTTGAATTAAAAAACCCAGAACTACAAGCTATCAAGAACTCACCAAGACGCCAACTTGGAAGCTTAGTTCAATTAATCTAATCATTTTTTAGTAGGGTTTTGAAGGAAGAATTGGCACACCTCCTCAACAAATCCATGCTCAAATGATACTTGTTGATCGTGCTAACTGAGTTAGTCTAAGAAATACTCAACTACTGACAGTGCAAGAAAAGTCAACTTTTCGAGTACTGACGGGGAACATTTTCACATTATCTTCTGGAATTGTCAAATAGCCCAATTAGCGTCTCCCAGGGCACAAGCGTACTTACGTTATTTATGGTTAAAATAACAGCTGTAAGATGTGTGATTGTAGGAACTAAGTGTGAACTGTGGAGCTAAATCGTTCATTGCACTTATTTCCATGACCGATTTGAAGCAATGAATTCTAATCGCTTCGCATGTCGGCCAAATGTATGCTCCTGCGGTTTTACTTACCACCACATCACTATACCGCCTGACATGCATCAACAAAATATCCGCACACTTTTGAAATTGACAACGTCATCGAATGGTTGCTGAATGCCGCCATCATGCCGAGATTGTATTAAAAATTTGAAGAAATAAACTCAATGATGTACCAAATTGAATAAGTTCAAGACCTTTAATTCTTTCGTTTTTTTCGATTTCTCCAACATACCTGGGCGTACCTCCCCCCTCCATCACTAACTTAAATATTATGAATAAAGACATAAAAGGAATGCATAGAGCTTAAATTAGTTTAGTCAAAATGCGAACGAATTACTTCAAAGATCCATCATCAAATTTCACTCCTATACGCATGAAATTATTCCTTTTATTTTTTTGTACTAGACTAGATCATTTAACCATTCTATTACTTATTCAAAAACGAATCATAAAAATAAAATAAAACAAGGCCAGAAAAAAAATAAAAATACATCAACTAAAATGAAATAACGTCTCCCAATTGCTTTGGGCAAATTCTATTTGCCTGATGGTCCCAAATGGGTCTTTTCCACAGTACGCAACGCATCACAGCAGTGTCCTCAGTCGTTCGTCCTTGTTCAATTTTTCACAGCAGAAAAAAAAAACTTTTCCCTCGCAGTCAGAATAAGTTCTATGTCATACCTTTCTGTCTGCAGCAAATCCCCCTGCCTGCAAGTTCGCACAGAGGATGACAACCCTCGTCAACTTCTGCCCTGGGAGCACAACTAAAACTGGATATTATGGGGCACCGAGACCGGCGAACAAGAAAAAAAAAATAAAACGAAAAAAAAAATCAAATCAAGGATAATTGAAGATGAGTTGGAATTAAAGTTGGAATGTTGCTTGCTCCTCTGGAGTGCAAAATGTCAAAATACCTCAGAAATAGGCTACAGAGTGTTTTGCCTGTCAAAGTTCGAAACCGTTTTTTTTTTGTTAATTTTGTGTTCCATTTTTATTTGGAAATGTCATGAATTATGACTTTCACTTTTCCACTCCTGCGAACATTTTATATATTTTTTGTTCTGTTCGTCCTTACGACGAAGGGTATGCAGGAGAAGATGGAAACATTTTGTTTTGCATCGTCATTTTCTGATTACGAAATAACTCAATACAATTGAATGTTATTCATCCAACTGCAAAACTGACACGAGGCAAGGACTAGGACGAGTAGGAAGCGAAAGGAGCAGTTTCTGAAGAAATCTAGATTTTGGTTTGCTCCTCAATCCTTTTTAAGACCGACCAGAAATGTAACTAAATACAAGTATCTATTGGGTCGGTCGTTTTCTTTTTTCATGTTGGGTTTAAATTTTTTGTTTACTGTTAAGCAATTTTTCATTTACTTTGAGTTCTGTTTGTTTTGTGTTTTGCGTGAGGGATTTTTTTTTGTGACGTTTTGAAAGTGTATAGGAAATTCATTTAATTTTATGGAATTGGTCATTTTTCACTCACTGACAGTTTTTTGTGAATGAGATTGTTTCTTCATTTTTCATTTTTTTACGTTAGTGTTTGTATGAGTCGCTGGTGCTGGGGAGATTTTGTCGTTAATGGTCAGCTAACAAGAGATTGTTTTTTTCATAAACTCTCCTGTCAATTGGGATGTTGGCCTTTTTTGGGATTTTTTTTTTGTGTCAATTGTCAATATTTGAATGAAAAATTGAATGTGAGAGTGAGGTACATGTTCAAGTGGTCGTCAAAAACAAAATGTCCATCTAGTTGAAGAGTGCTCTGTGTTGGGGTAAGCTAGGACTTTTACAATGTTTTTTTTTTTGGTTTCGCCTTTTTTTTTATTTAAAACTATGAAACAATTATTTTGTTGGGGTTTTCAATTAAAATGAATGATTTGCTTGTTTTTATAATATACATAGTGACCATGGCGGCAAGTTTGAAAGATATTGTTTTCAAGTTATGTATATTGAGTGCACATTAATTAATTGATACAAATTGAAATTGGAGATTCATGGTTGAAGGGAATGCATGAAGTTTGTAATTGATTGGTTTATTGTTGACATATACTCGAACGAAAACAATGTTGGAAGGGACGGGTGAAGTTTATTAAATTTTGGATGTTTATTTATTTTTTTCGTGTAAAAGGGAGAGTCTTTGGAATTAATTACAGCATAATTTTTTTTACTGGAGAACATGTGTTTTTTTGCTTTTAATTTTTGATGAGCGTTGAAGGGCAGATAATTAAAATACAATCGAAGTAAAACCCTTCATTGGCAAACAGTAGTTGAAAATTCTTGGTTTTAATTCTTTGTATTGAGGGCGATCGGTCAAAATTTTGTTTAGAAAATTCTGTGTCACTAGACAAAATTATCTGTGCGATGAAAATATTTTTTAAAGAAAGTCTACAAAATATTAAAATATTAAAATATATATCTCGAAAACGGGAGGACGATGTGCAACGGATCGATTGTGTCTTACACTATATAACGGGTGATTTTTTTGCTACTTGGTTTTTGACGTTTATATTTTTGACAGATCACACAGGACAAATTCCACGAACATTTGACATTTCGATTCAGTATTGTTTGCCATTTCATCATGAATAGACTTACGCCTGAACAACGTTTGAAAATTATTGAAATTTATTATCAAAATTCGTGCTCTGTGAAAAATGTGTTTCGCAAGCTACGTCCGTTTCAGCGACGAGGCTCATTTTTGGCTAAATGGATACGTGAATAAGCAGAATTGCCGTATTTGGAGTGAAGAGCAGCCAGAGGCAATTCAGCAGCTACCAATGCATCCCGAAAAATGCACTGTTTGGTGCGGTTTATGGGCAGGCGGCATCACTGGGCCGTACTTCTTCAAGGACGATGAAGGCCGCAGGGTTACGGTCAATGGAGAAAGGTACCGTTCGATGATAACAGATTTTTTTTTGCCGAAAATGCAAGAATTGAACTCTGTCGACATTGGTTCCAACAGGACGGTGCCACATGTCACACTGCACGCGAAACCATGCATCAATTGAGAGGCGAATTTGGTGAGCAGTTGATCTCACGTTTTGGCGCAGTCAATTGGCCACCAAGATCATGTGATTTGACCCCGTTAGACTATTTTTTGTGGGGCTATGTTAAGTCTATTGTCTATGGGGACAAGCCAAACACGATTGCTGCCTTGGAAGCCAACATTGAACGCGTCATTGGTGAGATTCCGGGCGAAATGTGTGAAAAAGTTTGCCAAAATTGGACCTTCAGAATGGACCACCTGAAGCGGAGCCGCGGGCAACATTTAAGTGAAATTATTTTTAAAAAGTAAATGGCAGAAATTGATTTATCATGAAGCTTGAGTTATCATTGAATTTCAGGTTGTTCCTTAGTGGCATTAGAGGTGTGTAGGGCTGGAAACAAGAAGAGCCCAGGTGAGATTTTTGTTAGTGCTCGTCTCGGTTGATTTTAAAGTTGTCTCGTTTCTAGAATAGTCTCTGTCTCGTTGCCAGCACTAGAGAGGTTGCCCAGATCAAAGCAAAAAAAAATCTGAGGGCTGATATTCTAGTTCTCAAGACAAATGGGAGATCTTTTCAGCCTTCTCATGCTGACGATCTTTGAACAAGTCAGTTGCACTGATGCCAATTCTGCTCATGTGAGTTTCTATTGATTCATTCATCCATCATCCATTAGGATTCCTACCTAACGGATAAATTGAGGCTTGCAGTAAATAATTCTTTTTTTTTTGTCAAATATTTCTTGAAAGCCGACATCATTTCTCCATACATCACGTTTTGAAAGTCGAATGCCCTTCTGACCCTTTGGAGCCGTATAAGCCGTACTTTTATAACCAGAACTGTTATAAATTGGCATGCCTTGAGTCACTTCTATCTATATTAATATTGTATATTTTTTCAGCCTTAATGGTCTTTTGGAGGGTGGGTTATCTGAGAAAATACATGAACTTATAGTTTATTCCTCCTTGGAACCGTCAGTAAATACTGATACCAATACCTAAATGATTTCCGTTTATAAACCGATCTTGCGTCTAGACTCAACTCGCAGGAATATATTTAAAGGCGACTGGCTTAAAATAAATGTGCGATATTGTAGTCTATTTTGATGTCTATTTGCTTCAAGTTCATATTGTTGTTTGACCGCAGAAAACCAGTTTTTAGTTGTAAGTCAACAAGTATTGTTGGGCGCCATTTCTTTCATAAATATATATCGATTGGGGCTAATGAAACAAATATTTCTAGGGATTTTCTTGATGTAGTTCTCATGCCAATATCATAACCATATCAGACACAAACTTAAATCAAGGCCGAACTACTTTCATTTGCATTTAGCACATAATAAGTTTAAACTAAGGTTGGTCAAAATGTAAAGTACTCACCAAAATGCTGAATAAAACATTGTAACCGAAGAACCATTTATGGATCCACTGCAGCTCTCCTCTAAATTAGTAACTGGCATCGGATTAACCGGTCAGCTGCTAAAGTTGAATTAAGGGAGTAGTAAAAACTTGCTGGTCATGAGGAGTAGTCCCAAATGGAAACAATACCCGAAAAGACTAAGGATGAAGATTCAAGAATAGGTTGTCAAAAAAAAAAAATTGAGTGCCACACAAAAAAATTGACTAAGACGTTGGGCGTGAGCTCTCCCCTCTTTGCGATGATGACGAATTTGTGCACAAGATAAAGGAGACTGAAGCGGACAACACGAAAAATAGTGCATCTCTCAAGACCAATATTTCAATCCGATAAAATCCACAAACAAAATGTTTTTCATCACATTATCTCAAAATCAAAAAAAAAAAGCTTTAAGAATCCTCAACAGTCCAAAATGTATATTTTGACAAAATTAAGCAAAATTTTAAATTTGGTCTTATTTTTTTTTTAAAGAGACTTACATGTACTTGAACATACTTCCAATGACAGAACGACTCGAAAAGGAGCATCTCAAGGTTAACAGGTACTACTTGCTGGGGAGACTTCTGTAAGTCTCGTCTCGGGTGCTTTTAAAGTAGTCTCGTCTCGGATACAGAGATGAGTATGAGACTACCATTTGACATTGGGCATTTGCTCAGAAAATGGATAATGCCTTCTGTTTCTCCAAGGTTACAGTTGTTGCTTGTAGTCATTTCGGTGCGGCATATAAATTAATCTTTAACAGTTCTACTCGTAGGACTGGGAATGAGACGAGACCAGGCGAGATTTTTATTAGTCTCGTTTAGGTCTCGTTAAAATCGAAAAATTTCAGTCTCGTCTCGGTATCGTCTCGGATGCTTTCAAAGTATTCTCGTCTCGGAGACCGAGACCGAGACTAGCCTCGGTCTCATTGCCAGCCCTAGTCTAGCTCCAAAATCTATTTCTCTAAGCATTTTTCCATATTCGAAATTTTAAAACTTTAACATTTTTCAATGGGAAATTGTTTGGATTTTTTTTTACAAATTTCCTTTGGGTATTTCGTCCTTGTTAGATTTTCTTTTGGGTATTTCCTTACTGGCGATTTATTTTTGGGCAATATGCCTTTTGACCAAATATCACTAACAATCTGGCGACAATGTTTAGAAAAAGACAAATTTTAAAACTTTGGAAGCATACTTTTCGAAAAAGTGAAAAATATTGATATTTTAAGAAATGTCCAGCGAATAGCACTATTAATTCCGCTGCACTTGACATTATGCTCTTCTATCTGACAACCCTCGATATTTTGGCAAACAAATTGCTCCCTGTACAACTATTCGTCTTAAAGTCTTTTGGCAGTGCATCAATAAGGAACTGCCACTCTATTATTTCGATAGAAAACTCATTTCGGTAGAAAACTGTTAAAAAAGTTGCTGCGAGTGTGAACTCAGTCTCATCTTGATTACAATTTATCAGTTATTGGCGAGGTCCTGTCTTGGCTTAAGGAAAAAATTTTTCAGACAGCCAAGAACCTTCCATCTCTATAAGCTCTCTAACATTCCTCAAATTCCTATCATATCTTTCAAAGATGGCACAGCAGTTTCAATTTTATCACTGCTGGGCCTTATCAACCCAAAGAGAAATAAGAATTTGTAGGGAGTAAGTCTACTAGATCCTTATTATCATAAAGGGCACCTTTGGTCTAAGTTGTTTCCCTTTTATATTGCTATTTCCAGGAACCCAGCAGAGTTTGACTTGATTGGTGTTACGAATGTTATTCAGGAAGCCTCAGCATTTTTCCGCTGCCTTGAATCTTATTGTATCGCTGGGTAGTGCTTTGATAGTAGCTTGGCTGTCCATGAAAAAAGTGATTTCTGATCAGTTTTCTTCTTTGAATCATTTCGACCGATTTTTCAATATCGTACATTTCAACTTGAAAGACGCTCCACTCATCTGGGAGTTTATATGATTCCCTAAAACAAAGAGTTTCACAGAACACTCCAGCTCCTGACGAAAACTTCTAACTTTAAGATTAAAGACACCAGTACGTGCGTCAGAGTTATGTATTTGATTTCCTTTCCTTACGTGAGCACCAAATTAACAACCGAAGGGCAGAAAAAAAAGTAAATTCGTATAAATCTAAGAAAACGTCTACCTACGACTTACTTCCTTTTCTAACCTTTCCCGGCTCTCCACCACCTCCATTTTTGTTGCGCGCTGCTTTAATAAAGATTTGCGTGACCCTGATTTTTGTGAATGTTTGCCAAAGGAGACCCTTTCCAACAACAACAATAACTCCAATGAATGATATTTTTAACCCAAACCGGCGACAGAGTCTATTGAAATAATTTATTTCTACGTATTTCTCCTGTCGTCCTTTTGTGCGATGTACGAGCACCAGAGGAAATACGATATTTTATATGCCTTCTCCTAAGCCATTTTTATATACATAAAATACAATGTGTCACGCGCCTATAACTGGGTAATTACTTTGATTGTATTTAGATTTGAAAGGGAAATAGCAAAAGAAATTCCCGGATAATAGCCTGAAAATGTATACCTTTATTTTTCTATATACTCTTCTATACTAAGAGTATACATTCGACAATTCTGGCTTTCTCCATTGTTGTAATCGGGATTTTCTAATCGATCGACCAGGATAAAGGATATGTGTGAAGACGAAATGAAAGCACTAATACCAAATAAGAAAAAAAAATATGTTGGTTGAAATACTCGTAGCACACCGATTCGTATACCGTCCGTCGTCGAGTGGTGTAGTTGTTTCTATAATACCAAACCAATAATACTGTCCAGGTGAATTGTGTAAACTTTGACCCAGTTTTTTGGAAGTTGTCCCCCAAAGGAGCAAAGGACACATAGCTTCTTATACCTTGGTACCTACACGAGAGGCAATATTATGAAAAGGGATTTCTATTTTTTTTTGTTTTGCTCGAGAAATGGAAAGATCTTATCAGCTGCGATGGCAATGATGATGATGATGGTGATGATGATGATGAGGGTGAGGGTGAGGGTGAGACCGAGCTCGGTAGTTATTAGATACGAGTATATAGAAGGACTTAACTCTCAATGCGTAGCCTCAATCCGCTAGATGCTTTTGAAATTTATTTTTTTAAGAATCCAATCTCAGATGGAGCCTTAATACGGGATAACAGGTTTCTTTTTTTCCACTGTGTTTTTCAGTTTTTTTTTGTATTCTTTTTACCTATAGCTTAGAAAATAAATGGTAAACAGAGATATGGTTGGGAAGAAGGTAGCCTCCTATAGGTAATTTATTTGGACAAGGCATTTTGATGTTGGCTTAGATATTCTTTTTGTATTAGGCGCGTAATAGGTACAGCTAGAGTTCTTAGAAGAAGGTATATCTATAAAGTAGTAAATATAGGGGGAGTCTTAAGGAGGAGCACCTTAAGGGTGGTGTGTGTGTGCCTATGCTATTCAATAGGGCCTGTGGTAGTAATAAGGATATCAGTAATTTAAATGCGTAATCGCTTTTGCTAGATACCTAAATCTCATTTTAATTTCAGATAAGAAAATATGAGATTTTTTTTTATCTTAGGAATTTATTAACTTGTCAAAATGTCTATTCCAGTTGCCTTAGAGCTTCGCATATATAGTTTTATGGCTAAGACAGTTCTTTAAATATTTCACAACTCGTGAAAATTGGATCTGCGTGTGCTTAAATCATCAAAGTTTATACAATTTCACCCAAATTAATAAACATGGATTAGGGAAGGTTTAGGAATTATTCCTTGGACTAAGTGCGAAATACTATTTACTACTTACTTTGCTATTTGACGTTTACCAACTTAGTCCTTCGATAGACCATCGAAGACGGTTGTCTAGCGATGGACTAAGAATTGACATTTAAGAACAAAATTCACAGGGACATAGAATAAAAAGAGGTAGAGTTGATATTTATTGTAGTAGATTTTGATCGATTTAATTCATGGTCTCACTCTTATTCCATGATCTTAAAATTCCATGGACTAAAGGTGGACTAAGCGCTTTTTATTAATAGGGCTGTATATACTTAATGTAAACCTATAATTCCAAAGGATATCAAATTAAAAAAAAGGAACACCGAAAATTATTATTACGAGAAGACTTTTGATATCTGAATGAGTTTATTCATACTCAGTCGGTTACATTTTACTATAGCTTATGACATGCACAGGGTTTGAGCAGGAAGATGCACTATCATGTAATTTTTTCAATCTTGTTCTGGAGCAGATATTACGCGGAGCGTAAACACGGATGGCACTATCTTCCACAAATCTATCCAAATGTTGGGCAAGTCAAACGATATTGACAACTAGTTGGTCTTAAAGTGAATGAGGACAGTCAACACTATGTTAGCAAAGACGTCTAGGTAATTAAGGAGTTCATTTACCTTGGAGTAAACATGAACTCCACCAATGAGTCCTTATTGCAAATCCGACAAATCATTTTTTAACAAAGCTTTGCTACTTCGATTTGGTCGAATAAATAGGTTCAACAATCTTTACGCACTCTATATAGAAGAGCCTTATGGAGAGTTGATTTTGGGATCACTTGAAAGAAAAATACTTCGTCGGATATATTTTGTTCCCGTGTGCGAGGAGAGCGAAAGGAGAACACGATATAACCGCTCATCGAACGAATGGATAACAATGCTCCAGCCAAGGAAATTTTACAATCATATATAAAAGATTTGGAACGGCAATGAAGAACGAACATCCGACTTAATGACTAGACAGTCGAGGAAAAGAGACCGATTGGTCTAGTCAAGATAATTGGAAACAGCGTCCTCAGAGGATGAAAGGCTGTCTTATCTCAGGGACAATTAAACGACAATATCATATGTGGTTTTAGCGAAATAATAGCCAATAACCTTCAAAAAGGGATTCAGCATTGAACTCTCCGTATTGACCACATTGGTCTTTTTAATGAAATAATCTTTAAGACACAAAATATACACTTTTGCAAATTTTCCTGATGTTTCGACAATTAAGAATTAAATAAATTGCACTTTCTCTAATGTTCGATCATAACGTAAGCACAAGATTCTCAGTAAAAACAGCTCAATATATTTTAATTTTTTTTAGTTATCTAGATATGATAATTTTAAATACCTGTTTAACAACAAAAATTTAAGAACAGAACTTTTCAAAAAACCAACAAAAAAATTGAAAATGTTAATATGCATAATTATTTAGAATTCGAAAAACCTCATATTTAAATATGTTGATCGAAATCCGTCTAGCCGTTTATGAGTAAGTTGAAAATAAAAAAATAGTTACATGGCAGGTACTGCTAATAACAATATATGTAAAAAAAAATTAGACCAAAATGTATACTACACCCAAAATAGTGCACAGACTTCTTTTTTGAGTTTGTTACTATTATTTTTCAAAATTACTTTAATCTATATTAAATTAATCTATAGTTAAGCTCTTCGGGAGTAATTTTTAATGTTGCCTTAATAAGAGTTTCTCATAAATTTTTTTTTTAACGAAATCGATAAAGCAGTTATTAAGAATATAATTTTGAATGGCAACTCTCGATATTTATGAAACATCACTATTTATCGCAAAGAATGAGAAATATAATAATAAAATGGCCAGTTGCATTACTCCCCTAAAGTAGTTCAACCGTAAGAGTCTTCCTTTTACGTATTATAAATAGCAAGTTTTATAGAGATTCCTTCGGTAGCCGCACAACACGAATGTGAAATGCATTAATATTAAGAAATTAAACACCAATGTTCATCGGTTTCTCTATTAAATCTTCCTATCGAATTTTTAAAATTAATAGCACTTTGTTTAAACATTTTAAGGGTAGTTACAACCTCAAGAACGCACAAAATTTAATTAAACAAAAATCAATATTCCCCCTAATAAATAAAACCATTGATCCTCCACTATTCAGTACCAAGTTTTAAGAAAATCTCTACAGCAAAACTATGTCGAAACAGATAAAAAGAATTGGGGGTACTCAGATCTTACATTATTGCCCATCATCGTAATTTAAGATTTTTATTAAAATCTCGAGGTCGATTCGAATTCTCCTATCCCTCATTCGCATTCAAAAAATTAACTAACAAATCGATAAAAAAAAACTCAATTTATTAAAGACTTTTTTCTGTATTTTTACAAGTTTGCTTTAAAAAAAAAGAATCAAATCAACTCTATTCCAATTTAAATTGAAATAAAACGATTATCTCTGAATATAAATTTATCATCATTATAAATCTTTTCCCACAACATGATTTCCCTACTAAAAAAAAACATGATTTACAATAAATTGAGCCAATGAATTTACGCATCTATATACGAGCGCCTCGCTTGCTACAGACATTATTTGAAAACCCTCATTTTCAAAACGATATGTGCTTCCAATACCAAAGACACAAATTCTGCTCCCAATTTTTCCTATTCAAAAGCCAAAATCACAAATAATGAGTTCAGCTAAAGAACGAATAAAATGTTTGTATTTAAACTTTGCCCACTCCATCGCCATCACTCTTGTAAAATTACAAAACTTTTATTAAAAAAAAGAAAACTATTTATTTTCATAGCATCATTTCTCATAATAATTATTATATGATTTCGCCTGCATCGGATGATAAAATTTCATGGCATGTCCACCCAAATACGCGTATTTATAGTCTGCGAATGGAGTGTTACATTTTTGTGGTTGATTGATTTAATTTAATTTTAGGTAATAAAAGCGATAAGAGCAATGCAATATTGTCTTATTTTTTTTTTCTACAAAATTTAACAATAAATAGAAATCTTTAGACAAATGTATAGCAGTCTGTATAAAGAATTTTAAGCTCAGAATATTAACACAAATGCGCGTCCATATTATGCTGAACGATGCCGATCAGGCTATGCAAATCGGCCAAGCCGAATAAGAATGGACGTCCCGATCGGCCTTTGGTCCATGCCGAAATCGAACCAAATTTAAACCGAATTACAAAGTGTGGACGTGTCGAACCGACGCGACAGTTTCACTTTCTCATTGACAGCTCGTGTTTTAAAATTTAAATTCACGGTTTTGATTTTTCTGTCTGGTAGACATTGAGTGATTTTACGAGCTGTTTTGTAGTAGCGGTGGTTAAATAATTTGGTTCGGCACAGTCCCCAATACAAAAGAAATGTGGACGTCATGCCGAACCGAACGTGCCGACCAGAATGAGACGCACGGCACAAGCCGATCGGCATCATTCGGCATAATATGGAATCGGGCACGAGTACGATAACTTTGGCGACAAGATATAATAACGGTTTTTGGTAGAGGGGCTTAAGACAAGCATTTTTTACTTTGGGAGGGGGGGGGGGTCTATCTCACCTCGTTTAGGCGAGACAGGTAGTTTTATAAAATTTACTTAAAATCTAGAAAAAAAAATATTTATAAACGACGGCAACACTTACAGTTATAAATTATACTTTTTTAAAAAGTCAGAACTCTACAATTTATAATAAATTTTAAGTAAAGTTGTTTCAGTCAATAGTTTTTGAAATAATTGACTTCAAACTCAAAATTTATGAAAAAAAAGTTAAAAAAATCACTTTGAGTATTATTTTTCTCATGATTATAAATACCAATAAAGAAGTAATTGATGTAGTTAACTGTTCCAATTATTTTTTAATCAAACACTGAAAACTATTCGTTTCTATGTTTTCTAGTTTTTGAGAAAATTGAAAAACAAAAAAAAAATAATTTTGTATCAGATGGGTGCATGTAAAGTTTCTTTTGCATTTAAAGAATCTGGATTAAAAAAAATAATTAATATTATATACACATACGTTTAGTACATAGAAAAAAGAAACACTTAATAACCGCATTAACTGTAATAAAATCACAAAGGTATATATGAAATTTACGATGCAAACAGTGAGATGTCTAAGGGGGGGCATGCTGCCCCCTGCAAGCCCCCTGCTTGGGCTCACTTTTCTTTAAAATTAAAGAACCTTTTGGGTTTAAAGAACAAGTATAGTTTTACTATTTTTCAATTACATATCTTAAGAACTAGAAGACATAAAAAGAAGTAGTTTTCTGTGTTTAATAAAAAAATAATTGGAGCAGTTAACTACATCAATTATTTTTTTATCGATATCCATAATCATGAGAAAAATAATATTCAAAATGATTTTTGTAACTTTTTTTTCATAAATTTTGACTTTGAAGTAAATTATTTAAAAAACTATTGACTAAAACAACTTTATTTAAAATTAATTATAAATTGTAGAGTTCTGACTTTTGAAAAAGGTATAATTTATAACTGTAAGTGTTGCCGTTCTTTTTTAATATTTTTTAAAAATTTTAAGTAAATTTCTATAAAATTGCCCCTCCCGCCTAAACGAGGGGAGATAGAACCCCCTACCATAGTAAAAAATGCTTGTATTAAGCCCCTCTACCAAAAACCGTTATTATATCTTGGCGCCAAAGTTATCGTACTCTCCGCTGGAATCGCCTTAACAGATGTATTATTATTAAATCATTTAAACACACAGTCAAAATGAATTTAAAAAAATATCATCATCATACTAGATCCAACGAAACTTCCCAGACTATTATTGTACTCAAGTGTATCCGTTCACACGACGCAAGATCAGCAAAACTATTTATTCGCGAATTCTTTCACCGAACCGTTTTAGAATGGCGCCCATAAATTTCAATTCAACATTTTTGATGTGCATATGTGCTGCGCGGCTGCCAAGCTTGATGCATGCATATACAATTATTCCGTTTAATTAGGAATTTTAATGCCACTCTGCTGTATTTATAAAAAAAAAAATATTTCAAGTGTGTATGACACATTCATATGAAAGATATTTCTATTGATGGTACGTATTATGGGTAACGAAAATATGAAAACATCTGCAGTGAACTTCAAACCAACTTACAGTCAAGTATAGTTATAGTATAGAGACCAGAGAGACAGAGATAGGGTGGTTTCCTCTTGAATCTGACAAGCGTTTCAGGCTTTCAGGGTCAATGAGGTATGACCTTCAACGATAGCAAAAATAATCAGAATATAAATAGTCAATTGAAAATACTGCATAACGGAATAACACAATACACTAAAGGTACTCGTATACCTTACCTACCTGCCAGTGAAGCGAACATTGAATATAAATAAACAATACTGTTTCCGCTTCAACCCCCGCATTCAATTGACCCAATTTCCCTTGAAGTTTTTTCTTGTATTATTTTCCCTCAAATTTATTCACCGCAACTCAATGAACTTGGAATGGAAATTCACTTGGTTATTGGCACAAAAGAAGAAAAAAAAAGAATCACATTTTTGGGATATCGAAAATCAACTTAGAAGAAAAATTGAGTACTCAACTTTCAACCCTTCAACCAAAACCTTGTTGGAAAGGGGTGTATAAGATCTTGGAAAAATTGAACCCATTATCGGGGTGTACTTCAAGAGAAATGAACGACTTTAATTTGGGGAAAATTTGGGTTTTGAAATTAAGTTAAATCGTCATAGTATTTATATTAGGTTTGTTCGTTGAACTTGTTTTGAGGGGACACTTTTTCACTCAGTTTTATTTTCACTGTGTTCGATGAGTGTTTGAGGTTTGTACAAGTTGCGGTTGAAAGGATTGCAGTTTCACAGATAAATTTTGAGAACTTTTAAGTTGATTGATTGTACGTTTGGGTTGGTATTTCCGTAAAAAAGAATTTAAGGTGATTTTTACTTGCGATATTCCAAGTTTCATAATACGAGTATGAATGAACATATTACGTACTATAGGGCAATTTTTCCATTTGGAAAAAAAATATAATTCGAGATTTTAATCAAACTTGACATTAAAATGATAGAGAACACCAAAAAATTGGGTCCCACAATTCTGTCTGTCTACCTGTCTGTCTATCTGTACAACTCTCTACAGCTAAAACGGCTGAAATGATTTTCTTCAAACTTAGTACTTAAGCGTTCTGGGCGATTGTCTCAAATACATTTTTTAATAGTATTTTTAGCCCCAAAAATTACGGCAAATACTATACATTTTGTTCTACTTTCAAATGCAATTATCTCGAAAAAATCACTAGCGATTTTTTCTGTACACTACTATAGGTACAGTCTACATTTTGGTTTTCGACTTTCTCATAAGCGGCTCGACGGATTTTTAAATCAAAATGTTTGTATAGGATGTTCTTGGAATATCTAAATAATACCAAACTTTACGAAAAACAATTTTATTGCTTTTTGAAAAAAAAATATTTTGTTTTTTGGAAATTCAATATTTTTTTTTAATTCTTTTTTAAAATGTATATTGTTAAATACTTAAAATTACCATATCAAAATGTTAGTAAAAAAAAAATTAAAGAAATCTTATATATACAAAAAAATTGATAAACTACAAATGTAGTTGCCCTTTTGTTTGGTCACATCGTAAGCATAGGAATTTTATTAGAAACGGTTAAATATATTTTTAAAGTCGTTTTTTAAATATTTTTTTTTTATATGTACATGTACCTACCTACTTTAATTTTTTTCTAAAAAAAAGTGGTATTATGGTATTTTAAGTATTTAATAATATAAACTTAGAAATATAATTTCAGAAACAATCTTTCATTAGTTTTCGAAATACTGAATTTTCCAAAAAAAAAATTCAAAAATTTCCCAAAACATTTAGAATTTGTAAGGTCTTCTGTATAAAAATTTTAATCGGAATCCGTCCATCGTCCACTGCCATATAACAAAAACCGAAAAAACCGTTATATGGCAGGTACCATTAATAACATTTCAATTAAATGTTTTACTGACTGGAATGTAGAATAAGAATACCTATAATGGTGCATTGAATTTTTTGTAATCTAATAAAAAATAAAATAATAATTTTTTTTTTTTTTTTTGTTTAAGAATATTTCTCAGTTCTTAGTTAAGTGTCACTTTTCAAATAAATTCATTGGTCTTATGCTTTATTAGTCAAATACTGCTGATTTTCAGTTAAAGTATTTCTTAGTTTTATTAATTTCTCAAAAATTAAAAAAAAATATTTACTGTTCTTAAAAAAAGTGGTATCAACAAAGCAAAATTTTGAACCAAAATGAATTTGACGAGAAAATTAATTGATTTTGAATGACTAACAACAAACTTGCGTGTGCTACCACCGAGTGTTTTTCATATAATTGTTGGCTGGAATTAAAGCTATTTCACGACTTGCCAAGGTCGATCATCAGATTGGTTTGCTCTAGTGGTGCTGGTCTACTTTTTCATTTTATTCGAAAAACTTCTTGTGTCTTTATCGTGTATTGAACTATGACCAAGCTGCTTAGAAGCCAATGCACTAAATGGAATAAAATTAATTTTTCACTTAGAAAAACATAATTGAAAAATGAATTGAATATTAGATTTCCAAAAAAGCTGTTACACACCATTGTTTATTTTTATTATTTTTTTTCCATTTTTAGTAAATTTTTCAGTGGCAAGGGGCGATACATTTACAAACTAAATTCAAGTTGCTTTAGCAGAAGTTACACGTAACTTATGTAAATAGTTACAAAGTGGTTCATATAAACTGAATTGAAACTTTTGGAAAGTTAATGATTAAGTTCTTGTTGACTTAAAGTTTCAATAGTTTTTGTCGAAATTAAACTGCACTAATCTGCACTCCACTAAAATGCTTAGTTCAATTTAAGCTTCCGTTGGAACCAGAATTTTCATGTTGATTAACATGACCATTACCAAACATATATTTTATTTTTTCCAGTGTCAAAAAAGTATTTCTTATTTAAATATAACTTTCGGTTAAGGTCGCAATGGCCAGTGAGGTTATTATTATTAATTTCATTTCAGTTTTGACTCAAAATTCGAAATAAAGAAAAGTCAAATGAAGTAAAATAAAATAAAATTGTGGAAGATTTTTGTTTAAGGTTGAGTTTGACTTCTGACTCTTGACATATTTAGAGGCATAAATTCCAAATGTTCGTTACAAATGATCCAAAACACCGAAGTTAGTCCTTTTTCGAACAAATTAAAAAAAAAATTCTTCTATTTATTTGTGTTTGCCTTTTTTCTTCATTTGCATAATTTTAATTTCGAACATTCATTTTACAGCCATAGAAAGGAAATGATAAGTAGATGGGTTTGTTCGTGGACTATGGTCAAAGTAAAAATGCGACACATCGGTAATATTTCTGTTTCCAATGGAAATCAAAATTTATCGAAGTTTACTAAGTTTAACGTTATTTACATACGTATTCGGCGCTTTAAAAAATATTGAAATAGGAAAAATTTCAGAGTTATTTGTTTTTATATTTCATATTCTTACTTATATTTTCTGAGTATGTTTTGCTTTGAGTTCGATATACATGGCTTCCACATTTGCAAGAGGAAAAAGAAAAAAAAACCAAATGGCGAACTTGAACCTTTATAGTCTTGGGAAAGGTCTGCTACTACACGTCGATTTTCAAAGTGGTGGATTTTTCCAAAATTAGTGTGAATGGAAGAAAAGTGAGATGGAAAACAAACAAACTCAAATACATATAGAACACAATTCTTACAAATCAAATAAATTGAACAAATCAGAAACCAAATTGACATCTCAAAATTGTATTATACCTACTGTTTGTACCGGGAAAAATAATAAATAAAGCAATATTTTCACCCGTGTCAAATTGCTCCTTTGAACATAAAAAAATGATTTTTTTTTACCGAAACCCGTTTATTTAGAAAATAATATCCAATTCTAAATTTAATTCAGAACTAAAATTCGTGCTAGTTAGTCAACAATGAAGGGAACACGGAATTCGATCAACAGAGATAGATTTTTTTTCCAGAATTGAAATCGAAATTTGTTAAAATTGATCAATTTATTGACATTTGTGGTAGCGGGTTAAAAAAATTGCAGATATACGTGGAATTTTGTGCTCCAGAAAACAGTTCAGCAAATAGTGTAAAAAATTTCACTCAAACTTCTTTGTAGTAAGTGAGAATCTCTTGAGAGGAATAGCTTTTAATTTTAATTAAAATTGGAGTTAGCCATTTGGACATTTTCGAAATAAAAACTGGCCAACTAAAAAAAAAAAACAACCAAAATGATCGATTTGTCTGTCGAATGGAAATAAATAATTATAACTACTCCTTATGAACACATCTATCCAGATTCAATCCAACCATCAATTGTACCAACAAAACTGACAAAATCAAATCCGAGACTCCAATATAAACGTTAACAATCCATTCACAGTACGATTTTACTTTCGGTTTTTATCGGCATTAGAGCTACTAGCGATGTTGTCTGTAAAATCATACTATGGAAAAATTTTGCAATAAAACACGCTTAATATTTCTTTGAATGTTTTTTAATCGGATTGTTTCTTGTTTCAATTGCTAAACAAGCATTTTCTTTGAGCAACAAAAGCGCTGTGAAGTAATTTCTTCAAACAATATTTATCAAAGAATTTGACAGATTGACAAAGTAGTTGCAATGAAGTCATATTCAAGTTTGAGACTCTTCAAACTCACTAAGAAGTAATTGATTAGGAATTCACTTTGTTTCAAAAAGTTATATTTCAGTTCTACAAAACAAATTGATCAAATACACAAGAGTCACATTGAACTTGGAAGCGCTCAGCTGTTTCAATACCATTTTTAAAAACAGGCAACACAAATTAAGTACCATTGAAACCAATGAGCAACTGATTCAGGTACGTACTTTTACGCGAAACCAATTAACATTTAGTCTTACCTTATCAGAACAGTCATCTTTATGTGTAACCGAATTGAAACGTAAATAATTTAAAACAAAACTGATAGACTTGAAAAAATGTACAATAATGTCAAAAGAACTAAGATATTTTGAAAAGAAACTTGTAAGTACAAAATTGTTGCTTTTCGGTTGCACATTGCGCAATAATGTCCCTTCATTTGTGAACATAAGTTTTCTGTATTGTGATTTTGCACAGAAGTTGAATGCTTGATTGGTATGGGGAAGGTTCTGATTTTAGAGCCAAGCAAGGTGCATCACTCCTCAAATAAAATATATTTTGAAAAATTAAAATCACTTGGTGTGTTTACGAGTAGGTAACACAAAAAAGTAAAAAAAAAAATTGGTTAAAATATTTGTTAAGTTGTTTCTTAACTTAATTTTTCATTTTTAAAATTTCTTTAAAATATTTCTAATGCCGGATTTAGACGACTACCAAGATCGCAGTATTTAATGCCAAAATACTGCTGTCATTAATTTAATTAACGACATTCGTTTACACGAAGCTAAAATATAAAAATACTGCCAACACTGGCACTAAAGAATGAGCACGTTCTATCTTTATTGCAAATTGTCATTATTTTAAAATTCTTGTCAGTACTGAATTTAAACGATGTCAGTATAATGAGACAACTTAACGAAAATTCCTGCTGGCAGTTTTTTAATGACAAACATACTGCCACATTTTCGACCATTTACACGACAACAAAAATAATACCAAGAATTTGACAATAATGCTGCCACTTTGGCTGTCGTGTAAATCCGGCATAAGAATTGTTGGTAGTGCAAGTGCAAGTTAATAGCAAAAGTTTTCCTTTAACCTCCCGACAAAAAATATTTTCTAAAATTTCTAATTGGGTGGAAATGGCGCAGTGGATAAAGTGCTTGATTGCTAACTTAGACCTGTGGGTTCGATCCCCACGCTAGGCGCATTCTTTTCTATATCTCTAATTTTAATTGGATGCCGCCAATAGGTTAAAATGAGACTGTTAATACCTGGTTCTCAAATCCACTGTGCCAAACTAGTGCCGTGCAATTCAGGTTGCATTTAAAAGTCCTTAGGTCTTACAGGCATACAGCTTAATTTAAATTAAAAAAAAAAAGCTAACAAATTTTCTTCCACAGTGCAAAATTTCATTCCATTTTAGCTACTGGTTTTCTTGTAAAAAATGCATGGTTGGCTCAAGTTTTCGCTTTCGTTTGAAATGTGCCTTTTCGATAGAAAAAAAATAGTGGAGGTGATTTTTAAAAAGAGCTAAAATCGCCAAACTATTGAATGTAGATGAATTTTGTGATTGGTTTTATTTATATAGCTTATATTTGTTTGGCTATAAAACTTAAAAAAGAGGCTTTAAGAGGCAATTTTTTTCAATTCTCCCGAGCTCGGCCCGGCCGACTACTGAAGAATACTTTACTTTTTTGTTTTTAAACTGAGTATGCAAAGTTAAATGAAATTTTATTTTCTGGTATAAATTACCAAAATAATCAAGAAATATTCCATGGTTACAGTAGTCGGCCGCCTGTTAACGTTAAGAGATATTATGAGGCCGACTATAGAAGACACGTGTTCTTATGCCGTTTTTTGGGTTTAGTATAGAGGCTGGGATTACATTATGTAAGTTTTATTTAGATAAGTTACAAATATAATTAGTTTTTTAGAAATATTACTGTAAATAGATCTATAAATGAGTTACAGTAAAATTTACTAACTTTCGTACGTTGTTTTTACTCACGGAGAACTTGCAACATACTCCACTAGTATTGAGAAGTTTGTTGCTTTTCGTAAGAAGAATTCACTGCACTCGCCATTATCATACTTAATTGCTCTTGTAAGATACTTATAAAAGAATTTCGCAATTATATAAATGAAACGTATACATGTACAATGTCTAAAAAAATGATCATGGATAGGTTATACAAATTTTGAAAATTTTAAATTTGGAAACTACGAAGAGCAAAAGAATATTTTATAACTAGACGAAAAGAGGCACTTTCTTCAGTACTGAACAAAATTAAATAAACATTTTAAATTGAAATAGGCAATTCGGTATTTCGGGTTCCGTAGAAGTAATCTACAAGACCGAAATAATAATAGTAAATTATAATACAAATTTATTCTAATACAGACCTTAGTGCGACCAAGGAATACAATTTTTTTAAGTGGTCCATAGACCTTTGACAAATGTGAACTCTTACAAAAATTCAGGTTTATTAAAAACGGTCCAAACATTGTAAAAGTGAATTTCAATATCCCATTCGAAGATGAAAGACTTGCTACTATGAGTTCTTCAAACATCTGCGAAGTTGTCAATACAAACGACAGTGACGAAGTAGTTCCTGGAGCTAAAATAGTATTTAGGAAAAATAGATGCCTCGAAGACGTTTTGGGAGACGCTTTATTTATTTTGATAATGTCAACGAAACATCATTCTGCCTGTTTTCGAAATCAGGTATTGGCTTAGTTCCCAATGATTCATTAGGAAACCATTAGGTGGCTAACTACTCTGTATTCAGTGCAAATAAAAGCATTTGGTACAACTAGTGTTCCTTCCTCTGGCGCCCTCGTCACTATGTTAAAACTATGTCCGGCAAGTAGGTTTTAAGTAGGTCAGAAAGTGGCCAAATGCGATGGAAAACGGCTTTTATTAATATCAAACGGCCAATAATATTTCGGGTCGGTGTACTCAAACGCATTTTTCATGGACCTAAGTAATTTTAGCAGTAAAAATTTTATTATTTTGTATACGTACCGTCCATCCACTGACCGCCCAAATTACATAACTATATATGATATACCATAGAAATGGCAAACCATTTCAGAAACAAGAAAACATATAAATACAAATATAAGTTGCTTTTTTGTTGTTTTATCTAAAGCAATGTTTAATAACATTTGCCTGAAATATATAAATATTTATTACATGTATAAAACAACATTAGAACCTTCATATATTCATATCTTCCTATTCCTTCTAATTAGTGCAGTGCAATTCACGTTGCATTTAAAAAGACCTTAGGTCTTAAAGGCATGTAGTTAATATTATTATTATTATTATTATTATTATATATATTTATATTTTCATATAAATTAAATGTATTTTTTTTCCTATTAATTAAGTTTTGCAAAAAAAATCTATGTCTTTTTAGCTTAATATGAAATGGCGTTCTTAGACCAAATAAAATCTTACCATCACTTTATTATATTATATTAAATATTAAAATGATTTCTGGATACCTACATTCTATAAAATTGGAAATAGACACGTATTTAGTATGAAAATTTAACTGCCGACCCCTGGAGTTTAGGAGACACACTTTCATTTAATTATTTTGAAATATTTCGTTTTTTATGGCAAATTGACTGAAAAAAGACAAGAATTTCGAAATTTACATTCCAAAAAATCAGATAAACTAAATTTATATCAAAAACTCGAACAACTGAATTTTAAGGGACAGTCAAAGGTAAAAAAAAGTTAGGTGGCCGACCACTGGCTCCACCACCCTATGTCCATTTTAAGTATTTAAGAATATAAATTTAAAAATCAAAAGAAATAACCGTCCACCTGTTTTCAAAGTAGGTACCTACGAATTTTCAAAAAAAAATCTCAAAAATCCACACCCATTTTTTTTTTTCAAAAATGTTGATACAATTTGACGGACCTCTTGTATTAAAATTGCGAGAGCTATTAATGAGAAAGGCGAAAATAAAACTGTTAATAACATTTTATGTTAAAATTGTTTTTCACTAAAACCGTTAGAGTCGTTTTTGAGATGATAAAGGCTTACTAGAACGGTTATATGGTAGACAGCATTATTTTTGTTATTTTTTACTGCATAAATCATTGTAGGTACTACAATTTTATTAAATACAAATATAGTCCTGGTGCACATATTTGCATATTTATGTATGTGTTAATTTGACAAGGAAATGAAGTGGAAAAAAGTTAATTAACATACCAAAACTCTATTATTAAAATCCAAAGACAAAAAGAGCCACAAATACCTACCTACAAACTCATTTCAGATAATTTATCAAAATATTTTATTCAACAAACATAGATATCGGCTTATCCTATAACTCCCGAAAATACACACAAACCTGCAACATACATTATCAATTTACAAGACAATGGAATGATCCTTTTCAATCAGAATCAATGTCGATGTTATACATATTATTTAATGCACGCCAATAGAGTATGATTAAGTCCTTTCAATAATAATCATCCCAATTAAACGCATCGTCAAACATCAATAGACCCTCAGAATACCAAATGTATACCCCCCTCCCCAGACATTCCACGAAAATCGAGTTATTATAATGTTTATCCTTTGTACTCAGCCTCAAATCGAATAACAGTTGTTGCAAAAATAATAATACCATCATAGAGGACATAGCTATATAATAATAAAAAGAAAAAAATAATGAAACATATAAATCCTCTTTTGTGTGTGACAATGTCCTTTCATCAAATAGGACACATCATCATCTATACTACCAATGTAGATAAGTACATCCATATGTATGTATATTTTATGTCCTGTTGCCATTTAATTAGGAGTTACATTTCTATTTCAAACCTGTTATCCTTTGTGATTGTGATGAAAGTAAGGACGTCTCCTCTGTGTTTAAGTTAAGATAGATTAGTTCACGTTATTCACACAGACACACACTCACACACTAAACACAAAATAATCACTAAAAAGGATAAATTCCTTCTAATTAGAGGACGACATATTTTCTTCTTTAATTTAAACACTTGACAATTTTTCACTCGTTTTTTTTTTTGAAGAAAAAACAAAAAATATTCTTTTTTAAAAGATATTTTGTCTTCACATATATGCAAACACTAAACTATCACCGCATAGCTAATCCTCTTATATCCTTGATCCTCTTTTTTTCTTCTTTATGCAATAAAATTTCATTGTATTCTCGTAAATAATCCTCAATACGATAACAAAAAGAGAAGAAAAAAAAACAAAGAGGGAGTGGGCGACACGATACCGAGAGAAGAAAACACACTGCATAATAATTTACAATATTGTTTCAAAGGACGAAAAGGATAACACTCATAAAATATTCACACCATATGTTATCGAATAAAGGTGGGTACTGTATATTTCCATTAATTGTGCGGTTCCCCATTCTTTTTTTTTGTAAATCTTTCACAGGAACAGGCACAGACACAGACGATACCGGACACAAGGACGAACTTGGAATAATTAAGCAATACGTTATTGCTTCCTCTAACTGCGTCGAACGTCAATCATCGCTTATTGCATTTTTTAATTAAAGAATATACATCAAAAATAGACTTCTTCTAAGTTATCCTTTTACAAAACAAATATAAAAGAAAACATTAAATTTCTCCTTCTAATAAAAGAAAGGACTTTTTTTCTAATTGGAGTGACCGCAGCAGACTCAAACAGAAACGGACTGCACCCAACAAAACACAATGTGCGGCTCATAAAAATTAACCGCACCAAATGCGAAATGTTGAATAGTGTGCAATAAAAAATGGGTGTGTTTTACAACAACAACAACAGCCACAACAAGGAAGGACATGCCACAAAAGCCTCCGGATTGGATTTTTCCGTATATTCCTTCACAGCAAGCCTCTTCTACCTACCATGGACTCAAAAAGGACGAAATTAATTATTTCATTTTTTTTGTTTCTTCCTTCCTTCGTTTTTGACCCAACGTGATTCGAATGGGAAATTGAATAGTGTCAGGATTTTCAGGGGGTGGCACGGACACACTCGCATATGAGTGTAATCAAGGGGGAATGTGGGGGGGGGGGGGGTGGCGAAAATTAATAATTATAATATGAAAACATCGTAAAGTAAAAATCGAATTTGGTCGAGATCAGCACCTTTTCTCCATTCACATGAATTCTTTCTGCAACAACGTCAATGCTGAATCCCTGTATTCCCATAAAAGGATTCACGAATCTTCGTGAGATTGTTTGATTTTTTTTTTTTATATAGGAGTTCGATATTTCGTCTCCGCAATAAGTGACTATCCGATTTGGAGTTTTTGGATTAATTCAATTTTCAAATTGTATTTTTTTTGTTGTAAATTTTTTTTTGTTGGAACAAAGTATACCGCACTCGACGAAAACACGACCGAAAACGTTCTACACACGGCCGACGTTCAAATACTACTGAATCTGATTCTAACTGTAAATGGGGATTTTCTGAATGAAAATTCGATGGCAATTTGGATGCGGAAGCCCATGATTTTGTTTGAGTGCGAACGCATGGGCAATGCCGAGAAGCCAACATGTTGCATGGTGAGGGTGGTAGAATTGGTAAGAATATGGGAATTTTTCATTTGGGAAAAAAAGTGTTTGATGCAATGTTTTCTTCTGACTGGATGGAACTGCAACCTGCAAATTGTCTAGCTTCGAATAGGTTGATGCAAAATTGAGTAAGTTTGATGTCATACCAATTCCATGAAGGGGAAGGAAATACTGGGATTTTATTTTTCAGTGCTTCGTGGGAGATTTTAGGAAGAGAAATCGTTGTGTTTTTTAAACTGTTAGTCATTTTCACAAAAAATGTCTTACACACTTACCAAAGTAGAATAAAGAACAAGTTGAATTACCTGAAACAAAAAAAGCACAAATTAAAATAACATTTACTATGTAAAATTGTAGGAGAGATGAAGGCAGAAACTAATTCTTTTTAAGTAACTATAAGAATATATTTTTTTTTTACTTTGTTTTAAAATTGGATAAAGACTTAAACCGATTGTCCTTGACAATTAGTAATTTAGAAATTTACGAAAACAAAATTAAACGTGTAACAAAAGTTGTTCGAGATAATTTCTATGAATTTTTTAAAACCATTTTTACATATATCTCATATTTAATAAAATAATAATTTAATTTAGTGGATGCTCTTTTTTAATCATTTTCTGTAGAAAACTTTACAGAAGTGTTTCCCACAATACGCAACTAGAAGTTCAATGGATTCCGATTGAAATGCATGATCGATTTATCTCGTGGTCAATGCACTGATAATACCAGTCCAAAGGTAATCCAAATGAAAATTACCTTGGCCCACGATCTCACCAAGAAGGAAGAAACAGGGAGAACAACGGTTGCCAATAAACACATTTTAATAATCAAAAAGATACAGTGTATATGATACACTGGTACAACATGTGAAGCAATCTGGATTATTCAATATTTTGGCAGCAATCTATGATCAATTTGGTACGTGGGATTTGGCCTAAAAATAAAGGTACGTGCTATACAACCGTTAAGGAAAAGCTTATTTTACTCGAGAACGGCTCCAACGATTCCGATAAAACTGTTTAAGAACTTTTTTGTTAGATATCATTTAGTAAGGACCATAAGTTTACGGGAAAAGTCTATTAACGGCACCTTTCATATAACGGGTTTTTATTTTTTTTTGGGTTTTTCGGTAACGGTATACATTGGATTTCTCTCAAATCTCATATCTGAGAAGATCTAGGTAGCTAAACTAATTCTGCATATCAAAATTTTGAATAAGTTTTTTTTCTAATTAAAATTAATTTTTGAATTAATTTTATTTTTTATTTAAATAGGTTGCATGTGGGTGATGTATGTCCTAGAAACTAGGTCATGTATCATGTTATAGCTATTATCTACTATAGGTGCATTGCTGTTATGTTAAATTATTTTATGTTTTTTTTTAAACATATTTAAGGTTGTATTAAAATTTTGAAATAAGAAAAACTTAAAAAAAAACATATTATTAAAATGCAGTATATTAAAAAAACAGGTATGAATAAGGAAGTTATACACCTAAATAATAAAGGTTTAGGATTTATTCCATATGACGTGTGCAAAATGCTAATAATACAACATAATTTCTGATATTTCACATTTACAAACTTAGTCATTGTGAAGGAATAAGAATTGACATTAAGATAAAAATGTGCATGGACAGATTAAAATCAAATGCACGACTGGATCGTACGAACTTGCTCTTGTAGCTAACAACTTTAATGTAGCTAAGCATTGACGCCGTTAGTAGGTAGGTATATCCTATGCAGGGTCCAATAGTATAATAAATTGTTGAATTGCACCTACCTACAAATGTATATTTAAATGGAGTTAGTTTTCATTATTAGGAAGGTAATAGCTGTATTTTATGTACATACATACATATATGGAACCTAGGTATGTAAATATGTACATATAATATTGAAAGTGAAAGATATAGGTGGGTATGTAACAGTGGAGAGACGTGAATAATTTCAAAAGGTAGGTCGAAGAAAAATTAGTCACCAACAAATTAAATTTCGGAAGTTTACTTGAAATTATTTCGTTCAATGCATAATAAGTTAGTATGAAACCATAAGTCTCAGCAACTTAAACCAAATTTATTATACCTTAAGTCACTTAAGTTAAATGTAACAATGAACTTAATAATGCATTAAGCGGTTTCGAAATAAAACTTTTGGCGGATGCAAATACAATATCTTAAATAAATTTATTGTTATATCATCACGCAATATTTCGTTTTTTAAATAATTATGAAGTGCTAAAACGTCAAGCTGTCGAAGAGAAGAAGTTGTATACAAAACTTTAAGTTCATTTTTTAAAGCTGTAAAATCAAAAAGCCCAGGGCAAAAATTTATTAAAAAAGATATTTTTTAATTTTGATTGGAAACTTCGAAATTATCATATTTTGATTTATTAAGTAAATCTAAAAAAAATAAATTCGTGAAAGTTTTATATCTTGTATTTATTTGGGATATAATATTGTCTTTTATTTATGCAAAAAGACGTTTATAACGTGTTTTGGAATCCTCGTTTTTGTGGTGTTTCCGCGCAATCGCTTATGCTTTCCAAAATGGATTTAAATTTATTAGGGAAAGTCAGAGCTATGCCAAGACTCAAAACTTTCGATTTCTCTTTTTGAACCAAAACATCCGTTTGCTAATTTTGAACCAATTCTAAAGAAAGTCAGTCTGAGTAAAAATTTCAGAAAGACTATTAAGAAAAAAAATCTAGTGCCTCAAATATAATTAACAAGCTCTCGGCAATAGAAAATGAGTCAGTGTCCCATTCACTAGGGTTGTCTAATATTCTAATAAAAGTTAGAATTATATCTTATCTATAATTTAAAATGGCGTTTATTCCGCGAATAATAATACCAGCGAGTTTCCGATAACCCAGGCTTTCGTTGGTTGGCTATTTGCTTCAAAAGTTTTGAACATTTAGTTGATTTGTTAAAAAAAATGGACAATAGTATTAATACTGCCAAGAAAAACTTTTAATTCCGATATATTTTTAAGTGGTCGGGATAAAACTAAATTTAAAACGTGAGTTAGCCATTGGACAAGCATCAATGACTTTCTTTTTAACACCACCAACTTCCCCATTTAGTTTGTCCTTGCAGGAGAATATATCAAGTACATATGTTAAAAAATATGATTTGTCAGCTCATCTGTGTGGCGGGACTCACTAACGTGAAAAAAAAACCAGGAAACCTTTCTTCAATTTCGCCCTCCAAACGGTACAGTAGAACAGCACTCCAAGCACGTGGAGAGTTGGAAAAAAGAGTTCAAGAAAACAAAACATTTTATTTAAATTACAACTGCCTGTCAATTAAGTATATATATATATATATATATATATACATATATAAGTATACTTTTGTTACAATGAAAAGTTAAAATAAAAAATTTCATGGAAGGTTGAATGTTTTAAAAAAATTGAAAACAATCAAATGAACCGTTTTCCAGAAAATAGAAAACCAAAAAACTGGTACCAAAAATTATAATTTTTGTCAAAAAAAAATTATCACAAGGTGCCCTTCCCTTCATTAAACTGATTTTTTTTTTGTAAAAATCATTGCCGCCGTTTTTGAGAATGATAAGGTTTTTGTTTTTGGCCAAAAAAAAAATGTATGGGAGCTATTGTTATATGTCGTCTTACAAAAAAATGAAAAAAACGTGTATGCATATTACCGAAAAAACAATATGTACCAAGTTTGCAGCAAATCCATCGAACTGTTTAGGCTGCCGACTCGAGGACAGACAGACAGACGGAATCTCTGTAATCGTAATGTCATAACTTGCCTTATAGTACTTACAAAAGCAAGTAAAAATAATTTTAAAAAAGAACAATTAACTGTGCGTAGCGTCTGTGCATTATTGTCTTGTCCTTCTGCAATTGTTTTTGTTTTTGAGTTCGTCTGCATAATTCGAAATTCAGTTGCTGTTTAATAGAGAATACGCTTTTTAATATTAATTGTGTTTTTTTACTACATAGGTACATTTAAGGTTTTCAATGTCGCTGTTTATTTTTTAGGAAAGTGAAGTGAAAAGTGGAAAATAAAAAGTGTGTGTTGTTTAAAGTGTTATTAATTAGAACATGTTAATTAAAGAATGGGACGCTAAGAGTAGATGTTGCACAGGGCGCTCATTTAGCTCGGAACAATTATTATTAAAGTAACTAGTAGTGACCCTAATCAAATCTGCGATTTTTTTGCAAGCTACTTTCAATCGAATTTTGTTCTGGAGGATTCTGATCTTGAATTTTTAAGTGAAGTTAGCTCCACCTTGGATTTGGGTTTTTTATCAATTTCGAATGAAGAGATTCTTTTTGAATTATCATCTCTTGAAGACTCAGTAAGCCTAGCGCCAGATAGTATACCTCCAATCTTTCTTAAAAAACTAAAATCTTGCGTCGTTATTCCTCTTCATTTAATTTTCAATCTTTCTCTTACTGAAGGTGTGTTTTTGGATTGCTGGAAACACTCCTTCATATCTCCTATTCATAAATCTGGATCTAAACAGGCAGTCGAAAATTATAGGCCAATAGCTAAGCTTCAAGTCATACCTAAAATTTTTGAAGCTATTGTAAAAAAGAAAACTTATGCATTGATAAAGAACTATATATCTGAATTTCAGCATGGTTTTGTAGGTGGAAGGTCAACTGCGACAAATTTGTCAATCTTCACTAGTTATTGCCTTCAATCCATGGAAACTAGAAATCAAGTAGATGTCATTTTCACAGATTTCGCTAAGGCGTTTGACCGCGTTCAACATAACGTTCTTATATGTAAATTACAAGGCATGGGTTTCCATTCTAATTTCTTAAAATGGATAAGAAGCTATCTTATCAATCGCACTCAATCCGTAAAAGTAGGTAGTATTTCATCTAAAACTATAAATAATTATTCAGGAGTGCCCCAAGGAAGCCATCTTGGTCCACTCCTATTTTTAATTTTTATAAATGACTTACCTTCTGTTATCTTAAAAGCTGAAAAGCTATTATTTGCAGACGATTTTAAGATTTTTATGGAAGTTAGAGACTTGCAAGATTGTATTCAACTTCAACGTGATATTGCAAGTGTAACTGAGTGGTGTAGCAAGCATCGCTGCATTTGAATACTAATAAATCTTCAGTTATGACTTTTCATCGAATAAAAACTCCAATAATATTTGATTACACCATTTCCAATACTAGTCTTAAAAGGTTATAATTGCAAAAAGATCTGGGGGTTATTTTTGACCCTGAGCTTAAATTTAATTCTCATATTGAATATATAGTTTCTAGAGCTAACGCAATGCTTGGCTTTATTATGAGAAACTCAAAGGATTTTACAGATCCGTATACCTTTAAATCATTGTACGTTGCACTAGTTCGTTCTGTTCTTGAATATTGCTCTGTTGTTTGGTGCCCTTACCACAACACAACTATGTTTCGCATTGAAAGAGTTCAAAAAAAAGTTCACAAAATTTACTCTCCGCAAACTTTACTCATATCCGCAAATGCCTTCGTATGAAACGAGATGTCAACTAATTGATTTAAAGCCCCTTGATAAAAGGAGATCGTACTATTTAACTATGTTTGCTCATGATGTCATATCTGGTCATATTGACTGTTCAACTCTGCTTTCTTTTTTGGTTTTTATGCACCTCAACGCTGCCTTAGACCTAGAGAAAACGAATTCTTCGACATCCCTAGACATTACACCAACTATGGCCAGAATAACCCCATAACCAATTCTTGTTTTTATTTTAATCAAAATTTTCATTTAATCGACTTTAACACTAAGAGAGAGTTATGTAAAGCCACAATATTAAATTCTTTATAAGTTTTATATTTTAGTTGTTAGTGAACTTAATTTATTATCTATGTACATATATGTATTATTTTATCAATCTAAGAAGGTTTTGATGTACTTGATAGATTTAAATAAATAAATAAATAAATAAATAAATAAATAAATAAATAAATAAATAAATTATTTCAAGTTTTTGAAGTGAGCATTGGGATTTTTATATACCTCCAATTTTAATTGGATGTCGCCCATGGGTTAAAATGAGACAGTCAATATCTCGTTCTCAAATCCACTGTGCCAAACTAGTGCCCTGCAATTCAGGTTGCATTTAAAAGACCTTAAGTCTTACAGGCATATAGTTAAATTAAAAAAAAATCGGATTTGTCCTTGGGTAATTTTTGAATCAGTGGAATTTTTAAAGATTTTTTTTGAGTTAGGCGGACCAAACTGATATTTATTTTGAATGTCAGTTGATTTCAACTTCGTCATTCAAAATCAAATCGCCGATGAATTACATTCATACAAATCCCTCGACCCGCGATTGATGATAGGCAAGATATTAACTATCCCACGGAATTTTTCAATTCCTAGGATGTTTTGGAACTTAGGGTCAAACAATTTAATATTGGAAGTTGGTTCAGATTGTTGTCAAACTACAATGCTTCGATACTTTGTAACAGGAACACATTTGATTGTGGAAAAACTTGAATCAAATTTCATTCGAACGACAATTTAACGGGAAAATTCAAGATGATCTTTTTCTGCAGATTCCGCAGATATACAATTCGAACGCACCATTTGAACAAAAAAAATCGAACTCGAGATTCTAATGAAAATTGACATTTAGATGATAGAGAACACATACAAAGTGGGTCCTGCAATTCCGTCTGTCTGTCTGTCTGTCTGTCTGTGGATCGATCTACAACATAAACTCCTAAAGCGATTTTCTTCAAACTTGGTTTTTATGCGTTTTAGGTGATTGTATCTATCAGATTTTGAAATCTTTTTTTACATCCAAAAATAACGGTACTCGTCATATAATTTTTTCTTGATTTTCGACTTTCTCATAAGCGGCTCAACGGATTTCGATCAATTTTTTTACATAGAATGTCCTCCGAATTCCAAATACTGCATACCAAGATTTTCAAAAATATTTTTTTATTGAATTGTGAAAAAAAATTACTTTAAATTAAATTTTTTGATAACTGTTAGGTGATATATTTTGAAATTCCGTTTCAAATTTATATTGTTAAATAATTAAAATTATTAAGCCAACATTTTTTTTAGAAAAAAATTTAAGTAGCCGTTTCCACTAAGAATCTTGTTCTTACGATGTGATCGAACATAAGATTTGTTCATTCACTTACTTCAGTTCTTCATTATTACAAGTACGTGCGACCCAGTCGAACATTGTATTTTTGTATTGCAATAAAAGTTAACACAGATAAATAACGAATGTAATAACCTATTCATATATTTCATAAGTTATTACAAATTTGTCCATTTGTCTTTGACCATCTTCATTTTTAAATTTTATAAATTTTTTGGAACCATTGATGTGTGAAGGAATTTTTTTTAAATCTTATAATAAACTTCTAAAAATTGGGAAACAATATTCCGAATTCAAATAATATTCCATTCCTATTTTGAGTTTATTCACCAAAAAAAAATCCCAATATGGTGAAAAAGTGCTAGAACTTGTTAGATCATACATCTAACACCACCCACCGAACATGTTCGAGTATATTTCTCTTTTTTTTGCCCTCTCTGTTCCCCACCCTGAAAGAAAAATATTAAATCACGTGCTTTGGTACACAGGCAGACAGACAGGAGTTTCCTTCCATCTGTCAAAAACAACAATGAAAAAAATTCAAAATTAAGCATTTTTTTGACAAAAAACAATTGTATGTCCTTTTTGCAGTCTTAATTATAGAGACCGATTTATTCAGACCGATTGTATATCAAAGGCTTAAAAGTCCTTCCACACAAAAAACCAAAGGTATCACACATCGCAAAACACAATACGAATACCAACCACAAAAAGTCGATTAGAAAAACGAACGGTTGATTGAAATGTTTTTGGCAATGTGTTTATGTTAAAAAAAAAAATCAGAAAAGGGTCTTCCGAGTCGGGTTTTATTGAGGAAGTGTGGTGGTGGGGGTGGGTGTGTCATACAATCAATGTACTTATACTGTTTTGTAATAAATCCCTTTCTTTTAGCCAAAATGAACATTACTCGCTGCCACCCTGGCTCCGCGCGCCCTCTCGGAGAGTGATACCTCTCTTCTTGACTTACTCTTCCTTAACCAAACTGCATAAAACGATTCCTTTTAATCGAGTAATACACTAACGGCGACCAAAGACGACGACGGCACGGTGAGGAAGGACTCTTCTTCGCCAAGGACTTCCGCCTCCGCCATCATCAACGTTTATTCACAAAATATGTGGTAATAGGGTGATGCGGTGGATATTTTTTTTGTGATTCCTGTGATATTTGTTTACTTAAAGCGCAGCAGGACGAAAAATAAAGGACCTGACACAGGAAGAAAGTAAATAATTCGAGGGTGAATGGATTTTTGTTTGTTGCTCTTGTTGTTCTTATTATATTGATGTTAGTTTGGTGGGGAGGGGCGGCTTTTGTTATCACAAGGAGTGCGGGTGCGGGTGCGAGTGGTGTATAAGGCTAACAATAAGGGTGAGAATGTGGTATTTCCGATTCTTTCGATGGACGACGATATTTTTTGTTTGTTTGTTTTATTTGGCAGACCCTGCCGCTGCGCCGCTAAAGCTCTGAAGGGTGTGTTTTCGTTGAGAAGGTACAATAAATACGAGTTTACTGTGATGTGCGATGATCCCTTGTGATTATCATTTCGATACGGACAGTTAGTTAAGTCAAATTAGGGCAATTTGTGTGTGTGGATAGGTCAATAATGGCGATGAACCACCGCTCCTTACATCCCCGTCTACAACACGTCCATGTCATGGTGTCCGTCGACATTATTCGGTTCTGTCGTGATACTTTTGGAGGGATAACTTAACTATGCCGTGACCGTGATATATGCGTAGTGTGAATGTTATGTTTACCACTTTTGTTTGTTAAGTGTATAGATATCAATCGGAATTTGGACTGGAGGACATAATATGTACCTACTTGTATAGGAGAGGATTATTTAATTTGTTATTTATTTCAGGATAATTATATGAGATTAAATCAGTTTGAAGAGATGATGATGTCAAATTGAACACAAATAGGTATGTATGTGATATTAATCTGTGATTTTTTATTTACTTGGCATAGCGAATTATTTTTAGACATATGGGATGTAGACAGATGTACTGACATTTATTTAATTTTTTAACAAGGCCCAAATTTTAATATTTATTTGCGAGAAGCTAATAGTCCAATAATTATTGTATATGCAGCATGCAGCATTGGAATTTTCGGACTAAAGTGGCATAAAATCATATGAAGTGCTTTGTCATCCGAAAGGGATTGTTCAGTAAACATTTCTTTTCGTTTCGAACATCTGACTAATCAGTTTAAATATCTATATATGACTTTTGATTCAAAAATCTGTGCTTACTAAATAGGCTTACAGAACCCTTAACATTTCAGCTTCGATAAAGTTTCGGAAGTTTTTGGTCAAGCAAATATTTGGTGTATAAAATATGGGCGTTGCAGGCCTACCTAGCTTGTTTAAGCTTTTTTCGAGTTTCCTCAGTTTTTTTTGCTCTATAAAATTTGATATCCTCTTTAAAAATCAACATTCGAGCTTTCTTTGGGCCCGATGCTTTTAAGCCTCATTCGGGATTATATTTGCAACATCGAAGTTATAATATATACAGGGAGCCTCCTCTCTAATAGCCAAATGTTTTAAAAGCTCTATTTCGAAAAAGTGTTTAATAATTTACTTAATTATTGTATGGCATTGCCCATTGGATTTTGCGGAAAGCCCTGGAAATGATACGAAGAGTACAAGTCCCTAGATGTCGTAGTTTTGTGTGACGAAAACCAAATCAATACCTACTTCAACTAGTGGCAAATCGATTTGTCCCACGCAATTTACGAATGGAGCTAACATGAATTAATGCATTTGTCTTAATTTAATTTTTTTAAATCGCTTAAAATAATAACAAGAATGAACTTTCTCACAAAAACCCTTATAAAAAGGGTACCAGAAAAGTTTTCTGGAATAAGAAGAATATGAAAGGCGAAGCGAAAAGTTCGTTGTTTTTAACTTTAGGGCGCTCAGAACAGGGTTGTCCATGACCATTTGAACTATTTTTACCGTATTTTCAGTTGTCGAGAAATTCGTGTGCTTATAAGAATTGGTGCTTTACTTTTGTAGACATAAAAAAAACCCTAAAGAAATAAGTTTGAGAGTAATATTGGAGGAACCCAGAAAGGCTTTATTTATAATATGAACACTCGGGGGAACTATGTGTACATATAATTTCATTGTTCAGTTTACGGCAATAAAACCCGTTTATTATGCTTTACTTATATTTCCGTTTCTATAAGTTTTCGGTCAGTTATTATCGAAACTAAAACTGAATTACCGAAACCTTATCGAAGCAGAAATATTAATTGCTGTTCACAGTACAGCGGTTTATTCACACCTCTATCAAAACGACCACTATGAGGCATACCGGCTCAAGTTCTGTTACGTTTCTTTTTTTTGCAAGTACGCAACTGTGGCCTTTGATATTTGAACACTTGGCGTAGAACGTCCGGAAAATCTGCACCGAAATTCACTTTAGCCAAAATCACTTTCAAATTATTCTGTATTGTTTTCAGTATTCCGCAATATTTAGGAGTATAATAAAATTCAATGACCTGCCGACGGATATTTTGCATCGGCTTAATTCATTAATATGGAAGTCGAAGCATACGTGAGCAACCTTAAATTTCTAATAATGTATTTTTCCATTGCAATTTTTTATCTGTCACTCAGCTACTCTCAAGCAAGAAACGAGAACAACAATTTCAAATAAAATGCACGACTGGATCGCACGAACTTGCTCTTATGTTCGATCACATCGTATGCAAAAGATTTCTCTTAAAAATCTAAATATATTGTTAAAGTCATTTTTAACTCAGTTTTGTATATGCATATACAAAATTTTATTAATTTTGTTCTAAAATAAATTGGTATGAGAATATTAAATATTTAATAATATAAACTTAAAAAAAAAGATTAAATCTGTTTAATTAAAGAAAAAATAATTCAAAATTCTGAAATAAATACTTAAACTAATTTGAGCTCAAAGAAAAGTACGCCATTTTATTTCTTGGATAAAATTGAATTTATGAAAAAAAAAATTTATAAATCTGTGGAGCGGTTTTTGAGAAAAAAAGTTTTTTTTTTTAAACTTTTTGAAAATATTTTTAAAAAAAGTCAAAAACGCCAATTCATAGGTATTCAGAAAATACAAGTAAATATAATTTTTGAACAAAATTTAATGAGCAGTTTTCGAATAATACATTTTTTATTACAAATGATTTTAAAAATACCAAAAAATATTAATTAAAAATATTGGTACGCGGTATAATTTGGGCAACCTAGGCCTATATTTTTGTGAAATTTCGAAAGAATCGGTTAAGCCATTTATGAGATAGTCAAAAGCAAAAAAAAAAACGGTCCTATTGAAAATACCGTTTTTAGACATTTTTCTAATATGTTTTTTCAACAATATGATCGGTCGTAGCTAAAAACCCACACTGATTTTTTTTTTATCAAAATTGTTAGAGCCGTTTCCGAGAAAAATAGGTTTGAACGTAACGGTTATAAGGCAGGTACCGTTATGTTTTGAGCTAAAAAAAAATTTCAATTTCCCTCAATACCTAAAAAACACTATATACCAAGTTTGAAGGAATTCGGCCCACCCGTTTGGGCTGTAGGTGTCTATACATACACACAGACAGACTGACAGACAGACATACAGACGGACAGAGTTTTAGACCATCTTTTTTCGTCTTCGCTATCATCGTAATGTCATGTTTGATTCACAACTTTTTTTT
The DNA here is from genome assembly GCA_910595825.1 of Philhelius pedissequus. Classification (NCBI taxonomy): domain Eukaryota; kingdom Metazoa; phylum Arthropoda; class Insecta; order Diptera; family Syrphidae; genus Philhelius; species Philhelius pedissequus. The sequence goes on from OU343160.1 coordinate 333,252,037, forward strand.
TCGACGAATGCATAACTTGCCTTATAGTGCCTAAAATCAATAGCATGGCCCCTGCGCAAGAATGACACGCAAAATCGTGAAGCGTTCCGCAAAGCGCCCGTAAAGCGCTAGCAAATTAGTTGTAAGTTATTGATAATTAGCCTAGTCTTAAACATTTTTGTCTAGCTTTAAGATAGTTATAAATTAATATTAAATAAAATGAATTAAAAAAAAAAAAAGTACTTATAATCACAAGTAAAAATGATCGAACTGGACGAACAAAATCAAATCAAGGTTAAACAATGCTACAATTGACCAAATTCCCCTAGAAAAATATAATTTGCAGCAAATTCTATAAGAGTCGGTAGTCATCGACAAAAACTATTGCGTCTTAGAAGGGTACGACAGCATCTAACTGATGAGCACAAATATCGTGCTAAAGGTCACAAAATATTTCAAATGGATTTAATCCGCACAGTCCACAAAAACAAAAACAAGAATAATATGTAAATATTGTTTGCCTTTTCTTCGATAATTACACAAATACAATAACAAAAAAAAATCAGATTTTGGATTGAAATCTGGATTTACCTATGGAAAACCACTAGTTTCTCTAGTTATTACAACTGTCAATTGTACCCCATAAGTGTCAAATATTCACAGCACTTCGCGCGGTTGGGATAAGATGAAAAAAAATACTTTCTTACTTTTCGGGTCCGCATGAGCTGTGCTTTTATAAACGGTACTCTTATAAATTGGCATGCATGGGGTCACTTCTATTTACATTATAGCCGCTCTAACTAGGGCTGACAACGATACCGAAACGAACCTACTTTAAAACCACCCGAGACGAGACCAAATTTTTGCTACTGAAATTCGCAAAGAGCCTCGCTGTTCTCTGTGGTCTCGTTGGTTTGGTTTTGGTTTTAGCTAGAAAAAATATTTTCGAATTTAATTATTTTTTTTAGTAGGTAGATACATACTTTTTTTTTTATTATATTTCCAACGTTAAATTAAATTACATTTTGTAATATTTTAATTCTTTGAAATCCTATCGATTTTTAAAAATATATTTTTTAACTTCACATTAAGAACAATAATTATGAAATCTAATTAAAATTGCAATTATTTTAATGATAAAGTTGATATTAAAATATATACATTACATATACTAATAATTTTTTTAGAAATATGTATCATTCTGTAGTACTTTCGTGACTAGAGGCGAATGATCCGTCAATTAAAAATAACATTATTGTTTTTATTTTGTGTTTGTGGGGTGAGGTTTACAGTTTTAAACTAAAAATTCAATTTAAAAACAAAAATATTTATGAGGGCAAAGAAAAGAAAATTTAAGTTCATAAATTACAAGCTGAGTTCAACAATATTTGTACCAAAGAACTATTCATAGTGAAAAGCCAATTCCTTACTTTATTAATGAACAAGGTGGATTGTGTTTCTGTTCTTATTTCAAAGGGTAGTTTATTAAAAAGTCTAGGTGCCGTTGCAGTATACAACCTATAAAAATGTGTTTTTCTAGCTAAAGGAATGTTTACCATTGCCATACTATTCACTCTTAATCCGTAAGTGTTGGAACTCAATGTAGCACTGTACCCGCTTCGCATAAAAAAAAAACTTTAATACCTTAAAGATACAGAGATGAGTTACTGGAAGTACTCGGAGACAATGAAAAAGTGGCCAACTACTTGCAAGCCTGTTAACTCTACAGATAATTCGTACCAGATGTTTTTGGGCAACGTTTAGTATTTCGATTGTGCTGTTGTATATTCCACCCCAACTTGTAATGCCATACTGCAATTTCGATTGTGCTAACCCATAGTATATCATCAAGAGAATTTTAGTTGAGCAGTGGGGTTTTAATAGATACATTTTCCGCGTTACAGACAACATATATTTTTTTAATTCATCTACATGACTTTTCCAACTCAAGTTTTTATCGATTAAAGCACTTAAGTACTTAAATTTTTCAACACTTTCAATTTTAAAACAATTTGTATTACACACAAATTCAATGAGTAAATCCGGCATTAAGAATAAGATTATTATTAAGAATCAATCATAAATCAGATACCGAAGTAAATGGCTGAATTGTAATCAGTAAGGCTTAGTTTTAAGTTGCATTTAAAAAAGTTGTTTAAAACTTCCAATGTGAAGTGAAATAAATAATGTCGGTGAAATAGAAATCGCTCATTTCTTACACTTTGTTTCCCCCTATGGAAAAAGTTGGCCTTAAGACTTTTAGATGACACTTGGTAAAAATTATTATAGAAACGTCAAAACATTTGGGTGGCAATGGCGCAGTGGATAAAGTGCTTGATTGCTAACTAGGACGTGTGGGTTCGATCCCCACGCTAGGCGCATTCTTTTCTATACCTCCAATTTTAATTGGATGCCGCCCATGGGTTAAAATGAGACAGTCAATACCTGGTTCTCAAATCCACTGTGCCAAACTCTTGCCGTACAATTCAGGTTGCATTTAAAAGACCTTAGGTGTTACAGGAATATATTTAAAATTAAAAAATTAAAAAAAAAACATATTTTGTTGTCTACCTATCAAGCCATGAATAGTCAAAATCCATTGAAAGACGGTTCGGATTAAAATAGATTAAAAACCTCTACAAAAATTTTACCCATAAAACACACACATATGTAAAACATTAAGATCTTATGAATTCTACCTTCATCCAAGTATAGCACTTACGTAGTACAACCAACGACTCCACGACAAATTTCTCACAATCAGACATCTCTCTAATTAAATTCACTTAATATTCATAGTTTCATTGTTGCTGATTTCAATTGTAATCTAAATCAATTAATGTCAATGTCGTCAACATCAACCCCAACAAAGCAATCTGCACTAATTATACCATCATAATCTGTCATATTATCGAATTTGAGAAACGTTTTCTCCGAAATCAATAAATCCTCCCATGTTCTCACACCACTCAACTTACATTATCATACAAGTATGTGAATCTGTCAACCGAAACAATGATCTATTAAATTATCAATTTCTTCCAACAAATTTGTCAAAAATAAAACAACATGAGAGTAGAGATAATCAGCTCCAGCATATTGACTCAATGAAATTTGTCAACCGCATCACAGAAAACACACACGATAACGATAGTTTCAATTTGAATCCACAATGTGACATTTATCATCCTTATATGTCCAATCGTTCAAATTTGTTTACGTATTCTCAAATCTTTCACGCCAATTAACGCCCCGAAGACATTCGTCATGCAGATAGTTTCACTCTCGGCTCGGTATAGCCAGCAGTACCAGACAATGTCCGTGGAGTTCAGATAGCAATGTGTTCATAAATAGAGATACATTTGTGTACTATTGTAGATAGTTTGGTCACAAAGGGAGATTTCCCGCAGGCAGGCGATGCATTTGTATCACTATTCGGATCAGGATGGGAAACGGGACCATTAGCTAACAACAAAGAATGAGTGGATGCTGGATGGATATCGATATGGCTTCAATGGACAGAACAACAACAACAAGTCTAGAGGCGACGGAGCTCGATGTTGTGATCTGTTTACATTTTGTTTATTTGTCTACCTCCTTCGCAGCTCGTATGGTGCACTTTACTCGTACCAATTGATTGATGCGAGTTGAAGTACGTACTCGACGAACTACAACCTCACATTCTCTGAAATCGACACCCTGCCTTTACGGAAAAATATATACAAATACGTAGACCCTTCGACATTTTGTACGACTGCAATCGACTTTGCATCTTTAACATCACAAATTCTGACGGTGCTGCTGCTGCATCCATATGGTGAGTTAAAACAGCAGCAACCAAAAAAACAACAACAACAATTTCCCATTCATGTTCCCAATTTCCATGACTGAATCCGTCATCGGTTTTTGGTTTGGTTTTATCTGATGGACATTGAATTTTATCGTAAACATTTTAAGGGATCCCTCTGATGGTACACTCTGTGAATTCAAAAAAACGGGACTACGATTGGTAAATTCCGTTGTTGTGTTCCACGGCAAAGGAATTCCAAAAGGCACATGGCAGTTCGATGATAAACCACACACGGATCGTTAGGAATTTCTGTTTCCAATGACAGGTCTTTCAATTTGCCAATGGAAAGGTAAAGAGAGAGGTTTATGCAGAGAGAGAGAGACAAATGGTATGTCAAGAATTTGCAATTTAGCCAGAAATCTTAACCAGATATTTTCACTTGTCAAGATGAAGGTATCGATGAGGGGTTTATTTCTGTCTGTTTTGTGTGTAAGAAGAGAGTATAGTTTTGCTTCCTTTATTTTGTGTTTTCTGTAAGTTCTTTGTTTTCGATTTTAAAAGAAATACGAGTAGCTACCTTAGTACATACGTGCCTCACTATATTGAAAGAGGCCACAGATTGTAGGATTTCATTGGTAAAGCTTTTCAAGGGTTTTGATTAATTCCTAAATGGATTATTTACTTAGGTTAGGTTAGATAATTGGGCTGACAATTGATGATTTTATCGTCACACTTAGATCTATGCAGTTCCATTGTGTTAACCGGAGTGTAGTCACTCTTTTCCGATATAAACCTGTGTCTTCTGAATCAGTCAAGCCATTTGGAAGCATTGACGAAGTTCGATATGTTAATTCCTGAAATATTAGAGAGCTCTTCCAAATTATTGAAGAAGCAGCTGCCTTACAGATTCTTGCTCTGGTGACAGAGTGCAGGGCAGTGGCAGAGAAAGTGTGAGGTGTCCTCATGCACCTCTTCGTTATCACATGACCCCTGCATAAGTCGTTTGTACTGAGTTTCATTTTGAATTTATGATATCCCAGCAGATTATGTCCAGTGACTATGCTGATAAGAGAGCGCAGGGATCTCTTGTTGAATTGCATAATTTTGTCTGTCCTCTGCTAGCTGAAGCTTGGCCATATTTTCCTGGTAGTGTCACAAGTGTCAAGTAGGCTCTACCTTGTGTTGGATTTCTTTGGGATCCTGTCAGAAATTTTCTGTTTAATGTAACAGGGTGGGATATTTACCAGCTTTGCTTGACTGACGTCAAGCGCTGATCCCTGTCTTGCCAACTCATCGGCATTTTCGTTACCCGGTATACCGTTGTGTCCCGGAACCCAGCAGAGTCTTACATTTTGTTGAGTACCAAGAACATTTAGCTCTTCACGGCAGAAAGAAATAAGTTTTGATTTTATCACAGTGGCCGAAATCGCTTTTATTGCCGCTTGGCTATCAATATAAGAGGTGATATCAGCCTGTGGTAGCGCCATCATCGTTACCTGTCTAGCAGCTTGGAAGACACTACTATAATCTGGGCGCCTAATTGAGTTGTTTACCTCAAGAGATGCCGAGAAAAAGCCTGCACCAACACCAGTGTCCATTTTGGAGCCATCAGTATAGATTGCTATCGCTGACTCACTGGTGTAGGGTTGGTTGTTCGTCCATTCTTCTCTGCTTGGAATGGCGGTTTGGAATGGATTATGAAAGTCCAGTTCCTGAATAATGTCAATGATTGGACAAAAACATGGCAGATATCGCTCATCGAAGTAACATCAGTCCATGTAGATTTTACGTATAAGAAAATTAATAGATTACCGGTATTTGTTAACACGGTTCAAGATCCGTTTGCTAATGAAGCAAAATATCTCGGAATGACTCTAGACGCGAAATTAAAATGGAAACCGCATGTTAAAAAGAAATGCGAAGAGTTAAATAATAAACTCAGAGATATGTACTGGTTGCTCGGGAAACACTCTAAGCTCAGTATCGAAAATAAGCTAATTTTGTACAGGCAGGTGCTTAAGCCTGTTTGGACTTACGGTATACAACTCTGGGGTTGTACGCGAGATTCTAATTTAAATACCTTACAAACATTTGAAAATAAACTCCTAAGATCATTTGTAAGCGCACCTTGGTACATTAGAAACGAAGATCTCCACAGAGATCTCGGGATTCCCACGGTTCGCGATGAAATAAAAAATTTTGACCGAAATCATAGAAAACGGCTATTACAACACTGCAATAGTACTATAATCGAAATTATCGATGAGACGAATTTAGTACGCCGCCTGCGAAGGACAAATCCTTCCGATCTGGTGCACTAAACGAGAATCCGCTTTAAAATCGCGGTATAAGCAGGAACTATCACCCGATAGTTACCTGCAACACGTTAATTAAATTCGTTAAAAATAAATTGCTAGATAAGTTTCAACTTAGCTGCAATCGGGAGGAGGAGGTGTTTTTAGTGCAGTAAGAATCTCACACTCCTAAGAGCACGCGTATTTCGGTCCTCATAGAGCCTTTTGAAGGTTTTACACCTACCCACGGAAAAAAAATGTATTTATTTACTATTTTAAAAACACTTCAGAATGTTCAATAAAATATCGTTAATCAATCTAAGGGAAATGTTTGGAATATTGGCAGATCATGTTACCCAAATTGAGTGTGAGCAAGCCGTGTATGCTGGATTTCCCCAACACTCTTAAAAACGTCTCTAAAGATGGTATTCGGATTTAAACATGTCATGAAGTCATGTAACAAATAAACAAATTAGAAAACAAGTCTGACTCTTGATCACTTATTGATAGGTTTTGGCGGAAATGAAACTGAGTTTGACTACAATTTGGTGGCCATTTTTTTATGACCCGCATATGAAAGACCACAAAGTGACACTGGCAGAGCGATCGACGTCTTCTTCTGGCAGGCGGTAGAGAAACAGTTTTAAAGAAATATGACTTTTTTGAGCGGATCAAGTAGTAAAAATCTCGATAAAGAAAAAGATGAAGATTTTATATCTATGTATCGAATACCAAGAGATGAAAATTTTGTTTACGCCTATAGGCTTTTAGTGGTTAGGGTTTTTCAATAAGCACTTGACAACTTTATTTTTTCTCTTCAATAAATCGATTGTAAGGTGTGCTGTGTGGCTTGTGGCACCATACCTTTGAAACCACACGCCGTCCAAGTCCATATCGTCCAATTCGGGCTAAAAATAATCGGTGATCATTGCGTGATAATGCTGGCCATTCACAGTAACGTGAAGATTGTTATATTAGACGAAAAAATATGGTACAATAACGCCGGCGGCATGCAACCCGCACCAAACAGTTATTTCTTGATTTGAAGTGGTGACTCATGAAGCGAACGTGGATGTTCACCCGACCAATAACGCATATTTTGCTTATTGACGAACCCATTGAGCCAAAAAAAAAAGTTGCAGTCACCGACTCAATTTAGTGACACCTGCTATCTTAGTTTGTAATCTATAGTGGATACTGCTACAACAGCCAAACTTAGATATTGGGCAATATTTTAAGTTATAGAAACTTTATTGTGATATCATTCACCCCCAGTTTCACAGTGGGAGTTTAAACTTAAGATCAGCTGAGAATTAAACTGAGTTTAAATTTTTGGTTTAACTCGTCCGGTTTCACAGTGAAATCTGATCTTCAGATCAGTTGAACTTGGTTTAACTACATTTTGTGAAAATAATTGGCACTATTTTTCCCGGCATTGTCTTCCCGTTCTGACACAAAAAACACGCGAAACAACAACAAATACTTTGTGGAGCGTTTCCCAATTAACATACTCTCCACAGCTAGGCTCCCAAAATCTGAAAAACAATCTTATAAGTCTCTTTTAGGTCCCATTACTATCCTTAGAGCTAATTTCTTGTTACGAAACTTAAATTATTCTCATAACGTTTTTTTTATAAGAACTTAGCTCTCTACAATTTTGCAATAATTTAAATCTTATACTTAAAACAAATTTGCCTCCTTTGACAAGATTCCAAGAACTTAGAGTTTTATAAAAATCTTGTTATGAAATTTAAATGCCTATATTATCTTCAATCCCATAACAACTCACTAATGGGAGTCTAAGCTATTTTAAAATTCTGTAACGAACATTATAGAATTTAAGGTATACAACATTTTATTACAGGATTCTTATGGGATTTGCAGTTTTTCAGTTGCCACATGGAATATCGCAAACTCACCCATCACACGCCAAGTCAATAGTCGAGATTATTAAATGGATGTGAATTGTCTGTTTCAATTTTCCGAAAAGTGTTTATTGTTCTAAAGGTTTTTTCAAATATTTGAAAATGCAAGTGTTTCGCTACCAAAAATTAACACATATCAAAAAACGATAGGACTGTGGATTTTAGTAGAAGATCGGACGTCGCCTTCGACTAAAACGTGTCATTAAAACATTTTTATAATTTTGTAAATCAAATTTTCAAAAAAATGTATGATTGGTATTTCATACTTATAATTCCAAACAACTGTAATAAATTGGCATTCTTCTAGTGTCGTGCTATGATTAAAACATGTTCATGTTTTACTTTTTTAGCTGAGGCCCCCCTTTCCTTAATAAGTCCGTGATTAATAGTTCACTTATATTAGGGTGGGTCAAACAATTATTTTGTGGAATTGATCTCTAATTGATCTAGTTCTAATAGCACTAAAGTGGCCATCTGGTGTCCATAGCACATATGCAATATATTTTTGAAATCGGTTGACTTAATCTGCCTCCAATTTATATTTAAAGTTTTGACGTTTTCAACTTATTTACCATAATTGATTTTTTTTATTTTTCAAATTTTTAAATGAGGTGGCTTTGACTTCCTGTTGGGCTCATTTCTTTATTCATTCATTTAAAAAGTTCTTCATCTTCAGTGCAGTCGGAAAATTGAAGCTAAGTTTATATTATAGTTGTGATTGTGATTGCTTCGAAAATTTCTTTGAATTAAATCTGTCGTAATAGAACATACTAGACAGAGCGGCAGCTGCCATTGCTTCTGTAATCTTATAGGTTACCCATTATTGACAAAAATAAACTAAGAAGGGAGCGAAAAAAGGCAAGAATAAAGATAAAAAATCTGTTTCTTAGATCAGTGCATTGTATTTCGACGGCCGAAAGGACAAAAGTTTAGTCAACCGGAAAAGAAATGGAAAGTATTACCGCGAACAAGTGATCGAAGAACATATTTCACTCATAAGCGAACCAATGTCAAAATACTTAGGTTACATTGCTCCAACATCAGGTACTGCTAAATGTGCTGAACAAGAGTTTTTTAACTATTTCCTGACAGAAAACATATCAGTGGAAAATTTAGTAGCTATTGGATGTGATGGTACCTATGTCAGTATTGGGAAATTTGGAGGGATCATGCGTCTGTTGGAAAAAAGATTAAAAAGACCATTACAATGGATAGTTTGCATGTTGCATATGAACGAGCTGCCATTCCGTCAATTATTTGGCCATATTGATGGCGAAACTTCGGGACCAAGAACATTTTTAGGAGTGATTGGAAAGGATCTGGAAAATTGCGAAGAAAAGTCCATCGTTAAATTTAAGAGCATTCCAGGGGAGTCGCTGCCAGCGCTCAAGAAGAAAACAACCAGATTGAATTTTTGCGGCTACCATGTCACACCCAGGCCGTTGAAAGGGCAGTTAAGACTGTCACAGCATCAACAACTTTATGAACAAAAGAAGCACGTGAAGGATTTATACGATCTAAGATTGTATCTCGTAAATTGGTGCCAAAATTTGATAGTAAAAAAGACTTTTGTGTAAATTGATTGTCAATTTAAAATGAAATATTTAAAAAGTTTCTTTTAATAAGTCCAATGTGATAAAAAATAGGTTTTGTTGTATTTTTAAGTGAAAATTATGAATTAAGAAAGAGATTTACCTTACTTTGGAAATTTATTACTCAATTCTTTTTTTTATTTAGAATTGGAGGCAGAAGGAGTTGTCTGATATCAATAAAATTTGTTGTGTTCATTCACAGCATCGATTCGCAACTTTTTATCGCTATTAGAATCGAAAACTATGAAAAAAAAATTGTTATACAAATGTGACCCACAATTATCCCGTAATATAATGAAAATTCCAATAAGAAGACTTAAAATAAACTTAGTGAATGAGAGTGAGAGTAAGGAAAATAGCAGAAACAAATATCTTATAATAGCATATTAAAGGATTCTCTCATCTTATAAACAGTCACATTTAAGTGCACAGCAAATATTGTCTGAGTAATTTGAGGGTTACAACAACATACAAAATGTGAAAATGTTGAAAATTAGTTCTAAGAATTATTTATTATAAAAACTCTGTTTTTAATGTGCATTATAAATTTCACAAACATAAATGGCAAAACAATAGCATTAATTGTAAAGCTTCTTTCTGATCTCGATACAAAATATTTAACAATCGAAAGGGGTATTAATTTACCTTTTCCACGTTTCCCTTTGAATCCTTATGTGAGATGAAAAATATTACCTACTTGGGTAATTCTGTTTTGTGACATAAAAATATCAACCAACAAATACATTTTGTCATTAGTGTAAATGCAGTTAATTTTTATGCATTAATTAATTCCTAAAAATATCCAAGGTAACCCTATTTTTGATAAAAAAGTATAAATTAAATAATTTAAATATTCCACACTTTGAAGGTGCTTTGTTTTTTTTCGAGGTAAAATCTAAGAATTAGTAGATACAATTTCAACCGCATATACGAACAAACAATAAAATAAAGTGATGTACCGCCATTATTATAAAATAAATAATATCACAAAGCCAAATCAGTTCTTAGTCATGACATATACATGCAAAAACTTTAAAATAGTTTGCTTCTTTCAAACAAAAAAACTTAATGAAAAAGATATAATTTTGTTCCTATTGCAAGAAACGCCGAGCTATATTAGAGTCTTTAAGAGGTTTTTTCATTTGTCTATATCTGTCATCCCAAAAGAAGAATACAACTCTGTTAGGGAGTATAGGGAGGCTCTCATAACTAGGCCAATTAACGCTTTTAGCAGTATTATAATAATCTAGAAGAATTCTTCAAAATTATTTTGGCTCCCTTAAATTAGTCTCATAAAATTATAGGAGAATGTTATGAGAGGAAAAATGTTACTTGGGTTATTTTGTTTCAGAGTACCGTCATTATTCTGATTTTGGTCAGCAATAGCGAAACGAGAATAATAAAAAAAAAATCAAAATCACTTTCACAACTCGATAACATTTTAATACACAATTTTTTTTGTTCATAATATTTTCTGAAGGAAAAACAATACAAACGCTGAACTGAAGCTTAAGCGGCAGAATAATCTCGGTGAATTGAAATTACAAACTGAACTCAGTTTTTTAACCGACACTGTGAATTATTTGTTGATCTGAAGTTTAAACCAAAAGTGGAGTTTAAACTCGAAATGTGAAACTGTGGGTAATTGTATTAAAATTGTAATAAAATGTAAAAAATTAAATAAACAGAATTCTGAATAAAAATAACATAAAATTCGCTAAGGTTTTGTTGCGTCTGTAGTAAGCCTTGGGAATCGACTATTCAACCTCAGTCTACAACAAAAGCTCCTCACAATATCACAAACTGAGGATCACTTTGGACCCTTCGTTGAAAACTACAGATTGTTTGAATTTGGAGTTTCGCGACAAGGAAGAAGGATAATTGCCTCATTGCGTGCTGTTTTATATCTAGAAAATTAACAGAAGAACAAAGAAGGTAAATTAATTTAAATACAATAGAACTAGTAAAAATAAAGACAATATATTAAATTTGGAGTCGCAGTAGTCGCGTTCAGTTGGTGCCTACTTCGATGGGACAAACAATATTTCCAGAAGTGAAACACAAGAACTTCTTCTTTGATAAAGTTGCAAACTTCTTTTATTAGCTTCACAGCACGTCTTCAAATTTTATTACCTGCATCTTAAGCCTTCCATAAGAAAGTCAAAATATCAAAACCCATAGATTCAAACAACTTACCTATACTCGTAGGTCGCATACTTTACGAACAACTGTGGTTAGTAACGGTCTAAAAAACACACCTCTCAAAACTTGGAGGAAAAATTCTTCAAATTCAAAAGTGGATGTTTGGTGGCCAATAGAAAAACTCTCTTCTAAACGAAAAAAGCTCTAAAACTTAACTTCCAGTCGACTAACTTCGTAACAGCTGTACTTTACCAACAACAACACCACCACCAAAATCCATACACCCACTCTTCTACCAAAACTTAACAGTTATATGCAATAAAATTACGTTTGACTGCATTCTGTTCGATTCGATTACACAGTCACCCATGTCACTGAGCTCAGTTTCTCTCTCTGTATACGAGTATAATGTACCTAGTCTCTGACTCTGACTGCTTTTGAATCGACCCGTTTCCGGGTCATTTAGCAATTCTCATCCAAAAACTAGTTCCAGCTCTAGTATTGCTTCATATATGTATATGTTATGTAGGTCTAGTACGAGTATGTTTGTGCCTCGGAACTTGTTAGGTTCTGCACCACGAACAGAATCGAAGCAGAGAGAGTGTTGTTTATGACATGTTCATTACTTTCGCAGTTCCGGCACCACAATCACCACTGTACCGGCTTGCGCGGCGTTAGGGATGAAACGCCGGGATGAAACTTTTACATTAACCTTTTGCCAGAGTTGACAAATTGGTCGATTGCTGATATGACGATGGCGATGGGAAAGGGCAGGAACTCCAACTCCTGTAAGAGTCTCTCAGTGGCTCAACTCATCAAAATATCAAAATTTCCCCCAAAATATTTATTCGGATGATCTCTTGGGGTAATATGAGGCGTCTCTGCGATGGCAATGTGTGCCATTCATCTCTTGGTGCCATTAGCACATATTAGAGATGGTGAGATGACAGCACGACACTTTCGTGGATGATGATAATAACGACGACGACGACGACTTTGAAGACGATGATGATGATGATGATGGAGCACCTCTTTCTTATTTTCCATAATTTTACACTCGATGGATTTTCGTAGAGTTGAAAGGGTGACAAAACAGCCGGTGTCGCCGGCCGACGCGACGCGCGGGTAGATATATTTTAATCGTATCTCTGCTGAATGTGTGTTTCTTGTCATGATTTTGATATAGCACATTGTCTGTCGTGCGCTGATGTTGATTTAATTGTGGTGAGGGGGATTCTCTTTTGTGAGGAAAGGATAATCTTCGAAAGGTGTTCATGCATTTTGACAATATGTCACATGTTTTTTTTTTTTGTGTTTTTTTTTTAATTTGGTCTTGAAGTCTTCGAAACAATTGCAGATGTTCTTCAACAAAAATTCTAGCTTCATAATGTTGCCGCGCGCCGCGCCACCCCACACGCGATTTATGGTGTAATTATTTTTTGTCTTTGACAATCAGAGAAGGATCTTAGGGAAATGTCAAATCCGACTTAATTAACAAAGAAAAGTGAAAAGTTGCTTCTGTTGTTTTTAATGGAGAAAAAAAAGTTTCAAATTAAACACTTATTACACAGTGTGTGTGAGTGGCAGAGTTAAATTTATTATAGGTTTAAAGGTGTTGGTATACAATATATGGCAGTTGAGTTAAGCAAACGAAAATTTAGAGGTCAAAAGAAGAAAAAAAGGCAAGAAAGTTCGTATCTCCACCATTGTTACCAAAAACCTATCACTAACGCCCTCTATGGGTATGAGGTTCCACTGTTTTTCTGACGATGTCAATGATCTCAATCGGGGCTTCCTAGAGAGACAGTTTACATGAAATGGATTGTTCCATGGCTAAAGCTAAATGAATGACCGGCACGCTTGCAAATTGGTTGTACCAAGAGCTTTTAGGTTTGTCTCTGTTTCTTCGAGATTGTTTAACCGAACTTGTGGCTTCTCACTTCCTCTCTTATGTATACATGGTCAATACTAGCTGAGTGCGTTGTGGTTACATACCATCATGCATTATAAAAAGAACATATTATTGAGCTAGAATATTAATTGTTATAAGAGTATTGTTAATGAAAAGTACCGTATGGAAAAAAATGCATAATTACTTGACTTCTCGTTGAAATTTCATTTCAGGTTAAACAGAATCCTTTCACTTGGACCTTAATTAGTCCATTGTGCTCTTGACAGTATAGGCAGTGAAGGTATAATGATGCAAGAGAAAGGCGTAAGGGGAGCTTATGTAAGTGTGGAGTATCTCCCTGTATCATGATTGAAATTCCAGGATGTTCCTTAATGGCAATGACTAGGTGTCTGCCAGAACATTCTCCAAGGAGTGGACTAAAAGCCAATGAAACATACATGCCCTAATTTTTATTTTGATATCACACAGTCCGGCATTTTCTAGTCTTGTTTAAACCATGGAAGTAACCCATATCAATACCATAAGGGCGATGCAGATCTATAGTTAAGGAATTGTGTTGAACAGCACTGCTTTCAACATTATTGAAGGTCTTCTCTTTGTTCAGGAATGGTCCAAGAGTAGATTCCTTGAAGTGGGTTTCTTTCTCATAATCGTATCAACCACTCAAACAAGTGGTTGTCAGTAAAGATTTGCTATTCATGTATTCATGTTGGGCTTCTCAGAACCCAATATCGTTAGCGACCACAAAAGAACTCAGTCTTGGTGTGGGCTTTCCAGCCTTCGGGAAGAAGACAACATTGACCACACCTCTAACAGACGAGATATTGATAAGTAATCCATAAAGATTTCTACTAAAATTCCAACAATTAGATATTTGAAACTTAGTTGTAAATGTAATGTAAGACACTGAACACTCCGGAGGCTGTTGTTGTCTGTTGTCTATAATTTGACTCCGAATATATGAAATTACACTAATGCCAGAGGTTCTAATACTAGAAGATAAGTCGACGACACATCACGGGAAGTGATTGCTCGTGACTACCTTTAAAATTTTAGCTTTGAGAGGTATTCACTTTTGACATGACTTTCACAAGCATATCTGATGTATACTCAATGTCTGTACTTAATTTTTGCCAGGCAGCTCTTTTAGCAAGGATTGGTCGTTTTGTATATTATTTATTTCTATTTATTATTTCCAGTTAGCATGTAAGCTCTCATTGTGTTACTATGTTGGTCTCTATTGAATCAGTTAACCCTTGATTGTTTCATTTCAATTGCATTAAGTCGTGTTCTCTATGGACTAAAATTTGTTTGAGAAGAAGGATTTCTGGACATGCCCCTAAAGTGGATCATATCCTATGCTTTAACTTCGAAAACAATAATCTAAACTCGCTGATTTCTTGGATGGCCGCAGTCCAGGAGATCTCCGGGAAAGTTGTAATAGGGGTAAAGTTTTTCAACAATCGTGTGAACAAGTGTGTGAACTTGGTCGCAATTGGACCTGACACTATTGGGGCAGGGACAATTATTTTATTTGAGTGGGACTTAAGTCCCAAATCTATTTCTATAACTCCAACGGGACGCAAAGTATGTCCCCCTACAACTTTTGGATTTGGGAAATTGTCGGACATTGACGATGATAAAGAATAAAAAAATGTGGGTCCTTGCTGGACCTTATTTTGTATATCGACTCACAGCCTAAGACGCTGAATCGATGTTCCTCAAACTAGGAATTTGGGCATTAAGTGTCTTAAGCGTTACACTTACGCAACCCATCCCATGCCGAACTCGAATCATTTATCGACCGCCGCCGAACCAGTCAGCCTGAGAGGAAAAAAATTAATCAATTCCGCAGGAACACCACATAACACAATACAACACCAGCAGCATCATGCGACCACTACCGGCACTTAGTAATGCGACCACAGTGCAATTCAACTACCAGCAACACACGCAAGCAGCAACATACGACCTGAACACCCTAACATTTACGTTCGTCATCTTTACAATTCACACTGCCTTATTGCAAAAAATTATAATAAGTGGATGTAAGGAATGACGACGAAAGAGAAAACTTGTACAATCGAAAGCATACTCTGATTTAGTTTTTGGTTATTGCTGAAAAAATGTGGTTTAACGGTTAATTCCTTAAAGACTGAGCTGGACCAGTTTACAAATAAAAGGAAAAAAACATATTTTTCAGTACCCACACTAAATGGGATCCCACTTAATATCTCAGATCAAGCTAAATATCTCGGAGTGATCCTAGATAAGAAATTAAACTGGGGTCCAAACATGAAAGAAAGAGCTAAAAAAGCAATGATCGCATTCTATTCATGCAACAGGAATTTTGGTAAAAACTGGGGTCCTAATCCTAAAAGTATCATGTGGATGTATACGGCAATCGTTACATACGATAATCTTGTGTGGTGGAACGCGCTGGAAAAAGACACAAACCTAAAAACTCTACTAAAAGTACAAAGAATGGCTCGTATAGGTATAACTGGAGCAATAAGGAGTACCCGAACAGCGGGATTGGAAGCAATACTCAATCTAAAGCCCATTAACCTATACGCACAAGAATCAGCAGCAAACAGTTCCCTACGGCTAAGCCAAACTAACGTCTGGAACACTAGCCACATATGACATGCTCAGATTCTGCATAAAATTATAGGCAACAATGTGTGCTCATACTACATGCCACCAAAACTGAACTTTGATCGACCATTCAAAGCCTATTTCCCTGACAGACAAGTAAGGCTAAACAACGAACTCCATGATGAGTCGTTAATAACTATCTACACCGACGGCTCAAAAATGGACACTGGGGTTGGTGCAGGTTTCTTCTCAGAAAACCTTACAGTTGCTAGCTCCGCTAGACTTTCTGACCAGAGTAGTGTCTTCCAAGCTGAGGTATTGGCAGTGACAAATGCTGCTAAGTACGTGTCGAGACTGAAAATACCAAATACCGATTTCACGAATTTTATTGACAGCCAAGCGATAATTAAGGCGATTTCTGCCGCAGTTACCAAGTCGAAGCTTGTAGCTAGCTGTCGCGAAGAGCTGACAATTCTTAGCGCGCAGCATAACATTAAACTCTGCTGAGTCCCGGGTCACAGTAATATACCGGATAACACTTGATCCTATCCAAATACACCCATCCACATAAACAAAAATTCCCTTCGAACTCTTGTAAGCGTACTTACCGGACACAATCATCTTGGCTACCATAAAAAGAAAATGGGGCTAAGCAACGAAGACCTATGCAGAAACTACAATGACGAAGACGAACATGAGGACACCTCTCACTTTTTGTGTCATTGTCCAGCACTTTGCCATATAAGGAACACATTCCTGGACAGCTACTTCTTCAATGATTTAGAAGAGCTCTCGAATCTCTCAGGCAAAAGCATGCTGAACTTAATAAAAGCCATTAAATGGCTCGATAATGATTATCCATAGAACTCCTAGCTTATACAATTAGAAGT
The DNA here is from genome assembly GCA_910595825.1 of Philhelius pedissequus. Classification (NCBI taxonomy): domain Eukaryota; kingdom Metazoa; phylum Arthropoda; class Insecta; order Diptera; family Syrphidae; genus Philhelius; species Philhelius pedissequus. The sequence continues at coordinate 333,269,159 of OU343160.1, forward strand.
TAAAACACTTCAGGGTACCACAATGGATCTATTTTGATCTAAGTGCGCCCGTAGCAAGATCAACTGGAGCCCACTTAAGTTATTATTAAATTTATAATGGGTTATCCATTTGCGGTTTCAAAGGAAGACGTAAATAAAACACATATAAAATATTTGTTTCATAATATTTCTGTTTTATTATAAAATTTGAACGTTGACATTATGTGTGAAACACTACATCATTTAAATGACCACCACGCGAATTGTTGCAAGTATCGATTCTTTTGAGGTAATTTTCGACCACTTTTTGACACATATTGACCGGTATATCAGCCATAACTTGACGAATGTTTGTTTTCAAGTGCTCTAGAGTTAAAGGTTTACCTGCATGCATAAGCACGCTGTTTCACGTAGCCCCACAAATAAAAGTCCAGCGGTATCAAATCGCATGATCTTGGTGGCCAGTTGATATCGCCACGACGAGAAATTACGCGCCCAGAAAATGTCTATAAAGCCATATTCGCTCGAGTTGTGTGGCATGTGGCACCGTCTTGTTGAAACCACATATTCTCCAAGTCGTATTTTTCAATAGTAGGCAAAAAAAAGTTGGTTATCATATGACCATAACGCTCCGAATTGACGGTGACCACCGTTTCATCGTCGTTTTCGAAGAAGTAAGGTCCAATCACACCTCCGGACCAAAGAGCGCCTCAAATAGTGACTTTTTGTGGATGTAATGGCCTCTCTTCAATTACTTGAGGATTCTCAGAACCCCAAAAACGACAATTTTGCTTATTAACATACCCACCGAGTGAGAAATGTGCTTCGTCGCTGAAGAAAATTTTGTTCGAAAAATCGCCGTCCACCGCCTGTTGTTCAAGCACCCATTCGACGTATCTACGACGTTGTGAATGGTCAGCTGGCTTCAGTTGTTGTGTGAGCTGGACTTTATATGGATGTAGGTGTAGATCCAAATGTAAAATACGCGTGCCGTAAGACAGTCCTAATTCCTGAGAACGACGAGGAATCGACACATTCGGGTCTTCGGCAACACTTTCACTTACAGCATCGATAATTTCAGTGGTACTAGTGAAACGATGATGCACAGGCCTTACAATATCTGTAACCAATCCAGTCTCTTCAAATTTCTTCACAATTTTGCCAATTGCTTAAGTGGTTGGACGATTATGTAAACCATAATCTCCTCTTAAAGCACGGTATGTGGCTGTGGCAGAATCACCATTTTTGTAGTAGGTTTTAACAATTTTTATGCATTGTGCGATAGTTAAGCGATCCATTTTCGTAAATGTCAGACTTTCAGCTGAAAAAAAAAAATTGGTTTAACAACTTAGTTTGACAGATTTCTATATACTATACTCTTGAAACCACAAAATGGATAACCCTTTATTATTAAATACTTGTGTCACACCATTTTTGTACTCTGAGTCCAGCTGTCAAATGAAACAAAACAAAAACTAATCTCCAATTCACCATAAGCCTCGCGAAAAGCTTTTATCTACCACTAAAGTAATCCAACTATCATTGACCGATTCCAATCAGTCGGGTTCGGGTTTTTGCGATTCATTGAAAATAAAAACTTCTGCTTCCTGCACCATGAAAATGAAAGAATCAAACTATTTGAATCATTAATGGCACTGAACCCTCCGAAGAAACATAAATAATGGACAATGCAGGAAACTTTTCTCTTTCGCTGTTAAGTGGTTCCCTTTTTGCCTGTTGCTTTTATTGTATACTCGAAATGAAACTTCATTTTTATTTTCATTTTAATTCAATCTGCCACCCTGTTTGTACCACTACTTTATATCCCAATCTCTACTCGTATGCCTTTGATATCTCAACATCCCGAAGGAGTAGTATATAAGTATATACGGAAAGTACTTCCTCCAGTTGTTTATGAGATGTGTAGTGAAAATTGCCACACACACCGTCAGAACTACAAACTACTCGTATAACGATAACGACCCCACGTTTCACGCTTCCCTGTCCCGTGTCTTTCCTGGATTTTCGCATGTCCCGGGCCTGATTCCAACGACAGCCCCAAATACTAAACGAGCAAACGGTCGGGACGGATACGGATGTATTTTCGGTCGTTCGATTCGTGACACTGTGTGCGGGAGGAGAGATTCTATTTTCGAATCTGAGATTTTCGTTTTCTTTATTCCAAATGATGCAATTAGTGATATTGGTCCAGAGGGGACACTTTTAGTTTTATTACAAGTATATGCGTACAAGTTTATTTATGTATGTAGTTGTTGGTGTTTGGTGTTGTTTGTGAGGGCTGAGCTATTGGGAATACTTAACCTGTTGGAATCATTTATTTTCGTTGAAGAATCTCAAATGATTTGTTTTGATAGCTTGTTTTAGGAATTATTTTTTTTTTCTGACTAACGAAGGCGGTGGTGTTGGCGGCCTGGCGGATCTTTGGATCGTTGGCTCTGGCAAGCAGGTGTCCGATGATGTGATGTTTTTCTTTTTATTAATCATATATCATTTGGAAATAGTCTGAATATTTTTAACACAGCTATGTGGGCCATACAATTAGGGCGAACGTTTGAATTAGTCGAATTCCTAATATTTATACTTATAAGCTATGTGTGGGTTGAAGTTCCTACGAATGAATAAAATACAAACTTAGATAATTGATATGTAGTTATGATGAGACTTATGAACCGTATAAATAAACTTAAGAATTATACATTTTTGACAAATAAGAATCAGGGCGCAATAAATTATAAATGTTGACCCCTCGAGGATTCCTGTGATGATTTATTAATGTCGGAAAAGTTCTAAAAGTGAAAGGGTTAATTAAAATTAAATTGGAATTGAGTTATATTCCAACCGAACTGATTTCGTTGATCAACGTTTTAACGGCAAATGGTCACCAATTTTCTTACCTATAGTTCGGTCAACCAGAGAAAGGTGTGATGGTCTTAAAAAATGTTTTTTTTTAGAAAAAGAGAAAGTAAAAGAAAAAAATAGGGATAAGGAAAGATAAAAAAAATCTCAGAATCGAAGAATTCGACTTTCGAATTTCGCAACCTGCCATCGGCAGACCATATTTTTATTAATAACCAAAAACCGGTCTTTAGTGTGACCAAATCCCTTTTTATTCCTTGCCTTTTTTTGTTTTCCCTACAGGTTTTCTGTCGATATACTGAGAAAGAGAAATGGACATCCATAGTCCATCGTGGATTAGTTCACTCTCTCAGTATTTCGAAGAAACGTCAGCGAAAATTTCAGAACAGATGATCAGCGGAATTGCTGTGAGTAGTGTAACAAATGAAGTTAAGAAATAAACCCAGCATATCGAAAATCTTGATTTTTACAATTACCTCGGAGTCAACCCTAAGAGAAATCACAATCTTAGAAATCAAATGTTTCTAACTTCGCCAAATCGAAAAACGCTTTGCAAAACGAAACTTGTACAAATGTTAGGTTAAATTATTACCGGTATCCTGGGGTGTTGTAACTCCCGTAATTAAAAAAAAAAAAAACTATGACATCTTTAAATAAAATGTACGACTGGATCGTACGAACTGGCTCTTGTAGCTAACAACTTTAATGTAGCTTAACATTGACGCTGTTTTGTTGGAGGATAGTCTAGTTAACTTATGCAGGCTTAAAGCCGATGTAGTTAAGACTACCTTGATTCTTAGAATAATGAATTGTCGAATGGAGGAAAAAAATTGTGTGGACTAAAGGCCGTTAAATGCTATTTTGAATTAATAATTCGACAATTTCAATTAAATATAATGCTAAGTATTCTACTTGGCTGAGTAATTTCAGTAGTATATTGAATTTGTATTATAAAAAATACCTTCTTTTTAACTATGCCTGGCCAAGGACAAAATTTTCCAATTTTAATGATTAAAATTTTAATCTTGTTGGATATAGTTCAAATGTATATTTAAATCTAGGTTATGGATTTTAATTATGTAAGTTAGGAAAGATATATGTACCTACATACATTGATGGAACTTAAGTATGTAAATATGTACTTATGATAATGAAAATGAAGGATGTAAGTTGGTAGGTAGCTATATGCTTATAACTTTATAATTTAGGTGCAATGCATATATAAGATTCATGTGATTTTTAAAGACACATATATATTTACATAAAATATATACATAAAATGTATGAGGGGTTACATTGTATGTAGTATATAGTGACGTACGCAAAAATTATGAAAAATAGAATAATAATAAGGTAGAAATAAATGGATAATACACATAATTAAATGTTTTTATATTGCTTAGTCGTTATAGTTTGAGGGAAAACCAAAGATGACATTTGAATTCCTTGTTAAATAATTCACTTGTTAAAAAATTCACTGACTGGTTTTTGAAAAATCGATTTTTTTTTTTGAAAATTTGAGTATGCAGTTTTATTAAGACTTTTAGGAAACATTTTCGTAGAAAAAAAAATTAATTTGTCCATCCAATAGTTAAAAAGTCGAAAATATGTTAATTTGTTATACGGGAAGTATCGTTAATAAGTACGCCAAATAAAATATTTTTATACCTAAAAGTGAACTGTTCAAATCTAAGAATACACACATTTTTTATAAAAATTCTTGGAGTCGTCTTCGGGAAATACATTTTTTTCTTAACGGTTTTTTTTTAACATTTATATGGCAGTTACTGTTGGTTTTTGTTTTAGGAATACGGTTTTTTTAACTATTTAAGATAATTTCAAAAAACTATTAAGTACGAAGTCTGAAAAAATCCATTAACGTGTTTCCGAAAATTTGATTTTTCAAAAAAAAAATTTGAAAATTTTTTGTTTACATTAGTGTTAAGACATTATAGGAACGCCTGCATAATTTTTTTTACAAAATCGAACCAACAGTTTTTTCAGAAAATCGAAAACCAAAAAACATGGTACTACTAGAGGTACCAAAACTAACAATTTGTTTCCAAAAAAAAATTACCAAAATGTACATTTTCTGATTTTTTTTATGAAAATCGTTGGAGCGGTTTTTGAGAAAAATTAGATTTTTATTTTTGGCCAAAAAAAAATTATGGGAGCTACTCTTATTTGTCATTATTACTGAATCACACGAACCTGCTCTTATGTTAGATCACATCGCATGCAAAAGATTTCTATTGACAATCTAAGTATATACTTTATTTTTTATATATACAAAATTTCTTTAATTTAAAAAAAATTGGTATGACAATCTTAAATATTTAATAATATAAACTTAAGAACAAAAGATTAAATCGGCTTACTCAAAGAAAAAATAATTCAAAATTCTGAAATAAATACTTAAACTAATTTCAGCTCTAAAAAAGTACGCCATTATATTTCTTGTATAAAAAATTTAAAAAAAGTTCAAAAACGCCAATTCATAGGTATTCGTCAAATACATATAACCATAATTTAAAAAAAAATATTGAGCAGTTTTAAAAATATAAATTAAGAATTTTTGTATTAAATGCTCTTAAAAATACAAAAAAAAATATTAATTAAAAATACGGGTACGCAGTATAAATTGGGCAACCCAAACCTAAACAGGGTGTCCCAAAAGCCAACGTCGGAACGAAAACGGGTGATAGGGTAAGTGGTGACAGTTATCAGAAAAATAATTAATAAGATTGTAGCCATGTATTTTGTTAGTTATAGGCATTCGAAACAAAATTCGAAAAAATAGTCACCCCGTGACGGTCTTTCAAGTGCCGTTATTATAAACCTTAATTTTTCTCATTTTTTTTTGTTATGAAACCTTGCATAACCCTTCTAACAATTGCATTTAAAAATTTGATCACACCTGCCTCAGTTTTCAAGAAAACATTACTTTTTTGCCCAACTAACTACTCAAAATTTTTATATGACCCTAATTCAATGGAGTGTAGTGTAAAAAAATTTAAAAATTTTGACGAATGCATAACTTGCCTTATAGTACTTATAATCGCAAGTAAAAATAAAGCCATTAGAAGGGACTGTTAAAATTCAAAAGACTGTTGCCCGAAAAGTCCGAAACTTTTTCCAAGTCATCAAAGAAGTTAACTTTCCAAAAATTTCTTTTTCAACTGTGTCCGCATGTCCGTTTTTCTCACCATATACTCTGCTTAGGTCATTCGATCCTCATTTTGTTGCTGTAATTCTAATAGACTTTGTCCAGTTATAATACCTAAAAGAGGAGACAGGAATTTTGTTTCTAATTGAGCTCAATTCTAATAGTTGGTTCTGCTTCTGTTCTTGCCAACTCATCACCTACTTAAGCGTCTACTTTTATACTGCGACAGTAAGTTATAAGCTTCAATTTGACATTTCTGGCTTTTATTGCAGCATGGTTAACTAATAAAAATGGCGATAACAGCCGGGTTGATCATACACATGCTGCATGCCAATTTTAAAAGTTGGACAACTCTTATAGCTTTATTGAGAGCTTTATTTGAATTTGTGCAACTAGGTAAACAATAAAATGCACGGCTGGATCGCACGTACTTCCTCTTATGTTCGATCACATTGTATGCAAAAGAGACGGTTAAATATTTTTTAAAGTCATGTTTTACTTTATTTTCTATATACAAAATTTGTTAATTTTTGTCTAAAACAAAATGGGATGACAATTTTAAATATTTAATAATATAAACTTAAAAACATTTATTTCAGAAAAAATCGTCGACCCGTTTTCGAAATATTGAATTTTCAAAAAAAAAATTTTCTTTCAAAAATCTAAAAAAAACCTTTTTCGAAAATTTTGAAATGCAGCATTATTAAGAATTCGAAGAACCTCCTGTATAAGATTTTGTATTGAAATCCGTTAAGCCGTTTATGAGAAAGTCGAAAATTTACAAAAAAAAAAAAAAACGGTTGTATGGCAGATACCGTTAATAAAAAATATATGTAAACAATTTTTTTGGCCAAAATTTATAACATGCCTAAAGTAGTACACATACTTTTTTTCTCAAAATCGTTAGAGACGTTTTCGAGACAAGATGGTAGGAAAATTTGTATGGCAAGTACCGTTATTTTTGGAGCTAAAACAACGTTTCAAAAATCTATTTTAGACAATCACCTAAAACGCATAATTTAAGTACCAATTTTGAAAAAAAAATCGGTTCAGCCATTTAGGCGGTAAATCGTTCTACAGACAGACAGACGGAATTACGGGACCCACTTATTTGGTGTTCTCCATCATAGTAATGCCAAGTTTGATTTAAATCTCGAGTTCGATTTTTTTTTCAAATACAAAACAAGCCCTATATTACCTACATACATTTGTATTAAACATTAATTTAAAATAAAATAACACACTTAATTTGAGTTTTCAATTTAATTTTTTTTTTTTATATTTTAATTTATTTTGGATGCATTTCGAGCAGCTTTCTGCTCATCTTCAGCAACACGACTAAACATACATATAAAGTGGTTTGTTTGATATACTTAAACGTAAACAACATTAATACATGGTCAAATAATATTACAAAAGGTTTGGGAGCAAGTAGGAGGAATATATTTTTGGTCAAAAGGACTGAAACAAACCAATTATTGTAAATTACGATAGAGACGTCAAAGTCAACTGAATAGATCAGACTGTATTTTGCCCTTGTCTAAGTTCAAAGCAGTTATATCTTTGCATATATATTTACAAGCTTTCATACGCATCTAGATTTCTTTCGTCATTGATGCATTTTACAAGATGTACTTCACTTCTAGAAACTGGGACATGTTGCTGTTGTTCCAGTATGTGTGATGCGAAAGCAGATTTCCTTGCCCAGCAAACATTTATCTGAAGGTTCAGATTCCAATCACCAAAAATGAAGAATAATATTCAGGAAACCTTCAGTTTCTTGAATGAATTATGAATATATACAAAGATCCTACAAATTCTTACCAGAGAGACACAAAGAGATATGTATTCTGTGTCAAAAAAAAACAACACTCAGATTTTGTTGTTGGATCCTTCATATGGAGATCCTTTTTTGTTCATCCTTTTATTTTTCTTTTTACCAAGGGGTAATGATGACGGGCCATTGTAATGACAAAAGTTTCGTTTGCATAGTCGATTATCAGTTCGGAAAAGTTTTTCGAAAGATCGGTTTAGATAGGTATATAACCATCAGCTTGTGTTTTAATAGTAAATGGGTACCTACTTACTTAACAAAAAATATATATAAAAAAGCAAATGATAAAACATAAAGGTATGTAAAAAATGGTGTTAAATTATCTTAGAAATATAAAAATCATGTCTTTAATTATAGCATCGTGTAACAATTAAGAAGTCCTGGAAGCTATAAAAGCCAAACAAGAGGAAAATCAAAAAATGTTCCAGAGGCTCACCGATGAAATATTCAATCATAAATGAATCAGAAATAATGAATTCACTTATGATGCAATTTGAATCCTTTTACCTGGGCTCTTAGACACCGATTTGAATCATTTTAATGGTTCATTCATGATCTGAAAATTCTGAAATTAAATGAACGTATATAACCGTTCCATATATTCCTTTAAATGATTAATCCCTGAACCTTTTCTGAATCGCAAGAATGATTCCTGTACGATTAATTAAAGTGAAGGTATATACTTAGAAATCCTTCACTTAATTGAATTTTATTGGAATTATTTTTATAATTTAGAAAACATACAGGCATTAATCATTTAAATGAATATATGGAGCTCTTATATACGTTCATTTAAATGACGAATTTTCAGATCATAAATGAATCATTACAATGATTCAAATTGGTGTCTAAGAGCCCAGGTAAAAGGATTCAAATTGCATAAAAAGTGAATTCTTTTTCGGCCGGTTTCTTCACTTTTATGAATTAATTATCGTTCATTTCTGAATTAAAATGTTTGCTGGGTGGTTTGATGTTGGTGACATAGTGCTTGTGTTTGCCGTATCTCTTCTTAATCGATCGTTTCGGTTGTCCATAATATTTCCTGCTGCAAACTCCACAAGAAATCTCGTAAGTCCCTGCATTGTCTAACGGATGGGTTTTGTCTTTTAAGGTGTTAAGTTGATTTTTTAATTTAAAAGGGTTTGAATAAACTATTTGCATGTTGTGTCTGTGAAAAGTTGATTTTAGTCCATTTGTAATGTTTGGAGCGAAGGTGATGGAAACGCGCTTCAGATCATATTTTTTGTCGATATTTCTGTTTTGTTCGAACAGTGTTAATTGATTTTCGTTTGTCTGCTTGTGTGAGTGTTTCCGAATGATTTTGTTGATTATTAAACAAATGGTTACAGTGAAGATCACTGTAACAATTTGTTTTGGCCACTTGTTTTATATATTCGTACTCTTTGATGTAATTTGTCAATGATAGCGGTAAGCTTATCAAAGGGAGTGCGAGTGAGTGAAACGCTGCTAATTTATGTTGAATTGGTGCATACGAGTCGCTTGGAATATATCTGAGAGTGCCTGTTGGTTTGTGGTGAACTGCAATTTCAATTTTGTTTTGGGTTCTATGTAATGTAAGATGTATTTTTGTTCATTTTGAACTTCGCAGGTGAAATTAATTTGCCGATACTGCTCATTTAACATATCCAATGTGGTGTTCAGGTCACTTCTCTTAATTATTACAAATATGTCGTCTACGTAGCGATGCCAGATTCTTGGTAGTAAGTTTTGTGATTAATTTCAAATTTTGACATAAATGCTTCTGCTACAGTGGAGTTAATGGGTTTCCCATACTTGTGCCAGAGTCTATTTTTAAAAAAAGGTTTCTAAAAACAAAAAAAATCGTGTCCATACACTTTCTGCTGCTCTCATGTTGACATTTATCTCGTTTTCACTTATGTTTTGTTTTGACAAATGTTCTTTTAAAGCTAACAGTGCTTCTTTGATGGTGATGGATGGAAAAAGCGCTTCAACATCAAATGAGACTAAAATTTCATCTTCTTGTATAGGAATTTGGTTGATAATTTTAGCAAAATCTATAGAATTGTTCACCGAACAACTATGGAAGGGTAGAAAGTTCTTGATTTCATCAACTAACCATCTTGCGATCTTGGTGCATGGTGCTGATAAAAGTGGTACTATTTGCCTCATACTATTACCTAGTTTGTGTACTTTCGGAAGACAATACAGTTTAGGAACTTCTGTGTTTGAAACAAGAAACACTTACCAAAAATAGTTAGTTAGTTAGCTGCTCAAAATGATAACATTAAATTTAAAGTAGCAGTTTACAAAGGGAATGCTATCTATACGATTCCATACATACAATTTCCCACATTTTAACGGTGATTTGAAATCTAATGGAAAGTTGTCAAATTGGGCCTTATTTTTATATAATTTACCTTAAGTAAAATTATACATATGTTTGAAATTTAAAAGCTTAAATAAAAATAAATCATTATTGAATCTAAAACTTATCCAACTTCAATCCTCGCATAAATATATTCTTTTCCAAATTCCTTTGGAATCCTATAACTACAATCTATCTTCGAAAAACAAAAAAGATATTCCATTAGCTGTCACTACTCTAACTTATCACTTAAACATATTACCCCGTAAATCAGCACATGATAGTGGCCATTAAGAAGTATGAACGTTCTTCTCGTGCTCACCAAATACATTCAAAACGAATTCATACACGCCATAATTCAATAAGATAGATTTTATATTTTGTATCTTCTTTAAAAACGAATTTCAAAAACTGTAAAGAAAAACTTAATTTACGATCCTATACCTACAATAGGTGTTTGAATTGAACAAATGTGTAAGAGTTTATTGCGGGTTCCCTAAAACTGTGCCTACAATACAGATGTAAATGGGGCGATAAGCCATCACAATCCAACAGGAACGGGGGACAAAAAAAAGGTAAAACCACTTCTTCCATTCGATTGAAAACATTAAAAATTAAGTTTTCATTTTCGGAAGAAGGAAAGAAAAATTATGACTGCACTGCACATAATTCTGATTGTGATGTGTGAGAATGGGAAACATCTGCCCCACTATAAATACGTTCCGCATTAGACAAAACACATACATTTTTAATGCCTACTTGAACATGCCGCAGTGGCATTTTCGACAATATTCACGGGACACAAAAACACACGTTGTCCAAAAATACAAATCGTGTCATGATAGATATAAATGCCAGAAAAGTCGACACATCGGGAGGAAGACTGCTGCAGAGAATCATGCCTTCAGCCTTGAATAGTATTATGTATTTCCTTTGTGTTTTTTTTTCACCGCTATACCACACAAACACGGATATGTTTGACATCAAACGGGATTTGTTGTTTTGAAATTCAAACAGCAGATTATGAGAGAGATTTATGAAATGTTTCTTTCTTTTATTAAAATAATATAGAAACATTCATAGGCACATTATCAGTGAGTGAGAAGTTTCGAAATGAAGTGAATTTCACCAATAGGAAGATTTCTAGGCATAGTGTTTCAAATTCGGAAGAGATTTTAGGCGGGAATATTCTTGAAGCACGTATAAGTGAAGTGAAGTCACGCATAATGTACTTAAGTTGGTGAATTTTTCTAAGCGTACACTATTACTTATATCGAATGTGCCTGTTTACAAAAATCGGTATAATGACACAAAATCTAATTCTCAGAGACCACGTCAAATTTTTACTTTTTTGCCTAAAGTAGTACACATACTTTTTTTCTCAAAATCGTTAGAGACGTTTTCGAGACAAGATGATAGGAAAATTTGTATGGCAAGTACCGTTATTTTTGGAGCTAAAACAACGTTTCAAAAATCTATTTTAGACAATCACCTAAAACGCATAATTTAAGTACCAATTTTGAAAAAAAAATCGGTTCAGCCATTTAGGCGGTAAATCGTTCTACAGACAGACAGACGGAATTACGGGACCCACTTATTTGGTGTTCTCCATCATAGTAATGCCAAGTTTGATTTAAATCTCGAGTTCGATTTTTTTTTCAAATACAAAACAAGCCCTATATTACCTACATACATTTGTATTAAACATTAATTTAAAATAAAATAACACACGTCAAATTTTTACTTTTTTGCTTAAATTGTACTTGAAAATGGCTATTGCACTTTTATTAAGCAGAAATTAGCTCTGCAATGATATGGGAAAGAACATTTTGCTTAACTATTCATACGAACAATTCTTAGATTGGAAAAAAGTGACAGGGTATCCGAAAACAATTATTTAAGATGCGGAAATTTGAACGAAAATCAAAATTCGGTATACCTTGAATGGCTTAGTATAGTGCTACATTTAACTCAGTCATCAAATCACATCAGATCACATCACAGCAATCAAAATCACTGCAATTGTATCGATGGAACGACAATTTTGTGTCCCATCTAGAACTTCAGCCAGAATACCAGAAGGGAACATTTTGACAGCAGTAGTATTGGTGTCTTCTTGACTCAGGGCAAAAATTTCATTTGACAGTAGTGATATCACTGACATTTACATAATTAAATATTTACCCTTAAATTAAAATATTAATACCTAACCTCAAAAATAACACTTGCATTACGATAACGAAAACATTCCAAAAATAATTGGATCAATATTTGGAGCGGAAAGTGAAACAATGGAGATTTTTTCAGGCCAGTCCCTAAAATATAATCTCAAGAAATATCCACATAAGGATCAATTTTACGTTGTTACATAAAATATTCCGTGTATTTTTAATGTTCAATATCGTATATCCATGCGAATTTGCACTGAAGACGAAACTGAAATCAAAATCAGGGAATCATTCTGGCCTTAAAACGCTTAAAAATAAATAAAGCTTAGATTAAGTCCATTGACTTGCGATTGTTGCTTATACAAATTTGTTCTTTCTTGTCGCCAAACTAATTATTGCATTTAGTTTTATTTAATTTTTCACTCACATTAAAAGAGTTTTTGTGAACATTTCACTTCGCTTGGGTGTTGGCTTATTTATAAAATTCTGATCAAAATAAAGAATAAGTAAAGAATAATAAAGAGTTTGCTGTAGGTATGGAGATACAAATTTCACGTGAACTCATTTTTTTTCACATGGAATATTAATTTAATTTGTTTAATCGATCTGCTTTTCGAGGGCTACGAGGTATTATCTATAAATAATATAATCATATTTCCAATTTCCAAAGTCTTCCAGCTTTGCTTTGACAGGAGTATCTACTAGTTATTTCACGAGGAACACATATATACTCAATTGTAAAACGTATATTGTTTATTCGGTTTCTTTCTCTATGAGACCACATATTTTTTTTCCGAACTTATGCTTTTAACAAGTGTGTCATGGACGTGGCGTAGTAGTTATGTTACGTTAGACTGTCACTCCAGAAGTCTGGATATATTGAATCCTAACTATGGCAACTAAAATCGCTTATATTTCACTTTGCAAGGAGTAATGAAGGCGGAGGCAAATCCTCCAAGAGTATCTCTCTTGTCTTCGGATCAGTCAGAAAGTTGTAGACCCCAACCGTTCTTTCCCACTACTCTTAGGAAAAGTTGAGAATTGTAAGTCACTAAAACCGGGTTCTTCTAATTTAAATATTATTTCTAAAAAAATCGAATTCATTATTCAGGAAACAATTGGTTGATTTAGAATCTCGAAATTCAAAATTCTCCAAGACCCAAAATCTCAAAATCCCCAAAAACCCGAAATCGAATTGGCAAAAGTTATATAGGTAAAATAAAAAAAGAATTGTGCTTTAGTTTTAGTAAGAGTAACAGTTTTCCGTGGACGTTGGATTGAGGGCTTCGCGGATTCCAAAGTTTTCGAACCTCCGGGCTTCAACCGCTGCATCGAAATTAATAACTCTTAACAAAAATGACGCATCGAAATATTTCAATCTGGGTGAATTTGGTATTTGTAGTTTGTAGAAGACTATTTGGAAAAGTGTTCACTCTTTTTTGTTTTGCGAGGCCATTTATTGTACGCTTCTAATGCGAATTGAAATTTTCCGGAGGTCTACAAGTGCAGAGCAAAATGCAATCGAAAACTACAGCGGAAAAAATACTTGTGGAGAATTCTGACAGCTGTCAAAAAACCCAATTGTCAAGTTGTTACTAGGCGTGCTAGTCCTTTTTCTTCTATGATTTCGAGTTTATACGATTGGTCAGAAATCAATAATTACCAAAATCATATTAAGCAAAATATCTAAAGACACAATTTTTATTTGATGACTGAAATCATTAAACCAGAATCTGAGTTAAGCAAAATCAGTAATGAAAGTTAAATACCTTTTTTATAATGTAAAAAGATTAACCAAAGAAAATACAAATTTAGACAATGTTATTTCAGTAACAGGTACTATCGATCTTCATTAACAGGTTGTTATTGCTATCTGCTAATACCTGTTACTGAAATATTTACCCATCCCTAGTTGTGACAGTTGATCACATTTCGCAAGTTATTAATGGCCGCGTTCATAGCACAGCCAAGACAATCTTGATTGGTTTGTGTTGTCGTAATGTCTTTGAAAAAAACATCTGTTGTCAAATACAAACCCTAAGTTAGCCCAAAAGGATTGGATTGATTTGGAAATTTTAGGAACAGCTTATTCAAAAATGTAATTAAAATAAAAACTAAAAGTGTGGCTAATTGTGCTTAAAAATCTAGAACAGCTATCCATACATTTCGTCGTTTAGCAGAGCACTTTTTTTCATTTTTAATTTCGTGGTGTCATTGTTGTAGGCAATTTTTGGTGTTTTTCTTTAATTACACTATGCCAACTCTGATGTTACTTTTTTTAATTTGTAAAACTGTACATGTACCTTTAACTGAAAAATACATTGAATAAAAAAAATCTTTTATACAGGGTGTCCCGTAAGCGTATTGCCAAACTGTATATCAGCACAAATCTCTATAGATTGTGCTGTGCTGAACCATTTCATGCTCATCGAATTTGACAGCATTATAGAGCAAACTGTATGCTATCACAGAGCTCTCTGTGGCTACAGGCAGTTTGCTTGTTAAGCAGCTTCTTCTGGGTTGGTTGGTATGGTATACATGTTGCTCAGGCAACTAAGAGCAAGGTCCTTGCGAGTTCAGCACATCGGAGCAAAGTACCTGCGTGTTCAGAGCCATAGTTAACGATGATCATCTATTGTTTGTAGTGTGATGTGTGTTTGGGTTCTAGGTTGGTTGGTACACATTTACGACGATAATATATCTTGTGCTTGTATGGTGCGTTTGATGAGTTCTAAGAACAAGGCTGTTAAACAATTTATACATGTACACATATAGGTATATAAAGTTCCCAACGTAAGGGGGAGGTCGGCATGCTGCCTCCCTGCAACCCCCTGGCTAACCAAATATAGGATTTGGGGTGGGGTCAAGTTTGAGTGTGCAAAGTTTTTTTGGATTTAAATCGGTTCGGTTGAAAACCAGATAAGTAATTCATCTTAACACTCAAACACACCATACAAGGTACATATGATCTATTATCTACGTAAATGTGTACTAGTGTACCAACCAACCTAGATCTCAAACACCAAACAACCCAGAAAAACTGCTTTCGCTCTGACCAGCGTTGCCGGAAAAAAAATGTGTAAGTGCCACTGCTGACAAGAGAAAGTGCTACTTTAGGCCACTGTGTGCCACCAACAAAAAAGTGAACAAAATTCCGAAGATTTCATATGTAATTTTTAATTTAATATAAAGAATAAATAAACACAAAATTAATAAATTATAAATTAATAGATAAAATATACGAACTTCATTAAACGAAACATACAAAAAAAATAAAAGCATCAATTAACAATATAAATCTTTAGGTGGTATTAAGTTTCTGTCTTTATTATTTCATTAAACGACAAGTGATTTTATAACTTTATAATGCCTGTCGTCCACTACGTACTTTTCATTCAACTCAGTCTTTGGATTCAAGAATTTACAACCTCTTACACTAGTGCACAAGCTTGCGTTCATCACAACAAAACGTATTGGGAGCTCCGTACGCATAGTTGGCAAACTTAGTGAAATGTTGAATAACCTCGAACAGCTAGCTGATCAACTCGTTCAATTGTTGGGGAACTCTGTACACCTAATTGATCAACGTATTAAATTGTTGAATCTTCATACATATTATAGTTCATAAACTTACCCAAAAGTTGAATAACCTCGTACACTAGTTGATAAACTTGTTCGATTTTGAGAAAAAAAGAATTTTTCAAGTTTGGCAACTGCGTTTTTGATATGCTTGTTCAACAAGTTAATGGATGCACTCATCCAACGCAACGCATAACAAATATTTTCACCTCCGGAAGTCAGTTTCCGGAATTATAAAGCCAACCCCACTGAGGAATACCGGAAAAAGTTTCAACAAGCTAGAAAGACTTGCAACGTTCACATTCGTAGAACCAAATTTTTGCATGACCAAAAATTAAGGCAAAAAGTACTACAATGTCCCAAAGGTAGTAAGAATTTTTGTTCATTTGTAAAAACTATTCGAAATTCAACTTCTTCTTCGGTTCCAACGCTCGTCTTCAATGACACCCCTTTTGTCAGTTCTCGCGAAAAAGCCAATTTGCTTGCAGCGCAGTTCGCTGTTAAATCGACGCTGTCAGAAAGTGTTATGACTCCTCCAGTACTTGAGAGCGTAAACGATTTTATGGGACGAATCTTCTTTCGCACTCGTGCAGTTGCTAGAGTCCTCAAAGATCTTGACATAAACAAATCCGCTGGCCCGGATAGTATCCCTCCCATCGTTCTGAAGAGGTGTTCTTCAACGCTGGAAAAACCACTGCGTAAGCTTTTCTATCTGTCCTACTCTACAGGTCTCTTTCCGAGTGGATGGAAAACAGCATTTGTCCAGCCTGTCCCTAAAAAAGGCGCATCTTCTTCACCATCTAATTACCGTCCAATTGCACTTACGTCCCTTCTTTCCAAGGTCATGGAAACGCTTATTAATTATCAGCTCAAGAAATATCTTGAAGAACGAAAGCTCCTTAATGACCGGCAGTATGGCTTTCGTAGCAATAGGTCCACTGGTGATCTGATGGTATATCTCACCGAACAGTGGCACAAATCTTTACATCGTTTTGGAGAAAGTAAGATTATTGCGCTTGATATTTCAAAAGCATTTGATAGAGTTTGGCATCAAGCTCTCCTATCGAAAATGCGTGCATTTGGTATCGATGAATGTCTTCTTCGTTGGATTAGAAATTACCTTTCGGGCCGTTCAATACAAGTTGTATTGGACGGTTTCAAGTCTGATGTTCACAAAATAAATGCTGGTGTGCCCTAGGGCTCCGTATTGTCTCCGACCCTCTTTCTCATTTTTATTAATGATCTCTTATCTGGAACTTCTAATCCACTTAATTGTTTTGCTGACGATAGTACTCTCAGCTTTTCATATTCGTTTTTAGATGCACCTCCTTGTTTTTCGGATGTGCAACTGGAACGGCAGCGTATGATAAGCTCATTAAATTCTGATCTTGACAGCATTGTCCAATGGGGAATTAAAAACCGTGTAGAATTTAATGCTTCAAAAACTCAGTGCTGTCTTCTGTCATTAAGGCAGAACCCACACCCCATGCCGCTATCCATGAGCGGCACTAGCATTGAAGAAACCGATCAGCTTTCAGTCCTCGGCATGTGCATCACAGACCACCTCTTGTGGAATGAACACATATTTGATGTCGCCAAAAACGCTGCAAAGTGTTTGGGCTTTCTTCGAAGGTGCAAGAAATTCTTCTCCCCGTCTGATCTGGCTGTAATCTATAAGGCCTTCATTCGTCCAAAGCTGGAGTAAAACTCGCACATTTGGGCAGGAGCTCCCAAAACTCATTTGAATCTTTTGGATAGAATTCAAAATAGAGCTCTAAGAATGATTGGCGATAGAACTATAGTGGAAACATTTACATCTCTAGAACAGCGTCGAAATGTTATATGTCCCTCACTATTTTATCGCTATTTTTATAAACACTGTTCGAAATAGCCAGTTGCATTCCTCCCCTTAAATTTTTTAACCGTAATACTCGCGCTTCTAGGAATGCTCATCAGTTTACCCTTGAGCCCAACTTCGGACGTACTGTCAAGTACAGAGATTCTTTCTTTAGCCGTACAACGCGAATGGGGAATACTTTACCAGGCTCTATTTTCCCCTCCCATTTTGATATTCAGAAATTCAAAACCAATGTGCATCGGCATCTCCTCTTGCATCCTTCCCTACTTTACTAACGCTCGCACTGTGCTTGTTCATTTTAAGGGTAGTCAAAACCCCTTTAGTGCGCGCATCCGTTTAAAAAAAAAAAAAAAAAAAAAAAACCAACACCAAACAAAATTTAGAAAAGTTGATCAACGAGTAGAACAAATAACATTATCTTGAAAACGTTGCTCAACGCATTAAATCAAAATTTTCAACGAGCAACACTATCCGTACACTTGTTGAACAATTAACTATCTCCAAACGGACTAAACTCGTTGGTTGAATGGAACTGAGCACATCGTACATTAGAGTTGAATGTGTTGAATTCGAAATTAGTGCGTTGAACGCCTAGTGGAAGACCGGCATTAAGAAAGTCGATTTTTGTTATGGGTTTTAATGTTATTAAGCGTGAAACAACCCGTTTCAGCTGATGCACTACCATGTGGTAAGACTAAGTTTGATCATGAACGTTTTTTGTATTTGAAAACATTTGCTCGTCGATTCCTAGAGTGCCATTTAAATTGAAAAGTGCCATAAGTGTATGATTCGGCAACGATGGCTCCGACACAGTCCATAGTCTGCTCTTAATTTGAATGAGCATACTATAGTCGTTTGTAGACCGCCCGAGATCTGTAGTAATAGTTCGGCAATACGCGTCCCGTAAGTCAACATCAAGCGGGTACAGGGTGATAGGTGGTAGTTTATACCTGTAGTGGAAAAAAATAATAACAAAAATCCATCTCGCTTGTTTATGTAATGATTACAATATTTAGAAAAGTAATGAAAATCAATAACCTAGGCGATATTTTTAAGTATTGTGGCCACAAAATTTCCAAATTTTGGAGTGTTTTTACGTAATCCTAAATACCCTGCTATTATTTCCAATCACAAATCCAAAAATAAATATTTTCAGTTTCGTAAGAACAATAAAGTTTTACTAAGTCATCGTTCAAAAAAATTGCGTAACTTTTGTCACTTCATATTTTAAAAAAATATTTACTACTCTACCATCGGCAAATTGTTTTAAAAATTTGCCTTAACATGGGGTATCCACGAGCGTTCCTAGTAAGCTAGATATCATTCTATGAAAATTGCTCGTGGAGACCACTATAAACAATTTCATACAAGACATTGCTCAGCTCATAGTATGCTATCGACAGTATCCTATTTGGCTGTCATTTTCACTTTGACGTTTCGCGTTTGTGGCTGGCGAACGTTTGTGGTGTGTGTTATTTTTATAATTCCTTGTTTTTTTTTGCATAATTCCTTTGTTGAACGTTCTTTAATTCTTGTAATGCTACTAGAGCAAGAACGTAGTGCTACGTCTTCCTTCGCGACATTTTTGCAATTGAAATAATATGCTATTAAATGCCCAATGCCAAATTTTCTAGCATTCTACTTTTCAGCCTTTCTATCAAAATGACAGATAGTATAATATAAAATATAGAACGTGGAGACACCGTGTTTCATGGATACTAGAAGTATCGGTGTGTTCTTGCTTGATTAGCATTACAAGAATTAAAAAACGTTCAACAAAAGGAATTAAGCACAAAAAAAGCAAGGAATTATAACAATAACACACACCACAAACGTTCAACATCCACAAACGCGAAATGTCAAAGTGAAAATGACAGCCAAATAGGATACTGTCGATAGAATACTACGACCTGAGCAATGTCTAGTATGAATTTTTTTTATAGAATGCTTCTTGTGGTCTCCACGATCAAGTTTCATATAATGCTGTCTAGCTACTCTCGTGGAGACCCCATGTAGGTAATGTTGGTTTGCAATATATTTTAGAAATCAAAAGCACTCTTCTTCCGCGATGAATAGTTTGTTTTGTTTTTTATCATTAAAAAGAAGATGCAAATTTCCTAAATTGGATCCATTTAAAACATTAAAAAACACAAAATAAAATTAGAATTATTTTTTTTCCTCTCCATTTCAAATGAAACTAATGACGACGTTAGATCTCTCCGAAAAAAAAAATCTCAATGAATTTCAATGGGCATAATAATTATTGTATACTTTGATGAACGGTGTTTATACCAGGTTTGTATCCCATAATGATACTGTATATTTTGTGTTCATAAAAGTTTTAGAGTAACGTTACGGTAGAGTTACTGAAAATATTTAACAATTATAAACTCAGCCAACATTATCACTCGTACAATGTGCGAGGGTTTACAAAGTTTGCTAACTAGGGACTACGCGTCCCAGACCCGATTTTTGGAGAGCAATGTTGGCGAAAAATAGTGACGACCCGTAATTTCTCAACCATATCTAATGGATTTTTGCATGTGTGGCACCAATAAAATCCGCATTTAATTTGTGAAGAGCGCTTTCATTATCAATTTAAAATAAATATGTGGACCGGAATTTTGAATGAACAAATAATTGAACCAATTGAGAACCAGAAAATTTAAATGGCGACGACTAACTGCATTTTGTACAATATGACCTGCGGACTTTATTAGAAGATGTACCACTCAACATCTATTGAGACATGTGGTTTTGTGGTTGCCCAGCGTATTATACTCGTCATGTACGGGATTATCTAAAAACGGGGTATCCCAATAGGTAGATTGGGCGCCTTGGATCAATTCCTTGGTCTCCTCGTTCTCCGGACCTAAGTTGAAAATAGACAAGATACGCCACAAGATTCGGGCGACTGGTGATTAGATCTTTTCTGCGGCGATGCTGAGCCTGTATTCGTGCCGAGGGTTAACAATTTGAGCATTTGCTTTAATTTTATGCATAAAATAAATGTATTGAAATATTTGATTTTGTTTCATTAATACATAATAAAGGTAAATGTGTAATTTTTAAGACAGAATTTTAAATGATCCTAAACGGTTTTAATGTTGATAATATTGTTTACGAATAAAAAGTAGCAAGTATTGTACCATTTTGAACTTTTGATAAAAATTGGCCATTTTTGTATACTACTTGCCGGTGCTGGAGTGGTAAATTTTTTTTAAATATGAAGTATCAAAGTTAGATTAAAATTTTTTTGAACCTCGACTTAGCAAAACTTCATTTTTTTAGGGAACTGGCAATATTTATTTTTGGCTTAGTGATTGGAATTATTAGCGTGGTTATTTAGAATTGCGTAAAAAGTAAAAACATTGGCGCAAAATTTTAATCGATTTAGTAATATGTAAAATCATTATTAGTACAGAGTGGCCCACGAATCGTGCTACAATAAGAAATTTAAATAACTTTTATTTTAATCGATGTATTTCATTAATTTTTTTTATTGGATTAAAAATTAAATTTAGTTTTAAATAACTAATGGTTTTTAAAAGATGGAAGACCGACGGCAAATGACCTCCACGCTCATCCACGCATTTGCGGCACCTGAGGGTCAATTCCCGATCTGTGAAGATGTGAAGTGATAAATTTTATCACGCTTTCACGTCTAATTCGATTCTCGATTCGTGAAAAAGTGAAGTTAAATGCCAAACATTTTTCATATGATAATTTTTTTATCACAGTCAATTGTTTTGTGAAGAAAATGTTTCTAATCGAATATTAAGAAGAAAAACAGGATTTGGCACATGACAAGTAAGCAACCATTATATTTATACACAAATATATTTTGGTTATAAGTTATATTTGTGTGTATTCGAGTAAATAACGAAATTGTTAAATCAACAGATTCACAACAGCCGACGCGACGACGGTGCTCATTCCCGCGACAGATCGTTGGAAACTACCCATTGCAAAAAAATGCAGAGAACTTAACCATATTTAAATGGCACTTATAAGTTGAGTGTTTTTCAAGAATACTCTCAATTCGCGTATTAAATCCATGCATAAATGTTTTGGGAATCTATAAAGTTCAATAAAGTGCTCCTATTTGTAACTTCCAATAGATTCTGCCCATCTCGAAGGGAAAGCCTCAATATCCTCACATAAAAAAAAAAAAAATATTACTCAAAACAGAGATACTATTCAATATAATATAAAACCCACAATTCTTCAGTACGACGCCTTTTATTAATTTATTAAACGAATTATTATTCCGGACATTATTCTTAAGCAAATTTAGAAACTGAAATGAAATATTTACCTTTCCCAACAAAAAATCTAATCAGAAATGACAGAATTTATCATTTAGTACTTTTTAGTACAAATTTTATCACAATGAGTTCTAGAATCGCATTAGGCGTGTGCGTGAAGTTGGAAAATGATAAACCTCTGTGAAAACTGAAATGATATTTTTTTTATCACTTCACAATTTCACAGATCGGGAATTGACCCCCTGATCAGAAAATTATTCATTGCGGCCTGAAGGGTTGAAATTGGGATCGCATCAATTATTGTCTTAATGGACTGCTTCAATTCAGTCAAATTCCTGGGATTCGTTTTGTACACTTCCTGCTTGACATCACCCCATACAAAAAGTCGGGTCCAGTTAGGTGACCTTGGGGGCCAGCGGAGAGTGCAGTTTGTGGATATCAATTTGTTTGGGAATTTTCGTTCGAGCTCCGCCATTACTTGTGTGGCTACGTGTGCACTTACTCCATCTTGTTGAAACCAAATCCTGCTGAAAGGGATACGTCTTCGGCGAAGTTCTGGGTAAAAAACCCCTCAACATCTTTAAATAACGGTCCCCATTGAAAGTTTGCGTTACATTGTTTTCTTCAAAGAATTATGGCCCGACAATACACCTTGATGAAACTGCGCACCACACAGTGACTCGTTTTGGGTGCAGTTCCGTCTCATGGAGCATTTCTGGATTAGATTCACTCCATATACGGCAATTTTGCTTGTTAGCATTGCCGTTTAAGTCACAATGGGCCTCATCAGACATGAACAAACAATTTATCAATGTGTTGTCTTCTTCGGCCATTGCAATCATTTTTCGGTGAAATTCCAGGCGAACAGGCAAATCCTGAGGGTTTAACTTGCTTGTAATTTGGACTTTGTACGGAAACAAGTTTAAGTCATCATGAAGTATCCGTTGTAATGACCGTCTGCTAACTCCAATTCGGCCCGATAAGTTTCGAGTTGAAAAACTTGTATTTGCCTGTATTGCCGATGGATCATCCACGATTGTATCCTGAACCCGAACATTGGGATCCCGATGATACGGTCTTCGTTCGATGCTTCCAGATTCGGCAAACATGTTCACCAGCCTCACAATGGTCCATCTACTCGGGGGAGTACAGCCAAACTCCAGCCTAAATTCCCTTTGGACGGAAATGACGGACTGCAAAGAATGGTATCGCTGCACTATCCAAATCTTTTTTTCAGTGTCCCAAGCATTCATATTGATAAATCTAAATAGTAACCTATAAAATAAAATCAAAGCTGATTACTCACACTGAAAAAAAGTTTTACGTTTTATTTTTGTAGCACGATTCGTGTTCCACCCTGTATGATACTAGGCTAAAAGAGGATTTTGCTAATTTTAAACCAGTTTAGTATCGTACTATTTTCTTAACATTTAACTAAAGTTAAAATGGCTCTTTAGTTTGTTAGTATCGTACTATATCCATATTCCACTTTGACATTTACAAACGTCAAAAAGTTATGTTCGCTTACTTTTTTGCACTATTTTAGGCGTGTTTAGTTGTAGTTTATTAAGAAAATAGATTTAGTATGATGCTAATTAAAAGTGTTTAAAATTAGAAAAATATTAGTAAAGTGCTTTAGTATTAGCAAACTGTTAAGTAGTATCATGCTAAGCCCTTAACATCAGGCTGTTTAAAATTTTGCGCCATTGATTTTCATGACTTTTCTAAATATTGTAATTATTACATAACCAAGCGAGATGGATTTTTGTTATTACTTTTTCCAATACAGGTATAAATTACGCTATCACCCTGTAGCCGCTTGACGTTGACTTACGGGACACCCTGTATATTTAGCTTGTGAAATACACCTTAGACAAACTGCAGTATAAGGCTGAAAAAAAACTCCTAACGTGATGGGTCAAAATTTTGACACAGAGTACCAAAATGACATCAAACTTTTCTGGTGATAAAAGTTTCTCTTTTAAAAAGGACAAAATAGCAGCGATTTGATGTTGGTTACTCAGCAGCACATTCAAGCCCCTCCTTGATAATTAAAACCTACCGCAGGCCACAAAACCTAATGGTTTTACTCATAATCGTTAAAATTTAAAGACCTTTTTAATTATTAAAGGCTTGTTTTATTTTATTTTTTTTTTCGTCGAAAGAGACAGCTATTCGATTGTCCAAGTCCAAGTTACAAAGACTGCACCCGGTGAGTTGTAAAATTTTATAATCTTCCATCCCTTTTGGGGGTTCTTATACTATCTTCATAGGGTGATCAGGAGCAGCACAAGCACACCCCTTCATCATTTTAATTGATAATTCCAGATAAGCAGGACACATTTCGAGGCAGCTGGTGGGGCACTTGTATTGGACGACCGACGACGTGTGCACATGCCGATATACAAAGTGTCATGTTGCAATTTTCTAACGACAAACTGTTATGGGGTTTATACTTATTTTAGACAACTTAGGACGTCTTGCGGAGCGGAAATTAAAGTTCAGTTTTATGGCTTACACAGAAAATATAAACAAAACCACTTAAGAGGGTAACTCTTCCCCTTGTGCTTTTCCCCATCCTTTCAAGGATTCGCCATCGTCAGACCTGATTCCGTTGCGTACATATGAGTATGTACAGCATAGTATTATGTGTATTATAAACAGGAACCACTTTTTGAAATGCGTCGAATGCGTTTGCAGACGTTCTCTAATACAGCGATGTGGTTAAGCAGCACGAAAGTAATATCAAGATATTATTGAAAATCCGGATACGGATCGATTTCGATACTAAAAGCAGCATGGAGGGGCAAAAGGCTTTCTAGAATATATATTTGATGTGCAATCTCTTGAAGAGTTTGCGTGAGTGCAATCGAAGTTAAGAGTTGCCTTGGCTTGCCTTTGAAAAGGGTGCAAGCAGCGATTACTACACAAACCTATATAAGTTGCGATTGGGAGTGATGTGCATCAATGAGCGGTTTCTGGATGAAGAGCTCACCCTAACCGAAGGGTGTGATCTATATCCTTCAACTTGTGTACACAATGTTTGTTCATTTTAAATGGAAACGTCTCAACAAGAATAAAAAAAATCAATAGATTTTCATTCTTGCTTTCATGTGATGCTCTGCTAGAGGATAAAGGAAATCACTTGAGGGAGTTAATTGGGATATTTGATACATTGAGAGTGTTGGTTGTTGGTTGAAAGAGATTTGCTTTTTTTTGTGTCCTATCGCTTAAGTACCAAGGGCCATTACCAGATGATGTTCTTTTTTTGCATTTGATTATGGTAAAGTGAGCATTGCAGAGATTATTTTTACTTGGATGGGAATGAATCGATGGAGAAAGTGGGAACGATTGATTTACTGTGGTATTCCAATTTTAAGCAAATAAAATGAAAACAAAAATGAATCAGTTTAAACGTTTTTCATTTTCAAAACAGCAAGTGTCAGTTTTTGATTACCTAAGCAGGCCCTATTTTGTGTAAACCAAAACTTGTGCATCCTTGAAAAATGACATACTACCAACTAGAGCTTTGATAATAACACCAACTACAGCCCTTGAAGCCATCCTCTCGTATTCGTATATCTACAAATAAAATGGCGCCCAACAAATGATTTCCGATTAAATAATGCAACAACAGGGAAAGTGTTCTCTATGGTCAGAAGAGAGGGTCATATACGAAAATCACTTACTGATGGTCCCAAGATGAACTATAGGTTAGGGTCAAGTATCTTCTCAGATAATCCTCCCTTGAAAAAATTATTTAAGCTGGAAAAAGTCTTGCAACAAGTGAAATTGTCAGTAATGATATTGATGTCACCAGGCGAATACTAAAGCCATTTCCTAATTTGTCACAAAGTTGAAACTCGTGGAGCGTCTCCGGAATGAGTTTAGAATTCACATCGCAACAATCGATGGATCCCATGTCACGGTGATGTGATGAAGCCGGGATTTGATGTACGGGGAAAGCTGGCCATCTCTTGCTCCGAACCAAGCCAAATTATAAGTGAAAAAATTCCCCAGGTATTTATCAAAGCTGCAAGCGATAGATAATCGACAATGAACACCTTTTGGGATTTCAAAAAAAATATGAGTCAATTAGGCATCAACTTGAGCAACATGGATAGAATGGGTATCAGCACAGCTGAATTTTTCCAATATCCTGATGAAAAAGCGGAAAAGGTTTCTTTTCACTTTCTCAGCGAATGCTCCAGCCTAATCATAAATAGAGAATTAGGGGGACATCTCGTCCCTGAAAAATGAAATAAGGAACACTCTTTTCGACAAAAGACCATTTTATTTTTCAACATAATCTCCTGTTACCTCGATACACTTCACCCAACGTTATTCCAATGTTGTGATGCCCTCCAAATAATACGATATCTCGAGACCATTAAAATAAGCTTTTCTTTCAGCGATGACCTCTTCATTCGATCCAAATCTCTCTCCGAGACATTTCTTCATGTTTGGAAACAAGAAATAGTCGCAGGGACTAAATCTGGGGAATATGGTAGATAAGGAGGAGATTGGAGCCTAACTGACGCAATTTTGCTATTGCAACTGCGGTTTTGAGTGCCGGCCGGTGCGATGAAAAAATTTGTTCTTCGCCAAATGCGGCCGTTTTGCTTCAAAACGCATCGGAGATCGTTTTCCCTTTTCATGAGTGTGTTTGCTGACAGACACTCCACGGCATTCTTCGGCTTCGATTCCATTGTTTTGACTGTAGCTTGGTTTCTGGTGTGTTGTGGTGAATACATGTTTCATCCATGCTTACGAAACGGGGGAAAAACTCAGTCGAATTTTACTGGAACATCGGCAAACACAACACACCTTTTAAGTTGTCAGATGAATGCGTTTGTTGTCGATTGTTAGCAAATGCTGCACCTATTTTGCGGAAAGCTTTTTCATGTGAAAAGCCGGTGTCTTCTTAAATATCGCACCCTTTCACTCACTTATCTTACATTATCAGACCAGGGATTTGAGCGAAGTGTTGAAGATTCCCCATAAAATTTGTCAAGTTTTTGTTTGTTTACATAAGACGTCTATGTAAGATGTCTATCAGACCATGGATTTGAGCGAAGTGTTGAAGATTCCCCATAAAATTTGTCAAACTTTTGTTTGTCTACATAAGACGTCTATGTAAGATGTCTATCAGACCATGGATTTTAGCGAAGTGTTGAAGATTCCCCATAAAATTTGTCAAGCTTTTGTTTGTTTACATAAGACGTCTATGTAAGATGTCTGTCACAACAAAAATAATTGGCAGATCTGTCTGAAAATTAGGGTGCGTTCTTTTCAAAGATAATTTTTGACAAAAAAAAAACATGATGAATGTAAGGTATCGACACAATTTGTATTAATTTTTAGGGTCTTATTGCCCCACCCTTAACGTCCTGAAATTCACACTTAAGTCCGGAAGACACCCCATTGTTAAATTCAACGTACTAATTACCGTCTATACCCTGGAGAGCACAATGATTCCATTAAGTTCCGACCATTAAGTTTGCCGTATTGTATTGCTGACGTTTTGGTGACATTGACCAGACAACCATTTGCATTCACAGTTTAGTGAAAGACTAGAAAGTTTTCTTTACAGTTCAGTGATCAACGTGACGTACGCTCGCATCCTCCTGAATCTCAATAACGAAGTGAAAGATTTTCGGTCAAATTCCTACATATGAGTAACAGACCCATTTCTGTGAACACGTCAAAAAACCAAATTTGTGGAATACCTCTAGGGGTTTATTGGAAATCTGCTAGAAATGTACGGAAAGACATTACGTGTAGTCAAAATCACTGAGTAGTACGCAAGAAATTCCTTACCATTTGGTTCTAAGAACGACTAGAACTCGTGCCAAATGTTGACTGTGATTGGCGACTTCTTCGGCGATCAAAGTTCAATTAATTTTTCATACCTCAATTCGATACCTTAAAACTAGACTGTAGGTATTTAATTGATGATTGACACCTAACAGAGTTGATTGTTGAACTACTGCACCACCGACATTTGAAAGCAGTTTAAAAGTTTGTAGTGACAGATTTTAAGGATTAAATAGCAGCTCGGTTTTCTGAGAAAGACGAAGGTACAAGCTGTTGATATAAGGTTTTCCTTAAATTAAGACAGAATGTGATCTTGCGACATCTGTTGTTTTAAACCGTGATTTAGTGACATCTGCTATTCCAGATTATGATTTAGTGACTTCTAATGTCTCAGATTGCCACTTAGAAGCGTGGCTTGAATACTTTTGAGGTTCCGACTGTCAATTTCAATTTCAAACCATCGATTTTGGTAAAATTACAAATTAAATAAAGCTATTTAATTTAATCCCCGATCCAAAGCCGTCACATTAAATATTAAAGTTCAAAAAGACGTGTCTACTGGAAGAACCATATAACAAACCATGCCCTAACATATTTAAGTCCGTTGTACGTAACCACTTAAAGACACGTCTGGCATGGAACTCTTAAATCATTTTAATATTGTTTTTCCCCGCAATCATATTAATTTGATCGAACATCAACTTAATCCAAAGAAAAACTTTCACAAAAGTACATAATATGTGTGCTACTGATGCGCCCCTCAAATATACAAAAATACCCAAAAAACACATACTTCCACTTACATATATGTACATACTCGTACGTCTATGAAAATCGAAAACCTGGGTTAGGTAATTGTCACCATCCAACCCTACATCCATCTTTGCTCTGGTTGTCGCATCTGGAACACCAAATGTTTCGATTTGTCACGTGTGCTCTTATCACAAACGAAATAACAAAAAGAGACATCTACCCCAACCACCTAATATATACCACCCCTCCCAACTCTAAGCAAACTTTTATCGTTTATGGAATACTGATATAAAATCTTTGCAGCATACTTAGGGAGCAGACCACCCGCAGCACCTTCCTGCCACAGAAGAAAACGGAGAAGATTTATATCATCTTGGCAGAGAACTCCTCAGCCATTTAAGCAAGAAGAAAAAACTCCAACTCGCCCAACCACCACCCCCAGCCAGACATCATATATTCTTCCATCAAGCGTAACCCATCTCATAAGTGAAAACAGGCCTGGTGGGCTAGGGTGGTGCGTGGTGAATTGGGTGGTGTAGAGTGGGGGAGTTTGGTGTGCAAAAAAAGTGAAATCTGTTCCACTTATTAAGTTGTCACAATTTATTTTTGTTTTGTTTTCTTCTTCTTCGTCGTTTTTCCATGCAACACCACCAAGCAAACTAAGAGAAAACCCATCAACAAAAAAAATGGCAGCAAGTGTTTAACACGAATGAGTTATGGGAACAACTTCACATCCCCCGTTTGGAGATGGGGTGGCAACAAAAAAAAAAAAAAAAACAACAACAACACAAAGAAAACACACAACACACCAGAGAATGAAGAAATGTCATCACTGACTGACTGACAGAAGGCATCGCAGTAAAATAATAAAAACGGAAGCATAAAATAACAAGAAACAGAATGGAACTGTTCAATGTGGGGGGATGCGAAAGTGAATGCTCGTAAACTTAAGAAAGCAAGCGAACAATAATTTTCTTCTTCGCAAAAAGGATGCTCGGAAATTTTGATGATGTCATGGTATACTATAGGGGCATACTCGTAAAAATGGGAAAAGAGGAGCCATAGTCACAGGCACAAGCTCAAAAAGTTGCTATTCAATTGTCATGAAGTAATTTTGAAATGAAAATGATACAGTAAGGCTGCGTTCTTCTATAACGAACAGGACGAGAAAGAGGTCCTTCTTGTGAATAAAGATGAACATGAACATAGAACTCATGAAACGGTAATGTTTGTATTGTGTATCCTTGGAAGCCCATAAAGTAGATTTATGTGGAGGATTTTTCATGTATACGAACTATTTTTTTTTACAACTGTTTTTTTTTT
The DNA here is from genome assembly GCA_910595825.1 of Philhelius pedissequus. NCBI lineage: Eukaryota > Metazoa > Arthropoda > Insecta > Diptera > Syrphidae > Philhelius > Philhelius pedissequus. The sequence goes on from OU343160.1 coordinate 333,299,128, forward strand.
GTAATTTTTTGCTGAAAAGATAAGTAAAGTTAAGAGCAGCATAAGACATATGGCGGAATTATTGTTGGAAGAATAGTTTTGAGGGCAAAACAGCGTATGACAGTGTGCTTGCTTCTCTTGACCCAGATGGCGAAGTTTTAAATATATTTTCAATAGGGTAAGAATTTTTTTTTTAATCTATGAAGTACGTTTTTTTGCTAGAAAATTTTGAAGGATAATATATCTTATTCATATTTGTATCACTGCAGCAGAATTCAGTAGATATTATAGACCATTGGGCATTGATGTCTTAATTATCTAGATGCCGTTGTCCATATCAAGGATATGTAACACATCCGAAGAAAAAGTATGTGAATCCTGAATAAAAAATCTTTCCTTCTGTATTAATGGATTAAAAGTTTTAGACAACAGATCATTGATGAATAATATTCTGTGAGGAAAAGCGTAGGAGAGAAAATGGAGCCCTGAGGCAGACTATCATTTATTTTATGAATTTCAGACTTAATGACTGCCGAAAAGATTTCGTTTTCAAGACTTATGTTTAAGGTAAGCGGATAATTAATCAGTTCAGGCATAACTTTTCGAGGAAATGGAATTAGTGTGTGGGGAAATCATATTCGTCTTTTTCAGGTACATAACTTACAAATACTGTTTTACATTCATTTCGAAAGAAATAAGTATAGTATATGGCGTCTTTTTTACAAACTATTGCAACTTCTTGCAACTCGAAAGACATTTCGTCCCACCAAGTCGCTTGCGCTCTTAAGCACAGGAGGAGTCATAATATTATATTTTCTGGAGTGGTGTAACTCCCATGTGTTAAAAATCTATGACACATTACGTTGGAGGCAAAAAAAGACCGTTGATTGAAAAGTACATATTAGTTCTTCTAAGTCATCAAAGAAGTAACTTCAGAAAAATTTGTAGTGTCTCAGGTATTTTGACACTAACTAATTTGTTCAATATTTGCAACTACGCAGTAGAAATTCCAATGTATCGTTCCATTGGGAGTATTTCCTTGATGCCAACTATTAGGTTTCTGAACGCCTCTTTAAAGATTATAAAATTTGTGAAATTAAAGACTGTGTTTATATTAAATGATTAACAAATCACATCAACAAATTTAATGATAGAAAAAATGTATTTATAAAAGTTAACAAGTATTTGAGAATGAGAATTTATTTAATGCGTGTGATCTATTGGACGCCAGGCGACAGAATTCGATCGGTTGAAACCCAGACGGGAATTATTTAAATGTTGGGAAGTTCCCTTTTGGGAATTTTCTGTACAGTTCACAATTAGTGATATTATTTGTTACCCTTTTGGGTACAGTAGGAGTCAACCTATTGAATTACACTTAGAGTCAGGTTTCTGGAACTTGGTGTTCTCACATAGATGTTGCGACTGGCGATGCAGTGTCGCCACAAATTTCTTTCTCACGTGACAGAGTGCTGGAAAAGAAATATTTACTCATGTGCATTTTCATCATCTGCATAGGTCTTAGAAGTTTAGTTTTCTGTTTGCGATAGTCTAGTTAATTATGCCTGCTAATAATAATTACAAGAGAGCACAAAGATTACTTGTTTAATTTTTCATGTTCGTCGAAACTTGGCCTTAGATTCCTGGTTATTCATTTGGTATCGATATCGATCAAGTTTCTTATCTCGTAAGTTTTCCTGAGTAATTCTTCTATCAGGGAGGAACTTTAAGCTCTTCGTAACAGCAGTTTACAAATTCGATTTGACCTTGTGGTTATCAGTGAACAAAGTGATATCATCCTTTTGGATCGCCATCATTGTCACTGCCAATGACTCACCTCGGAAGATTGTGTTAAAATTTAATAGTAATAAAATGATGGCTCCTGAGAAGAAACCAGTTACCAACACAAGTTTTCATCTTGAATCCCTCCATATATACGGTTATCGTCAATTCACAGGTATACAATAGGGAATGTTTTTTAGTTGAATTTGAGTATGGCCAATGGGACTGTGGCTGTCTCTCCAGCTTCTTAGTTTTACTCAGCCTTATTGACCACTAGGTTAGCTGCTGGTTCTTGCTTAGTACGTATAGGTACTCTAGTCTAGAGGTTTCAAGTTGAGTATAAATTCCCGTCCCCTGCGTAAGGGTGAACCCCATTACCCGAGTGATTTCTATGCAAGGTAATCTTTATATTGTTATTTATTGTTATTATTCAGATTGGTAGACCAAATCCACTTTATGTTACTACTGGTCTAATTATCCGTGTATACATAACAATTTTGGGAGTTGCACCCAGAGTTTCTCAAGTATCCTGTTGCCGAAGTAACATTTGATTATTGCTTTCTTTGTTATTTCTTTAATGTTGGGACGCAAGGCTCACTTAGATATTACAAGTATCTTGGAGGAACACACCCAGTTCAACATGCGGTATTGAAAGATATGAACAGACGGGCCGGGGCTGGTGCAAATACGATTCTGAAAAACACGGGATACAATTGGTCCCCATATACTTAAAGTCACTTATTTTTAAAATGGTCAGCTGCTCAACTTAGATATTGAAAATTAAGTTTGTGAAAGAAAGAACGGTTATCGCAATAAATCGCATCAAATTGCACAAGCACTGCACAGAACCCCAACGATAGAGAATTAAATTATATTCTCGAATTTCTTCTTTTAGAGTTTATTGACCGCGACACAGAAATTGTATTTCTTTGGGTTTCTAGAAACTTTTCAACAACTCCCAACGATCGTCTAATTCCATAATGTTCATGAAAAGCTATGCAGAAAGATGTGAGTAAGCAGGATATGGGGTTTTCTGAATGTTGGAGAGACCAAATACCGCGGCTAATCATTGAACATAATCACTTGGGAGCTCTCAAATAGGAGAGATCGCGCAGAACAAAGAAAAACATGGAAGGATTTTTCAAATCTAACTTTTGAAGACCGCAGGACTTTTGCAAAAAACCTAGAAGATATCATTTTTTTTTTTTGGAAAATATCCTTTTTGTGGAAAATAAAAAGAATTTAATTTTGTTTAAAAAAATGAACATAGGGAGAACGGTATTCTGGAGATTTGGTGAAGAAAATTTGTGCCTAGATTGGATATAACTAGGAAGAAATCTTTAGGATCATTGAACAAGGTAAGTTTTGTGTTCCTCTATCCTCTTGTAGGCATTGCGTTAAAGTCGATAATTTTGATGGGTTACTTTTCGTAATACTCGACTACTCGCTTGGTTTTTATTCCATTGAAAATTTCGATAAAGAGGAACCCGTGATCGTTAGAAAGTTTTGCCATTTAATATAGACGCCTACGAATTTTCTTTGAAATAGATAAAAGTGAATTTCGAATCCTCATTAAACGCTATTCTTTTACCAAAAAAACCTATCACGAAAACAAAACAAATTATTGACGAATATTATGCCGACTCTTCACTATCGATTGGAACCATGCACTAGAGGATTACTCAATGTCGGTGCGGTCATTCAAGCACAAGTTGCGCCGAACGTTCTGATCTCCCAATTGAGGTCGATAAAATCCATAGTTGGTTAATGTACGATTGGTCGGTTTAATTGCGCGAGCGTGAAAATGCTACAGGTTTATCACAAGGCTCAGTCATTTAAATTTAACATAAATATTTGGGCAAGAAAACGGCTTTCCGCAATATGGGTGTCGCATTTGCTCACAATTAACAACTTCCTAGGTGTGCTTGGCGATGTTTCAGAAAAAATCGACAGATTTGTTTAAGGCTTTACATTACCGTGGATGAAACCTGGATTGACCACAACATACCCGAAACCAACGAACACTGAAAACAATGGACTACTTGGGCCTATAACACAATAAATAAAGTCCTTGTTGAACAAGTAAAATTCAACAACTTTTTAAAATTTGTGTAACATGAAACAACAAGGCTGGGAAACTAAATCAATTGTTTTGCTTTCATTCAACAAGTGGGAAATTTGACTATTCCACCGTGTCTGTAACTGGAAAAACAAGAGTTAAAAAAAATGTTGAATGGTTGATAAACTTCAACCGACGCGACGGTTCCGGACTACTTCAAAGTCAACAAGTTAGAAAGAACACTGACACTGACTTGTGTTATTTAAGTGATAACATCGTACGGTTCTTGAGAATTTATTTAGTGGCCTAGTTTTGTGATTTTTTTTTGATTCTGAATCGGAGATTGTGAGTGAGAGCCAGGCACAGGGAAATGTGTTCAGGGAAAGAATAAACTTTGAGATAGAACCAAATGTGTTTATTGAAAATTTCGTGTGCCGTGGAAATTGTTGCGACTATCTTAACGAAAGTCTCTCCCACAAATTACGTTCGCCCAATAATAAGAATAAAGCACTAAGTATAAGGCAGAAAATATTGTTCGTTTGGAACTGGATCTCAATACTATATTATAGAAGATGCTTATGGAGTTCACAAAATGACAGTTTTTTTATGTATCAAAGAAGTCACATTTGCAATAAATACTTATTTTCTTGGTAGATTTTCTTGTTCAACTGATTCAACGAGTGAAGCAAAATTTTTTTTATTGACAATTGTTACGGTTTTTATTGTCTAATAGATATGATTTTCACTTGTGGGACAAACATAGTTTAACAAGTAATTATTGACTAGTTGACTAGTTGTTCTGTGTAATAGGCCCCTAGTGAATCAAATCCAAAAAAGGCTTGACAGGAAACAAGGTCATGGCTATAGGTTTTTGGGATACGTGCGGTGCTATTCATTGATTACTTCGAAAAGTGTTAAATGTTCACCGGCGCATATAACGCAGAGCTGCTGGATCGATTCCAAGCAGATTTGAATCAAAAACAGCCGCATTTGGCGAAGATTGTGCTATTTCTTGTTGCTAAACATGAAAAATGGCTCGGAGGCAAGAGATTTGGATCGAATGAAGATATGGCATCACTGAAAGAAATGTTTATTTTAAGGGTCTCGAGATATCATATTATTTGCAGGGTATCAAAAAATTGTCAAGTTTAAATTCCACAGCAATGCGCCTCATATATCATTCATACAAAATTCGTTCAAATTTAACCTCAATCACTGATTTTAATTAGATGTGACAGTGTTTTTGGTAACTAGAAATATATTGTACGAAAATGAAATGCAAAATACCAGGATTTTATCGGAATAATCCAAACAACTGTCAATGGTCAATTTTCGGCTAATTTGAGTTGGCAATGTGTAAATTACTTCTGAAATAATATCTACGAGTATGTATCTGCTTTTCAGAAAGAAACAACTGCCATCGAAAGGGATGTATCGAAGCTTCATGTGCTACCAGGTATAACATCGGTATAAGGAATTTCTGTAACTCGTTCAAGCGACTTGGTCCATCCTTTTAAAGTAGTCTAAAAATTAACATAATTGTATCTTAAAATAATTGCTGCTTTTTATAACAACCCCATATCCTCTAATCTTCTGAAAAAAAAAATTCAATAACCGACAATTTCTTGATGCTATTAGGCAGACACTCATCAAAATCATCAAATGAACCCCACGAAACAACAAAATTCAAGTATTTACAATTTCAAAAACTTTTCCCTAATTTTCTCTCAGTCAACTGCTCATCTGTATGCCTATTTCCACCGGAAGCAAAAAAAATCATTCGCTCCCGAGGCATCACTCCGACACTCTACCGACATAGCAAAGGCGACACGACAAAATTGTGATGAGACGATTCTCCTCACTTGAGGATACCCACTCATCATGTACAAGTGGAACGTGTCTAATTGCTTTTCCAGGGATGATTTAACAGGTGACAAATTACGACAACGACAAGACACTGTTGTAGTTGTCAGTCAGGCAGACAATATTTAAAACTCAAAGAAGACAAGACTCCACAAGACCGTGTCCAAATAGCTGCCCCATCTGTCTGTCGGTGCAGTGTCTTGTCTATTCGATGTCATCGTATTTTATGTCAATTTATTAATTTAAATTTAACTTAAAGGCGTAAAAATGTGTTAACAGTACAAGCTGTTTGGAAGTGTTGTCGTATATGTTGTCTGTAAATTAATCCAAAGCTATTTCTTGTGTTACCAAATACTGAAGGATACAGCAGGCGGAAGGAGTACCAAAAAAATTTTTAAATCCAAGCACGACCAGGACTAATGTTCGGATCGAATTTATTCCATTTTCCAAGTCCAATCCCCACTCCACACAATCCACCATCATCGGCAATTCATTCATCATTCAAGCGGTGTTAAGGATTTAACGAAAGGCAATATCCTTTTTTGCCCATTTAAATTCAAATTGTAACTGAGTTTTCATCATTAAGCCAAAGAAAAAAAAAACACTGTGATAGAATGAGCGATGATATCGTCAGAGAAAGGCGAAAGGGTATATCAATTTTTTTTTTTTTTTCAAAAAAATCTCTGCCCGCTACATTGAAATCAATCTGAATTTACCAAACAGCAAGGACCACCACCGCTCCGATATAGGAGGACAGACCCAATGAAGTATTGCGATTCGGACTGTCAAACCAAATGAGAACCAATTTGTTTATCCGTGTCCTGAATAGAAGAAGCAAGGATAAAAGTCGTGACCAACTCTCTATGATGATATACATATAGTGTAAAATTTTTTTTTTTTAGTTCGACTTTCGTTCGTCCTTCACAGAGGATATTCATGATATTTTCTTTTCTCTCTTACTCTATTACTTCGAAGTTCGTCCGCACCCCTTTTTTTGATGGTGGAACCTTTAGAAATTGGAAGTCAATTAGTGGCTTAGAGGGATAAGGAATTTTCATGATTTTATGATACCAGCAGTGCCACTAGGTACACACAAAACAACAGCAACCATAAAAAAAAAAAACCAACGAACAAACTCCTTATTATTGCTGCTTCGAGAGTAAACGAGTAAATGCGGGTCAGGAAAACATGATCCCTACTTTTCTAATGAGGATTTCCTTTTGAAAAGATAAGTATGCGAGCAGCGACACAAGGCTGGGCGTGCTATGGGCAAAAATGAATGAAGGACAAAAGTTCGTTTGATTGGAAAAAGTTTTCTGTTAACAGCAATTATTGTTATTATAACTTTTTGGATACTTTTTAACTTTTTTTTTTTTTTATTTGACTCTCTTATTATTGGTTTCTCTGGCTTTTGCACACAGTTGGATTTGGGTTTCGCAATTTCGCAATTGGCACGCGGTGTTGGGGTGAAATTAATTAGCAACATACTGTTTTCGGTTTTTTTTGTTTTGTATACAGCTGATGTTGGTTTTTGTTTTGAATAAAAAAAAATAACGGAAACCCGTCGCTGAATGATAGAGAAGAGTTTTCTATCAAAATTAAACCGGAAGCTTGAAATTTACCCGCAATTGTTCAGCTGTGAACGAGATTAGCTTTATATATTGCGAAACTTTGTTCCCGAGAACGCGTTTCGAATTGGATATAGTTTTGCAAACACTTAATAGCTTTTTTTCGAAAAGTTATAACTTTAGGTTCAAATTTGTAAAGAAGAGGAGTTTTATGTCTAAATGCACGTCTTTATTTTGAAATTTTATTATAGCCAAATTAGAGATAGCATGAACAGGTCCTTACATTTTGCCTACAACTGTTTCTTTTTGCTAAATATTTCAATGGACATTTTCCTTGAATAAGTCAGAAGGTGGCAAAGCACGGTGAATATTTCGGCGCAGTTATATAACTCCTCGGGACACAAGTCAAAAATATTTTTTTTAAGTGAGTCATAAGTTCAAAATTTGCATAGAACCTTGACAAAAAATACTCGACTTCACAGCGGTTTTTTCTCATCTCGTGACACCTGGTAAGTTGCTTTCCACACCACCTGGAAGTCAGCACGTGAACTTTCAATTGGAGATAGATTTTTTTTCGATTTGACGTTCAATGTACTTCCCATAAGAAAACACTAAAAAAGGGTCTGTAAAACATTAATTTTACTAATTATTTTATATCAACGGGTACCCATATTATGAATGCAATATAATAAGAATACATGTGAGTTTGTAAATCAAGAAGAATATGTATTAGAACCCTTTTCTGATCATATGCCAATTGTGGTGTCCTTTAAGTAAACGGAAAATTTCATTGAAAATAATGTGAGAATGGCACTTCTTCCCAAGATTACGTGGAACAACAATAAAGCTAGCACTTATCGAAATCAATTGGAAATAATATTAAGAAATCAAGAAGTCTCAACTTTTGATGAACTCGATGAAATAATTAAGCAAGCATATCCGAATTACTACGTGAACAGAAAATCGCCAGTTTTTAAAGAACCCTGGTTTGATGAAAGTTGTAAGAAAGCAAGAGACGTTTCATATGCGTGGAATAAAATGTTTCGTAAATTCAGTTTTGGTCACATTAAATATTTATATCTTCAAGCCAATCGAACGTTTAAGACAATCTGTGTAGAAAGGAAGACTGTATATTATGAATCGGAAGCACGAAAACTATCCAATGCTATGAAATCCTCAGAATTTTGGAATCTAGCCTGAAAATTAAATGGTGATAAATTTCTTATCAATAAAGATTTTAACCCACAGGTACTCCATAATCATTTCGAGCAACTTTTGAATCCAACAACGAGCAATATTGTGAAATTTCACTATGCAGCACCTGGTTTTTCTGATGATATTTTGCATTCGCCCTTCACTCCGCAAGAATTTATATAGGGTGATCGATGGACTCAAAAATGGGAAAGCTGCGGGTTCTGATAAAAATACCCGCTGAATTTTTTAAGTATGGTACAAATGTCCTTATTAAGACGCTTACATCCTTACTAAATAATGTTTTTGAATACGGATTAATACCGGAAAAGTTTAAGGAAGCTTTAGTGTTTCCTATTCATAAGAAAGGTTGTACGTTGGATCCGGCAAATTACAGAGGGATTTCTTTTCTTAACGCTACATACAAAATTTTCACCGCCTGACATCTAAAAATCTTTTGAAGGAATTTCAAGCTGGTTTTAGATCTGGAATCTTAAAAGTATTGCTGATTCATTTCTCGCAAGAAGTTAAAAAGCTTTATGTTTTCTTTGTGGATTTTAAAGCCGCGTTTGATACGGTTGACCGAGATGCCTTAATTTACAAACTGTATGGGATGGGAATAACCCGAAAATTATACTTATACTTATACAAAACCTATATAGAGATACGAAAGCAGCGGTATGGAATGGTGTTGACAGATCGGAGTGGTTTCAAACCAAAACAGGAGTTAGGAAAGGATGTTCGCTCAGCCCTAATTTGTTTGCTCTTTTCATAGAAGACTTACTGGATTATTTACCTGGAGGCATTGAATATGTAAGACTTCAAATAAGGGCCCTTCTCTTTGCGGATGATGTGTTATTAATGGCGTACTCACCCGAAAATTGAATGATTATTGTAAATTATGGAACCTTGTGGTAAATCTAGAGAAATCGAAAGTGATGGTCATAAAGAAAGGAGGCGGCAGACGTTGTAGACATGAAAAATGGTTTTAAGGTGGTGAAATGATTGAGGTATTGTTAAGGAATACAAATATCTTGGAGTCTACCTCACCCAAAATATGAGTATGGAGAGGCATTTGGAGGAGAAGCTGAAAAAGGCCAAATTGGCGATTAATATAACATGGAAAAATTGTTTAAGCAACAACTACATATCACACAGCAGCAAACGGTAGCCGAATCCGTGCTTTTTTATGCAGCTCAAAAAAGTATGGGGCTGTAGAAAAACTTTTAAGATATTACATAAAGAGAACTTACCGACTACCGCCTAACGCACCAAACTACATGATCATGATCGAAACCGGATTGTCACCAATATTTGTGAAAACATTGAAACTGCAAGTAGATTATATATTGAAAGTTTTGCAAATGCCTGACTACCGGCTTCCGAAAAAAGCTATGATTCAAGAGGTACAGAGTCCAAAAAGGATGGGTTAAGGAATGGTCAGATCTGGCTGCAGAATGTGGGATGGACTTAAATATCAGTTTAAATGAGCCTTTTGTATGGAAACCGACTTTGTACAAACTTATCGAGTGCGTGGATGAGCATTGTAGACTAAAGTATGAGGAAGAAGCTTCGAGTTCGTTGTATAGAGAAATCTATAATCGTCTGGATTACTCTCTTGATGAAAGAAACTATTTTAGAGATGAGTGTAGAATAGAAGAAATTGCAATGATTTTTTGTTTGCGTGGAGAGCTCCTGGAACTCAACTACGTGCCATATAGAGACGATCTTCCTATACTGTGCGATTTGTGCAATCAGAAAGAGCCATTTCATGGGTAAATGTCCAATCTTAAGAGTGATAAGAAGAAATGTTTTTGGTAATTATTTTTTAACCGAAGATGAGTGAATTGATGTAAAAAAAACTGTATAAATTCTGTGAAATTGCACTTTTATATAGAAAAAGAATAGGGAATGGGGATTTTTGATCAGTTAAATATGTTAAAACTTAAAAAATTAAAGGTGATACATTTGTTAAAAAAAATAGCTATGTATAAAAATATCAAAACTTTCAATATAAAATAATATGAATTGCCAATCAGGCAGACGGCAAAAGTCATGTTTTAATGAATTTTTTGTTAAAATATTGTAATTTAAATTTTAAAGATAAAAATAAAAATCTATCTATCTATATGTATCAGAACTTAATTTCAATTTGCTTTATTTTTATTTTGTTTTTAAAAAACACAAACAAGCCCGTATTGTTGTTGTTGTTGTTTTTAAATAAGCTCATATCGTTAGTCAAAATGCTATCAAGTGCGTAGTATGGGAAGGTGGTTTAAGATACTAAAGTTACATAAGGATTTTAATGAATTTGTATGTTGCCTTATTTTATAATATATATAATATAAAAAATAAGGAAGGCGAGCTTTTGCAATTATGTTTATAATATAGATGAAGATATTTTTGTTAATTAAGCCTTAAATTAATATGTATTTCTTATTTTTTTTTTTATTAGCAGAAAATTGATAAAATCATTTATGTTCGTGAAATAAATTAATATAATCCTTTTTTTTATAAAAACAAAAACACATTCTATTGAATAAATATACACATTTGATATAAAGATATAAATAATATAATAACCCCTACTTACGTGGATTCAATTAAAATCTTCATTAATTTTGTTGCTTTTATTGATATAAAACCTACGTACTTAAATCATATATTTAAAAAAAAATAAAATGTCTCAGAGTATCAAAAAACTTTAGGCTTTCGGTAAATTATTACATGTGCAAACCAAAACACAATTATTTTCTTAGTTTAAAAACTAATCAAAATTTTATGTACGCACACAAACTTTTGATTTTTTTTTATAATTTGCATGAAAAGATTATTTATTCCCTAAACAACCGTTCAACTATTCAAAAAGATTCATTTTAAAAACAAACAAACCTTACGGGAAAAAATCGTAATTTTATTAATCCTGCCTACGACCCTGTCTGTCGTTATTGTTTTTCGTTGAAGATTTGTTTTTTTACCATTTTCTATCCCAAATTAAAGCATTAAAGTTATCAATTTCGATTTTTGGTTTTCTCATATGGGAAATACATTGAACGTCAAATCGAAAAAAAAATCTATGTACACAGGGTGTCTTATATATTGGCAGAATTTTCAGCGATGCATACAAATAGGTGTATAAAACGCTCGGCGGGTAAGAGGGGCATACTTGACGAATATAGGATTTGGGGTAGGGTCGAGTTTGGGTGAATGCAAAGTTTTTTTCTGGATTTAAATTTTTTGCAAATTTCCAAAATTTATAATTTCTAATGGAGATACAGGCGGGCTGTACTCTAACAACCTTTGGTTTTCTAGCAATATGCCATAGGGCTGAATTCATGACATATAGCAGCCCTACTAGCAATTAGCTAAGAAGAAACCGGTTAAACCTGTTTTTAATATCATCTGAATTTCTTCTAACTGCCACTTGGATTAGGAAAAGTTTAAGCTTGTAAAAGGTTTAGTATTTGTCTCAAACATAACATGTCAAATGGGACATAATTCCACAATTTGATTTTGGGCGTATGTCCCTAGGAGTTATGTCCTTGCACCGAATATTCCACTCTTTTAATTACGAACAAGTGTCAAAATACTGTTATAAATTGGCATTTCTCTAAGTCTCGTCCATAAAATAAATAGCAGTGGCAAATGTCGCAGTGAGTGCTTCGATCGCTATTCTAGATACAATTCTTTTCTATTTTTCATATTCATTAGTGACAAACCCGACTTTTATATTCGACGTGTTAGTGACGGGCCGAGCACATAACTTCTATGTTCGTGGATTCGGAAGCTTCGACAAGAGGCAGCGGTTGACGAATATTCTTTGAAACCATTAACATATTGCCGAATGATTGATTATAGTTGTTGGTTAAGCAGCAGCAGTTGTTCCAGAACACACTTTCAACGAAATGGGAATCACTCCATACATAGATAGTTTTTACTTGAAAAGCTGAGTGTAATTTTGTAAATTTAGCTAAATATAAGGAACATTAGCCGTGTTCTCGTGACCATCAAGTACAGCAGAGTAAAAAATTTACAAAGAAAACAACAAGAAGAACATGCTGGGAATTACTTTTCATTTTCATCCGAAGTATAATTGAGTTCCGATAATTAGTAAGTATATTCAATAATAGAGGGCATTGAAGTGATTTTTTTTAGTAATATGTTTGTATTTCGTTTTCTCCTTGTATTTTTTATGCTCTTTGACAGAAAAAAAACACAGATGTGAAAGGCCCTCCATACTAAAATAAATAAAATCAAGTTGGAGTGTGTATCGTTTTCGTGAAAATGATTTACTTTGCTGTACTTGCTAGTCGCGAGAACACGGCTATTGTTTAGCATTAAGTACTAATTTGACTACCAGGCTTAACATCATACGATATTTAGTTTCTAAAAATAGTTTGACACCCACCAACTCATTGATCAACGTAACAAAATCCATCATATTATGTTAAGTCGAATATAGTCTTGTAATTAACGGAAAGTGTGCAAGGTCCTGCATCCGCAAACTCTTCAATCATATCGCAATCAGATCCAGCCTAAATCGTGGAAAGAAAGGAAGTTCTTACATCAAGACTTGTTAGAATAATATGCTTTCCCTATATTAATTCGGACTATAACAAAATCTTAAAACATTCTAAGACACCAAAAAAAACCGTCAGCCCTCTATATAACGTTAATGTTTTGCAAGGAAAGTCGGCCTTGAACCAAAAATAAAACAAACAAAAAACAGATCTGGAGAATCACCCTCCCTGGCTATTCTCAAGGGCATCTATTAACAAAGACCTCGCTAGAATAAACAAAAATTTTAACCCCGAATGAGATATGTATATCTTCAACACTTTCACGAATTACTGAACCCCTTCATCGGAAGCAATTGGACTATTCTCTTTACCGATGGCTCAAAGTGCGATCGGTAAAGAAATACTTTCGCAGTCGTTCACTCTAGCAAAAACATCCTCTAATCAGGAAAACTACCATCATTCTTCTCCACACAATTCGCTAATCCAAAAAAAAAAAACAAAAAACCGATACATTCGCGGACAGTCTTTCAACTTTAACTGCCATCGAAAACGTTAACAATCTATCGCTCTTCATTAGCAAAATCAGAGACAATGTCATCAAACTTGGTAAGCGACTTAAGATTGTTTTGACTGCCAGGCCACATCGTTTTAAAGGGTAACGAAGATAAAAAAAAAACTATCAACCAAGCTAACTCTCAATATCATCCCGCCAAAAAAGATAGATATTTTAATTCTGACTAACTCATACCTGCTCAATCAAAAAACACTGGATTGGAATCAATACTATCATCAATATTCTACCATCAATCAAAATCATAGTCCAGCTATAAGTATATCTATCCTTTCTCTACGTCTGCAATCATGAATAAATGCCTCACCAGGCTGAGAATTGGACATACCCAGCTCATACTAGCTCACAGTCACCTACTTAACAGGGATCCTCCATTAACCATCAAACTAACGACTAACTGCGCGAATATCAATATTATTTGTAACAAGCTATTTAACAACAACTTAAAAAAACATTAGAAATGTTTTCAAAATTTTGAAAATATTATATGTATAGTATTTAACTTTTATTTATGTAAATCCTCCCAGGGGTGCGCGCGGTCGGAGGAAGCCAGATATCCTACTTCTTCCGGCCGCCCCTACAGCTATGGGAATTCAAAACATATATTTTTTCCAATTTTCTTACCACATTCAGTTAAAAGCCCTGGTAGCTCGCTGCCTTGTAATCCACCTCATCAAAGCTACTGAATTCCCATATATTAAGCACTAGCTTTAAAGTATTGCCATGTACATTTATGTATATTTAGTTTAATCTTTATCTTTACTATTATATAAAGACGAAACAATTATTACTTACGTCACGGATAATCTCAGAAAGTATTCAACCGATTTACTTGAAACAAATTTTATAATTTTTCTTATTCTCTTGAGCATGTCGTAGGATATTTTTTATTTGTTAAATATATGTGTTGAATTAGATTATTAACTTTTAAAAAAAATCGTACACTTTTTTTGTCGAAGTTGATCAACATATTCACTTACACTCTTAAACCTGATTGATATTTTACAAAACTGAGATGTTTTGTAAGAAGTCGATAGTTTTATACAAATTGTAAGGCCTAAATCATTTCCTAACTGCACTTATAAGCTGAGAAATAAATGTATTTACAAATTATATATATATTACATTTTTTGTATTTTTGCATCTATGAATTCGATTCAATCGCTATGACTGTAGCTGCTTTGTTCCATTTCATTATCGTTCCGTATTTGCTTAGATTTTCTTTTGTTTACTTGCTTCTTAATTTATGTATACTAAATTGTTCGCTCATCGATTAACCATTGGGCCAGCGCAGACGAGATGAATTCTTCCGCCGGAGTATTGAATTTGTTGGAGAGGGAAGCGAAGTGTGGGGAACGAAACGGAATGAAAGTTCCGCCAATTTATGAGTGGAAGAACGAGGTAGAACACTAATACACACACAACTTTCTCACTTTGAGGGACAAAATGTGTGCATCATCTAACTAACTTATACAATGGATTAACGTAGGAAGAGAATGTATTTATACACATATTCAAAATTAAACATAAATGTTTTAATTTTGAATATGTGTGTAGTAAAAGACATAATTATTTGCGTTTATTCTTTCTTTTTTCTATCTGTGTCTTGATTAATAAAGCACATATAGAAACCGTAAATAAAGTTTAAAAAGATTTAAGGTCTTCTTCATCGTAACAATGGTTTTTTCTGGAGATTGCCAATTATTCCCAAGGGGACTCGGGCTGATATCATAAAAGCTTACCCTAAATCGTCTTTTATTTGGAAAAGTGTCTAAAAACTTCAACATCAAACCAATATAAGAATAGAGCTTACTAAAAACACTGACAGTACTGAGTTCGCATCTCTTCTGCTAAAAATTGGTGATGCAAAATATACTATCTCACGCTCAGATAATATAATTCAACTAAACGAACGTTTCGGAAAAATCGTTCACAACACACAACAATTTATTCAGTTCGTCTATGGAGACTTGAAGTCTTTGCAATCGATACCGTTTTCTTGGTTTTGCGAAAGAGCTATTGTGTCACCAAAAGTAGTTCAGTGGATGAAATAAATAACCATGTGTTCCTAAGTTTAAAAACAGTCATATCAATACATATCGACAGTGCTGTCGATGACAATGACATAGTAAACTACCGTCAAGAATTTCTCAATTCTCTCAACCCTGCAGGTCTTCCAAGTTGGCAAACCGATTATGCTAATAAGAAATCTCAGTCCCCCAAAGCTATGCAATGGCACAGCCTCCAAGTCAAAAAGCTTTGCAAAAATGTAATACAAGTTCAAATTCTTACCGGACCTGCAGTAGGAACTCATGCACTTATTCCCAGGATACCAATGATACCAACAGATCTTCCCTTTCCATTTAGACGTCTACAGTTTCCAGTAAAACCATACTTTTGCATGACAATTAACAAAGCTCAGGGTCAATCATTTCAATTCATTGGGGTAGATCTCAGAGAAAATGTTTTTTCCCATGGTCAACTATATGTTGCACTTTCAAGAGTAGGCTCAAATAATAAACAGTTTTTACTTCTTCATGAAAATGCTAAAATGGCTAACATTGTATACCTAGAAGCCTTGAAATAAAACAAATTTAATATGTGCTAATACCTGTTTTTTTAGGAACTTATTGGACAACATCAACTCTTTTATTAAGCTACGGTAAGATTAACCATATTATTAACTTTTTACTAAAAATCTGACGCAAATCACAGAAAAGGCCTTGGTTGATATAACATTTATAGTAAAACTAATTATCCTTCAACGCGAGCACGGGTCTGCTAGTAAATAATAAATAATAATTTTGAACAAAAAAATAATCAGCATATACACGTCATACTCTGGACATACCTCTCGGTCACGGGATCTTACAGAAGAGGACTTTTTAAAAAGCTGTTTTTTTGGAGCTATATACATTTAAATTGGCGGCACAGTTTTCGTTGACAGCCAATTTATTGAATAAACTTTAGTTTGAGAAATTGCTGAGATGTCATTTTTCTGAACTAGCATCTTGACAACAATATTCGTTGACAATCACATACATATGATGCACCACAATAAGGATTTTGAAGTCATTGGCCTCATTCAATAACCGAACTATAGCTATATCCGGATAGAAATTTCCCTAAATCATTTTTTTGTTGTTGTTCAAGTTAATTAATTTCTTTCCCAAAATCTGACTTAGAAGATATAAAGTTAATAATTTGGCACCAAAAAAGTAACGAATTCTCAGTTTTACTAATATGTTTCGGTTTTACATCGTTAATTTAATATTTTAAAACAACAATTCCAAATCTTTTCAAAACAATTCTCATTATGGTTAGTTTGTTGATTTAGTATGTAAACACTAGTTTTCACAGCTGAAGAATTTGACAAGCTGACAAATAAATCTATTTGTATTCAATTTGCAAAATGAAATACAATGAGTATTTTAATTAATTATTTTATATTTGTTAAAATATCAACGGATTATATTATTTGTTTTTTTCCTCTTGAGACCCTACACAAACAAAAATAATAATGTAATTTAATTTTTCAATTGAATAAATTAAAACTTACATTTATTATATGGTTTCCCAGTAGATCTGGACTTTTTGGAGTTCATATTTCTTTTCGGTTATCGCTTACAAATTTTAACCAAGGTACAAAATTTAACCAACATTTTAACGCAATTCACACACGGCCTAAGAGTCAAAGTCAAACTCCATTTTGTACAAATAAATTAAAAAATATAAGTCAGGTAAGCTGAAGGCCGTCAAAAAACCAGAACAAAACTCATACAAAATGAAGCTTGCTGTCAGCATATTCCAAAATGTTTGGGGTAACTCCAGATAATTTTCATGAGAACAGCTGTTTTTTCATCAGATGTTCTCTTGCCTGCGTTACAACAACAGAAAGTTATTCCAGATTGCTCAGAATAAATTAGTGAACGCCCCATTTTAAGCAAATATAAAATCCATAATTAATGTCTGAATTGTTTAATTGTTGTCCTTTGGACTGGTTTACGCAAAAATATATGGAAAAACTAGTTTTTTAGATTTTAGTTGTTTGACGAAAACCTCTGTTTTCGGAGTAAAAAGCTATACTGATGGCTTTTTCGATTGGCAATTCGGGACCATTCGGTCGGAGTGAGTTTAAACCCTTCTCAGAGTGTTTTATTTGCCGTTTTTCTTTTTTATCTGCGAGCAGATATCTGATCAGAGCCTGAGAAACCGAGTTATATCTGAGTAGAGCATGGTCAGATATCACCGATTTAATTTTGAAATAAACTTAAGCCCAGAACTATCATATATTATTATAATTTGTTTTTATTAAAACTTATTTACCAGCAAATCCAAAGCTTTTGTTTTCCGAATTCATTTTTGCTATTAATTGGATTTACTTTAGTGAATATTGTTAAAATTATGAGTAAATTTAGCCGCGCCCAGCACTGCTCCGCTTGATCGGTCATTTTATTCTGAGCTAATGATTCATGCCCCGATTTAGCTTTGATTTAAAAAAGAGAAATGAGTTGAGAGATTAAATGTGTCTGAGCTAAAAAAGAAACACAGATCTTTTCTTGACAGCTTTAAGTTTACTCGGAGCTAAAAAAGAAAAACGCAAATTGACATTCAGACAGAGTGACAGTTCTTCTTCTGAATTTCATTTAAGAATCGAAATCAAAATTACTCACACATTCAAACACAACTAGTTTTCAAATGTGTCATTTAATATGTGTGTGTATTCAATGACGCCGTTCGGAACAGATTAGAACAGATTAAAACACATTAAAACAAAAAAGTACAGGATTTTGCTGTTCAATGAGAAATTTTCTGTTCTAAACTGTTCTGGTTTGGTGTTCAATGAGTCTGTTTGGAACAGTTTGGTACACTTTATAACAGGATTTTCTGCACTTGCTTTTTAGGTAAACCAGGTTAGAACAGATTTGTGAGAACTGTCAAAACCAATTGTTGTTGTTAAAAAAACATTGCGCTGTTAGATTTAGCTGATAAGTCATTTTTCGTGTCGGAATCGTCACAATTTCATGAAAAATATTTTTTTAAATAAATTCAACTCTATTTCAGATTATCTTTAAGAACATTTATGCAAAAATAAAGGAACTTGAATTGTAGGTAAACAACAATATTTTTTTTTATAATCTCTGTCAGATGACTGACTGTTCTAAGTTGTTCTATCTTGTTTTGAAGTTTCTCACGAATCTGTTCTATTCTATTCTAACTTTATCGTCACTGAACAATCTTAATGTAAACATCAATTTTAAATTGAAAATATGTTGATAATGTTAGGTAAAAAGGCTTTAACTAGATTCAAAACACTTTTGTAAAAAAATGAAATCAATGTTTTGTCTTTTTCCAACATACTCGTACGATTGAGCTCATATTTCAAAATGTTCCACTTTTGCACTGCACAAAAGTAAAAGTTAAAAGCGGTCTAACTTTTACTTTTGTAAAATTTGAAATATGAGATAGGATAGAGTAGTACGTTGGAAAAAGGTTTACTATTGTATAAAAGCGTGTTGAATGTAGTTAAGGCTTAAGAATTAATTTTTGGATTCAAATAATATTAAAAATACAATGACCAAATGTTCAAAAAAAATTAAAATTGATTCTAACATGTCCACAAACGAATTTGTATTGTGTTCTTGTTTCAGCCATGATTACAAATTACAAATGTGAATCTTTATGTATAAACATGTGAAATTAAACACATACAGCGATCCAAAACCTTCAGAATCAGATTAGATGTGCTTGTTTGTTTTATTGGTGTTCTGGATCTTTCGAATTGCCAATGGAATAGGCCATGCGATCAAGGTTTTCTCACTATTTTTTGTGCACATTTACAAACCTTTAAGCCTGGGCTCAAAACTGGTTATATGGATTTGCCTAAATCCCTTGTTGGAGTGCTCATAAAATTTGTGTTTGTTACTTATTCTAACTTATCTGGAATTTATGAATAAAATTGTAAAAGGACTTACCTTGCATAATATGCAGCAGCGGCCATTGCCTGTGCAGTCTCCATCATAAGGTCAATTTTACAATTCCGATACGGGTACCTGGCAATACCGTCATCCTGCAGGCCAGCAGAGCTAATCTCTTCTCCTGGCTGCATCGTTGTCGCTGTAGTCAATGGTGTTGCATTTGCAGCTTCCTCTTCGAAAACAATTGGCAAAGCACTACCAATACCCTTTGCCGATGGTTTCTCCAAAAGACCAGCTTCCCTCAGATTATCCTCGACAAAACTTGCATGCATTGAAGCACTGCCCAAAGGAACCTCACGTACGTTATAATCTTCCATCATCATCGCACCGCAATTCTCCCCCGCGAAACTGACATGGTTCGTTGGAATTGCCGACATTCCATTCGAAAGGGATTTTGATGCATTTGGGGGGTATGGGTGGCCTTGAGTGAAATTATGGGCTTGCCTTTGATTATGCTCGCCGTCGGCTCTAGTTCGTTGATGGACAGAATTAGATGACGGCAGAGGGGGATTTTTTGGAGGTGGCGGGGGAGGCATCTGATTTCGGTAATGAAAGTCTTCCTGGCGAAAGTAATGCTCCTCGTATCCAACACCACTGCCGTTTCCAGCTGATGTATGTTTCCTTTGATTTGACGGATTGCTATTGCCGCCATTTTGTTGTTTATGCCCAATACCGCCATCAGATGCTGGCGGACCAGATGATGTGAGTTTTTTGTTGCCGGATAAAGCCGCGCCGTATTTTTGGGAACCCCTTCCAGGAGCACGTCTTCTTAGATTTCGATTTGACAGCTGGTGGCCGTTTGTTAAAGTGGCAGCGGCAGCGGCATTGGTGGTTGAATTATTGTTTATGCCTTTCGAGTGGGACGAATGGGGGGTGTTGTTTTGCGGTCGCTCTGGTATTGTTTCGTAGACGTGTTGCTGGAGTTGGTGGTATTTGGGCTGTTCTTGCTCCTGCTGAGTCTGGTGATGGAGTACAGACACTTTGTCACACATCGGCTCGACGAACTCTTGAGGAAAATGAAAGTGCAAATGGGGTGTAGTAGTGGAAATCATCTGCTGCTGCGGCGGCGGTGGAGGAAGCTTCAAAAAATGCAACCCTTTCTGTTGTTTTGACGAGCACGAGTCCCTAATGAATGTTGATGATTGTTGGTGGTGGTAATGTTGATGCTGTTGCTGCTGCTGCTGATGTTTGGTGTATGCCGCTGCTGGTGGCAAATTATTCAAATGAAAGTCATGGTTCTGCGAGTTACCACCACCGCCACCTCCGCCATTACCAGCAATAGCAGCAGTAGAACGCATATCGAACATAGTCTGATTCAACAAGTGTTTCTCGTAAATGTCGTGCAGCAAATTGGTGGCAGTTTTGGAAATTTGATTAAAATTCTGATGTGCCATTGGAATCCGACTACTGGCACCCTCTGCCGAACCATCATGCTGGCTTGTCAAAGAGCCAGGATGGTGGCAGCCATGTACTCCGGGTGCATTCGAATGTGTGGCAGACATTGTTCGATGCTGGTTCTGATGATTGTTCTGGTGGTGAAGGCCAGCACCAGGTGGCAATGGTCGGAAGGGCTGCGGAATCGGTACCGCAATTGATTGCTTTCCACCAGACATCATGGAAGTTGTGCTGCCTTCATACCAGCATCGTATTTTCGATCTGCCATTATTGTCTGACGCACCAGAACTACTGGTGGCAGGACCATTGCCAGGGGCCAAATCAAAGACGGAACTATTTGCATGGTTTGTCCGGAATGTCGAACCAGGAGGCAAAAGCACTGCTGTTAAATTCGACGAGTATTTCGTCGTTGTTGATGGAGCTGTAGAAGCTTGGCGAGCAGCAATAATGCCAACACCGGAAGATGATGACGATGATTGTTGCCTGCTGCTGTGTGGATGGTGACGATGATGCAGTTGTAATCCGTCCCGTTTAATTGCCGAACTGCCTGCGTGCCGAGGTCGGTGAACAGATGCCTGCAAAGATATACAAAATATTCAAATAAAATTCTCGCATATAAAATATGTATGTAGTTGTTATTGTTTGTTTGTTCCGTTTTGGCAATAAAATTCTTGAGATTCATATTTTTATGTGAGGAAGTGATTTATAAACGACAGAGTGTCTTTACTTTATAGAAGGGGATCTTCATGTGTCCATCAAACCACTTAACTTTTATTACCATTTGGCAGATGGGACATGTGCCTGTGTATCAATGTATCTATAATGTTGTGTTAATTTAAAAGTTATGACAGCTATATTATTTTAATTGTTAATTGATATAGACTCGAAATTTTAGTGCCGAAATAAAACTTTAAAAAGTGCATTTTAAAAATGTGACTTACGAAAACGGGAGCTGCTGCTTGGGAGGAATCATCACTGGCCCTGAAATAAAAAGCAATTATTACAAAAATAACTATAAATTTTCAATTAAACTTAACATTAAAAATGAATTAATGACTCATTCTATTTAAGAGAAGTAATAAAAGATTTATTACAATTTTCGGTTGATAATTGATTGTAAAATTTTACTAAAGGTTTTGAGCATTTAAAACCACCGTTGAGAGTTTTTTTTCGAATAAACTATCTACATTTGATGGCTCCTCAAACAAAAGTCACACAAATGTTTGATTAAAATATAATTTTGATTAGATGTAGACAGATTGTTACTCATACGACATCAAACGTAAACAACTTGGTCGTCTATTCTGGCATTAATTTAAGAAGCCAGTAGAGAAGTAGAGAATCTTAAGGCTGAAAAACTATAAAAATACAATGGCGCATAATTTCAAGCAACCTATTATTAAGGTCTTAACACGATACTACTTAACAATTTACTTTAAACATAGTAGTCTACTTATGGGGTTTTCTTTTTTAGTAACAAAAATTAATGTTGATCCCCTTCAAATTTGCCAAAACAAAGATTTTTACAATTAAATCTTTCCAATGGGCAAAAAAATCAATTTATTTTTTGATCGGAAATCAATTTTGCAGATCTGTATTTTTCGGCAGATACCATAACACCATCAGAACAATTGACAGGCGTCATTTTGGTAACATTTTGTTTTCTGTAATTATGTGAATAGTGAAATAAGGTCTTGAAAACACACATACATTTTTAAAAAATAATAGGAATTGTGTATTAACAATTGTGTAATCCTCCAAATTAATTTCGGCATTTTTGCAAAAAAAAAAAAACTTGAATGAAGAAACAATTTTCGAGTCATTTGCCATCCGATACCTTTACTGGAAGACACGAATATACACCAATACCGTGATAACAAAAAAATCAACGTATACAATTTTCCGATCAAAATCTGAAATGACCAAAAGAAAACCCCATAACTTTTCATAAATTTTAAACCTTTTGTTAACTGTAGTAAAATACCACAAGTAGGTAGCAGAACATTTGTAGGGTTTGAATTTTGATGAACACAATAATTATTCTTTTTATGGGTTATAAATTAATTAAGTATATGTTGATGGAAACCCAAATAAATAAAATATTATAAATAAATATTCGATGTTTATATTTTCATCATTTTAACTTCATTATTTACCAAAAACAAAATAAGTTGTGCACTGGCAGAACTCGAACCTGAGCCCCTCGGGTCAATGTATGATATGACTGGTGTTTTTTTATAGACGCGTGGTTTTCAATCTGACAATACTTTTTGACAGCTGTCACTTGATTTATGCTCAATTTGGTTTGCCATTTCATAAAAAACAGACTTATGCCGGATTTACACAACTGCCAAACTGGCAGTATTACTGTCAAAATCTTTGCATAATATATTTGTCGTGTAAATGGTCGAAAATGTGGCAGTATATTTGCCATTAAAAAACTGCCAGCCAGAATTTTCGTTAAGTTGTGGCATTATACTGACATCGTGTAAATTCAGTACTGACAACAATTTTCAAATAATGACAATTTGCAATAAGGAATGAACTTGTTCATTCTTTACTGCCAATGTTGGCAGTATTTTTATCTGTCATTATTTTAGCTTCGTCTAAGCGAATGTCGTGAATTAAATTAATGACAGCAGTATTTTGGCAGTAAATACTGCAAACTTGGCAGTCGTGTAAATCCGGCATTAATCCCAACAACATTTCCAAATCGTGCATTTTCATTTCGTTGGTAAGGTGAAATTTTTGGTCGCTCAATGTGAAAACCTTGCTTATGAGGTTTAAAGCCGTGTTAATGATAATGTGCTTGGCTTGGTTGAAAAGAAAATTTAGTAATCTTTCTGATGCTGTATGTTTTTGGTACCAGTCAAACATGAGAACGTTGTTGCATCGAATAACATTGAAATCAAATTGGATCTTTGGATAGAGTCCGTTTAGAAATGAAAATCTTCAAAGTCCTGAAAGACAATGGATTTCCTGACTCCGTTAATTTGTGGTCTAATACAAAAACAGAAAAACAAAACTACATCGAATTTAAACGCGAATCGTATGCCTGGATACTAGAAAAGTGTTGTTTATGTTTCTGGACTAACGGAAAACTTCAAAAATATTATCGGGAAGAAAGCTGAAAATGTACTTTTCGCTTATAAATCAAACAACACACTTGGTAATCTTTTTTCGAAACTTAAAGTCAAACCTGACATAGACAAAGCCACCAATGTGGTATACAAAATCAACTGCAAAGGCAAATCTGATGATAATTGTAATTTATGTTATATTGGTACAACTAAACAATTCCTTCGCCAACGGATGTCCAACCCTAAATCGGATATTAAATTAAATAACCTAGGAAAGACTGCATTGGCCAGCCACATTATTGCCATTCTCCAGACTGAGCGACACCCGTCTAAGCGATATACACTCGAAACGCTACACATCATCCACAACAGCAACAACATGAATCGAAAATTGACACACAAAACATATCCGCTGTCTACTGCTCTTTAATCTCTGACCAAACGTCATACAATAATTGTAATGTTTAATATTTACATTAAGTTAGACTAATCTTCAGTTTGAAGTGTATAAAATTTAATCTAAAATGTTCCAATTAATTTAATGTAAAGCTAATTTTTTGTTCGTACATTTTTGTATCTTTTTTTACTCAACGTAAGTTTATTGTGGATTGTTGATTTTAAAATTGTTACATTTCTAATTATTTATGTTTTATATGTAATAAAGTTCCCCTGAAGAAGGCAGCAACCTCTGCCGAAACGTCGGGAAAGCTAATGCTAAATTAATTGTTTCATTGACACATCCATTGTGACCACAAAAGCCAACACAAATAAGATTTTAATCTTATACACAACCAGTTAACATAAAATAATATTCGTTTTATTTCTTCTTGAAAACCACACATCTAAAAAATAACACCTGTTACTATCGGATGCCATATGTCACAGTACACATAATAAAGGTAATATATTCCGGTTTTCATTTTCGTTCAAGTTCGCGCATGTGGCAAAGCTCAGAGACAATCGTGTCACATTTGGCATGCGCATAGGATTAGACATGGGCCAAACTGCGAGTTGCAATATCTGTTACTGCTACTTTTAAATAATAATTATAAATTCCTGTTACTGATATAACAATTATGGAACAAAAATTGTCAGTGAAATAACAATTTTAATAACATATTTTCCTCTATAATTTTAAAATTAATTATGCATCAAAATTATTGATTAAAATACAAATTAAGAAATTTCAAATGTTATTTTAATAACAGTTATTTTTGATCTACTGTTACCTCTTACTGAACACATCTTACTTAAATATTGACCCATCCCTATTTGTATGTAAAAATGCCAAGTCTCCGAGACATTTCGCAAAATATGACAACCGAATTTTTGAATTATGACAACCGAATTTTGTAAACATGCGCAATATATTACCTTATTATGTGTACTGTGGCCATATGTATTTAGTACGATACAAAAAAAAGAAAGCATCCGTTTGGCGATTTTAATTTTAGTGAAATTTTAAGAATATAGTATTATACTCTTTTTAACCATACTAAAAATGATTTAACATATTACTTAATTGTTTAAAATCTTGCGCCAATCTCTTTAATTGAAAGTATCTATAAGATTGATGCTAATCAATGGACCACTGTGTACGTCATATTGCAAACACAAATATAGGAACTTGTATGTATCTATCTAACTTGCTCCTCAGCACTTGGATTACCGTTAATCTATGTGTTCAAAAAAAAACATAATATCCAAAATGTCTTATAACCAACTGAAAGTACATTATTGTCTGACATTACTTCAAGGCGAGCTGGCCATCCAGAAAAAAAGGAAAAATATTTGAAGTAATGGTCAGATTTTGGCATTAGGTAATGACGTGTCAAAAATTACATAATATTGACTATATGGCCATATTCAGAAGAGTTAGATGACTCCATATGGATCCAACGCAAATAATGTTCACAGTAGAAGTATGTATAACTTCAATTTTAGTTTAAAATTTGGTTAAAGTTTTAATTAGGGTTCATAGTTTCGTTTAAACTTTGAACTGAGTTAAATCTATATAGTTAAAATTCAACGGCAGTATTCTGCCACTTTTTATTTTTGTTTAGTGTCACACGTCGCAAATGTAGTTACTTTGAAGTTTGAAATAAAAAAAAACTTCCACGATTGTGCATAACAAAAAAAAAATTGTATGTTGTTTGGCGTGTTGTTTGATTCAGAGAAAGAAGGAAATACCAAAGATGTTATTATTTAGAAACTGAAATTCGCATGAAAAAGTAAAAGAAAAATGTAATTTTTGAGTAGTTGTAACATACAAAAATGGCGCCTGAGCAAAGAGTACAAAAGTATATAATTTAGTTTTCTATTCATTCAACGAAAATAATCGCTCCCTCGGGGCCTGTTTTCACGTTCTTTTTTACCAAAATTATCGACTTTTTTTTGATCCTGGATCAAATAACGGATCTGGATCTCAGAGAGGGATTTACATTTGAAACACGCTTTTGAAGCACACACTCCAAAATAAAGCTAAATAAGCTGAAACGTCAAATGGTTTTGTTTACTCTTCATAATTAACAAAAACAAATACGAACTCATATAATTAAAAAAAAGATTTTGCGTTCTATTTGTCAAGAAAAATCCGAAATCCCTGATAAAAATCCCTATTGCCAAATAGAAAACGACATAAGTTCAGTCTTGCCTCATAACTGCTACGTACTGTTACATTACTTCAAATAATGTTTGTCGAAATATGTTCAGTTGAACTATAGTTCGCAAACTGAAGCGGTGATGATGGCAATGGCGGTGCCGATTGCATTGGTCGAACGGTATAAATCAAAAACCTGTTCACATCAATATATTCAGCGATACATATTAGAGCGAGCAAGCTGTCAAAAAACAATAAAACATTTTAAAAATTGAAGCAAAACTTATTTTTTTGCTTTTATTTTTCCAATTGCTGATTCCGTAAGTATCAATCAGAATATTTTTACAAAACTAGATTTTAGTAGACAACTTTTGCCATTTAGTTGTATAAAACTCCGACTAAAAACTGTTTTTTATCGTTATTTGATTCAAAAATAAGCCAAGGAAAAATAAATTTTACAAAAATATAAACCTCTTTGTTTGATAGTTGCCACATGGCGGACAAATCGTGCATGCAGCGTTTAATAAAAGTCGCGGGCTGTACGGAGCAGTGAAACGAATTCGCAATTCACATATGGATTTACATGGTCAGCATCCACATTGTGTTTGTGAACGCTAACGCCACCGCTTCAGTTTTTGCGAGGCTTTTAACCGTTCACTGTTTTACGTTCAATGATTTCTTCACAAATCTCAATATTGTAATTATCTTTTACGGAAAATAACTTGACTGGACAAACAGTTGGAAAATTTTGATACAATAATGCACGTTATTTCTCGACGAGCTTCCAGTCACTTTCCAATAATTTACTTAATTGGAAAGCAATTTAATGACAGCTGGCCAATCAGAGATAAGATTCTTGCCCTACTTTCAGGCCGAAATCCAATTGTCAGATGTCTGAACACGTTTAAACACACAGTTTTTGTATTTAGTATTATTAGACTGTAATAGCATTTTTCATTTGTTAATCCGGAAGAAACTATCCGAAATCTTCGATTCAAAATGCGAAACTTTTTTTTTTTGAAATTGTCATGCAACGTCAGATTCATATCAACCAAAGGGTAATATCAGATCAAACCAATTACTACACAAATTTTAATTTAAATATTAAATAATGAAGTTAAATGAGGCTTTACATGTATCTTCATCTTCATCTGCATCGACGTCTGCAAAAAAAGAGGAAATAAAATAAAAAACTCATACTTGTGCGATAGAGAACGAAGATCAAAATGGAGACCATCTCTATGTATGAAGATTATAGGAAGTATGAATCTGAAGATTGCAGATTATAGTGAAGATGAACATGTTTGTCTTCATTATAGCATTTTCATCTGCACCATAATTTGTTCCGTTCAGATAACGAATTTTTAAGTTTATTTTACCATTTCAGCTCAGTTTGCTTAAAAACAACAAAAAAAAGCGAAAATTATCTTCTCAAAACTACATAACTGAACGCTAAGAACATGTGAGTGTGAGATGTGTCAAGAAAGTTATAGCAGAGTTTGAGTAAGTTAGTGTGTACCCTTCTTCAAGTCTGCAGATACAGATCCATGTAAAGCCTCCTTAAATTTCCTCAAATTAAAATTTAAAATATGGCCTATACCTCTTTAACGTTAAAGTATACCATTCGTCGTTGGAAATTATCAAAATGATGACTCCCATTTTAAAACTCATTTCTGGAGTCGACAACCATTTTAAAACTGTTTAAAATGTTGTCCCATTATTATCTTTTAAATCTTTATTACGTATCTAAGTTGTTTCGTAAAACTTTTCGCTAGGCATATGACTATAGGCTTTTTCATCTTTTGCTATAATTTTGGTTGTGACCCCAGACACATGCCTATGTATAACAGTTCTGTTTATAAATTTACAGTTTATGTGCCCCCAAAGTGTCAATAGGGTATTTAACTTCTGGAACTTAGTTGTTTGATGGATGTAGCCCACCAATTGAATATTTAACACTTTTAATCGCGAATAACTGATAAGAAGTTGGTATAACTGTTATAAATTGGCATTTATTTAGTCTCGTCCTATAATTTTACTATAAATTGTGTACATATAAAGCAGTGTACGCGCTGCCTAATACAAATCAGAGACAGGAACCATACTTCAGTCCAAATCACAGACAGACACCGCTTTCCGCTACCACAGCTTCTCAAATAGTGTGGAATAGAAATGGGTTGAATGCTCAGAAATTCCAAAACATTACAATCGTGAGCCTTTGATAAATTACAAAAAATGATTCTCATCTAAGCTCATTTGGTACAAATTATTCCCTAGATGGAGCCATGATTTAGAAAAGGTTTTTGTATTTGCTATATGAAAAATAGTTTGAGAAACTCACCCATCGTCCGGTGGGTCGACTCGAATTACTTTCAAATTCAAATTTGACGGTCGTCTCCGAGGAATTCGATTCGTTTTCGGTTTATTATTCTCAGGCATTTTATTGCCACTGCATTTCCTGAAAATAAACGAAAAGAAAAATAAACATTAGTTTTTCGCAATATGTCAGAAGAAGCTGCTTAAAGGAAAACCCACTCATCATTTACAGTGTAAATAAAAGCGGTATATGCTTCTATCCCGAGACAGACCACTGGCTCCCTAAAAACAAAAGCAAATCTGACCCTAGTCACCTGAAACTGCATACAAAGACTAAATATGAAGTCCATTAGCCGGATATCAAAAGGGTAAATAGCCAGATAGATAAGGAAAAATCACACATAAAAAGAAAATGATGAATGTGAATGCGAGAAGGCAAATTATCCTTCATGCCTATCTACACACATTTTTCAGTTTATCAACTCGGCGACAATTGGCAAGGAGGAAGTTGACAATTTCATTTTGCAAAGAAGGCACAGGCGGTTGCATCAACGCCCCATCCAATTCATTCTTTTAATATTTGAAACGGCAATAAAAAAACCTTGGATGCATTCCCTGGACAAAAAAAAATAAAAAAAAATCCACATCCCTCGCTTTGAAGATTGACGACATGGCAAAGTGGTAACGGCGCAACGATACGAGATATAGGGAATGATAAGGGGATGCTAGATAGAGGTGGTGAATCCTTGTATTCATTTGCACGACAACGACGATGATGAGTGTGTTCAGTGTTATGTTGGATTGGATTTGTGTAGGATTGAAATTGCATCGTGTTTGACATAACGAATTGTTCAGTTCACTAAGAGCAAAAGGACGATGAGTCATTTTGTTGATGTTTTGTTTGGGTCGAGCGGGCGATAAGGGTGGCGAGGCGATGAGCTTTATAGCTTCAGCCTGCGATTGCATAGTTTAATTCCAATTCTGTTGCTGCACTTATTTTGTATGCGCTCTCTCTCTTGGGGCTTATGACATATTTTCTGAGTGCTTGATGTCTGTAACTTGGTGAACCTTTGCATGCGAATTTCTATTTCGGGATTTTTTTGTTTTCGTTTTTTTATTTTAATTTCATGCCATGAACCGTTTGTCGATTGTTATCGGCCGAATTGCTTTCAAAGGACATTTAACATGTCTCTGTCACGAGAGGGTTAACAAGAAAAAAAAATAAGGGCGAGTTCGCCTATCTATTTTGTTTAGTTTTCCTGTGTTTGGGTGGGTGTGTGTAGTGTATCCTTGTGCATGTCGGACATTTGTCGGAATATAAAGGGATAGGTTCCTGTGAATTTATATGAGGGATAACTATTTTCGAGGACACTTTCTGTTTTGAACACAGAGGACCTGCCTTCGCATCAATTAAGCGGTGATTTGGGGCTTGTTGCAATTGATTGCTGGGTTGTGGAATTCACTCTAAGGACACAATTGAAAATGCTGCTTCGGACACAGGTAACAGTGAAGGTATGTCGTGCATTTATTTTTAAATTCAAAGTTGATGTTTTTTTCGTTTTGTTTTGTTTGAATTTTTTTTTAATGGAGTCAAGTGAACAGCACTAATTGAAGGTTTTTTTGCCAAATGATATAAGATAGAAAAGTACGTATACGTACATATATATTAAAAGGTATATAGCAATTTTTTTTTAATTTTGAGACCTATTCTCGAGAGTATTGATGATTCAAAATTTTTTGGTGTAAAAAGTTTTTTTAAAAAAAATTTTGGGGATTGAGAATTCTTGAAAATTAGTTTTCGTCATACTCGTAGCTATCGATCTGTGCGCACCTTAGTTTTGTATTTGTGTTTGTGTTTGATGGTAGACAGCACTGGATAGTACTAAAATACTGCATGGAGACATCTTTGTCAATGTTGTTACTATTCGCAAAGACATAGTCTGATGTGTATTACTATACCACAGCTCGTAAATTTGCTCTCCTTTTTTTGCATAATACAGTTCACATTCACTTACGACACAAAATATCATATTAATAAGCAAATTGATTTCTTGAAGGCCAGAAATATACAATTTAACTGCTTCACAGGTTGTGAACTGTAGAACTAACCGTGATAAATGTACACAACTTAAAAGTGGAAGTGGAAGTGGAAGAGAGGAACACGAAAAGCCTAAAATAAAACTTCGAGCTGGTGAAAACATGTGACCCGAAGAAAATTTATACTTAGGCGCCTATCATGAACCAGCGGGTATACTTGGAGCTCCTGCAGTCAACTAACATAGTACAATGCAGGAACTGTCAGCAATTCCGATACAAACTGTGGTCGGCAGTACGTGTGCGTAAAGTTTAAAGGACCAGGACAGCGTAGGTGCAAGGAGAACACGATGCTTCATTTTTGGTGCACCAACTGACAAAGGAGTGACATCGAGGTAGATTTAATGATTGCCAAATACGTAAGCGGGCAGAAAATATCACTTCCTCGAGAACATGCAAAACCTCTACTCCCATGGAAAAGACATAGAAAGCATATGGGAATTATCCATTAGCGTAAGCTAAGCACAACCAACAGCAATTACCAGGCAGCATGGAGTTAAGCTTGAGTACGTCAACAATAAGTTCCGAATTTCGACATGGTGCTTTAAAAAACATCAAAAAAATAATGGGATTGAAATCTCAAGTGCCGAAAATATTGTGGCCAGCAATGGCAAGCAACAACTGCACACAGCAAAGTTGAAGCATTTTCTGCTCACCTCGATGGAATTTTACACCCCATCCATCTGATGATCCAGTCTTTCTTGATGAAGTTAAGACATCGATACAATATATATTGACGCTTAACCTGGATAGCACCATGTTTAATGACACCAATCCTGCCAGCAACCCAGTTGGCTGTCTTAGACTAAGCCCCCAAAAAAGATAGCAGAGGTAAACAGGCAACCAAAAAAGTTGGTTGCTCCAAATGGGTTATCCAACTTCGTCTTCTTTAATACCTGTGTCACTAACAGTTACTTTCCCCAAACATTAAAAAATTCTAGAATGGTATCAAATCCGAAAAAAGGCGAGCACTCCAAGCCAATATCATTGCTCAGCAATCTAATTAAACTCTTTGAAGACTCTTCATACTCAGGAAACTTGAGCAGCTCTGCAGCTAAAATAGCATCATACTTGAAATTCAGTGCCGCTTTACTGAAAACCACTTCACACTGCACCCACTCCTGAAACTTAAACACGACACCAACAAAGCCCTTAATAATTAAGTTAACATAAGATGCTTTTTAAATTTATTTTGAAAAAGCATTCGACAGTGTATGTAGGGATAGCAGCCCATATCCATTAACTACACCCTCAATAACTAAAATGATTTTGGCCTTTTCCCCTTCTATGAACTTCTTGGTCCCGACAGGTACTCCGACTCCCAAATCAGCAGTGAAGAACATCACACCTGGAGTTGCGCACGGCTCTACAATAGAACCTCTTCATTCGTCTTCTCTTGGGCCGTGTCAGACCCTCTGGAAAGCAATTAATCAAGTGTATGCATTATTGGCACGAAATTTCATCCAGCAGTAAGAAGGGGTTTGCAGTAGAAAAAAAATTAAGTAAAAGTATGTGAGATCGAGCCCGACAATTTCTTGCTATACACTTCCCCATCAGTGGTAAGTCGTCTAGACTCCAATCTAATTAATAGTGACTTTTGGTAATCAGGACCGTACTTACTAGAACGGGCTGTTATACAGGAGCGAATTGGCTGCTTAATTTTTCTCCTGATTCGGATGACAATAGGGGCCTTAACGTATGTATTTTTGCTCAAACACAACAACATGATCTTATTGGAGAACTTCCTTTATTGAACACCACGAGTTCCCAAGAAGCCTCACCGTTATGAGCCCTTCCCGATCCTCATAGCCAACTGCTATGACTAGTGGTGGGTCAATAAGTCCGTGAAAATTAACCCAAATTGTGTCGTAACCTTATTTTTATATTTTTTTTAAATATTTAAAAGAACGCCCCCAAAATTTCAGACAGATCTGTCAAAAGTTTTGTTGTGACAGAGCAATTTTATATAGATGCCTACCAGCATTTTCGTTAAAATAAAAAAAGGGAACTAAAAAACTATGGCGCAAACCAAACAAATGTTATAGGGCACTCCACCATTGATTGGAATCATTTCCCACTGGCTTACTCAATTTCGGTATGGTCGAGTGACGCCGAACGTTCTGGTCGTTCAAGATCGGCAAGTGAAAGTGCGAGAGCTTAAAGATGCATAGGCAATAGGCTTATCCCATCGTTCAATGATTTCAATTTTATATATTGACACCAAACGCATTCGTTTGACAAGTTTAAAGGTATGTTTGCTGATGTTAGAGAAAACTTTCGACTCGGCCTAGATTTACAACAGCAAACCAGGAACCAAAGAAACTTAAAAACAAAGGACTTATCCTGACTGGTGAATCCAAGCCGATGAAGGCCAAGATGGGTTTTGTCAGAAGGTCCTGGCAGCGTAATTGCAAAATGCATGAGGTATACTACGAACTCTTCCCTCATCCAACATATTCCCCAGATTTAGCCCCTGCGACTATTTCTTGTTTCCAAACATATGAAGAAATGGCTCGGAGGTAAGAGATTTGGGTCGAACGATGATGTCATCGCTGAAACAAACGCTTAATTTGATGGGCTCGTGAAATCGTATTATTTGGAGGGCATCAATAAATTGAAGAAACATTTGATGAAGGGCATCGAAGTAAAAGGAGACTATGGGGAAAACAGGAAAGATCGCTTAGCAAAATAATAAAAACAAAACATTGGCTGCGATTGGGAAAGTGTACCAATGTCTGCGTTGGCCTGGACTCCAAGTGTAAGCACCAGTCGCCCGAAATTGTCCCATGGTATTCCGGACAATGATGTTCCGATGCACATCAATTATCCGATCGATTCCAACATTTGGTGCAACTAGTAATTTTGACAACTACAGCCCCAGCCGACGAGTTTTGCGAATTGTGTAATGTTTTCGAAAATAAATTGGAACAATTTACAAAAGTTTTTCTGGAGTGCATCTATTTTTGTTGAAATGTCAAATCAAACTAACCTCAAAATGGAAAACTAACTAGAACCATGAACTAATAACATAAAGACCCGGAACCTCTGCTGTCTTTTGACATTTGCCTACAAGCTGAAACACGCACACAAGTAACTTTTCCGTTCCTCTTCCAATAGACACATAGATAACACAGCCCTAGTAATTGATTTTGTTTTGTTTTTCATTTTCACATCAATTTATGGACAGAGTGCCAAATGTACAAATACAACAATGTAAGCAAATGGGGTTTGGGGGTGAAACGTACGATCTAAGTATGGCTTATTTGTGCCTAGAACTGTCAAATCGGATATCAAAGAAAAGTGTTGCCAATTTAAAGTTCTACACTTTTATTCAAAATAGATATTAGCGGCCTTTAGTCCACAAAATTTGCGTTTCGTCCCGACGATCTCACTTGGACTTATCAGTTGGCTAGTGAGCACCTTATCAATATGCTCTTTTTGTTAAGTTCAGTTCAACTTACAATGATTTTTTGACAAAAAAACAATGTGAACTGTATCCAACTAGATTAAAATTTTAATCATTAAAATTGGAAGCTTTTGTCCTGGGCCAGACATAGTTAATAAGAAGTTTTTTTTTTATATAATACATTTCTATATAAAGGGTTATCCGTTTCGCGGTTTCAAAACTATAAGGCTGGAATTCGACATCTGTCAAACTAAGTTGTTAAACCAATTTTTTTTTCAGTTGAAAGTCTGACATTTACGAAAATGGATCGCTTAACTATCGCACAACGAATAAAAATTGTTAAAACCTACTACCAAAATGGTGGTTCTGCCACAGGCACAAATATTGCTTTAAGAGGAGATTATGGTTTACATAATCGTCCAACTACGCAAGCTATTGGCAAAATTGTGAAGAAATTTGAAGAGACTGGATTGGTTACAGACATTGTAAGGCCTGTGCATCATCGTTTCGCTTGTACCAGTGAAAATATCACTGCTGTAAGTGAAAATGTTGCCGAAGACAAGAATGTGTATGAGATTGAAGCCAGCTCCCCATTCAAAACGTCGTAGATACGTCGAATGGGTGCTTGAACAACAGGCGGTGGACGTCGATTTTTCGAACAAAATTTTCTTCAGCGAGGAAGCACATTTCTCACTCGGTGGGTATGTTAATAAACAAAATTGTCGAGTTTGGGGTTCTGAGAATCCTCAAGTAATTGAAGAGAAGCCATTACATCCACAGAATGTCATTGTTTGGGGCGCTCTTTGGTCCGGAGGTGTGATTGGACCTTACTACTTCGAAAACGACGATGGAACGACTTTCACCGTCAATTTGGAGCGTTATGGGCATAGGATAACCGACTTTGTTTTTGTCTGCTATTGAAGAATACCACTTGGAGAATATGTGGTTCAACAAGAAGGTGCCACATGCCACACAACTTGAGCGAATATGGCTTTATTGTAAGAAACATTTCCTGGCCGCGTAATTTCTTGTCGTGGCGATATCAACTGGCCACCAAGATCATGCGATTTGACACCGCTGGACCTTTTTTTGTGGGGCTACGCGAAAGACCGTGTTTATGCAGATAAACCTTTAAATCTTGAGCACTTGAAAACCAACATTCGTCAAGTTATGGCTGAGATACCGCCCAATATGTGTCGAAAATTACCTCAAAAGAATCGATGCTTGCAACATTTCGCGTTGTGGTCATTTAAATGATGTAGTGTTTCACACATAATGTCAACGTTCAAACTTTATAATAAAAAAGAAATATGATGAAAAAAATATTTTATATGTGTTTTATTTACGTTTACTTTTGAAACCGCAAAATGGATACCCCTTTATAATGCTTCTTCTACTTGGCTGAATAATTTCTGCAGTATATAGAATCATATTATATAAAACAAAAAATAAAAAAAAACAACATGTTCTGCACTTTGTTTTAAAATAAAAAAAACTTACAAGACATTATTATCCTAGTATTTTAGGGGGTGGCAAAATAATCGCGAGTACGTTCCTCGTCAGTTAAAATGGAACACATAAAACAATATATTATATATTATTATAATAACGCTCTATTACAAATTTATATAATTGACAGCACACTGGGTCTATTCTCGTCATTGCTTTTGGCGTAAAAAAAAAATAATAAACTAAAAATATGAAAGCAAATTTGAATGAAAATCTCTCAATTGTATCAGGCGCCCTCTTGTGAACTCTAATTGCTACTACTCATCTACTAGCGCATGCACAAATGTGTACATGAAAGTACTAGATTACTATTTTCATCTACGAGTATTCACGAGTACTTAAAAGTATTGCGCAGCATCATCAGTGGAGATAATTTGATAATTGGCTTAAGTTTTTTTTTTTGTTTAAACAAACTTTTTAATTGAAATTGCCAGATACGATCCGCATAATAGCATGTCATTTCCCACCGGATATCCGCTACAATTCAGATTTTCAATTTTTTTTTTGTTTTATAGTTTTAATGCAAAAAAAGATTAATTTTAATTGAAAAACTCGAAACATAACAATTTGCATCTAACAATGACATGATGGATATGGAGAGGAGCATTTAATCTACACTCGCTCCACTTATACTCTGAGTGTTGCACAAAGTTCTCCACTTAGAAAATAATAAATCCAAAAATCTGCAACAACTATCTATAACAGAGAAAGGATTGGATGGGTGACAAGGATGGATGGGATGGGTGGTTGGAGGGTTTTCGAACAACAAGACCAAAGAAAAATCCATCAAATTCTTATAGAACACTGCAATCGGAATAAGATTTTTTACGGCTTTCCCTTGTTTTGCATTTTTGCGTTGCAGATGAGCGTATCATTGTATCGTGTCGTCGTATCTGAGATCCGCACTTTTATGAGGTTTTCTTCAAATTTATTCAGTATCTCGCTGCATCTAGCTCTTGTTACTATTTTTTGTATTTGCATTTATTTTACTGGAGTTAGTACCTATACGCATCAAATAGAATGAAAGGAAGCGCGCGTTACACCTACCACCCGCTGCCATAGTTTAAGTCCACACGCTCGTTGATGATATAGATACTTAAAAGTCAGCATAGATCCGTTTGGATAATTTATTCGCTCTGTCGTTCTTTTGCGGTGTAGACGTACCTACAGACGGAGCTGGCAATGCATTCTATCTAGAATCTGGAGGATGTTACATGACGTATAGTGAAGCACCGTTGCTCTCTCATGTATATGTAATTTTTATCCCTTGGAAGATGGTGTTTAGTTAATGCAACAACGTTCAGTGCGATTTATCATACTCGTGTGTGGTGCGGGTGGTGCTGAATCCGCACCATTGCTTGGCACCGCACAAATCGTGCCAAATGATGCTTAGAGCTGCATCGCTCCATTTCATGATGACTATGATGGAGGCGGGTCGAATGTCCCTCATCGCAATGTTTCTTGTTTCCATACAGATTCCAAGGCTACGGATGCTATTAAGCAAATTAAATTCTACGGAACAAAAGTTAAGGAAAAAAAGTATATACGAATCCACTGAAGATGCTTTTAGTCTAGCAGAGAAAATAAAATAAAAGAGTGCCCTGTGTACATATAAGTCGCATGCAGTAGCTCATTTACCTTTTTACTTAAGAATATTGAAGAAAACATAAAAAATACCTAAATATTATTTGTTGGTTTTGTGGACTGTATGGATTAAAGTTAAATTGAAGATGTTTATGACCTGTAGTCCAAAATCCAAAAGTTTTACTTATAACCTTGTTTTTAAAGTAAAACTTTATTTGCGGAGTTGCTTTGAGGGTAAAACATTTCAATGAAGCTATCAGTGACATGTTAAACCGACCTGTTTTCTGTCAAAAACTGACAGACAAACTGTTAGCGACAGATTTTTCTTTTAACTGTCTTAAAAACTTTACCCATCAATAAATATTTTTTTAAAAAATTGTATACCGAAAAAGAAACACAAAATTAAAGTAGTCCTTTTTAAAATAAATTCAACGAAGAACAACCACTTAAACCAAGAAACATTTTCGCTTACAAGAAATCACCAACTTAAATTCATAAATACTTTATTCTACATAACACGTTTAACCTGTTTTATAACTTAATTAGAATTTTATACTACATTTTTACCGAACGTAAATCTCTTGTCGATTTACTAAATCTGAAATAGTGTTTTATTGCTCGAAAAGTAGATTACTTTTGACAGCACTATTTACAATGCAAATGGTGTTACATTTTCTTTTATGATGTAGAAGTGAGACAGGCAGCTTGTTTTGTGTCAACATAAGGGCAAAATTTACTTTCCCGATGAATGTATTCATTTCGATATTGAAAAAAATAAGGTAGTTCGACTTGTGCATCTATATTGGCACCATAAAGATTTAAATGAGATTTATTTTAAATCTTCATATGGGCAGATTTAATTTACATGGTAAACCTTGTAGACTTAGACTAAATTTACTCAAATATCGGTTAAGTGGTCAGTGAAAAAGAAGTATTACAATCGATCTACATATGCACTTAAAATTAATAAATAAATTTTCCTAAAAAAAAAACACAAAATAAACAAAACAGTCTTGCTGACAAGCGCTGACAAGTTAAAATAGCATTGCCATGCACTTGGAAGAATTCACTGTTCTTAAACAAAGTGGATGCGATCAGAAAACGATACTTGAGTGTGACGAGATCTCATCGTTTTTCTTAAATTAGTGTCAAACTATGACAAGGATATACATAATAAAGCTTTTTATGTCATCACATCACGTTAATTAAATTAAACACACCAAAAACATAAATGTTAAAAAAGTAGCTAAGTTCTTCTGTATACAAAATCCTTTGCGTAACAAGTCAGCCGTGAAAAGTAGTGCGATCTAAAAGTACGCCAAGTTCTAAGTTTATTAATATTAAATATCAAATATTTTAAGTATGGAAGAACAGCTAAATTATCAGAGAAATTTGTTATTTAGTTATTTGATTACTGGCTTAAATTGTTTTGGTTCACTTGGCAAGTTTTCTTTTATTATAACTAATTATTCAATTTTGAAATGAAAATTTGCCAAGTAAACCAACACAATTTAAGTCAGTAATCATTAAATAACAGATTTCTCTGATAATTTTGAGGTTCTTCCATATTACTCTACTTAAAATATTTGATATTTAACATTAATAAACTTAGAACTTGGCGTACTTTTAGATCTCACTACTTTTCACGGCTGACTTGTTACGCAAAGGTTTTTGTATACAGAAGAACTTGGCTACTTTCTTAACATTTATGTTTTTGGTGTGGTTTAACTACTTTTTGCAAAGATTATTTTTATTATTTTATATTTACGCCTCATAAGGTAACTTAAGTTTTTAATGTATGCCTTTTGTATGTACTACAAATGCTACCCTTTACCAATTTTCATTAGTTAGAAGTGATCTATTGAAACAGTTATAATTGATAAGAAGTGGGTGGATGAAACGCATGAAAAATTTCATAATTTCAACTTTTTCTTTATATACATCTGAAAGCTGACTGCTCTAACAAACATACAAATGGGTGTTTATCGTTTTCCTATCGCTCTACTAAATTTCATCATTCTACTACAATCAGTAGTTCTCTACATCTACATAGTTGATATCAATTCTATCCAAATGGGAGGCTGCCACGCCCCTGAATGTAAAATCTCAAATTTTAAAATTTGGTCTTTGCCTGAACTTTGAGCCCTATCGCTGTGACAAGTTTCATCGTTCCACGCCGGGCACAAGTCCTCCAGATAATTTATATCGATTCTATGAAAATGGGCGGGTACCACGCCCCCTGAATGGAAAATCTTGAATTTTCGATTTTTGAAATTTGATAAGTTGGCTAAGCCTGGTGAGCTTAGCAAATTCTGAGAGTTTGAAGTTTCTGACTTTATTGTTACTGAAGTTAGAGGTGGGTAGGAACTCGCCTGAGTTTGTTCCTGTAAAAAGGGTGTAGTTCTAGAACTTGGCTGGGCACTACCATGCCCTTTGATATAGACTGAAAATCAATAAGCTTCAATATTATTTTCTTAATTCTCGACGTTAAAAGTTTCCTCAATTAAATTGGAGAATGGTTTTATAATTAGAAAACGCTTACAGTGAATTATGTAACGCTCTCGTCTCCTTTTGTTCTACATTGTGGGTCATTCTCTTCTTAAGTCTCGTCCCGATTTCGGAGATTTTACTGATGTAAATCGGTGAGATTAAATTTTTGAGTTGAAATCGGTGAGAATACTTAATTTAAGGCCCACAAACGCAAGAATACAAAAGTTTTACTTCTAGCAAGTGATTGTTTTCAAAAAATAACAATTCTGTTGAAACTCTTTAACAGATAAGCATATTAGTATATATATGGAGGTCTTACAGTGACATGCACATGAACATGTCTAAACTTCCTTATTATTTTTTCCACAGCTGAATCCAAGCAAATCTTTTCTTGGCACGTATTAATGCCTGGTGTGTCAGTTTCATACAACAATTGTCATTAAAATTTGGCCACTTCAAATTCACTTTACTGCAAAATTACCTGCGCAAAATTCTGACATAGAAACTAGCGCCACCGTTTTAAAAATATTCAAAACGCTGCACTTATCAGTAAACAATATCCGACATTTTTTAAATTTCATCCATGGAATTGTGTGACATCTATGATTTGCACTTATTTATTTTCAGTCAGCTTACACGTTATTACACGGCGCGTGTTTAGCCTTGCGTGAATAAACTGCAAGAGTGAAAGAAAGATCGAAAAGATGAAACAGAAATAATTCTATCTGAACACGCACGGGTAGGATTTTCCCTGCGTGTTTTTGACGTTGCTCTTTCTACTTTTTCTTTCTTTTTCGGATTTGCTTTATTAATGGTATTATTTTGGCTGACGAATTCAAAGGGTGCAAGAAATTTACTTCTGAGGTCATTTTTAATTACTAAATGCACCCCATAATCCTACGATAAGTGTAAAAGAGAATATCAGGAAGATCTTTAAATACTATGTTCACACCAAAGCGAAATCTGAGATTTTCAAATTGGTGTGTTCACCCCGCCAAATTTACGATTTAGTCTCACAAAAGCTCAAGCAATAACCATTTTTTTTTTTTTTTAATCCATCAACCCAAGACACGCACTCATGAGTGCTTGTCTTGTATTACTCCAAGTTCAAATGTCAAATAAAAAGTCATACCATCTCTTTTTAACTCATTAGCGTTAGATTGAAAGAGCACAAAAAAGGCTTTTAACTTAAGTATGATGACATTTAAAATGGACTCGTTCGCCATGATTGGCCCGCATCGGTAATGAGATTACATTGCGATTTCAACGAAATCTCGCATTTCGAAATGTCAAAATTTGTATGGTGAAATGTGAAGATTTTGACTGAAGTCAACGAAATCAGAGATTTCGCTTCGGTGGAAACATATATAATAAGCCAATTTCGTTTAAATCCATAATTTTCATCAGTCCAAGTGTCAACGGTGTCAGCATTTCCTTGTCTTTTTAGAGATCTATTACTAATTTCACTACAAACCAGCAGAGTACTAGGCGAATCAAACGATTGAAAGCAAAAATGAATCTTTTCCCAATGAAATCTCGATATCAATATTTTTTTATAATTCAAATATTCTACCTTCAAAGGGCATTAGGCATCTTCTCAACGCAGTTGATATCATAATATAGGAAGCGAAAACTAGCAACAAAAAAACTGAGGACTAGGATTCCCATCGTAGCGTTGAATCGGAACTCCTCTCGTGACTCATTAGAAGAAGTCACTAAAAAGAGAGCTTCCGTTTTGATGCCTATAGCATCAACCATCATTAGCGTATAACTTTTCCATTCCAAGTTCCCTTCATTTATACTATAGAATATGAGAATACCTGCCATAGGCAGAAATAGAGAGTAAGAACAATGTGATTGTTCACTCAGGCAGAACCGTTAAAGACTTTTAAGGTAATCCTGCGACAGATTCAAGAGCCGTTAATAGTATTTAACTGTGCCAAGGAAGTAGCATTTAAGTCAGCATAATGCCAACAGTCAATAATCATTATCTCTCGACTGGCCAAGCTGCCGGGCAACATTATAGCAGCATGACAGGTGCGCGGTGGTGGCTGGATCCTGGTGGCAATGGAGATTGCAGTTTGCAGTCAGTATAATGATAAGTTGAGAATAATTTTCTTTATTTCCTTCTTGGATGAAGTTGTGAATTGCGACTGAACTGAAGGACGACAAGTAGAAGCAATTGACATTTTTATTAGATTTTTTTTTGCGCGCCTTATTATTATTTAACTTGGTGGACTTCAAGAATGAATGAGCTTCGTCTGGAAAAGGATATGAGTGTTTTTGGTGATTCTATGACATGACGATGAATTTTTTTTATACCTGTCTGGGATTTTTTACTTTAAACTTCTAAAGAAAAGTAATGAATGAGTTTTTTTTTTTCATTTACGTTTCAAAATTAATTAGTGACATTTTTATTTGTACAGCTTCTATTCATTATATACATAAGTGAAAAGTTTCAGAACATTATTTAACGATGTTGGTTGGCCTTCTCTTCCTTCCTGAAAAATTAGTTATTTCTTTTTTGCAGGGAGATGCCTTTTTTTTGCACGATATTTGGTCACAAAGAAGTTTGGCAAAAATAATTTATATCCAAGAGATCTTCAAGCCTGTAAGGACAGAAGCGGTAAGTATTGTTTTGGTGTAAATCAAAAAATGTTTAGATATAACTTTGCAGTATTGTCCGTCTGTATGTGAGTGTATGTTAAGCTAGAGCCTTCCTTAGACAAATTTGATTTAAATTTGGTCAATACCGTTAAAATTGTTTGTTGGGTTCGTCTAGAATGGATACCTGCCCCGTAGTAATTTTTTTTTTGCTCAAATTTTCTCGAAAGCATCAGAAACGAT
Source organism: Philhelius pedissequus (assembly GCA_910595825.1). Taxonomy (NCBI): domain Eukaryota; kingdom Metazoa; phylum Arthropoda; class Insecta; order Diptera; family Syrphidae; genus Philhelius; species Philhelius pedissequus. Next base: position 333,341,959 of record OU343160.1, read on the forward strand.
TGACGAAATTCAGAATGTTTCATTTTTATTTTATTCATGGGATTTTAAGCGATTTGTTTTGAATTTTTAAATATCTATGGTTTGAGTACAGAAATTCAATTAAAATTAATTTGGAGAAGCTAATTAATAAAGTAAATGGCAAAATTCACCTTCTTTCTCCTAAAAAACATTTCTTTCTCGACATCATATTCTCCAAGGCAGGAAAGTTCAAAACGCAACTTAAGTTGTTGCAATCAACTTTTATCGTTGACAAGTTGGACTACTAGCCTAAAAATGACGTCAGAATATGTTCCAATGTTGCCAAGTCGCATATTTAAACTTTTAAGACTAAACGATTTGACTGTTTTCATTTAGCGTTGAAAATCAAATTGTTTTGAACTTTAAGGACATATTATGCCAGATTTTCTTATTCCTTGTTTTTATTGTTTTTTTTTATATAAAAAATATATTCAGTTCGAAAAAAATTATCCAACGACTAGAAAAAACTTTGACGAAAGATTTACACTTTTTTTTATTGTTCTGCTCCGAAGCAAGGTAATTTGAGAACAACTGGGTTATATTAATTTGTAACAAAATCCAATTGTGAAAAAATGCGATCCACAAATTTCGCTGTGTCAAAAAGTAAGGAGTCCAATCCAAAACGTTTTCCTCAGTATTTGACAGCAAAATGAATGAAGTTTTGCCGTGGAATACGTAGATTTCCTTTTTCGAAACTGGCCTAGCTGGTATTTGTCCCAAAAAATAGTTCGTCGCTCATCTGCCAAAATAAATTGTCAAGTTCTATTGAAGAATCTCTAGCATATCGAGGGACTAAGAAACCTTTAAAAATTTGGAAATTTCACAGTTTTCGTCTAAAGTTTAAACTTTAACCAGGAAAGTTACAGATTTTTCTAAATTCTTACAACTTCTTGAAACCTACATATAAAGAGAAATCTCTATAAAATATAATAAATGTCAACGCATTTGACGTAACACTGACATAAATATTTTACGACTCGTTGAACGCGGACAATCCACTGTCAAAAATGCTTAAATATTAAACCTCTTCTTGAAGTCTGGATCACAAGAGTTTAATATTTTTTAAAGGGCAACTAATTGTTTAAAAGTCCAATTTTATGAGAAAGTTCATATTTCTTAGTGATAAAATTAAGTTATATAGAGGGACTCCTCTAAAAAAAATTCGCAGGTTCATACTTCGTTAAAAATATTAGTAGAAATATACACCATCATATCAACCGAAAAAGAATCAAAACATTGTCTATTATAATATCTATGTATAACCCAAAACTTCCATGTGTGGTCTTTCCCTTCTATTGACATAGCACGACAGAACAATCATTAGTCTCTATTCATTGGTTAATAGCACAAATGATCTTCTAGGCCGCCATTACTAATAATTTGCCTCCCTTGTGGATAAACAATTCACAATTAGAAGTAATAAAATCCCTTTGGCAAAAATGTCCTCAATTTGCAATTCAAAATAGAAAACATAAGACAACAAACAACTGACTGTCTGCTGGCAGCGACAATAATTTTGAATTTTGTTTCACCGTAACTCGCAGGCATATTTTAAAGTTGCCAACATCAACCTAATTCGTTGTAAATACTTATCCGTCATGTATAAATGTTTTAATGACAAAACAAATTACAATGGGTTTGCGTTCGCAGCGCCTTCTACGAACACAGAATAAAATAACAGAGAAGATGGAGGAGAACAATGAGCGGATCCAACTTCATTCAGTTTTTCATGTTATTTGACAGGTATCAACTGTCATTATGAGAGTTCAGTGGTCAGGTATGTTTCATAATTAATATAGAGGACTTTGATCATTCCGAGTCTACTTGGAGACAAAAAATGAAATCGCAACCAAGTTACACCGAAGTTAATAAACATGGACTAGGGTAGGTTTATGACTTATTTTGTGGACTAAGTGCGAAATGTTATTAATAAAACAGAATTTGAGCTATTTGACATTTAAAAACTTAGTTTTTCGCTAAACCACCGAAAACGGGTTTATTGTGGATACTTATTCTAGTGGATTTTGTATGTGGATTTTCGAATTTTAGTCCGCAGACTAACTTTTATTCTATGGTTTAGTTAAGTTATGCACCGAGATTCAGCTATTTCGGCGAGTGAAGTGAGATGACTCGCCAGTCACTGCTGAAATCTCAGGCTAGTAATCTGACATTTCATTTCACTCACTCGCTGCCTTACTTTTAATAGCTGAATCGATTTTTAATCAAATGGCTCATTTCACTCACTCACTGCGTTTTCGAATTAGCTGAATCTCGCCGGTGGGTGCTGGGCTCGCGGTGGAATAAGCATTTTTTTTATTAATAGGGCTGTTAACGACTATTCACATAAGATAGCGCCCCGTGATTGAAGAAATGAACGAATAAATTTGATTTAAAGCAATTTATAAACATGAATTCTACACAAATTCTAAACAAATTGATAAAAATATATTTTATATTAATAAGATAAATTACATTTTAGAAAACAAGTTGGTCGTTGTGAATTGAAATCTGATTGTTACGAACTGTCAAACAAATGAATTTTTCGCGCACGACTAACATGAAAATCAGATATGATCCATTATAAAATGTCATTCGCGGCGAATAAAAAAAATGTTAACGGAATGTCAAATGAAGGAATATTCGTTGGTCGCCCTCATACATAGGAAGTTTCGCAGGGCACGCTTCAATCTTACTTCAAAAAATCGGTTTTTTTTATATAAAAATCGGTTTAAAGAAAATACTTTTCGCAGTTTATAAAAAAAGCAGAAGGAAACCCTGGTCATATGCTCATATCATAAATCTTCTATTCATCAGCAAATAAGATAAATAATTTGTTTTGACTGCATTTCGAACAGAGCGCGGTGCATATTATCTGTCAGAAAGCGTTCATACTGAAGCCCCCCAGGGTCCCTACTAAATGGCTGGTCGGTGTGCTGAATAGTCATATTATTGCATCACATGTCAAAGTCCCCGATGCCGCTACGCCTTACGTTGAAAATATTTTAATTTGTAGACTTAAGTTGCACGCTTTTAATATAAATAGCTAAAGGATAGAGCCCAGTGAGTGTGCATAATTATACGAAAAGCAAAAAAATACATCCTACACGCGATAAGAATTTGAGCGCGTCCAATCTTCTTCTCTCGTCTGATGCACATGCGACTTCGACTACCGAGACTATAATATGAGTATATACCGACACGACACCGGGCGCGAGGTGATTTGATCTCATGTCTGACTTCGGTGTGCAACAAGCTCCATGATTAATTCTAGATGTCTTCAGAGGCGACTGCTAGTGTTGTCATGAAGGCGCCTCTTTCATTCGTACAAAATAGATAGATATGCATGCCCCCAAGCCTTCAACGATATCAACATCAACAGCAATTTCAATTTCAGTCAAGGCGGACTCTTCTTCTTGCAACTATAGTTGATGATCTCTCTGAATGGGTGGTAGTTGTTCTGAGAGTTCTGAAATTTTGTATCTAAACTAATATATCGTCACGCATGCAAAACGATAACCCAAGCTCAATTACAAAAGATTTATTGATTGTTATTGGGCTTTTGAACAGTCGTCATCGATTAAGACCATTAAGATGGAATCTTCTGCGCTTGATGTTCGTTGTCCGGACGGAGTGACATTACTTTTTTACAATGGTGAAGAAGACACATCAGAGATACTTTGATGATGTTGTGTGCGATTGGTATGAGTGAGCGAAATGCAAGGTTAGGATGGATTGATGTCATAAATTGATCTATTTGCAACAGGGCATCTCAAGGAAGATTGATGGCTGTTTTTGCTTGCCGTCTGATATTAATTAAATTGGCACAAATCAGCCATTGTATCGTGAATTTCCTTTTTGTTAAAATTGAGAACAGATGATGTTGTTGCTGGAAATGTTTCCAATTGTATTAATTTATTCTGGCAAATTGGTTTTGATATTAATGACGATATCTATCAAATCAAATAATAAAAATCTATTAAGACCTTTCAAATAAATTGGCGTCTCATAGAAGACAAGCGGAAAAAAATACAATTAGTAGAAATCTATTTTTTTTAAATCAGCTTAGATACAATAAAATATAATACAAAGGGGTGTGACAGAAGTCGGAAACGGTAGAGTTATTTATTATACACATGGTGCTTGACGAACAAGAAAATTTAGTAACAAAATTCCAACCTTTTAGGGATCTTAGGTGGAAATATAGGTACCTACCTAAGCTTAGATTTAAAAAAGTGGGCGTGGTAGGCGGCTGATTTTGAAATCAGAAATAAGTCATATTTTAGGTTTAAGTGCGGCTAATATAAATAATAAATAGATATAATAGATAGCATAAAGATATTCAAATCTCTTAAAGTGCTACATTTGTGAAACGTGGGCGTGGTGGTTGGATCACAAAAATGAAAATGTCTTATTTTAAGTTTTAAGGAGCTCATTTAAAAATAGTCCCACTTCTGCATCAGGTCTCAAGACGGTCATGAAAGAAAAACCCGGTTGTGATGAAGTAATGTCCTCGAATGAAAGGATGTTCTTGTCCGAATTTCGCTACCTGAGTCTTATCTGCGCACATGCCCTTACGGAAGAGAGGGATATTGATACGACACCATCAAGTAAGAATTTTACGAGCTCCTTGCCAAAATTAAGGAGCAATGCTCCAAGTACGACAAGAATGACATAAATACTCCTGGGAGATTTTAATGCCAAGGTTGTAAAAAGAAGACATGACATCTTTGGTAGGACAGCCGGGAAACATAGCTTGTAAGACATCATTTTCGGGAACGGACTCAGGGTTATCGATTTCGCAACGGGAAGAAAAATGGCATAGAGAATTTAGGAAACTGGATTCATAAGCCAACCTCAGATCATCAACGACAAGGAAGGAGGCCCCTTACTGGCGGAATACCAGTCGATGTCAAAACTCAAAATCCTGAAGATATTAAATTTATCAGCAGCTTAAAGGTCATAAAGGCTAATTTGCGTTAAACCAATTGGGTTGATGATCTGCAGTTCTACCCGACTTAAGTACGATAAATATAGTCATCATCAGGCTAATATCGAACAAAGCCGATGGGGCTGACTCTCTGCTCCAACCTGTAAAAAAATATAGTCGGAGGAAAGTATGTGTAACAATTCGAACCTAAGCGACATCTGCCCGATCCACAAAAAATGCAACGGCCTCTCTAGATCAACTTCAGAGGTATTATTCTTTTAAAAATTTCCTACAACATCCTGCGAAGTGAATTATTTGAATGCCTAATGGAACTATTCAGGCCAGTAACAAATCTCCGCTTTATGTGAATGGTTAAAACAACATCTGTCAAAGACGATACAGTCAACAATTATACAATATTTACAGGTGAAAAATTACCTGCTCAACAGTTAAGAGGGCTAGGACATCTGGAGCGAATGAACATCAACCATCCAGCCCATCAGAATGTATTGAACGCGAAGCCAGGGGGAGCAAAAAAGCAAAGGCGGACAAGGAGTTCGTTGACGTGGCCAACCTGAGGCAAATACATATTCGCTAACTTGATGTACAAAATTGGAGAAAGCAAGCTATACACCGAAAATGTTAGTGAAGCCAATCACTTGAGGTCCACCTGCATCCGGTATCAGTCCCCTTAGTATCCCCTATAAGATTCTGCCGTGCTGTGTTAACGTACATATCAATTTAGCCTTTGGCATTAGCCCCGTAAAGTTGGCAGCCGTTCAAATATTTACTTTACGGCAGATCTTGCAAGCACCCAGGACCCTTAGATCAATACCTACCACCTTTCTATAGACTCCAAAGCCACGATGTTGTTCTATGTATAAAGATTAAATTATTCATGAACTCAGCTTGTCACGCATGATCTCGAAAAGTATTTTACTGATTAACGTGAACGGAATTTTAAAATACACATTATTTTTGGAAGAATGTTTATGACAATTTGTTTTTATTCAATTTATTTGTTCATATTAATTAATCAGTATAAAAACAATTTAAAAACATTTGTTTTTTCGAGCAGCTTTTAAAAACGTACGCTTTCAAGATCTTGGTATTTGAACCTCTTGAATACTTTTTATTGGAATTAAAGTTAGTACTGAATTAAAAAAAACACCCTGTACCCATGTTTGGCAGGCCCAAAAGGTATTTCATACCCACTTAACTTCCTGAAAAGCTATGAAAATTGCGTGCTGATAAAGCCCAACACTTTCTTTACATCAAATTATTCAATTAAAAAATCCTAACAAAATAAAATATACATATGTAATTCTGAAAACCATTCAGGGCATGTTGTCAGATTTCAATCAAGCTGATGACCATTTTGCAGTCCTTGGGAAATATTTCAAAATCGACTATAAATCAAACCTACACCGAATCCCATAACAAACAAAAAATAAGCCTTTCTGGCATTTAATATCTATCTACTTTTTCATAACCTTCATCTCTCTATACATAGATTCTACACATGACTTATTAAAAAAGTTTCCCTTTGAACCCTTAAACTTAATATCCTTGTCAGAATTTGAGAATTTTAATCCCAATTCTATGTATATATCCATCTGCAAACATTCGCACACTCGTCTCTCTCCAAAAACAAACAAAAACTTAATACAGATACATTGATGGCCGCCCACGCATTCTATTGTGACAACCATTATTTTATTCAACCTCTCCCATTTGATCCTTGAAAAAAAAATGAAAAGAAGAGAAATACGTATAAGATAAAAAAACACCTAATCCTTTTACAATCCCAAACAAGTCACGATCTCAAAATCAAAAAAAAGAAAAAAAAAATCACTCCGCTCAGCAAATATACAGGACAGCAATCATTTCATTCCCCATACGAGCCATGATGCATCATGTTCCTTTCGATGAACTCCACAAACTCGTCCTTCTAACATTAAGACACCCGAAATACATTTTGAAGCTATTAAAAAAAATTGCCAAAATCCCCTTGCACTGTAGAGTGGATGTGGCTTTCGGGTTTGTTTGCAAGAAAAAAAAAAAGAAAATACAAAAACTCCATCCGCGATGTGTGGAATCTCCTACGACCCGTTCCACACTTCTTGCTAAGTCTAACCTTCCGGGTATTAGCACTTCATAGAATGCCATCCTCCAAAAAGTTCTCTCTCGTCAATTCCGCTTCACTAAACAAAGACCTCCTTTTTGCTTTTCGACAATCGCCGGGATTGTGCTGGCGAAATTAATCGTGAAATTGCTTTTATTTTATATCCCAGCCCAGCCCAGTTATGCTGATGCACTCAGCCATAGACTCGCAAATTAAAATCCTAGCCCATATTGCCATCAGTTGTGTAGTGTGTATGACGATGACGTCGCGACCGACTTCCGCGCCCCTCTAAGCATTTCAAAGGGTATATGGAAGAGGATTAAACAGGGTTAGACTAACAAAGCAACGAACAACTTTAAAGATTGATATGTCAAAATTTATAATTTTAAGCCAGCGCTTGTCACCGTTATTCCTTTCATAATGGAGGAAACAGGGCGATTGTGTTAGCGTTGTTGCGTTGTTTTGTTTGTGTGGATTGTATTGTTTTGTGTCAAGAGGGTGACAACATTATGTAAAGCTGTTCATGGTCACACTCAATATATCCACTCTGTTATCACCCCCAAACTTGTGACTCAATTCCCGATCCCGAGGACAAATCATAATAATTGTGCATTGTTCAGATGTGTTGATGTGTGAATTTAAGGATTTGAAAATTACCTAATCTAAGCTGTGAATGGTGGCCTCATGGTGGTATGGTGGTACGCCGGCCGCCGCCGCGCCATGTGGTGTGTGGGTGGGGTGAGCTTTGTGCCAGCAACCCTTAAATAATTAAGTTGGCTCAAATTGTATTTGACTAACAGTGTGACGAGAAAGAAATCTACACTCACAAAAAAATGTGAATAGGTACTCAACGATGAAAATAAATGCAGTTTATTACTTGTGTTTCATTGGGAATTTATCTAGCTCAGGAAATCTAATTCCAAAACTATGTCCCAACTCCTGTGTTCCACTGTTCATGTTTGAATACATCTTTAACTCCAGAGAGCAGCCTAGATTTTCCGTTTCATTGAGCTAAATAGCAGGTATGCTTCGCCGACTTATTTTTGACGTATGTGCACTCCTTGCCCCCCACTCCACTACCTGATGAAATAATAATAATAAATATTACTTAAAATTCCAACGACTCAATGAATTTTGATCAAAATTTTTATTCCGGAGGTTCTTCCAATTCGAAAAATATTGTTTTTTAATTTTTGAAAAATATTACTTTCTTCCGAATTCAATGTATAGAACTAGGGTGGACGATTTTTTTAAAATAAGTTTTTAAATTAATATTACTAAATACTTAACACATACCAACATTTTTCTAAATAAAATAAAATAAAATAAAATAAAATAAAATAAAATCAAATAAAATAAAATAAAATAAAATAAAATAAAATAAAATAAAATAAAATAAAATAAAATAAAATAAAAT